>CM065896.1:30617500-31867500 GCA_033439115.1 Firmiana major | reverse complement strand
ATTTAACCCGAAATCTAATTATTTCTTCGTTATTGATCAAGATTTCTCAATTTCATATTTTTAATTAAACTTTCTTATCGAAATTATATCGGGTTTCGATCTTTTGACCGTTTTACCCTTCACATGTTCGGGAATACCATTTCAATCCTTTTGCATTTTTAAATGCACTCGAAAATTTTTATTCATTCCCTTTTTGCTCTTATGATAAAATCAGGTCTTACAATAAGTTTATGAAATTTAGGGGTAAGATTTAGGGTTAGGGTTTAAACGCCAAATCCGATTATTTTTCCTTGATTTCTTGCCATTTTCTCAATTTCTTCATTATTCTTGAATTTCCTTTACATGAAGAGAAATTAAATAAATAGGAAGGAAACAAAATAAAATTTTCAAAATTAAATCACAATTCATGTAACAAAGTATGCTAAAATAGAGACTTATCACACCCTCAAAGTTAATATTTAGCTTGTTCTCAAGCAAAATAATCTCAAAACATGCAAGAGGTAACATATGCTTGATAGATTTATTCCTTACATACACCTCAGGGAAAAAGTATGGATCTAATATAAGAAAAGTCACAATTATTAATCAACATAAGTTTCCTTCAATCACACGCCATAGTCCTAATTAGATTCTTCGTGTGTTTGAAATGCCTATACATATCCGGATGAGATTATGTAAACACGAAATTCAAGGTCAATAAAGATGAGCAATCTCATATGTTTGCTTTTCACTTCTCTCTCTACTAATGTAGCCATACTTAATCAAGAATCAATAAGACTTTACTAAGCTTGTAATGTAAGGCTAGGATTAAGATATGATAAAAGATAATTTAGGCTCAACAACCCTTAATCACACATTACACTCTAAGATCTTTAGTGCTTAGAGCCTTATTTATTTCCCTCATACTTGTTTATTTTCTTATACACTTTATTTTTTTTGTATTTTTTTTCTTTTTCCATTTTTTCTTTCTCGTTTTTTGCATTTATTTGAATTTTCTATTTTCCTTTTTTTCTTTTTTCATTTATTTCTAATTTTTTTATTTTCCTTTTCTTTTTTTTTCCTATCCCTATACCCAAATATGTACATAGCTTATAGTATATCCTAGTAAATCACATGCTGTTGGGATAAGAGATGGAAAAAGTATTTAGGGCTAAGGAGATATAACTATGTGGGTGTATATACAAAGAAAGGCTAATTGGCTTAAACGGGGTGACTATGGATAAATATGTACAAAGTTGGCTTGAACGACTCAAATGATCCAAAGATGCTCTAAATCACTTTCCTAACTAAGCATGGACTAAATATTTCGCCTCGACAAAAGATCAAACAAATTCTAGAATATGCTCACAACTTCACAAACAATCACAATCCTATATTCGCATAATCTTTCTCTACACATGCACACAAATCCATGATCAAGACATAGTGCTTAAAGATGGAAAAATCACAATCATATTAAGGCAAGTTCAAGAATTCAACTCATGCTTCTCAATAATCATGCTTTTCTAACGATCAAAATCAATCTCAATCATAGGGATTGAGAAATAACCAAATCAAGCACAATATATCTCAAGCTAAACATTTAAAGCCCAAAATGTTTGAAAAAAATTGGAATTTTTTAGAAACATTTAGCTCAAATTTCCTTCACCCAACTTAAATCCCATATTGTTTCAATGTGAAAGAAGTTCAAGATTTCAAGAAAAGGATAAAGGAAACACTCCGGATTTTTTCGTTGAAGCTTAATTGCATGCCCACAAGGTTTCTTCACTGGTCCCCTAAACTTAGGCTCAAACTTGTAAAATCAAAATAGAAACAAATCGAAAACTCAAAACTAAAACTAATAAAAGAAAGAAACAACTAATAGACTACTAAAGAGCTGGGGGTGCCTCCTCATAAGTACTTGATTTATAGTCATCAGCTGGACTGTCTTTGTCATCCTTCAAGGTGGTTTGAATGGTCTGAAGATGGATGGATGTACATAGTGCACCACCCTAGCAGGAGACTCCATCAGATACTTTACTTCAAAGAACTCAGCTCCATAATCATCTAAGATATAACCCATTTCTGTCATGACCATTTTCATCCATTTCATCTAAAAATCACCATAAATTTTTTGCTTTTTCATTTCCTTACCCGGTCATGAACAACCCTCACAAATAAAGTTGGACGTGAGTCAGTATTAATCACCATTTTCATACATCTTTCAATTGATCAAAGGCATACATTTGAAAGTTTAAGTCATATACTTGTACATGACATGTTTTCTAACATTTACAGACACGATCTGAAGGTATTGTCCGTAAGTGCACGGGTTGTACAAGTAATAATGGGATTTGAGTCCCGAGTTATCGTCCCTCAGAGAAGTTGGTTAGCCTAATTAACTACCGGTTAATCTTACCCTAAGTATATTCTAGTAAATTATGAAATTTAAGGTGGGTGATCTCCATGGCTAACATTAAAATTACTGGAAAGCAATAAAATAATAAAAACTAAATAAAACCAAGCTAAGATTACTTACAGTGCTCCACACAATTAAAAGTAAGTACCTACAAAAATAATTAAAACAATTTAAAAATTCATTAATGCAAATAAAATAAAATGCAAATATGAAAATAACAAAACAAGATTAATTAAACAACAATTAAACTAACTTAAAATAAGATATGCATGTAATTAAGCTAATTAATAAAAGTGCGAATTAAACTAAACTAAAATTTAATGAAAATAAAATCTTAGGAAATTAAGAAAATAACTATAGAATAACATGTCTAAAATATTAACTCTAAACTAATCCTAACAATATCTAATTACTAACTTAACAATAGAATCTAACTAATACATGTAACTAATTTAATCTAACTTAACTAATGCCTGATAAAATAAAAATAAACTAAGGACATAATTAAATCTAATTCATAAACTAATCAAGAAAAATAGATTATTGTGCACAAGATAAATGCCAAAAAAGCCTTAATAAATTTGCAAAATATCAAAGTGGTCCGGATCTGCACTACTACTGTGCATGTCTTCAACATTTTTTGATTCATTTTGTTCTCGGTTTTGGTTGTCTCCAGGTGCTGCTGTCCACACATGTCCATCCCCTAATCGGTTCTGCAACTCTCACCAACTTTGCTCTTGGTTTCGTGCACCTCTTCATTTCTTGCACTCAACACAGCACAACACGTTTCCAACCACTTCAGTTGCTATTTCTGACTAGACCTGCTCCCCGCACATGTCCAGCTCCTGTTTCTTCTTTAGATCCAGGTAGGGTGCTATCCGTGGCTTCTGCATCCGGCGTTTATCTGGCTTCTATCCTGCATGCGACCTATTGTGCCCACGGTACCGGTTTGTTTCTTACTCCCAACTCTGTCCAACTGCTACTGATCATGCTCACTGGCTAGACGTTCTGTTGCAAGGAAGACAGTTGATGCATGATGGAGCAGCAGGAAGGCAGGAGCATGAACCAGCAACTGTAGCAACCGAGTCTTCTACATGCAGCAGTTACTACACTATCCTGTTAATAGAATTTAAAATTGAAAAATGAAGATGAATAGTAATGGAAACATAGAACAGGGGAGAATATAGGAAAGCTCTCGGTTATGGCTACTTTGTTGCTGTCCAGCTACCTATTGAACACACCTTCTCGGTTCTAAATGCAAACATCTCCAAGCAAGTAGAAACTTAGAAGAAAATGCTGAAAACTAACACCGAACACTAAATCATAAATGAAGAAAGATTGTAAAACATGAAAACACTCGGCTCCAGGGGTTACAGTTTAGTTGCTAAAGAAAGACAACGTTTTCCCACATCATCCATTAGTCATGTTCTTGCTATCTGCCGACAACCGCACCGCCTGTAGATGGCAAGAATGAAGCAACCCGAATTGATCAAAAGAAAAACGCAGTAGAACCATACTAAGTCGAGAGCTCTAAAAAAGATAAAGGATTGTCAAATGAAAACATAAGCAAATTTTTTATGGAAATCGAGAGCTACACTAGGGGATATGTAAAGTATGTAAACTATGTAGTGGACTAAAAAAATAGGAGCAATTACTTAAACAAAACCGAGAAGAGCAAATGATGTTGTTTTCCATGAAATAGAATTCCAAGACTAGAAAATGAAAAACATAACATTGGAATGAACAATACAAAATAAGGAAGATGGCTAACAAAAATAATTTCACAATAGAGCAACGGGAAAGCTTAAAAAAATAAAATGCTAACTTAAAATTACCCTAAAACTATTCTACCATAACTTACATTACTTACCCTACTCTTACTTAGTTTCTTCAATTGCTACCATGTCTTATTTATACACACATTAAGGGTATAATTGTAAGTTTTCCATCCTAGATGAGTTGGTATTGTTTGGCCACTTGTCTTTACACTATTGGCTCCTTGAATAGATATTTTCATGTCATCTATCTTCTTGTCCAATTGGATGTGCTAGGTGGCATGGCTCATGTTGTCCGCGTGGTCCAATCTCGATTTTAGTCAAATTCCAGTCCATTTTCTATCAAAATTTTCAAAATTCATTCGGATTTGATTTATCTGCAAACATGAGAATTTTAATTTAATAAAGGGGATAATTAACAAAACAAATTGGGGATTTAAATAATTAATTAGAAAATTAAGCACAAATAATTCTATTTTCATAGAATTATCACACCCCCAAACTTGAGCTTTTGCTTGTCCTAAAGCAAAATAAAATAATTATAGGAATAACAAGTACTAAGCACAATAATTTCCCTAATTATCATCCTCAAAGAAAAAGTACAAACTATGATCTCAAAGACTCACAATTACAAGTCCAACATTCAAAATCATTCAATCATAAGTCCTAACCCAAATTGGACTCCTCGTGAGTGTGTGAAAAATGTCAAAGTCACTTCACAGTACATTATCCGGATCGAATTATGCAAACACAGTGAATGCAAAGTCAATGACATGTGATCATTCCCATAAGTTTGCTTTTCACTTCTCTCTCCACTAATGTAGTCACAGTTAATTAAAGATCAATAGGACTTCATTATGCTTGTAATGTAAGGCTGGGGCTAAGGTATGATAAAGTCGATTTAGGTTTAATTACCCCTTAACATGCATTACTTCTAGGATCTTAATGTAAGAGCTCAAATCATTTCCCTCAAGCTTATTTATTTCACTAAACTTTTTATTCTATTTTTGTATTTTCTTCTTTCTTCTTTTCTTTTTCTTATTCTTCCATATATATATATATATATATATATATATATATATATATATATATATATATACTATCACTTAATACCCATATAGCTCACAATATATTCTAATGACTTTTCATGCTTTTGGGGTAAGGGATAGGAATAGAGTATTTAAGCTACGAAAAATTTTTGTCGAAATATTTACAGAGAATAGCTTATTTGGCCCAGATGGGTGACTAGGGGTAGAATATGTACAAGGATAGCTAGAAAGGCTCAAACGATCCAAAGATGGTCTAAATCATCTCCCTAATTAAGTGTGATCTAATATTTCACCTCGAGATCATATTAAACAAATTCTAGAATATGATGCACAAAATCAACTAAACAAATGCAATCCTATGTACACATAAGCTTTCTTTAAATAAATATACCGATTCAGGACATGAAACGTGCATAAGATGAGGCAATCACAATCAGAATTACGACCAATTCAAGAATTCAACTTCATGCTTTTCCTATAATCATGCTTCTCAGTTAATCAAAGTCAGACTAAATCATGGGGTTATATCATCGAAATATGAGAAAACTACATGCTAAGAACTAAATCATCCCAAAATCAAACAATTTAAGCTCATATTATCGAAAAAAGTTTGAAATTTTTTCTCAGATTTTCAAAAAAATGTTAATTTTTTTTCCAATTTCTTACAAAATTGCTCAAGTGATATCCCCTCCCCCAAACTTAAAGTGTACAGTATCCTCAGTATGCAGATAATATAAGAATTTAAGCTCAAGAACAGAGTACTCCCCGATTTGATGATGATGAACAATTGAAGCTTGATTGAAAACGTAATGCTGGAAAAAAAATCTGTAACATAAACAAAGAAAGAAACACAAAAAAGAAAAAGAAAAAGAAAAAGAAAAAGAACTATATACAAAGTGAAAAGAAAAACACAGCCACTTCAAATGCAGTTGAAGAAAACAACACTCAGCAGCAGGGCTAAGAGTAGGAGGGTTAGCCAAAATGGTGACAGAATGTTAACAGTTAAATCCTCCTGAGCTCTATCTACTTCCCTCATTCTCTCAGCGATTATATGGTCAAGCCTTATGCCCTCCTCAATTTCCATCTTAAAACACTCTTGAGAGTCATCAGGGAGCTTCAAAGGATTGAAAACTTGAAATATCACCTCCTGATCTAGGACTCTCATAGTTAACTCCCCCTTTTGTACATCAATCAAGGTTCTACCAGTCACTAGAAAAGGTCTGCCTAGTATAATGGGGACTTCCTTGTCTTTCTCTATGTCTAAAATAATAAAATCCGTAAGAAAAATAAATTTGTCCACCTTTACTAACACATCCTCAATGACCCCCTTTGGATATTTAATGGATCGATCTGCTAGGTGAAGGGTCACTGTGGTGGGCTTGACATCCCTTATTCCTAACTTTCGATAGATAGACAAAGGCATCAAATTTATACTAGCTCCTAAATCGCACAGGGCTCTACCAAAGAATAAATTTCCAATAGTGCATGGTATGGTAAAACTCCTGGGATCCTTGAGCTTGGGGGGTAATCTCCTCTGGATAATGGTGCCACATTCCTCAGTTAAGGCCACCGTCTCATAATCTTCCAATCTTCTTTTCCTAGAGAGGATGTCCTTCAAAAACTTCACATAACTTGGCATTTGCTCTAAAGCATCTGCGAAAGGAATGCTGATGTGAAGTTTCTTAAAAACCTCAAGAAATTTGGCAAATTGTAGGTCAAGCTTTTGGTTTTGAATCCTCTGAGGAAAAGGTACTGGTGGTCTAACCGGAGTGGATGTAGTGAAAACCTGTGTAGAATCAGAGGATGAGGAAGGCTGTGAAATAGAAGAAGGTATAGATGAAGAAGTGCCTAGCTTTGATTTCTTTACAGCCTGATCTTTAGGTTCCTTCTCTTTCTGCTCTGCTTCATTAGAACTTAAGGATTCTTCCACTATGTGCTATTCAGGCCTGGACTTAACTGGTGGCTCATCTAGCTCTTTGTCGCTACTAAGGGTGATGGATTTTACATGTTCTTTACCCTCCCTTTGCCTAATAGGATTAACGTCAGTATTACTGGGGAGGGTCCCTTGTGGACGCTGGTTAAGAGCACTAGCTATTTGTCCAACCTGAACTTCTAAGTTCTTAATTGAGGCAGCTTGATTTTGCAAGATAGTAGTGAACATTTCCTCAAGCGAGGGCTTCTTCTTAGCTGCTGGTGCATGGTAAAGTTAGGGCTGCGTAAGTGATGGTGGTGGTGGTGATGGATGATGTTGAAATTGTTGTGGGCGTGGTTGATGAGGCAAATGATATGGATATTATGACTGTGGTGGTATATGAACCGGTGGAGCTTGAAAACTAGGGGGTCTTACAGGTCTAGAGCTGGAAGTTTGCCCTTGGTTTTGGCTCCAAGAGAAGTTAGGATGGTTCCTCCACCCTGGATTATAGGTGTTTAAAAAAGGGTTGTTCTGTTGCTTAGGAGGGGCAACGTACTGAACCGATTATAAGTTAAGTGGACACCTATCTACAGAGTGGGTACCACTACACAGCTCGCAGGAAAGAAAAGGACTTTGGACAGAATAAACAGGATTAAGACTGGTAGAAGGATTATGCTGGGTACTGAGCGACTCTATCTTCTTCGTAAGATTAGCGATTTGAGAGGTCAAGGTAGACAGCGTGTCGAGCTCATAAATACCCACCGGCTTCTTTGGCAATTGCCTCTCTAAGGACCATAGGTAGTTGTTAGCAGCCATCTTGTCTAAGAGCTCGTAAGCTTCCTCCTCTGTTTTACACATTAAAGCTCTACCCGCAGCAGCGTCAACAATGGTCTTATTTTGGCTTGTAAGTCCGTTGTAGAAGGTCTGGACTTGCAGCCACAAAGGTAGGCCATGATGAGGGCACTTCCTAAGAAGCTCCTTATATCATTCCCATGCTTCGTAAAGAGATTCAGAGTCGAACTGGGTAAAGGAAGATATATCACTACGGAGTCTGGCCATTTTAGAGAGAGGGAAAAACTTAGCTAGAAATTGATGGGCTAACTCATCCCATGTAGAAATGGTTCTTGGAGGTAAGGAGGTTAATCAGTGTCACGCCCATCCCTAAGCAAGAAGGGAAAAAGTCTTAAGTCTAAACGCATCATCAGATAATCCATTGTGCTTGAATGTGTTGCACAAGTCTAGGAATTGCCCAAGGTGAGCATGCGAGTCATCGTGTGGAAGCCCATTGAACTGTAAAGAAGTCTGGATCATCTGAAGGATTGCAAGCTTAATTTCAAAATTATTCGCAGGGACAGCTGCTGGCCTAATATCCTTCAATCATCGACACCGCATAATCTCCAACAGTTCTCATTTCCTTATTTTCTGCCATGATGTTTTGCAGCGGAGCTAATAATTTCCTAGAATCCTTTTGAATTTTCCTAAGGGTTTTTTTCAATTTTAGGATCTAGAGGAAAGCTATCATAACTCCTGGCTCTACGCATGCAAACATCTAAAAGTCCTTAGAATTTTTTTTTAAAGTTTTTTAATTTTTGAATTTTTTTATTTTAATTTTTCAATTAACTAATCTAGATTAAACTTCTAAATATTTACAACCTAAATATTTACAAGCTAGAATTGCACATAAGCATAATTTCACCGATATTAACTAATGGCTAATTAAGACTTCCACGGCAACGGCGCCAAAAACTTGACATGATCTGAAGGTATTGTCCGCAAGTGCACGGGTCGTACAAGTAATAATGGGATTTGAAACCCGAGTTATTGTCCCTTAGAGAAGTTGGTTAGCCTAATTAACTACCGGTTAATCTTACCCTTAAGTATATTCTAGCAAATTATGAAATTTAAGGTGGGTGATCTACATGGCTAACATTAAAATTACTGGAAAGCAATAAAATAATAAAAACTAAATAAAACCGAGCTAAGATTACTTACAATGCTCCACGCAATTAAAAGTAAGTATCTACAAAAATAATTAAAACTGTTAAAAAATTCATTAACGCAAATAAAATAAAATGCAAATATGAAAATAACAAAACAAGATTAATTAAACTACAATTAAACCAACTTAAAATAAGATATGCATGTAATTAAGCTAATTAATAAATGTGCAAATTAAACTAAACTAAACTAAACTAAAATTTAATGAAAATAAAATCCTAGGAAATTAAGAAAATAACTATAGAACTTCATGTCTAAAATATTAACTCTAAACTAATCATAACTATATCTAATTACTAACTTAACAATAGAATCTAACTAATGCATGTAACTAATTTAATCTAACTTAACTAATGCATGATAAAATAAAAATAAACTAAGGACATAATTAAATCTAATTCATGAACTAATCAAGAAAAATGGATTATTGTGCACAAGATAAATGCCAAACAAGCCTTAATCAATTTGCAAAACATCAAAGTGGTCCGGATTTGCACTGCTACTGTGCATGTCTTCAACATTTTCTGATCATTTTGTTCTCCGTTTTGGTTGTCTCCAGGTGCTGCTGTCCACGCATGTCCATCTCCTACTCGGTTCTGTAACTCTCACCAACTTTGCTCTTAGTTTCATGCACTTCTTCATTTCCGGCACTCAACACAGCACAACACATTTCCAACCACTTCAGCTGCTGTTTCTGACCAGACCTGCTCCCCGCACATGTCCGGCTCCTGCTTCTTCTCCACTTCTAGGTAGGGTGCTGTCTGTGGCTTCTGCATCCGACGTTTATCTAGCTCATATCTTGCACGTGACCTGCTGTGCCCACGGTACTAGTTTGCTTCTTACTCCCAACTCTGTCCAACTGCTGCTGATCATGCTCACTGGCTAGACGTTCAGTTGCAAGGAAGGCAGTTGATGCATGATAGAGCAACAGCAAGGCATGAGCATGAACCAGCAACTGTAGCAACCGAGTCTTCTACTTGCAGCAGCTACTACACTATCCTATTAATAGAATGTAAAACTGAAAAATGAAGATGAACAATAATGGAAACATAGAACAGGGGAAAACAGAGGAAAGCTCTCGGTTATGGCTACTTTGTTGCTGTCCAGCTACCCGTTGAACACACCCTCTCGGTTCGGAATGCAAACATCTCTAAGCAAGTAGAAACTAAGAAGAAAATGCTGAAAACTAACACTGAACACTAAATCATAAATGAAGAAAGATTGTAAAACATGAAAACACTCTGCTCCAGGGGTTACAGTTTAGTTGCTAAAGAAAGGACAACGTTTTCCCACATCATCCATTAGTCATGTTCCTGCTATTTGCCGACAACCGCACCGCCTGTAGATGGCAAGAATGAAGCAACCCAAATTGATCAAAAGAAAAGCGCAGTAGAACCACACTAAGTCGAGAGCTCTAAAAAAGATAAAGGATTGTCAAATGAAAACATAAGCAAATTTTTTTATGGAAATCGAGAGCTACACTAGGGGATATGTAAAGTATGTAAACTATGTAGTGGACTAAAAAAAATAGGAGCAATCACTTAAACAAAATCGAGAATAGCAAATGATGTTGTTTTCCATGAAATAGAATTCCAAGACTAGAAAATGAAAAACATAACATTGGAATGAACAGTACAAAATAAGGAAGATGGCTAACAAAAATTATTTCACAATAGAGCAACGAGAAAGCTTAGAAAAAATAAAATGCTAACTTAAAATTACTATAAACTATTCTACCCTAACTTACATTACTTACCATACTCCTACTTAGTTTCTTCAATTGCTACCATGTCTTATTTATAGACACACTAAGGGGTATAATTGTAATTTTTTCATCCTAGATGAGTTGGTATTGTTTGGCCACTTGTCTTCACACCATTGGCTCCTTGAAAAGACATTTTCATGTCATCTGTCTTCTTGTCCAATTGGATGTGCTAGGTGCATGACTCGTGTTGTCCGCATGGTCCAATCTCGATTTTAGCCCAATTCTAGTCCATTTTCTATCGAAATTTTCAAAATTCATCCGGATTTGATTTATCTACAAACAAGAGAATTTTAATTAAATAAAGGGGATAATTAACAAAATAAATTGAGAATTTAAATAATTAATTAGAAAATTAAGCACAAATAATTCTATTTTCATAGAATTATCATTTACATCCCCTATACTTCAATTCAAAATGATTACTATGCTTTTACATGTTTAGATACAAAACGAATCCTTGTGTGTATACCTCTTGGCGATGCAAAGCAGCGAATATCCCAATACAATGCCTCAGTCCTTCACTAGGCTACTATGTGGGCTCAGAAGATGGAGAAAGTGAATGGGATGAGCAACCACACGATCAGTAAGGCAATAATGCAAGCGTGGTAGATAACTACACTATCTACGCGCTTATAGTGTCATGCATAAAAATCATTAGTATCCAGAGCAAGAGGAAATAATAAAACTATACCACATGTATATACATATATCATGCACTGAAAACATGGAATTGGTATGTAAAACATGGAAAGATCATCATGTAAAACCTCTCATGCTCATTATCATTAAAACTCATCATAAAAAGGGAAACTCAACATAAAACATTGATAATTCTATTTTTTTTAGAATTATTTGTGCTTAATTTCCTAATTAATTATTTAAATCCCCAATTTATTTTGTTAATTATCCCCTATATTTAGTTAAAATTCTTTAATGTGCAGGTAAATTAAATCCAGATGAAACTCAATCGTTTTAGTCAAAAATAGGCTGAAAACGAGCTAAAGGAGATTAGACCACTTCCAATTTGAAGGCTGAGTCACCAGTCGTCTGGACATGTGGGATGTCGGGTGTTAGTATTTTATTCCCTTCGAAACGATGAGATCGACGGACACCGTGCCAACCTTCGAAAAGACACACGCTTGGGCATATCGCACAACCAACTGGATAAACCGACAAGTGACGTGGAAATATCTACTCCGCAGCAAATAAAATGAAGACAAGTGGCCAGACAATGCCAACTCATCTAGGATGGAAAATTACCATTGTACCCCTAAGTGTGTATATAAATAGAATATGATGGCAATTGAAAAGAATCTTGTAATCTAGGGTAGAATAGTTTTTTTTTAGGTAACTTTAAGTTAGAATTTTTTCCTTGTTTTCCCGGATAGGTTTTAGTCTCCATGTTTCTCCATAGCTCTTATTTTATTCAACTTAGTTTATTATGAAAAATTCTTGTTTTCAGTTCATCAGTATTGTTGTTTAGAAATTTGTCTTTATCATTTCAGTTTTACTTCACCCGTTACTATCTTGTTTTTGTTCTACGTTTCATTCACTCCATTTTTGTTTGTAATCTAAAGAATTTGTAATGCTTTGATCACCAATGCCATTAATATGTTCTGTTGTAGTATTGCCGGTCTAATACTGTGTATTGTCTTGCAATACTGAAATGGTGGAACAATACTGGCTTGATTAAGAAATGAAGGAAACCGTGGCTACTGGATATTTCTATTTTAATGTTTTAGAATTTTCTTCATGTATGGTTTAATGTTCATGTATTAGTTTCTAGGATTTTCCATTTATCTTAGCTTATTTGAATGTGTTTATATTTAGTACCGAGAGAGTGTTGTTTGGTAGGCAGCTGAAAGGTAATGAGGAAACAAATCATTAAACCAAAATCATGTTTTATTCTCCTTTGTTATTCAGCATCTTCTATTGTTCATCTTCATATTTTCATTTCATCGGTATAGATCTTCTGTCCTCTCAGTATATCTTTTATTTTTCTCACATATTTGCAGCCTTTCTTCTTAAGTCATATAACCTATAACTTGGCATTACTACATGTTTTTTTTTTGTCCCATAAATCGTGAGTTTTGCAGTGACTGGGTGCACATTTCTCCTCTGTTAACCTCTATTTTTTTACATCATTTTGTTCATTTTTTTCATAAATGTGGTTATCATCAGAGTTTATAATTGAAGTATATTTACAGTTTTAAATTTCTTTGTCATCAGCTGTTGCTTGTCCGTGTTTCTCGGTGTGGCATTACCAAGTACTGCTTGAGTGAGGACTGAGAGTTGGCTACTGTCAGGAACAATGCAGGAGCCAATTCTACTATAGAGCAGTTGATGGACACTGCTACTGACTTAGGGTGTGATTGTTAGTGGATTGCTGTAAGAGTAGGTTCAAGCTGAAGGAATGAAGCAGTATGTATACTGCTAACGAAAAGGACGCAGGGCAGGGAAGCTACTTATGTAGCTAAGGAATTGCCTCCAGGATTCAACGAAGCAGACAGAACCTGAGGAAGCGTAGGACAGCGCCTGGACAGTGGCCTGGAGCAGTACTTTGAGGTAGTAGGAACCAGCAGGGAACACCTGGAAATGAAACTTGGAGACAGCACGAACCACAGTTGGGAATGAAGCTTGGAGGAGAAACGTGTACAGTGTGCAAGCCGAGACCTGAAGCAGAAGCAGCTGGGCAAGGATGTGCTTATTTGCAGTGAGATGTGCAGAAAAGCTGGTGGCAGTATGGGGAGCTGTTACTGCAGGGAATGAAGCATGGCAGGAGCAGGTAGTGCATAATGATGGAATTATGTAGTTGGTACAAATCAGAGAGCAGGGAGCAGCAGACATTGCATGGAGTAGAGGGCTAGTGCCGAGAGCACATCTGGAGCATTATCTGGAAATGAAAATGCAGCTCTGTACAGTGCACAGTGCACAGTTGGGACCAAGGCCAGCTGGGACATTTGAGCAAGGCCATGTTTGGCTTCACTAAATAGTCATAAATCAATTTTTATACATTGTTGTTATCTTGTTTTATTATTATTATTCCTTTTAATCTAAATTTTTTAGCTTAGGTTAGTTTTAGGTAAAAATAGTGTTAATTTACTTTGCATGTTAGTGTTTCTTGCCTATTAGTATAAAAATTAGTTTTAATTAGAAATTAAGAGTTAAATCTAGTGTTAGGTAGTGCAAAAGTAAAATTAATAGTAGAATTATTTTATGCCCTTTTAGGTTAGATTTTATTCTAAAATCCAAAAACAATTATTTTCCATGCATTAGTTATATATTTATCTTGTTAGTAATTAGTTAGAATTAGATTTAATTTAGGATTATTTTATAGGTAGTTAATTTCTTAGTTAGAATTTCCTTAAGTTAATAGGATTTTATTTTATTAGACCTTAGGTTAGTTTAGTTTGCATTTCTCTTAATTAATTTAATTACATGCATATTTTATTTTTAAGATTGTTGAATTTTAGTTTAATTAATTTTGTCTCTTATTTTCATATTTGCATTTTTAATTGTGTTACTTAAATGTTTTAATTATCTTTTGTAGGTTGTTGCTTTTAATTACTCGGAGCTCTGTAAGTAATTTTAGCTCTGTTTAATTTTCTTTATTTTATAGTTTTTATTATTTTCAATATTGTTATCCATGTAGTCATCCATCAGCAATTCATAATTTGCTAGGATATACTTAGAGTAAGATTAACCGGAGTTAATTGGGCTAATCACTTCTCTGTGGGATGATAATCTGGGACTCGAATCCCATTACTACTTGTACGACCCGTGCACTTACGGATAGAACGTCTAGGTCACTTAGAGTGGGTGTAGTCGACATCAAGTTTTTGGCGTCGTTGTCGGGGTAGACAATTAGCCGGTAATTAATATCGGTGAAATTATACTTAGGTGTAATTCTAGCTTGTAAATATTTAGGTTATAAATATTTAGAAGTTTAATCTAGATTAATTAATTTTCTCTCTCACAAAAAAAAAAAATTCTTGAGGACTTATTAATGTTTGCATGCGTAGAGCCAGAAGTTATGATTGCTTTCTTTTAGATCCTGAAATTGAACGAACACTTAGAAAAATTCGAAAGGATTCTAGGAAATTTATAGCTCCGCTGCAAAATATCATGACAGAAAATAGAGAAATTAGGACCATTGGAGATTACGCAATATCGACAATTGGAGGATATTATACCGGCATTAGGCCACCAGCTGTCCCTGCGAATAATTTCAAAATTAAGACTGCAATCCTTCAGATGATCCAAACCTTGCTACAGTTCAGTGGGCTTCCGCATGACAACCCACATGCTCACCTAGGGGAATTCCTGGACTTGTGCAACACCTTCAAGCACAATGGATTATCTGATGATGTGCATAGGCTTAAATTATTCCCCTTCTCACTTAGGGATAGGGCGCGACACTGGTTAATCTCCTTACCTCCAGGATCCATTTCTACTTGGGATGAGTTAGCCCATCAATTTCTAGCTAAGTTTTTCCCTCCCTCTAAAATGGCCAAACTCCGTAGCGACATATCTTCCTTTGCCCAGTTCAATTCTGAATCTCTTTACGATGCATGGGAACAATATAAGGAGCTTCTTAGGAAGTGCCC
Source organism: Firmiana major (assembly GCA_033439115.1). Classification (NCBI taxonomy): domain Eukaryota; kingdom Viridiplantae; phylum Streptophyta; class Magnoliopsida; order Malvales; family Malvaceae; genus Firmiana; species Firmiana major. The sequence continues at coordinate 31,851,996 of CM065896.1, read as the reverse complement.
TCATCATGGCCTACCTTTATAGCTGCAAGTCCAGACCTTCTACAACGGACTTATAAGCCAAAATAGGACTATCGTTGACGCTGCTGTGAGTGGAGCTTTAATGTGCAAAATAGAGGAGGAAGCTTACGAGTTGTTAGACAAGATGGCTGCTAACAATTATCTATGGTCATTCGACTGGTATCTATGAGCTCGACACGCTGTCTACCTTAACATCTCAAATAGCTAACCTTATGAAAAAGGTAGAGTCGCTCAGTACCTAACATAATCCTTCCACCAGTCCTAACCTTGTTTATTCTGTACAAAGTCCTTTTCTTTTCTGTGATCTGTGTAATGGTACACACTCTATAGATAGGTGTCCACTTAACTTAGAATCGGTTCAGTATATGTGAGATCTGAGAATTTTACACATTTCAAATTGTGTAATGAGAACATGAAGTGTAATTGATTTAACTAAATATGATGTACTCATATATTGAGGTGGTATGGAATGAAAATTTAAGTGATGAATGAGTTATAAATGAGATTTTATGTTAAAGTGTGAAATTATGGGGCCAAATCGATCTTGGAGAAGAGAGGATCGATCTCGTAAGCCAAAAATGATAAGAAAGGAGGAATTTAAGCGAGCAGATCGATCTCCAATGGAAGAGGATCGATCTCTTTATGATTTTGTAATGAAGAGATCGATCTCATAAGGAAGGAATCGATTTCAAAATGTTTCTGTTAAGGAGAAGATCGATCTCCTCAAGGAGCAGATCGATCTCATGAAGCATTCTGTAAACTAGAGATCGATCTCATAATTAGAGCATATCGATCTCCTAAAGCCATTAAGAGATCGATCTCACCCCTCGACATATCGATCTCCTAGGCATAAAATTACCCGAATCACCTCTAAATTCAAATGCAGATCGATCTCATCAAGAGCCAGATCGATCTCCTACCCTCCGTCTATATAAGACCCCTTTGTTTTTCCTGAAAATCAATCTCTCTCTCTCTCCCTAAATCGCCATTTTCGAACCCTAGCTTTCTCTGCCCTCTAAAACACCCATTTTCGTCCAAATCAAGGGTTGTGGCAAGAAGGAAAGTTGTTCCTCATCAAAAGGAGAACAACATACTTGGAAATCGAAGGACGGATTGAATCGAGGCAATAGTTAAGCACTCCACATGTTTTGGGTAATTTTCTAAACTTCAATCTTAGATTTTAAAGTGATTTTTGGTGATTGTGAACATAGGCGTTGTGATGAAATAGCTAAGAGATGGTTAGAGATTGATGAAATTATGGTTTTATTGGAGTGTTAATGATATTAAGTAAATTGTGGTAAATTGGGATTTTTGTCTATAAATTGGAAATTGAGGCAATGAGGTGATTTTGGTATGGGTATTATGCATGAGAAATGTACAATGTTGAGATGTAGTGGATGAGCTGATATATTGTGATAGAGTCATGAGAAATGGGATAATTGAGAGATTTAGGTGTTAGTGAGAAATATGAGCAAATGTATGTTCGATAATGAAATTAAGTCGAGATATTGATGTTTTTAACATCGTTTGGACAGCTCGGGAGTTCCAAAGTGGAATGCGAGGCTAGTCCGTGATACGGTGGAACGATTGCACTATACGAGGTGCAAAAAGGTAAGGAAAAACTAAACTCATTTGTGTATGTGTTTTGTGATAATATTGTAGCATGATTTTCAATTGAGAAAACAAGCATGTTTTATGTGTTGTGAATGAGAATTGCACACGACTATATAGCCGGTTGGGGCCCAACTTTTATGAGTTGTAAACTATATGTGAAAATGTTTTACAACCATTTTTGTGTTTTAAAATGTGAACAGTGTTTTGGGCCCTACGTTAAGGCGTACTGAGATTTGAGAAATGTGTGTGTGGTTTGCCGGTTGAAGCTCAGTTTTAACATGTTTTGTGTTGAGTACAAAACGATTTGAAATGAGTTTTATGAGAGAAAACCATTATGAGCTTTACGTGAAGGCAAAACGATTTTTATGATAATGGCTATTGATTGAGACTTAGGTGTGTCATTTTGAATACACACCGGGCATTGGTCTAGTAGCATGTAAGTCCGATATTCCTCCGTTCTGGTAATGTGAGATGACCCCTACTCTAGTAACGTTGGTTACCTACCACGTGTGAATGCTAATCAGTGGCTGTGCCACGTGTATTTGGTGGATGTGCCACGTGTGAATCCTAATCAGTGGCTGTGCCACGTGTATTTGGTGGCTGTACCACGTGTGAATCCTAATCAGTAGCTGTGCCACGTGTATTTTGTGGTTGTGCCACGTGCGAATCTAAATCAGTGGCTGTGCCACGTGCGAATTTTAATTAGTGGCTGTGCCGCATGTAGATTTTATTTAGTGGCCGTGCCACGTGCATTACTATTGTAGTGATTTTTTTATCACGTTTTAAAGAGAGAAGCCATTATCGTATATTGATTTCTACATGTTTGTAACCTTGAATTGAGCCATTTATTATCATGTTTTTACATGGGCTTTGAGATGATGTTTTAACTATTCATGCTACCTTTTCCATTGAGTTTATTGAGTTTATCATGTAAAATAAAATGATTGTGCTATGCAAATCATTTTCTTATTAATGAATCCTTTATCCTCTTACTGAGCGATTTAGAAGCTCACCCTGTTTTATCTCTCCCCCAGATTTCTTCAAGTGAAGAGAATTTTCCTGCGACGTACGAATTAGTGGCCAGTGGAGGACTCGAGCTCCAGGCCATATATTTGTATTAGAGGTATAATTTACATTTCATGTACCCAGGCTAATGTGTATTTACAGACACTTGATGTATAACATTATACGAGATGTATTAGGATTAATCAACTTGGAATTGAGTAATGTATATGATATGATATATATTATTTAATGATAAGATCCTGCGGTATGATATGTATGATGATGTATGACACTGCATAGGAATGCACCCTTAATTGTGATTTGATGAGTAAAAAGTTTTAAATTTACCCTATTTTTCGTGCTTCCGGGGCGTCACAGTATATTGCTCCACTTCAGAAGCAATAGAACAACCCCTTGTCAAACACCTACAACATAGGGTGGAGGAACCATCCTAACTTTTCCTAGAGCCAAAACCAAGGGCAATCTTTTAATTCTAGACCTATAGAACCCCCTGATTTTCAAGCTCCACCGGTTCATGTACCACCACAGTCGCAATTTCCATATCATCCGCCTCATCAACCATCCCCACCTCAATTTCAGCATCATCCACCTCACTTCCATCAACCACTACCGCCACCACAACCTATGCAGCCACAACATTTACATGTACCAGTAGTTGAGAAGAAACTCTCACTTGAGGAAATGTTCACAACGATCTTGCAAAATCTAGCTGTCTCAATTAAGAACTTAGAAGTTCAGGTTAGACAAATAGCAAATGCTCTTAGCCAGTATCCTCAAGGGACCCTTCCTAGTAACATCGAAGCCAATCCTGTTAGGCAGAGGAGAACATGTGAAAGCCATCACCCTTAAGAGCGGCAGAGACCTAGATGAACCACAAGTTAATTCTAGACCTGAACAACCCATAGTTGAAGAATCCTTAGGTTCTAAAGATGCAGCTCAGAAGGAGCAAGAACATCAGGATCAGGCTGCAAAGGAATCCAAGTTAGGTGCTTCTTCATCTATACCTTCTTCTACTTCACAGCCTTCCTCATCCTCTGATGCTATACATGTTACCACTACATCCCTTCCAGTTATACCACCAGTACCTTTTCCTCAGAGGTTTCAAAACCAAAAGCTTGACCAACAATTCACCAAATTTCTTGAGGTTTTTAAGAAATTCACATTAATATTCTTTTCGTAGATGCTTTAGAGCAAATGCCAAGTTATGTGGAGTTTTTGAAGGGCATCCTCTCTAGGAAAAGAAGATTGGAAGATTATGAGATAGTGGACTTAACTAAGGAATGTAGTACAATTATTTAGAGGAAATTACCCCCAAGCTTAAAGATCCCGAGAGTTTTACCATAGCCTGCACGATAGGAAATCTGATCTTTGGTAGAGCCCTGTGTGATTTAGGAGCCAGTATCAATCTGATACCCTGGTCTATTTACCAAAAGTTAGGAATAGGGGATGTCAGGCCCACTACAGTGACCCTTCAGCTAGCTGATCGATCCATTAATTATCCGAAGGGGGTCATTGAGGATTTTTTAGTAAAGGTGGACAAATTTATCTTCCCTACAGATTTTATCGTGTTGGACATGGAAGAAGACATGGAAGTTCCCATTATACTAGGCAGACCTTTCCTAGCAACTGGTAGAACTTTAATTGATGTACAAAAGGGGGAGCTAACAATAAGAGTTCAGGATCAGGAAGTGAAGTTTAATGTTTTCAAACCTTTGAAGCTCCCTAATGACTCTCAAGAGTGTTTTAGGATGGAGGATACGAAAGATAGAATGCTTGAGCACAAGATATCTGAGAGAAAGAAGGAAGTAGATAGAACTCAAGAGGATTTAACTGTCAACACCCTGTCACCACTTTGGCTAACCCTCCTACTCTTCGCCCTACTGCTGAGTGTTGTTTTCTTCAGCTACATTTGAAGTGGCTTAATTTTTATTTTCATTTTGTATATAGTTCTTTTTTCTTTTTCATTTCCGTTGTTTCTTTCTTTGTTTCTTTTGCAGATTGCTTTTGTATTACGTTTTCAATCAAGCTTCAATTGTTCATCATCATCAAAAAGGGGAGTACTCTGTTCTTGAGCTTAAATTCTTATATTATTTGCACACTGAGGACACTGTGCACTTTAAGTTTGGGGGAGGGGATATCACTCGATCAATTTTGGGAAAAATAAAATTTCAATTTTTTTTTGAAAATCTGAGAAAGAATTTTCAAAATATTTTCGAAAATATGAGCTTAAATTGTTTGATTTTGGGATGATTTAGTGCTTAGCATGTAGTTTTCCTATATTCCAATTATATGACCCCATGATTTAGTTTGACTTTGATAGAATAAGAAGCATGATTATAAGAAAAGCATGAAGTTGAATTCTTGAATTTATCTTAATTCTGATTGTGATTGCCTCATCTTATGCACATGTCGTGTCATGAATCGGTATATTTATTTAGAGAAAGCTTATGTGTACATAGGATTGAATTTGTTCAATTGATTTGGTGCATCATATTCTAGAATTTGTTTGATCTAATCTCGAGGTGAAATATTAGATCACACTTAATTAAGGAGATGATTTAGTGTCACGACCCAAATTACTTAAAAATCAGAGTAATTTTTTCGCTTTTTAATTTCCTTACCCGTCGTGAACAGTTACACTACTAAACAGTTGGACTATGATTCGGTGTTAGTCACCTTTCACCTATTTATCATTCCATTTCATATTTCATTTACATATCAATTTATTTTAAATAAATACATCCCCAATATTACATCCATGTACAGTACTGTGCATCTATATGTTCAGATACAAAAATTATACAAATGTGTATACCTGGTCCTGATAAGAAGCAGCGGATATGACTACTGTCGTTCTCTTCTACTGAATGTACCTTGTGGGGTGGAAAATGAAAGGGTGAGCATAAACAGCTCAGTAAGACAATAATGTAAGTAGGTAGATAACTATACTATCTGCGTGCTGATAATGTCATGATATAAAATCGTTTATATTCGGAGCATGAGGTAAGACTAAAACGATGCCACATGTATGTATATATCATATAAGAGAAATCATGAAATCGACATATAAAATAAACATGGAAAAATCATCATGTATGTCATCTCATGCTCGTCACATTTAAAACTTATTTGTTTCATCATAAACTCATCACTTTAAAACTCATTTGTTTCATCATAAAACAACCTCATCAAGGTCAAACCCATCTCTCGGGAATACCTTGATTCATTTAAATCGTATCTCATTTAAAAACATAAATCGGGACATTACCCCTCCCTCGGGTTCGTCCTGGTCTATTCAGACCGTATGATATCATGTGAGGCATGTAGGTTACTGTATGAAAATTGAGGACTATGGCCATACTTTGTCCCTGTGATCCCAAGCTACATGGATCCCGGTGTGCGGGGTATCACAACTGCAACGGGAGGTGGGGTCAAGTCCTACCCGCCAGAATATCAAGTAACATCATAGAGTCATCATGAGTGCATGGTACAGTGTACTCCGTGTGACATACATGGTACATCGTACTCCATGGACCCATATCATAGTCTGGGGGTGCCTACCGTAGGTCTTATCCACCCCAATACTATGTCGATAACCAACCCATGTCTCAAAGTATACGTGCGAGCATCTCAACTCTCTATGACACACAGTCTACAGGAGGCTTCTGCACGACTATATGCATGTCAACTCACGACTAGTGCGAGCGAAACTCCAGCACCACGCTATGCATATCATGATATCTAAAATCTCGTGCAAGCGAAGCTCCAGCACGGTTTTGTGCACACACAAATTTCTCATACGAGCAAAACTCCAGTACGACTTTTCATGAATAATAAATCAGTAAACTTGAGTGCGAGAAAGACTCTAGCACTCTTTTTATTCATGTAAATACGATAGGTGGCTTAATCTTGATAAAACATTTTTTAAAATAGTAACCGGTACAAACCGGTGCCCTTTTGTATAATTCACGAAATCAATAGTCAACCTATATGCATATTTGCTTAAATCAAAGCAATACATTCATATAAAACATTAAAACATGAAAATCATGCAATTTATCTTCCTTACTACCCTTTTTGTAAATTTTACTCCCAGGGGTAAAATCATCTTTTTCTTTATTTACCTAAGCCCCGATTTTCGCAAAAATTATTATTTCGTTACTAAATACTTAAAGGAATTCTAAACCCTGTAAATTTCCTCAATAAATACGTATAGAAATCTCTATACACCTACAAAATTCCCTTACCTCGATTCTCGTCGAGCGCGTATCTAAATTCCACTGTCGGAGGCTTGTCCGACCCGATTTGCTGCTAATCCAGTCTCTGGGGCTGCAGATAATTATTTATCATGTCAATTTAGCCCACTAATATAATTCTCCTATTTACTACAGTCGATTTAACTAATTAGGCCAATTTACTCTTAGTGGGCCCAATCGCACCTTAATGGGCCTCGACCCATTTTCAGCCCATTTTTACTTATTAAATCCCTTCTTCGAGTTTATTGGGCTCATTCAACTTACCAATAATCATCGGGCTTTGTTCCAAACTCATTGGATAGCCCATACACTATTTACGATAATTACTGTAAAATTTCGAATAATATTCCTTTTTATACAGAATTATTTCGTAAATTTCGTAAAATAATCGAAACTCTGTATTAAAGGACTCTAATTATCGGGATTAAAATATACTTACCCAATGTGAGGCGGGGTACAAAAATCGGAGCTCAATCGGCTCTCGTTCGGGCTTCGTCGTAAAACTGCACAATTGTATATTTAATTCCGGATTAATTTCCGATTAAATATAATTTATATAATTTTCCCGAAAATTAAATTGGTCACTTTTGACCTCGTATCGACTTACCCGAAGTTTGATGTATCCCCAAAAATTCTTCCCCTTTTTCCTTTTTCTCTTTTTCTCCCTTTTTCCCTTCTTTCTTGGCTGAACCGGTTCAGTCCGGTTCAACCCGGTTCAGACTGGTCCGGTTCAGCCGGTTCAATCCGATTCGATCGGTTCGGGGCCTTGCCGGTCAGTTCTCCCTCGGTTTTCGCCGCCAGTGGCTCCACTGGGCCGTCCGCAGCACGAATCTGCCCTCGGTTTCGTCCAAGGCCGTCGAAAAGTGGCCGTCAGGTGTGTTCTCCCTTCGCCGTCGGTGCCGTTCCTCTTTTTTGCCGTTTTCGGCGTTTGCCGGTAGTTTCCCCAGTCATGGCCGCCACCAATCAGCTCGTCTGCGCTTGGGGAACGTTCGGCTGAGGGTGGGGTCGGCCAAATCGGCGCCGATCGCCGTGAATCTCCCTTTTCCTCTCTTGGCTTCTCTCCCTCAATCCAGCGTTCTCCGGCGTCGGTGGGGCGCGTCGCCGGTACCAGGGAGGTTGCCGGCCTCTCCTCTTCATTTTTCGGCCCTTCGCCTGGCCGTTGGGTCGTCGGACGGTCGACGTGGTTCGGGTCTTCCTCGGTTTCGTTTCTTCTGTTTCTCTCCTCTTTCTCTCTCCCCGATAACATTTTCTGATTTGATTTTTTTTGAATTAATTTAGTTTTATTTATTATTTAATTTTATTAATATTTTAATCAATAAAATATATTAAAGAATTAAAAATATCTACTAAAATTATTATTTTATTCAAATTAATTTATTAAATTTTATTTAGTTTATTTATTATATTTTTAACCCTTTTTCGGGTATATTTTCTTCGTATTTTTGGGATATTGTCTCGAACGAAATTTTCGATTAATTTCAGTAAATTTATATCTTGATCAATTTAATCCGAAATTTAATTATTTCTTCGTTATTGATCAAGATTCTCAAATCCATTATTTTTAATAAAATTTTCTTATCGGGTTTATTCCGACTTTCGATCTTTTGACTGTTTTGCCCTTGCACGTGTTCGGGATTAATTTAACCCGACTTCCCTTCACGAATACTCATTCATTTCGCATTTTAAATCCTTATTTTCAGTTCGAATCTCATTCGTTTAATTTATGACCATTTCAATCCCTCCTTTCACGAAAATACTCATTTCGTGTTTTAACTAAATTCGGGTCTTACATAATCTCCCCCACTTAAGAAATTTGGTCCTCCAAATTAGAACCAAGTTAGTCTGTAAAACATTCCGGATATTTCACACGTATCATACTCTTTAATTCCCATGTGACTTTTCCGGAGTGTACTATTACCAAAGGACTTTAATTAGGGAGATCATCTTAAACCTCAACACTTTCTCCTTCCATCTAATACCCGAATTGATTTTCCAATCATACGTTAAACTTTCATTGAGCTTCAATAGCTCATATCCGTTCACATATATCGGGTCCGGATAATATTTTTGAAACATCATAAGATGGGACACATTGTGGATGCCTACTAAGTTAGGTGGTAACGCCAACCTACAGGTCTTATCTCCCACTTTGTCCAATCACTCAAAAGATTCAATCTAATGAAACTTAATTTGCTTTCTCTTCAAATCTCTTTATGTCCTTAGGACCAATAACTTCCAACAATACTAATTCACCCTCGGTGAATTTTAATGGTTTCTGTCTCTTGTCAGCATAGCTTGTCTATCTGCTCTGAGGTGTTCTTAATCCTTCACCATTAACTGAACATGCTCAGAGGTTTATCTTACCAATTTGAGAAAAATTTTCTATCTGTCACTCACTTCTTCTTATCCAAATCGAGGAAACAACCCTTACAGCCATACAATGCCTCATCAAAAGTCATCCCGATACTCAAGTGACAACTGTCATTATTGGCGAATTTGATTAGTAACAACTGATCATCCCAGGAGCTTATCAGATAAATGGCACACGCTCTCATCATATCCTCCAGAACCTGTACAGTCCTCTCTGACTGACCATCTGTCTGAGGACGAAAAGCTGTGCTAACACTCAGTCGAGCTCCCATAGCTTCTTGAAGAACGTTCCCAGAAGTGGGAAGTGAAGCGGGAATCCCTATATGATACCATGCTCACTGGAACGCTACATAATGTTTCACAATCTTATACATATATCCGCCTACACACTCAGAGTATCTGGGAATTTCCTAACCAAAAGGTGGGTAGACTTAATCAATCTATCGACTATCACCCCGATAGCCTTATGATTTATCCGGATCCTCTGTAACCCCTCATAATATCCATGGAGACTTGCTCCCATTTTTCGTGTCGTGTCAATATATATAGGTAGAGGCTGCACTAACCCTGCAGACTTCTAATACTCTACCTTATTCTGCTGACATACGAGACACTTTTCCACAATCTCCATAATGTCTCTTTTCATATCTGACCACCAATACCCTTTTTAAAGAATTCGATATATTTGTTACTTCTCGGATGCACTGTATATCCCGAAGAGTGAGCTTCTGACAATAAGTATCTCATCACTGTGGTCTTGGGGAGCACTTATACTATCTCTGAACCTCAGTAAGACATTATCTCTCTTTGTGAACTCTGTCATTGTACCCATCTGAATCTGACCCAGACTATCGACATCCTGCCGATCATCATGCTAAGCCTGTCAAATTCGGTCACTCAAATTCGGTTCTGATCTCAAGCTAGCTGTCACACAATCACTGTCATCATCAGAGGGAATCACATCACTACTGAGGCTTACAACTGCTCTATCAGCTCACGCTCCCTGACCATCATATGTAATACCATCCCGAGGCTCTTTCTGTTCAAGGCATTAGCCATTACATTAGTCTTTCTTTGGTGGTACAATTTTCACAATCATAATCATTCAGAAGCTCTAATCCTCTTTGTTCTCATATCCGACTCTTTCTGTGAAAACAGATACTCGGGCTTTTATGATCAGTGCATACTTGAAATTTCTCATCGTATACATAGTAGTGTCATATACTCAATACAACCACTATCGCTATCAACTTTAATTCATGGGCCGGATAGTCCTTTTATGATCTTTGAGTTGTTTGGATTCATAATTGACTATCTTCCTCTTTTTGCATTAATACATAGCCCATTATTATTTTGAGGTATCCATAGACTCATGTGAAACCTCTTAATCTGTTGGGTATGGTGAGAATAAATGCGGTGGTCAGTTTATTACTTCAGTACACCCAAAACCCCTGTCACGTCTATCATTCCATTCAAATACATCCTTTTTTAAGTTAAATGTGTCAATAAAGTAGTCCATTCTGAGAACTCGCAACAAACCATTAATAAAAGCAATTTCCAATTATTGCTTACAATTTTCCCTGGACTGTAAATACACCCAGAATATCATCAATATGGATGATAACAAATCGGTCCAGATAAAGTTTAAATAACTCATCGTAGTTGAATTCCATTGAATATTTCAATTACTCATTTCCTTGACCTATGTACGCATAAACATAAAATGTCCTTCAAAATCGCTTTCGTTCAAGCTACTAACCTGCGTCATTTCCTTTTTAACGGCTTTTATAAAATTTTAAATTTTTAAACTTTCCTGATTAATCGAATTCTATATTCTTATTGTACCAGTAAAGGTACCCTAATTTTAAATGTATATATTATGACTGTTGCTTTCAATTTATAAGTTATGTATACTTTTAGACGCTGTCAAGTCTTTAGGCGGGGAGGTATTTTGAAATACCTTTATTAACCCTCAGACTTGACCACAATTACTTTACACATCAGTCCATATGGTCACAATTCATATTCATTACTAATTGCTTTAATCCAAATTACTTCACGTATCATAGATATTCTTACCTTGTATACGTCTCTTATTCCAGTCATTCTCGTATTCAGGATTTATCACGAAACTTATCTCTTTTCGTATATCACATATAACAACTATGTCATTACTCATTCCGTAAGTACAATCATTTACTCCTTTAATTTCAATCGCTACTCCCCTTTTATTACTTATCAAAACTTACCGTATACTTTTCAGTGATGTTTTCACCCCTATTTTCAACTTACAATTTCTTCATAATTATTTCGTTAGTTAACCCTCCTTCGTTGGGGTACTAACTATCAGCATTGTGCCCATGGGTGTAGGCATTCACGTCTTTTACTAACTTATATACAAATGAAGGTGGTATGACTAAATACGTGGCACCAGGATTAATTAAAATAATTATTTCTCTATTCACAACCAGTGTGGTATCTTTCACTACATCATATGAAACATCAATAGTGTCCTGGTCCAAGGCATACACTCACCCTCATCCAACAGCCTACTTTCCCTTTCTCTTCGGCTGTGGCCTCCCTTTTCGATGTAGAGATATCAACAGGGTTTTCTCTGTCTCTTTGCTCTTCTGTGTGGCAGTCTCACCCAACTTTGAGCAATCGTTAATTAAGTGGCCCCTCTTATTACACTTAACTCCTATTTTAGTCAATAAGGTGTAGGTGTAGGCCTTACTTCCGTGATATCTACCATACATCCTACACTGCTTACACTGCTCTGCAGTAGGTCGGGGTTCTCCAATTATAATACCCCTCATAAGTGTTAAATTGGATATACTGGGGCCTTACCAATCATCTAACCCCGTGACTCATCAGCTGTAATCTTTTACCAATTGGTCTATTTCCCGCTCTGACATCTCTGTCATTCTCTATTCTCTTCTGTCTCTATTTCGACCCTTACTATCTTTTCCAATCTCAGAGGTATGCAACACATGATCTTCTTCACGCAACTGTATTTCGCGCACTGCCTCGACATAGGTAATGAGCCAATCGGACTCTAATCGATAATTTGAGCCCTTTCATGAACTTTTAGGCTTTCCCGACTCTCACTGCCTATAATGTCAGGTTTACATCTGCCCAGAGATATAAATTGAGTTTCATACTCATCAATCAACTAGTGTCTCTGGGTCAATGTAAGAAATTTTACCTGTAATTTTTTTTAAGTAGAGTCTGAAATATTCTGTCACCGGAATACATCCAGAAATATTTTTCATGTCGGCTCTGGACATCTAATTCTTCAGATGGGTCGAGCGGACTTCCACCAATGCTCCACCTCGCCCTCTAACATAAACGTATTTTAAAAGTCACATTCTCGGTCGACATACACCGAAAGATTCATACAACTTCGCTATATACCGGAGGGGTGTGAAAATCTCTATAGTCTAAGGCACCTGTTTAGGCTTTACTATGCCTATCCTCAACTACCAGCATAGATTGAATAAACAACTCCGAAATATTTTCTACACTCTACTCCATCCTCTTGGAGCGTGTCTCAATACTGTTTGGTCTCTTTATAAGACCCTGTGGAGTATGCTCAACATCAGCCTCCACCTCACTCTCATCTTGAGTCTCATGTGACGACTCATTCGACTCTCAGTCCGATCTCTATGACCTCGAGCAGGTGTACGTGCCTCTCTACCATAGCGGCTATCATTTATAAAAACTATATTCTTGCATTCAAAACTAAATTCTTAGCTGCTATTCCACCTTGATATACACAATTGTATCTAAACAATGCACAGTACATGGGGATGTAAATTTACTTAACCACTAACACCGACTCATATCAGGGCAACTCGGCTCTGATACCATCATTTCTGTCATGACCCAAATTACCTAAAAATCAGAGTAAATTTTTTGCTTTTTAATTTCCTTACCCGCTGTGAACAGTTACACTACTAAAGAGTTGGGCTATGATTCGGTGTTAGTCACCTCTCACCTATTTACCATTCCATTTCATATTTCATTTACATATCAATTTATTTTAAATAAATACATCCCCAATATTACATCCATGTACAGTACTGTGCATCTATATGTTTAGATACAAAAATTATACAAATGTGTATACCTGGTCTTGATAAGAAGCAGCGGATATGACTGCTGTCGTTCTCTTCTACTGAATGTACCCTGTGGGGTGGAAAATGAAAGGGTGAGCATAAACAGCTCAGTAAGGTAATAATGTAAGCAGGTAGATAACTATACTATCTACGTGCTGATAATGTCATGATATAAAATCGTTTATATTCGGAGCATGAGGTAAGACTAAAACGATGCCACATGTATGTATATATCATATAAGAGAAATCATGAAATCAACATATAAAATAAACATGGAAAAATCATCATGTATGTCATCTCACATTTAAAACTTATTTATTTCATCATAAACTCATCACTTTAAAACTCATTTGTTTCATCATAAAACAACCTCATCAAGTTCAAACCCATCTGTTGGGAATACCTTGATTCATTTAAATCGCATCTCATTTAAAAACATAAATCGGGACATTACCCCTCCCTCGGGTTCGTCCTGGTCTATTCAGACCGTATGATATCATGTGAGGCATGTAGGTTACTATATGAAAATCGAGGACTATGGCCATACTTTGTCCCTGTGATCCCAGGCTACACGGATCCCGGTGTGTGGGGTATCACAACTGCAACGGGAGGTGGGGTCAAGTCCTACCCGCCAGAATATCAAGTAACATCATAGAGTCATCATGACTGCATGGTACAGCGTACTCCGTGTGACATACACGGTACATCGTACTCCATGGACCCATATCATAGTCTGGGGGTGCCTGCCATAGGTCTTATCCACCCCAATACTATGTCGATAACCAACCCATGTCTCAAAGTATACGTGCGAGCATCTTAACTCTCTGTGACACACAGTTTACAAGAGGCTTCCGCACGACTATATGCATGTCAACTCACATCTAGTGCGAGGAAACTCCAGCACCACGCTATGCATATCATGATATCTAAAATCTCGTGTGAGCGAAGCTCCAGCACGGTTTTGTGCACACACAAATTTCTCGTACGAGCAATGCTCTAGTACAACTTTTCATGAATAATAAATCAGTAAACTTGAGTGCGAGAAAGACTCTAGCACTCTTTTTATTCATGTAAATATGATAGGTGGCTCAATCTTGAGAAAATATCTTTTAAAATAGTAATCGGTACAAACTGGTGCCCTTTTGTATAATTCACGAAATCAATAGCCAACCTATGTGCATATTTGCTTAAATCAAAGCAATACATTCATATAAAACATTAAAACATGGAAATCATGCAATTTATCTGCATTACTATCCTTTTTGTAAATTTTACTCCTAGGGGCAAAATCATCTTTTTCTTTATTTACCTAAGCCCCGATTTTCGTAAAAATTATTATTTCGTTACTAAATACTTTAAGGAATTCTAAACCCTGTAAATTCCCTTAATAAATACGTATAGAAATCTCTATACGCCTACAAAATTCCCTTACCTCGATTCTCGTCAAGCGCGTATCTAAATTCCACTGTTGGAGGCTTGTCCTACCCAATTTGCTGCTAATCCAGTCTCTGGGGCTGCAGATAATTATTTATCATGTCAATTTAACCCAATAAATATAATTCTCCTGTTTACTACAGTCGATTTAACTAATTGGGCCAATTTACTCTTAGTGGGCCTAATCGCACCTTAATGGGCCTCGACCCATTTTCAGCCCGTTTTTACTTATTAAATCCCTTCTTCGGGTTTATTGGGCTCATTCAGCTTACCGATAATCATCGGGCTTCGTTTCAAACTCATTGGATAGCCCATACACTATTTACGATAATTACTGTAAAATTTCGAATAATATTCCTTTTTATATAGAATTATTCCGTAAATTTCGTAAAATAATCGAAACTCTGTATTAAAGGACTCTAATTGTCGGGATTAAAATATACTTACCTAATGTGATGAGGGGTACGAAAATCGGAGCTCAATCAGCTCTCGTTCGGGCTTTGTTGTAAAACTGCACAATTGTATATTTAATTCTGGATTAATTTTCGATTAAATATAATTTATATAATTTTCCTGAAAATCAAATTGGTCACTTTTGTCCTCGTATCGACTTACCCGAAGTCCGATGTATCCCCAAAAATTCTTCTCCTTTTTTCTTTTTTCTCTTTTTCTCCCTTTTCCCCTTCTTTCTTGGCTGAACCGGTTCAGTCCGGTTCAACCCGGTTCAGACCGGTCCGGTTCAATCGGTTCAATTCAATTCGACAGGTTCGGGGCCTTACCGACCGGTTCTCCGTCGGCTTTCGTCGCCAGTGGCTCTGCTGGGCCGTCCGCGGCACGAATCTGCCATTGGTTTCGTCCAAGGCCGCCGAAAAGTGGCCGATCCGGTGTGTTCTCCCTTCGCCTTTGGTGCCGTTCCTCTTTTTCGCCGTTTTCGGCATTTGCCGACAGTTTCACCGGTCGTGGCCGCCACCAATTGTCACGACCCAAACTACCCAAAAATCAGAGTTAATTTTTCGCGTTTTATTATTTACTTAAATTCTTACCTGTCCTCGAATCGTGACCAACACTCCACTAATAATTGGGCTGTGCGTCAATGCCAGTCCCACCATTCAATTACCATCTAACTTATTTCTTCTCCAGTCATTTATAATTGTTTACAATATTTATACATCCCCTAAAGTTGCTTACAAACATGTTACTGTGCTATGCTTATGTAGATACAATATGTACAAGTGTATATACCTTATGTTGATGGGCAGCAGCGGATATCCGGAATGCAGTACTGAGTCGTCGCAACTTCAACTGGAGATTATCTGTGGGAGAAAATGAAAGGGGTGAGCACATCAAGCTCAGTAAGGCAATCCTACGAACAAGTAGGTAACCATACTACCTACATGAACGTGGTGCCATGCATAAACCACCCTTTCTCCACACATTTTAAAACAATGATATGCGTTATGATGTTATGTAAAACACATTTGCACGGAAAATCAACATGCAATTATTACAAATCATTTCTTTCTCAATTAAAATTTTCACAATAAAGTCAGGACTCGACCCCTCCTGCGGGTGATCCTGACTCACACAAAACCATGAAAACGGTTTACATCACACGTGGGTTTGAAAAGCATGGAAATACCATCATGCAAATTTAGTTTAAAAATCCAGTTTAAATCATCGAAATCGTCGACATGCGAGACGAGGCAATATCTGTATAACGGCAATAACTAGGACTATGGCCATATCTGTCCTCGGGAGTTCCTCAGCTACACGGATCCTAGTGTGCGGGTTCTCACCATGATCGGGAACCACCCGGGAGGTGGGTCACTCCATCTCGTCGGTCTTATCCGATCCCATGCATCTGAATATGCTAATGTATCATATCATGACGGCCAACCCCTGCCCGGCCAACCCCTGCCAACGGCCATGGCAACCCCTCTTGGGCCCATCGACAACGCTGGTGGTCTAACAACGGGTGGTGCAACAACGTCAACAAATCCAACGTATCACGAAGATACCACACGGTACATCGTACTCCATGCTACTTGCACGGTACATCGTACTCCGTGGACCCATAAAATATCTCTATACTCATGCCATGTCTCAAAACGCACGTGCGGGCCAATTTAATCGGTGACACACAGTCTACCCGATGCTCCAAGCACGGCTCATCGCATGTTCTCATAAAAATCAGTGCGAGCGATGCTCAGCACTCTCATCAAGTCAAATAAAACTGGCAGAGCCCACTTTACATCCCTACAAGGCCGCCAACCTCATCCCTCACTCTCACCCCACTTAAGAGGTATTTTGAGCCTGTTGGGCCTTTTGGCTGACTCCAAGGGTAGACAGCGCTACTCCACAAATCCGATAAAACTAGTGCGAGCTACGCTCAGCACTCTGTATATAAATCACATGAAAATCTTATAAAAATATGGTGCGAGTTAGACTCTAGCACCCTGTCACGAAAAAGCATATGAAATCTGGTGCGAGTTATACTCTAGCACCTATGCATGTAAAACTCTAATGCGAGCTCTCGCTCCAGCACTAATGCATGCATCACACAAATCAAATATCGTGCGAGCTGGGCTCTAGCACGTCATATGTCAATAAAACACCTAGGCGGCTCTGTTTCCTCAAAACAGTTTTCAAAATAATTATATTGTTGAAAGTATGCAATGCTGTGCATTTTCTTTCCAAGTGAGCCAGCCTACTCATGCATGTGTTAAAATACCTCCAGAATGAGCAGGAACCTTTTGTTCTTGCTCCTCCCAAATTTTTCTAAATTTATAGATTTTACCCTTAACAAGGGTATTTTAGTAATTTGCCCATTCGGGGCACTAAAATTATTAATTGACCTCTAGACCCTTCAGGTAATTTTTAAAGACTGCAAATGAACTTAAAATTGCGTAAAGTTACCTCTAGCAGTCCGCAGAATTCCCTTACCTTATTTTCCTGTCGAGTCTGACCTTTTCTTTTCCACTGTTGTCTCGTCGCGCAGTCCGATATGCTTCCAATCCAATGCCCGGAACTGCGTAGTAATATTCCTCAGGTCAGATATTATACAATTTAATTGTATTTAATACTTTCTGGGCTTAATTTAAATCATTGGGCCCGTTCACCCCTATGGGGCCCGATTGCACCTTAATGGGCCTTAATCGGCCTTAAGCTCGTTTACCACTTAATTTTCACATTATCGAGGCCTATTGGGCTCATTGGGCCCACCAATAATTTATTGGGCCTCGTTCTAATTCTCGAATAGCTAAATTTATTATTTACGACAATTTATCTAAATTTTCATAATTTAATTCAATTTATGCGGAATTTAAATTCATATCACGCATAACGATGTAAATTGTCGTAAATAAGGGTCACTTACCCGAGATTCCATGCTAGTACGAAATTCGAGGCTGTCTCGAGCCCTCGGTGGATGCCAATCGTCGAGCTACACAATTCCACAATTTTTCCGGGTAAGTTTTCAGCCCAAAATTAATTAAATTAAATACTCCAAAATTTAAATCGGGTCAATTCGACTGCTCACTGACTTACCCGAAGCTCGATTACACCACAGGAATTTTCCCCAATTTTTTCTCTTTTTCTTTTTCCCTTTTTCTTCCTTTTTTCCTCTCTTTTTTGGCTGAACCGGTTCAGTCCGGTTCGGACCGGTTCAGACCGCCGGTTCGGCCGGTTCACCGCCTTGCCGACCGGTTCTCTGCCGGCTTCCACCGCCAGCAGCTCCGTGAGGTTGTCCGCATCTCGAATCTGCCCTCAGTTTCACCCAAGTCCGCCGGAACGCCGCCGGTTCGGTCTCTTCTCCTTGGCGTCGGAAACCCATTTTCCTTTTTCGCTGTTTCCGACGCCGTTCGCCGGTTTCGGTGGCTGCCACCACCACCAATCGCATCTTCTGGGCCTGGGGAGTCCTCGACTGGGTTCGGGGTCGGCCAGATCGGCGCCGTTCATCGCCGATCGGAACTCTTTCTCCCGCGGCTTCTCTCCCCCGATTCGCCGATCTCCGACGTCGGTAGGCTGCACCGCCGGTACCATCGTGCTCGCCGGCCTCCCCTCTTCCATTTCCGACCTTCGCCTGGCCGATTGGATCGCCGGTGGTCGTCCGGCCTTCAGCCTCCGTTTGCTTCGTTTCCGTCTCTGCTTCTCTTTCTCTCTCCCCGACCCGTTTCAGATTTTTTTTTTTTCATTTCATTAGTTTATTTTTATATTTTTATTATTATTATTATTTATTTTAATCATTAAAATACATTAAAAATACCCAAATATCCCTTAAAATATCCTTAAAATTATTATTTAATTCTAAATTCATTTATTTAATTTTATTTAATTTATTTAGTTTATTTTAACCCTTTTTCGGGTATAATTTCTCCGTATTTTCGGGATATTGTCCCGGGTGACTTTTCGGTATATTTCTCGATTATTTTCGGGATTATTTTTCCAAACTAAAAATTCCGATTAATTCCCATAAATTAATATCTTGATCAATTTAACCCAAAATAAATTTATTTCATCTTTATTGACCAAGATTTCTCAAATCCATATTTTAATTAAATTTTTCTTATCGAAATTATACCAACCTTTGGTCTTTTGACCATTTTGCCCTTACACGTGTTCGGGATTAATTTAACCCGACTTCCTTCATACTTCCCCATCTTTTCTTATTTAATTTTTGTATTTTAATTAAATTCGGGTCTTACACCAATCAACTCGTCTGCGCCTAGGGAACGTTCGGCTGGGGGTGGGGTCTGCCAGATCGACGCCGATCGCCGTGAATCTCCCCTTTCCTCTCTCGGCTTCTCTCCCTCGATTCGACATTCTCCGGCGTCGGTGGGGCGTGTCACCGGTACCAGGGAGGTCGCCGGCCTCTCCTCTTCCTTTTCTGGCCCTTCGCCTGGTCGTTGGGTCGTCGGACGGTCGACGTGGTTCGGGTCTTCCTCGATTTCGTTTCTTCCGTTTCTCTCCTCTTTCTCTCTCCCCGATAACATTTTCTGATTTGATTTTTTTTGAATTAATTTTGTTTTATTTATTATTTAATTTTATTAAAATTTTAATCAATAAAATATATTAAAGAATTAAAAATATCTACTAAAATTATTATTTTATTCAAACCCTTTTTCGGGTATATTTTCTCCGTATTTTCGGGATATTGTCCCGAACGAAAATTTCGATTAATTTCAGTAAATTCATATCTTGATCAATTTAATCCAAAATTTAATTATTTCTTTGTTATTGATCAAGATTCTCAAATCCATTATTTTTAATAAAAATTTTTTATCGGGTTTATTCCGACTTTCGATCTTTTGACCATTTTGCCCTTGCACGTGTTCGGGATTAATTTAACCCGACTTCCCTTCACGAATACTCATTCATTTTGCATTTTAAATCCTTATTTTCAGTCTGAATCTCATTTGTTTAATTTATGACCATTTCAATCCCTCCTTTCACGAAAATACTCATTTCGTGTTTTAACTGAATTCGGGTCTTACATTTAGGCCATCTTTGGATCGTTTGAGCCTTTCTAGCCATCCTTGTACATATTTCACCCCTAGTCACCCATCTGGGTCAATTAAGCTTTTCTCTGTAAATACACTTGCTTATTTTTTTCCTTAGCTTAAATACTCTATTCCTATCCCTTAGCCCGAAAGCATGAAAAGTCATTGGGATATATTGTGAGCTATGTACATATGGGTATTAAGTGATAGTGAAGGAGTATATATAAAAAAATGAAAAAGAAAGAAAAAGAAAAAGAAAAGAATTAAGAAGAAAAATACAAAAATAGAATAAAAAGTTTAGTGAAATAAATAAGTTTGGGGGAAATAAATTTGAGCTCTTACATTGAAGATCCTAGAAGTAATGCATGTTAAGGGGTAATTAAACCTAAATCGACGTTATCATACCTTAGCCCCAACCTTACATTACAAGCTTAATGAAGTCCTATTGATCTTTGGTTAAGTGTGACTACATTAGTGGAGAGCTAAGTGAAAAGCAAACTTATGGGAACAATCACTTGTCATTGACTTTGCTTTCACTGTGTTTGTATAATCTGATCCGGATAATGTACTGAGTAGTGGCTTTGACATTTTCACACACACACGAGGAGTCCAATTTGGGTTAGGACTTATGATTGAATGATTCTGAATGTGGGACTTGTAATTGTGAATCTTTGAGATCATACTTTGTACTTTATCTTTGAGGATAATATTGGGGAAATTATTATGTCGGGTACTTGTCATTCCTATATTTGTTTTGTTTTGCTTGAGGACAAGAAAAAGCTCAAGTTTTGGGGTGTGATAATTCTATTTTTTTAGAATTATTTGTGCTTAATTTCCTAATTAAATATTTAAATCCCCAATTTATTTTGTTAATTATCCCCTTTATTTAATTAAAATTCTTTAATGTGCAGGTAAATTAAATCCAGATGAAAGTGAGTCGTTTTAGTTAAAAATGGGCTGAAAACGGGCTAAACGAGATTAGACTACTTCCAATTTGCAGACCGAGTCACCAGTTGTCTAGAAACATGGGATGTCGGGTGTTAATATTTTATTCGCTTTGAAACGATGAGATCGACGGACACCGTGCCAACCTTCTAGAAGACACACATCGGGCCACATCGCACAATCAACTGGACAAACCGACAAGTGACGTGGAAATATCTACTCTGCAGCAAATAAAATGAAGACAAGTGGCCAAACAATGACAACTCATCTAGGATGAAAAATTACCACTGTACCCCTAAGTGTGTATATAAATAGAATATGATGGAAATTGAAAAGAATCATGTAATCTAGGGTAGAATAATTTTTTTTAGGTAACTTTAAGTTAGAATTTTTTCCTTGTTTTCCCGGATAGCTTTTAGCCTCTATTTTTCCCCATAGCTCTTTTTTTATTCAACTTATTTTATTATGAAAAATTGTTGTTTTCAGTTCATTAGTATTGTTGTTTAGAAATTTGTCTTTATCATTTCAGTTTTACTTCACCTGTTACTATCTTGTTTTTGTTCTGCGTTTCATTCACTCCATTTTCGTTTGTAGTCTAAAGCATTTGTAATGCTTTGATCATCAATGCCATTAATATGTTCTGATGTAGTATTGGTGATCTAATACTGTGTATTGTCTTGCAATACTGAAATGGTGGAATAATACTGGCTTGATTGAGAAATGAAGGAAACCGTGGCTACTGGAAATTTCTATTTTAATGTTTTACAATTTTCTTCATGTATGGTTTAATGTTCATGTATTAGTTTCCAGGATTTTCCATTTTTCTTAGCTTATTTGAATGTGTTTATATTTAGTACCGAGAGAGTGTTGTTTGGTGGGCAGCTGAACGGTAATGAGGAAACAAATCATTAAACCAAAATCATGTTTTATTCTCATCTGTTCTTCATCATCTTCTATTGTTCATCTTCATATTTTCATTTCATCGGTTTAGATCTTCTGTCCTCTCGGTATATCATTTATTTTCCTCACATATTAGCAGCCTTTCTTCTAAAGTCATATAACCTATAATTTGGCATTACTATAGGTTCTGTTTTTTTGGTCGCTTAAACCGTGAGTTTTGCAGTGATTGGGTGCACATTTCTCCTTTGTTAACCTCTGTTTTTTTACATCATTTACTGTTCATTTGTTTTTCATCAATGTGGTTATCATCAGAGTTTATAATTGCAGTATATTTACAGTTTTAAATTTCTTTGTCATCAGCTGCTGCTTGTACGTGTTTCTCGGTGTCGCATTACCGAGTACTGCTTGAGTGAGGATTGGGAGTTGGCTACTGTCGGGAACAATGTAGGAGCCAATTCTACTATAGAGCAGTTAATGGACACTGCTACTGACTTAGGGTGTGATTGTTAGTGGATTACTGTAAGAGTAGGTTCAAGCTGAAGGAATGAAGCTGAAGGAATGAAGCAGTATGTATACTGCTAACGAAAAGGATGTAAGGCAGGAAGCTACCTGTGTAGTAAGGAATTGCCTTTAGGATTCAGCGAAGCACATAGAACCTGAGGAAGTGCAGGATAGCACCTGGACAGTGGCCTGGACCAGTACTTTGAGGTAGCAGGAACCAGCAGGGAACACTTGGAAATGAAACCTGGAGACAGCACGAACCACAGCTGTGAATGAAGCTTGGAGGAGAAACGTGTACAATGTGCAAGCCGAGACCTGAAGCAGAAGCAGTTGGGCAAGGACGTGCTTATTTGCAGTGAGATGTGCAGAACAAGCTGGTGGCAGTATGGGGAGCTGTTATTGCAAGGAATGGAGCATGGCAAGAGCAGGTAGTGCATAATAATGGTATTGTGCAGTTGGTACAAATCAGAGAGCAGGGAGTAGCAGACATTGCATGGAGCAGAGGGCTGGTGCCGAGAGCACGTCTGAAGCATAATCTGGAAATGAAAATGCAGCTCTGTACAGTGCACTGTGCACAGTCAGGACCAAGGCCAGCTGGGACATTTGAGCAAGGCCATGTTTGGCTTCACTAAATAGTCATAAATCAATTTTTATTCATTGTTGTTATCTTATTTTGTTATTATTATTATTCCCTTTAATCTAAATATTTTAGCTTAGGTTAGTTTTAGGTAAAAATAGTCTTAATTTACTTTGCATGTTAGTGTTTCTTGCTTATTACTATAAAAATTAGTTTTAATTAGAAATTAAGAGTTAAATCTAGTGTTAGGTAGTGCAAAAGTAAAATTAATAGTAGAATTATTTTATGCCCTTTTAGGTTAGATTTTATTCTAAAATCCAAAAACAATTATTTTCCATGCATTAGTTATATATTTATCTTGTTAGTAATTAGTTAGAATTAGATTTAATTTAGGATTATTTTATAGGTAGTTAATTTCTTAGTTAGATTTAAGAATTTCCTTAAGTTAATAGGATTTTATCTTATTAGACTTTAGGTTAGTTTAGTTTAGTTTGCATTTCTTTTAATTAATTCAATTACATGCATATTTTATTTTTTGGATTGTTAATTTTAGTTTAATTAATTTTGTCTCTTATTTTCATATTTGCATTTTTAATTGCGTTAATTAAAGGTTTTAATTATGTTTTGTAGGTTGTTGCTTTTAATTACTCGGAGTTCTGTAAGTAATTTTAGCTATATTTAATTTTCTTTATTTTATAGTTTTTATTATTTTCAGTATTGTTATCCATGTAGTCATCCATCAGCAATTCATAATTTGCTAGGATATACTTAGGGTAAGATTCACCGGTAGTTAATTGGGCTAATCACTTCTCTCTGGGACGATAATCCGGGACTCAAATCCCATTATTACTTGTACGACCCGTGTACTTGTGGATAGAACGTCTAGGTCACTTAGAGTGGGCGTAGTCGACATCAAACATCCCTTAGGATTTATCACTTTCTCATAACACGTCAAAATTCTTCACAAATAGCAATACCATCTCTTTAAACACAATCCCATAAGGCTCGACCCCTCCCTCGAGTCTACCTTGGACAACATAAATCATCCTCAGTATACAAAACCATGTGATATCATGTGAGACAGGTGGTCACTATATACATCAAGGACTATGTTGGCCAACTATGTCATTATCATCCTATACCACACGGATCCCGGTGTACGAGGTATCATGTTGGAACGAAGGTGGGTTAGTTCTTCGCTAGACTTTTTAATCAACATCTCAAGCCACATGGTACAGAGTACTCCATGTGATATACAGGGTAAAACATACTATGTGGACCCATATCATGGTTGGGGATACCAGCCGTAGGTCTTATCTACCCCATGTCATGTATAACCTACTCAGTCTCAAGTGCATGTATGAGCATCTCATCCGTGTGACTAGCAGTCTACACGAGGCATCTAGCACGACTCGTACGAGCATCTCTTCCGTGTGACACAAAGTCTACATGAGGTATCCAGCACAACTCATTACATATCACAGCGTGAAAACTAGTGCGAGATAAGCTCTAGCACGATTTATGCATCATCAATAAATTCCCTCGTACGAGCAGCGCTCTAGTACGACTTTTATGCATAATAAATAATGAGGAAATCACGTACGAGCGTAACTCCAGTACGGTTATATGCATAAGAAAATCAATGGAAATCACGTACGAGCTAAAGCTCCAGTACGGTTATAAAACATCATAAATCAAAACATGGTGCGAGCTAGGCTCCAGTATATTTCATACATATCAAAACATCAAAATCCAATGTGAGCGGAGCTCTAGCACGATAAATCCGATAAGCAGCTCAATTTCAGTAAAACATGATATTTATGTAATTATTAGCCTTACATCCCTTTTTGTAAGATTCACTTCAAAACCAATTCATACATATTCGTAGTCGTTCACACAAACCAATAATTCTTTTCTAGATAACTAAGCATTTGCAAAGCCCTATATACACCCACAAAATACGTGTAACTATGTAAGACCCGAATTTAGTTAAAGCACGAAATTAAAAATGCAAAAGGACTGAAATGAAATTCCCGAACACCTTGAAGGGCAAAACGGTCAAAAGATCAAAATTCGGTATAACCCGATAAGAAAATTTTATTAAAAATAATGGATTTGAGAATCTTGATCAATAACGAAGAAATAATTAAATTTCAAGTCCAATTGATAAAGATCCGAAATTTTTAAAATACCGAAAAGTCACTCGGGACAATATCCCGAAAATACAAAAAAATTATACCGAAAAAAGGGTTAGAAATATAATAAATAAATTAAATAAAATTAAATTAATTAATTTGGAATAAAATAATATATTAGTAGATATTTTAGAATACTTTAAAATATTTTAATGATTTTTTTAATAATAAAATAATTTATAAATAATAAAAATAATAATAATAATTGTAAAAAAAAGAAAAGGAAATCAGACAATTGGAATCAGAAAACTTCGGGAAGAGAGAAAATAACAAAGAAAAAATCGAGGAAGATGACCGGCGCGAGTCCTGTCCGATCCACGGCCATCGGCGACCGACGACGCTGACGAACAGCCGAGGAGAAAGATGAGAGGTCGGCGATCTTGTGGGCACCGGTGACGCGCGCCAAGGTCCGCCGAATCCGGCGAACGGAGGGGGAGAAACCGACGGGAGAAAGGAGCTCGATTCCAGCGATCCACGGCAGCTGGGCTCGAACGGCGGACACCGGCGTGATCGGGAAGAGGATGCGGTTCTTTTGAGATCGATGTTGGTCGACGAAACCACCGAAATCCGACGGATCGAGAGGAGAGTGCCGCAGAGGGAGAAGAGGAATCCGGTGGCCACCGGCGTGATTCGGCCAACCCCGACCCCAGCCGAACACTCCCCCAGTGTAGGCGTACCGTTTGGCGCCAGAAACGAGCCGAGAACCGGTCGAAAAAGCCGTGAATGGTGGCGAGAAGGTCTGAACCGGTACGGACCGGTTCAGCAAAGAGGTAAACCAGATTAAACCGGCTGAATTGGACCGGTCTGAACCGGGTTGAACCGGACTGAACCGGTTCAGCCAAGAAAGAAGGGAAAAAAGGAGAAAAAGAGAAAAAGGAAAAAGGGGAAGAATTTTTGGGGATACACCGGACTTCGGGTAAGTCGGTAAGAGGTCAAAAGTGACCGATTTAATTTCCAAGAAATTTATTTAAATTATATTTAATCGAAAATTAATTCGGAATTAAATATATAATTGTGCAGTTTTACAACAAAGCCCGAACGAGAGCCGATTGAGCTTCGATTTTCGTACTCCGCATCATATTGGGTAAGTATATTTTAATTTCGACAATTAAAGTCCTTTAATACAGAGTTTTGATTATTTTACAAAATTTATGGATTAATTCTGTATAAAAAGACATATTTATCGAAATTGTAACGTAATTACTGTAAATAGTATAAGGGCTATCCAATAAGTTTGGAACGAAGCCTGATGATTATTGGTAACCTGAATGAGCCCAGTAAAACCGAAGAAGGGATTTAATAAGTAAAAACGGGCTGAAAATGAGTCGAGGCCCATTAAGGTGCAATCGGGCCCAATAAAGTAAAACGGGCCCAGTACGTTAGATTCGATCAGTAAATGTGATATACTGATACAAATAAGTGAATTAACCCAAAATATGTGGTTATATGCAGTTTCATAGACTTGGTTGACATGCAGTTGGACTGAGAGATCGGATATTATCGAAACGAGATAAGTTTAAGCGTGAATCGAGGTAAGGGAATTTTGTAGGTGCATAGAGATTTCTATACGTATTTATTGAGGGGATTTACAGGGCTTAGAATTCTTTAAAGTATCTAAAAATGAAATAATAATTTTTGCGAAAATCGGGGCTTAGGTGAATAAAGAAAAAAGATGATTTTGCCCCTGGGAATAAAATTTACAAAAAGGGGAGTAAGGCAGATAAATTACATGATTTTCATGTTTTGATGTTTTATATGAATGTATTGCTTTGGTTTAAGCAAATTTACACATAGGTTGGCTGTTGACTTTATGAATTATACGAAAGGGTACCGGTTACTATTTTAAAAGATGTTTTATAAAGATTGAGCCACCTATCATATTTACGCGAGTAAAAAGAGTGCTAGAGTCTTACTCGCACTCAAGTTTACTGATTTATTACTCATGAAAGCCGTACTGGAGCATTGCTCCTATGAGAAATTTGTGTGCGCACAAAACCGTGCTGGAGCTTTGCTCGCACGAGATTTTAGATATCATGATATGCATAGCATGGTGCTGGAGCTTCGTTCGCACTAGACGTGAGTTGACATGCATATAGTCATGCGGAAGCATCCTGTAGACTGTGTGTCACAGAGAGTTGAGAAGCTCGCACGTATACTTTGAGACATGGGTTCGTTATCGACATAGTATTGGGGTGGATAAGATCTACGGCAGGCACCCCCAGACTATGATATGGGTCCAAAGAGTACAATGTACCGTGTATGTCACACGGAGTACGATGTACCATGCAGTCATGATGACTCGATGATGTTACTTGATATTCTGGCGGGTAGAACTTGACCCCACCTCCCGTTGCAATTGTGATGCCCCGCACACCGGGATCCGTGTAGCCTGGGATCACAGGGACAAAGTATGGCCATTGTCCTCGATTTTTCATACAGTAACCTACATGCCTCACATGATATCATACGGTTTGGATAGATCAGGACAAACCCAAAGGATGGGTAATGTCCCGATTTATGTTTTTAAATGAGATGCGATTTAATGAATCAAGGTATTCCCAAGAGATGGGTTTGACCTTGATGAGGTTGTTTTATGATAAAACAAATAAGTTTTAACGTGATGAGTTTGTAATGAAACAAATAAGTTTTAATGTGACGAGCATGAGATGTCATACATGATGATTTTTCATGTTTGATTTATATGTCGATTTCATGATTTCTCTTATATGATATATACATATATGTGGCATCGTTTTAGTCTTACCTCATGCTCCGAATATAAACGATTTTATATCATGACATTATTAGCACGTAGATAGTATAGTTATCCACCTGCTTACATTATTGCCTTACTGAGCTGTTTATGCTCACCCTTTCATTTTTCACCCCACAGGGTATATTCAGTAGAAGAGAACGACAGTAGTTATATCCGCTGCTTCTTATCAAGACCAGGTATACACATTTGTATAATTTTTATATCTGAACATATAGAGGCACAATACTGTACATGGATGTAATATTGGGGATGTATTTATTTAAAATAAATTGATATGTAAATGAAATATGAAAATGGAATGGTAAATAGGTGAGAGGTGACAACACCGAATCATAGCCCAACTGTTTAGTAGTGTAACTGTTCACGACGGGTAAGGAAATTAAAAAGCGAAAAATTTACTCTGATTTTTAGGTAATTTGGGTCGTGACAAACTATCTCTAATTACTTACAGAATTCCCTTACCTAGAATCGCGTCGAGTGATTCCACTCCCTTAGAGTTGCTCGTTTGTGCAGTTCGATTTGCCTCTAACGAGATCTCCAGGACTACACGAAATTACGTATCACATCAATTTAATCCAATGAAATAAAATTCTTGCGTTTACTATAGTCGATTCGACTTATAGTTTTCATTAACACTTAGAAAGTCTCATTTCCTCTTAAGTCCATTTTTATTGCTCTATTAATTTCTCGATGGTCTATTGAATCTCTTTATGCCTATCAATTCACTCAAAATCAGTATCAAGCTCATAGTGTGTCACGACCCTCAACTTACCAAAATGCGTACAATTTTTCTCATTTTCATGCATTATTTATTATTCGTCCTTTCCCGATCGTGAACAGCTACTCTCCTTAACAGTTGGGCTGTGTGCTAATGTCTATCTCATCCATCCATAACAATTTAATTTCAAAAGTAAACACTTTTATAAATGCATCAGAGTTACTGTTTACAAGTGTTTACATTGGTTTACATCCCAATGTTTACATACAAAATGCTACTATGCTATGTCTAGTTTAGATACAAAATAATTCAAGTGTGTATACCTTACACGATGGGATGCAGCAGATACCAAAAAGGGAACGCCTCCAGTCGCTCTCAATCTATACTCAAATGTCTGTAGAGAGGGGGAAAATAAGGGGGGTGAGCAAACCACACGCTCAGTAAGGCAATCATGCGAACAGGTAGATACTGCACTATCTACATGATCGTGATGCCATGCTCAAAGCATACATTTCATCATTTTCTCAAAATATGAGTTCATGCTAGTGTTAATGGTATGTAAAGCATTCATACTATTAAAATCCACTGCACAATTCAATTCAAATCATGACATTAACCATCATGCATATTTTATATGTAAAGCATAGCATTAATCATCATGCATATTTCATAAGTAAAGCATGGCCTTAAACATCATGCATCAGTGCGCTTTCAAACCATTAATAACCGATATCTCAAAACAATTCAACACTTGTCAGGTCTCAGCCCCTCCCTCGGATTGTCCTGACCCACAAATCATTTCAAACATGGATTTATTCACAAAGCAATAGACATGTGAGATAGGCAATACAATAAGGGAAATAACCTCTAGGACTATGGCCATATCCTGTGATACCGACTACACGGATCAGGTGTGCGGGTTATCACCACTATCTGCTTCCACACGAGAGGTGGATCAAATCCTGCCCGTCGGTCCATAGCAGATCTTGTCTGAAGACGGCATATCACATCTCAACATGGTACAACGTACTCCATGCTACATGCACAGTACAACGTACTCCGTGGACCTACATCAACACATCATATCACGCTATATCTCAAAATGCACATGTGAGCCTATTTAATCGGTACGACCTCTTGTCTACTTAAAGCTCCTAGCACGGCTATCAACATGTCAAAATATCACAAATGTAAGTGCAAGCCTATTTAATCGGTATGACACCTAGTCTACCCGAAGCTCCAAGCACGACACAAATAAGGTGGGCATCTAATATGAGCTATGCTCTAACACCATGCCAAAACCAGTATAAAAATCCATGTGAAAACTAGTCCGAGCTAAGGTCCAGCACTCATGCGTATAAAACACATCAAAACTCGTGTGAGACACACTCTAACACGCTTTCATTCTCACGAAAACCATGTAGGTGGCTCAATTCTTTGCAAAGTGTGGTTAACAAATCAAAACAACTCATTTCTTTTGCAAATCATTTCAAATGTCAGCCAACCTACCAATCATTTGTTAAAAGCAATAAAACATGATTTTCAAGGCATTATGCTTTTGTTTTCATGCATATTTCTCGAACACCCAACTTTTGCCCTTCAATCACCAAATTTCATTTCCTAACATCTCATGCATTCTAGCAAAGCATTTAAGCGCCCAAATTGCACACAAATATCTCTAAGAGTCCACACAATTCCCTTACCTCAATTTACTTGAGTGCGACTCTCTCTTCCTTATAGCCTCTTACGCTCTTGGTTCGCTTTGCTCCAGTGTATCCTCTGAAGCTGTGATTCATTCATCCAAGTCACTTGAGTTAATGTTGTTAACTCGTATTTTGACTTTACTAGTCAATATAATTCATCTATGCATTTACCAATGCCTTAATCCATATTTTACCTCTTTTCGATAAATCTCCTATTTATTCACTAACAACATCTTAAAATCATACTCATAACACTATTATAACTTCAAGATACCCCATTCATCATTAATCTTAATGCATTTCACTTTCTCACACTAGACCATTTCTAGGTCATGGTGGATTCATTCTACTCTAGGTAGTTTCTACCATTTCTATGCATATCAAATCATTTCCCACATCAATATCCAAACTATGTACTTGAGTATTTGGATTAGAAACTCACCTAGTTTGTTTTCCTCTTTGCTCTAAATGAAAATGCACATTGATCCTTCAATCCAACAAGTGGGGAAATGACTCCAAACTATGTTGTTCTTCTCTTTGATGTGAACAACTTTGCCTCTAATAGCTTTTCCTCAAATCTTACTGAAAATGTGTGGATTTAGGAGTGAGAAGCTAGGTTTTAGGTTGGAAATGGAAAAGATTGGTTTTGTCTCAGAAAATTGTAGATCCAACTGCTCCATATTTATAGAATTTGCTTGATGAGATCGATCTGCATTGGGTAGAGATCGATCTGGTCCTCTTAAAATCCTTATTTTTCCACGACATTTGAAGGCAAGAGATCGATCGATCAAGGCTTGAGATCGATCTGCTTCAAATAGAAGGTTAAGGAGATCAATCTGGTCTTGGGGGAGATCGATCTGCATTTTACAGAAGGTTCAGGAGATCGATCTGGCTCCATTAGAGATCGATCTGTCCTATTCCATAGCTTAGAATAAGAGCATTTTGGCTCTTCCAGATCGATCTCTCATCCTATGAGATCGATCTGTCATTCATATTTCTGGATTTTCTACAGTTTTTCTGTAGGAACTCCTACCAAACTTCATACTTTTTGCTGCCATGGTCATTTTCTCATCCAATCATCTTTGAGACTTGAAAATGGCATCTATTTATACTTTATACCTATTAAAACTTGTGTGAAATCTTTATATAACCAAAGGTACTTAATTTAGACCAAATGAAAGTGCATAACTCATGCAATCCTCATTCCATTTTACCACACTACTCAATTTCCATTATACTCCCATTCTTCACATGTTTAAGTCCATTTTCTCATATTCATATATAATGCAACTTATACGTACAATCACAACTCTTACTACATGTGTGTATATTAACTTATGGACTTTACATCATTTATGAATTTCATAGTATAACTCCATTTACATCTCTATGCACATATATACAATTATACATATACAGGGTCTCACATAGTGCCTCTAGTTCATCATTTACTTCACTATGGCAATTTATCAAACACCTCATGTGCCCATTTTCATCATTTAACTAATCTCACAATGTAGCTTCATTTAATCATCTCAAAATCATACATATCACCTCACTAACACCTTAGTATAAGCCATTTATCATCAACTCAACCATATCACATTTTCTCACACTAACTCATTCTAGGTTATGCTTGTTCCATTACATTCTAGGTAGTTTCAATCATCAATACATACACCAATCTACTCACAATAACAACTAGATAGATATATTTTGAGTTGGTGTATTAGAAACTCACCTAGCTTGACTTTCCTCTTTTCCAAGTTTGAAGACTCATTTGCTCCTTCAATCTAACAAATGAAGTGTTGTTTTCAAGCTATGTTGTTCTTATCTTCACAATAAACAACTTTGCTCTAATAGATTTTTCTTAAATCTTTATAGAAATGTGATGGTTTTTATAGTGAGAAAGCTAGGTTAATGTTGCAAATGGAAGAAATGTGTTTGCTCCCGTGAAATGTAGATCCAACTGCCCAAGTTTTATAGAAAATGCCTTAGGAGATCGATCTGCATAGGGTGGAGATTAATTTGGCCTTGCTTAAATCCTTCAATTTTTTGACAATTTGCAAGCAGGGGATCGATCTGTTGAATGCATGAGATCGATCTGCTCAAGGTAATGAGATCGATCTGTTTCAGGCAAAAGGCTTTAGAGATCGATCTGACCTTAAGAGGAGATCGATATGGTTTATCCAGAGACCAATGAAGATCGATCTGCCTAAGGGAGGAGATCAATCTGGTCTAACCTGAGATAGCATGAGATCGATCTGCTTGAGTGAGAGATCGATCTCCCTCTTGTAGAATGCTTGGTATTGTGTCTTCCAAGCTATTAGATCGATATCTTCTTACATGGGATAGATCTAGCCTTCATCCTGCAGTATTTCAGCTGCAATTTTCCAACCTTTTTAAGGTTAAACTCTCATTTAATCACTTTAATACCCATTTTGCATTTCATTTACACTTAACACTAAAAAATATCCAATTCTTATGATTCATTTATCGTGTAACTTGTCTATACATTATAGAATCATACTTATTACATGGAAATTTTTGAGTCTTACAATTTCATTATCATGTGGAAAGTTCATTGAAGCAACAATGAAGGTTGCTTCTTGGTGTAGCTTTTTAATCTTTAAAAGTTGGACTTCGATCTTGGGCTCGTCCTTATGTACTTTTTCCTCACCCTCACTATTCTTCAATTCCTTTTTTTTTTTAACCATACTTTCCTCATTTTCTACTTCAATGATCTTAAATGGTGTAGGCTTATCAACTTCCTCAATTACCACATCTTCAGGTGGTACTTGTAGTGGATTCGATAAGTATCCCCAACAGTGTTTAGTGGCTCTAAATAAATGCCTCTCACATATATTTAAATCACCGACCATGTCCACATAGTCTTCTTCAATAAGTTCAAGTGGTGTAGGCTCTTAACTTAACATCTTTTCAAGTAGCGCTTACAGGGGAATTTGATATGCATAATCAACGGTGTCCCCTGGCTTCAAATAAAGTGAAGAATGTCTATCATGGCCACTCGAAGAATAGATCAAATGAGTATCCACACTTGGATTCTTAATGTTAAATGGGGTAACATAATCCAAGCTGATGGGACATCTCTCTCTAGCATGGTTCCTTTCACATATTTCACAACACACAAAGGGACTCTAAAAGACTTCTTCAGGCAAGGTGGTTGATAAGTCTCTAAAATATCAAATTTTAATGCATTTTATTACATAAATTTTGATTTAATTTTTTATTAAATTTCTTTCCCATTTATTATATTTTTCGTCATGTGTAGAAATTCAAAAAAATAAGAAAGTTGAGGAAATGATGTAAAAATAAAGAGAATTGGTTAATTTTGATGTTTTAAACCCTAAAAACACAAATCTTATCCCTAAATCTCCAAACCTAAAATCTTAACATTTCCCATGAAATCACAAACTAACTAATACCCTATCCAAACCCATGCATAAACCAAACCTATATCCAAAATCTTTCTATCCCTTTCAAACCATTTAAGTCCTAGAGCACTAAAACTATATATTTATTTAGGCCTTTCCTCATGTAAGCCCAAGTCATATTGAAGTGGGTTTCAATAAAGAAACCAAAGAGGAGGCCAAAAGGATGTAAAAAAACAAGGGAAAACAAAAGAAACTTGAGAAAGAAATCTAATTGGATAAAAAAGAGAGGAGGTTGCCATTTGTTGGTGTGAGAAGAGGCTGGGTGACATAGCCACTATTTCCCCAAGCTTTTAAAATTTTCTTTATAAGCTTTCAATTCTTTTTCAATTTCATTTGAGTTTTGGTTTCACATAGTTAAAAAATCCTTCAAGTTTTCTTTACTTTGCATTGCTTTAATTTCGGTTTCCTTCCTGTTCTGCCTATTTCCATTTCTACTTTGGTCATTCTCTGATTTTAGGTTCGATGCTGAGTCTGCTGGTGATTGGTGCTACTGGTTTTGTACTGGTGGTGTACGGTGTTCTTGGTAGACGCTGGAGGGCTAGTGACAGTGGCTTTTCCCATGTTTTACTGCTGCATTTCTCTTGCTCCAATCATTTGCTGCCTTTCTTTCTTCTAATTTTATGTTAGAATCTTCTAGGATTATTGTTTAGGTTCTTAGATTAGTATGTTCAATATACTTTCAAGCTGGAGTTGTTTATGAATTTGGAATACATGAAATTACAGTTTCTTTTCTTATCTTTCTTCCAATGCTCTGTTTGCTTTGCTACTTTACTGTTATGATATTCTATTAATTATCGCTTAAAATTTATGTTCTGATTTAAGTCTATTTCACTACATTATTTCTTTCTTTTTCTGCATTCAAATATTACATTGTCCTGCATTAAAAGTTTTAAGTTCTTTTTTGTTTTACTGTTTCTTCAAAACTATACTTGCTGCCATTGTCTTGCTTTGTCTCTATTTTGTTTACTGAGTTGCAACCATCCCTGCTCTGTTCTAAAAAGTGGGGCTGTGGTGTGAGATTGCGCTGGTTCTGTAAAGGTCGTACCATTCTTGGCTATGTGTACGGTGCAGGACTACTTGCTGGTCACTATTTCTGTGTTGCTATTGCAGTGAACTAGTGCAGGAAGATGCTGGGTTGTTGTAGTCTAGGCTGCTGCTGTCATTTGATGGTGAAGACATGGGCTTAAGCTAGCATGTGTCCCGAGTTGTTGCTATTCGGTTTTGCTTGCCCTTGCGTGACTACTTGAGTGTGAACTGCTATTTGTGCTGTGGCAGAAAGCTAGAATGGGTATTAACAGCAAAAGAGGAGGTGGTGAAACGGGGAATACTGGTGCTGCAAGGTGAAGGGATACAGCAAAGATATGGTTGAATCTTTTGTTTCCTAGTGAACTGCTGCGTTAAGTTGGCTGTTGCGTGGTAATGCAGGGGACATGAAGCCTGGATAGAATGACAGGGAGGTGATGTGAGACCCCATATATGTATAACCTTATATATGTGTGAATGGTGAAGTATTTGTAAGGTGAAGTATAAGTGATGTAAAGTCCATAAATTAAATGTACACACTTGTAGTAAGAGTTTGTGATGTACATACAAGTTTCATTTTCTATAAATATAGAGAAATGGACTTTTGCATGTGATAAGTGTGAATGGAATGGAATATGAGTGGTATGGTAAAATGGAATGAAGATTGCATGAGTTATGCACTTCCATTTAGTTTTGTATTGTATACCTTTTGGTATATAATGAATGCACACAATTTTTAATGTGTATAAAGTATGAATAGATGCCATTTTCAAGTCTTAAAGGTGACTGAATGGGGAAATGACCATGACAGCAAATTAAAGATGTTTGGGTATGAGTTGCTGTAAATAATCTGTAGAAAATCTGAAAAATATGAAGGTCAGATCGATATCATAGGATGAGAGATCGATCTGAAAGAGCCAAAATGCTCTTATTCGAGTAATAGGAACAATGCATATCGATCTCCAATGGAGCCAGATCGATCTCCTAAACATTCTGTAAAATGAGGATCGATTCTTAAGGCAAACAGATCAATTTCCTTAGCTCTCGGGTTAGAGCAAATCGATCTCCCCAACTTTCTGCCTGAGACAGATTGATCTCAAGGTTTCGATAGATCGATCTCCTGCCTTCAAATGTCATGGAAAAGAGGAATTTTAAGAGGACCAGATCAATCTCCACCCAAGGCAGATCGATCTCATCAAGCTAAATCTATAAATAAGAGCAGTTAGATCTATAGACTTCGGGAAACGCTCTCACTCTACCAATTTTAACCCAAAAACCTAGTTTTGTCTCTTTAAATCCACCCATTTTCAAGAATATTTGAGGGAAGGCTATTAGACGCAAAGTTGTTCACATCCAGGAGGAGAACAACATAGCTTGGAGGCATTTTCCCCATTTGTTGGATTTAAGGAACAAGGGGCATTCCTATTTGGAGCAAGGAGGAAATCCATAGAGGTGAGTTTCTAATGTACAAAAACTAAGTACATGTGTTTAGTTATGGATATTGAAGTTTATTTGGTGTGCATATTTATAGTAGAGCTACCTAGAATGCCATGGAATACTTATAACCTAGAAATGGGTTAGTGTGAGAAAGTGAAATGTAGTGGAATAAATCATGAATATGATATCTTTAGGTGATAATGGTGTTGTGGGTATGGATTTAAGATGGTGTTATGGAGTGAATTGTGAGACTTACCTAAAAAGGGGTGAAATGAGTATTTAAGGCATTAGGTAAAATGCATAGTGAATGAGAGTTAGCAACACTAACTTGAGCGTTTGATAAATGAATTGCAACTCCTGAGGATACACTGGAGTAAGTTGAGCCAAAAGCGTGAGAAGCGTAAAGGAAGAGAGTCGCACCCAGAGTAAATCGAGGTAAGGGAATTGTGTGGACTCTTTGAGATATTTGTGCGCAATTTGGGCACTTAAATGTCTTGCTAGAGTGCATGTGACACTAGAAAATGAAATTGGGTGATTGAAGGGAAAAATTAGATTTTGAGAAATGTACATGAAAACAAAAGCATGATGCTTTGGAAACCTTGTTTTGTTGCTTTTTAGGAAATGATTGGTAGGTTGGCTAACATTTGAAATAATTTGCAAACGAAATGTTTTGATTTGGTTGATAACCATGTTTTACAAAGAAATTGAGCCACCTACATGGATTTCGTGAGAATGAAAGTGTGCTAGAGTATGACTCACGCGGGATTTGATGTGTTTTCATATGCATGAGTGCTAGAGCATAGCTCGCACTAGTTTTCACATAGATTTTTATGATGTTGTGCTAGAGTTGAGCTCGTACAGACTTTACATTGGTTTTGGCATGGTGTTAGAGCATATCTCGCATTAGATGCCCACTATACTTGTTACCGCGCTAGGAGCTTTAGGTAGACTGGGTGTCACATCGATTAAATCGACTCGCACGTGCATTTTTGAGAATTGACATGTTGATAGCTGTGCTAGGAGCTTCGGGTAGACAAGAGGTCTTACCAATTAAATTGGCTCGCACGTGCATTTTTGAGATGTGGCGTGATATGATGTGTTTATATGGGTCCACAGAGTACGCTGTACCGTGTAGGTAGCATGGAGTACATTGTACCGTGTTGAGATTGTGATATGTTGTCTTCGAATGAAATCTGCTATGGACCGACAGGCTGGATGTGACCCACCTCCTGTGTTGAAGCAGATAGTGGTGATACCCCGAACACGGATCACAGGATATAGCCATAGTCCTAGATGAGATTTCCCTTATTATACTGCTTATCTGGCATGTCTATTGATTTATGAATAAATTCATGTTTGAAATGCTTTGTGAGTCAAGACAGTTTGAGGGAGGGGCTGAATCCTGACCAGTGTTGATTTGTTTGAGATGAGAAAACATGTTAATGGTTTTAAAGTACATTGGTGCATGATGATTTTCCATGCTCTATTTATGAAATATGCATGATGATTAATGCCATGCTTTAAATTTGATTTATGTATTGATTTAAATAGCATGTGTGAGACCCCGTATAGGTCTAACCTTATATATATATGTAAATGAATTCATAGGTATGGTGATATACTTGTAATGTGAAGTATATGTAATGTAAGTCCATAAGTTTAATGTACACACACGTAATAAGAGTTGTGATTGTACGTACAAGTTACACTATGTATGAATATGAAGAAATGGACTTGAACATGTGAAGAATGAGAGTAGAATGGAAAATTAGTAGTGTCGTAAAATGGAAGGAGGATTGCATAAGTTGTGCACTTCCATTTGGTTTATATCAAGTACCTTTGGTTATACCAAGATTTTACACAAGTTTTAATAGGTATAAAGTATGAATGGATGCCATTTTCAAGTCTCAAAGATGATTGGATGAGAAAATAACCATAGCAACAAAATGTATAAGTGTTGCTGCAGAAAAACTGTAGAAAATCTAAAAATATGAATGACGGATTGATCTCATAAGATGAGAGATCGATTTGGAGGAGCCAAAATGCTCTTATTTTGGGCTATGGAACAGGACATATCGATCTCTAAGGGAGCCAGATCAATCTCCTAAACATTCTGTAAAATGCAGATCGATCCTTATTGGAACAGATCGATCTCCTTAGCTCTCTGTTTGGGAGCAAATCGATCTCAATCTTCGACAGATCGATCTTATGCTTGAAAATGCCATGAAAAAGAGGAAATTAAGGGGGCCAAATCGATCTCCACCCAAGGAAGATCGATCTCATCAAGCTGAATCTATAAATAGGAGCAGCTGAAATCTGTAAATCACAAAAGTAACCATTCCCTCTCCATTCCAAACCCAAAACCTAGATTTTACTCTCTAAATCCAACCATTTTCAATAAGATTTGAAGGAAAGCTATTAGAGATAAAGTTGTTCACATCGAAGAGAAGAACAACTTAGCTTGGAGGCATTTTCTCCATTTGTGGATTGAAGGACAAAAGGTGCATTTCCATTTGGAGCAAAGAGGAAACCAAGCTAGGTGAGTTTCTAAAGTACCAACTTAAGTACATTGTTAAGCTATTGATGTTTGGGATTGATTTGGGGTGCTTAGTATTGTTAGAAACTATCTAAAATGCATTGGAATGATTATGACCTAGAAATGGTCTAGTGTGAGAAAGTGGAATGTATTGAGATTAATGATGAATGGGGTATCTTGAAGTGATAATAGTGTTATGAGTATGATTTTAAGATGTTGTTAGCAAATAAATAATGAGGTTTACCAAAAAGGGGTAAAATGTGGATTAAGGCATTGGTAAATGCATAGATGAATTATATTGACTAGTGAGGTCAAAACGTGAGGTAACAATATTAACTCAAGTGGTTTGGGTGGATGAATCGCAGCTCCCAAGGATACATCAGAGCAAGACAAGCCAAGAGTGCAAGAAACTAAGAGGAAGAGAGTCGCACTCAAGTAAATTGAGGTAAGGGAATTCTGTGGACTCTTAGAGATATCTATGCGCAATTTGGGCGCTTAAATGCTTTGCTAGAATGCATGAGATATTAGGAAATGATATTGGGTGATTGAAGGGTAAAAGGTTGGGTGTTTGAGAAAAGTGCATGAAAATAAAAGCATAATGCTTTGAAAAATCATGTTGTATTGCTTTTTAGCAAATGATTGGTAGGTTGGCTAACATTTGAAATGTTTTGCAAAAGAATTGAGATGTTTTGGTTTGTTAACCACACTTTGCAAAGAATTGAGCCACCTACTTAGTTTTCGTGAGAATGAAAGCATGTTAGAGTATGACTCGCACGAGATTTGATGTGTTTTATACGCATGAGTGCTGGAGCTTAGCTCGCACTGGTTTTCACATGGATTTCATATTGGTTTTTGCATGGTGCTTGGAACTTAGCTCATACTAGATGCCCACCTTATTTGTTGCCGTGCTTGGAGCTTCGGACAGACTGGGTGTCGCATCGACTAAATAGGCTTGCACATACATTTTTGATATTTTGACATGTTGATAGCCGTGTTAGGAGCTTCGGGTAGACAAGAGGTCGTATCGATTAAATAGGCTCACACGTGCGCTTGAGATGTGGCGTGATATGATATGTTGATGTGGGTCCATGGAGTACGTTGTATCGTGCAAGTAGCATAGAGTACGTTGACCGTGTTGAGATGTGATATGCCGTCTTCAGACAAGATCTGCTATGGATCGACGGGAAGGATTTGACCCACCTCCCGTATGGAAGCAGATAGTGGTGATATCCCGTACACTTGATCCGTGTAGCCAGTATCACAGGTTATGGCCATAGTGCTAGAGGTTATTTCCCTTATTGAATTACCTATCTCACATGTCTATTGCTTTGTGAATAAATCCATATTTGAAATGATTTGTAAGTCAGGACAGTCCGAAGGAGGGGCTAAGACCTGACAAGTGTTGAATTGTTTTGAGATATCGGTTGTTAATGGTTTTCAAAGTGCACAGATGCATGATGTTTAATGCCATGCTTTACTTATGAATTATGCATGATGATTAATGCCATGCTTTACTTATAAAATATGCATGATGGTAAATGCCATGCTTTGAATTGAATTGTGAACTGGATTTTAATAACATTAATGCTTTACATACTATTAACACCAGCATGAACTCATATTTTGAGAAAATGATGAAATGTATGCTTTGAGCATGGCATCACAATCACGTAGATAGTGCAGTATCTACTTGTTCGCATGATTGCCTTACTGATCTTGGAGTTTGCTCACCCCCCTTATTTTCCCCTCTCTACAGAGCTGTGAATATAGATTGTAGGCGACTGGAGGCGTTCCCGTTTTGGTATCCACTGCATCTCATTGCGTAAGGTATACACACTTGAATTATTTTGTATCTAAACTAGACATAGAGCAGTAGCATTTTGTATGTAAACATTGGGGTTGTAAAGCAATGTAAACACTTGTAAACAATAACTCTAATGTATTTATAAAAGTGTTTACTTTTGAAATTAAATTGTTATGGATGGATGAGGTAGACATTGGCACACAGCCCAACTGTTGATTGTGTGTAGTTGATCACGATCGAGGTAGGGATGATTAATAAACAACGCATGCAAATACAAAAAATTTGTACGTATTTTGGTAAATTGAGGGTCGTGACAGAAGTTAGTATCAGAGTAAGGTTGGTCTGACGTGTGTCATGTCTAAAATACTTAATAAGTTGGAAAATCATATTCCCATGTTACTGTGCTTGTTTAGATACAATTGTGTGTGTGTCGATGGGTTGACTAAGAAATTTATTTGTATGTAGGGAAGTGAAAGAATATGCCTAATACCAGTCACGGTAGAGGAGCGAGGGCTTAAGTTAGAGGCCGTAGAGGTAGGCCTGGGGGTCATTTTGAGCCAGAAACTCATGAGGCTCAGGAAGAGATTGAGGTGGAGGCTGAGGTTGAGCTTACTCCACAAGGTACAGAGCAGAGACCCGAGAGTACTGAGGCTTGCTTCGCGAGGATTGAACGAATCATTGAGATGATCTTAGTGTTGGTCACTCATTCATTGCCTGGAGTTGGGGGCAGACAGAGTCCCGCTACACAGGGTGATGCCGAGCAGGAGACAGTTCTTGAGGCACGGGCCCGGCCAGCCCAGAGACCTCAGACAACAGAGACACCTACACCCCCACCTGCACAATATGCCTACGCCTGTTGCTACACCACAGGCCAATAGAGGCTGAGGTTACGATTGTGATTTAGATAGATTGAGGCAGTTCCAAAAGTTTGGACCACCGTCTTTCAGTGGAGTTAAGGACCTAGTAGCTGTTGAGGATTGGATAAACGAATTCGAGAAGTTGTATGGGTTCTTTGAGTGCACTACTACCAAGATGGTAGCATTTGCCGCATTCATGCTGAAGGGAGTAGTAGAACATTGGTGGAAATCCACTAGGCTTATTTTGAGAGCCCGCATACTGAGATCAGTTGGGATATATTTTTGGAGGCATTTCGGAGACAGTATGTACCGGATACCGCCTAATAAAAGATGAAGATGGCATTTTTAGAACTAACCCAAGGGAGTAGGACTGTGGATGAGTACGAGACGACCTTTATCACCCTGGGTAGATATGATCCCAACACGATGAGTGACGAGGTTGAAAAGATCCAAAAATTTATGGATGGATTGAGACTGACCATCAGGTCCAGACTAGTTCCTCTGGATATACCAACCTACGAAGAGGCGATGCGCAGGGCGCAACTGTGTGAGTAAGATGTTGACAGGATCGCCTCAGAGTTTAGAAAGGTTGGTAAACTGAGGGACAAAGATAAGAAAAGATCAGTGATGGATAGAGGCTTCAACTATAAGGGGAGCAAGCAATTTTTTGGAAGGAGGCTGAGGATCGAGGAGATCCGAGAGAGGACAGTTAATACTCCCATGTATCTGACCATGGCTCCTGCTAAGGGAATTATGATTGGAGAGCCACGACCTATAACAGAACAGTGCGATAAGTGTGGCAGGTACCATGGTACTCGACCATGCTATCGACATCCTGCAGTATGCTTTAAATGTGGGAAATCAGGGCACATAATCTGGGATTACCCAGAGATGACAGAGAGAGCCCCACGAAAGGACATAGAGCTAGAGAGAGCTTCAGTTGGGACAACTGCTCCGAGGGGGAGGGCTATAACTGAGGAAAAGGGGAAGCAGGTAGTGGGTGTGAGTAGAGGGCGAGTGCATGCGCTGGACCAGGATACTGCAGATGAATCTTCGGATGTGGTTAAAGGTACCATCCAAATCTTTGATTTAGAAACATTTGTATTATTTGATCCTGGTGCCACGCATTCCTTCATATCGCCATCTTTTACATGTAAATTGTTGAAGCATGTAAAACCCACACTGCTAGATAAGATGTTAATGATATCTACCCCTATGAATGATAGTCAATTGATCAAGCATGTATATAAGAATTGTAAGATGAGGATAGGAGGTAAAGAAATGACAGTCGATTTGATGTTATTAAATATGAGTGATTTTGATGTAATCCTAGGTATGGATTGACTGGCTGCAAACCATGTTATTATGGATTGTCGTGCTAGAACCTTGATGTTTTCAGGATTAGACAATCTTATTGAAAATTTTAATGAAAAG
Source organism: Firmiana major (assembly GCA_033439115.1). Classification (NCBI taxonomy): domain Eukaryota; kingdom Viridiplantae; phylum Streptophyta; class Magnoliopsida; order Malvales; family Malvaceae; genus Firmiana; species Firmiana major. The sequence continues at coordinate 31,808,800 of CM065896.1, read as the reverse complement.
AAATGAAATGGCATGATCTTTATAAATGAAAAGAGTATGATCTCAATTTATGATATTCAAGAGATGAATTTATTTATCAATTACATATCTGTATGTGATGATTTGAGTTACTAACGATGGAAAGAATAATGTGAAGGATACATTGCTTATGTGGTTGAGATGGATAAGGCACGTCTAGAATTGGGAGACATTTCAGTGGTCAAGGAATTTCCAGATGTCTTTTCGGAGGAATTACCAGGGTTACATCGAGATAGGGAGATGGAATTTGGTATAGACTTGGCACCTGGTACGGAGCCGATATCCAAGCCACCATACAAAATGGCACAAGTTGAGTTGGAAGAATTAAGGAAACATTTACAGGAGTTGTTGGAGAAGGGATTCATCAGGCCGAGTGTCTCACCTTGGGGAGCATCGGTTCTATTTGTAAGGAAGAAGGATGAAAGCCTCCGACTGTGTATAGATTACCGGTTGTTGAATAAGGCCACCATCAAGAATAAGTATCCCCTTCCATGCATCGATGATCTATTGGATCAGCTTAAGGGAGCGCAGGTCTTTTCCAAGATAGATCTGAGATCTGGGTACCATCAGTTGAAGTTATGGAGTGGAGATGTACCCAAGACAGCTTTTTGCACCCGGTATGGACATTACGAGTTTATGGTTATGCCATTCGGGTTGACGAATGCTCCTGCAGCTTTTATGTCATTGATGAATGAGGTATTCCACCAGTATTTGGATTGATTTGTGATCGTGTTTATTAATGATATACTGGTGTACTCAAAGTCTAGAGAGGAGCATGAAAGGCACCTAAGGATAGTGCTACAGACCCTCAGAGAGAAAACGTTGTACTCTAAACTCAGTAAGTGCGACTTTTGATTGGAACAGATCTCTTTTCTGGGTCATATAGTATCAAAAGGTAGAGTGTCAGTGGATCCATCTAAGATTGAAGCCGTGGTTCAGTGGCAGAGACCCCAGATAGTGATAGAGATCAGAAGTTTCTTGGGTTTAGATGGGTATTACCAAAGGTTTGTAGAGGGATTCTCGAGGTTAGCTGCTCTTTTGACTTGTCTCACGAGAAAGAATGTTGAATTTGTGTGAGACGATAAGTGTGAGGAAAGTTTTTAGGAGTTGAAAAGGAGATTAACCACAGCTTCGATACTCACCATTCCTACCAGCTCAGGAGGTTTCTCGGTGTACACGGATGCTTCACACCTAGGACTGGGCTGTGTATTGATGCAGGATAGAAAGGTAGTAGCCTATGGATCAAGGCAGTTAAAGGATCATGAGAGGAACTACCCGACCCATGATTTGGAGTTGGCAGCTGTAGTGTTTGCGTTGAAAATATGGTGCCACTACCTCTATGGTAATAGATTTCAGTTTTACACAGATCATAAGAGCCTTAAGTACCTGTTCTCGCAGAAAGAGTTGAACATGAGACAGAGGAGATGGCTCAAGCCATTAAAGGATTATGATTGTGAGATCTTGTACCACCTGAGTAAAACGAATGTGATTGCTGATGTATGAAGTAGAAAACATCTCGAGTTGGTGTCATTCATGATGGTCAGAGAACATAAGCTGTTAGAACAGTTCATGAACCTCAGTTTGGATATGGCCCCGCCTAACTCTGATAGTGGATTTATGATAGCTAGCCTGCAGTTGGAACTGGATCTGGTAGATCGAATCCGACAAGCTCAACAATTTGATCAGCAGTGCAGTGATATTGTCGGGCAGATACATAGAGGTATAGAGACAGACTTTGAGTTGAGTTCAGAAGGACTGTTGCGGTTCAAAGGTAGGATATGTGTTCCTGATGATCCAGAGATCAGAAGGTTGATCTTGACAGAGTCTCACTCAACGAGGTATACGATACATCCAGGAAGTACCAAGATGTATCAAAACCTTCGAAAGGTTTATTGGTGGTCTGGGATTAAAAAACACATTGCTGAATATTGTGACGCCCCAGAAATGTGAAAAATAGGGTAAATTTAAAACTTTTTACTCATCAAATCACAATTAAGGGTGCATTTCTGTGCAGTGTCATACATCATCATACTTATCATGCCTCAGGATCTCATTATTAAATAGTATATATCATATCATATACATTACTCAATTTCGAGTTAATTAATCCTAATACATCCCATACAATTTTGTAAATCAAGTGTCTGTAAATACACATTAGTTTGGGTACATGAAATGTAAATTATACCTCAAATACAATATATGGCCTGGCACTCAAGTCCTCCACTAGCCACTACTCCATACGTCGTAAGAAAAAACTCTCTTCACTTGAAGAAATCTGGGGGGAGAGAAAATCGGGTGAGCTTCTAAATCACTCAATAAGGGGGTAAGGGACTCATTAATAAAACAATGATTTGCATAGCACAATCATTTTATCTCATAGTTGAAACTCAATTAAAATGTAGCATGAACTCATTAAAACATCACGCTCATCTCATTTCTCTAAAATCATGTAAAAACCTGAGAGTACATAACTCAGTACAAATCACAGTCACAAGCATGAGGAAATCAGAATGTGATAATGGCTTTTCTCATTAAAACGTGATAAAAAATCACCTTAATAGAATGCATGTGGCACAGCCATAAAACACAACTCATGTGTATATAAAGGAGACTAGGCAATAAAACTCATATAAAACTCGTCATGGCACATCATAATAAATCTCCTCTGGGTGTGCATCCCAAGCATCCTCATATGAGGGAACGTCGACATATGGTCGTGTACATGGTATATTGGACTTATGCATTACCAGAACAAGGCCCGGCCTTACATGCTACCAGAGCAATGCCTCTCCTCATGCACACTATCATGTGGTCCCTAGGTCAGTTCCCAGGCAGCCCACTCTATCGGTCTTACATGCTACCAAAGCAAAGCCACCCAGCGTTACCAGAGTAGGGGTCATCTCACGTTACCAAAACGGAGGCATCTCTCGTTTTCAAAACAGAGGAATATCAAACTTACATGCTACCAGAGTAAGGCCCAGACTTACATGCTACCAGAACAAGGCCTCCCAACACTACCAAAGCAGAGGAATAATCAGACTTACATATTACCAGAACAAGGCCCAGACTTACATGCTACCAAAGCAAGGCCCGATGTGTATTCAACATGACACGCCTAAGTTTCAATCATTAGCCATTATCATATAAAACATTTTGCCTTCACGTAGAACTCATAATGGTTTTCTCTCATAAATCTCATTTAAAACATTTGTGTACCCAACAAAAGACATGTTAAAACTGAGTTCCAACCGGCAAAACCACACACACATTTCTCAATCTCAGTATACCTTAACGTAGAGCCCAAATCTCTTTCACGTTTTAAACACAAAACGGTTGTAAAACATTTTCATGCTTAGTTTATAACTCATAAAAGTTGGGGCCCAACTGGCTATAAAACCGTGTGCATTACTCATTCACAACTCATAAAAACATGCTTGTTTGCTCATATCACTTTTCAAGCTACAATTAACATCAAAACACGTACACAAACGAGTTTAAGTTTTTCCCTTACCTCTTTGCACCTCGTATAGTGCAATCATTCCCCTGTATCACGGACTAGTCTCGCATTCCTCTCTGGAACTCCCAAGCTGTCCAAACGATGTAAAAACATCAATAACCCAACTCAATCACATTATTGAGCACACATTTTCTCATATTCTCATTAACACGTCAAATAACTCAATTCTCATAACTCTCTCACTATTCACATACTCATCCACTACACCTCATAATCCTACATTTCTCATACCCTATTCCATGCTAAATTCACCACATTGTCTCAATTCCAATTTATAGCCATAATTCCTAAAATTACCATAATTGCATAGTAACATATCTACTCCAACAAAATCATAGTTTCATCAATCCCTAATCATTTCCTAACTATTTTATCACAATGCCCATGCTCACAATCACCAAAGATTACTTCACAATCACCCAAGATTACTTCACCCAAAACTTGTGGAGTGCTTAACACTTGCCTCGATTCAACCCGTCCTTCGATTTTCAAGTATGTTGTTCTCCTTTTGGTGAGGAACAACTTTCCTTCTTGCCACAACCTTTGATTTGGACGAAAATGGGTGTTTTAGAGGGGAGAGAAAGTTAGGGTTCAAAAATGACGATTTGGGAGAGAGAGAGAGATTGATTTCCAGGAAAACAAAAGGGTTTTTATATAGGCCGAGGGTAGGAGATCGATCTGGTCCTTGATGAGATCGATCTGCATTTGAATTTGGGGACGTTTTATAGTAATTTTATGCCTAGGAGATCGATTTGTCGTGGGGTGAGATCGATCTCTTAATGGCTTTATGAGATCGATCTGCTCCAATTATGAGATCGATGTCTAGTTTACAAAATACTTCACGGGATTGATCTGCTCCTTAAGGAGATCGATCTTCTCTTTACAAAATGCTTCAGGAGATCGATCTGCTCCTTGAGGAGATCGATCTTCTCCTTACAGAATGATTCATGAGATCGATTTCTTCCTCATGAGAACATATCTTCATTACAGAATCATAAGGAGATCGATCTTCTTCCATTGGAGATCGATCTGCTCGCTTAAATTACTCATTCCTTGTCATTTTTGGCCTACCAAATCGATCCTCTCTTCTCCAAGATCGATCTGGCCCCATAGTTTCACACTTAACATAAAATCTCATTCATCACTTAAAATTTCATTCCATACCACCTCAATATATGAGTACATCATATTTAGTTCAATCAATTACACTTCATGTTCTAATTACATAATTTAAATATGTATAAAATTCTCAGATCTCATAAATATGTTGCTAAGTGTCTTGTTTGTCAGCAAGTAAAGGTAGAGCATCGAAGCCTGCAGGGTTATTACAGCCTTTACCGATATCGACATGGAAGTGGGAGCATGTCACCATAGATTTTGTGATGGGATTGTCGAGGACCTACAGAGGTCATGATGCCATATGGGTGATTGTGGATCGGTTGGCGAAATCAACCCATTTTCTATCTCTAAGAGCTACCGATACTCTGCGTCAGTTAACGAACTTGTATGTGCGCGAGATAGTGAGGCTACATAGAATTCTAGTGAGAATTATTTATGATAGGGATGCTCGCTTCACTTCTCACTTCTAAGAATATGTTCAGGAAGCGATGGGGACCCATTTGAGTTTTAGCACCGCGTTTCATCCTTAGACAGATGGTCAGTCAGAGAGGACTATACAGACCCTAGAGGACATCTTGAGAGCGTGTGCATTGGATTTTAGAGGCTCCTAGGTTGACCATTTGCCACTCGCAGAGTTCGCCTATAATAACAGTTATCACGCAAGTATCGAGATGGCACCATATGATGCATTGTATGGGCATAGATGTCGTTCCCCTATTGGATGGGAAGAGGTTGGTAACAGACAGATCTTTGCTCCCGACTTGGTTAGACAAGCCTCTGAGGATGTCCAGTTGATTTGTGAGAGGTTACAGACAGCTCTGAGTAGACAAAAGAATTATGCTGATAGAAGACAGAGACCACTAGAGTATAACGTGGGTGAGTCAGTGTTTTTCAAGGTTTCTCCATCGAAGGGAATTATGAGATTCAGGAAGAAGGGAAAGTTAAGCCCTCGATATATAGGGCCATTTGAGATACTTGATAAGGTGGGGGATAAGGCATACAGGTTAGCATTGCCACCAGAGTTGGCAAGTGTTCATAACGTCTTTCACGTATCCATGTTAAGGAAGTATCATCCGGACCCGACGCATGTAATAAGGTATCAACCTTTGGAGCTCAATGAAGGGGTGACGTACATTGAGAGGCCAGTTCGGATATTGGACAGAAAAGAGAAAGTGTTGAGGATTAAGACAATTCCCTTAGTGAAAGTTCTTTGGCAACATCACACGGTGGAAGAGGCCACATGGGAATTGGAAAGTTTGATGCAGGAGAAGTATCCCGAGTTATTTACGGAATGATTGGTTCTAATTTGGAGGACCAAATTTTTTAAGTGGGGGAAAATGTGAGACCCCGTATAGGCCTAACCTTGTATATATATGTAAATGAATTCATAAGTATGGTGATATACTTGTAATGTGAAGTATATGTAATGTAAGTCCATAAATTTAATGCACACACATGTAATAAGAGTTGTGATTGTACGTACAAGTTACACTATGTATGAATATAAAGAAATGGATTTGAACATGTGAAGAATGAGAGTAGAATGGAAAATGAGTAGTATGGTAAAATGGAAGGAGGATTGCATAAGTTGTGCACTTCCATTTGGTTTATATCAAGTACCTTTGGTTATACAAAGATTTTACACAAGTTTTAATAGGAATAAAGTATGAATGGATGCCATTTTCAAGTCTCAAAGATGATTGGATGAGAAAATGACCATGGCAACAAAATGTATGAAGTTTGGTAAGTGTTGCTGCAGAAACACTGCAAAAAATCTAGAAATATGAATGACAGATCGATCTCATTGGATGAGAGATCGATCTGGAGGAGCCAAAATGCTCATATTTTGGGCTATGGAACAGGACAAATCGATCTCTAAGGGAGCCAGATCAATCTCCTAAACATTCTGTAAAATACAGATCAATCCTTATTGGAACAGATCGATCTCCTTAGCTCTCTGTTTGGGAGCAGATCAATCTTAAGCTTCGACAGATCGATCTCATGCTTGAAAATACCCTGAAAAAAAGGAAATTAAGGGGGCCGATCGATCTCCACCCAAGGAAGATCGATCTCATCAAGCTGAATCTATAAATAGGAGCAGTTGAAATCTGTAAATCATGAAAGTAACCATTCTTTCTCAATTCCAAACCCAAAGCCTAGATTTTACTCTCTAAATCCAGCCATTTTCAGTAAGATTTGAGGGAAAGCTATTAGAGATAAAGTTGTTCATATCGAAGAGAAGGACAACTTAGCTTAGAGGTATTTTCCCTATTTGTGGATTGAAGGACAAAAGGTGCATTTCCATTTGGAGCAAAGAGGAAACCAAGCTAGGTGAGTTTCTAAAGCACCAACTTAAGTACATTGTTAAGCTATTGATGTTTGGGATTGATTTGGGGTGCTTAGTATTGTTAGAAAATATCTAAAATGCATTGGAATGATTATTACCTAGAAATGGTCTAGTGTGAGAAAGTGGAATGTATTGAGATTAATGATGAATGGGGTATCTTGAAGTGATAATAGTGTTATGAGTATGATTTTAAGATGTTAGCAAATAAATAATGAGGTTTACCAAAAAGGGGTAAAATGTGGATTAAGGCAGTGGTAAATGCATAGATGAATTATATTGACTAGTGGGTCAAAACGTGAGTTAACAATATTAACTTAAGTGGTTTGGGTGAATGAATTGTAGCTCCCGAGGATACACTGGAGCAAGACGAGCCAAAAGCGCAAGAAACTAAGAGGAAGAGAGTCGCACTCAAGTAAATTGAGGTAAGGGAGTTCTATGGACTCTTAGAGATATTTGTGCGCAATTTAAGCACTTAAATGCTTTGCTAGAATGCATGAGATATTAGGAAATGATATTGGGTGATTGAAGGGTAAAAAGTTGGGTGTTTGAGAAAAGTGCATGAAAATAAAAGCATAATGCTTTGAAAAATCATGTTGTATTGCTTTTTAGAAAATGATTGGTAGGTTGGCTAACATTTGAAATGTTTTGCAAAAGAATTGAGATGTTTTGGTTTGTTAACCATACTTTGCAAAGAATTGAGCCACCTACATGGTTTTCGTGAGAATGAAAGTGTGTTAGAGTATGACTCGCACGAGATTTGATGTGTTTTATATGCATGAGTGCTAGAGCTTAGCTCGCACTGGTTTTCACATGGATTTCATATTGGTTCTGGCATGGTGCTTGGAGCTTAGCTTGTACTAGATGCCCACCTTATTTGTTGCCGTCCTTGGAGCTTTGGGCAGACTGGGTGTCGCACCTACTAAATAGGTTCGCACGTGCATTTGTGATATTTTGACATGTTGATAGCCATGTTAGCAGCTTCGGGTAGATAAGAGGTCATACCGATTAAATAAGCTCACACATGCGTTTTAGATGTGGCGTGATATGATATGTTGATATGGGTCCACGGAGTACGTTGTATCGTGCAAGTAGCATGAAGTACGTTGTATCGTGTTGAGATGTGATATGCCATCTTTGGATGAGATCTGCTATGGATCGACAGGCAAGATTTGACCCACCTCCCATGTGGAAGCAGATAGTGGTGATATCTCGCACACCTGATCCGTTTAGCCGGTATCACAGGTTATGGCCATAGTGCTAGAGGTTATTTTCCTTATTGAATTCCCTATCTCACATGTCTATTGCTTTGTGAATAAATCCATGTTTGAAATGATTTGTGGGTCAGGACAGTCTGAGGGAGGGGCTGAGACCTGACGAGTGTTGAATTGTTTTGAGCTATCAGTTGTTAATCGTTTTCAAAGTGCACAGATGCATGATGTTTAATGCCATGCTTTACTTATGAATTATGCATGATGATTAATGCCATGCTTTACTTATAAAATATGCATGATGGTTAATGCCATGCTTTGAATTGAATTGTGCACTGGATTTTAATAGCATGAATGTTTTACATACCATTAACACCAGCATGAACTCATATTTTGAGAAAATGATGAAATGTATGCTTTGAGCATGGCATCACGATCACGTAGATAGTGCAGTATCTACCTGTTCGCATTGTTGCCTTATTGAGCATGCGGTTTGCTCACCCCTCTTATTTTCCCCCTCTCTACAGAGCTGTGAGTATAGATTGTGGGCGACTGGAGGCGTTCCCTTTTTGGTATCCGCTGCATCCCATCACATAAGGTATACACACTTGAATTATTTTGTATCTAAACTAGACATAGCACAGTAGCATTTTGTATGTAAACACTGGGGATGTAAAGAAATGTAAACACTTGTAAACGGTAACTCTGATGTATTTATAAACGTGTTTTCTTTTGAAATTAAATTGTTATGGATGGATGAGGTAGACATTAGCACACAGCCCAACTGCCGAGTGTGTGTAGCTGATCATGATCGAGGTAAGGATGATTAATAAACAACGCATGCAAATGCGAAAAATTTGTACGAATTTTGGTAAGTTGAGGGTCGTGACAACATGAATTGCTTTACATGCCATTAACACAAGCATGAACTAAGGCTTTTGAGATGTGAATGAGAATTGTGTGGTTTTTAGCATGGCATCACGATCAAGTAGATAGTGCAGTATCTACCTGTTTGCATGATTGCCTTACTGAGTGTGTGGTTTGCTCACCCCCTTTATTTTCCCTCTCTCTACAGAGATTTGAGTTTAGACGAGAGCGATTGGAGGCTTTCCCTTTTGGTATCTGCTGCATCCCATCTCTTAAGGTATACACACTGATGTAATTTTGTATCTAACTATTGGGGATGTAAAGCAATGTAAACACATGTAAACAACACTCTGATTTATTTATAAAAGTGTTTACTTCTAAACTACATTGCTAATTAAATTATTATGGTTGAATGAGGTAGACATTGACACATAGCCCAACAATTTGAGAGTGTAGCTGATCATGATCGAGGTGGGGTAAGGACGAATAATAAATAATGTATGAAAAGCGAAAACATTCGCGCTAATTTTGGTAAACTGAGGGTCGTGACAGAAGTTGGTATTGGTGCTAAGTTGGTCTGACATGTGTCGGTGTCTAAAATACTTAATAAGTTGGAAAATTACATCCCCATGTTATTATGCTTGTTTAGATACAATTGTGTGTGTGTGTTGATGGGATTGACTAAGAAATTGATGTGTATGTCAAGAAGTGAAACATTATGCCTAACACAAGCCGCGGTAAATGGGCGAGAGCACAAGCGAAAGGCCGTAGAGGTAGGCTTAGGGGTAGTGTTGAGCCAAAAACACACGAGACTCAGGAAGAGATTTAGGTGGAGGCTGAGGTTGAGCATGCTCCACAGGGTCCATAGGAGAGACCCGAGAGTACTGAGGCACGCTTCTTAAGGATTGAGCAGAGCATTGAGATGATCTTGGAGTTGGTCACTCAGTCATTACCTGGAGTTGGGGGCAGACAGACTCCTGCTACAGAGGGTGATGCCGAGCAGACGGCAGTTCCTGAGGCACGAGCACAGCCAACCCAGAGACCTCAGATGACAGATACACCTACACCCCCACCCGCATAGGATATGCCTACACCTGTTGCTACACACGCACAACCCGATATAGAGAGATTAGCTGGGAGGAATTTTTAAAGGCCTTCTGGAGACAGTATGTACCGGATACTGCACAGCGAAAGATGAAGATGGCATTTTTGGGACTGACCCAAGGGAGTAGAACTGTGGATGAGTATCAGACGACTTTTATCTCTCTGGGCAGATATGATCCCAACACGATGCGTAATGAAGTCGAGAAGATCTAAAAGTTTGTAGATGGATTGAGACCGACTATCAGGTCTAAATTGGTTTCCCTGGATATACCGACCTATGAGGAGGTTGTGCGCAAGGTACAGATTGATAGGATCCCCTTAGAGTTTGGGAAAGTCGGTAAAGTGAGGGATAAAGATAAGAACAGACCAGTGATGGATAGAGGCTTTAGTTATAAGGGAAGCAAGAGGTTTGCTGGGAACAGGCCGAGGATCGAGGAGATTCGAGATAGGATAGTTAATCTTCCAATGTATCCGGCCATAGCTCCAGCTAAGGGAATTATGATTGGAAGGCCACGCCCTACTACATAGCAGTGGGGCAAGTGTGGCAGATGCCATGGTACTCGACCATGCTATGGATCTCATGTAGTGTGCTTTAGATGTGGGAAACCAGGGCACATAATCAGGGATTGCCCAGAGATACAGAGAGAGCCCTACAGAAGGGCAGGGAGCCAGAGAGAGCTCTAGTTAGGATAGCTGCTCCGAGGAGGAGGGCTACAGCTGAGAAAAGGGGAAGCAGACAGTGGGTGTGAATAGAGGATGAGTGCACGCATTGGACTAGGACACTGTGGATCAGTCTTCGGATGTGGTTAAAGGTACCATTCAAATCTTTTGTCTAGAAGCATTTGTATTGTTTGATCCTGGTGCCACGCATTCCTTTATATCGCCATCCTTTGCATGTAAATTGTTGAAGGATGTAAAACCCACACTGATAGATAAGATCTTGATGATATCTATCCCTATGAATGATAGTCAGTTGACTGAACATGTGTATAGAAATTGTAAGATGAGGATAGGAGGTAAAAAAATAGCAGCCGATTTAATTTTATTGAGTATGAGTGATTTTGATGTAATCCTAGAAATTGATTGGCTAGCTGAAAACCATGTTGTTATGGATTGTCTGCTAGAACTTTGATGTTTTCAGGATTAGACAATCTTATTGTAAACTTTGATGAAAAGAAATGAAATGACATGATCCTTATAAATGAGAAAAGTATGATTTAAATTCATAATACTGGAGAGATAAATCTGTTTATCAATTGTGCATGTTGAGGTGATGATTTGTGTTACTAACGGTGGAAAGAATAATGTGAAAGGTTCATTGCTTTTGTGATTGAGACGGATAAGGCACGTCCGGAGTTGATAGACAACCCAGTGGTCAGGGAATTTCCAGATGTCTTTCTGGATGAGTTACCAGGATTACCTCTAGATAGAGAGATGGAATTTGGTATAGACTTGGTGACACGCCCCGGAAATGCGGAAAATAGGTCAAATTCAAAACTTTTTCTATATCATTACACATATCTAGGTGCATTCCTGTACAGTGTCATACATCAATGTTGTATATATATAATAAAATCACACCTCAGGATCTAATCATCACATAATTAAATATATCAAATCAGATACATTCCTCAACTCATATTGAATTATCCTAATACATCCCATACATCATAGTACATCAAGTGTCCGTAAATACAATTATAGTCTGGTTACATGAAATAATAAAATGTACCTCAAGTACAATATGTGGCCTGGAGCTCGAGTCCTCCACTGGCCACTAATCCGTACGTCGCAGGAAAATTCTCTTCACTTGAAGAAATCTGGGGGAGAGATAAAACAGGGTGAGTTTCTAAATCGCTCAGTAAGAGGATAAGGGATTCATTAATAAGAGAATGATTTGCACAGCACAATCAGTTTGTTTTACATGATAAACTCAATAAACTCAGTGGAAAATGCAGCATGAATAGTTAAAACATCATCTCAAAACTCATGTAAAAACATGATAATAAATGGCTCAATTCAAGTTTACAAGCATGTAGAAATCAAGATGCGATAATGGCTTTTCTCTTTAAAACATGATAAAAATCACTGTAATAGTAAGGCACGTGGCACGACCACTAAATAAAATCTACATGTGGCACAGCCACAAATTAAAATTCGCACATGGCACAACCACCAAACACACGTGGTACAACCACTGATTAGGATTCACACGTGGCACAGCCACCAAATACAGGTGGCACAACCATTGATTAGGATTCACACCTGGCACAGCCACTGATTAGGATTCACACATGGCAAAGCCACCAAATACACGTGGCACAACCATTGATTTAGATTTGCACGTGGTACAGTCGCCAAACACACGTGGCACAGCCACTGATTAGGATTAACACATGGTAGGTAACCAACGCTACCAGTGTAGGGATCATCTCACGTTACCAGAACAGAGGAATATCAGACTTACATGCTACTAGAGCAATGCCCAGTGTGTATTCAAAATGACACGCCTAAGTCTCAATCAATAGACATTATAAAAAAATCGTTTTGCCTTCACGTAAAGCTCATAATGGTTTTCTCTCATAAAACTCATTTCAAACCGTTTTGTACTCAACGCAAAACATGTTAAACCCGAGCTTCAACCGACAAAACCACGCACACATTTCTCAAATCTTAGTACACCTTAACGTAGGGCCCAAAACACTTTTCACATTTTAAACACAATATGGTTATAAAACGTTTTCACATTTAGTTTACAACTCATAAAAGTTGGACCCCAACCAGCTATAAAATCATGTGCAATTCTCATTCACAACACATAGAACATGCTTGTTTTCTTAATCGAAAATCATGCTACAATATTTTCACAAAACACATACATAAATGAGTTTAGTTTTCCCTTACCTCTTTGCATCTCGTATAGTGCAATCGTTCCCCCGTATCACGGACTAGCCTCGCATTCCACTTTGGAACTCCTGAGCTGTCCAAATGATGTTAAAAACATCAATATCTCAGCTCAATCGCATTATGGAGCATAGATTTGCTCATATTTCTCACTAACACCTAAATCTGTCAATTATCCCATTTCTCATGACTATCACAATACATCATCTCATCCACTACATCTCAACATTCTACATTTCTCATGCATAATACCCACACCAAAATCACCTCATTGCCTAAATTTCCAATTTATAGACAAAAATCCCAATTTACCACAATTTACTTAATATCATCATCACTCCAATAAAATCACAATTTCTTCAATCTCTAGCCATCTCCTAGCTATTTCATCACAATGCCTATGTTCACAATCACCAAAAATCACTTTAGAATCTAAGATTGAAGCTTAGAGATTACCCAAACTTGTGGAGTGCTCAACTCAAACCTCGATTCGATTCGTCTTTCGATTTCCAAGTATGTTGTTCTCTTTTGGGTGAGCAACAACTTTCCTTCTTGCCACAACTCTTGATTTGGACAAAAATGGGCGATTTGAAGGAGAGAGAAAGCTAGGGTTCGACTGAAATGGTGGTTTGAAAGAGAGAGAAAGATGAAATGCAGGAAAACACAGGGGTCCTTTTATAGACGGAGGGTAGGAGATCGATCTGGCTCTTGATGAGATCGATCTACATTTGAATTTGGGGAGGATTTGGGGTAATTTTATGCCTAGGAGATCGATCTGTCGAGGGGTGAGATCGATCTCTTAATGGCCTTATGAGATCGATCTCTAGTTTACAGAATGCTTCATGAGATCGATCTGCTCCTTGAGGAGATCGATCTTCTCCTTAACAGAAATATTTTGAGATCGATTCCTTCCTCATGAGATCGATCTGCTCCTTGAGGAGATCGATCTTCTCCTTATCAAAAACATTTTGAGATCGATTCCTTCCTCATGAGATCGATCTATTCATTACAGAATCATAAGAAGATTGATCCTCTTCCATTGGAGATCGATCTGCTCGCTTAAATTCCTCCTTCCTTGTCATTTTTAACCTATCAAATCGATCCTCTCTTCTCCAAGATCGATCTGGCCCCATAGTTTGACACTTTAACATAAAATCTCATATATAACTCGTTCATCACTTAAAATTTCATTCCATACCACCTCAATATATGAGTTCATCATATTTAGTTCAATCAATTACACTTCATGTTCTCATTACATAATTTGATATGTGTAAAATTCTCAGATCTCACATCCTCCCCACCTTAAAAAGAATTTGGTCCTCTAAATTCAACTCAACTCGTCAAACAGATATGGGTACTTCTCCTTCATGAGACTCTCCAATTCCCACGTTGCCTCTTCCCTTGAGTGATGTTTCCATAAAACCTTCACTAATGGGATGTTCTTGGTTCTATGTACCTTCTCATTTCTATTGAGAATCTGGACAGGTTTTTCAGTGTAGCTCATATCCTCTTGTATGTCCATCTCTTCGTGCTCTGTGACATGAGAAGGGTCCGGGTGGTACTTCCTCAACATTGATACATGAAAGACGTTGTGTATTCCGAACATCTGTGGGGGAAATGCCAATTTGTAGGCTACCTCTCCCACTCTCTCAAGAATCTCGAATGGTCCTATGTATCGAGGACTCAATTTCCCTTTCTTCTCAAACCTCATGATACCCTTACTCGGTGATATCTTCAGAAATACTACATCACCAACATCAAACTCGAGTGGACGTCTACGTACATCTGTGTAGCTTTTCTGTCTACTCTGTGCAGCCCGTAATCTCTCACATATGAGCTTCACACTCTGTACAGCCTTTTCAACAAGTTTGGGAGCATTTATCTTTCTGTTACCCACTTCTTCCCAAGCTACAGGGGATCTACACCTCCTACCATATAGAGCTTCAAAAGGTGCCATTCCAATACTCGCATGATAGCTGTTATTGTACGCAAATTCTGCTAAGGGCAGGTGATCATCCCATGATCCCTTAAAATCCATCGTACACGCCTTCAACATATCCTTTAGGGTCTGAATAGTTCTCTCTGACTGACCATCTGTCTGAGGATGATAGGCGATACTGAAACTCAATCGAGATCCCATGGATTCCTGAAACTAGGTCCAAAATTTGGAAGTAAATCAAGAATCCCTATCAGAAGTAATACTCACTGGAGCCCCATGTAATCTAGCTATCTCGCTGACATATAACTCAACTAAGGCATCCACAGTATCTATGCTCTTGATGGCGAGGAAGTGGGCACTCTTGGTCAGTCTATCCACTATGACCCATATCGCATCACGACCCCTTCAGGTCCTCGGTAAACCCATAATAAAGTCTATGGTGACATGCTCCCATTTCCATGTAGGTACAGGTAAAGGCTGTAGTAGTCCTCCAGGCTTCTGATGCTTAACTTTCACTTGTTGGCATAATAAACATCTGACCACATACTCTGCCACGTCTCGCTTCATACAACTCCACCAGTACACCTTTCTTAAATCTTGGTACATCTTAGTACTCCTTGGGTGCATGGTGCATCACGAGCAGTGAGATTCTCTCAGTATCTGTCTCTTTAGGGTATCATCATCTGGTACACAGATTCATCCTTTGAACCTCAATAATCCATCCTCACTGATTGTGAGATCTGACTACAAAGTCTGCTTAGCTTGGCTAACCATATTGATCAATCTTTGATCACTACGCTGTTAAATTCTAATCTGATCCATGATCCTGGGCTCTATTCGCAGGCTAGCCAAAAATCTAGTCTCTACCTCTTTAACTCAGATCCGGAGTTCGATGAACTGTTCCAGTAAATCCCATTCCTTGATCATCATAGCAGATATCATACTTTTCCTACTCAGGGTATCAGCAACTACGTTCGCTTTACCCGGATGGTATAGAATCTTGCAGTCATAATCCTTAAGGAGTTCCATCTATCTCATTTGTCTCATATTTAACTCTTTCTGATCGAAGAGATATCTCAAACTCTTGTGATCAGTGAAGATCTAAAATCTTTCCCCATATAAGTAGTGTCGCCAGATCATCAATGCAAATACCACAGCTGCTAACTCCAAATCATGCGTGGGGTAATTTCGATCATGATCTTTCAATTGTCGCGATCCATAAGCGACCACTCTTCCATGTTGTATGAGCACACACCCTAATCCTTGATGAGATGCATCACTGTAAACTGAAAATCCTCCTGATCCCTCAGGAATAGTAAACACAGGTGTCGCTGTCAATCTCCTCTTCAATTCTTGAAAATTGAGCTCACACTGATCAGTCCATATGAACAGAGTCTCCTTGCGCGTGAGCTTAGTCAAAGGAGCGGTAATCCTGGAAAATCCTTCCACAAATCTTCTATAATACCCTGCCAAACCAAGGAAGCTTCGTACTTCTGTAACTATCCTCGGTCTTTCCCAATTAAGCACAGCTTTTACTTTACTTGGATCTACTGATACTCCTTCTTCTGAGACTATATGACCAAGGAAAGCTAACTGATCCAGCCAAAACTCACACTTACTAAGCTTTCTATATAATTGTTTATCTCAGAGTACTCGAAGTACTAACCACAAATGCTATGCATGTTCCTCATATGACCAAGAGTATACCAGGATATCATTAATAAAGACTATCACAAATTTATCTAGATAGTCTTTGAAAACCTCGTTCATTAATCTCATAAAGGCTGCAGGTGCGTTCGTCAATAAAAAAGATATCACTAGAAATTCATAATGGCCATACCTTGTCCTGAAGGTCATCTTCGGAATATCTTATTCCTTAATCCTCAATTGGTGATAGCCCGATCTCAAATCAATCTTAGAAAAGACTGAGGCCCTTCTCAGCTGATCAAGTAGATCATCAATCCTGGGCAATGGGTATTTATTCTTCACCGTGGCTTTATTTAATAATCAGTAGTCTACGTATAATCTGAGACTACCATCTTTCTTCTTAACAAATAAAACTGGTGCTCCCCACGGTGAAACACTGGGTCTAATAAACCCTTGATCCAATAACTCCTATAGTTGTTTCTTCAATTCCTCAAGTTCAACTAATGCCATCCTGTATGGAGGTTTAGAGATCGACTGAGTATCTGGTACCAAATCAATGGTAAACTCCAGCTCTCTCTCTGGTGGTAAACCTAGTAACTCATCTGGGAAATATCTAGAAATTAACACACCACAGGTATATCCTCAATCCTCGGATGTTCCCGATCATCATCTGAGATGAGCGTTTCATAACCTTCACATAAACAATCATATTTAGTATTCTCACGAGCAACATCAAAATTTCAATTTGCTTATAAAATTCCATACGTCTATTTACCCAATATTTCAAACATACACTGTAAGGTTCATGTAGGGAGAAAGTTACAATCTTAGTGTAGCAGCCTAAACTCACTTGATTGGTTGCCAGCCAATCCATTCCCAAAATTACATCAAACCCATGTATATTTAATATTATTAGATCTGCTAACATTACTCTATCTCCCACCTTTATTTCACATCTTCTACAGATCAAATCAGTTCTCTGGGATTTACACATAGGGTTATTTACATGTAGTATATACTCTAAAGGTTCAAACTTCAAATTTAATCTACATGCAAAATACTCAAAAATAAATGAATGCGAGGATCCTGGATCAATCAACACATGGGCCTTATGATTACAGATAGAGAGTATACCTCTTATAGTTTCTACTGCAGTGTCTGCTATTTCCTTGTCCAAAGAAAACACACGTCCCTGTGTGACGGGTCTCTTTTCTTTCTCTGAGTAGTGGCCCGTCTCTGGGGATTCACTCTCTGAGGCTGCTGTCTAGTCGGCTCCAGAGCATGTGGTCTCTGAGGTTGAGGACAGTCTTTCACCATATGACCCATGTCTCCATATCTAAAACATCCATGGATCAACCCAATACAACTTCCCTCATGCATTCAGCTATAATTTCTGCAAACCCTTATCTTAGGCCTGACATCTCGAGGGGTCTCTCTAATGGTGGGATAAGCTCTGGGTCTCTCTAATCTGCCCTTCTGCGCCTCAATCCTTCCTCTTCTGAAGGAACCTCTCTGAACATCTGTTTGGGAAATCACTGGCCTCTTGCTATTATCCCTATTCACCGCTCTGAGCTCATTCTGGGATTGTACCATCTCGATTCCCCTCTCAATCTCTTGTGCTCGTCTCAGAGCATCTTCAAACTCAGTAATACATAGCCCTATCAATTGATCTCTGATGATGGGCTTCAATCCATACACAAATCTCTCTGTGCAGAGCTCTTCATTCTTAAAGGTCTCTGGGTCATATCTCAATAACGCAGTGAATTGGCTCTCATAGTCATCTACAGACATATCGCCCTATACAAAACTCAAAAACTCGACCTGCTTCTTTCTCTGGGTAGCTCATGGTACATATTGGGTTCTAAAGGCTGTCTGAAACTCTTCCCAACCAATCACATCCTGGCGAGACATCAGAATACCCCGGGTAGTACCCCACCAATCTCGAGCTCTCCCTTTCAACATATATGCACTCATACTGACCCTTTCAGCATCTGTGCACCCCAAATAGTCAAATATGACTCTCAACTCCGTCAGCCACTCTTTAGCCTCAGCGGGATCCTTTTTCCCTCTGAGTTCAGGCGGATTCATTTTCAAAAAGTCCTTTAGTCGAACCATACTTTTATCATTAGGCTGAGTGACATGAGGTACTAGGGGTACGGGAGGTCCCTGTGGTGGTGTAGGAGTAGTACCTGAGGCATTAACTCCAAAATGTTGTGCGAATAGCGCTGGCATTTGCTCAAAACCTTGTCTCATATCGGTCTCAATCCGATTAAATCAGAAGTTATGACTTTCTAGTTGTGGGGCAGGTGGTGGAGGGACTCTGCTTGCCTCCTCGAACGACCTCGTCGTCCACTCATTCTCAATCTCAACTCGTTTCTTGCGCATACACATCAAAGTTGATTGAAATCTCAATCCTCAAATTCAGTTCATGACCAGACTATTACAAACACTTAGGATATATTCTAATTCACTTAACCGACACTGACAGTACTGAACACCTTAAGCTCTGATACCAAGAAAACTCTGTCACGCCCCGAAAACGCAGGAAATAGGACAAATTCAAAACTTTTTCTATATCATTATACATATCTAGGTGCATTCCTGTACAGTGTCATGCATCAATGTTGTATATATATCATAAAATCACACCTCACGATCTAATCATCACATAATTAAATATATCAAATCAGATACATTCCTCAACTCATATTGAATTATCCTAATACATCCCATACATCATAGTACATCAAGTGTCCGTAAATACAATTATAGTCTGGTTACATGAAATAATAAAATGTACCTCAAGTACAATATGTGGCCTGGAGCTCGAGTCCTCCACTGGCCACTAATCCGTACGTCGCAGGAAAATTCTCTTCACTTGAAGAAATCTGGGGAGAGATAAAACAGGGTGAGCTTTTGAATCGCTCAGTAAAAGGATAAGGGATTCATTAATAAGAGAATGATTTGCACAGCACAATCATTTTGTTTTACATGATAAACTCAATAAACTCAGTGGAAAATGTAGCATGAATAGTTAAAACATCATCTCAAAGCTCATGTAAAAACATGATAATAAATGGCTCAATTCAAGTTTACAAGCATGTAGAAATCAAGATGCGATAATGGCTTTTCTCTTTAAAACGTGATAAAAATCACTGCAATAGTAAGGCACGTGGCACAGCTACTAAATAAAATCTACACGTGGCACAACCACAAATTAAAATCCACACGTGGCACAACCACCAAACACACGTGGCACAGTCACTGATTAGGATTAACATGTGGTAGGTAACCAACGCTACCAGAGTAGGGGTCATCTCACATTACCAGAATGGAGGAATATCCGACTTACATGCTACTAGAGCAATGCCCAGTGTGTATTCAAAATGGCACGCCTAAGTCTCAATCGATAGCCATATCATAAAAATTGTTTTGCCTTCACGTAAAGCTCATAATGGTTTTCTCTCATAAAACTCATTTCAAACCGTTTTGTACTCAACACAAAACATGTTAAACCCGAGCTTCAACCGACAAAACCACGCATACATTTCTCAAATCTCAGTACGCCTTAACGTAGGGCCCAAAAAACTTTTCACATTTTAAACACAATATGGTTATAAAACGTTCTCACATATAGTTTACAACTCATAAAAGTTGGACCCCAATCGGCTATAAAATCGTGTGCGATTCTCATTCACAACACATAGAACATGCTTGTTTTCTCAATTGAAAATCATGCTACAATATTATCACAAAACACATACACAAATGAGTTTAGTTTTCCCTTACCTCTTTGCACCTCGTATAGGGCAATCGTTCCCCCGTATCACGGACTAGCCTCGCATTCCACTCTGGAACTCCTGAGCTATCTAAATGATGTTAAAAACATCAATATCTCAACTCAATTGCATTATTGAGCATACATTTGCTCATATTTCTCACTAACACCTAAATCTCTCAATTATCCCATTTCTCATGACTATCACAATACGTCACCTCATCCACTACATCTCAACATTCTACATTTCTCATGCATAATACCCACACCAAAATCACCTCATTGCCTAAATTTCTAATTTATAGACAAAAATCCCAATTTACCACAATTTATTTAATATCATCATCACTCCAATAAAATCACAATTTCATCAATCTCTAGCCATCTTCTAGCTATTTCATCACAATGCCCATGTTCACAATCACCAAAAATCACTTCAGAATCCAAGATTGAAGTTTAGAAATTACCCAAACTTGTGGAATGCTCAACTCGCACCTCGATTCGATTCGTCTTTCGATTTCCAAGTATGTTGTTCTCCTTTGGGTGAGCAACAACTTTTCTTCTTGCCACAACTCTTGATTTGGATGAAAATGGGTGATTTGAAAGAGAGAGAAAGCTAGGGTTCGACTGAAATGGAGGTTTGAAAGAGAGAGAAAAGATGAAATGGAGGAAAACACAAGGGGTTCTTTTATAGACGGAAGGTAGGAGATCGATCTGGCTCTTGATGAGATCGATTTGCATTTGAATTTGGAGACGATTTGGGGTAATTTTATGTCTAGGAGATCGATCTGTCAAGGGGAGAGATTGATCTCTTAATGGTCTTATGAGATCGATCTGCTCCAATTATAAGATCGATCTCTAGTTTATAGAATGTTTCATAAGATTGATCTGCTCCTTGGGGAGATCGATCTTCTCCTTGACAAAAACATTTTGAGATCGATTCCTTCCTCATGAGATCGATCTATTCATTATAGAATCACAAAGAGATCGATCCTCTTCCATTGGCGATCGATCTACTTGCTTAAATTTCTCTTTCCTTGTCATTTTTGACCTACCAGATCGATCTTCTCTTCTCCAAGATCGATCTGGCCCCATAGTTTCATACTTTAACATAAAATATCATTTATAACTCGTTCATCACTTAAAATTTCATTGCATACCACCTCAATATATGAGTATATCATATTTAGTTCAATCAATTACACTTCATGTTCTCATTACATAATTTGATATGTGTAAAATTCTCAGATCTCACATTTGGCACCTGGTACAGAGTCGATATCCAAGCCACCATACAGAATGACTCAAGTTGAGTTGGAAGAATTAAGGAAACAGCTGCAAGAGTTGTTGGAGAAAGGGTTCATCAGACTGAGTGTATCACCTTGGGGAGCACCAGTTCTGTTTGTAAGGAAGAAAGATGGAAGCCTCTAACTGTGTATAGATTATCAGTTATTGAATACGGCCACAATCAAGAATAAGTATCCCCTTCCATGTATCGATGACTTGTTGGATCAGCTTAGGGGAGTGCAGGTCTTTTCTAAGATAGATCTGAGATCTGGGTAACATCAGTTGAAGATATGGAGTGGAGATGTACACAAGATAGCTTTTCGCACTCGGTATGGACATTATGAGTTTATGGTTATGCTATTCAGGTTGACAAATGCTCTCGTAGCTTTTATGTCGTTGATGAATGAGGTATTTCACTTGTACTTGGATCGATTTGTTATTGTGTTTATTGATGATATACTGGTGTACTCAAGATCTAGAGATGAGCATGAACAACATTTAAGGATAGTGCTACAGACCCTCCGAGAGAAGAAGTTGTACGCTAAACTCAATAAGTACACCTTTTAGTTTGAACAGATCTCTTTTCTAGGTCATATAGCATCAAAGGATGGTGTGTCAGTGGATCCATCAAAGATTGAGGTAGTGATACGGTGGCAGAGACCCCAGACAGTGACAGAGATCAGAAGTTTCCTGGGTTTAGCTGGATATTATCGAAGGTTTGTGGAGGGATTCTCAAGGTTAGTTGCTTCTTTGACACGTCTCATAAGGAAGAGTGTTAAATTTGTGTGGGACGATAAGTGTGAGGAAATTTTTTAGGAGTTAAAAAGGAGATTAACCACAACTCTGATTCTCACCATTCCTACTAGCTCAAGAGGTTTCTCGGTGTATATGGATGCTTCGCACCAAAGACTGGGCTGTGTATTGATGCAAGATGGGAAGGTAGTAGCCTATGGATCAAGACAGTTGAAGGATCATGAGAGGAACTACCCGACCCATGATTTAGAGTTGGCGATCGTAGTGTTTGCATTGAAAATATGGCGCCACTATCTTTATGGTGAGAGATTTCAGGTTTACACAGATCATAAGAGCCTTAAATACCTGTTCTCGCAGAAAGAGTTGAACATGAGACAGAGGAGATGGCTCGAGCTTTTAAAGGACTATTATTGTGAGATCCTATACCACCTGAGGAAGGTAAATGTAGTTGCTAATGCATTGAGTAGAAAGCATTTCGGGTTGGTGTCATTCATGATGGTCAGGGAACACGAGCTGTTCGAACAGTTCATGAACCTCAGTTTAGATATGACCCCGCCTGATGCTAATACTAGATTTATGATAGCTAGCCTGTAGTTGGAACCGGATCTGGTAGATCAAATCCAGCAGGCTCAGTGGATTGATCAGCAGTGATATTGTCAAGCAGATACAGAGGGGTACAAAGATAAACTTTGAATTGAGTTCAGATGGCTTGTTGAGGTCTAGAGGTAGGATATGTGTTCCCGATGATCCAGAGATCAAGAAGTTAATCTTGACAGAGGCTCATTCATCGAGGTATATGATATATCCAGGGAGTACTAAGATGTATCAAAACCTTCGAAAGGTTTATAGGTGGTCTGGGATGAAGAAAGACATTGTTGAATATGTCATTAAGTGTTAAGTTTATCAGCAGGCGAAGGTAGAGCATCAAAAACCTGCAAGGTTATTGCAGCCTCTACCGATACCGACTTGGAAGTGGGAGCATGTCACCATGGATTTTGTGATGGGATTACTGAAGACCCGTAGAGGTCATGATGCCATATGGGGGATTATGGATCGGTTGACGAAGTCAGCCTATTTTCTAGCTATGAGAGCTACTGATACTCTGAGCTAGTTAGCGTACTTGTATGTGCGCGAGATAGTGAGGCTACATGGAATTCCAGTAAGCGTTGTTTCTGATAGGGATACCCGTTTCACTTCTCATTTCTGAGAACATTTTCAGGAAGCAATGGGCACCCAGTTGAGTTTTAGCTCTGCGTTTCATCCTCAGACAGATGGTCAGTCGGAGAGGACTATACAGACCTTGGAGGATATGTTAAGAGCATGCGCGTTTGATTTTGGAGGCTCCTAGGATGACCATTTGCCACTCGCAGAGTTTACCTATAATAATAATTTTCATGCGAGTATCAGGATGGCACCATTGAGGCATTATATGGGCGTAGATGTCGTTCCCCTATTGGATGGGAAGAGGTTTGTGACATATAGATTTTTACTCATGACTTAGTTAGATAAGCCTCTGAGGATGTCTAGTTGATTTGTGAGAGATTACGGATAGCTCAAAGCAGACAAAAGAGTTATACTGGTAGGAGACAGAGACCATTAGAGTTTATGGTGGGTGAGTCAGTGTTTTTGAAGGTTTCTTCTTCGAAGGGTATTATGAGATTCGGGAAGAAAGAGAAGTTGAGCCCTCGGTATATAGGCCATTTGAGATACTTGATAAGATAGGAGATAAGGCATACAGGCTAGCATTGCCATCAGAACTGGCTAATGTACATAACGTCTTCCACGTATCCATGTTACAAAAGTATCACCTGGACCCGACGCATGTGATAAGGTACGAGCCTTTGGAGCTCAATGAAAGCATGACGTACGTTGAGAAGCCGGTTCAGATATAGGATAGAAAAGAGAAAGTGTTGAGGACAAAGATAGTTCCCTTGGTGAAAGTTCTTTGGCAACATCACACGGTGGAAGAGACCACATGGGAATCAGAGAGTTTGATGCGGGAAAGGTATCCCGAGTTATTCACAAAATAATTTGGTTCCAATTTGGAAGACCAAAGTTTCTAAGTGGGGGAGAATGTACGACCCCATATATGTATAACCTTGTATATGTGTAAATGGTGATGTATTTGTAAAGTGAAGAATAAGTTATGTAAAGTCCATAAATTAAATGTACACACTTGTAGTAAGAGTTTGTGATGTACACACAAGTTTCATTTTGTATGAATATGGAGAAATGGACTTTTACATGTGATAAATGTGAGTGGAATGGACTATGAGTGGTGTGGTAAAATGGAATGAAGATTGCATGAGTTATACACTTCTATTTGGTTTTGTATTTATACCTTTGGGTATATAATGAATGCACACAAGTTTTAATGTGTATAAAGTATGAATGGATGCCATTTTCAAGTCTTAAAGATAACTGAATGGGGAGATGACCATGGCAGAAAATTAAGGATGTTTGGGTGTGAGTTGTTGCAGAAAAACTACAGAAAATATAGAAAATATGAATGTCAAATCGATCTCATAGGATGAGAGATCAATCTGGCAGAGCCAAAATGCTCTTATTCGAGCAATAGGAACAGTGCAGATCGATCTCCAACGGAGCCAGATCGATCTCCTAAACATTCTGTAAAATATGGATCGATTCTTAAGGCAAACAGATCGATTTCCTTAGCTCTCGGGTTGGAGCAGATCGATCTCCTCCCTAGCCAGATCGATCTCAAGGTTTCGACAAATCGATCTCCTGCCTTCAAATGTCGTGGAAAAGAGGGATTTTAAGAGGACCAGATCGATCTCCACCCAAGACAGATCGATCTCATCAAACTAAATCTATAAATAGGAGCAGTTAGATCTGCAGACTTCGGGAAACACTCCCACTCTACCAATTTCAACCCAAAAACCTAGTTTTCTCTCTCTAAATCCACCCATTTTCAAGAAGATTTGAGGGAAGGCTATTAGACACAAAGTTGTTCGCATCAAAGAGGAGAACAACATAGCTTGGAGGCATTATGCCTATTTTTTGGATTTAAGGAACAAGGGGCATTCCTATTTGGAGCAAGGAGGAAATCCAAAGAGGTGAGTTTCTAATGTACAAAAACTAAGTGCATTTATTTAGTTATGGATGTTGAAGTTCATTTCATATGCATATTTATGGTAGAACTACCTAGA
The DNA here is from genome assembly GCA_033439115.1 of Firmiana major. NCBI lineage: Eukaryota > Viridiplantae > Streptophyta > Magnoliopsida > Malvales > Malvaceae > Firmiana > Firmiana major. Next base: position 31,783,136 of record CM065896.1, on the reverse strand, counting down.
ATTCCATGGAATAATTATAACCTAGAAATGGGTTAGTGTGAGAAAGTGAAATGTAGTGGAATAAATGATGAATAGGATATCTTTAGGTGATAATGGTGTTGAGGGTATGGATTTAAGATGGTGTTATGGAGTGAATTGTGAGACTTACCCAAAAAGGGGTGAAATGAGTATTTAAGGAATTGGGTAAAATGCATAGTGAATGAGAGTTAGTAACACTAACTTGAGCGTTTGATGAATGAATTGCAGCTCTTGAGGATACACCTGAGCAAGTAGAGCCAAGAGCGTGAGAAGCGTAAAGGAAGAGAGTCGCACCCCGAGTAAATCGAGGTAAGGGAATTGTGCGGACTCTTAGAGATATCTGTGGGCAATTTGGGCGCTTAAATGTTTTGCTAGAGTGCATGTGACACTAGGAAATGAAATTGGGTGATTGAAGGGTAAATAGTTGGGTTTTGAGAAATGTGCATGAAAACAAAAGCATAATGCTTTGAAAACCTTGTTTTGTTGCTTTTTAGCAAATGATTTATAGGTTGGCTAACATTTGAAATGATTTGCAAAAGAAATGATTTGATTTGGTTGATAACCATGTTTTGCAAAGAATTGAGCCACCTACATGGATTTCATGAGAATGAAAGCGTGCTAGAGTATGACTCGCACGAGATTTGATGTGTTTTCATACACATGAGTGCTAGAGCGTAGCTCGCACTAGTTTTCACATAGATTTTTATGATGTTGTGCTAGAGTTGAGCTTGCACAGACTTTAAACTGGTTTTGGCATGGTGCTGAAGCATAGCTCGTATTAGATACCCACCATACTTGTTGTCGTGCTAGCAGCTTCGGGTAGACTAGGTGTTGCACTGATTAAATAGCCTCGCACGTGTATTTTTTATAATTGACATGTTGATAGTCGTGCTAGGAGCTTCAGGTAGACCAGAGGTCGTACCGATTAAATAGGCTCGCACGTGCATTTTTGAGATATGGCGTGATATGATGTGTTGATATGGGTCTACGGAGTACGTTGTACCTTACTGGTAGCATTGAGTGCGTTGTACCATGTTGAGATTGGGATATGCCATCTTCGAACGAGATCTGCTATGGACTGACGGGCTAGATGTGACCCATCTCCCGTATGGAAGCAGATAGTGGTGATACCCCGCACACTTGATCAGTGTAGCCTGGGATCATAGGATATGGCCATAGTCCTAGAGAAGATTTCCCTTATTATATTGCGTATCTCACATGTCTATTGCTTTATGAATAAATCCATGTTAAAATGCTTTGTGAGTTAGGATAGTCTGAGGGAGGGGCTAAATCCTGACCAGTGTTGATTTGTTTAAGATAGGAAAGCATGTTAATGGTTTTAAAGTGCACTGATGCATGATGATTTTCCATGCTCAATTTATGAAATATGCATGATGATTACTGTCGAGCTTTAAATTTGATTTGTGCACTGATTTAAATAGCATGAATTGCTTTACATGCCATTAACACAAGCATAGACTAAGGCTTTTGAGATGTCAAAGAGAATTGTGTGGTTTTGAGCATGGCATCACGATGACGTAGATAGTGTAGTATCTACCTGTTCGTATGATTGCCTTACTAAGTGGGTGGTTTGCTCACCCCTTTTATTTTCCCCTCTTTACATAGATTTGAGTTTAGACGAGAGTGATTGGAGGCTTTCCCTTTTGGTATCCGCTGCATCCTATCGTTTAAGGTATACACACTGATGTAATTTTGTATCTAAATTTTCGATAGCACAGTAGCATTTTGTATGTAACTATTGGGGATGTAAAGCAGTGTAAACACATGTAAACAACACTCTGATTTATTTATACAAGTGTTTACTTATAAACTATATTGCGAATTAAATTATTATGGTTAAATGAGGTAGACATTGACACATAGCCGAACGGTTTGAGAGTGTAGCTGATCACGATCGAGGTGGGGTAAGGACGAATAAAAAATAATGTATGAAAATCGAAAAAATTCACATTGATTTTGGTAAACTGAGGGTCGTGACAGGTGAGGCGTGGCTGTAGGAAGCGTGGAGACTACATGTCGGAGGCCACAATTTCTGCATTAATATACTTTAGTTTTATTGTTTCATTAGTTTAGTGTTTTAATGTTTTATTAATTTAATAGTTTAAATATAATTTAATAGTTTTTTTTGGGTTACTTTAACTAGAATTAGTGTTAGGTATTTAGTTATTAAATTTTATTTTATATTCCTTAATTTAATTTCATTTTTTATTCTTTATATTTTATTTTATTTTATTTTAGGGTTTTAGATATTAGTTAATTAAAAAAATTTAAATTGTTTGAATAAACCTAGGTTATCAATTTAGTACTTAACTAAACAATTTAATTAATCATCATGAGAACGATATCTGGACTCACTTCCATATTACTTATAGATCGCGTATACTTACACGTAGATACCATTTTAGGTCCATCAAATTTTTGGCACTGTTGCCGAAATTAGATTAGCTTGTTCTTAGTTAATATTAATACTAATCATACCTAGGTTTTGTTTAGACCCTTTATAAAAAAAAAATCTCATATTCTTTTATTTCTTTTTCTAATATTCTCTTTGGTTTGTGTTTATGAGGTGCCATGGCCTATCATGCTAAGCCAATAACTGTGGGAGACTATGTGATGCCTTGCTTTAAAAAACATTCAAGCATTAGGATGCTAAAAATTGAAGATGAAAGCTCAAGATTGATCCAGATATCATTTTAATGATTATGAAGGTTCAATTTGGAGGGTTATCCACTGAAGATCCATATAGTCATATTGGTAACTTCTTGGAGATACTTGAGAGGTTGAAGTTATAAAAGGATCTATCATATGTGTACTGACAATCCTCTCAGGTACAACTCTGTAATAGTGCCACTATTGTTCATTAGAAGCTATTAGCTCGATCAGTTCATTGTAAGACCCTTAAATTTCCATGTAATAATTATGATTCTGTAATGTACAGACAAGTTATATTATATATGAATTATAAGAATTTGATGTCTTTTTAGTGTTAAGTGTGAATGAAATGAAAAATGGATATTGAATGGATTGAATGAGAGTTTAACTTTGGAAAAATATGGGAAAATGCAGTAGGAATGCCCCAGATGAAGGCCAGATCGATCTCCTATCCAAGGTTGATCGATCCTTTGTGCAAACAGAACAATTTCAAGTCAATCGGCCAAAGCCAGATCGATCTCCCCATTGAGCAGATCGATCTGCATTGCCTCTGCCTAGCTGAGATCAATCTCCTCCTAAATGCAGATCAATCTCCATTTGATTCTGTCAAGAGCAGATCGTTCTCTCCCCATGGGCAAATCGATCTCTTCAAGCCTCTACCAAGCAAAGATCGATCTCTCGCCAATGAGCAGATCGATCTCCCCCTTTTAAAACCTGAGAATTCGATGGCTAAAACCAAGGAAAGATCGATCTCTTTACCCTAGCAGATCGATCTCATCACTCTCAATTTATAAAAACCCCACGACAAAGCCTCTTTCTTCAGCAAACCAACACACCTCTTCCATTTTTACCCAAATTACCAAGCTTTCTGTCTCTAGAATACCACCCCTTCCATAAAGATTTAAGAAAAAGCTATTAGAGTAAAGTTGTTCATTGTAAAGAGAAGAACAACATAGCTTGGAATCAACATTTCATTTGTTGGATTGAAGGAGCAAAGGAGCCTTCAAACTTGGAAAAGAGAAAAGTCAAGCTAGGTGAGTTTCCAATACACCAACTCAAAGTATATTTATCTAGTTGTTGTTGTGAGTAGATTGGTGTATGTATTGATGATTGAAACTACCTAGAATGTAATAGAACAAGCATAACCTAGAAAGAGTTTAGTGTGAGCAAATATGATATGGTTGAGTTGATGATAAATGGATTATACTATGGTGTTAGTGAGGTGATATGTCTGATTTTGAGATGATTGAATGAAGCTACATTGTGAGATTAGTCAAGTTATGAAAATAAGCATATGAGGTGTTTGATAAATTGCTATAGTGAAGGAAATGATGAACTAGAGGCACTATGGACTTAATACTGATTTAGTGTGAATCAATAGGCCTAAAGAGTTCAATAGACTCTCGAGAAATAACTAGAGCAATCAAAATGAGGCCTTATAAGTGTTAAGGAAAACTAGAAGTCAAATCGACTATAGTAAATGATAATTCTATAAAAATAGAATTATTTATGCTTAATTTCTTAATTAATTATTTTAATCCCCAAATTATTTTTTTAATTATCCCCTCATTTTGACTAAAATTCTCATGTTTGCAGATAAATTAAATCCGGATGAATTTAGAAAATTTCAGTAGAAAATGGACTGGAATTGGGCTAAAATCAAGATTGGACCACGCGGACAACATGAGCCATGCCACCTAGCACATCTAATTGGATAAGAAGACAAATGACATGGAAATATCTTTTCAAGGAGCCAATGGTGTGAAGACAAGTGCCCAAACAATGCCAACTCATCTAGGATGGAAAAATTACAATTGTACCCCTAAGTGTGTGTATAAATAGGAAAGGATGGCAATTGAAAAACTATGTAAGTTAGGGTAGAATAGTTGTAGAGTTAATTTTAGAATTTTTTCCTTGTTTCTTTTAGCATTCTTTTCCGTTAGCCACCTTCCTTAATTTTTATTGTTCATTCCATTTTTATGTTCTTCATTTTCTAGTCTTGGATAATTTTTCATGGCAATCAACATCATTTTCATGCTTCTAGATTTGGTTATAATCAGCTCTTTTGTTTTTCAAGTTTTAATATACATAGCTTATATCTCCTAGTGTAGCTCTCGGTTTCCATAAAAAAAAATTGCTTATGTTTTTATTTGAAGAACCTCTATTTTTTTTTTATATAGCTCTTGGTTTTGCTTCATATTTGTTATTGTTCAATGAAGCTCTCGGTTTGCTAAACTTGCTTATGTCTTTGTTTGATAAATCATTATATTTTTTTCACTCTCAGTTTGTTCCCATATTGGTTTTATTTTTTTTTGTTCTTTTCGTTAGCTTTCATTATTGCTCAAGGTTGTGGTAGATGATTTGATTTCATGTGCCAAGTGAGAAACCCGAGAGCAAAGCAGCAGCAGCATCTCGAGAGCAGCAGTAGTAGCAACCTGAGAGCTTACCTCTGTTATCCCCTGTACTATGTTTCCATTGCTGTTCATCTTCATTTTTCATGTTAACTATTGGTGTTAATGCTATCTTACTTCATTCATTGTCTTAGACTTGCCATTTGATAAATTTTCTTCCATTTCATACACTAGTGACCGGTGTATGCTGCTTGAAGACATTTTTACATGTTGTTGCAGCCATCAGTACAAGGTCTGGAGCAGAACATTCATTTCAGCTGAAGCTGACACTAGCATGGCATCACATAGGATGCACTTGAAGCAAATCTAGAACCGAGAGCACTTGGATACACCTACGAGCTGGATAGTGGCCTGGAACTGAACCTGGAGACAGCACGAAACAGTAGATGGTTGCAGGGAATGGAGCCGAGGACGTGTAGAGCATGTCTAGGTAGGCAGTGGCATGTGCAGAAAATGAAGCTGAAGTGGTTGGTAACATGAGGTGTTGGAGTTTTGCAGAGAAGGAAGAAGTGCACGGAACCGAGAGCAGAGTTGGTGAGAGTTACAGAGCAGGAAGAATTTAAGACCCGATTTTATCGTAAGAGCAAAAAGAGAATGAATAGAAATTTTCGAGTGCATTTAAAAATGCAAAGGGATTGAAATGGTATTTTTGAACACGTGCAAGGGTAAAACGGTCAAAATATCGAAACCCAGTATAATTTTGATAAGAAAATTTAATTAAAAATATGGAGTTGAGAATCTTGATCAATAACGCAGAAATAATTAAATTTTGGGTTAAATTGATCAAGATATGAATTTATTGGGATAAATCAAAATTTTCACTTCGAAAAATAATCCCGAAAATAATTGAAAAATATACCGAAAATGTAAAATCGGACTGAGAAATTCATTTACAGATTAAATGAATAAAATAATATTTTTTTAGATATTTTTGCCAAATAATAATATTTAATTGAATATAATAATAATAAAAATAAATAATAAATAAATAAATAAAGTAAAAAAATGCAAATTGGAAAAGAGGAAACAGAAACGAAATGGAGAGAAGCAGAAACAAGCCGAGACCGAGGAGGAATCATCGGACGAGCCACCACCGGCGGGGCTGAGGGGCCGGCGAGGGTCGGCGAAGGTAGCCCGACCTCGGGGGAACCATCAGCAGCCAAGACGCGTCGTGGATCACGCCGAAAAATGCTAAAAAATGGAGGAGCTTGTCGCGGGGGAGAAAGCTTGATCAGCGGCCATCGGCGCCAATTCGAGCCACACCGTGGCCTGATTTTGGAAGCCCAAGACGTGGCGCGTCGATTGGTGCCGGAATCACGCCGGGAACCGACCAGACGGCGCTGGAAGGACCAAATGGTGACTAAAACGGTCGAATCATACTGAACCGATCGAACCGAACTGGATCGAACCAGCGGTCTGAACCGGGTTGAATCGGACCGAACCGGTTCAGCCAAAAAGAAGCGGAAAAAAAGGAAGAAAAAGGGAAAAAGAAAAAGAGAAAAAATTGGAAAAAATTCCTGTGATGCAATCGAGCTACAGGTAAGTTGGTAAGTGGTCGAATTGACCGATTTAAATTTGGAAATATTTAATTTTAATTTGATTAATATTCGAATGGAAATTTACCCGAAAAAATATTAAATTGTGTAGCTCGACAATTGACGTCAAACGAGAGCTCGAGACAACCTCGATTTACGTACTATCATGAAATCTCGGGTAAGTAACCCTTATTTATGACAATTTTACATTGTTATGCGTGTTGATGAATTACGGATTTAATTTTCGCATAAATGAATTAAATTCTGAAAAATTGGATAAATTATCGTAAATAATAAATTGAGATATCCGAGAATTTAGAATGAGGCTAAATAAATGCTGATGGGCCCAATGAGCCCAATAGGCCCCGATAAAGTGTGGCAAACGGGCTTAAGGCCGATTAAGGCCCATTATGGTATAATCGGGCCCAATATAGGTAATTGAGCCCAATGATTTTGAATAAACCCAAAAAAATATGAAATACAATTAAATTGTATTGTATTTAACTTGATGAATGTGTATCCGCAGTTTCAGAGATTTGATTTGGATTTGGAGCAAATCGGACTGCGTGAAGAGACATCAGTGGAAAAGGTTAGACTGTACAGAAAAAATGAGGTAAAGGAATTATGTGAGTAGCTAGAGGTAGCTACGCATATTTTAATAGCTTTTCTGTACACTGAATAATATGTATACATGGTTATTGTATAATGATCCTAAAAGTGGTTTAAATGATTTTAAGGATCGAAATAGGTGAAAAGACTATTTTACCCCTATTGAGGGAAGTTCACCTACGGATGGTGAAAGCATGACATGCATGAAATGCATGATTTATGAATTTTCTGATTTAAGGGATTTTCGTGGTTTTAAGCAAAGCAAAACGGTAGTTTGGCCAATAATTGCATAAGTTTCCCAAAATAACACTACGTAACTGTTATTGGTATTTAAATGAAATTTCCTTGGAAAATAGGCCAACTATCAAGTTTATATGGAAACAGATAGTGCCGACACGTAGTTCGCACTATATCTGTATTTATGAATGTACATAAATGTGCTTGAGCGGTTGCTCGCACCGATTTGTGTGACATCATATGCATGAAATGTGCTAGAGCGGTTGCTCGCACTGATTTTATGATTTGATAAGCATGAGAGCTGCTAGAGCCAGCTCGCACTCTGTTTTGACTGTTTTGACAATTTTAAACTGTTTTGACTTGATATGCATAAAAATGTGCTGGAGCGATTGCTCGCACTAGTTTTACTGATTTGATATGCATGAGCGATGCTGGAGCTTAGCTCGCATCTAGTTTTGATATGATAGTTGCATAAAAATTGTGCTTGAGTGTAACTCGCATTAGATTTGATGTATTTATGCATAAAGCCGTACTGGAGCATTGCTCGTACGAAGTTTTGATTTACTTGAGCATTCATTCGTGCTGGAGTGTTACTCGCACGAAATTTTATATGGTTTTATAATTCATTTTAAAATCGTACTGGAGTTTTTCTCGTACGAGGTTTTCACTGAGTTTTTATACATATCCATACTAGAGCATTGCTTGTACGTGGATTTTACTTGAATTTATAATCAGTTTAAGTCGTACTGGAGCGCTGCTCGTATGCAGATTTCATTGATTTCTATGAAACTGTGCTAGAGCTTTGCTCGCACGAGGTTTTCTGATATCATGAATATGCATGGAGCCGTGCTAGAGCTTCGCTCGCACAAGAATTTATATTACATGCATATAGCCATGTTGGAGCCTCCTGTAGATTGTGTGTCACAGTGAGATGATATGCTCACACGTGCATACTGAGCCAGAGATGATATGGGTGGATAAGACCTATTGCAGGTACCCCTGATTGAGCTTGGGTTCACGGAGTACGTTGTACTGTGTATGTCACGTGGAGTATGTTGTACCGTGGGGATTGTTGGACTGGAGTGGCATTAGCCACGAGGCAGCAAGCCTTGCCCTCGTAATCTTGGTGTTATGCTGTTCTGGCGGGTAGGACGACCCACCTCCCGTTTCAGGTATGATACCCCGCACACTAGGTACCGTGTTGCCGGGATCACTAGGATATGGCCATAGTCCTCGATGTTACTGATATAATTACCTACATGTTTCACATGATATAACTATTAGTTGATAGACCAGGGTAGACTCGAGGGAGGGGTCAGGCCCGTGATTTTATGATTTTATACTGTGATGCTAGATTTCAGATGATTTTATGATATGTGACCCTGAAAGAAGGGTGGTTTTATAACCGAAGTTTTATAATGAATTTTACTGAATTGTTTTATGAGATGATTGACCCGGAAGGGTTAGTTTATACTGCAGTTTTAATGAAATGATTTGAATGTAGTAGCATGATGATGTTTTCCATGCTTTCATTTCGAATTCATGCATTGTCTTACATGACATGAAAGGATGCATGATCTTGATTTACTTCATGCTAATTATGATTTAAGGATGTCACATAAAATGTTATTGATGCATGAATTACATGCTTTCTATATGCACAAATAGTTTTGATAAACTATGTCATGGATATATGCATGGTTCTGTGCTTGAGATTTTAATGAAAAGAAATGGATTTTAAGCGCATGGAATTATGAGCATGTAGATAGTGGAGCTATCTACTTACTTGCATAATTACCTTACTGAGCGTGTGGTTTGCTCACCCCCTTATTTTCCCATCTTTTCAGAGCACTTACAGTAATTAGTAAGCGGCTGAGGACTTGCATGCTTGGTATTCGCTGCTTCCCATCGAGAGACAGGTAAACACATTTGTATAGTTTTGTATCTGAACATGTAATGCACAGTACTATAAACGGATATGATGTCGGGGATATAGAGTTATAAATACCATTAAGTATGTATTTATTCATAGTCAAAAGATAGTAAACTCTGATATGTGATTATGGAAATAGAATGGTAAATAGGTGAGAGGAGACTAACACCGAATCATAGCCCAACTGTGTTGTAGGATGGTCGCGATGAGAGAAAGGTAATAATTAAATAATAAATAAAAAAGCAAAAAATTTACTTTGATTTTTAGGTAATTTGGGTCGTGACAGTAAATGGTATCAGAGCTTAAGTTGGCATGATATAAGTCAGTGTTAGTGGTTAAGGAAGTTTACATCCCCATGTACTGTGCATTGTTTAGATACAATTGTGTATATCCAGATGGAAGTGTAGCTAAGAATTTGGTTTGAATGCAAGAATATAAACTCATTAACTAATAGCCGCTATGGTAAATGGGCGAGTACACGAACTCAAGGCCGTAGAACTAGGCTTAAAGTGGTACTGAGTCACCACATGGGACTCGAGATGAGATTGACGTGGAGGCTAGTATTAAGCATGCCCCACAGAGTTCGACAGAGAGATCAGACAGTATTGAGACACACTTCGTGAGGTTGGAGCGTAGTGTGGAGAATATTATAGATCTAATTGCTCAGAGTATGTATGAGATTTGAGGGCAAGTCGGATCATTGGTGGAAGTCCACTCGACCCATATTAAGAGTTAGACATCCAGAATGGACATGGAAAGTAATTTCAGATGTATTTCGGTGAAAGAATATCCCGGATAGTGTTTAAAGGAAATTACAGATGAAATTATTTACTCTGACCTATAGGAACTGGTTGATTAACGAGTATGAATCTCAGTTTATATACCTAGGCAGATATGACTCGGACACTATGAACAGTGAGAGTCGAGATGTCTGAAAGTTCATGGAAGGGCTCAGATTGTCAATCAGAGTCCGATTGGGCCGTTAGATATCACTACCTATGCTGAGGTAGTGCGCAAACTACAGTTGTGTTAATAAGATCATGAGTTGCACGCCTCTGAGTTTGGGAAAAGGTAGTAAGGGCCGAAATAGAGACAAAAATAGAATAGTGAATGACAGAGATGTCAGAATAGGAAAAAAAGGTAGTTTGATAAAAGCTTAGAGCTGATGAGTCATGGGGTAAGATGATCGGTAGCCCCAGTGTATCCAAATACAATATTTTTTAAGGGTATTGTGATTTGAGGACCCCGACCTGCTCCGTAGCAGTTGAGCAGTGTAATAGAGTATCAGTGTAAGCAGTGTAAACAGTGTAGAATGTGTGGTAGTTACCACGAAAATAAGATGTTGGACGGGCGATTGTATGCCTTGGACCAGGACACTATTGATGTTTCATCGGATGTGGTGGGAAGATACCACACTGGTTGTGAATAATGAAATAATTATTTTAATTGCTCCTGGTGCCACGCATTTATTCATACTGCCTTCAGTTGCTTATAAGTTAGTGAAAGATGTGAAGCCTGTACCCTTAGGCAAGATGAGGATGATGGTTAGTTGATTGTCACTAACTGAATATGGGTATAGAGATTGTAAGTTGAAAATAGGGGTGAAAACATCAGTGAAAAGTGTATTGTAAGTTTGATAAGTAATGAAAGAGTTGTTATAAGTGATATATGAAAGGAGATAAGCTTTGAGATGTGATAGATCCTGAATACAAGATATATTGGAATAAGAGGCGTATGCAATGTAAGGATATCCTTGGTGTGTAAAGTAATTTGGATTAAGCGATATGTAGTGACTATGAATTGAGACCAAGGATAAGAGGTGGATATATCTACACCCAGTCTAAGTGGTTAAGTCTGAGGATTAATAAAGGTATTTTAAAATACTTCCTCGCCTAAAGATTTGACAGTGTCTAGAAGTGTACACGTAACCTATAAATTGGAATCGACTGTCGTAATATATACATTTAAAATTTGGTTACCTTTACTGGTACGATAAAGAAATATAGAATTCGATTAATCATGAAGGTTTAAAAAATTAAAATTTTATAAAAGTCGTTAATATAAGAAAAAAGGAAATGACGCGGGTTAGTGTCTTGAACGGAAGTGATTTCAAAATGACGTTATACGTTTATGCGTACGTAGGTCAATGATATGAGTGATTGAAATATTTAGTGGAACTCAACTACGATGAGGTATTTAAAGCTTACCTGGACCGATTGGTTGTCATCTTTAGCGATGATATTTCGATTTATTCGAAGTCCAGGGAAGAGCATGAGTAGCAACAGGAAACTGTCTTACAGATGAATTGTTGAGAGTTTCTCGAAATGGGCTACTCAGTTGACACGTCTCATTCGGGAAAAGATTTCATACGAGTGGTATGATAAGTATGAAAATGGCTTATGTGAGTTTTGGTATATTGAGGTATAAACTGACCATCGTAAGTATTCTCACCATAACCAACAGCTCAAGAGGTTTTAGTGTGTATGGATACCTCAGAATAAGGATTGGGCTGTGTATTTATGTAAAATAGGAAGATAGTCGTTTATGGATCCAGATAGTTCAAGGACCATAAGAGAAACTATCTGACCCATGATTTAGAGTTGGCAGCCGTAGTGTTTACACTAAAGGTATGGTACCACCATTTATACTGTGAGAAATTTCGAATATGCACTGATTATAAAAAGCCTCGAGTATCTGTTTTCACAGAAAGAGTAGAATATGAGAAAACCAAGAGGGTTAGAGCTTCTAAGGATTATGATTGTGAAAATTGTACCACCCAGGAAAGGCTAATGTAATGGCTAATGCCTTGAGCAGAAAGAGCCTCGGGATGGTATTACATATGATGGTCAAGGAGTGTGAGCCTTGAGCAGAAAGGAGTGGCATGAGCCACGAGGCAGCAAGCCTTGCCCTCGCAATCCTGGTGTTATGCTGTTCTGGCGGGTAGGACGACCCACCTCCCGTTTCAGGTGTGATACCCCGCACACTAGGTACCATGTTGCCAGGGATCACTAGGATATGGCCATAGTCCTCGATGTTACTGATATAATTACCTACATGTCTCACATTATATAACTATTGGTCGATAGACCAGGGTAGACCCGAGGGAGGGGTCAGGCCCCCGATTTTATGATTTTATACTGTGATGCTAGATTTCAGATGATTTTATGATATGTGACCCTGAAAGAAGGGTGGTTTTTTAACCGAAGTTTTATAATGAATTTTACCAAATTGTTTTATGAGATGATTGACCCGGAAGGGTTAGTTTATAATGCAGTTTTAATGAAATGATTTGAATGTAGTAGCATGATGATGTTTTCCATGCTTTCATTTCGAATTCATGAATTGTCTTACATGACATGAAAGGACGCATGATCTTGATTTACTTCATGCTAATTATGATTTAAGGATGTCACACAAAATGTTATTGATGCATGAATTACATGCTTTCTATATGCACAAATAGTTTTGATAAACTATGTCATGGATATATGCATGGTTTTGTGCTTGAGATTTTAATGAAAAGAAATGGATTTTAAGGGCATGATATTATGAGGATGTAGATAGTGGAGCTATCTACTTACTTACATAATTGCCTTACTGAGCGTGTGGTTTGCTCACCCCGTTATTTTCCCATCTTTTCAGAGCACTCACAGTAATTAGTAAGCGGTTGAGGACTTGCATGCTTGGTATCCGCTACTTCCCATCAAGAGACAGGTATACACATTTTTATAGTTTTGTATCTGAACATGTAATGCACAGTACTGTAAACGGATATGATGTCGAGGATGTAGAGTTATAAATACCATTGAGTATATATTTATTTAAAGTCAAAAGATAGTAAACTCTGATATGTGATTATGGAAATGGAATGGTAAATAGGTGAGAGGAGACTAACACCGAATCGTAGCCCAATTGTGTTGTAGGATAGTCACGATGAGAGAAATGTAAGAATTAAATAATAAATGAAAAAATGAAAAATTTACTCTGATTTTTAGGTAATTTGGGTCGTGACAAAGCAGCTGGACATGCCTGGGCACCAAAACTGAAGAAGGCGTGTGTAGTGCCTTTCTACACGGGACCGAGACTAGTTGATCAATTGATTAAGGCTTGTTTGGCATTTATCTTTTGCACAATAATCCATTTTTCTTGCATTTTAGAATAGCCTACTTTCAATTTAATGTGTTAGCTTAAGGAGTTAAATTCTAAACTTAGTTGCATGATTAGTTATAGTCAATAGCTTGATTAGTTCATGAATTAGATTTATTTAAGTCCTTAGATCATTTCTATTTTATCATGCTTTAGTTATCATGCATTAGGATTAATTTAGAATTTATCATGCAAAAGATATTTCTCATGCACTAGTTAAATTTTATTGTTAAATTAGTAATTAGATATAATTAGGAGTAATTTAGAATTAATATTTCAGACATTTAGGCTTGTAGTTATTTTCTTAATTTTTCTAGGATTTTATTTCTTTAAACTTTAAGTTAGTTTAATTTGCATTTTGATTAAGTAGTTTTTTAGGATTTTTCAATTTTAGCTTAATTAATTTTGCTTCTTTATTTTAACATTTTATTTTAATTGCGTTAATTAATTTTAACTGTTTTAATTATTTTTGTAGGTTTTTGCTTTTAATTAGTCGGAGCATTGTAAGTAAATTTTGTTCTGTTTTATTTTCATCAGTTTATAATTTTTATTGTTTTTCAATATTTTTAATTTTAGCTTTGTAGATCACCCACTACGACTCCATAATTTGCTAGGATATACTTAGAGTAAGATTAACCGGTAGTTAATTAGGCTAACCAACTTCTCTGAGGGACGATAACTCGAGACTCAAATCCCATTATTACTTGTACGACCGGTGCACTTGTGGATAATACGTTTAGATCGTACCAAGTTTTTGGCACCATTGCCGAGGACGTTTTAATTAGTCGTTAATTAATATTGGTGAAATTATGCTTAGGTGTAATTCTAGCTTATAAATATTTAGGGTGTAAATATTTAGAGCCTTACTTAGGTTAGTTAAATTTTGTCATAATTAAAAAAAATAAAATTTAAGAGGACTTTGTGATATTTGCATGCGTAGAGCCAAGAGTTTTGATTGTTTTTCTTTAGATCCTGAAATTTAACGAACTCTTAGGAAAATTCGAAAGGATTATAGGAAATGTATAGCTCCGCTGCAAAACACCATGGCAGAAAATAGAGAAATCAGGACCGTTGGAGATTATGCGGTGTCGACAATTGGAGGATATTATACCGGCATTAGGCCACCAACTCTCCCTGCTAATAATTTTGAAATTAAGCCTTCCATCCTCTAGATGATCTAGTCCTCTTTACAGTTCAGTGGGCTCCAGTACGATGACCCACATTCTCACCTTAGGCAATTCCTGGACTTGTGCAACATGTTCAAGCACAGCGTTTAGACTTAGACTATTTGTCACGACCCAAATTACCTAAAAATCAGAGTAAATTTTTTTCACTTTTTCATTTATTATTTAATTCTCACATTTCTCTCATCGTGACCATCCTACAAACAGTTGGGCTATGATTCGGTGTTAGTCACCTCACACTATTACCAATCCATTTCCATAATCATATTCACATATCAGAGTTTACTATTCTTTGACTTTAAATAAATACATACTCAATGGTATTTATAACTCTACATCCCCGACATCAATGTTCGTTTACAGTACTGTGCATTATATATTTAGATACAAAATTATACCAATGTGTATACCTATCTCTCGATGGGCAGCAGCGGATACCAAGCATGCAAGTCCTTAGCCGCTCAATAACTATTTCAAGTGCTCTGAAAAGATGGGAAAATAAGGGGGTGAGCAAACCACACGCTCAGTAAGGCAATTATGCAAGTAAGTAGATAGCTCCACTATCTACATGCTCATAATGCCATGCCCTTAAATCCATTTCTTTTCATTAAAATCATCAAGCACAAAGTCATGCATATTCAATGCCATAGTTTATCCAAAACTATTTGTGCATATATATAAATCATGTAATTCATGCATTCAAAGCATTTTATGTGACATCATTAAATCATATTAAGCATGAATTTAATCAAGATCATGCAGTCTTTCATGTCAAGTAAGACAATTCAAGGTTTTCAAATGAAAACATGGAAAACACATCATGCCACTGCATTTAAATCAATTCATTTAAAATGCAGTATAAAATAACCCCTCTGGGTCAATCATATCAAAACTCATAAAACAATTTGTTATATTTCATTATAAAACTTGAGTTATAAAACCACCCTTCTTTCAGGGTCACATATCATAAAATCATCTGAAATCATCAAATCATCAAATCGGAGGCCTGATCCCTCCTTCGGGTCTACCCTGGTCTAACAGACCACAAGTTATATCATGTGAGACAATAAGGTAATTATCAGTAACATCGAGGACTATGGCCATATCCTAGTGATCCCTGGCAACACGGTACCTAGTGTGCGGGGTATCACACCTGAAACGGGAGGTGGGTCATCCTACCCGCCAGAACAGCATAACACCAGGATTGCGAGGGCAAGGCTTGCTGCCTCGTGGCTCATGCCACTCCACTCCAACAATCCCCACGGTACAGCGTACTCCGCGTGAGATACACGGTACAATGTACTCCGTGGACCCAAGCTCAATCAGGGGTGCCTGTAATAGGTCTTATCCACCCATATCATCTCTGTCTCAGAATGCACGTGTGAGCATATCATCTCACTGTGACACACAGTCTACATGAGGCTCCAACACGGCTATATGCATGTAATATAAATCCCTGTGCGAGCGAAGCTCAAGCACGGCTCCATGCATATTCATGATATCAGAAAATCTCGTGCGAGCGAAGCTCTAACACGGTTTCATAAAAATCAGTAAAATCTGCGTACGAGCAGCGCTCCAGTACGACTTAAACTGATTATAATTTCAAATAAAATCCACGTACGAGCAATGCTCTAGTACGAATATGTATAGAAATTCAGTGAAAACCTCGTACGAGAAAAACTCCAGTATGGCATTCAAATGAATTATGAAAACTACGTAAAACTTTGTGCGAGCAACGCTCAAGCAGAAATGAATGCTCAAGTAAATCAAATCTCGTGCGAGTTACACTCCAGCACGGCTTTATGTATAATTAAATCAAATCTCGTGCGAGTTACACTCCAGCACGGCTTCATGCATAATTAAATCAAAACAGGATGAGAGCTAAGCTCCAGCATCTCTCATGCATGTCAAATCATTAAAACTAGTGCGAGCAATCGCTCCAGCACCATTTTATGCATACCACGTCAAAACAAATCAAAACATGTCAAAACATGTCAAAACAGAGTGCAAGCTAGGCTCCAGCAGCTCTTATTTCACAATAATAAAAATCAGTGCGAGCACCATGCTCTAGCACATTTCATGCATATGATGTCACAAGTCGGTGCGAGCAAGCGCTCAAGCACATTTATGCACATTCACAAACGCAGATATAGTGCGAACTACGTGTTGGCACTATCTGTTTCCATATAAACTTGATAGTTGGCCGTTTTCCAAAGAAATTTCCATTTAAATATTAATAACACCTACGTAGTGTTATTTTACATAATTATATAATTTCTGGCCAATCTATCGGTTTGCTTTGCTTAAAAACCAAGAAATTCCTTAAACCATAAATTTCCTTAAATCATGCATTTCATGCATGTCATGCTTTCACCATCCTTAGGTGAACTTCCCTCAATAGGGGTAAAATAGACTTTTCACATATTTCGATCCTTAAAATTATTTAAACCACTTTTAGGACCTTTATACAATAATCGTGTATACAATCATATTCAGTGTACAGAAAAACTATTAAAATACGCGTAGCTACCTCTAGCTACTCACATAATTCCCTTACCTCATTTTCTATACAGTCTGACCTTTCCACTGATGACTCGTCGCGCAGTCCGATTTGCTCTCAATCCAAATCAAATCTTCAGAACTGCGGATACACATTCATCAGGTCAAATACAATACAATTTAATTGTATTTCACAATTTTCTGGGCTTAATTTAAATCATTGGGCCTGTTTACCCATATTGGGCCCGATTGCACCATAATGGGCCTTAATCGGCCTTAAGCCCATTTACCACACTTTATCGAGGCTTATTGGGCTCATTGGGCCCATCAGTATTTATTTAGCCTCATTCTAAATTCTCAGATAGCTTATGAATTATTTACGACAATTTATCTTAATTTTCCATAATTTAATTCATTTATGCGGAAATTAAATCCGTAATTTATGCGTTAAATATCAATCACGCATAACGATATAAAATTATCGTAAATAAGGGTTACTTACCCATTATTCCATGATAGTACTCAAATCGAGGCTGTCTCAAGCTCTCAGTTGATGCCAATCGTCGAGCTACACAATTAAATATATTTTCGGGTAAACTTTCAGTCGATTATTTATCAAATTAAATATTCCAAAAATTTAATCGGTCAATTCGACCGCTTACCGACTTACCTGAAGCTCGATTGCATCACTGGAATTTTTTCCAATTTTTTCTCTTTTTCTTTTCCCCTTTTTCTTCCTTTTTTTTTTCCTCTCTTTGGCTGAACCGGTCCGGTCCGGTTCAACCTGGTCGGACCGCCGGTTCAGCTCAGTCCGATTCGGTCGGTTCAGTCCGGTTCGGCCTGTCCAGTCATCCTTTGGTCGTGCCGGCGCCGTCCGGCCGGTTCCCGACGCGATTCCTAAATCGAGCCTCGGCTGGGGTCGAATCGCAGCCATCGCCGGCGAATCGTGATTTCTTCCCCGCGGCTTCTCCTTCGTTTTTCGATGTTTTCCGACGACTCCACGGCGTGTCCTGGCCGCTGGTGGTTCGCCCGAGGTCGGCCGACCTTCGCCGACCCTCGCCAGCCCCTCAGCATCGTCGGTGACGTCGAATCGGAGGGAAGCCGACTCCCTCAGTTTCCTGCTTCGCGTTTCGCGTTTCGTCTGTTTTCTGTTTCAGATTTCGTTTTTTTTTTCGTTTTTTTATTATTTATAATTAAATTTTATTATTATTTTATTCAATAAAATAATAATAAAATTCCCAAAATATCTAGAAAAATTCTATTTTATTCATTTAATCTGTAAATAATTTTCTCAGTCCGATTTTACCTTTTCGGTATATTTTTCGATTATTTTCGGGATTATTTTTCCAATACGAAAATTTCAGTTTATTCCAATAAATTCATATCTTGACCAATTTAATCCGAAATTTAATTATTTCTTCGTTATTGATCAAGATTTCTCAATCCCTTATTTTTAATTAAATTTTCTTGTCTCGATTAATACCGAATTTTGATCTTTTGACCATTTTACCCTTGTACGTGTTCGGGAATACCATTTAAGTCCTTTTGCATTTTTAAATGCACTCGAAAATATCAGGTCTTACAATCTCCCACACTTAAGAAATTTGGTCCTCCAAATTAGAACCAAGTAATATGAGTCCATAAATAACTCCGATTACATCTATTATATCATATACTGTCATCCTCAAGTGACTTTCTCCGGAGTGTAATACTATCATCATACTTAACTAGGGAGATCATCTTAAACCTCAACACTTTCTTCTTCCGTCTAATACCCACATCGATTTTCCAATCATACTTTGTACTTTCATTGAGTTGAACTGTTGGAGCTCAAATCCGACCACATATGCTGGGTCCGGATATTATTTTCGAAGCATCTTAAGATGGGACACATTGTGGATGCCTGTCTAATGCAAGTGGTAATGCCAACCTACAGGTCTTATTTCCCACTTGTCCAATATCTCTATCCAAATCTCGTCATGTCCTTATGCTCTTAGGACAAGTAATTGTCAACAATAATGATTCACCCTCGGTGAATTTCCAATGGTTTCTGTCTCTTGTCAGCATAGCTTTTCTATCTGCTCTGAGGTGTTCTTAATCTCTCATAAATCAACTGAACATCCTCAGTGGTTTGTCTTACCAATTCGGGAAAAATTTTCTATCTGTCACCCACTTCTTATCCAAGTCAGGGAACAACTCCCTATGGCCATACAATGCCTCATTTAATCTCATCCCGATACTCAAGTGACAACTGTCATCACTGGCGAATTTGATTAGTAGCAACTGATCATCCCAGGAGCTCATAAAATCAATGGCACACGCTCTCATCACATCCTCCAGAACCTGTATAGTCTTCTCTGACTGACTATCTGTCTGAGGGTGGAAGCTGTGCTAACACTCAATCGGGTTCCCATAGCTTCCTGAAAAACATTCCCAGAAGTGGGAAGTGAAGCAGGAATCCCTATCTGATATCATGCTCCCTGGAACGCTACATACTATTTCACAATCTTCCATACACATAAATCCGCCTACACACTTAGAGTATCTGGGGATTTCCATAGCCAGAAGGTGGGTAACTAAATCAATCTATCGACTATCACCCAGATAACCTCGTGATTCATTCGGGTCCTTTGTAACCCATCACAAAATTCAACTTGTTCCCATTTTCGTGTCAATATAGGTAGAGGCTGCAATAACCCTGCAACTTCTTTTGCTCTACCTTAATCTGCTGACATACGAGACACTTCTTCATAACTCTATAATATCACTTTTCATACCTGACCACCAATACCCTTTTCAGAGATTC
Source organism: Firmiana major (assembly GCA_033439115.1). NCBI lineage: Eukaryota > Viridiplantae > Streptophyta > Magnoliopsida > Malvales > Malvaceae > Firmiana > Firmiana major. The sequence goes on along the minus strand of CM065896.1, from coordinate 31,763,085 downwards.
TGATATATTTATTATTTCTCGGATGCACTGTATATCCCGAAGAGTGAGCTTCTGACAATAATACTATATCATCAACTGTGGTCCTGGGGAGCACTTATACTATCTCTGAACCTCTGTGAGTCATCAACACTCACTATGAACTTTGTTACTACACCCTTCTGAATCTGACTCACACTATCGACACCATGCCGATCTTCTCGCTAAGCCTGGCAATTCCGATCACACAAATCCGGTTCAACCTCAGGCTAGCTGTCACAAAATCACCGTCATCATCAGAAGGAATCACATCACTACTGAGGTTCACAACTGCTCTAGCAGCTCTCGCTCCCTGACCATAATATGTGATACCATCCCAAGGCTCTTTTTGCTAAAGGCATCAGCCATTTCATTAGCCTTTCCTGGGTGGTACAATGTTCACAATCATAATCCTTAGAAGCTCTAACCCTCATGGTTATCTCATCCGACTCTTTCTGTGAAAACAGATACTCGGGGCTTTTACGATCAGTGCATATCTGAAATGTCTCACCGTTTAGGTGGTGGCGCCATACTTCTAGTGTAATCACTACGGCTGCCAACTCTAAATCATGGGTCGGATAGTTTCTCTTATGGTCCTTAAACTAACTGGATCCATAAACGACTATCTTCCCATTTTACATCAATACACAGCCCAATCCTCATTTTGAGGTATCCATACACACTGAAACCTCTTGAGCTATTGGTTATGGTGAGAATACTTACGGTGGTCAGTTTATTACTTCCTTATTCTAAAACTCATCAAAGCTACTTTCATACTTATCATAACACTCGTATTCAATCCTTTTTCCGAACAAATGTGTCAACTGAGCAGCCCATTTCAAGAAACTCATAACACCTTGTCTGTAAGACAGTTTCCTGTTGCTACTCATGCTCTTCCCTGGACTTCGAATACATCATAATATCATCACTAAAGATGACAACCAATCGGTCCAAGTCAGGCTTAAATACCTTATCATAGTTGAGTTCCACTCAATATTTCAATCATCCATATTCTTGACCTTTATACACATAAACGTATAATGTCATTTCGAAATTGCTTTCGTTCAAGCTACTAACTCGCGTCGTTTCCTTTTTTCTTATATTGACGGTTTTTTTTTTAATTTTAATTTTTTAAACTTTCATGATTAATGAATTTCTATATCTTTTTATCGTACCAGCAAAGGTACCCAAATTTAATGTATATATTTCATGACTGTCGATTTCGATTTATAAATTGTGAGTGCGCTTCTAGACGCTGTCAAATCTTCAGGCAGGGAAGTATTTTGAAATACCTTTATTAACCTTCAGACTTGACCACATACCGCTTAATCCAAATTACTTTGCATATCAAGGATATCCTTACCTTGCATACGTCTCTTATTCCAATATATCTCCTTTAATATATCACTTATAACAAACTCTTCCATTTCTTATTAAAACTTACAATACGCTTTTCAGTGATGTTTTCACCACTATTTTCAACTTACAATCCCTATACCCATATTCAGTTAGTGAAAATCAGCTAACCTTCATCCTCTTGTCTAAGGGTACAGGCTTCACATTTTTCACTAACTTATAAGCAACTGAAGGCGATATGAATAAATGCGTGGCACCAGGATTAATTAAAATAATTATTTCATTATTCTTAACCAGTGTGGTATCTTCCACCACATTCTATGAAACATCAATAGTGTCCTGGTCCAAGGCATACACTCGCCCTCGTCCAACATCTTATTTCCGTGGTAACTACCACACATCTTACACTGTTTACACTGCTACTTTGTTATACTGTTACGTAGCAGGTCGGGGTCCTCAAATCACAATACCCCTCGTAAGTATTAAAATTAGATATAGTGGGGTTTATCAATCAACTTACCCCGTGATTTATCAGCTCTAAGCTTTTTCCAATTACCTTTTCCCATTCTGACATCTCTGTCATTCTTTATTCTCTTTTGTCTCTATTTCGGCCCTTACTACCTTTTCCAATCTCAGAGGCATGCAACTCATAATCTTATTCACACAACTGTAGTCTGCGCACTGCCTCGGCATAGGTAGTGATATCTAACGGGCTAATCGGACTCTAATTGACAATCTGAGTCCTTCCATGAACTTTCAGACATCTCGACTCTCACTGTTTATCATGTCCGAGTCACATCTACCCAGGAATATAATCTGAGTATCATACTCATTAATCAACCATTTCCTCTGGGTCAGAGTAAATAATTTCATCTGGAAATTTCCTTTAAACAGTGTCTGAGATATTCAGTCATCGGAATACATCTCTAATTACTTTCAAATCCATTCTGGATGTCGAAATCTTAAGATGGGTCGAGCGGACTTCCACCAATGCTCCGACTCGCCCTCAAATATCATACATACTCTGAGCAATTAGCTCGCAAAATGTTCTCCACACTCCGCTCCAACCTCGCGAAGCGTATCTCAATACTGTCTGATCTCTCTGTCAGACTCTATCCGATCTCTCTATCGGACTCTGTGGGGCATGCTCAACATCAGCCTCCGCGTTAATCTCATCTCGAGTCTCATGTGGTGACTCAGTACAACTCTCGGGTCTACCTCTACGGCCTCGAGCTCGTGTACTCGCCTCTCTGTCATAGCGGCTAATAGTTAATGAGTCTATTCTTGCATTCAAAACCAAATTCTTAGCTGCACTTCCACATCGATATACACAATTGTATCTAAACAATGCACAGTACATAGGGATGTAATTTCCTTAACCACTAACACCGACTCATATCAGGCCAACTCAAGCTCTGATACCATTAAACCTGTCACGACCCAAATTACCTAAACATCAGAGTAAATTTTTTTCACTTTTTCATTTATTATTTAATTCTCACCTTTCTCTCATCGTGACCATCCTACAAACAGTTGGGCTATGATTCGGTGTTAGTCACCTCACACTATTACCAATCCATTTCCATAATCATACTCACATATCAGAGTTTACTATTCTTTGACTTTAAATAAATACATACTCAATGGTATTTATAACTCTACATCCCCGACATCAATGTCCGTTTACAGTACTGTGCATTATATATTTAGATACAAAATTATACCAATGTGTATACCTGTCTCTCGATGGGCAGTAGCGGATACCAAGCATGCAAGTCCTTAGCCGCTCAATAACTATTTCAAGTGCTCTGAAAAGATGGGAAAATAAGGGGGTGAGCAAACCACACGCTCAGTAAGGCAATTATGCAAGTAAGTAGATAGCTCCACTATCTACATGCTCATAATGCCATGCCCTTAAATCCATTTCTTTTCATTAAAATCATCAAGCACAAAGTCATGCATATTCAATGCCATAGTTTATCCAAAACTATTTGTGCATATATATAAATCATGTAATTCATGCATTCAAAGCATTTTATGTGACATCATTAAATCATATTAAGCATGAATTTAATCAAGATCATGCAGTCTTTCATGTCATGTAAGACAATTCAAGGTTTTCAAATGAAAGCATGGAAAACACATCATGCCACTGCATTTAAATCAATTCATTTAAAACGCAGTATAAAATAACCCCTCTGGGTCAATCATATCAAAACTCATAAAACAATTTGTTATATTTCATTATAAAACTTGAGTTATAAAACCACCCTTCTTTCAGGGTCACATATCATAAAATCATCTGAAATCATCAAATCATCAAATCATCAAATCGGGGGCCTGACCCCTCCTTCGGGTCTACCTTGGTCTAACAGACCACAAGTTATATCATGTGAGACAATAAGGTAATTATCAGTAACATCGAGGACTATGGCCATATCCTAGTGATCCCTGGCAACACGGTACCTAGTGTGCGGGGTATCACACCTGAAACGGGAGGTGGGTCGTCCTACCCGCCAGAACAGCATAACAGCAGGATTGCGAGGGCAAGGCTTGCTGCCTCGTGGCTCATGCCACTGCACTCCAACAATCCCCATGGTACAGCGTACTCCGCGTGACATACACGGTACAACATACTCCGTGGACCCAAGCTCAATCAGGGGTGCTTGTAATAGGTCTTATCCACCCATATCATCTCTGTCTCAGAATGCACGTGTGAGCATATCATCTCACTGTGACACACAGTCTACAGGAGGCTCCAACACGGCTATATGCATGTAATATAAATCCATGTGCGAGCGAAGCTCAAGCACGGCTCCATGCATATTCATGATATCAAAAAATCTCATGCGAGCGAAGCTCTAACAGGGTTTCATAAAAATCAGTAAAATCTGCGTACGAGCAGCGCTCCAGTATGACTTAAACTGATTATAATTTCAAATAAAATCCACGTACGAGCAATGCTCTAGTACGAATATGTATAGAAATTCAGTGAAAACCTCGTACGAGAAAAACTCCAGAACGGCATTCAAATGAATTATGAAAACTACGTAAAACTTTGTGCGAGCAACGCTCCAGCACAAATGAATGCTTGAGTAAATCAAATCTCGTGCGAGTTACACTCCAGCACGGCTTTATGCATAATTAAATCAAATCTCGTGCGAGTTACACTCCAGCACTGCTTCATGCATAATTAAATCAAAACAGGATGCGAGCTAAGCTCCAGCATCTCTCATGCATGTCAAATCATTAAAACTAGTGCGAGCAATCGCTCCAGCACCATTTTATGCATACCACGTCAAAACAAATCAAAACATGTCAAAACATGTCAAAACAGAGTGCGAGCTAGGCTCCAGCAGCTCTCATTTCACAATAATAAAAATCAGTGCGAGCACCATGCTCTAGCACATTTCATGCATATTATGTCACAAGTCGGTGCGAGCAAGCGCTCAAGCACATTTATGCACATTCACAAACGCAGATATAGTGCGAACTACGTGTCGGCACTATCTGTTTCCATATAAACTTGATAGTTGGCCGTTTTCCAAAGAAATTTCCATTTAAATATTAATAACACCTACGTAGTGTTATTTTACGTAATTATATAATTTCTGGCCAATCTATCGGTTTGCTTTGCTTAAAAACCAAGAAATTCCTTAAACCATAAATTTTCTTAAATCATGCATTTCATGCATGTCATGCTTTCACCATCCTTAGGTGAACTTCCCTCAATAGGGGTAAAATAGACTTTTCACCTATTTCGATCCTTAAAATTATTTAAACCACTTTTAGGACCTTTATACAATAATCGTGTATACAATCATATTCAGTGTACAGAAAAACTATTAAAATACGCGTAGCTACCTCTAGCTACTCACATAATTCCCTTACCTCATTTTCTATACAGTCTGACCTTTCCATTGATGACTCGTCGCGCAGTCCGATTTGCTCTCAATCCAAATCAAATCTTCAGAACTGCGGATACACATTCATCAGGTCAAATACAATACAATTTAATTCTATTTCACAATTTTCTGGGCTTAATTTAAATCATTGGGCCTGTTTACCCATATTGGGCCCGATTGCACCATAATGGGCCTTAATCGGCCTTAAGCCCGTTTACCACACTTTATCGAGGCTTATTGGGCTCATTGGGCACATCAGTATTTATTTAGCCTCATTCTAAATTCTCAGACAGCTTATGAATTATTTACGACAATTTATCCTAATTTTCCAGAATTTAATTCATTTATGCGGAAATTAAATCCGTAATTTATGCGTTAAATATCAATCACGCATAACGATATAAAATTATCGTAAATAAGGGTTACTTACCCATTATTCCATGATAGTACTCAAATCGAGGCTGTCTCGAGCTCTCAGTTGATGCCAATCGTCGAGCTACACAATTAAATATATTTTCGGGTAAACTTTCAGTCGATTATTTATCAAATTAAATATTCCAAAAATTAAATCGATCAATCGACCGCTTACCGACTTACCTGAAGCTCGATTGCATCACTGGAATTTTTCCTAATTTTTTCTCTTTTTCTTTTCCCCTTTTTCTTCCTTTTTTTCCCTCTTTTTGGCTGAACCGGTCCGGTCCGGTTCAACCCGGTCAGACCGCGGTTCAGGTCAGTCCGATTCGGCCGGTTCAGTCCGGTTCGGCCGGTCCAGTCATCCTTTGGTAGTGCTGACGCCGTCCGGCCGATTCCCGACGAGATTCCACCGCCGTTCGGTGCGCCATGGCCTGGGCTTCCTAAATCGAGCCTCGGCTGGGGTCGAATCGCAGCCATCGCCGACGAATCGTGATTTCTTCCCCGCGGCTTCTCCTTCATTTTTCGATGTTTTCCGACGACTCCACGGCGCGTCCTGGCCCTGGTGGTTCGCCCGAGGTCAACCGACCTTCGCCGACCCTCGCCAGCCCCTCAGCATCGCCGGTGACTTCGGATCGGAGGGAAACCGACTCCCTCGGTTTCCTGCTTTGCGTTTCGCGTTTCTTCTGTTTTCTGTTTCAGATTTTGTTTTTTTTTTCCTTTTTTTTATTATTTATAATTAAATTTTATTATTATTTTATTCAATAAAATAATAATAAAATTCCCAAAATATCTAGAAAAATTTTATTTTATTCATTTAATCTGTAAATAATTTTCTCAGTCCGATTTTACCTTTTCGGTATATTTTTTGATTATTTTCGGGATTATTTTTCCAATACGAAAATTTCGGTTTATTCCAATAAATTCATATCTTGACCAATTTAATCCAAAATTTAATTATTTCTTCGTTATTGATCAATATTTCTCAATCCCTTATTTTTAATTAAATTTTCTTGTCCCGATTAATACCGAATTTTGATCTTTTGACCATTTTACCCTTGTATGTGTTCGGGAATACCATTTTAGTCCTTTTGCATTTTTAAATGCACTCGAAAATATCAGGTCTTACACTATTCCCCTTCTCACTTAGAGATAGGGCGAGACACTGGTTAACCCCCTTGCCTCCAGGATCCATTTCTATATGGAACGAGTTAGCCCATCAATTTCTAGCTAAGTTTTTCCCTCCCTCTAAAATGGCCAGACTCCGTAGTGATATATCTTCCTTTTCCCAGTTAGACTCTGAATCTCTTTACGAAGCATGAGAACGATAGAAGGAGCTTCTTAGGAAGTGCCCTCACCATGGCCTACCTTTATGGCTGCAAGTCCAAACTTTCTACAACGGACTTACAAGCCAAAATAGGACCATCATGGACGCTGCTGCGGGTGGAGCCCTGATGTGCAAAACAGAGGAGGAAGCTTACGAACTGTTAGACAAGATGGCGGCTAACAACTATCAATGGTCCTCAGAGTGACAATTGCTAAAGAAGTCAGCGGGTATTTATGAGCTCGACACACTGTCTACCTTGACCTCTCAAATCGCCAACCTTACAAAGAAGGTAGAGTCATTCAGTACCCAACATAATCCTTCCACCAATGCTAACCCTGTGTTTTCTGTCAAAAGTTCTTTTCTCTCTTGTGATCTGCGTAGTGGTACCCACTCTGTGATATGTGTCCACTTAACTTAGAATCGGTTCAGTACGTTGCCCCTCCTAAGCAACAAAACAACCCTTTTTCAAACACCTATAATCCAGGGTGGAGGAACCATCCTAACTTTTCTTGGAGCCAAAACCAAGGGTAAACTTCTAACTCTAGACCAGTAGGACCCCCTGGTTTTCAAGCACCACCGGTTCAGGTACCACTGATAATTCTATATTTTTAGAATTATTTGTGCTTAATTTCCTAATTAATTATTTAAATCCCCAATTTATTTTGTTAACTATCCCCTTTATTTAATTAAAATTCTCATGTTTGCAGATAAATTAAATCCAGATGAATTTTGAATATTTCGGTAGAAAATGGATGAAACTGGGCTAAAATCGAGATTGGACGACGCGGGCAACACGAGCCTAGCACATCCAATTGGACAAAAAGATAGATGACATGGAAATATTATTTTTCAAGGAGCCAATGGTTTGAAGACAAGTGGCCAAACAATGCCAACTCATCTAGGATGGAAAAATTACAATTGTACCCCTAAATGTGTGTATAAATAGAAAAAGATGGCAATTGAAAATAGGGAAGTAGCCTAGGTTAGAATAGAAGTAATTTAGAAGTAATTTTAATTTAGGGTAGAATAGTTTTAGGGTATATTTTAGGATTTATTGTTTTTAAGTTTTTCTTTTTCTGATAGCCACCATTGTTAGATTACTATTCATGTCAACTTTTAGAATCTTTCATTTTATTTTTATTCGATTGAAATGCAATTTTTTCATTCCAGTAGTTAGTATTCTATCTTATCACATTGTTTTTCATTTTTCATTTTATTTCTACTCGGGTAGATGAAATAGCTAGTGACAGTAGCTATTTTCCCTCACCTTCCTTTGCATTTCCTTTATATTAGTTTGTATTCGATTCTTTTCTTTCATGAAGGGCGAAATCGGTTGTGTTGATGATTTACCCAGCTATTTCCCGATCATTTTACCTTATTGCGTGCTGTGATATGCATCATGGACAATGTGCCGAGGATCACTATTTGATTTTTCTTGTTTTCAACTAAAAACTTCTTTCGATCTTTCAAGTTTGATGTAGATGTTGTTGTATTTTGATTTAGCCATTTCTGTTTGGTTTAAATTTTCTCTTTCATTCTTCTAGGTTATTTAACAGCATTCGTTTCATCCTTTACATTAATTTTTCTATTTCCCGATTGGTATTGTATTCCTGTATTTTCTCGATTCCGATTGCAAGGCTGGTATTATATTTTGTATCTGAGGAAAGGATTCGAGTATTTGTTAGCTTCTGTGTGTGTGGTTCATGAGCTGTGTGGTTGATTGCTACAGTGAAAGCAGTGACCCCAATGAATATCAGATGAGGAAGCCAGTTTGTTGAGTTTGCCAACAACATGGGCGAAACATTATTGCTCTACTTTACTCTGTTTCTTAGATATTTTACTGTTCAAATTCTTTGAAGTTATTTTCGCACATTTGGATCTATTGTTTTTGTTGTTTCCAGGTGGTTTCTAGTGTGTTGATCCTTTCGGCTGGAGTAAGACGCAGAGGAAGAAGCAGAACAGTAGCTGTTTTGCACTTGCAGCACCTAGAAGCACAGAAGACAGCAGCTGGAATGAAGCTGGACATATCGAGAGCACTCAACTGACCGAGACTGCAGGACCATTTCGTGGAGAATGACGTTTCCTGCTAGCTGGGCAAGTTGAGCATAGCAGCACTGCACCGTGATCACCAGGAGGTAGAAACGGACAATGCAGGAGAGGGAGCTGGAAATTGCTGGAGTTGAGGGAGCAGGACAACACTGGCAGCAGTATCTGGAGCAGAGGGCAACCCGTGAGCACAACCTGGAGCAAGCTGCAGTGTGCATCTGACTCAGTAGTGCATGACAGACCGAGAATGGAAGCTGAACAGAAGACAATAGCCTGGACCAGAGGACAAACTGAGAGCATTGCCTGGAAATGAAATTGAAGACGTGAACAGTGTTTGGAGGGACATTTGGATGATTTAAATTTGATTAAGGCTTGTTTGGCATTTACCTTGTGCACAATAATCCATTTTTCTTGATTAGTTCATGAATTAGATTTAATTATGTCCTTAGCTCATTTTTATTTTATCATGCATTAGTTAAGTTAGCTCAAATTAGTTACATGTATTAGTTAGATTTCATTGCTTAATTAGTAATTAGATATAGTTAGGATTAGTCTAGAGTTAATATTTTAGACATGTAGTTTTGTAATTATTTTCTTAATTTCCTAGGATTTTATTTTCATTAAGTTTTAGTTTAAGTTTAAATTGCATTTTGATTAAGTAGTTTAATTGCATTTTAGGTTAGTTTAATTGTAGTTTAATTAATCTTGCTTTGTTATTTTCATATTTGCATTTTATTTGCGTTAATTAGTTTTAACAGTTTTAATTTATTTTATAGGTTTTTTTATTTTAATTGCGTAGAGCACTGTAAGTAATTTTGCTTGGTTTTATTTTGTTTTAGTTTATAATTGTTATTATTTTCAGTAATTTTAATTTTCAAACTTAGTATATCACTCACATTAAAATTTATAATTTGCTAGACTATACTTAGGGTAAGATTAATCGATAGTTAATTAGGCTAGTCAACTTCTCCGTGGGACTATAATTTCGAGACTCAAATCGCATTATTACTTGTACGACCCGTGCACTTGCGGACAATACCTTTATGGCGTGTCAAGTTTTTGGCGCCATTGTCGGGGTTAGTTTTAATTAGTCGTTAATTAATATTAGTGAAATTATGCTTAGGTGTAATTCTAGCTTGTAAATATTTAGGTTGTTAATATTTAGAAGTTTAATCTAGATTAGTTAATTGAAAAATAAAAAATAAAAATAAATAAATAAATAAAATAAAATAAAATAAAAAATAGTAAAATAAAAAAAATTAGGACTTTCTGATGTTTGCATGCGTAGAGCCAGGAGTTTTGATTGCTTTCCTCTAGATCCTGAAATTGAACGCACTCTTAGAAAAATTCGAAAGGACTCTAGGAAATTTATAGCTCTGCTGCAAAGCACGATGGCAGAAAATAGGAAAATTAGGACCGTTGTAGATTATGCAATGCCGACGATTGGAGGATATTATTCAGGCATTAGGCCACCAGCTGTCCATACAAATAACTTCGAAATTAAGCTTCCAATCCTCCAGATGATCCAAACTTCTTTACAGTTCAGTGGGCTTCCACACGATGACCCACATGCTCACCTTGGGCAGTTCCTGGACTTATGCAACACGTTCAAACATAATGGATTATTTGATGATGCGCTTAGGCTTAGATTATTCCCCTTCTCACTTAGGGATAGGGTGAGACACTGGTTAACCTCCCTGACTCCAAGATCCATTTCTACATGGGACGAGTTAGCCTATCAATTTCTATCTAAGTTTTTTCCTCCATCTAAAATGGTCAAACTCCGTAGTAACATATCTTCCTTTGCCCAATTTGATTTGGAAACTCTTTACGAAGCATGGGAACGATATAAGGAGCTTCTTAGGAACTGCCCTCACCATGGCCTACCTTTGTGGCTGCAAGTCCAGACCTTCTACAATGGACTTACAAGCCAGAATAGGACCATTGTTGACGCTGCTGCGGGTGGAGCGCTAATGTGTAAAACAAAAGAGGAAGCTTACGAGTTGTTAGAAAAGATGGCTGCTAACAACTATTTATGGTCCTCGGAGAGGCAATTACCTAAGAAGTCGACGGGTATTTATGAACTCGACATGCTATCTACCTTGACATCTCAAATTGCTAACCTTACGAAAAAGGTAGAGTCGCTCAGTACCCAGCATAATCCTTCTACCAGTCCTAATCCGATTTATTCTGTCCAAAGTCCTTTTCTTTCCCGCGAGCTGTGTAGTGGTACCCACTCTGTAGATAGGTGTTCGCTCAACTTAGAATCGGTTCAGTATGTTGCCCCTTCTTAAACGCAACATAACAACTCCTTTTCAAACACCTACAATCCAGGGTGGAAGAACCATCCTAACTTTTCCTGGAGCCAAAACCTAGGGCAATCTTCTAATTCTAGACCTGTAGGACCCCCTAGTTTTCAAGCTCTATCGGTTCATGTACCACCACAGCCGTAACTTCCATATCATCCACCTCATCACTCTCATCACCCATTCCTATTTCAACAATTTCAGCATCATTCATCCCCACCACCACCAGCTATCTAGCCACAGCATATACTTGCACCAACACCAGCAGCTGAGAAGAAGCCCTCACTTGAGGAAATATTCACGACTATCCTGCAAAATCAAGCTGCTTCAATTAAGAACTTAGAGGTTCAGGTAGGATAAATAGCAAATGCTCTTAGTTAACGTCCTCAAGGGACCCTCCCCAGTAACACTGAAGCTAATCCTGTTAGGCAAAATGAGGGCAAGGAACATGTTAAATCCATCACCCTTAGGAGCGGCAAAGAGCTAGAGGAGCCAAAAGTTAAGTCCAATCCTGTTGAGCCTATACTTGAAGAACTCATAAGTCCCAAAGAAGCAGCTCAGAAAGAGCAAGAACATCAGAATCAGGCTGCAAAAGAATCCAAGCTAGGCACTTCTTCATTTATACCTTCTTCTACTTCACAACCTTCATCATCCTTAGATGCTACACCTGTTTCCACTACATCCCTTCTAGTTAGACCACCAGTACCTTTTCCTCAAAGGTTCCAAAGTCAAAAACTGGATCAACAATTCTTCATATTTCTTAAGATTTTTAAGAAGCTTCACATCAACATTCCTTTCGCAGATGCTTTAAAGCAAATGCCAAGTTATGTGAAGTTTTTGAAGGATATCCTCTCTAGGAAAAGGAGATTGGAAGATTATGATATGGTGGCCTTAACTGAGGAATGTAGTGCCATTATCCAGAGGAGATTACCCCACAAGCTCAAAGATCCCAGGAGTTTTACCATACCCTGCACTATTGAAAATCTATTCTTTGGTAGAGCCCTGTGTGATTTAGGAGCTAGTATAAATTTAATGCCATTGTCTATCTATCATAAGTTAGGAATAGGGGATGCCAAGTCCACCACAGTGACCCTTCAGCTTGCTGATCAATCAATTAAATATCCGAAGGGGGTCATTGAGGATGTCTTAGTAAAGGTGGACAAGTTTATTTTCCCTGCAGATTTTATTGTACTAGATATGGAGGAAGACAGGGAAGTCCCCATTATTTTGGGCAGACCTTTCCTAGCTACTGGTAGGACGATAATTAATGTGCAAAAGGGGGAGTTAACGATGAGAGTACAAGATCAGGAAGTAAAGTTTAATGTTTTCAAACCTTTGAAACTCCCTGATGACTCTCAAGAGTGTTTTAAGCTGAAGGTTAAGGAAGATAAAATGTTTGAACATAAGAAATCTGAGAGAAAGAAGGAAGTAGATAGAGATAAGGAGGAATTAACTGTTAACATTCTATCACCATTTTGGCTGACCCTCCTACTCTTCGCCCTGCTGCTGAGTGTTGTTTTCTTTAGCTGCATTTGAAGTGGCTATGTTTTTCTTTTCACTTTGTATATAGTTCTTTTTCTTTTTCTTTTCTGTTGTTTCTTTCTTTGTTTATTTTGCAGGTTTATTTTCTAGTTTTACGCTTTCAATCAAAGCTTCAGTTGTTCATCATCATCAGAAAGGGGAGTACTTTGTTCCTAAACTTCAATTCTTATATTATCTGCACACTGAGGACACTGTGCACTTTAAGTTTGGGGAAGGGGATATCACTTGAGCATTTTTCAAAAATTTGGACAAAATTGAAAATGTTTTTAAATTTTTTTCGAAAATATGAGCTTAAATTGATTAATTTTGGGATGATCTAGTGCTTAGCATGTAGTTTTCCCATATTTCGATGATATGACCCCATGATTTAGTCTGACTTTGATTGAATGAGAAGCATGATTATAGGAAAAGCATGAAGTTGAGTTCTTGAATTTGTCTTGATTTTGATTGTGATTTCCTCATTTTATGCACATGTCATGTCATGAATCTGTATATTTATTTAGAGAAAGCTTATGTAGACCTAGGATTGCATTTGTTCAGTTGATTTTGTACATCATATTCTAGAATTTATTTGATCTAATCTCGAGGTGAAATATTAGATCACACTAAATTAGGGAGATGATTTAGGCCATTTTTGGATCGTTTGAGCCTTTTTAGCCATCCCTGTACATATTTTACCCCTAGTCACCCATCAGGGCCAAATAAGCTTTTATCTGTAAATACACCTGCGTTATTTTCCTTAGCTTAAATACTCTTTTCCTATCCCTTACCCCGAAAGCATTAAAATTTATTGGGATATATTGTGAGCTTTGTACATATGGGTATTAAGTGATAGTGATGGAGTATTTATTCAAAAAAAATTGAAAAAAAAAAGAAAAAGAAAAAAAATACAAAAATAGAATAAAATGTTTAGTGAAATAAATAAGTTTGGGGGAATAAATTTGAGCTCTTACATTAAGATCCTAAAAGTAATGCATGTTAAGGGGTAATTAAACCTAAATCGACTTTATCATACCTTAACCCCAGCCTTACATTACAAGCGTAATGAATTCCTATTGATCTTTGATTAAGTGTGACTACATTAGTGGAGAGAGAAGTGAAAAGCAAACTTATGGGAATGATCACATGTCATTGACTTTGCATTCACTGTGTTTACATAATCTAATCCGAAAATGTACTGTGAAGTGACTTGTTTGACATTTTTCACACACTCACGAGGAGTCCAATTTGGGTTAGGACTTATGATTGAATAATTTTGAATGTTGGACTTGTAATTGTGAATCTTTAAGATCATAGTCTGTACTTTTTCTTTGAGGATAATATTGTGGAAATTATTGTGTTTAATACTTGTCATTCCTATAATTATTTTATTTTTCTTGAGGACAAGTAAAAACTCAAGTTTGGAGGTGTGATAATTCTATATTTTTAGAATTATTTGTGCTTAATTTCCTAATTAATTATTTAAATCCCTAATTTATTTTGTTAATTATCCCCTTTATTTAATTAAAATTCTTATGTTTGTAGATAAATTAAATCCGGATGAATTTTGAATATTTCGGTAGAAAATGGATCGAAATTGGGCTAAAATCGAGATTGGACCACGCGAAAAACACGAACCTAGCACATCTAATTAGACAAAAAGATAGATGACATGGAAATATTATTTTTCAAGAAGCCAATGGTTTGAAGACAAGTGGCCAAACAATGCCAACTCATCTAGGATGGAAAAATTACAATTGTACCCCTAAGTGAGTGTATAAATAGAAAAAGATGGCAATTGAAAATGGGGAAGTAGCCTAGGTTAGAATAGAAGTAATTTAGGAGTAATTTTAATTTAGGGTATAATAGTTTTAGGGTATATTTTAGGATTTATTGTTTTTAAGTTTTTCTTTTTTCAATAGCCACCATTATTAGATTACTATTCATGTCAACTTTTGGAAGCTTTCATTTTATTTTTATTCGATTGAAATGCAATTTTTTAATTCCAGTAGTTAGTATTCTATCTTATCACATTGTTTTTCATTTTTCCTTTTATTTCTACTCGGGTAGATGAAAGTGACAGTAGCTATTTTGCCTCACCTTCCTTTGCATTTCCTTTATATTAGTTTGTATTCGACTCTTTTCTTTCATGAAGGGCGAAACCGGTTGTGTTGATGATTTACCCAGCTATTTCCCGATCATTTTAGCCTCTTGTGTGCAGTGATATGCATCATTGACAATGTGCCGAGGATCACTATTTGATTTTTCTTGTTTTCAACTAAAAACTTCTTTCGATCTTTCAAGTTTGATGTAGATGTTGCTGTATTTTGATTTAGCCATTTCTGTTTGGTTTAAATTTGCTCTTTCATTCTTTTAGGTTTTTAACAGCATTCGTTTCATCCTTTACATTAATTTTTCTATTTCCCGATTGGTATTGTATTCCTGCATTTTCTCTCGATTTTGGTTGCAAGGCTGGTATTATATTTTGTATCTGATGAAAGGATTCGAGGATTTGTTAGCTTCTGTGTGTGTGGTTCATGAGCTGTGTGGTTGATTGCTACAGTGGGAGCAGTGACCTCGATGAATATCAGATGAGGAAGCCAGTTTGTTGAGTTTGCCAACAACATGGGCAGAACATTATTGCTCTGCTTTACTCTGTTTCTTAGATATTTTACTGTTCAAATTCTTTGAAGTTATTTTCGCACATTTAGATCTATTGTTTTTGTTGTTTCCAGGTGGTTTCTAGTGTGTTGATCCTTTTGGCTGGAGTAAGACGCAGAGGAAGAAGCTGGACAGTAGCTGGTTTGCACCTGTAGCACCTGGAAACACAGCAGACAGCAGCTAGAATGAAGTTGGACATACCGAGAGCACCTGAACTGACCGAGACTACAGGACCATTTCGTAGAGGATGACATTTCCTGCTAGCTGGGCAGGTTGAGCGTAGCAGCACTGCACCGTGATCACCAGGAGGCAAAAATGGACAATGCAGGAGCGGGAGCTGGAAATTGCTGGAGTTGAGGGAGCAGGACAGCACCGACAGCAGTATCTGGAGCAGAGGGCAACTCGTGAGCATAGCCTGGAGCAAGCTGCAGTTTGGATCTGACTCAGTAGTGCATGACAGACCATGAATGGAAGCTGAACAGAAGACAATATCTTGGACCAGAGGACAAACCGATAGCATTGCCTGAAAATGAAATTGAAGATGTGAACAGTGTTTGGAGGGACATTTGGATGATTTAAATTTGATTAAGGCTTGTTTGGCATTTACCTTGTGCACAATAATCCATTTTTCTTGATTAGTTCATGAAGTAGATTTAATTATGTCCTTAGCTCATTTTTATTTTATCATGCATTAGTTAAGTTAGCTCAAATTAGTTACTTGCCTTAGTTAGATGTCATTGCTTAATTAGTAACTAGATATTGTTAGGATTAGTCTAGAGTTAATATTTTGGACACGTAGTTTTATAATTATTTTCTTAATTTCCTAGGATTTTATTTTCATTAAGTTTTAGTTTAAGTTTAAATATGCATTTTGATTAAGTAGTTTAATTGCATTTTAGGTTAGTTTAATTGTAGTTTAATTAATCTTGCTTTGTTATTTTTATATTTGCATTTTATTTGCGTTAATTAGTTTTAACTGTTTTAATTTCTTTTGTAGGTTTTTTTTATTTTAATTGCGTGGAGCACTGTAAGTAATTTTGCTCGGTTTTATTTTGCTTTAGTTTATAATTGTTATTATTTTCAGTAATTTTAATTTCCAAACTTAGTAGATCACTCGCATTAAAATTTATGATTTGCTAGAATATACTCAGGGTAAGATTAACCGGTAGTTAATTAGGCTAGTCAACTTCTCTGTGGGTCGATAATTTCGGGACTCAAATCCCATTATTACTTGTACGACCCGTGCACTTGCGGACAATACCTTTAGGGCATGTCAAGTTTTTGGCGCCGTAGCATCAATTTCCTCACCACCCACCACCTCAGTATCCACATCATCCACTTAATCATTCCCATCCATCCGACTTCCATCAGCCACCACCACCACCACAACCCCAGCACTTATCAGCAGCTGAAAAGAAGCCCTCACTTGAGGAAATGTTCACAACAATCCTGCAAAATCAAGCAGCTTCAATTAAGAACCTAGAGGTTCAGGTGGGACAAATAGCAAACGCTCTTAGTCAACGTCCTCAAGGGACCCTTCCTAGTAATACTGAAGCCAATCCTGTTAGGCAAAGGGAGGGTAAGGAACATGTGAAAGCCATCACCCTTAGGAGTGGCAAAGAGTTAGTAGATCCACCAGTTAAGTCTAGACCTGACAAGCCCATAGTTGAAAAACCCATAGGTTCTACCGAAACAGCTCAGAAGGAGTAGGAACCAAAAGATCAAGCTGAAACGAAAACAAAGCCAGGCAATTCTTCACCTTTGCCTATTTCTTTGTCACAACCTTCTTTATCCTCTGATGCTACAGATGTTTCCACTACATCTCCTTCTACTAGACCGCCAGTTCCTTTTCCTCAGACGTTTCAAAATGAAAAACTGGACCAATAATTTGCCAAATTCCTTGAGATTTTTAAGAAACTTCACATAAACATTCCCTTTGCAAATGCCTTAGAGCAAATGCCAAGCTATGTGAATTTTATGAAGGACATCCTCTCTAGGAAAAGAAGATTGGAAGATTATGAGATGGTAACCTTAACGGAGGAATGTAGCGCCATTATCCAGAGGAGATTACCCCTCAAGCTCAAGGATCCCAGGAGTTTTACCATATCATGCACTATTGAAAATTTATTCTTTGGTAGAGCTCTGTACGATTTAGGAGCTAGTATAAATCTAATGCCTTTGTCTATCTATCAGAAGTTAGGAATAAGGGACGCCAAGCCCACCACAGTGACCCTGCAATTGGCTGATCGATCAATTAAATATCCGAAGGGGGTCATTGAGGATGTCTTAGTAAAGGTGGACAAGTTTATTTTCCCTACTGATTTTATTGTATTAGACATGGAGGGAGATAGGGAAGTCCTCATTATATTAGGCAAACCTTTCCTAGCGACTGGTAGAACTTTAATTGATGTACAAAAGGGGGAGTTAACAATGATAGTTCAAGACCAAGAAGTCAAGTTTAATGTGTTCAAATCTCTAAGATTCCTTGATGACTCTCATGATTGTTTTAGGATGGATTTAGTCTATAAAGACATCACCGAGGAGTTTGCTAAGACTTATCCTTTGAACCCTCTAGAAGCCTCCTTAGTGAAATCCGTTGAGCTTAAAGAATACAGTGAAGATGATGATGAGGTCTATGAAGCTTTACAATTATTAGAGGTCTCTCCTTTTGAGGAAATTGCCTAATTTGAGATGTTAGACCCTTCATCTATTCCAACTTCAAATATCTCTCCATCCACCAGTGATCCTCCAGCATTAGAGCTCAAACCTTTACCCTCACACCTTAGGTATGCTTACTTAGGTGAATCCTCCACTCGACCGGTAATAATATCTGCTGCTCTCTCCAGTGATCAGGAAGTAAAATTACTACAAGTTTTAAGAGAGCATCAGAAGACTATAGGCTGGTCTATCTCTGATCTTAAGGGTATTAGTCCCTCAATCTGTATGCATAAGATACTATTAGAGGAAGGATATAGGTTATCCATAGAGCACCAGCATCGATTGAACCCTATAATGAAAGAAGTTGTCAAGAAGGAGATCATTAAGTGGTTAGATGCAAGGACCATCTATCCCATTTCTGACAGTGCCTAGGTGAGCCTAGTACAATGTGTCCCTAAGAAGGGAGGGATGACAGTGATTGAAAATGAGAATAACGAGCTCATTTCCACTAGGACTATCATTGGTTGACGAGTATGCATGGATTATAGGAAACTAAACAAGGGCACCAAGAAAGACCACTTCCCTTTACCCTTCATTAACCAAATGATAGATCGATTAGCTGGTTATGAATTTTATTGTCTGCTGGATGGATACTCTGGGTACAATCAGATAGCTATAGCCCCAGAAGACCAAGAAAAGACTACCTTCACCTGTCCCTATGGGACCTTTGTTTTTAGAAGAATGCCTTTTGGCCTATGCAATGCACCTGCTACCTTCCAGCGTTGCATGATAGCCATATTTCATGATATGGTGAAGGATTTTCTTGAGGTTTTCATAGACGATTTCTCAATATTTGGGGATAGCTTCAATTTATGTCTGCATAATTTGGCATTAGTACTGAAGAGGTGTGAAGAAACAAATTTAGTGCTTAATTGAGAGAAATGCCACTTTATGGTGAAAGAAGGTATAGTGCTTGGGTGCAAAATTTCTACTAGGGGGATAGAAGTGGATAAAGCTAAGGTGGAAATTATTGAGAAGTTACCTCCCCCTACCTCTGTTAAAGGAATCAGAAGTTTCCTGGGCCATGTAAGATTTTATAGAAGGTTTATTAAGGATTTTTCTCAAATATCTAAGCCTTTATGTAATCTCCTAGAAAAAGACACTACATTTTGCTTTGATGAATGATGCTTAGGAGCATTTAAGACTTTGAAGGAAAAAATAGCTACAGCCCTTGTAAACATAGCTCCGGATTGTAGTTTACCCTTTGAGCTTCTGTGTGATGCAAGTGATTATGTTGTTGGAGCTGTACCAGGACAAAGACAAGGAAGAGTCTTTTATGCTATCTACTATGCAAGCAAAACTCTGAATGAGGCCCAGTTGAACTATGCTACTACCGAGAAGGAGTTGTTAGCTATAGTATTTGCTTTTGATAAGTTTCGCTCCTATCTCATTGGTACTAAGGTAGTAGTATATACTGATCATGTTGCAATTAAATACTTAGTCTCCAAGAAGGATGCGAAGCCGAGACTGATTAGATGGATTCCCCTACTATAGGAATTTGACTTGGAGATTAGGGACAGGAAAGATACAGAGAATCAGGTTGCTGACCATCTATCTAGATTAGAGAGTGGAGTCAAAGAAGATGGTACATCTATTAATGAGTCCTTTCCCGATGAGCAGCTATTTACTTTCGGGCACTCCAGATTGCCTTGGTACGCTGATTTTATGAATTATCTAGTGAGCAATGTGATGCCACCTGATTTGACTGCCCATCAAAAGAAAAAGTTTTTGAGTGATGTTAAGTATTATGTTTGGGATGAACCCTTCTTGTACAAACAATTTAAAGACCAGATTTTAAGGAGGTGTGTCCCCATGGAAGAAGTAGAACATATACTTAGACATTATCATTCTTCTTATTATGGAGGGCACTTTGGAGGAGTAAGGATAGCTGCCAAGATTTTGCAATCTGGATATTACTGGCCCACGTTGTTTAAGGATGCCTACTACTTTGTATTGAAATGTGATTGATGTCAGAGGGTAGGTAATATTTCCAAACGAAATGAGATGCCTTTGACTAATATTTTAGAAGTAGAACTCTTTGATGTCTGGGGTATTGATTTCATGGGACCATTTGTTCCTTCATATGGCAATCTCTATATTCTTGTGGCTGTAGACTATGTGTCAAATTTGGGTTGAAGCGATGGCTTTACCGATTAATGATGCCAATGTGGTGATGAGGTTTTTGAAGACGAATATTTTCACAAGATTTGGCACACCTAAGGCTATCATTAGTGATTGAGGATCCCACTTTTGCAATCGAAGTTTTGATGGGATTTTAAAGAAATATGGGGTCAAACATAAGGTAGCCACTGCTTATCACCCACAGACGAGTGGCCTTCAAATAGGGAAATTAAGGGGATATTTGAGAAGACAGTGAACCCAAGTAGGAAGGACTGTTCCATTAGGTTAGATGATGCACTTTGGGCCTATAAGACATCCTTCAAAACACCTTTAGGAATGTCCCCTTATCAGCTTGTTTATGGTAAAGCCTGTCATTTACCAGTAGAGCTTGAGCACAAGGCCTACTGGGCCCTTAAGAACCTGAATTTCAACTTAGAGGCAGCAGGGGAGAAGAGGCTACTACAGCTCAATCAGTTAGATGAATTCAGGTTGCAAGCTTATGAGAATGCCAAGCTCTATAAGGAAAAGACTAAGCGATGGCATGATAGGAAAATCAAGGAGAGACACTTCAAGCTAGGTCAACAAGTTCTGTTATTTAATTCACGCTTGAAGTTGTTTCCAGGAAAGCTTAGGTCTAGATGGTCAGGACCCTTTACCATTACACAAGTATTCCCTCATGGAGCCATTGAAATTATGGATGAGACCCTGAAGCAACCCTTTAAGGTTAATGGGGGCAGACTGAAACATTATTTCGGGGGAGGATTTGATCGTCAGCATTTTGTGACCACTTTAGCCGACCTTCCTACTTCTGATCCTGCTACTTAGCTTTATTTTTCTGTGCACTTTTTGTACAGTTCTTTTCTCTTTTCTGATGTTTCTTCTTTATTTATTTTGCAGGTTGCTTTTACAGCATTACGTTTTCAATCAAGCTTCAATTGTTCATCATCATCAGATAGGGGAGTACTCTGTCTTATATTATCTAGACACTGAGGACACTATGCACTTTAAGTTTGGGGGAGGGGATATCACTTGAGCTATTTTGGGAAAAATTGAAAAAAATTTCAAATTTTTTTCGAAAATCTGAGAAAGAATTTTCAAAATTTTTTCGAATTTATGAGCTGAAATTGTTTGATTTTTGGCTGATTTAGTGCTTAGCATGTAGTTTTCTCATATTTCGATGATATGACCCCATGATTTAGTCTGACTTTGATTGAATAAAAAGCATGATTATAGGAAAAGCATGAAGTTGAATTCTTGAAATTGTCTTAATTCTGATTGTGATTGCCTCATCTTATGCACATGTCATATCATGAATCAATATATTTATTTAGAGAAAGCTTCTCTGGACATAGGATTGTATTTGTTCAGTAGATTTTGTGCATCATATTCTAGAATTTGTTTGATCTGATCTCGAGGCAAAATATTAGATCACACTTAATTAGGGAGATGATTTAGGCCATCTTTGGAGCATTTGAGCCTTTCTAGCTATCCTTGTACATATTCTACCCCTAGTTACCCATTTAGGCTAAATAAGCTTTTCCCTGTAAATATTCCAGCAAAATTTTTTCGTAGCTTAAATACTTTGTTCCTATCCCTTACCACAAAAGCATGAAAAGTCATTGGGATATATTGTGAGCTATATGGGTATTAAGTGATAGTGAAGGAGTATGTATTGAAAAAAAAAACATGAAAGAAAAAGAAAAAGAAAAGAAGAAAGAAGAAAAATATAAAAATAGAATAAAAAGTTTAGTGAAATAAATAAGTTTGGGGGGAAATGATTTAAGCTGTTACATTAAGATCCTAGAAGTAATGCGTGTTAAGGGGTAATTAAACCTAAATCGACTTTATCATACCTTAGCCCCAGCCTTACATTACAAGCTTAATGAAGTCCTATTAATATTTGGTTAAGTGTGACTACATTAGTGGAGAGATAAGTGAAAAGCAAACTTATGAGAATGATCACATGTCATTGACTTTGCATTCACTGTGTTTGCATAATCTGATCCGGATAATGTACGGTGAAGTGACTTTGACATTTTTCACACACTCACGAGGAGTCCAATTAGGGTTAGGACTTATGATTGAATGCTTCTGAATGTTGGACTTGTAATTGTGAATCTTTGAGATGATAGTTTGTACTTTTTCTTTAAGGATGATATTGGAGAAATTATTATGTTGGTACTTGTCATTCCTACAATTATTTTGTTTTGCTTGAGGACAAACAAAAGCTCAAGTTTGGGGGTGTGATAATTCTATAAAAATAGAATTATTTATGCTTAATTTCTTAATTAATTATTTTAATCCCCAAATTATTTTGTTTATTATCCCCTCATTTTGACTATAATTCTCATGTTTGCAGATAAATTAAATTCGGATGAATTTAAAAAATTTCAGTAGAAAATGGACTGGAATTGGGCTAAAATCGAGATTGAACCATGCGGACAACACGAGCCATGCCACCTAGCACATCCAATTGGACAAGAAGATAGATGACATGAAAATATCTTTTCAATGAGCCAATGGTGTGAAGACAAGTGCCAAAACAATGCCAACTCATCTAGGATGAAAAAATTACAATTGTACCCCTAAGTATGTGTATAAATAGGAAATGATGGCAATTGAAAAACTATTTATGTTAGGGTAGAATAGTGTTAGAGTTAATTTTAGAATTTTTTCCTTATTTCTTTTAGCCTTCTTTTCCGTTAGCCACCTTCCTTAATTTTTACTGTTCATTCTATTTTTATGTTCTTCATTTTCTAGTCTTGGATAATTTTTCATGGCAATCAACATCATTTTCATGCTTCTCGATTTGGTTATAATCAGCTCTTTTGTTTTTCAAGTTTTAATATACATAGCTTATATCTCTTAGTGTAGCTCTCGGTTTCCATAAAAAAAATTGCTTATGTTTTTATTTGAAGAACCTTTAATTTTTTTTTTTTATATAGCTCTCAGTTTTGCTTCCTATTTATAGTTGTTTTGTGTTTTGTTATTGTTCAATGAAGCTCTCGGTTTACTAAACTTGCTTATGTCTTTGTTTGATAAATCATTATATTTTTTTTACTCTCGGTTTGTTCCCATATTGGTTTTATTTTTTTTATTCTTTTCGTTAGCTTTCATTGTTGCTCAAGGTTGTGGTTAGCTGATTTGATTTCATGAGCCAAGTGAGAAACTCTAGAGCAAGGCAGCAGCAGCAACCCGAGAGCAGCAGCAGCAGCAACTCGAGAGCTTACCTCTGTTATCCCCTGTTCTATGTTTCCATTATTATTCATCTTCATTTTTCATGTTAACTGCTGGTGTTAATGTTGTCTTACTTCATTCATTGTCTTAGACTTGCCATTTGATAATTTTTCTTCCATTTCATACAATAGTTGATCGGTACATGCTGCTTAAGGACATTTTTACATGTTGCTGCAGCCATCGGTACAAGGCCTGGAGCAGAACATTCATTTCAGCTGAAGCCGACACTAGTATGGCATCACATAGGTAGCACCTGAAGCAAATCTGGAATCGAGAGCACTTGGATGCACCTGCTAGCTAGACAGTGGCCTGGAGCTGAACCTGGAGACAGCATGAAATAGTAGATGGTTGTAGGGAATGGAGCCGAGGATGTGTAGAGCATGTCTGGGTAGGCAGCGGTATGGGCAGAAAATGAAGCTGAAGTAGTTGGTAACGTGAGGTGTTAGAGTTGTGCAGAGAAGGAAGAAGTGAACGAAACCGAGAGCAGAGTTGGTGAGAGTTGCAGAGCAGGAAGCAGCTGGACACGCCGGGGCACCAAAATTGAAGAAGACGTGTACAGTGCATTTCTACACGAGACTGAGACTAGTTGATAAATTGATTAAGGCTTGTTTGGCATTTATCTTTTGCACAATAATCTATTTTTCTTGAATTTTAGAATAGCCTACTTTCAATTTAATGTGTTAGCTTAAAGAGTTAAATTCTAAACTTAGTTGTATGATTAGTTATAGTCAATAGCTTGATTAGTTCATGAATTAGATTTAATTAAGTCCTTAGATCATTTCTATTTTATCATGCTTTAGTTAAGTTATCATGCATTAGGATTAATTTAGAATTTATCGTGCAAAAGATATTTCTCATGCACTAGTTAAATTTTATTGTTAAATTAGTAATTAGATATAATTAGGAGTAATTTAGAATTTATCATTTAAAAGATATTTATCATGCACTAGTTAAATTTTATTGTTAAATTAGTAATTAGATATAATTAGGAGTAATTTAGAATTAATATTTTAGACATTTAGGCTTGTAGTTATTTTCTTAATTTTTCTAGGATTTTATTTCTTTAAACTTCAAGTTTTTTTAATTTGCATTTTGATTAAGTAGTTAATTGCATTTTAGGATTGTTCAATTTTAGCTTAATTAATTTTGCTTCTTTATTTTAGCATTTTATTTTAATTGCGTTAATTAATTTTAACTGTTTTAATTATTTTTATAGGTTTTTACTTTTAATTACTCGGAGCACTGTCAGTAAATTTTGCTATGTTTTATTTTCATCAATTTATAATTTTTATTGTTTTTCAGTATTTTTAATTCTAGCTTTGTAGGTCACCCACTAAGACTCCATAATTTGCTAGGATATACTTAGAGTAAGATTAACCGGTAGTTAATTAGGCTAACCAACTTCTCTGAGGGACGATAACTCGGGACTCAAATCCCATTATTACTTGTACGACTCGTGCACTTGCGGATAATACGTTTAGATCGTACTAGTAAACGCAAGAATTTTATTACATTGGATTAAATTGATGTGATACGTAATTTCGTGTAGTCCTGGAGATTTCTTTGGAGGCGAATCGAACTGCACAATCGAGTAGATCTAAGAAAGTGGAATCACTCGACACAATTCTAGGTAAGGGAATTTTGTAAGTGCCTAGAGATAGCTGCACGTATTTTGAGGGTGAATATAGGGTACTAGAAATTATGTTGGTTATCTCGAAAAGAATAAATGGTTTTTGTGAACGACTACGAATATAGATGATTTGGTTTTGAAGTGGATCATACAAAAAGGGATAGTAAGGCTAATAATTGCATAAATATCATGTCTTGATGTTTTTATGAAAGAAATTGCTTTGGTTTAAACAAATTGACGGATAGGCTGGCTATTTGATTTTTATGATTTCATGAAATAGCACGAGTCAGGTGCTATCTTTGAATTCGAACATGTTATGTTGAAATGAGCCACCTATCAGATTTATATGAGTTAAATCGTATTGGAGCTTCGCTCACACTGGGTTTTGATGTCTTTAATACGTATGAAATGTGTTGGAGCTTAGCTCGCACCCTGTTTTGAGTTACGATGTTTTATAAGCCATAGTAGAGCTATTGCTCGTACGTGGATTTTCATCGATTTTCTTATGCATATAACCGTACTGGAACTATGCTCGTACATGATTTCCTCATTAATTTTTATGCATAAAGCCGTACTAGAGTGTTACTCGTATGAGGGAATTTATTGATGATGCATAAATCGTGCTAGAGCTTAGATTGCACTGGTTTTCACTATGTGATATGTAATGAGTCATGCTGGATGCCTCGTGTAGACTGTGTGTCACACAGATGAGATGCTCGCACGAGCCGTGATGGATGCCTCGTATAGACTGCTAGTCACACGGATGAGATGCTCGCACGTGCACTTGAGACTGAGCAGGTTATGCATGACATGGGGTAGACAAGACCTATGGCAAGCACCCCCAACCATGATATGGGTCCATGAATTACGTTGCATTGTGTATATCACATGGGGTGCGCTGTACCGTGAGGTTATGATGTCGATTTGAAAGTCTGGAGTAGGACTAACCCACCTCCGTTCCAGCATGATACCCTGCACACCGAGATCCGTGTGGTCTGAGATGATATTGACATAGTTGGCCAACATAGTCCTCAATATATAATGACCACCTGTCTCACATTATATAACATGGTTTTGTATACTGAACATGATTTGTGTTGTCTAGGGTAGACCCGAGGGAGGGGTCAAACCCTGTGGGATGTTTTGAGATATGATGTTATGATGAACATGAAATCTATGATTTGAGAAGGATCTAATGAATTTTACTGAGTTTAGATTTGGTGTTAAACTCTAAGGAATGGCTTTATGATGAGATTGATTACTATGAGCATGAGAAGTTTTACATGATGATCTTTTCCATGTTTACATGCCTATTTTCATGTTTTTCAATACATGATATATGTATATACATGTGGCATAGTTTTAATATTTCCTCGTGCTCCAGGTATTAATGATTTGTATACATGACATTATAAGCATGTAGATAGTGTAGTTATCTACCATGCTTGCATTATTACCTTACTGAGCGTGTGGTTGCTCATCCCATTCACTTTCTCCCTCTACAGAGCGTAAATAGTGGCTTAGTGAGGGATTGAGGCATTGTATTTGGATATCCGCTACTCTCTATTGCCAAGAGGTATACACACAGGAATTCTTTTTGTATCTAAACATATAATAGCACAATAATCATTTTGAATTGTCATATGGGGGAGTAAGTGTTAGCTAACATGTCATGTATAAGTATATGACTTAAACTTTCAAATGTATGTGTTTACTTTTGATTAATTGAAAGAGGTATGGTAAATGATGATTAATACTGAGTCACAGCCTAACTATGTTTATGAAGGTTGTTCATAACCAGGTAAGTTAACGAATAAAGCGAAATAATTTATGGTGATTTTAAGATGAAATGGATGAAAATGGTTATGATTGAGATTGGTATCATAGCTGAGTTAGCCTGATGTGAGTCGGTATTAATAAGTAGGAAAGTTACAACTCCATATTACTGTGTATACCGAGATGGAATAAGACTAATATATGGTATGGATACAGGAAATTAGGTATTATACCTGTCACACACCGAGGTAGAGGGGTGAGTACACGTGCTAGAGGCTGTAGGGTTAGGCCTGAGAGCCGTGCGAAGCCACAGATTGATCAGACTCCACAAGACCCTGTTGAGAGAATAGTGGATACCGAGGCACGCTATATTAGGATAGAGTGGAGTATTGAGAGCCTCGTTGAGATAGTCATGCAGGCATTAGGTGCTGGCGATAGGCAAGGTCCAACCATACAGCTTACTACTACTGGATAGATAGCTGCAGAGGTAGAGAAGCCTCAGACTACAAGAACTGTTACACCACCCCCAGTTCAGGATACGACTTCTCCTATTGCTCCACAGCCGAGCGAGAGTGACTTGGGTTATGACTGTGAGTTGAGTAGGTTAAGGCTGTTCCAAGAGTTGAAACCTACAATATTTAGAGGAGTGAAGGACCCGATTGTTACTGAGGATTGGGTATGAAATGGAAAAGTTGTATGGGTGCTTCAGATACACATCGACTGAGAAAGTGGCCTATGCCATATTTATGCTGAAAGACGAGGCAGAGCATTGGTGGAGATCCACCGTATCTATTCTGAGGGCCGAACACTCCGAGATCACATGGGAGATATTCTTGGAGGCCTTTAGGAGGCAGTACATTCCAGCCTCTGCACGAAGGAAGCTGCGAATGGAGTTTATGAATTTGGTTCAAGGGAACCGTTCTGTGGACGAATACAAGTCCAGGTTCATATCCTTGGGAAGGTATGACCCCGATACATTGAGCAGTGAGGCTATGAAGGGCCAAAAGTTCATGGATGGACTCAGACAAGCCATCAGTTCCAAACTGGCTCTGTTTGACATCCTCACTTATGAAGAGGCAGTGTACATGGTGCAGTTATGTGAACAGGAATTTGAGTAGAATGCCTCTGAATTTGGAAAGGTTAGTGGCAGGAGAGATAGAGATCGGAAGAGATTCAGGATTGATAGAGTGGCCAGTAGAGGAGATCAGAGACTGTTTAAGAAGAGGCTCAAGATTAAGGAGGTGCAGGAGAGAGCTGCTAAATCTCCTGTATACCCAACTCTAGCGCCCCCGAGGGGTTTAGTCATTGGAGGACCACAACCTACTACCAATCAGTGTAGGAGATGTGGTAGATTTCATGGTACCAGGCCTTGGCCAACGACCCATATTGTGTGTTATAAATGTGGGAAGCCAGGGCATATGGCGAGGTATTATCCAGAGATGATGGAGATTGCCCCACAGAAGGGGAAGGAGCCAGAGAGAGCTCTAGTTGAGACAGTTGCTCCGAGAAGGAGAGCTACAGCTGAGGAGAAAGGGAAACAGGTAGTAGGCAGAGGACGAGTACATGCACTGGACTAGGACACCGCAGACACTTCAACGTATGTGATTGAAGGTACCATCCTAATTTTTGATTTAGAAGCATTTGTATTGTTTAATCCTGGTGCCACACAGTCCTTTATATCACCTTCATTTGCCCATAAGATATTGAAGCATGTAAAGCCTACATTGTTAGATAGAATGTTGATGATTTCCATACTTATGAATGATAGTCAGTTGACTGAGTATGTATATAGGAGTTGTAAGTTGAAGATAGGGGGAAAAGATATGGCAGCTGATTTAATTCTACTGAGTATGAGCGATTTTGATGTAATTTTAAGAATGGATTGGTTGGTTGCAAATCGTGTTGTTATGGATTGTCATGCTAAGACATTGATGTTTTCAGAGATAAATGACCTTATTGTAAGTTTTGTTGAAAAGAAATGAAAGAACATGATTATTATAAATGAAAAGGGTATAATTTTAATCCATCATATTGTGAGATGAATTTATTTATCAATTATGAATGTTAATGTGATGACTTATGTTGCTAACGGTGGAAAGGATAATGTGAAGGGTTCATTGCATACGTGGTTGACACAGATAAGGAACATCCGAAATTGAGAGACATTTCAATAGTTGCAGAATTTCCTGATGTCTTTCTGGACGATTTACCAGGGCTACCACCTGATAGGGAAATGGAGTTTTGTATAGAGTTAGTACCTGATACAGAGCCGATATCTAAGCCACTGTATAGAATGGCTCCGATTGAGTTGGAAGAGCTAAAGAAGCAGTAGCAAGAGTTACTAGAGAAAGGGTTTATTATACTGAGCGTCTCACCTTGGGGAGCTCCAATTCTGTTTGTAAGGAAGAAGGATGGGAGCCTTCGCCTGTGTATAGATTATCGGTTGTTGAATAAGGCCACCATTAAGAACAAGTACCCCATTCCACGCATTGATGATCTATTGGATTAGCTTTGGGGAGCACAAGTCTTTTTCTAAGATAGATCTGCGATCTGGGTACCATCAGTTAAGGATACGGAGTGGAGATGTACCCAAGACAGCATTTCGTACCCGTTATGGCCACTACGAGTTTTTGGTTATGCCATTCGGATTGACGAATGCCTCCGCAGCATTTATGGCATTGATGAATGATGTATTTAAGCCATACCTAGACCAGTTTGTGATAGAGTTTATTGATGATATATTGGTTTATTCCAAGTCCAGGGAAGAGCATGAGCAGCATTTGAGGTTAGTTCTGCAGACCCTTCAAGAGAAGGAATTATATGCCAAACTCCGTAAGTGTAACTTTTAGTTGGAGCAGATATCATTTCTGGGCCATGTTGTATCGAGGGATGGGGTATCAGTGGACCCATCGAAGATTGAGGCAGTTGTACAGTGGGAACAGCCCAAGACGGTTATCGAGATCAGAAGTTTTTAGGGATTGGCATGTTATTATCAGAGATTTGTTGAGGGTTTCTCCAGACTAGCTGCTCCGTTGACACGTCTCACGTGGAAGGATGTTAAGTTTATGTGGGATGAGGCATGTGAGAGGCGTTTTCAGGAGCTTAAGCGTCGGTTGACCACTGCTCCGATTCTCACCATTCCCACCAGCTCAGGAGGTTCCTCTGTGCATACAGATGCATTACACCAGGGATTGGGTTGTGTACTTATGCAAGATAGAAATGTAGTTGCCTATGGATCCAGATAGTTGAAGGATCACGAGAGGAACTATCCGACTCACAATTTAGAGTTGGCGGCTGTAGTGCCACTATCTCTATGGTGAGAAATTTCAGGTATATACGAATCACAAGAGCCTTAAGTACTTATTCTCACAGAAAGAGTTAAATATGAGACAAAGAAGATGACTCGAATTCTTGAAGGATTATGATTGTGAAATCATGTACCACCCGGGTAAGGTGAATGTAGTTGCTGATGCCTTGAGCAGGAAGAGCCTAGGGTTGGCGTCTTATATGATGGTTCGGGAACACGAGTTGTTGGAACAATTTGCGAACCTCAGTTTGGGTGTAGCCCCACCTAGTACAGAAAGATTTGATGTTGTGGCTATTTTGAGATTGGAACCAGAGTTGATTTGTCGTATTCGACAGACTCAGCAGAGTGTTGGACAGTGTACCGATTGGTTGAAACAGGTACAGACAGGTGCGGTACTAATTTTGAGCTTAGTATAGATGGATTACTGAGGTTCAGGGGCAGAGTATGTGTTCCCGATGATCCAATGATCTAGAGGTTGATTTTATCAGAGGCTCACTCAGTGAGGTATACAATACATACGGGGAGTACCAAAATGTATCAAAACTTTGAAAAAGTTTATTAGTGGTCTGGAATGAAAAGAGACATCGCTAAATATGTCGCTAAATGTCTTGTCTGTCAGCAGGTGAAGGTAGAGCATCAAAAGCCTGTTGGGTTACTGCAGCCTCTATCGATACCGACATGGAAGTGGGAGCATGTCACCATGGATTTTGTGATGGGCTTACCGAGGACCCGCAGAGGCCATGATACAATTTGGGTGATTGTAGATCGGTTGATGAAGTCAGCCTATTTCTTAGCTATGAGAGGTACTGATACTCTGAGCCAGTTGGTGAACTTGTATGTTCGAGTGATAGTTCGGTTACATGGGTTCCAGAGAGCATTATTTCTGATCGGGATGCTCGCTTCACTTCCCATTTTTGGGAACCTTTTCAGGAAGCGATGGGGACCCAATTGAGTCTTAGCACCGCTTTTCATCCTCAGATAGATGGTTAGTCAGACAGGACTATACAAACCTTGGAGAATATGTTGAGAGCGTGTATGCTAGATTTTAGAGGCTCTTGGTATGATCACCTACCGTTAGCCAAGTTTGCCTATAATAACAGCTATCATGCTAGTATCGGGATGGCACCATATGAGGTATTGTATGGACGCAGATGCCGATCCCCTATTGGATGAGACGAGGTTGGTGACAGACAGACTTTTGCTCTCGATTTAGTGCAGGAAGCCTCTGAGGACGTCCAGTTGATATGTGAGAGATTACGAATAGCTCAGAGCCGATAAAAGAGTTATGCTGACAAGAGACGGAGACCATTGGAGTTTACTATGGGTAAGTCTGTATTCTTGAAAGTTTCTCCCTCGAAAATTAATATGAGGTTTGGTAAGAAGGGAAAGTTGAGCCCTCAGTATATCAAACCCTTCGAGATTTTAGAAAGAGTGGGAGATACGTCTTATAGGTTGGCATTGCCGTCGGAGTTAGGTAGGTACTTGTTAGAAGGAAATAAGTTAGCATTTTTTCAAGTTAGTATAAAACTAAGTTAAATAAATTTAAATAAAATTCCATAAATTAATAAAAAATTAATCTAACATTTAAATAAATTAATATAGGGTATAAACATCTAGAATAAATTAAATTAAGGTTGAACCACCATGGTTAAGGTCATGGAATAAATTGGAGTATTGAAATCAAAAGCTTTAGAGAATTTATTACTTGTAGGAAAGTTTTTCGGGTGAAAGTAGAAAATTATTTGAAGGTCAAAATGAATACGGAATGACTCCAAATTTTATACACATCTATCTTACGATGTTAATGATTTTTAGGTAAAGTTTCATCAAGAATATGTCATTAAGGCCATGGGAAAAATGCAACAAGTTGAGCTAGGCAGAATCGAATCGCTCCGTGGTTTCCTTAAGGTAGCTAACTGTGTGCATGGGAAATGCATGCAAATTGACCAACTAACCAACCTAATACCATTAAATTTTGTATGAGATATATTAAGGTGTTGTAATATGATTTAATTTAATAAGATTATTGCCAAAAAAATGGGCTGATTTTGAATAGAGAAATAAGAAAGAAAACCAAAAATTGCAACCACCTACTCCTACTTCAACTAACCAAGCACTAAGAAAGGTTAATTTATAATTTTACCAAAACATATTGCTTGCCAATCATAATGGACAAAAGTAGACTTAAAATTTAGTAAATTTGAGGTAAGAGACCCATGGAAAAGGGTTGGAAATATATAAAAGAAATTTTATAAACTAAAGTAGTAAAAACCTTACATATTACCTCTAAGAGTGGACTCTAAACATAGTTAAATTTGATTTACTTGGAGACCATATCTAGAGCTGGCCTTTTAACCTAAGATAGTCAACTCATCAAGGTTTATTTCAAGCTAAAGAACACTTAAAACTCGAGCCAACCAGAACTCATTCTTCTCCTTAAGTTGCTGCAAGTGGTATTATGCCTTCCTGGAGTTTGATTTTTTTAGCCCCATCCTAGCCGATTCAGCCTTTGCTCAAGAAAAGTCTTTTCTCCCTAACCGTCCCCTCTATAACATATAAAAATATAGCATAAAATAAACTTATCTAGGTAGTGAAAACCTTGCTTGAAGTGGAGGGATAAAAACTATCCTATAGTCAAGGTAAGAACAACTTGGCTTTCTTGATTTCTTGGTTGATTTTTGAACTTGTTTTAAGTATTTTAAGACTAAGGATGTGTTGGTCTACAACTGTAAGACCCGTATTTTTAGATGTAAACTTTATGAAATCATGAGTATGGTGATGTATTTACAATATAAAGCATAAATGATGTAAGTCCATGGATTTGATGTACATACTTGTAATATGAGATTGTAATGTACATACAAGTTTCATTGTGTATGAATATGAAGGATTAGGCTTTTGGATGTGATGAATGTGATTGGAGCTCAAAATGTGTAGCATGGTAAATGGAAGGAAGTTGCATGAATCTAAATACTTCTATTTGGTTTTATATTGTATACATTTGGTTATACAATGAATGCACGCAAGTTTTAATATGTATAGAGCTTGAATGGATGCCATTTTCAAGTCATAAAGGTGGTCGAATTAGAAAATGACTATGGCAGCAAATTGAGGATGTTTTGTGTGAAGTTACTGCAGAACACTGCAGCAAAAGCTAGAAATATGAATGCCAAATCAATCTCATAGGATGAGAGATCGATCTGGAAGAGCCAGAATGCTCTTATTTGAGCAATGGAATAGAGCAGATCGATCTCCAATGGGGCCAGATCGATCTCCTAAACATTCTGTAATGAAAAGATCGATCCTCAAGCATACAGATCGATCTCCTTAGCTCTCTGGTTGGAGCAGATCTATCTCAAGCTTCGACAGATCGATCTCAAGCTTGAAAATGCCGTGAAAAAAAGGGATTTAAGGGGACCAGATCGATCTCCTCCTAGTGTAGATCAATCTCATCAAGTTATTTCTATAAAAAGAGCGCTGAAATCTGTAACTTTCAGGAAACAACATCACCCTTTCCATTTCCAACCCAAAAGCTAGGTTTTATCTCTCTGAAATTAGCCATTTCCAGTAAGAATTGAAGGGGAGCTATTAGATACAAAGTTGTTCATCTTAAAGAAGAGAACAACATATTGGGAACCAATGTCCCATTATTTGTATTGAAGGAGCAAGGAGCATTTCCCTTTTGGAGCAAAAGGAGAAACTAGATTTTGTAAGATTCTAATACTCCAACCCAAGTACATTGTTTATTTATTATCTTTGGAGTTGATTTTTATGGGTAGTTGTCACGACCTCCTTCCGTGACTTACCAAAAATCGAAATAAATTTTTCGCTTTTTTTTTACCTTTCTCTCCTGAACAGTTGAGCTGTTATTAGGCATTAGTCTTCTCATCCACACATACCTTACCATTCTTTTTCGTATCACACATACATGTCATTATAAATATTTATTGATTGTACGTACACTTTTCTTATAAGTAAATTCATATACTTTAATATAATTACATCCTCAATATTAAAACGTGTACATCACTGTGTTTATACATTGTTTAAATACAAAAGAGTACACATCTATATACCTTTCGCTAGATAGGGAATGGCAGCGGTCAAAAGGAATGCTATACCTCAGCTGACTCAATCTACTGATGATGATCTGTAGAGAGGGGGGAAAATGAAAGGGGTGAGCTATCTGGCTCCGAAAGGAAATTAGGCAAGCAAGTAGACATCCATACTATCTACTGAAAATATTGCTTTGCCTTTCCTTCTCTCAATTCAAAAGCATGTTTCAAAATATATATAATAATAGTACAGATTTAAAATCCCATGTACTAAACACATGCTGGGTTATAAATCAGAGGCATTCATGCAAAACAGTGCATATTAATCATTTAGGAATGCCTTAATATAAAATATGCCATTTACATTCAAAACATAGTAAATATGACATTTCACAACATAACTCAACAACTGGGTTCTGACCCATCCCTCAGGTCTACCCGTATCATAAATACATGTGATATATCATGCAAGACTCAGTGGCTAAATGCAATATCTCCTGGACTATGGCCATATCCTAACGTGTGAAATCCCAGGCAACATAGTACTTGGTGTGCGGGTTATCACTGCTGTAACGGGAGAGGGGTCAGTCCATCACAACTACCAGCTATCAATAACTCTTCTTCATAACTCCACAACAACACACAGTGCAGTGTACTCCATGCCACACGCACGGTACAACGTACACCGATGGACCCTGCCTCATGGTCGGGGTGCCTATCATAGGTCTTAGCCCTTATACCACGAAATAATTAATGCCACGTCTCTAAATCCACGTGCAAACATCTCCAGTGTGACACTTAGCTACACGAGGAAATCTTCACGATTTTTTATAACATGTATATATATCACATAAAATCTACAGTGCGCGTCTTGAGTGTGACTCACAGTCAACGCTCCATCTCTAAACACTGTATATGCATGTCAAAACATCAAACAGTAGTGCGAGTAAACCTCCAGCACTAGGTCATGCATAGTTCTCATTTAAATCAAGTACGAGCAAATCGCTCAAGTACTATGTCATGTATAAATCATGAAGAATCGAGTACGAGCAATGCTCCAACACTCTGTCATGCATCTCATGTAAAACTCGAGTACGAGCTAATCTCTCCAGCACTCTATCATGCACAAATCACATAAAACTGAGTACGAGCAATGCTCCAGTACTCTATCATGCATGTCAAATAAATGTAGTACGAGTCTCACTCTAGCACTAATGTATGTGAAAAACATCTGATATCAAGCACGAGCTGTGCTCCAACACGATTGTTTTCACATAGTTCGGTAGATGGCTCTTTAAAAATAGGGATGTTTTAAAACATGAAAATCAGCACTATGAAGTGTGCTTAGTCTACATCAACCTTAAAACATTAGCTCATCTACGTACTCTTCTGCTACACAGCAGTAAAAACACTCAGAAACATTGTTTCCATGCTTTTTACAACTTTTACCAAAAGTTGACTTTTTGCCTAACTAGGGGTAAAATCGTAATTTACCCATAGCGGGTCCCTATAAATATTATTGATTTTCTCTGATCCTCAGAAAATTTCAATGAATGTAAAAGCAGACGAAAATACACACAGATATCTCTAACTACTTGCAAAAGTCCCTTACCTCGGATCACGTCAAGTGACCTCACTTCCTCTGTGCTGCTCAAACCTCGCAATCCGGTCAACTCTCAATATGACTCCGGAGCTGCATTTAACCATTCACTGGGTTAATTATACTTTTCCTAATGTATTACATATTTAATACAGTCCATTTCACTTAAATGGGCTCGTTTACTCTG
The DNA here is from genome assembly GCA_033439115.1 of Firmiana major. Lineage (NCBI taxonomy): Eukaryota > Viridiplantae > Streptophyta > Magnoliopsida > Malvales > Malvaceae > Firmiana > Firmiana major. The sequence goes on along the minus strand of CM065896.1, from coordinate 31,726,906 downwards.
ATTGGGCCCTAAACACTTTAATTGGCCCCAACTCTATCTTAAGCTCGTTTTCCACTTATTAATTCCCTTCATCAGAGTCTATTGGCTCATTGGGCCTATCAATACCCATTGGGCTTTGTTCCAAACTCTTTGGATTGCCCGGATATCATTTACGATAGTTAATTCAAAAATTCGAATATAATTTATTTTATGCAGAAATTAATTTGAAATCTGCAACTAAATTCCAATTCCACAAAAATCATACTATTGTCGTAAATGAGATTTACTTACCCAAAATTATGCGATGGTGCGCAAATCAGAGTTTGATCAGGTCACGTTCGGAATTTACCGTTGAACTACACAATTTTTATATTAAATTTCCGGTTAATTTTTGATCAAATATAATTTAAATAAATTTTCCAAAAATCAAATCGGTCACTTTTGACTTCTTACCGACTTACCCGAAGTTTGATGTATCCCCGAAAATCTTCCCTTTTTCTTTTTCTCTTTTTCTTTCTTTCTTCTGCTTTCCCTCTTTCCTCCTTGGCTGAACCAGTCCGGTCCGGTTCAGCATAGTATCCTTCTCACTGAACCGGCCGACCGGTTTAGTCTCTTTTTGTCATTTCGACGTCATCCGACCGATTTTTGATGCCTTGCTGCCGCCGTTCGGCTCGTCTCAGGCAAGGGAACGCTCGGCTGACTTTGGGTTGGACCGAACCCCGCCGGTGGCCGTCGTTCCTTTCTTCCCCTTCTCGGCCTTCTCTCCCTCGATCCGTCGGATTCCAGCATCGGTGGGTCGCGTTCCGGTGGCAGGAGGGTCGCGCTGTCGTCATCTTCCTTCTCCGGCCCTCGTCTGGCCTCGTCAGTCGTTGGATGGTCATCGGGCTTCTCAGATCTTCTCGGATGCGCCTTCGGTTTTCTCTGTTTCTTTCCTTCGCGTTTTTTCAGATTTTGTTTCTTTCTTTTTTATTTATAATTTATTTTATTATTATTTTTATCATTAAAATATTATAAAAATTCCCAAAATATCATAAAAAATCATATTTAATTCATTTAATCCATCAATGAACTTATCAGTCTTATTTTGTCTTTTCGATATATTTTTCCAATATTTTTGGGATAATTTTTCGAGGTGAAAATTTTGATTAATTTCAATAAATTCATATCTTGATAAATTAGACTCAAATTTCAATATTTTCCTCATTATTGATCAATATTTCTCAATTCCATATTTTTAAATGAAATTTTCTTATCGAATTTATATCGAATTTCGATATTTTGACCGTTTTACCTCTGCACTTGTTCGGAACTAATTTAACCCAAATTTCATTCATAACTCACTATCTTTTCTTATTTTAACTTCTTATTTTCAGTCAACTTGATTTCAATCCCTTTTTAGCTTGGCCTATGGCCATCTCGGCCCTTATTTGGCTTTTATGTAGCTTACATGCATTTTTTCTTTAATTGTCAATTGCATGATAGTAATTACTCTTCTTATGATTCAACCATGAAAATAAAGTGTTCATACACATAGGAATCATAAGGAACAAGCTACATACCTAAATCGAAAACACGGGTTTGACAGTAGTGATGGTTGAAAACTACATAAGATGTATTTGAATAAGTTAAACCTAGAAAATGGAATAAGTCTAGTGTGAGAAAGTATAAATTGGATTAGTTGGTGATTTATGGGATTTGTTAAGTTGTTATTTGAGTAATGCGGGTGATTTGAATGGTCATGTAGAGTTATATTGTGAGTTTAGAGAATTTATGAAGATGGGTATATGGGATGCTTGATAAAATGCCATAGTGAGGGAATTGATGAAATAAGAACACTATGAACTTAATATCGATTTAATATCGATTTATTATGAATAAATAGGCCTAAAGGAATCCATAGACACGAGATATGAATAGAGAAATGAAACGGGGCCTTATAAGAGTTGATAGAGGCTATAAAGTGAATTGACTATAGCAAACATAAGGGTTGCGTCATAATGGACTAAAATAATGCGAAATACAATTATGTACAGTTCTGAAGAGTTCGTTGGAGACGAATCAAACCACACACATAAGCAGCTTCAAGGAAGTGGAATCAAGCAACGCGATTCCAGGTAAGGGAATTCTGTAAGTATATAGAGGTAGCTGCTCGTATTTTGTGGGTGTATAGGGCTTTGGAAATATGCATGAGTTTATAGAAATGTGTTTGACGATATATGAGAGTAACTGTGAGTATTTGTGTGAGATTTGGTTGTTGAAATGATATTATAAAGAAATGGGATAGTAAGGCTAATAATTGTATAAATCAAATGTTTTGAATATTTTCACAAAACATATTGTTTTGTTTTAAGCAAATTGATGGATAGGCTGGCTAGTGTTTGAATGATGTTGTGTAATAGCACAAGTGAGGTGCTAAATGCGTTTTGAGATTGGTTTTTGAATGTTGATGAGCCGTCTATCATGTTTATGTGAATTAAACTGTGCTGGAGCCTAGCTCGCACTGGATATTGATGTTTTCCCAAGTTTGAAATGTGCTGGAGCTTAGCTCACACTTTGATTTGAATTGTGGTGATGTTTTATAAATCGTACTGGAGTTTTTGCTTATACGTGAATTTTTAATGGATTTCTTATGCATATAACTGTACTGGAGTTATACTCGTATGCGGTTTTCTTCATGTTTTATGCATAAATGTCATACTAGAGCGTTGCTCGTACGAGGTGATTTGTTTATGATGCATGAATTCGCGCTAGAGCGTAGCTCGCGTAGGTTTTTCACACTGTGGTATGTATGATACCGTGATGAGGGTAATACAGGTTAGTGTTCAGGGAACCCAACAAACCTAACAGACCTCTTGAGTGGGGTGAGGGTGAGGGTGAGGGTGAGGGTGAAGGGCTAGGACCTCACACTAATCCATTCAAGGAACCCAACAGGCCTAACAGACCTCTTGAGTGGGGTGAGGGTAAGGGGCTTGTACCTGAATCAGGGAACCCAAAAGGGACGACCAAGGCCATGAGGGGCGAGGACCTAGTATTAAGATTACTCCCATGTGCACTTGAGATTAGAGGTTTCACTCGGTATGGGGTAGATAAGACCTACCGCAGGCACTCCCAATCCATATTATGGGTCCGCGGAGTATGATGTACCGTGTATATCACATGGAGTATGATGTACCGCGTGGTTGAGATACTGATGAGAAAGTCTGGCGAAGAACTAACCCACCTTCGTTCCAACATGATACCCCGCACACCGAAATTTGTGTGGTTTGGGATGATTTATGACATAATTGGCTAACATAGTCAGTCGAGCTATAGTGACCCGTCTCACTTGATTTATATAGTACCACATGTTTTGATACTTGAGTGTGATTTTGACTGTCCAGGGTAGACCCGAGGGAGGGGTCGAGCCTTATAGGACTTTTGATTGAGAAATGATAATGATGTTTGTGATTGTGAAATGATTTTGATGGGATTTTGATGTATTGAGAATGAGGTAAATCAAAAAGGATTTTTCAAATTGAATTGCCCTTTTCTATGAGATTTGGCAATTGATGAGCATGAGATGATTTGTACATAATGATTTTACCATGTTTTATATACCAATTTCCATGATTTAAATACATAATATATGTATATGCATATGGCATAGCTTTGTTTTCCTCATGCTCTGATTATAAATGATTTATGCATAACATTATCAGCATGTAGATAGGGTAGTTATCTACCATGCTTGCATTATTGCCTTACTGAGCATGTGGTTGCTCATCCCTCTCTATTTTCCCCCTCCTACAGAGCGTGCATAGTAGCCCAATGAGGATTGAGGCATTGTGTTTTAGACATCCGCTGCTTCCATCGCCAAAAGGTATATACACATGATTCTTTTTGTATCTAAACAATGTAAAGGCACAGTAGTTATTTTGAGTTGTAATTATGGGGGATGTAGATGTCAGTAAACATGTTCTGTATAAGTGAATGATTTAATTTCAAATGTATGACATTGCTTTTATTAACTGGGAATGAATTTTAAGAGTGGATTATTATTGACTCACAGCCCAACTGTGTGGTGATGAGTTACTCACGACCGAGTAAGGAAAGAAAAACGCGAAAAATTTATAGTGATTTTCGGTAAATAAAGGATGAAATGGGTCATGACAACAGCCAAGGAGGTCTTGAGGGTGGATTGAAGCTTGATCAAAGTTGGTCAAAGGATAAAGATTTTTATAAAAATTTGAATTAAATCTATGTTGTGTTTGGTGATGATTGGATGAATTTTGCTAAAGTTGAATTTTGAAATAAATTATATAAGAGTGTTTTAGGGTTTTGACTATGCTTGTTTTATGTAGAAATGATGAACCTTGATGGTTTATGTTAATGCCATGATGTTGTTTAAGGTTAGGAAAATAGATTTATGAAAGAAATGTATAAATTGGTTTAGGTTAATGACCCTAGCTACTATTTGACTATAATAAAAAGGTATTACGATGAATTTAGACTTAAATGGATTAAATTTATCAAGGTAGGACTAAAGGTGCCTAATGTGGGCATTTTAGCCATAAGAAATTACAATGGTGTGAAAGGTTTGAACTAAGTGATTTAGCTACTACTCGGTATGTGTTAAGACATAATGGAATGAGTTGAATATTAATTGAAAGTGTTTGGGTTGCTTATGGCAGCAAGGTGGTGTGATCCATCAAGCTAGAGGTGTGCTCGGTGCTTAACAGGTTAAGTTGCCACCTTGGTGTGTGTGAGGTAAGGGATGTAATTTAAATCCGTAATAGCATCCCTTTACCTTGTTTTGGTATATAAAAATGTTCAAGCATGATTAGACTGCTCAAAAATAAGCTTTAGATGATTTTCAATATAGAAATAAGGAAGTTAATAAAGTATAGGAGAAAATACCGATTTAAGCTCATTTAATAGATTTTCATGAAAACAAAGTATCCAATGGTGGAAAGTTACAGATGCCAATGGCTCAGGTTGAATTAGATTGTCCACTAGAATCTTACCTGAAAATTATAAACCACTCGTTCAACTGAACTTGACACAAATAGAGTTGTTAAATGTAAGATTTTTTGAACTTAATTTCTAAATATAATTTGGAAATTCATGACACTGAGATTTGAATTATTTGAATGATTATATGAAATGTTTTGAGACTTAAGCCACTATAGTTTATGTTGTTAGCATGTCAGGCATCACCTTTGTGGTGTTTCTGATTTTGTGATCCAGGCACATGCGAAATGGTTATATGCGATTTCTCGCATAATGAATGCTACTGATGCCCCTGCTCTAGCTATGTACTAGCTATGTCTGACTCTCTGAACCTTAGTTGTGTGCTAGTTATGTATGATTTTTCGAACCGTTGTACAACCCTGATCTAGTCTACAGTCTACCATGGCCATCGTTACATTATTCCCTCTGTTGAGGATGACTTATTTTTTGAACCGCAAGATAGCTATATGGTCTTTGCCTCGTCTCAATATGAAATTTTGTTATGAACTTTATGATTCTGAATTTTGTAATACTTTTGAACTTCATGATTTTTTAATTGTGAAATATTTCTGAACTATGTGATCATGTTTTGAATATGCTTTTTGAGAATTATGATCTGATTATGAAAGTTTTGATGTAATTACAAAAAGTTATGACTTTTGAATTTATATTTGAATTTTTGAAAATAAGTTATGAATTTTGAAATGCATTGTGATTTCGAAGCATCATGATTTTTATTAAATGTTTAGATGCCATTATTATTTTAAATGCATTTCTTACTAGGCTTTCCCAAAGCTCACCCCCTACACCTTCAGATTGTTTGCAGTGATTGTACCTGCAACGTACACGACGTAGGTTATGGATTGATACTGTGTGAGGTATATCCTCATTTTGTGTTTATTTCTAGACATCCTGTAAGTACATATACATGTATTCTTTTGACACTTTTGGGATATAATTAAATTCAGTATGTTAGTTCATGACGTATGGAATTAAGTTAATTTAAGTGAAGCATGCTTAAGTAAATCTATGTATATAAGGTTAAGTACAAGAATGATTTAGTAACTTACATTGCACAGAAGGTAACATTAAGTAATAAGGAATTAAGTTATAATGAAAAAATAGCCCAAATTTCTGCGCTATCGAGCGTTACACGGGTTGTGTTTACTTTAGTGAAAGCTCTACATCTCCAGCAATTAGCGAATGTAGAGGCATAATCGGTAGAAAAGTAAAATAGAATAAAGATGTAGAGCAAGAATATGAGGTGCAGTAAGTAAGGAAAACACAAATGTAGTAAAAAAAATATATGCAGTAGTTTAGTATTTAGGGCTCAAAGCAACAAACCAATTAGGGAAAAAATGTAGGAATGTAGTTGAACATATGAAAATAGAAAGGAAAAAAAAAACTTAAGGGCAAAACATGTAAATAATATAGGAAATGAAGACATGTAGTAAACAGACAAACAAAAAACAAAATTTCTTTAACTCAATTCAAATGGAATTTAAAACAAGAAGTTAAGCTAATTAATTTTATACAAAATGTAAAGATTAAAACAAGCAACTAACATGAAGACGTAGTTTAAAGCAGTAAAGAAGTTTAAAAAAAAGTGAAATAGGGGAATCGATTTTTTAGAGGAAGAATTGGCTATTGTCTCTTAACTAGCCCTCTCCAGCATCTTCAAAAGGTTCTTTACAACCTCTCACTCAGTAGGAAACCTTCAAACAGCTACCAAGATAGAATCACCAAGCAAAGTGATGGAAGCATAAATGGTACAAAAAACTCAAAACATGGCAGCTACGTTGGCTACAGTAGAAACGGGCTGTCTTACTTAGCTTTTCCCTCTAGTAGCGTCCAAAATTCTTTCAATACCTGAACCACCTTTGGCTACCACTAATCTAGCTAAAGAAAGCAAACCAACATTGAAAGAAATTAACAAACAATAGATAAAGTAAGTAAAATGGAAAACAGTAAAATTAATGTAAAACTGAGAGGAACTTTTTTTTTTTTTTACAAAGTAAAGCCTATTCCCATATAAAACCTAAACTATACTAGAAAATAGCTAGCTAACCTAATTCCTAAGCTAAGGGAAATCTATCAATAAGAGCATGTAAAAGGCTGAAGAATGAGCTGTTGTCACCAAGCTCAAGCTTTGTGATTTTCGTCTATCATTTTCTTTTTATAATGTAGGGCTTTTTAAAAGGTTTTGGTAGCCCTAGGATCCTTGACTGCAACCCTCCTTGTCAACTATTCTATTCCATTGTGGATACGATCTCCACTTCCCTAACTACTAATTAGTGTTTTAGAGTAATTTGTTTTTGGTACTTACGACATGTACCACTTAGTCATGACATTTTCCTCAAACACTTTTTCTTTTCTATTTTAACATTTTAGACGTTACTATAGGGGTTCATTTAGCTACTAATTTGTGTCATTTAAGTGTTCATTTGGGTAGTTTTAAATCATCTTAAGACCATCCATGCATTAGGTAAATTTAATGAATTGATTAGGATAGCTTTATAGTACTTTTAATACATTTTTCATTCAAGTTTTCTTTATTTTAGCCGTTCTACCCAAGCATTAGCTGGCTATTATTTGTGTTGTTTCTAAGGTCGTGTAGTGAGATTTAGGAATTCATTAGATTAAATATCATTGCATTTCCATCACATTTAATACGACATTTTTACATTAAATTCCTTACATTAAGCGTTGCTGTATAGGGTTGTAAGAGCTACTGTTTTATGATCTTTTAGGTTTCATTTAGGTACTTTTAGAGGTTGTTAAGGTTATTCGTACATTAGTAAATTTTTAAGTTTAATTAGATCAATTTTACCTTGTATTTACATAGCATTTTTCCATTGGCTTCGTTGTCTTAGGCGTAGATGTTAGCTACTATCTAGGTAAACTTCTAGCCATTATTTTAGGCATTTTCTAGGTTCATTTCATTAGATTTTAGGTCACATTAAAGTCATGCATTTAGTAGTTAAAGTGTAGTTATTGTTGGAGTTAATTCCCATAGCATTTCTATTGCAGTTAGGATTTTATTAGCATAAATTTCAATTCTGCACAAGTTTAATTTCAGTTCTTTTTTAAGGCTTTAGGGATTGTTTTAGGTTATTTATGAAGTCTTAAGGTAGTATACATATAGGTTATAAGTTAGGATAAAGTTTGGTTAAGTTTCCATGTCATTTTCTTTAGCATTTCTATGCATTAGCTAGGTTTGCTTACATTTTTTGGTCACATTTTTTGGGGGATGATTAGTGAATGCTTTATGGGCTGTTTAGTGGTTAAAATATACGCGATGTGATGCAGCGAATACCAAAAAGAAAACCTCCAGTCGCTCTCAGTCTATACTAAGTGCTCTGTAGAGAGGGGAAAATAAGGGGGTGAGCAAACAACACGCTGAGTAAAACAATTATGCAAACAGGTAGATACTGCACTATCTACGTGATCATGATGCCATGCTTAAAACCACACATTTCCTCGTCACACCTTAAATCAATAATTCATGCTTGTGTTAATGGCATGTAGAGCAAATCATTCTATTTTGTTCAGTGCACAAATTAAATTCAAAGCATTGAATAACCATCATGCATATTTCATAAATAAGGTATGGAAAACCAACATGCGTAAGTGCACTTTAAAACCATTATCATACTTTCTCAAGCCAATCATGCTATTTAGTTCAGTGCACAAATCAAGTTCAAAGCATGCAAAACCATCATGCGTGTTTCACTAGTAATGCATGGAAAATCATCATGCATAAGTGCGCTTTAAAGCCATTATCATGCTTTCTCATCTCAATAAAATCAACACTTGTCAGGACTCAGCCCCTCCCTCGGACTGTCCTGACTCACAACACATTTCAAAACATGGATTCATTCATAAATAAGAAACATGTGAGATAGGCAATATAACAGGGAAATATCCTCTAGGACTATGGCCATATACTCTATAATCCCAGGCTATACGGATCAGGTGTGCGAGGTATCACCTCTATCTGCTTCCACACGGGAGGTGGGTCACGTCCAACCCGCCAATCCATAGTAGAGCTAAACGTCGCCCAAAGACGGTATATCACAATCTCAATATGGTATAACGTACTTCTTACTACATGCACTGTATAATGTACTCCGTGGACCCATATCATCACATCATATCACGCCACATCTCAATATGCACATGCGAGCCTATTTAATCGGTGCGACACTTAGTCTACCCAAAGCTCCTAGCACGCTATCAATCATGTCATAAAACCACGTGCGAGTAATCTCAAGTATGACAACAAGTATGGTGGACATCTAATGCGAGCTATGCTCCAACACCATGTCAAAACCAGTATAAAATCTGTGCGAGCTAAGCTCTAGCACAACATCATAAAAATCCATGTGAAAACTAATGTGAGCTAAGCTCCAACACCCATTTGTATAAAAACCATCAAATCTCGTGCGAGTTATGCTCTAGCACGCTTTCATTCTCACGAAATCCATGTAGGTGGCTCAATTCTTTGCAAAGCATGGTTATAAAACCAAATCAAGTCATTTCTTATGAAAATCATTTCAAATGTTAGCCAACCTACCAATCACTTGCGAAAAAGCAATAAAACAGGATTTTCAAAGCATCAGGCTTTTAGTTTTCATGCATATTTCTCAAAAACCCAACTCTTTGCCCTTCAATCACCCAATTTCATTTCCTATTACACATACATTATAGAAACGTAATGCGCCCCAAAATGCAAACATATATGTCTAAGAGTCCACACAATTCCCTTACCTCGATTTACTCGGGGTGCAACTTTCTTCCTCTTAGCTTCTCGCGCTTTGGCTCAACTTGGTCCGGGTGTATCCTCAGAAGCTGTAAATCATTCACCAATCACTTGAGTTAATGTTGCTAACTCACATTTTGACTTCAACTAGTCAATTATTTTATTGAGCCTATTTCGTTAAGTTTGGCCTATTTTTGCATTTGGCCATCATTAAGCCATTTCCAACCAATTTATCTAGTAACTCACTTCGTGACTTGTTTAGGACTTGATGTGAAATACTCTACCCTTACTCTCTCATTCATTTATGCATTTTACCTAATGCCTTAAATACATATTTTAACCTTTTTGGGTAAGTCTCACAATTCATTCCATAACACTATCTTAAAATCATACTCACAACACCATTATCACCTTAAGATATCCCATTCATCATTAATTCCAATACATTTTACTTTCTCACATTAGACCCATTCTAGGTCATGGTTGTTCCTTTGCATTTTAGGTAGTTTCTACCATTAATATACATACCAATCTACTCCAAAATCAATATCTAAGCAAATGTACTTGGGTTGTTGCATTAAAAACTCATCTAGCTTGATTTCCTCTGTGAGATCCGTAATTTTTGTATGATATTCCTTATGATTTCCATATTGTATGACATTAGTATATGTTAATGGATTCATAAGATGGTTGATTCGGATTTGATAAAATGTGGATGAAACGAAATAATGTATGTAAAATCGAATATGGATAAATTGGGAAAATAAAGAAGCAACAAGTTGTCTAAGGAATTAAATCGAGTTGACTGAAAATAGGGAAAAGATTGTGGATTGATGAAAGAAAGTCGATTCAATTTGGTCCCGAACCCGTGCAAGGGTAAAATGGTCAAAAGACCAAAATTCGGTATAAATTCGATAAGTAATTTTCGATAAATTATGGAATTTGTGAAATCTGGATCAATATCGAGGAAAATAATTAAATTCGAGTCCGATTGATCTAGATATTAATTTATTGAAAATTACAGGAATTAATTTGGAATTAATCGGAATTTTTAATTCGAAAAAAAATTATCTCGAAAAGAATCGAAAAATATACCGAGAAAGACGAAAATACACTGATAAATTCATTTATTGATTAAATGAATTTAATAATATTTTTTTAAGATTTTTTGGGATATTTGGATTATTTTAATATATTTTAATGTATTAAAATAATAATAAATCAATTAAAAAAAAGAAAGAAAACGAAAAATCTGAAAATTCGTCGAGGAGAGAGAAAGACCCACGAAACCCAAACTGAACCCGTGAAACCCGACACCCCAGACCAGTCACCGGCGTCCGACGAGCTCAGCTACCGATCGAAAAAGGTAGATCGAAGCCCGGCGGTTCCAACGGTACCAGCAACGCGCGCCGACGACCCCTATTCCCGGCGAATCGACCGACGGAAGTCCAGCGGAGAAATCACCTCGGTCCCGGTGAACGACGGCATTCTAGCGTCGATTCAGCCCAGCCAAGCCTTCCCCTGGCCGAGACGGTTCTGCTGAACCCAGTAGCTGCCGGCGAGATGGCCGGAATCTCCGGCGACGGCAAACGGGCCAAAACGGCACTGTAGCCGAGAAGGAAGGAAAGGGAGAAAAGAAAAAGAAAAAGAAAAAGAAAAAGAAAAAAAAGGAAGAAAGTGTACCCGGGGACGACTCGAAAATTAGGGTAAGTGACTGAGGGTCGAGATTGACCTGCGGATAAATCCCGGGAATTCAATTTAATATTTTATTAATGAAAAATGACCCGGATTTAAATAATTGTGCGGTGTCACTACAGAGCCCGAACGAGAGCCGATTTAGCTCCGATTTTCGTACCCCGCACCATATTGGGTAAGTACATTTTAATTACGATAATATGAGTCCTTTAATGCAGAGTTTCGATTATTTTACGGATTTACGGATTAATTCTGCATAAAAAGGAAATTTATTTGAAATTTCAAAGTAATTATCGTAAATAGTATCCGGGCTATCCACTGAGTTTGGAACGAAGCCCGATGATTATTGATAAATCAAATGAGCCCAGTAAACCCGAAGAAGGGATTTAAAAGTGGAAACGGGCTGAAAAGGGGGTTCGAGGCCCATTAAAGTGCAATCGGGCCCAATAGAGTAAAACGAGCCCAGAGCTTTAGATTTGATCAGTAAGAGTGAAATACTGATCTATATATTGAACTGAACCCATATGTGGTTATATGCAGCTCCGTAGACGAGCGAATTGGACTGAGAAACCTGGTACGATCAAGTCGGGATAAGCTCGCGCGTGATTCCAGGTAAGGGAATTTTATGAACACTTAGAGGTAGCTGTACGTAATTTTGAGGAGATTTACATTACGTTAAATTCAATAGGCTACCTGAAAACAGAATAATAATTTTTGCGAAAAAATATGGAAATAGTGGAAAATGACTATTTTGCCCCCAGTTAGGAAAATTTCAAAAAAAGGGTAGTAAGGCTATGAAATTGCATGAATTTCATGATTTTAATGTTTTCATGAGGATATTGCTTTAATTCAAGCAATTTATGGATAGGTTGGCTATTATTTACATGTTTTAAGTAAAAAGGGCACATGTTTGGTGCCAATTGATATTTATTTAACATGTTTTGATAAATTGAGCCACCTATCAGTGTTATATGAGTTGTAACCGTGCTTGAGCACTGCTCGCACTATTTTACAGATTTGTTTTATATGACTACCGTATTGGAGTTTTTCTCGTACGAGGTTTTCACTGAGTTTTAATACTTATCCGTACTGGAGCAATGCTCGTACGTGGATTTGAATTGAATGTATAATCAGTTTAAGTCGTACTGGAGCGCTGCTCGTACGCAGATTTTTATTGATTTCTATGAAACCGTGCTAAAGCTTCGCTCGCACGAGGTTTTCAAATATCATGAATATGCATGGAGCCGTGCTGGATCTTTGCTCGCACAGAAATTTATATGACATGCATATAGCCGTGTTGGAGCCTCCTGTTGACTGTGTGTCACAGTGAGATGATATGCTCACACGTGCAGATTGAGACATACTAGACATGGGTTGATAAGACCTATTACAGGCACCCCTGATTGAGCTTGGGTTCACGGAGTACGATGTACCGTGTATATCACGCGGAGTACGCTGTACCGTGGGGATTGTTGGAGTGGAGTGGCATTAGCCACGAGACAGCAAGTCTTGCCCTCGCAATCCTGATATTATGCTGTTCTAGCGGGTAGGATGACCCACCTCCCATTTCAGGTGTGATACCCCGCACACTAGGATCCGTGTGCCAGGGATCACGAGGTTATGGCCATAGTCCTGGATATTACCGATATAGTCGTTGACATGTCTCACATGATATAACTATTGGTCTTGATAGACCAGGGTAGACCCGAGGGAGGGGTCAGACCCCGATTTTCTTATGATTTCAATTGAGATTTGATTATTCCCATGGAGGGATTTTATGAGACTTTCATTGATTTGTAACCCTGTGAGAAGGGTGATTTTATAACGGAGATTTGAAAATAAAGAATTTTGTTGAAACGGATTTGGTTTGTGAGTGTATCATATTTTGACCCAGATGGGGTATTTTAAAACGTGTTGTTTCATTGAGCATGAGATGTTTTCACATGACACTTATTCCATGTTTTTAATATGCCGATTTCCTGTTTTAGAATAGATGATATATATATATATGGCATATCATTGTTTTTACCTCATGCTCACATATATACTGATTTTCTTATCAGCATGTAGATAGTATAGCTATCTACTCGTTTGTATTATTGCCTTACTGAGCATGTGGAGCTCACCCTTTCATTTTCCACCCACTTTCAGTGTTTCCACCATAGAGATAGCGGGTGTAGATAGTAGACGGCATAGCTGATATCTTTGTTTCCCATCGACTGTCAGGTATACACCACGTACAGAATTTTGTATTAGTATGCTTACAACACAGTATTGTATATGAAAGAATATTTGGGGATGTAAATATAGAATCATGTGAAGTATAAACATATTGACCACTCTATTATATGATTAATGATATCAGTCTGTGTGTTTACGTGTGATATTTCTTAATGGTTTGAATGGTATATCGATATTGATTCACAGCCCGACCTGTTTAGAGGAATATGTCACGAAGAGGTAAGAAAGATTTTCCAAAAGTGAAAAATTTGTACTGATTTTGGTAGTATTGGGTCGTGACATCCTCCTTGCTCCAAATGGAAATGCACCTTTGGTCCTTCAATCCAACAAATAGGGTAATGACTCTAAGCTATGTTGTTCTTCTCTTAGATGTAAACAATTTTGTATCTAATAGCTTTCGCTCAAATCTTTATGAAAATGGGTGGATTTATGAGTGAGAAAACCAGGTTTTGGATTGAAAATGGAAAGGAATGGTTTTGTTCCGTGAAATGAATATCCAACTGCTCCATATTTATAGAATTGGGTTGATGAGATCAATCTGCATAGAGTGGAGATCGATCTCCCTTACTTAAATTCCTCATTTTCACGACATTTTGAAGGCATGAGATCGATCTGTCTAATGCATGAGATCGATCTATTCTTTATAATGAGATCGATCTGTTCAATGAGGAAAGATCGATTTGCTTCATGCAGAAAGCTAAGGAGATCGATCTACTCTTAATGGGAGATCGATCTGCTCCAACCCGAGAGTTAAGGAGATCGATCTACCTCTTTCAATCATGCTTGATTTTTGTATTCTCTAGGCCATGAGATCGATCTCTCCTTGTATGGGATCGATCTGGCCTTCATTTTCTACATTTCCACTGCAGTTTTCCCAGAATTTTCAAAGGTTTACTTGACTTTGATTGCTTGACTAGTCATTTTGCAATCCATATCCATCTAGAGCTTGGTAAAGCTCATTTCCTATGACTTTCACATTATGAAACTTGTGCGTATCACTTGGAAATAAAAAAGGTTCGTATAATTCCCCGTTTTACACTCATTTAAACATTTCACATCCTTATACTCATTCCGGATGCTTAAGGATTTTCATTTACTTAGTTTGCAGCCACTTCAGCCCTTATGCAACCTTTACATGCATCCACAATACTTATTCGTTCCCATTTGAACTTCATTCCCATTTACTTGATCCAAAATCATCCATATTATAATTCCATTTACATATATACAAAGTTATACATAGATGGGGTCTTACATTCTCCCCCACTTAGAAAATTTGGTCCTCCAAATTAGAACCAAATCAATCCGTGAATAACTCGAAATACTTCTCCCGCATCAAACTCTCCAATTCCCATATGGCTTCTTCCACAGTGTGATGTTGCCAAAGGACTTTCACCAAGGGAATTGTCTTTGTCCTCAACACTTTCTCTTTTCTATCTAATATCCGAATCGGCTTCTTAACGTACGTCATGCTTTCATTGAGCTCCAAAAGCTCGTACCTTATCACATGCGTCAGGTCTCAGTGGTACTTCCATGACATGGATATGTGGAAGACGTTATGTACATTCGCTAGCTCAGGTGGTAATACTAACCTGTATGCCTTATCTCCCACTTTATCAAGTATCTCAAATGGCCCTATCTATCGAGGGCTCAACTTCCCCTTCTTCCTGAATCTCATAATCCCTTTCGAGGGAGAAACCTTCAAAAACACTGACTCACCCACTATAAACTCTAGTGGTCTCCGTCTCCTGTCAGCATAACTCTTGTGTCTGCTCTGAGCTGTCTGTAACCTCTCACAAATCAACTAGACATCCTCAGAGGCTTGTCTAACCAAGTTAGGAGCAAAGATCTGTCTGTCACCAACCTCTTCCCATCCAATAGGGGAACGACATCTACACCCATATAATGCCTCATATGGTGCCATCTCGATACTCGCATGAAAACTGTTATTATAGGCAAACTCTACGAGTGGAAAATGGTTATCCCAAGAGCCTCCAAAATCCAACGCACACACTCTCAAAATATCCTCCAGGGTCTGTTTAGTCCTCTCTGATTGACCATCTATCTGAGGATGAAATGCGGTGTTAAAACTCAACTGGGTCCCCATCGCTTCCTAAAAATATTCCCAGAAATGGGAAGTGAAGCGGGCATCCCTATCAGAAACAACGCTCACTGGAATTCCATATAGCCTTACAATCTCGCGCACATACAAGTTCACTAACTGGCTTAAAATATCGATAGCTCTCATAGCTAAGAAATGGGTTGACTTCGTCAAGCGATCCACAGTCACCCATATGGAATCATGACCTCTGCGAGTCCTCGGTAATCCTATCACAAAATCCATGGTGACGTGCTCCCACTTCTAAGTCGGTATCGGCAGAGGCTGCAATAACCCTGCAGGCTTCTGATACTCTACCTTCACCTGCTGACAGACAAGGTGACATATTCAGCAAAGTCTTTCTTCATCCCAGACCACCAATAAACCTTTCGAAGATTTTGATACATCTTGGTACTACTTGGATATATCGTATACCTCGATGAGTGAGCCTCTGTTAAGATCAACTTCCTAATCTCTAGATCATCGGGAACACATATCCTACCTCTGAACCTTATAATTCATCGAAACTTAATTCAAAATCCATCTCTGTGCCCCTCTGTATCTGCCTGACAATATCACTGCACTGCTGATCAATTCGTTGAGCCTGTCAGATTCGATCTACCAGATCCGATTCCAATCCCAGGCTAGCTATCATAAAACCACTATCAGCATCAGGAGTGGTCACATCCAAACAGAGGTTCATGAACTGCTCTAACTGCTCATGTTCCCTGATCATCATGAATGATACCAACCCGAGATGCTTCCTACTCAATGCATCAACAACTACATTCTCTTTACTCGGGTGGTATAGAATCTCACAATCATAATCCTTTAAAAGTTTGAGCCATCTCCTCTGTCTCATGTTTAACTCTTTCTGTGAGAACAGGTACTTAAGGCTCTTATGATCTGTAAATACTTAAAATTTCTCACCATAGAGGTAGTGGCACCATATCTTTAACGCAAACACTACAGCCGCCAACTCCAAATCATGGGTCAGGTAGTTTCTCTCATGATTCTTCAACTGTCTAGACCCATATGCAACTACCCTTCCATCTTGCATAAGTACACAACCCAATCCTTAGTGTGATGCATCCATATACACCGAGAAATCTCCTAAGCTGGTAGGAATGGTGAGAACCGGTGCTGTGGTTAATCTCCCTTTCAACTCCTGAAAGCTTTCTTCACACTTATCGTCCCACACAAATTCTACATTTTTCCTTGTGAGACGTGTCAACAGAGCAGCTAATCTCGAGAATCCATCCATAAATCGTCAATAATATCCAGCTAAACCAAGGAAACTTCTGATCTCTATTACGATTTGGGGTCTCTGCCACTGTATTTCTACCTCAATCTTTAATGGATCCACTGACACACCATCCTTCGATACTATATGACCCAAAAAAGAGATCTGTTCTAACCAATAGTTGTACTTACTGAGTTTAGCGTACAACTTCTTCTCTCGGAGGGTCTGTAGCCCTATCCTTAGATATTGTTCATGCTACTCTCTAGATCTTGAGTACACCAGTATATCATCAATAAACATAATAACAAATCGATCCAACTACTGGTGAAACACCTCATTCATCAACGACATAAAAGCCACGGGAGCATTTGTCAACCTGAATGGCATAACTATAAACTCATAATGACCATATCGGGTGCGAAATGCTTTCTTGGGTACATCTCCATCCTGAATTTTCAACTGATGATACCCAGATCTCAGATCTATCTTGGAAAAGACCTGCACTCCCCTAAGCTGATCCAACAAGTCATCGATGCGTGGAAGGGGATATTTATTCTTAATGGTGGCATTATTCAACAACTGCTAATCTATACACAGTCGGAGGCTTCCATCCTTCTTCCTTACAAACAGAACCGGAGCTCCCCAAGGTGAGACGCTCTGCCTAATAAACCCCTTCTCCAATAACTCCTATAACTGCTTCCTTAATTCTTCCAACTCAACTTGAGCCATTCTGTACGGTGGCATGGATATCGGCTCTGTACCAGGTGCCAAATCTATACAAAATTCCATCTCTCTATCTGGAGGTAACCCTAGTAATTCATCCGAAAAGACATATAAAAATTCTTTAACCACTGGGGTGTCTATCAACTCCGGACGTACCTTATCCGTCTCAATCACATAAGCAATGAACCCTTCATGTTATCCTTTCCACCGTTAGTAACACAAATCATCACATTAACATATATAGTTGATAAACAAATTCATCTCTCGAATATCATGTATTAAGATCATACTCTTTTATTTATATTAAACATGTTCTTTCATTTTATATCAAAAAGTTTACAACAAGATTTTCTATCTCGAGAAACATTAATATTTTAGCATGACAATCCATAACAACATGGTTTGCAGCCAACCAATCCATCCCTAGGATTACATCAAAATCATTCATACTTAATAAAATTAAATCAGCTGCCATTTCTTTGCCTCCTATCCTCATCTTACAATTTCTATATACATGATCAGTCAATTAACTATCATTCATAGGGGTAGATATCATCAACATCTTACCTAGCAGTGTGGATTTTACATGCTTCAACAATTTATATGCAAAGGATGGCAATATAAAGGAATGTGTGGCACCAGGATCAAAGAATACAAATGCTTCTAAATCAAAGATTTGGATGGTACCTTTAACCACATCCGAAGACTGATCTGCAGTGTCTTGGTCCAGTGCGTACACTCGTCCTCTATTCACACCCACTGCTCGCTTCCCATATTCCTTAGTTGTAGCCTTCTTCCTCGGAGCAGCTGTACCAACTGGAGCTCTCTCTGGCTCCTTGCCCTTCTGTGAGACTCTCTGTTATCTTTGGGTAATCTCGAATTATGTGCCCTGGCTTCCCACATCTAAAGCATACTGTAGGAGGTCCATATCATGGTCAAGTACCATATGTAAGACCCAAAAATTAATCGTAAATTTTTATGAAGGATGAAAATGGTTACAATTTTAAACGAATGAGATTCAGATTGGAAATAAGAATTTAACATGCGAAATGAATGAGTATTCGTGAAGGGAAGTCAGGTTAAATTAATCCCGAATACGTGAAGGGCAAAACGGTCAAAAGATCGAAAACCGAAATAAATTCGATAAGAAAATTTAATTAAAAATAATGGATTTGAGAATCTTGATCAATAACGAAGAAATAATTAAATTTCGAGTCCAATTGATCAAGATCCAGAATTTTTAGAAATACCGAAAAGTCACTCGGGACAATATCCCGAAAATACGGAGAAAATATACCCGAAAAAGGGTTAAAAATATAATAAATAAATTAAATAAAATTATTTGGAATAAAAAAATGATTTTTTTGATATTTTTGAATATTTTGACTATTTTAATGAATAAAATAATAATAAACTAATTTATAAATAATAATAAATTAAATTAAATTAATTCAAAAAAAAGAGAGAAGAACTGAAAATCGGGGAGAGAGAAAGAAGTGAGAAACGAAAAAATGAAGCCAAACCAAGGAGACCACCGACGAGCCGTCCGGCGACCAACAGCCAGGCGAAGGGCCTGAAAAGGAAGAGGAGATGCCGGCAACCTCCCTGGTACTGGCGATGCGCCCCACCGACGCCGGAGAACGTCGGATCGAGGGAGAGAAGCCAAGAGAGGAAAGGGGAGATTCACGGCGATCGGCGTCGATCTGGCCGACCCCACCCCCAGCCGAAACGTTCCCCAGGCGCAGACGAGCTGATTGGTGGCGGCCACGACCGGCGAAACTGCCGGCAAACATCGAAAACGGTGGAAAGAGGAAATGGGTACCGATGGTGGAGAGAACAGGTCGGACCGATGACTTTTCGACGGCCTTGGACGAAACCGAGGGCAGATTCGAGCTGCGGACGATCCCGCGGAGCTACTGGCGGCGGAAGCCGGTGGAGAACTGACCGACAAGGCGATGAACCGGTCGAACCGGATTGAACCGGCTGAACCAGACCGGTCTGAACCAGGTTGAACCAGACTGAACCGGTTCAGCCAAGAAAGAAGGGAAAAAGGGAGAAAAAGAGAAAAAGGAAAAAGGGGAAGAAATTTCGGGGATACACCGGACTTCGGTTAAGTCGATACGAGGTCAAAAATGACCGATTTGATTTTCGAGAAATTTATTTAAATTATATTTAATCAAAAATTAACCCGAAATTAAATATAATAATTGTGCAGTTTTACGAAAAAACCTGAACGAGAGTCGATTGAGCTCCGATTCTTGTACCCCGCATCATATTGGGTAAGTATGTTTTAATTACGATAATATGAGTCATTTAATACAGAGTTTCGATTATTTTACGAAATTTATGGATTAACTCTGTATAAAAAGGCATATTAATCGGAATTGCAATGTAATTACCGTAAATAGTATACGAGCTATCCAATAAGTTTGGAACGAAGCCCGATGATTATTAGTAAGTCGAATCAGCCCAGTAAATCTAAAGAAGGGATTTAAATAGTATAAACGGGCTAAAAACGGGTTCGAGGCCCATTAAAGTGCAATTGGGCCCAATAAAGTAAAACGGGCCCAGTACGTTAGATTCGATCAGTAAATGTGATATACTGATAAAAATAAGTGAATTAACCCAAAATATGTGGTTATTTGCAGTTTCATAGACTTGGTTAATGTGCAGTTGGATTGAGAGATCGGATATTATCGAGACGAGATAAGTTTACACGTAAATCGAGGTAAGGGAATTTCGTAGGTGTATAGAGATTTCTATACGTATTTATTGAGGGGGTTTACAGGGTTTAGAATTCCTTAAAGTATCTAGAAACGAAATAATAATTTTTACGAAAATCGGGGCTTAGGTGAATAAAGAAAAAAGATGATTTTGCCCCTGGGAGTAAAATTTACAAAAAAGGGTAGTAAGGCAGATAAATTGCATGATTTTCCTGTTTTAATGTTTTATATAAGTGTATTGCTTTGATTTAAGCAAATATGCACATAGGTTGGCTGTTGATTTCGTGAATTATACCATAGGGTACCGGTTTGGACCGGTTACTATTTTAAAAGATGTTTTATAAAGATTGAGCCACCTATCATATTTACACGAGTAAAAAGAGTGCTAGAGTATTACTCGCACTGAAGTTTACTGATTTATTACTCATGAAAAGCCGTACTGAAGCATTGCTCGTACGAGAAATTTGTGTGTGCACAAAACCGTGCTGGAGCTTCGCTCGCACGAGATTTTAGATATCATGATATGCATAGCGTGGTGCTGGAGCGTCGCTCTTACTAGACGTGAGTTGACATGCATATAGTCGTGCGGAAGCCTCCTGTTTACTGTATGTCACAAAGAGTTGAGATGCTCGCACGTATACTTTGAGACATGGGTTGGTTATCGACATAGTATTGGGGTGGATAAGACCTATGGTAGGCACCCCCAGACTATAATATGGGTACACGGAGTACGATGTACCGTGTATATCACACGGAGTACGCTGTACCGTGCAGTCATGATGACTCGATAATGTTACTTGATATTCTGGCGGGTAGGACTTGACCCCACCTCCCGTTGCAGTTGTGATGCCCCGCACACCGGGATCCGTGTAGCCTGGGATCACAGGGACAAAGTATGGCCATAGTCCTCGATTTTTCATATAGTAACCTACATGCCTCACATGATATCATATGGTCTGGATAGACTAGGACAAACCCGAAGGATGGGTAACGTCCCGATTTATGTTTTTAAACGAGATGCGATTTAATGAATCAAGGTATTCTCGAGAGATGGGTTTAGCCTTGATGTGATTGTTTTATGATAAAACAAATAAGTTTTAACGTGAAGAATTTGTAATGAAACAAATAAGTTTTTGAGTGTTGAGTTTATGATGAAACAAATAAGTTTTAAATGTGACGAGCATGAGATGACATACATGATGATTTTTCCATGTTTGTTTTATATATGGATTTTATGATTTCTCTTATATGATATATACATACATGTGACATTGTTTTAGTCTTACCTCATGCTCCAAATGTAAACGATTTTATATCATGACATTATCAGCACGTAGATAGTATAGTTATCTACCTGCTTACATTATTGCCTTACTGAGCAAGTTTCGCTCACCCTTTCATTTTCCACCCCACAGGGTATATTCAGTAGAAGAGAACGATAGTAGTCATATCCGCTGCTTCTTATCAAGATCAGGTATACACATTTGTATAATTTTGTATCTGAACATATAGATGCACAGTACTGTATATAGATGTAATATTGGGGATGTATTTAGTTTAAAATAAATTGATATGTAAATGAAATATGAAAATGGAAAGGTAAATAGGTGAGAGGTGACTAACACCGAATCATAGCCCAACTGTTTAGTAGTGTAACTGTTCACGACGGGTAAGGAAATGAAAAAGCAAAAAATTTACTCTGATTTTTAGGTAATTTGGGTCGTGACAGAAAAGATGGTATCAGAGCAGAGTTGACCTGATATGAGTCGATGTTAGTGGTTAAGTAAATTTACATCCCCATGTACTGTGCATTGTTTAGATACAATTGTGTATATCAAGATGAAACAACAGCTAAGAATTTAGTTTCGAATGCAAGAATATAATTTTTATAAATGATAGCCGCTATGGTAGAGGGGCGAGGACACACGCTCGAGACCGTAGAGATCGGCCTGAGAGTCGAATGAGTCATCACATGAGACTCGAGATGAGAGTGAGGTGGAGGCTGATGGTGAGCATACTCCACAGGGTCCTATAAAAAGACCAAACAGTATTGAGACACGCTCCTAGAGGATGGAGTGGAGTGTAGAAAATATTTCAGAGTTGTTTACTCAGTCTATGCAGGTAATTGATGATAGGTAGGGTAAAACCTAAACAGATGCCTCAGACTATAGAGATTTTCACACCCCTTCGGTATTTAGTGAAGTAAAGAAACCAATAGTTACTGAGAACTGGGTGTATGAGATAGCGAAGTTCTATGGATTCTTTCGGTGTATGTCGACCGAGAAAGTGACTTTTAAATATGTTATGTTAGAGAGTCGAAGCGGAGCATTTGTGGAAGTCCGCTCGATCCATCTGAAGAGTTAAACGTCTAGA
Source organism: Firmiana major (assembly GCA_033439115.1). Lineage (NCBI taxonomy): Eukaryota > Viridiplantae > Streptophyta > Magnoliopsida > Malvales > Malvaceae > Firmiana > Firmiana major. The sequence goes on along the minus strand of CM065896.1, from coordinate 31,704,080 downwards.
GTCGACATGAGAAATATTTTTGAATGTATTTCGGTGATAGAATATTTCGGCTATTACTTAAAGGAAATTACAGGTAAAATTTCTTACACTGACCCAGAGACACTAGTTGATTGATGAGTATGAAACTCAATTTATATCTCTGGGTAGGTGTGAACCTGATACGATGGGTAGTGAGAGTCGAAAAAGCCCAAAAGTTCATGGAAGGGCTCAAATTGTCAATTAGAGTCTGATTGGCCTTGTTAGATATCACTACCTATACCGAGGCAGTGCTAAAATACAGTTGTGTGAATAAGATCGAGTGTTGCACGCCTCTAAGATTGGGAAAGGTAGTAAGGGTTGAAATAGAGACAAAAGAGAATAGAGAATGACAGAGATGTCAGAGCGGGAAAAGGACCAGTTGGTAAGAGATTAGAGTTGATGAGTCATGGGGTAAGATGATTGGTAAGGCCCCAGTGCATCCAATTTTAGCACTTTTGAGGGGTATTGTGATTTGAGGACCTCGACCTGCTACGGAGCAGTGAAGCAATGTTAGCAGGGTAAGCAGGGTGAGCAGTGGAGCAATGTTAGCAGGGTGAGCAGTATAGCAGTGTGGCAGTGTAAGTAGTGTAGTAGTGTAAGCAGTGTAGGATATATGGTAGATACCACGGAAGTAGGGCCTACACCTACACTTTATTGACTAAAATAGGCGTTAAGTGTGGTAAAACAAACCAATTAATTAATGATTGCTCGGAGTTGGATGAGATTGCCCTACAGAAAAGCAAAGAGATAGAGAAAACCCTATTGATATCTCTGCACCAAAAAAGGGAGGCCACAGTCGAAGAGAAAAGGGAAAGTAGGCTATTGGACGAGAACGAGTGTATGCCTTGGACCATGACACTACTGATGTGTCATATGATGTGGTGAAAGATACCACACTAGTTATGAATAGTGAAGTAATTATTTTAATTAATCTTGGTGCCACGTATTTAGTCATACCGCCTTCATTTGTATATAAGTTAGTAAAAGACATAAATGCCTACACCTTTGGGCACAAGGCCGATAGTTAGTACCCCAATAAAGGAGGGTTAACTAACGGAATAATTATGAAGAAATTATATGTTGAAAACGAGGGAAGAAGTATAAGTCAACCGACTTTATTCAATGGACTATGAATAATTTGAAGTAATATTTGAGAATACATTGATTCGGCTACAAATTATGATGTTCAGAGTTCTATTCTAAGATAGTGATATAGTTACACCTGAAAAGTATACTATAAGTTTTGACAAGTAATAAAAGGGGTGCAGCGATTGAAATTAAAGGAGTAAATGATTGTACTCACGGAATGAGTAATGACATAGTTGTTTTAAGTGATATACGAAAAGAGATAAGTTTTGTGATAAATCCTGAATAAGAGATAGACTGGAATAAGAGGCGTATGCAAGGTACGAATATCTATGATACGTGAAGTAATTAGGATTAAAGCAATTAGTAGCGAATATGAATTATGATCACATGGACTAATATGTAAAGTAATTGTGGTCAAGTCTGAGGGTTAATAAAGGTATTTCAAAATACCTCCCTGCCTGAAGACTTGACAGCGTCTAAAAATATACACAACCTATAAATTAAAATGCGATAGTCGTAATATATAAATTTAAAATTAGGTTACCTTTACTGGTATGATAAGAAATATAGAATTCGATTAATCAAGAAAGTTTAAAAAAAAACTTAAAATTTTATAAAAGCCGTTAATATAAGAAAAAAGAAATGACGCGGGTTAGTATCTTGAACGGAAGTGATTTTGAAAGGACATTATACGTTATGCGCACATAGGTCAAGGATATGGGTGGTTGAAATATTTAGTGAAACACAACCACGACAAGTTATTTAAACTTTACCTGGACCGATTTGTTATCATCTATATTGATGATATTTTGGGTATATTTACAGTTCAGGGAAAATCATAAGCAACAATTGGAAATTGTTTATACAAATGATTTGTTGAGAGTTCTCGAAATGGACTACTTTATTGACACGTTTAACTTAAAAAAAGTTGTATTTGAATGGGATGATAGACGTGACAAGAGTTTTGGTGTACTGAAGTAATAAACTGACCACCGCATTTATTCTCACCATATCCAACAGATTAAGAGGTTTCTCATGAGTCTATGGATACCTCAAAATAATGAATGGGCTGTGTATTGATGCAAAAAGGGGAAGCTAGTCGATTAGACAACTCAAGGATCATGAAAGGACTATTTGGCCCATGATTTAAAGTTGACAGCGATAGTGGTTGTTTGAGTATATGACACTACTATGTATACGGTGAGAAATTTTAGGTATGCATTGATCATGAAAGCCCCGAGTATCTGTTTTCACAGAAAGAGTCGGATATGAGAACAAAGAGGGTTAGAGCTTCTGAGGGATTATGATTGTGGAAATTGTATCACCCAGGAAAGGCTAATGTAATGGCTAATGCCTTGAGCAGAAACAGCCTCGGGATGGTACCACATATGATGGTCAGGGAGCGTGAGCTACTCGAGCAGTTGCGAGCCTCAGTAGTGATGTGATTCCCTCTGATGATGACAGTGATTGTATGACAGCTAGCCTGAGATTATAACCGGCTTTGAGTGACCGAATTTGACAGGCTTAGCGTGATGATCGGCAAGGTATCGATAGTATGGGTCAGATTCAGATGGGTACAGTGACGGAGTTCACCGAGAGTGATAATGGCTTACTGAGGTTCAGAGACAGTATAAGTGCTCCCCAGGACCATAGTTGATGAGGTAGAGTTCTTGCCAGAAGCTCACTCTTCGGGAGATACAGTGCATCCGAGAAGTAATAAATATATCGAAATCTTAGAAAAGGGTATTGGTGGTCAAATATGAAAAGAGACATGGTAGAGATCGTGAAAAGGTGTCTCATATGTCAGCAGAGTAAGATAGAGATAAAAGAAGTTGCAGGGTTATTGCAATTTCTGCCTATATTGACACGAAAATGGGAACAAGTTATCATGAATTTCGTGATGGGTTACAAAGGACCCGAATGAATCACAAGGCTATCTGAGTGATAGTCGATAGATTGACTAAGTCTACCCACCTTCTGGTTAGAAAATCCCAAAATACTCTGAGTGTGTAGGCGGATTTATGTGTATGGAAAAGTGTGGAACACCAAGTATTTTTCCAGTGAGCATTGTATCATATAGGGATTCCCGCTTCACTTCTCACTTCTGAGAATATTTTTCAGAAAGCTATGGGAACCCGACTGAGTATTAGCACAGCTTTCCATCCTTAGACAGATGGTCAGTCAGAGAAGACTGTACAGGTTTTGGAGGATATGATGAGAGCGTGTGCCATTTATCTAATAAGATCCTGGGATGATTAGTTGTTACTAATTGGATTCGCCAATAATGACAGTTGTCTCTTGAGTATCGGGATGACTTTAGATAAGGCATTGTATGGCCGTAAGGGTTGTTTTCCCGATTTGGATAAGAAGAAGTGGGCGACAGATAGAGAATCGTTCCCGAATTGGTAAGACAAACCTCTGAGGATGTTTAGTTAATAGTAAAGGATTGAGAACACCTTAGAGCAGATAGAAAAGCTATGCTGACAAGAGACAGAAACCATTGAAATTTACCGATGGTGAATTAATATTGTTGGAAGTTACATGCCTTTAGGACATAGCATAAGGACGTAACGAGATTCGAAAAGAGATTGGACAAAGTGGGAGACAAAGCCTGTAGGTTGGCGTTACCACTTGAATTAGCAGGCATCCACAATGTGTCCTATCTTATGATGCTTCGAAAATACTGTAAGACCCGAAATTAAATCGTAAATTTTTATGAGGGATGAAAATGGTCAAAAATTTAACTGAATGGGATTCGGATTGGAAATAAGGATTTAAAATGCGAAGTGAGTGAGTGTTCGTGAAAGGAAGTCGGGTTAAATTAATCCTGAACACGTGCAAGGGCAAAATGGTCAAAAGACCGAAAGTCGGTATAAATTCGAGAAGAAAAATTTAATTAAAAATAATGGACTGAGAAATCTTGGTCAATAAAGGTGAAATAATTTATTCTGGATTAAATTGATCAAGATATCAATTTATGGGAATTAATCGGGATTAAATCGAGATTTTTACTTCGAAAAATAATCCCAAAAATAATCGAAAAATATACCGAAAAGTCATTCGGGATAATATCCCGAAAATACGGAGAAATTATACCCGAAAAAGGGTTAAAATATAATAAATAAATTAAATAAAAATTAAATTAATTAAATTAGAATAAAACAATATAAGTTGTAGATATTTTAGATTATTATAGATTATTTTAATGAATAGTGTAATAATTAAATAAATTATAATAATAATAAAAAAAAGAGAATTTGAAAAAAAAAAGGAAGAAAGGATCGGGATAAACCCGAAAAATAGAAACCGAAAACGACCCGCGACACCCACCGACGATCCCAGCACATCGGCGACCGACAGCCTCCGACGAAGCCACGAGGAGGAAGAGGAGAGGTCGGCGATCACGTGGACACCGGAATCGCGCCGTCAGGTGACCGGAGAAAGCCGATCGGAGCGAAGGAAGACCGAGGGAGAAACGAGCCGATTCCCGACTAACCACCACGACTGGGCTGGAACGGAAGCCAGTGACGAGTTCAGGAGGAGGAGCCGGTCATTTTGAGACCGGTAGCAGCCGACGAAACGGCCAGAATCGCCGACGACGACCAAGACCCGAAATGGGTTCCGACGACCGAGAGAGAGGTGGCCGGATCGACGACCTTCCGGCGATCTTGGGTGAAACCGAGAGCAGATCTGAGATGCGGACGACCCAGCGGAGCTGCTGGCGGTGGAAGCCGGTGGAGAACTGACCGACAAGGCCCTAAACCGGAGTGAACTGGGGTGAACCGGCAGTCCGAACCGGGTTGAACCGGACCGAACCGGTTCAGCCAAGAAAGAAAGGAAAAAAAAGGAGAAAAAGGGAAAAAGAAAAAGAGGAAAAATTCGGGAAAAATCTCGGCGATGTAATCGAGCTACGGGTAAGTCGATAAGCGGTCGAAATTGACCGATTTAAATTTTGAAATATTTTATTTAAGTAATTTCGATTGGAAATTTACCCAGAAAATTATGAAATTGTGTAGCTCGACAATTGGCATCCAACAAGAGCTCGAGATAGTCTCGATTTACGTACTAGTATGGAATCTCGGGTAAGTAACCCTTATTTACGATAATTTACATCGTTATGCGTGCTTCAGATTTAATTATCGCATAAAATAAATTAAATTATGGAAATTTAGATAAATTGTCGTAAATAATAAATTGAACTATTCAAGAGTTAGAACGAGGCCCAATAAATTGTTGGTGGGCCCAATGAGTCCAATAGGCCTCAATAATGTGAAAATTAAGTGGAAAACGGGCTTAAGGTCGATTAAGGCCCATTAAGGTGCAATCAGGCCCAATAGGGGTAAACGGGCCCAATGATTTAAATTAAGCCCAGAAAATAGGAAACACAATTAAGTTGTATAATATCTGACCTGAGGAATATTGATACGCAGTTCCGAACATCGGATTCGGAGCAGATCGGACTGTGCGACGTGACATCAGAGGAAAGGTCAGACTCGACAGGAAAATAAGGTAAGGGAATTCTGCGGACTGCTAGAGGTAACTTTACAAAATTTTAAGTTCATTTGCAGTCCTTTAAAAATTATCTGAAGGGTCTAGAGGTCAAATAATAATTTTAGTGCCCTGAATGGGTAATTTACCAAAATACCCTTGTTAAGGGTAAAATTTACAAATTTAGGAAAAATTGGGAGGAGCAAAAACAAGAGGTTTCTACTCTTTCTGGAGACATTTTAATGCATGCATGAGTAGGCTGGCTAACCTTGAAAGAAAATGCACAGCATTGCATACTTTCAACGATATAATTGTTTTGAAAACTGTTTTGAGGAAACAGAGCCACCTACGTGTTTTTATTTACATGCGATGTGCTAGAGCTCAGCTCGCACGATATTTTGATTGGGGTGATGCATGCATAAGTGCTGGAGCGAGAGCTCGCACTAGAGTTTTACATGCATTGGTGCTGGAGTCCAACTCGCACCAGATTCTTTTTATATGATTTTCGTGACACGGTGCTAGAGTCTAGAGTCTAACTCGCACCAGATTTTCACATGGTTTGCATACAGAGTGCTAGAGCTTAGCTCGCACTAGTTTTACCTGATTTGATGAGAGTGCTGAGCATCGCTCGCACTAATTTTATGAGAACATGCGATAAGCCGTACTTGGAGCAGCGGGTAGACTGTGTGTCACTGATTAAATAGGCTCGCACGTGCGTTTTGAGACATGGCATGAGTATAGAGACATGATATGGGTCCACGAAGTACGATGTACCGTGCAAGTAGCATGGAGTACGATGTACCGTGTGGTATCTTTGGATGCGGCATCTTCGGATGCTGCATCTTCGGATGCGGCATCTTTGGATGCATGGGATCGGATAAGACCGATGAGATGGATTGACCCACCTCCCGGGCGGTTCCCGATCATGGTGAGAACCCGCACACTAGGATCCGTGTAGCAGAGGAACTCCCGAAGACACATGGCCATAGTCCTGGTTATTACCGATATACAGATGTTGCCTGGTCTTGTATGTTGACGACTTTGATGAGATTAAAACTTGGTTTTTAAAATCAAACGTGCATGATGATTATTTCCATTCTTTTCAAACCCATGTGTGAATGTAAATCGATTTTTATGGTTTTATGTGAGTCAGGACCACCCGAGGGATGGGTTGCGTCCTGGCCTTGTTGTGACATTTTAAACGAGAAAGAAATGATTTGAATTAATTGCATGTTGAATTTTGCCATGCGAATGGATTTACATAACATCATAACTCATATCATCTGTTTTAAATGTGTGGAGAAAGGGTGGTTTATGCATGGCACCATGTTCATATAGGTAGTATGGTTACCTACTTGTTCATAGGATTGCCTTACTGAGCTTGATGTGCTCACCCCTTTCATTTTCTCACACAGATAATCTCCAGTAGACGTTGAGGCGACTGAGTACTGCATTTCGGATATCCGCTACTGCCCATCATTTAAGGTATATACACTTGTACATATTGTATCTAAATAAGCATAGCACAGTAACATGTTTATAAGTAACTTTAGGGGGTGTATAAATATTGTAAACAATTATAAATGACTGGAGAAGGAAACAAGTACTATGGTAAATGAATGGTGGGACTGGCATTGACGCACAGCCCAATTTGTTAGTGGAGTGTGGTCACGATCAGAGGACAGGTAAGCATGAAAGAAAATAACAAAACGCGAAAAATTTACTCTGATTTTTGGGTAGTTTTGGGTTGTGACATATAAAGGTGGTATCAGAGCGCAATTGGTCTGATGTGTGTCAGTGTCAGTAATTAGGAATTACATCCCCGTGTTACTGTGCTTGGTTAGATACAATAGTGTATATCGAGATGGGTTTTGACTAAGAAATGGTTGAGAATGCAGGAATGCCTAATATGAGTCGCGTTAGATGAGATAGTGCACGAAGCAGAGGTCGTAGAGGTAGACCTGAGTCTGCTAGTCGTGCTGAGTTGACATGTGAGAATCAGGATGAAATTGAAATGGAGGCTAATGTTGAGCATGCCCCACTGAGTCCAACAGAGAGATCGGATAGTATTGAGACACGCTTCACGAGGTTGGAGCGGAGTGTGGAGATTATTTTGAGGAGCTAATTGCTCAGATTATGAATGAGATTCGAGGGCGCAGCGGAGCATTGGTGGAAACCCACTCGATCTATCATAAGTGTTAAACATCTAGAGCTAAGATGAGAAATGTTTATGGATGTATTCCGGTGACAGGATATCCTGGACATTGTTTAAAAGGAATGATAGATAAAAGTCCTTACTCTAACCTAGAGGATTTGATTTACTGATGAGTATGCTTATGAGTATGAAACTCAATTATATTCCTGGGCAGATATTACCTCGACACTATGAACAAGTGACAGTCGAGTTGTCTAAAAGTTCATGAAATGGCTCAACTTTTCAATTAGAGTCCGATTGGCCCGTGAGATATTACCTATACCGAGGTAGTGCGCAGATTTACAGTTGGGTAAATAAGAACATGAATTGCACGCCTCTGAGATTGGGAAAGGTAGTGAGGGCTGAAATAGAGACAGAAAAGAGAATCGAGAAACGACAGAGATGTTAAAATGGAAAAATGGTAATTGGTAAAAGATTTAATTTGATGAGTCATGGAGTAAGATAATTGGTAAGGCCCCAATGCATCCAATTTTAGCACTCTTGAGGGGCATTGTAATTGGAGGACCCCGACCTGCTACGAAGCAGTGTAGCAATGTAAGCACTGTAAGCAGTGTGGGATGTGTGGTAGATACCACGGAAGAAGGGTCTATACCTATACTGTATTGATGAAAATGGCCGTTAAGTGTGGTAAGACGGACCATTGATTTTGATTGTACAAAGTTGGGCGAGATCGCCCCACAGAAAAGTAAAGAGACAGAGAAAAACTTTGTTGGTATAACTGCAACGAAAAGGGAGGCCATAGCCGAAAAGAAAAAGGAAAGTAGGCTATTGGACGAAGGCGAGAGGATGTCTTGGACCAGGACACTATTGATGTTTCATGGATGTGGTATAAGATACCACACTTGTTATGAATAATGAAGTACATATGTTCATTGATCCTGGTGCCACACATTTATTCATACCGCCTTCATTCGCATATAAGTGAGTAAAAGGCATGAATGCCTCCATCATTGGGCACAATACTGATAAATGAGTACCCCAATAGAGGAGGATTAATTAACGAAATATGGATATAGAGATTTTAAGTTGAAAACAGGAGTGAAAACATCACTGAAAAGTATACTGTAAGTGTTGACAAGTGATAAAAAGGGGTGCAACAGTTGAAATTAAAGGAGTAAAGGATTGTACTCACGGAATGAATAATGAAAGAGTTTTGTCATGAGGGATATACGAAAGGAGATAATCTTTAAGATAAGATAGATCCTAAATACAAGATGTATTGGAGTAAGAGACATATTCTAGGTAAGGAATACCCTTAATATGCGAAGTAATTGGGATTAAGTGATAAGTAGGGAATATAAATTATAACCAAGGATAAAGATGGATATAACCATAACTAGTCTATGTGGTTAAGTCTGAAGGTTAATAAAGGTATTTCAAAATACCTCCTCGCCTGAAGACTTGACAGTGTCTAAAAGTATGTATATATAACCTATAACGTGAAATCGATTGTCGTAATAAATACCTTCAGCATTAGGATACCTTTACTAAGACGATAAGAATATTAAAATTCGACAAATCATAAAGGTTAACATAGTAAAATTTAATAAGAGCCGTTAAGATAAAAAAAAAAGGAAATGACGCGGGTTAGTACCTTGAACGGGAGCAATCTTGAAGTGATATTACACGTTATGCGTAAATAAGTCAAGAATATGGACGATTGAAATATGTAGTGGAGCTCAACTACAATGAGTTATTTAAACTTTACCTGGACCGATTTGTAATCATCATTATTGATGATATGATGGGTGTAGTTAAAGCCCACAGCAAAATTGTAAGCAATAATTGAAAATGGCTTTTACAAATGGGTTGTTGCGAGTTCTCAATATGGTCTACTTGGTTGACACGTTTAACTAAGAAAACGTGGTTTTTGAATGAGATGATAAATAAGATGATAGATGTGACATGAATTTTGGTGTAGTGAAGTATGAACTGACCGCCGTGATTAATTTCACCATACCCAATAGCTCAACAGGTTCTCAGTGAGTATAGATACCTCAAAATAATGAAGGAGCTGTGTATTGATGTATAATGGGAAGATAGTTAATTATAGAGTCAGACAACTCCTTGATCATGAAATAAACTATCTAACTCATGATTTTAAGTTGGCAACGGTAGTATTTGTACCGGGGATATGGTACTATTATGTACAGGGTGAGAAATTTTGGATATGCACTGATCATAAAGCCCCGAGTATCTGTTTTTCACAGAAAGAGGCGAATATGAGAATACGTAGTGGGTTAGAGCTTCTGAGAGATTTTGATTGTGAAAATTGTACCACCTAGGAAAAGCTAATGTAATGGCTGATGCCTTGAGTAGAAAGAGCCTCGGAATGGTACCCCATATGATGGTCAGGGAGCGGAGCTGCTAGAGCAGTTGTGGACCTCAGTAGTGATGTGATCCCTTCTGATGATGACAATGATTATGTGACAGCTAGCCTGAGATTAGAACCGGATGAGCATGCCCGGATTGCACAGGCTTAGCGTGATGATCGGCATGGTGTCGATAGTTTGGGTCAAATTCAGAAGGGTACAGTGATAGAGTTTACAGAGTGTGATGATGATTTACAGAGGTTCCGAGACAGTATGAATGCTCCCCAAGACCACAGTTGATGGGATAGTAATATTGTCAGAAGCTCACTCTTCGGGATATACGGTGCATACGGAAAGTAAAGAATTTATCAAAATCTCAGAAAGGGTATTGGTGGTCAGATATGAAAAGAGACATGGTAGAGATTGTGGAAAAGTGCCTAGTATGTCAGCAGAATAAGGTAGAGTATTAAAAGTCTGTAGGGTTATTGCAGCCTCTACCTATATTAACACGGCACGGGAAATGGGAGCAAGTCTCCATGAATGTCGTGATGGGTTACAGAGAACCCAGGTGAATTAAGAGGCTATTTGGATGATAGTCGATAGAGTGACTAAGTCTACCCACCTTCTGGTTATGAAATCCCCAAATACTCAGAGTGTATATGAGGATTTATGTGTAAGGAAGGTTGTGGAACATTAAGTAGCGTTCCAGTGAGCATGGTATCATATAGGGATTCTCGCTTCACTTCCCACCTCTGAGAATATTTTTAGGAAGCTATGAGAACCCGACTGAGTATTGGCACAGCTTTCCATCCTCAGACAGATGGTCAGTTAGAGAGGACTGTACAGGTTTTGGAGGATCCGATGAAAGCGTGTGCCCTTGATGTTTTTATGCTCCTGGGATGATCAGTTATTACAAATCGAATTTGCCAATAGTGACAGTTGTCACTTGAGTATCGGGATAACAAGATATGAGGCAGTGTATGGCTGTAGGGGTTGTTCCCCAAATTGGATATGAAAAAGTGGGTGACAGATAGTAATTTCTTCTGAATTAGTATAATAAGTCTCTGAGGATGTTCAGTTGAGTGAGAGATTAAGAACACCTCAGAGCAGATAGAAAAGCATTGGAATTCACCGAGGGTGAATTAGTATGGTTGAAATGTTTCTTGTCCTAAGAGAATAAGGACATAGCGAACTTTTGGAAGAAGGTAAATTGAGTTTCGCTGGATTGAATCTTTTGAGAGATTGGACAAGTGGAAGATAAGACCTGTAGGTGGCATTTCCACTTGAATAAGTAGGCACCCGCAATGTGTCCCATCTTTTGATACTTCGGCAATACTATCCAGATCCAGCATAGGTGATCGGGTATGAACTCCAACAGTTCAGCTCAGTGCAAATACAAGTATATTGAAGAAGTTGATTCGGGCATTAAACAGGAAAGAGAAAGTATTGAGATTTAAGATGATCTCCTTAATTAAAGTCCTTTGGTAGTAATACACTCCGGAAAAGGTCACATGAGAATTAAAAAGTATGATACGATTGATGTACGGAGTAGTTTACGGATTCATATGACTTGATTCTAATTTGGAGGACCAAATTCCTTAAGTGGGTGAGATTTGTAAAACCCGAAATTAAATCGTAAATTTTTATGAGGGATGAAAATGGTCAAAAATTTAACTGAATGGGATTCGGATTGGAAATAAGGATTTAAAATGCGAAGTGAGTGAGTGTTCGTGAAAAGAAGTCGGGTTAAATTAATCCTGAACACGTGCAAAGGTAAAATGGTCAAAAGACCGAAAGCCGGTATAAATTCGAGAAGAAAAATTTAATTAAAAATAATGGACTGAGAAATCTTGGTCAATAAAGGTGAAATAATTTATTCTGGATTAAATTGATCAAGATATCAATTTATGGAAATTAATCGGGATTAAATCGAGATTTTTACTTCGAAAAATAATCCCAAAAATAATCAAAAAATATACCGAAAAGTCATTCGGGACAATATCCCAAAAATACGGAGAAATTATACCCGAAAAAGGGTTAAAATATAATAAATAAATTAAATAAAAATTAAATTAGAATAAAATAATATAAGTTGTAGATATTTTGGATTATTATAGATTATTTTAATGAATAGTGTAATAATTAAATAAATTATAATAAAAAAAGAGAATTTGAAAAAAAAAAGGAAGAAAGGATCGGGATAAACCCGAAAAATAGAAATCGAAAACAACCCGCGACACCCACCAACGATCCCAGCACACCGGCGACCGACAGCCTCCGACGAAGCCACGAGGAGGAAGAGGAGAGGCCGGCGATCACGTGGACACCGGAATCGCGCCGTCAGGTGACTGGAGAAAGCCGACCGGAGCGAAGGAAGACCGAGGGAGAAACGGGCCAATTCCCGACGAACCACCGCGACTGGGCTGGAACGGAAGCCACCGACAAGTTCAGGAGGAGGAGCCGGTCATTTTGAGACCGGTAGCAGCCGGCGAAATGGCCAGAATCGCCGGCGACGACCAAGACCCAAAATGGGTTTCGATGACCGAGAGAGAGGAGGCCGGACCGGTGACCTTCCGACGGTCTTGGGTGAAAACGAGAGCAGATCTGAGATGCGGACAACCCAGCAGAGCTGCTGGTGGTGGAAGCTGATGGAGAATCGGCCGGCAAGGCCCTGAACCGGAGTGAACCGGGGTGAACCGGCGGTCCGAACCGGTTCAGCTAAGAAAGAAAGGAAAAAAAAGGAGAAAAAGGGAAAAAGAAAAAGAGGAAAAATTAGGAAAAAATCTCGGCGATGTAATCGAGCTACGAGAAAGTCGATAAGCGGTCGAAATTGACCAATTAAATTTTAAAATATTTTATTTAATTAATTTTTGATTGGAAATTTACCCGAAAAATTATGAAATTGTGTAGCTCGACAATTCGCATCCAACGAAGAGCTCGAGATAGCCTCGATTTACGTATTAGTATGGAATCTCGGGTAAGTAACCCTTATTTATGATAATTTACATCGTTATGCGTGCTTCGGATTTAATTATCGCATAAAATAAATTAAATTATGAAAATTTAGATAAATTGTCGTAAATAATAAATTGAACTATTCGAGAGTTAGAACAAGGCCCAATATGTTGTTGGTGGGCCCAATAAGCCCAATAGGCCTCGATAATGTGAAAATTAAGTGGAAAACGAGCTTAAGGCCATTAAGGCCCATTAAGGCGCAATCGGGCCCAATAGGGGTAAACGGGCCCAATGATTTAAATTAAACCCAGAAAATAGGAAATACAATTAAGTTGTATAATATCTGACCTGAGGAATATTGATACGCAGTTTCGGACATCGGATTGGGAGCAGATCGGACTGCGCGACGTGACATCAGAGGAAAGGTCAGACTCGACAGGAAAATAAGGTAAGGGAATTCTGCGGACTGCTAGAGGTAACTTTACGAAATTTTAAGTTCATTTACAGTCCTTTAAAAATTATCTGAAGGGTCTAGAGGTCAAATAATAATTTTAGTGCCTCGAATGGGCAATTTACCAAAATACCCTTGTTAAGGGTAAAATTTACAAATTTAGGAAAAATTGGGAGGAGCAAGAACAAGAGGTTTCTGCTCGTTCTGGAGACATTTTAATGCATGCATGAGTAGGCTGGCTAACCTTGAAAGAAAATGCACAGCATTGCATACTTTCAACGATATAATTGTTTTGAAAACTGTTTTGAGGAAACAGAGCCGCCTACGTGTTTTTATTTACATGCGACATGCTAGAGCTCAGCTCGCACGACGTTTTGATTTGGGTGATGCATGCATTAGTGCTGGAGCGAGAGCTCGCACTAGAGTTTTACACGCATTGGTGCTGGAGTCCAACTCGCACCAGATTCTTTTTATATGATTTTCGTGACACGGTGCTAGAGTCTAACTCGCACCAGATTTTCACATGGTTTGCATACAGAGTGCTAGAGCTTAGCTCGCACTAGTTTTACCTGATTTGATGAGAGTGCTGAGCATCGCTCGCACTGATTTTATGAGAACATGCGATAAACCGTGCTGGGAGCAGCGGGTAGACTGTGTGTCACCGATTAAATAGGCTCGCACGTGCGTTCTGAGACATGGCATGAGTATAGAGACATGATATGGGTCCACGGAGTACGATGTACCGTTCAAGTAGCATGGAGTACGATGTACCATGTGGTATCTTCGGATACGGCATCTTCGGATGCATGGGATCAGATAAGACCGACGAGATGGATTGACCCACCTCCCGGGCGGTTCACGATCATGGTGAGAACCCGCACACTAGGATTCGTGTAGCAGAGGAACTCCCGAGGACACATGGCCATAGTCCTGGTTATTACCGATATACAGATGTTGCCTGGTCTCGCATCTTGACGGCTTTGATGAGATTAAAACTGGGTTTTTAAAATCAAACATGCATGATGCTTATTTCCATGCTTTTCAAACCCATGTGTGAATGTAAATCGATTTTTATGGTTTTATGTGAGTCAGGACCACCCGAGGGAAGGGTTGAGTCCTGGCCTTGTTGTGACATTTTAAACGAGAAAGAAATGATTTGAAATAATTGCATGTTGAATTTTGCCATGCGAATGGATTTACATAACATCATAACTCATATCATCTGTTTTAAATGTGTGGAGAAAGGGTGGTTTATGCATGGCACCACGTTCATGTAGGTAGCATGGTTACCTACTTGTTCATAGGATTGCCTTACTGAGCTTGATGTGCTCACCCCTTTCATTTTCTCGCACAGATAATCTCCAGTAGACGTTGAGGCGACTGAGTACTGCATTCCGGATATCCGCTGCTGCCCATCATTTAAGGTATATACACTTGTACATATTGTATCTAAATAAGCATAGCACAGTAACATGTTTGTAAGTAACTTTAGGGGATGTATAAATATTGTAAACAATTATAAATGACTGGAGAAGGAAATAAGTACTATGGTAAATGAATGGTGGGACTGGCATTGACGCGCAGCCCAATTTGTTAGTGGAGTGTGGTCACGATCAGAGGACAGGTAAGCATGAAAGAAAATAACAAAATGCGAAAAATTTACTCTGATTTTTGGGTAGTTTTGGGTCGTGACAAATATTATCCGGATCCAGCATATGTGATGGTATATGAGCTACAACAGTTTAGCTAATGAAAGTATAACATATGATTGGAAAAATCGATTTGGGTATTAGATGGAAGGAGAAAGTGTTGAGGTTTAAGATGATCTCCCTAATTAAAGTCTGTTGGTAGTATTACACTCCAAAAAAAGTCACTTGAGAATGACAGTATATGATACAATAGACGTACCCGGAGCTATTTATGGATCCATTTAACTTGGTTCTAATTTGGAGGACCAAATTTCTTAAGTGGGGGAGATTATGTAAGACCCGAAAATTAATCGTAAATTTTTATGAAGGATGAAAATGGTTACAATTTTAAACGAATGAGATTTGGATTGGAAATAAGAATTTAAAATGCGAAATGAATGAGTATTCGTGAAGGGAAGTCAGGTTAAATTAATGCCGAATATGTGAAGGGCAAAACGGTCAAAAGATCGAAAGCCGAAATAAATTCGATAAGAAAATTTAATTAAAAATAATGGATTTGAGAATCTTGATCAATAATGAAGAAATAATTAAATTTTGAGTCCAATTGATCAAGATCCAAAATTTTTAGAAATACCGAAAAGTCACTCGAGACAATATCCGAAAAATATGGAGAAATTATACACGAAAAAGGGTTAAAAATATAATAAATAAATTAAATAAAATTATTTGGAATAAAAAAATGATTTTTTTGATATTTGTGAATATTTTTGACTATTTTAATGAATAAAATAATAATAAACTAATTTATAAATAATAATAATAAATAAAATTAAATTAATTCAAAAAAAAGAAAAAAAAAGAGAAGAACTGAAAATCGGGGAGAGAGAAAGAAGTGAGAAACGAAAAAACGAAGCCAAACTGAGGAGACCACCGGCGAGCCGTACGGTGACAAACGGCCAGGCGAAGGGCCGAAAAAGGAAGAGGAGAGGCCGACGACCTCCCTGGTACCGGCGACGCGCCCCACCGACGCCGAAGAACGTCGGATCGAGGGAGAGAAGTCGAGAGAGGAAAGGGGAGATTCACGGCGATCGGCGCCGATCTGGCCGACCCCACCCCCAGCCGAACGTTCCCTAGGCGCAGACGAGCTGATTGGTGGCGGCCACGATCGACGAAACTGTCGGCAAACGCCGAAAACGGTGAAAAGAGGAAATGGGTGTCAACTACGGAGAGAACAGGCCGGACCGACGACTTTTCGACGGCCTTGGACGAAATCGAGGGCAGATTCGAGCTGCGGACGATCCCGCGGAGCTACTGGCAATGAAAGCCAGTGGAGAACCGGTAGGCAAGGCGATGAACCGGTCGAATCGGATTAAACCGGCTGAACTGGACCGGTCTGAACCGGGTTGAACCGGACTGAACCTGTTTAGCCAAGAAAGAAGGGAAAAAAAGAGAAAAAGAGAAAAAAGAAAAGGGGAAGAGATTTTGGGGATACACCGGACTTCGGGTCAGTCGATACGAGTTGAAGAGTGACCGATTTGATTTTCGAAAAATTTATTTAAATTATATTTAATCGAAAATTAACCCAGAATTAAATATATTAATTGTGCAGTTTTACGACAAAGCCCGAACGAGAGCCGATTGAGCTCCGATTCTCGTACCCCGCATCATATTGGTTAAGTATGTTTTAATTACGATAATATGAGTCATTTAATACAGAGTTTCGATTATTTTACGAAATTTATGGATTAACTCTGTATAAAAAGGCATATTAATCGGAATTGCAACGTAATTACCGTAAATAGTATATGGGTTATCCAATGAGTTTGGAACAAAACCCGATGATTATTAGTAAGCCGAATCAGCCCAGTAAATCTGAAGAAGGGATTTAAATAGTATAAACAGGCAAAAAACGGGTTTGAGGCCCATTAAAGTGCAATTGGGCCCAATAAAGTAAAACGGGCCCAGTACGTTAGATTCGATCAGTAAATGTGATATACTGATAAAAATAAGTGAATTAACCCAAAATATGTGGTTATATGCAGTTTCGTAGACTTGGTTGACATGCAGTTGGATTGAGAGATCGGATATTATCGAGACGAGATAAGTTTGCATGTACATCGAGGTAAGGGAATTTTGTAGGTGTATAGAGATTTCTATACGTATTTATTGAGGGGATTTGCAGGGTTTAGAATTCCTTAAAGTATCTAGAAAAGAAATAATAATTTTTACGAAAATCGGGGCTTAGGTGAATAAAGAAAAAAGATGATTTTGCCCCTGGGAGTAAAATTTACAAAAAGGGTAGTAAGGCAGATAAATTACATGATTATCCTGTTTTAATGTTTTATATAAGTGTATTGCTTTGATTTAAGCAAATATGCACATAGGTTGGCTGTTGATTTCGTGAATTATACGAAAGGGTACCGGTTTGGACCGGTTACTATTTTAAAAGATGTTTTATAAAGATTGAGCCACCTATCATTTTTACACGAGTAAAAAAAGTGCTAGAGTATTACTCGCACTGAAGTTTACTCATTTATTACTCATGAAAAGCCGTATTTGGAGCATTGCTCGTACGAGAAATTTGTGTGTGCACAAAACCGTGCTGGAGCTTCGCTCGCACGAGATTTTAGATATCATGATATGCATAGCGTGGTGCTGGAGCTTCGCTCGCACTAGACGTGAGTTGACATGCATATAGTCGTGCGGAAGCCTCCTGTATACTGTGTGTCACAGAGAGTTGAGATGCTTGCACGTATACTTTGAGACATGGGTTGGTTATCGGCATAGTATTGGGGTGGATAAGACCTACGGCAGGCACCCCCAGACTATGATATGGGTCCACGAAGTACGATGTACTGTGTATGTCACACGGAGTACGCTGTACCGTGCAGTCATGATGACTCGATGATGTTACTTGATATTCTGGCGGGTAGGACTTGACCCCACCTCCCGTTACAGTTGTGATGCCCCGTACACCAGGATCCGTGTAGCCTGGGATCACAGGGACAAAGTATGGCTATAGTCCTCGATTTTTCATACAGTAACCTACATGCCTCACATGATATCATACGGTCTGGATAGACCAGGACAAACCCAAAGGATGGGTAACGTCCCGATTTATGTTTTTAAACGAGATGCGATTTAATGAATCAAGGTATTCCCGAGAGATGGGTTTAGCCTTGATGTGATTGTTTTATGATAAAACAAATAAGTTTTAACGTGAAGAATTTGTAATGAAACAGATAAGTTTTTGAGTGTTGAGTTTATGATGAAACAAATAAGTTTTAAATGTGACGAGCATGAGATGACATACATGATGATTTTTCCATGTTTGTTTTATATATGGATTTCATGATTTCTCTTATATGATATAGACATACATGTGACATCATTTTAGTCTTACATCATGCTCCAAATGTAAACGATTTTATATCATGACATTATCAGCACGTAGATAGTATAGTTATCTACCTGCTTACATTATTACCTTACTGAGCAAGTTTCGCTCACCCTTTCATTTTCCACCCCACAGGGTATATTCAGTACAAAAGAACGACAGTAGTCATATCCGCTGCTTCTTATCAAGATCAGGTATACACATTTGTATAATTTTGTATCTGAACATATAGATGCACAGTATTGTATATAGATGTAATATTGGGGATGTATTTAGTTTAAAATAAATTGATATGTAAATGAAATATGAAAATGGAATGATAAATAGGTGAGAGGTGACTAACACCGAATCATAGCCCAACTGTTTAGTAGTGTAACTGTTCACGACGGGTAAGAAAATGAAAAATCGAAAAATTTACTTTGATTTTTAGGTAATTTGGGTCGTGACACCATAGTACCTACAACACATGTTGCACTGTTCTGTAGTAGGTCGTGGCCCTCTAATCATAATTCCCTTAGCTGGAGTTACAACCGGATACATGGAAGGATTAACTGTCCTCTCCCAGATCTCCTCCATCCTCAACCTTTTTCCCAAAAAATCTCTTTCTTCCCTTATAACTAAAGCCTCTATCCAACACTGGTCTCATCTTATCTCTATCCCTCACTTTACTAACCTTTCCAAACTCTGAGGCAATCCTCTCAACATCTTGTCCACACAGTTGTGCCCCCGCACTGCCTCCTCGTAGGTCGGTATATCCAAGGGAACCAATATGGACCTGATGGTTAGTCTCAATCCATCCATAAAATTCTGGACCTTCTCAACCTCGTTACCTATTGTATCAGGATCATATCTGCCCAAGGAGATAAAAGTCGTCTCATACTCATCCATCGTCCTACTCCCTTGGGTCATCCCAAAAATGCCATCTTTAGCTTTCGTTGTGCAGTATCTGGCACATATCGTCTCCGAAAAGCCTCCAAAAACACATCCAAGATCATATCTATATGACGGGCTCTCAAAATAGGCCTAGTGGATTTCCCCCAATGTTCTGCTGATCCCTTCAGCATGAATACGGCAAACGCTACCATCTCGGTAGTAATGCACTCAAAGAACCCGTATAACTTCTCAATCTCATTTATCCAATCTTCTGCAACTATTGGGTCCTTAACTCCATTGAAAGACGGCGGTCCAAACTTCTGGAACTGTCATAATCTATCCAAATCATAATCGTAACCCCAGCCTCTACTGCCCTGTGGTGCAGCAACAAGTGTAGGCATATCTTGTGGGGGTGGGGGTGTAAGTGTATCTGTTGTCTGAGGTCTCTGGGCTGGTCGTGCCCATGCCTTAGGAGATGCCACCTGCTCGGCATCACCCTGTGTAGCGGGACTCTGTTTGCCCCCAACTCTAGGTAAAGATTGAGTGAGCAACTCTAAGATCATCTCTATACTTTGTTCAATCCACGTGAAGTGTGCCTCAGTACTTTTGGTTCTCTCTCCCAGACCCTGTGGAGCATGTTCAACCTCAACCTCAACCTCCACCTCAACCTCTTCCTAAGTCTCGTGTGTTTCTGGCTCAACACCGACCCCAGGCCTACCTCTACGGCCTCTAACTTGTGCTCTCATCCCTCTACCAAGACTAGTGTTAGGCATTATGCCAAGATTCCTCCATTCACACTAATTTCTTAATCAACCCATCAACGCATGCACAATTATATCTAAACAAGCACAGTAACATGGGGATGTAATTTTCCAACTTATTAAGTATTTTAGACACTGACACGCATCAGACCAACTCAGCTCTGATACCAACTTCTGTCACGACCCTCAACTTACCAAAAATCGTCACAATTTTTTTACTTTTTATACCTTATTTATTATTCGTTCTTACCTTATCTCGATCGTGATCAACTACACTCTCAACAGTTGGGTTGTATGTCGATGTCTATCTCATCCAACCATAACAACTTGATTTGCATTAAAGTTTAGAAGTAAACACTTCTATAAATAAATCAGAGTTACTGTTTATAGGTGCTTACATTACTTTACATCCCCAATAATTACATTCAAAATGCTACTGTGCTATCGAAAGTTTAGATACAAAATTATATCAGTGTATATACCTTACGTGATGGGATGCAGCAGATACCAAAAAGGAAACCTCCAGTCGTTCTCAGTCTATATTCAGTGCTCTGTAGAGAGGAGAAAATAAGGAGGCTGAAGAAACAACACGCTCAGTAAGGCAATCATGCGAACAGGTAGATACTGTACTATCTACGTGATCATGATGCCATACTCAAAACCACACATTTCCTCGTCACACCTCAAGTCAGTAATTCATGCTTATGTTAATGGCATGTAAAGCAAATCATGCTATTTTGTTCAGTGCATAATCAAATTCAAAGCATGGAATAACCATCATGCATATTTCATAAATAAGGCATGGAAAACCATAATGCGTAAGTGCACTTTAAAGCCATTATCCTACTTTCTCAAGCAAATCATGTTATTTAGATCAGTGCACAAATCAAGTTCAAAGCATGGAAAACCATCATGCGTGTTTCACCAGTAACGCATGGAAAATCATCATGCAGAAGTGCACTTTAAAGCCATTATCATGCTTTCTAATCTAAATAAAATCAACACCTGTCAGAACTCAGCCCCTCCCTCGGACTGTCCTAACTCACAATAAATTTGAAAACATGGATTCATTCATAAATAAGAGAGACATGTGAGATAGGCAATATAACAGGGAAATATCCTCTAGGCTTATTGCCATATCCTCTATGATCCCAAGCTACACGGATCAGGTGTGCGGGGTAATACCTCTATCTGCTTCCGCACGAGAGGTGAGTCACGTCCAACCCGTTGGTCCATAGCAGAACTAAACATCATTCTAAGACGGTTTATCACAATCTCAACATGGTACAACATACTCCATGCTACATGCACGGTACAACGTACTCCGTGGACCCATATCATCACATCATATCACGCCACATCTCAATATGCACGTGCGAGCCTATTTAATCGGTGCGACACTTAGTCTACCCGAAGTTCCTAGCGCGGCTATCAATCATGTCATAAAACCACGTGCGAGTAATCTCAAGCACAACAACAAGTATGTTGGACATCTAATGCAAGCTATGCTCTAGCACCATGTCAAAACTAGTATAAAATCTGTGCGAGCTAAGCTCTAGCACAACATCATAGAAATCCATGTGAAAATTAGTACGAGCTAAGTTCCAGCACTCATGCATTTAAAAACACGTCAAATCTCGTGCGAGTCATGCTCTAGCACGCTTTCATTCTTAAGAAATCCATGTAGGTGGCTCAATTCTTTGCAATGCATGGTTATAAAGCCAAATCAAGTCATTTCCTATGCAAATCATTTCAAATGTTAGCCAACCTACCAATCATTTGCTAAAAAGTAATAAAACAGGATTTTCAAAGCATCATGCTTTTAGTTTTCATGCATATGTCTCAAAAACCCAACTCTTTGCCTTTCAATCACCCAATTTGATTTCCTACTACATACATTCTAGAAAATGTAATGCGCCCTAAAATAAGCACAGATGTCTCTAAGACTCCACACAATTCCTTTACCTCGATTTACTCGGGATGTGACTCTCTTCCTCTTAGCTTCTCGCGCTTTGGCTCAACTTGCTTCGGGTGTATCCTCGGAAGCTGTAAATCATTCACCAATCACTTGAGTTAATGTTGTTAACTCACATTTTGACTTCAACTAGTCAATATATTTCATTGAGCCTATTTCGTTAAGTTTGGCCCTTTTTTACATTTGGCCATCATCAAGCCATTTCCAACCAATTTATCTAGTAACTCACTTAGTTACTTGTTTAAGACTTGATGTGAAATACTCTACCCTTACTCTCTCATTCATTTATGCATTTTACCCAATGCCTTAATTACACATTTTACCCTTTTTGGGTAAGTCTCACAATTCATTCCATAACACTATCTTAAAATCATACTCACAACACCATTATTACCTTAAGATATCTCATTCATCATTAATTCCAATACATTTCACTTTCTCACACTAGACTCATTCTAGGTCATAATTGTTCCTTTGCATTCTAGGTAGTTTCTACCATTAATATACATATCAATCTACTCCAAAATCAATATCTAAGAAAATGTACTTGGGTTGTTGCATTAGAAACTCACCTAGCTTGATTTCCCCCTTGATCTAATTAGAAATGCACCTTTGGTCCTTCAATCTAACAAATGGGGTAATGACTCCAAGCTATGTTGTTCTTCTTTTAGATGTGAACAGCTTTGTACAGCTTTCCCTCAAATCTTTATGAAAATGGGTTAATTTAGGAGTGAGAAAGTTAGGTTTTGGATTGAAAATGGAAACGAATGGTTTTGTCTCATGAAATGCAGATCCAACTGCTCCATATTTATATAATTGGCTTGATGAGATTGATCTGCTCAGAGTGGAGATCGATCTGCCTTGCTTAAATTCCTCATTTTCATGACATTTTGAAGGCATGAGATCGATCTGTCGAATGTATGAGATCCATCTGTTCTTTATAATGAGATCGATCTGCTCAGTGAGATAGGATCGATTTGCTTTAGGCTGAGAGCTAAGGAGATAGATCTGGTCTTATGGGGAGATCGATCTACTCCAACCCGACAGTTAAGGAGATCGATCTGCTTGAGTAGGGGATCGATCTGCCTCTTCCAATCATGCTTGATTTTTTCATTCTCAAAGCCATGAGATCGATCTCTCCTTGCTTGGGATCGATCTGGCCTTCATTTTCTACATTTCCACTGCATGTTTCCCAGAATTTTCAAAGGTTAACTCGCCTTTGATTACTTGACTAGTCATTTTGCAATCCATATCCATCTAGTGCTTGGTAAGGCTCATTTCCTATGACTTTCACATTATGAAACTTGTGCGTATCACTTGGAAATAAAAAAAGGTTCGTATAATTCCTCGTTTTACACTTATACATTTCACGTCCTTATACTCATTTCGGATGCTTAAGGTTTTTCATTTACTTAGTTTGCAGCCACTTCAGCCCTTATTTAACCTTCACATGCATCCACAATACTCATTCATTCCCATTTAAACTTCATTCCCATTTAAACTTCATTCCCATTTACTTGATCCAAAATCATCCATATTATAATTCTATTTACATATATACAAAGTTATACATAGATGGGGTCTCACAGTAAACCCATCACAAAGTCTATGGTGATGTGCTCCCATTTCTATGTCGGTATCAGTAGAGGCTGCAGTAACCCCACAGGCTTCTGATGCTCTACCTTCACCTTTTGACAGACGAGACATTTAGCAACATATTCAACAATGTCTCTTTTCATTCCAGACGACCAATAATCTTTCTGGAGGTTTTGATACATCTTGGTACTTCTCGGATGTATCGTATACTTCTATGAGTAAGCCTCAGATAAAATCACTCTCCTGATCTCTGGATCCTCGAGAACACATATCCTGTCCCTGAACCTTAACAACCCATCTGTACTCAACTCAAAATCAGTACCCAGACCTATCTGTACCTGTCTCAACCAATCGATACACTATCCATCACTCTGCTGAGCCTGTTGAATACAACAAATCTCAGTATCAGGCGGGGCTACATCCAAACTAAGGTTCACAAACTGCGCCAACAACTTGTGTTCCCGAACCATCATATAAGACACCAACCCTAGGATCTTCCTCCTCAAGGCATCAGTAACTACATTCGCCTTACCCGAGTGGTACATGATTTCATAATCATAATTTTTCAGGAGTTCGAGCCATCTTCTCTATCTCATATTCAACTCTTTTTGTGAGAATAGATACTTAAGGCTCTTATGATCCGTATATACCTGAAATTTCTCACCATAGAGATAATGGTGCCATATCTTCAATGCAAACACTACGGCCGCCAACTCTAAAACATGAGTTGGATAGCTCCTCTCATGATCCTTCAGCTGTCTGGATCCATAGGCAACTACCTTCCTATCCTGCCTAAGTACACAACCCAATCCCTGGTGTGATGCATATGTATACACAGAGAAACCTCCTGAGCTGGTATGAATGGTGAGAGTCGAAGTAGTGGTCAACCGGTGCTTAAGCTCCTGAAAACTCCACTCATATGCCTCGTCCCACATAAACTTAACATTCTTCCGCGTGAAATGTGTCAATGAAGCAGCTAGTTTGGAGAAACCCTCAGCAAATCTCTAAAAATAACCTGCCAATCCCAGAACACTTCTAATCTCAGTGACTGTCTTGGGCTGTTCCTACTGTACAACTGCCTTAATCTTGGATGGGTCCACTGATTCCCTATCCTTCGATACAACATGGCCCAGAAATGAGATATGCTCTAACCAAAAGTTACACTTATTGAGTTTGGCATACAATTCATTTTCTCGGAGGGTCTGCAGAATTATCCTTAATTACTCCTCATGATCTTCCATAGACTTGGAATAAACCAATATATCATCGATGAACACTATCACAAACTGGTCTAGGTATGGCTTAAATACATCATTCATCAATGCCATAAATGCTGCGGGGACATTTGTCACTCCGAATGGCATAACCATAAACTCGTAGTGGCTATCACAGGTATGAAATGCTGTCTTGGGTACATCTACACTCCGTATCCTCAACTGATGGTACCCAGATCGCAGATCGATCCTAGAAAAGACCTATGCTCCCCAAAGCTAATCCAAATCATCAATGTGTGGAAGGGGGTTCTTGTTCTTAATGGAGGCTTTATTCAACAATCGGTAATCAATACACAATTGGAGGCTTCCATCCTTCTTCCTTACAAATAGAACAGGAGCTCCCCATGGTGAGACGCTCGGTCTAATAAACCCCTTCTCTAGCAACTCTTGCAACTCCTTCTTTAGCTCTTCCAACTCAATCGGAGCCATTCTATATGGTGCCTTAGATATCAGCTCTGTACCAGGTACTAACTCTATACAAAACTCCATTTCCCTATCAGGTGGTAGCCCTGGTAAATCGTCTGGAAAGACATCAGGGAATTCTGTAACTATTGGAATGTCTCTCGATTTCGGGTGTGCCTTATCTGTGTCAACCACATATGCAATGAACCCTTCACATTATCCTTTCCACCATTAGCAACATAAGTCATCACATTAACATTCATACTTAATAAATAAATTCATCTCTCAAATATGATGGATTAAAATTATACTCTTTTCATTTACAATAATCATGTTCTTTCATTTCCTTTCAACAAAACTTACAATAAGGTTATCTACCTCTGAAAAAAATCAATGTCTTAGCATGACAATCCATAACAACATAATTTGCAGCCAACCAATCCATTCCTAAAATTACATCAAAATTGCTCATACTCAATAGAATTAAATTGGCTGCCATATATTTTCCCCCTATCCTCAACTTACAATTCCTATATACATACTCAGTCAACTGCCTATCATTCATAGGTGTGGAAATCATCAACATTCTATCTAACAATGTAGGCTTTACATGCTTTAATATCTTATGGGTAAATGAAGATGATATAAAGGAATGCGTGGCTCCACGATCAAACAATACAAATGCTTCTAAATCAAAAATTAGGATGGTACCTTTAATCACATCCATTGAAGTGTCTGCAATGTCCTGGTGCAATGTATGCACTCGACCTCTGCCAACCACCTATTTCCCTTTTTCCTCAGCTGTAGCCCTCATCCTTGGAGAAGTTGTCTCAACTGGAGCTCTCTCAGCTTTTTGTGTCAGGACCCCATTCTCAATCCATTACTTAACCAAAAGCCACTACAAATTTTTCGCATTTTTAACTTACCTTTCCTCTCTTCAATGGTTGGGCTGTGATTCGATGCCGGAGTCCTCGCTTACCACATCATCCATTATCATACATACATGTCAATATATTATTACTGACTGTAACTGCTTTGTAATACATGTGAGATTTATATAAAGTCTAATACAAATACATTCCCCATAATATATATCGTAAACATCACTGTGCTGTTTCTATGTTTAGATACACAACTGTATAAAATATGTATACCTGGCGATCGATAGGAACTAGCTGTGGACTCAGGAATACTATCCCTCGATAGCTCTCGCTCTACTGGCGCTCTGTAGAGAGATGTAAAGAAAGGGGGTTAAGCATACAACGCGCTCAGTAAGGAAATCAGGCAAGCAAGTAGATATCTACACTATCTACTCAAAATAATGCTATGCCTTGAAAACATTATTTCCTTAACTCACTTTAAAAGCATGTCTTGAAATATAATATATATATATACTTGTACAGATTAAATCCCATGTACAGAAATCATGCTTTCTTTCTCAAATGTAGGCATGTGGTGCAAAACAATGCATCTTTATATAAATCATGCCTTTATGTAAATCATGCCATGTATATTTAAATCAAAATAAATATGGCATTAAATAATTCACAACATAAAATCGGAGTCCGACCCATCCCTCAGGTCTATCCGCAATTTAAATCAGTCAATCAATGTGATATATCATGTGAGACTCTATGGTTAAATGCAAATAGTATATTGGACTATGATCATATCCGAAATGTGATCCCAAGCAACACAGATCTCGGTGTTCGAGGCATCACTGCTGCAACGGGAGGATGGTCAGTCCACTACAGCTGCCAGCTATATGTAACACATGGTACAATGTACTCCTCGTGCCCTCAGGCACGGTACAAAGTTCACCCATGGACCCTACATCACAGCCAGGGTGCCTGCCATAGGACTTAGCCCTCACAACCATGGAATATCAACATCACAGTCAGGGTGCCTGCCATAGGTCTTAGCCCTCACACCTGTGGAATATCATACCACATCTCTAATACCCTCATGCTGGCCATCCTCTCAACATGTGACACTCAGTCACACAAGAATGCGGCATGAGTGGGTAACATGTAAATAATATCACATACAGTGCCCGCCCTTGAGTGCGACACACAGTCGACACTACGCTCGAACACTGTTTCACATCACAAACTCAACTCTAGTGCGAGTAAACCTCCAACAACTAGGTCAATGCATAGTTCATGTATTAAATCAAGTATGAGCAATAGCTCCAGTACCATGCTATGCACAATATTAAATCAAGTACGAGCAATAGCTCCAGTACTATGTCATGTATAAACCATAAAGAATCAAGTACGAGCAACGCTCAAGTAGTCTGTCATGTATCTCATGTAAAACTCGAGTACGAGCAAATCGCTCCAGCACTCTGTCATGCATATATCATATAAAACTGAGTACGAGTAATAACTTTAGTACTCTATCATGCATGTCATGGAAATCTAGTGCGTATCAAAATCCAGCACTAATGTATGTGGAAAACATATGAAATCCAGTGCGAGCTGTGCTCTAGCACGGTTCATTCTCACATAATATGATAGATGGCTCTTTAAAAAGGGATTGTTTACAAAATATTAAAATCAGCACTATAAAGTGTGCTTAATTCACATCAACCATAAAATCATTAGCCCATCTATTTATTTTCATGCTAAACAGCAGTTAAACACTCACAATAATTGTTTCCATGCTTTTTGCAACTTTTCACAAAAGTTAACTTTTTGACTAACTAGGGGTAAAATCGTAATTTGCCACTATCGAGTCGCAATAATTATTATTCACTTTCTCTGACCCTCAGAGTTTTTAAGTGAATGTAAAAGCAGATGAAAATACGTGCAGGTATCTCTAACTACTCGCAAAAGTTCCTTACCTCGGATCACGTCAAGTGACCTCACTTCCTCGGTGCTGCTCAATCTCGCAGTCCGATCAGCTCTCAATGTAAACTCCGGAGTTGTAAATAACCATTCCTCAGGTTAATTATAATTTTCCTACTGTATTACACATTAATACAGTCTATTTTCCCTTAATGGGTCTTAATAATCCTTAATGGGCCTAATTATACCTTAAGCCCATTTTCATTTTACTATTCATTTTCGTTGGGCCTATTGGGCTTTTGGGGCCCACCAACTCTTATTGGGCCTGTTCTAGGCCCATTACACCTTATTGGGCCTAAAATATTTGGGCTTGGCCCATTGGGCCTCTCGGCCACATGCCATGGCCGAGAGCTATCCATGCCTCGGTTTCACCATGGCATGCCATCCATGCCTATTATTTAGCCAATTTCACTTAGGCATTTTCACAAACACTTGGTAGGCAACATTACCAATCATCATATAGTTCATTTAGGCATTTTATCAAACACCTGGATTGCCAACAAATTACATGTATTAATTAATCAATTTGATTAATTCTAATTACACCATTAACATTAATACATGTACACTAATCCATTTATGTCTTAAAATCATATTGACATAATTCAATATCCCATTACTCACTCTCGGCCTAACCCACTTCATGGTGATTTAATATGTTTCATTGCTTAAAACATATATCAACATACTTGAAATCATTCATACATTAACATATATGAAATTGGAAATTAGAAAATATACCAATGTTGTGTTCACCCTTTGTCCGAAACTTTGGAGGCTCTCGGTTTGCACTCTATGGCTCCTTGATAGCCAATTCCAACATATGTCACTCTCCTTTCAATTTGGAACAACTTCTATGAAGAATGCAAGTTCCAAATATGCCTAATTCCTAGTGATTTCTAGTGAGAGAAAGCTTGAAAAATATGTTTCAATAGTTTCTTCTTCTAGCCGAATTTGGTGTGATGAAGATGACAATGGTGTGGCTGAATTTATAAGCCACATACTTAGCCATTAAGCTTTACTTTTCAGCCATTTAACTTGACTTTCCAAGCCTTAGCCATGAGTCACCTTATGAGTCACCTTATGAGTCATAGTTAACTTTAACTATGGTTAGATATTTATCTCATGGGCTTTCCATTTAGGCTTCTCGGTTTGGGCTTTCTTAATGGGCTTTCAGGCTGAAATTTTTACTATGTCTCGGGCCTTTAATTGTCTCAAAATTTGGCTAATCAATTGGTCCAACAATTCGGTCTTAAGGACCTAAAAATTTCGATATACGTTTAGTATACCTTAATAGGCTTTAAAATTTTCACCTTAGGCCCATTATGTTTTTAACCATTAAATTTATTCCGGAATCCTTCCGAATAAATTTTCCTTCCTTCTAGGGATGATTATCTTGTATTCTGGCCAAAAATATTTTTCCCCAATTTTTTCTCCACACTTAAGTTAATTTTTAACCATGATTAGTCAACTATGGTGAAAGTCCACTTTCTTAACTATAGTTGACTTTTTTTTCCTTAACCATTGACTAAGTTGACTTTTTCTCCAAATTTCAAAAGTGTCATATCTTATGTCTTACACTCTCGTCTTTATGTTTCAACCATTCTCGGTGGATAATTTCACCCGAAACACCTTTTCTCGCAAAAAAAGTCCATTTTACCCTTTTTAGCTTTTACTCTCGTTTTCTATGTTCGGGACTAAATCAAGCTGACTTGCCTTCATGAGCTCTCTATGCTCTCTTATTTTAAGTTCTTATTTTTAGTTAGACTGATTTAGATTTACTCAGTTTAGCCTGTGACACTTATAGTTCACATTAGGCTCTTTATGTAGCTTTTGCGTGTTAAATCATTTTACTAACACTTTAAGTCTAGTAAATACTCTTCTTATGATTCAACTATAATTACATAGTGTTCATACACATAGGAATCATAAGGTACAAGCTACAAAAATATGGGTCTGAAAATCCTCCCCTACTCAGAAAATTTGGTCCTCCAAATTAGAACCAAGTCAGTCATCAAATAGGTGAGGGTACTTCTCTCGCATCAGACTCTCTAGCTCCTAAGTAGCTTCCTCTGAAGTATGATGCTGCCACAGAATCTTCACTAACCCAATGGTCTTCGATCTCAATACCTTCTCCTTCCTATCCAATATCTGAATCGGTCTCTCTACATATGACAAGTCCTCTCGGAGCTCCAAAGGCTCGTAACTAATCACATGTGCCGGATCCGGATGATACTTCCGAAGCATCGATATGTGGAAGACGTTATGGACACCTGATAAGTTCGGTGGCAATGCTAACCTATACACCTTATCTCCCACTCGATCAAGTATCTCAAATGGTCTAATATAGCGAGGATTTAGTTTCCCTCTCTTCCCAAATCTCGCTATGCCCTTGGAAGGAGAAACTCTCAAAAACACGGATTCACCAACTGCAACCTGTCAGCATAACTCTTCTGTCTACTCTGAGCCGTCCTTAGTCTCTCTACTATCAAATGGACATCCTCAGATGCTTGCGTAACCATGTCAGGAGCGAAAATCTTATGGTCACCCACTTCTTCCCATCCAATAGGGGAACGACATCTACGACCATACAAAGCCTCATACAGTGCCATCCCGATACTCGAATGGTAACTGTTGTTGTAGGCGAACTCGGCTAGTGGCAGGTGGTCATCCCAGGAGCCTCGATAATCTAGCACCCATGCTTTCAACATATCCTCTAGAGTCTGTATAGTCCTCTCTGACTGACCATCTGTCTGAGGATGGAAAGCGGTGCTCAAACTCAACTGGGTTCCCATGGCTTCCTGAAAATGTCCCCAAAAGTGGGATGTGAAGCGGGAATCCCTATCAAAGACTATGCTCACTGGTACACCGTGTAACCTCACTACCTCGCGTACATACAGTTCCGCTAATGAACTCAAAGTATCGGTCGCTCTCATAGCTAAGAAGTGGGCTGACTTCGTCAGTCTGTCAACGATCACCCATATAGCATCGTGATTCCTGCGGGT
The DNA here is from genome assembly GCA_033439115.1 of Firmiana major. Classification (NCBI taxonomy): domain Eukaryota; kingdom Viridiplantae; phylum Streptophyta; class Magnoliopsida; order Malvales; family Malvaceae; genus Firmiana; species Firmiana major. The sequence continues at coordinate 31,672,771 of CM065896.1, read as the reverse complement.
TCTCCGTAAACCCATCATGAAATCCATGGTGATATGCTCTCATTTCCATGTCGGTATAGGTAGAGGCTGCAATAACCCTGCAGGTTTCTGATGCTCTACCTTCACCTGCTGACATACGAGACACTTTGCCACGAAGTCTGCTACATCTCTCTTCATACCCGACCACCAATATACCTTCTGGAGGTTCTGATACATCTTGTTACTCCCCGGATGTAACGTATACCTCGACGAATGAGCTTCCGCCAATATCAATCTCCTGAGTCTTGGATCCTCAAGAACACACAATCTGCCTCTGAACCTCAGTAGTCCTTCAGAACTCAACTCAAAATCAGTCACTGTGCCCTTCTGCATCTAACTACTCACATCCATACAAAATGGATCAGTCTGCTAAGCCACTCTGATCCTGTCCAACAGGTCTGGCTCCAAGCGTAGACTAGCTATTACATAGCCTGTATCCATGTCAGAAGGCACGACTCCCAAACTGAGGCTAGCAAACTGCTCTAGCAAATCATGTTCCCTAACCATTATATACGATACCATCCCCAGGCTCTTCCTGCTCAAGGCATTAGCTACAACGTTAGCCTTACCCAGATGATAAAGTATCTCACAATCGTAGTCCTTCAGAAGCTCTAGCCATCTTCTCTGTCTCATGTTCAGCTCCTTCTGTGAGAACAGATACTTGAGGCTCTTGTGGTCGGTAAATATCTGGAACTTCTCGCCATACAAGTAGTGGCGCCATACCTTCAACGTAAACACTACTGCTGCTAGCTCCAAATCGTGGGTCGAATAGTTCTTCTCATGATCCTTCAGCTGTCTAGATCCATAAGCAACTACCTTTCCATCCTGCATCAACACACAGCCTAGTCCCTGATGCGAAGCATCGGTGTACACTGCAAATCCTCCTGAGCTGGTAGGGATAGTGAGAATCAGAGCGGTGGTCAATCGACGCTTCAACTCCTCAAAACTCTTCTCATAATCCTCGTTCCATACGAACGGTGCACTCTTTCGAGTAAGACGTGTCAACGGAGCAGCCAACTTCGAAAATCCCTCAACGAATCTCCGATAGTATCCAGCTAAACCCAAAAAACTCCTGATCTCGGTGACTATCCTTGACTGAACTACAGCCTCTATCTTAGATGGATCAGCTGATACACCATCTCTCGATACAACATGTCCCAAAAATGAGATCTGTGACAACCAAAAGTCACACTTACTGAGCTTAGCATATAACTCATGCTCCCGTAGCGTCTGCAACATGATCCTGAGGTGCTCCTCATGCTTCCCCTTGGATCTCGAATACACCAATATGTCATCGATGAAGACGATAACAAACTGGTCCAAATATGGCTTGAACACATCGTTCATCAAAGCCATGAAAGCAGCTGGAGCATTCATCAATCCGAATGGCATGAACAAGAACTCATAGTGGCCATATCGGGTACGAAATGCTGTCTTGGGTACATCTCCACTCCGAACCTTCAGCTGATGATACCCAGACCTTAGGTCAATCTTGGAAAAGACCTGCGCTCCCTGAAGCTGATCTAACAAGTCGTCAATGCGTGGGAGGGGGTATCTATTCTTGATGGTGGTCTTATTCAACAATCGGCAGTCTATACACAATCGGAGGCTCCCATCCTTCTTCCTCACAAATAGAACCAATGCTCCCCAAGGTGAAACACTCGGTCGAACGAAACCCCTATCCAACAGCTCCTGTAATTGTCTCTTGAGCTCCTCCAGCTCAACTAAGGCCATGCGATATGGTGGTCTCGAAATAGGCTCAGTACCAGGTACCAGATCTATGCAGAACTCCATCTCTCTGTCTGGTGGTAACCTTGGCAATTCATCTGGGAAAACATCTGGGTACTCATTGACCACAGTAATATCTGACAACTCCGGATGTGCCTTATCCATATCTACCACGTACTCAATGAAACCTTTATATGTTGAAGGTTTTCCAAATCAGTAATCATGTAATAACCATAACTACTCCTTTCATTTATTCTTATTAAACTTTACAACATATCTAGTAGGGTTAGGAAACATAACTGTCTTATCATGACAATCTAAAACAACATGGTTTACAGATAGCCAATCCATTCCTAATATTATATCAAACTCACTCATACTTAGTAATATTAGATTGGTTGTCATCTCCTTATCCCCTACTCTCAACTTACAGTCATTATATACATATTCTACAACTTGACTACTATTCATAGGCGTACTAATCAACATCATCATACATAAATGTGTACGCTCTACATGTCTTGCTAATTTACATGCAAATGAAGGCGATACAAAAGAATGCGTGGCACTAGGATTAATTAAAACATATGCTTCAATATCATAAATCAGGATGTTACCTCGAATCACATCCGATGAAGCATCAGCTGTCCCCTGGTCCAAAGCATGCACTCGCTCTTGACCCATCACTTGTTTCCCCTTCTCCTCTGTCGTCGCTCTACCTCTCTGAGCCGACATACCAGCTGGAGTTCTATCAGGCTCCCTGCCCCTCAGTGGTGTAGTAACAAATATCTCCTGGCACTCTTTAGCCATATGCCCCTGTTTCCCACATCGGAAACATACCATAGCACTCCGTGGACACGGTCTATCTCCATGTGATCTACTGCATCTTCTGCACCGATCTGCAGTAGGTCTCTGTCCTCCCATGACAATGCCCTTCGCTGGGGCTGCTGTTGGATAAGTAGGAGGTCTAGCATATCTCTCTCGTGCCTCCTCTACCCGTGATCTCTTACCGAAGAGTCTCCTCCCTCCTCGATAACTGAAATCTCTAGCCGGCCTCTTCTTCTGTATATCTCAGCTATGGCTAAACTTCCCAAACTCGGAAGCATTCCTGTCGTAATCCTGCTCACACAGTTGTGCCCTGCGCACTGCTTCCTCATAGGTCACTATGTCTAATGGAACCAACCTGGACCATAGCACCGGTCTCAACCCGTCGATAAACCTGTGGACCTTTCTGGTCTCACTGTACATGGTATCCGAGTCATATCTTCCTAGGGATAGGAATCGAGTCTCATACTCGTCCACATATAAATTCCCCTGGTTTAGTCCCAAAAACTCTGCCTGTAGTTTCCGCTGTGCGGTGTCGGGAACAAACTGCCTCCTGAAGGCCTCTCGAAATATCTCCCAACTGATATCTGTGTGTCGGGATCTCAATATAGGTCGGGTGGATTTCCACTAATACTCTGTAGCTCCCTTCATTAGGAACGCAGCAAACGCGACCATCTCTGAGGTCGTACACTCGAAGAATCCATAAAGCTTCTCCAGCTCTGCTAACCACTCCTCAGCAGCTACGGGGTCCTTAACCCCACTAAATGATGGAGGTCTAAACTTCTGGAATTCTCGCAACCGATGCAGATCTCATCCATACCCTAATCTAATACCACCCGAAACCGATGGGGGTGTAGGAGTATCTACAGTCCTCTGTGCATCAACTGTCTGCGTAGGGGTATCAGGGGCAACTGCCTCTCCTGTCGTAGCTCCTGCCTCCTGTCCCTGCCTACCTGGCATCGTCTGTGCCAGTATCTCTACAATCGTCTTGAGACTATGCTCTAATCTCGTGAAACGCATCTCAACACACTCGGGTGCATCAGTAGCACCTGGAGTCTCATGCGTAGGTAATGGTCCGACAGTGGCTCGTCCCTCGGGTCTATCTCCCCGGCCTTGAGCCCTACCTCTCGTAACTCTACCGCTACGCGTATTTGCCATATAGGCAAAGTTCCTGCATTCATAATAATGAATTAGTCTGTTTCCTATCTGGTATACACAGTTATATCTATACACAGCACAGTACTATGGGGATGTACACTTTTCTATTTTCTAACACCGACTCACATCAGACTAACCTTTGCTCTGATACCATTCTGTCAGGACCCCATTCTCAATCCATGACTTAACCAAAAACCGCTACAAATTTTTCGCATTTTTAACTTACCTTTCCTCACTTCAATGGTTGGGCTGTGATTCGATGTCAGAGTCCTCGCTTATCATACATACCTGTCAATATATTATTACTGACTGTAACTGCTTTATAATACATGTGAGATTTATATAAAGTCTAATAAAAATACATTCCCCATAATATATATCGTATACATCACTGTGCTGTTTCTATGTTTAGATACACAACTGTACAAAATATGTATACCTGGCGATCGATAGGAACTAGCTGTGGACTCAGGAATACTATCCCTCGATAGCTCTCGCTCTACTGGCGCTCTGTAGAGAGATGTAAAGAAAGGGGGTGAGCATACAACGCGCTCAGTAAGGAAATCAGGCAAGCAAGTAGATATCTACACTATCTACTCAAAATAATGCTATGCCTTGAAAACATTATTTCCTTAACTCACTTTAAAAGCATGTCTTGAAATATAATATATATATATATATACTTGTACAGATTAAATCCCATGTACAGAAATCATGCTTTCTTTCTTAAATGTAGGCATGTGGTGCAAAACAATGCATCTTTATATAAATCATGCCTTTATGTAAATCATGACATGTATATTTAAATCATAATAAATATGGCATTAAATAATTCACAACACAAAATCGAAGTCCGACCAATCCCTCAGATCTGTCTGCAATTTAAATCAGTCAATCAATGTGATATATCATGTGAGACTCTGTGGTTAAATGTAAATAGTATCCTGGACTATGATCATATCCGAAATGTGATCCCAAGCAACACAGATCACAGTGTGCGGGGCATCACTGCTGCAACGGGAGGATGGTCAGTCCACTACAGCTGCCAGCTATATGTAACACACGGTACAATGTACTCCTCGTGCCCTCAGGCACGGTACAAAGTTCACCCGTGGACCCTACATCACGGCCAGGGTGCCTGCCATAGGACTTAGCCCTCACAACCATGGAATATTAACATCACAGTCAGGGTGCCTGCCATAGGTCTTAGCCCTCACACCTGTGGAATATCATACCACATCTCTAATACCCTCATGCTGGCCATCCTCTCAAAATGTGACACTCAGTCACACGAGAATGCGGCATGAGTGGGTAACATGTAAATAATATCACATACAGTGCGCGCCCTTGAGTGCGACACACAGTCGACACTACTTTCGAACACTGTTTCACATCACAAACTCAACTCTAGTGCGAGTAAACCTCCAGCAACTAGGTCAATGCATAGTTCATGTATTAAATCAAGTACGAGCAATAGCTCCAGTACCATGCTATGTACAATATCAAATCAAGTACGAGCAACAGCTCCAGTACTATGTCATGTATAAACCATGAAGAATCGAGTACGAGCAACGCTCCAATACTCTGTCATGTATCTCATGTAAAACTCGAGTACAAGCAAATCGCTCCAGCACTCTGTCATGCATATATCATATAAAACTGAGTACGAGTAATAACTCTAGTACTTTATCATGCATGTCATGGAAATCTAGTGCGTATCAAAATCCAGCACTAATGTATGTGGAAAACATATGAAATCCAGTGCGAGCTATGCTCTAGCACGGTTCATTCTCACATAATATGATAGATGGCTCTTTAAAAAGGGATTGTTTACAAAATATTAAAATTAGCACTATAAAGTGTGCTTAATTCACATCAACCATAAAATCATTAGCCCATCTATTTATTTTCATGCTAAACAGCAGTTAAACACTCACAATAATTGTTTCCATGCTTTTTGCAACTTTTCACAAAAGTTGACTTTTTGACTAACTATGGGTAAAATCATAATTTGCCACTATCGGGTCGCAATAATTATTATTCACTTTCTCTAACCTTCAGAGTTTTTAAGTGAATGTAAAAGCAGATGAAAATACGTGCAGGTATCTCTAACTACTCGTAAAAGTCCCTTACCTCGTATCACGTCAAGTGACCTCACTTCCTCGGTGCTGCTCAATCTCGTAGTCCGATCAGCTCTCAATGTAAACTCCGGAGCTGTAAATAACCATTCCTCAGGTTAATTATAATTTTCCTACTGTATTACACATTAATACAGTCTATTTTCCCTTAATGGGTCTTAATAATCCTTAATGGTCCTAATTATACCTTAAACCCATTTTCATTTTACTATTCATTTTCGTTGGGTCTATTGGGCTTGTGGGGCCCACCAACTCTTATTGGGCTTGTTCTAGGCCCATTACACCTTATTGGGCCTAAAATATTTGGGCTTGGCCCATTGGGCCTCTCGGCCATATGCCATGGCCGAGAGCTATCCATGCCTCGGTTTCACCTTGGCATGCCATCCATGCCTATTATTTAGCCAATTTCACTTAGGCATTTTCACAAACACTTGGTAGACAACATTACCAATCATCATATAGTTCATTTAGGCATTTTATCTAACACCTTGATTGCCAACAAATTACATGTATTAATTAATCAATTTGATTAATTCTAATTACACCATTAACATTAATACATGTACACTAATCCATTTATGTCTTAAAATCATATTGACATAATTCAATATCCCATTACTCACTCTCGGCCTAACCCACTTCATGGTGATTTAATATGTTTCAATGCTTAAAACATATATCAACATACTTGAAATCATTCATACATTAACATATATGAAATTGGAAATTAGAAAATATACCAATGTTGTGTTCACCCTTTGGCTGAAACTTTGGAGGCTCTCGGTTTTCACTCTATGGCTCCTTGATAGCCAATTCCAACATATGTCACTCTCCTTTCAATTTGGAACAACTTCTATGAAGAATGCAAGTTCCAAATATGCCTAATTCCTAGTGATTTCTAGTGAGAGAAAGCTTGGAAAATATGTTTTATTGGTTTTTCTTCTAGCCGAATTTGGTGTGATGAAGATGACAATGGTGTGGCTGAATTTATAAGCCACATACTTAGCCATTAAGCTTTACTTTTCAGCCATTTAACTTGACTTTCCAAGCCTTAGCCATGAGTCACCTTATGAGTCACCTTATGAGTCATAGTTAACTTTAACTATGGTTAGATATTTATCTCATGGGCTTTTCTATTTGGGCTTCTCGGTTTGGGCTTTCTTAATGGGCTTTCAGGCTGAAATTTTTACTATGTCTCAGGCCTTTAATTGTCTCAAAATTTGGCCAATCAATTGGTCCAACAATTCGGTCTTAAGGACCTAAAAATTTCGATATACGTTTAGTATACCTTAATGGGCTTTAAAATTTTCACCTTATGCCCATTACGTTTTTAACCATTAAATTTATTCCGGAATCCTTCCGAATAAATTTTCCTTACTTTTAGGGATGATTATCTTGTATTCTGGCCAATAATATTTTTTCCCAATTTTTTCTCCACACTTGGGTTAATTTTTAACCATGATTAGTCAACTATGGTGAAAGTCCACTTTCTTAACTATAGTTGACTTTTTTTTCCTTAACCATTGACTAAGTTGACTTTTTCTCCAAATTTCGAAAGTGTCATATCTTATGTCTTACACTCTCGTCTTTATGTTTCAACCATTCTCGGTGGATAATTTCACCCGAAACACCTTTTCTCGCTAAAAAGGTCCATTTTCTATGTTCGGGACTAAATCAAGCTGACTTGCCTTCATGAGCTCTCTATGCTCTCTTATTTTAAGTTCTTATTTTCAGTCAGAATGATTTAAATTTACTCGGTTTAGCTGTGACACTTATAGTTCACATTAGGCTCTTTATGTAGCTTTTGCCTATTAAATCATTTCACTAACACTTTAAGTCTAGTAAATACTCTTCTTATGATTCAACTATAATTACATAGTGTTCACACACATAGGAATCATAAGGTACAAGATACAAAAATATGGGTCTAACACTTTACCCTTCTGTGGGGCAGTCTCTATAATCTCTGGACAATACCTCACTTTATGCCCTAGCTTCTCACATCTGTAACACACAACAGGAGTCATCGGATAAGGACTGGTACTATGAAATCCACCATATCTGCTACACTGATCGGTAGTAGGCCGTGGTCTTCCAATGACTACACCCTTTGATAGAGCTAATGTTGGGTACAGAGGAGGTTTAACAGCTCTCTCCTACACTTACTCAATCTTAGGCCTCTTCTTAAATAATCTCTGGCCTCCTCTCTTGATCGCTCTATCAATCTCGGATCTCTTCCAATCTCTATCTCTCTTGCCACTAACCTTTCCAAATTCAGAGGCATTCTTTTCAAAGTCCTGTTCACATAATTGTGCCCTACGCACTACCTCTTCATAGGTGAGGATGTCGAACAGAGCCAATCTAGACCTGATGGCTGGTCTCAGTCCATCCATAAACTTTTAGACTTTCATAGCCTCACTACTCAATGTATCAGAGTCATACCTCCCTAAGGATATGAACCTCAACCCATACTCATCAACAGAACGATTCCCTTGAACCAAGTTAATAAACTCCATCCTCAACTTCTTTCGTGCAGTGGCTGAAATGTACTACCTTCTAAAGGCCTTCAAGAATATCTCCCATGTGATCTTGGAGTGTCGGGCCCTCAGAATAGATACGGTGGATCTCCACCAGTGCACTGCCTTGCATTTCAGTATAAATACGACAAAGGCCACTTTCTCAGTCGATGTGCATCTGAAGAACCTATACAACTTTTTCATTTTATATACCCAATCCTTAGTAACAACCGAGTCCTTCACTCCTATAAATACTGGAGGTTTCAACTCCTGGAACTGCCTTAACCTACTCAACTCGCAGTCATAACCCAGGTCACTCTTGCTCGGCTGTGGAGCGATAGGAGAAGTTGTATCCTATATTGGGGGTGGTGTAACAGTCTCTGTAGTCTGAGGCCTCTCTGCCTCTGCAGCTGCTTGTCCAGTAGTAGTAGGTTGCACACTGGACCTCGTCTATCACCAGAACCTAATGCCTGTGTGACTATCTCCACAAGCCTCTCAATACTCCGCTCTATCCTAGCGAACCGCGCCTCAGTATCCCCTGGTCTCTCAACAGGGTCTTGTGGAGCCTGATCAGTCTGCGGTTCCGCACGGCTCTTAGGCCTGCCCCTACGGCCTCTAGCACGTGCACTCGTCCCTTTACCTCGACCGGTGACAAGAATATGCCTAATTTCCTGTATCCATATCATATATTAGTCTTATTCTATCTCGGTATACACAGTTATATCTAAACAAAAGAACAGTAATATGGGATGTAACTTTCCTACTTATTAGTATCGACTCACATCAGACCAATTCAGCACTGATACCAATCTTTATCACGACCCATTTCATTCATTTCATATAAAAATCACCATAAATTTTTCGCTTTATTCGTTAACTTACCCGGTTGTGAACAACCCTCACAAACACAGTTGAGCTGTGAGTCAGTATTAATCATCATTTACCATACCTCTTTCAATTAATAAAAAAAAAAACATACATTTGCAAGTTTAAGTTATGTACTTATACATGACATGTTTGCTAACATTTACATCCCCCATATTACAATTCAAAATGATTACTGTGCTATTACATGTTCAGATACAAAAAGGAATTCCTGTGTGTATACCTCTTGGTGATGGAGAGTAGCGGATATCTAAATACAATGCCTCAGTCCTTCACTAGACTACTATGCGTACTCTGTAGAGGGCAAAGTGAATGGGATGAGCAACCACACACTCAGTAAGGCAATAATGCAAGCATGGTAGATAACTACACTATCTACATGCTTATAGTGTCATGCATAAAAATAATTAAAATCTAGAGCATGAGGAAATATTAAAACTATGCCATATGTATATACATATATCATGTATTAAAAAACATGAAAATAGGCATGTAAACATGGAAAAGATCATGTAAAACTTCTCATGCTTATAGTAATAAAACTCATCATAAAAAAGGAAACTCATCACAAAGCCATCCCTCTGGATTTATCATTTTCTCAAAACATATCAAAATTCATCGCAAGCAACAAATACCATTTCTTTAAAATCATCCCTCAAGGCTCAACCCCTCTCTCGGGTCTACCCTGGACAACGCAATTCATACTTAATATACAAAACCATGTGATATCATGTGAGACAGGTGGTCACTATATATCGAGGACTATGTTGGCCAACTATTTCATTATCATCCCAGACCACACGGATCCCGGTGTGTGGGGCATCAAGCTGGAACGAAGGTGGGTTAGTCTTACTGTCACGACCCTCAATTCACCAAAAACCCACTACAAATTTTTCATTTTTCATTTATTATTTAATCCATTTCTTATTATGTGTTCTTTACATTTACCTTACCTAATCGTAAACAGCTACACCTCCAACAGTTGTGCTGTGTGTCAGTGTCAATCTCATCCAATCATACCATTTCAAATTACAATTCATTTAAATGTAAACATTGGTATTTCTACGTCAGAGTTGCTGTATTACATGTGTTTACAATTCTCTACATCCCCAAAAACTACATTTAATGGTATTACTATGCTTTGACATTTTTAAATACAAAAGCTATACAAATGTGTATAGCTCGTGTGATGGGATGCAGCAGGCACCAAAATCCAATCCTGAGTCTCCCACTATCTACTGTAAGTGCTCTGTAGAGAGGGAAAATAAGGGGGTGAGCAAACCATGTGCTCAGTAAGGCAATCATGCGAGCAGTAGATAACTATATTATCTACGTGATCGTGATGCCATGCTTAAATCACACATTTATATGTCAAACTCCAAAACGTATGCTCATGCTTGTGTTTATGCCATGGAAAGCAAATCATGCTATATAAATCAGTGCATAGTTCTTAAAACATAGAATTGAAAAATCATCATGCGTAATCAAAATCAAAGCATGGAAAATCATCATGCAAAGAGCACTTAAAAGCATTTCCAATTCTCAACACAAACAATATAAAATCATCACTCGTCCGGACTCAGCCCCTCCCATGGACTATCCTGACCCATAAAACACATTTCAAAACATGGATTTCTCATTCAATAATAGAATGTGAGATAAGCATACAATATCAATAAGGGTAATAACTAGGATTATAGTCATATCCTCTGTGATCCCAGGCTACACGGATCCTAGTGTGCGGGTATCACCTTTATCTGCTTCAGCACAGGAGGTGGGTCACGTCCAACCCGTCGGTTTATAGTAGAATCCATCGTCTGAAGATGGCATAAATATCACACATGGTACAACATACTCCATGCTACTTGCACGATACAAAGTACTCCGTGGACCCATATCATCACAATATCCTGCCACATCTCAATATGCACGTGCGAGCCTATTTAATTGGCGTGGCACACAGCCTACCCGAAGCTCCCAGCACGGCTCCCGACATGTCATAAAACCACATGCGAGTAGTCTCAAGCACAACAACAAGTATAATGGATATCTAGTGCGAGCTTTGCTCCAACACCATGTCTAAACTCGTATGAAAACTAGTGTGAGCTAGGCTCCAGCACAATGTCATAAAATCCATGTAAAAACTAGTGCGAGCTAAACTCCAGCACTCATGCAATGTAAATCTCTAGTGCGAGCATCGCTCCAGCACTAATGCACGTATAAAACACGCCAAATCTTGTGCGAGTAGTGCTCAACACATTTCATTTCCACAAAACTCATGTAGGTGGCTCATTCTTTGCAAAGCATGGTTTATAAAACCAAATCAAGCCACTTTGTGCAAATCATTTCAAATGCTAGCCAACCTACCAATCACATACTAAAAGCAATAAAACGATTTCAAAGCCTTATGCTCTTGCTTTTAATGCATATTTCACAAAAACCAACTCTTCACCCTTCAAACATTCATTTCATCCTATGACTCTTAGCTACATTAAAAATCGCCCATGTACCCGAAAGGCGTATAGATATCCCTAGGGCTAACATAATTCCCTTACCTTGTTTCTCTTGGAAGCAACTCTTCCTTCCTTTCCAACTTTTAGTGATTTGGCTAAACTTGCTCCAATTTTATCCTCGGGAGCTGCGAATATACATCAATCATATGAGTCAATACCAATAACTCATATTCTAACTTTAACTAATCGATATATCTTATCGAGCCTATTTATCGAGTTTGGTTTATTATCACATTTGGCCATTATTATGCCATTTCTAATTAATTTAACTAACAACACACTTGGTTACTTATCAAATACTTGGCATAAATGTTTATCCATAACCTTCCATCATTCATGCATTCTCTACAACATCATTTATGCACATTTTTATCACTTGACTAATCTCACAATGTGCTTCATCCAATCATCTCAACATCATGCACATTACCTTACTAACAACTTGATATAATCCTTTTTATCATCAAATCATACACATTTTACTTTCTCACACTAAACTCATTCTAGGTTATGCTTGTTCCATTACATTCTAGGTAGTTTCAGTCATCAATAGATACATCAATCTACTCACAATAACAACTAGATCAATATACTTAGAGTTGGTGTATTGGAAACTCACCTAGCTTGACTTTCTTCTTTTCCATGTTTGGAAGACTCCTTAGCTCCTTCAATACAATAAATGAAATGTTGGCTCCAAGCTATGTTGTTCTTTTCCTCAAGATGAACAACTTTGCTCTAATAGCTTTTTCTCAAATCTTTTTATGGAAGAGGGTACATTTTAGAGAGAGAAAGCTTGGTATTTTGGGTGAAAATGGAATAGGTATGTTGGTTTGTTGAAGAAAGAGTGTTTACCATAAGGTATTTATAGATTGAAAGTGATGAGATCATCTGCTAGGGTGAGGAGATCGATCTTCCTTTAGTTTTGGCCATCGAATTCTCAGGTTTTAGAAGGGGAAGATCGATCTTGGCTTGGCAGAAGCTTAGGGAGATTGATATGCTCTTGGGGAGAGATCGATCTGCTCTTAACAAAATCAAATGGAGATCGATATGCACTTAAGGGGGTATCGATCTGGGCTTGGCAGAGGCTAATGCAGATCGATCTGCTCATTGGGGAGATCAATCTGCTTAGCAGATTCACTTGGAATTGCTCTGTTTCACACAAGGGATCAATCTGCCTTGAATGAGAGATCGATATGGCCCTCATCTGCAGCCTTTTTGTTGTAATGTTTTTAGAATTTCTAAGGGAGAACTTGTGTTCGATTGCTTCGCTAGTCATTTTACAATCTATTCACACTTCGAGCATGGAAGGGTTCATTTCCTATGATATCCGTGTTATGGAACTTGTGTGTTTTGCTTGGAAATTAGAATGGATACACAAAATTCATCGTCCATGCATTATCATTTTGTTTCTTCATTCCTTATCTTCAATCTAAGTTTTTAAAATTTTATTCGTTTAGTTTATGGCCACTTCATCCCTTATTTATCCTTTATTTGTATCTTGACACTCATTCATCCCATTTGCAAATTCATTCACATTTACTTGATCCAAAAATCATCCATCTTATAATTCCATTACATATATTACAAAATTATACATACATGGGGTCTCACACATACGCCAGACTTTTAAATTAACATCATAACCTCACAGTACAACGTACTCCATGTGATGTACACAGTACAACATACTCTGTGTACCCATATCATGGTTAGGGGTGCCTACCGTAGGTTTGATCTACCCCATGCCATGCATAACCTATTCAGTCTCAAGTGCACGTGCGAGCATCTCATCCGTGTGACTAACAATCCACAGAGGCATCAAGCATGGCTCGTGCAAGCATCTCATCCGTGTGAAACACAGTCTACACGAGGCATCCAGCATAACTCATAACATATCACATTGTGAAAACTAGTGCGAGCCAAGCTCTAGCACGATTCATGTATCATTAATAAATTCCCTCATACAAGCAACGTTCTAGTACGACTTTATGCATAATAAATAATGAAATAATCACGTATGAGAATAGCTCCAATATGGTTATATGCATAAGAAAATCAATTCAAATCCACGTACGAGCAAAAGCTCCAGTACGATTTATAAAATGTCATAACTCAAAACACGGTGCGAGCTAAGCTCCAGTACATTTTATACATATCAAAACATCAAAATCCAATGCGAGCGAAGCTCCAGCACGATTTAGCTTATACAAATCCAATAGGTGGCTCCACCACTTCAATAAAACGCATTCAAAATCATAATTTGCACCTGACTCGTGCTATTTTGTGAAATCATGAAAATCAAATAGCCAACCTATCCGTAAGTTCACTTAAACCAAAGCAATGTATTTCATACAAATGTCAAAACATATATTTATGCAATTATTAACCTTACTATCCCTATTTGTAAGATTCACTTCAAAACCAAATCATATATAATCGTAGTCGTTCACACAAACCATTAATTTTTTTCTAGATAACCAAGCATTTACAAAGCCTTATAAATGCCCACAAAATACGTGCAGCTATCTCTAGGTACTTATAAAATTTCCTTACCTGAAAATGCATCGAATGATTCCAATTCCTTAGAGATGCTTGATTGTGTAGTTCGATTCGTCTCCAACGAAGTCTCCAGGACTGCATGATATTACATAACACATCAATTTAATCTAACGAAATAAAATTATTGTGTTTACTATAGTCGATTCGACTTATAGTTTTCATTAACTCTCATAAGGCCCCGCTTTGATTGCTCTACTTATTTCTCGAGAGTATATTGAACTCTTTAGGCCTATTTATTCACACTAAGTCGGTATTAAGTCTATAGTGCCTCTAGTTCATCATTTCCTTTACTATGGAAATTTATCAAACACCTCATATGCTTATTTTCATAACATGGCTAATCTTACAATGTAGCTTCATTCAGTCGTCTCAAAATTATGCATATTCCCTCACTAACACCTTAGTATAATCCATTCATAATCAACTCAACCATATCATATTTTCTCACACTAAACTCATTCTAGGTTTTGGTTGTTTCAATACATTCTAGGTAGTTTCAATCATCAATAAATATACCAATCTACTCACAACAACAACTAGATAAATATACTTTGAGTTGGTGTATTAGAAACTCACCTAGCTTGAGTTTCCTCTCTTCCAAGTTTGAAGAATCCTTTGCTCCTTCAAACCAACAAATGAAATGTTGATTCCAAGCTATGTTGTTTTCTCTTTACAATGAACAACTTTGCTCTAATAGCTTTTTCTCAAATCTTTATGGAATGGGGTGAAATCTTGAGTGAGAAAACTAGGCTGTGGTTGAAAATGGGAGAAATTTGGGTTGTCTCATGGAAATGAAGATTCAGCTGCCTAGTTTTTATAGAAAATACCTTATGAGATCGATCTCCAAATGGGGGAGATCGATCTGCCCTTGCTTGAATCCTTCAGAATTTCGATAATATACAGGCAGGGAATCGATTTGTTTATTGCTTGATATCAATCTGCCATGTTACATGAGATTGATCTGCTCAATGGGATAAGATCAATCTTTGTTCATGGGATAGGATCAATCTTAGCCAGGCAGAAGGCTTTAGAGATCGATATGGCCTTAAGAGGCAGGAAGAGATTGATCTGCCTATGGGAGGAGATCGATCGAGTCCAACCTGAGACAACTTGAGATCGATCTGCTTGGGTGAAGATCGATCTCCCTCTGCCAGAATACTTGGCATTTTGTTTTCAGGCCATAAGATCGATCTCCCCTTGTAATGAGATCGATCTGGCCTTCATCATGCAGCATTTTAGTTGTAATTTTCCAAGTTTTCATGGTTAAACTCCCATCTAATCACTTTAATATCCATTTTGAAATTCATTCACACTTAACACTAAAAAACATTCAATTCTCATGATTCACATATAGTTTAATCTTGTCTATACATCATGGAATTCATAAATTTACATAGAATTGTACGTGTCTTATAAGATGTTTAATGTATTCAGCTAAGTTAGATTGGATATCAATTATAGCCTCTTTGTAAGGTGATGTCATTAAAGTATCCATTATGATTCATTTTGTATGGTTATAGATCAAATCAAATGAAAATGAATTCAATGTTCTTGTGGAATTTTAAATTGGATCAATGATTGAATGCTTTGCATCACTTAGAGTTTAGACTAAGACTACAACCTTTAAGACTCTCAATTATAGTTATCTACATCTATGCAATTTTGAGATGTTACAGAGTTGGTATTAGAGCTTGAGTTGTCTAGTCCATGTCAATGTTGGCAGGTTAATATTAAAGTTACATCCTAAGTTTCTGTGGTTGTCTGCTTTTAGATCGAGTATAACTGTAAAAAGTTATGCTAAATTGATGGTTTTGGATACAAATTAGCTAAGCACTATGAGTGGACAATAAGGTAGACCTTAGTGGTAGGCTCCGCCACCTGTACCACCTGCTTTACAACCCCATAGTCTAAACTCCTGCATGTCGAGCCTTGAGTAGAGGCTTGAGCAAATCTTTAAAGCTTTGACTACCATGTTTGCCCAACATTTTGGGGCAAACAATTTCGAAATGGATAGTCAATAAACAATACCTTCAGCTTTTTCGGCTCAAGCCCCGCCACCATCACCAATACCTCTAGCCCCTTAACTACCACTACCTTATCCACAACATCCGTCGTAGGCTCCACCTCAACCTAAAGCCAAGGTTAAATTCGTAGCATGGTGACCCTATTTAAAGACTTCTTAAAGATAGATCTTTCAATCTTCAATGGCAACAAAGGCTTGGTGAAAGAAGAGAATTGGGTGCAGGGCGTAGAGAAAACATTTGGGTACCTAATTGTACCCCCACTAAGAAGGTATCATTGGCAACATATGTGCTTAAGGAAGAGGCTAAGAAATGGTAGAAGTCCTCCCATACCATTTTGGCAGTTCAACATCCGAAAGTTACTTGGGAAATCTCTTTAGTGGCATTTAACATATAGTTTATTCCTCAGACTACGAGGAAGAAGATGCAGGCTAACTTCATTAATCTAACCTAGGGTAACATATCTGTCAATGCATATGAATCACACTTCATCACCTTCAGCCCATTTGATCTTGAGATGGTGCAGGATGAAGAGCCACAGACTACTTACCTTCAACCTAACCATATTTCATTAGGCCCTTAAGAGGCCCAAATTGTAAAGCAAGGGTTGAAAGTTACTCAAGCTGAGTATGGGTTTCAGGGTAAAGGCAATGATAAGGGCAAGAGACATGGGACAACCACTCAGGACAGTTCAAGGGGTGGGAATTTGATGAGGTCGAGCTAAGTTTAGCAAGCCTACCACTCATTCTACCACCAATCAGACATCATTAGCCATCAAAGGCTCCTTACAAAGAGGTCTGACTTATAAGAATTGTGGCAAGTATCATGGCCACCAAGATTGCCACTAGCTCATAGAAGCTTGTTCCAATTGTGGGTAGATGAGGCATATGATTAAGGACTGTCCCACATTGATGAATGCTTAGAAGTGGCCTAAAAGACTAACCCCATTGAAGAAGGCTATAGCTACAAAGAAGGGTAAGAAGTCGGTGACCCAAATGGAGAGTTTTTAAACTAGACAAGGAATTATCTAAGGGCTCAATTGAAGTCATTAAGGATAAGCTTTCTATTTTTGGTATTGGAGCACACGTACTATTTGATCCTGGCTGTACGTATTCTTTTATGTCCCTATCATTCATTAGTAAGTTACATATAGAGCTTGAGCCTTTAGGTTATGTACTGCACATTTGTACCCCTATGCAAGAGAGCAAATGACAGATTCAGTGTATAAGAATTGTAAGATCAAGGTAGGAGAAAAGGATATGGTAGCATATTTAATTTTAATTAGTATTTGGGGTTTTAATGTGATTTTGGGCATAGATTGGTTGACTACCAATCATGTCAATTTAGATTGTTACTCTAAGACTATAACCTTCTCTCTACTTGACAAATATGATACAAGCTTTGGCAATCAGAAATGAAATAAGATTATTTATGTGTTTTGTAAGTCTAATGAGGTTTTGGTTGATGTGAAGGATTTATTGCCTATGTGGAAGACTTAGAAAGGGTACATCCAGGACTCAAAGATATTCCTATAGTTAGGGATTTCTTAGATGTATTTATAAAGGAATTGCTAGGGTTGCCACCCAATAGAGAGTTAGAGTTTGTCGTAAATTTACCCTAGGTGCTCAGCCAATATCTAAGCCTCCTTATTGCTGGCATTAGTGGAATTGGAAGAGCTGAAGAAGTAACTCCAAGACCTATTGGAAAAGGGCTTTATTTGTCCGAGCATTTCCCTTTGAGGTGCTCATAATTTTTTTGTCCAAAAGAAGGATGGTAGTTTAAGGTTGTGCATCAATTATAGGTAGTTAAACAAGGCTACAGTAAAGAATAAGTACCGGTTGCTTAAGGTTGATGATTTTTTTATTACTTCAAAGTTCATAAATGTTCTTCAAGATTGATTTGAAGTTGTGGTATCATCAATTAAAGATAAATGAGTTCGATATCACAAAGACTGCTTTTAAGACTCGTTACTACCACTTTAAATTTTGAGTGAAGTCATTTGGCCTAATAAATGCACCAGTGGCATTTATGGGTTTGATGAATAAGGTGTTTCAACCCTACTAAGACTCATTTTTCATTGACTTCATTAATGACATCTTGGTGTACTCAAAGTCTTGGGAAGAGCATAAGTAACATTTGAGAATAGTACTGTAGATCCTTCGAGAGAAAATGTTATATGCTAAGTTATGCAAGTGTGGTTTTGGTTAAAGCACAAAGCAATTTTGGGTCACATGTATCTAAGGACGGGGTATCAATGGATTCGTCTAAGGTTAGAGCAGTGATTGATTGGGAAAGGTCGAAGAATGTCACAAAGATGCAAAGTTTCTTGGGACTAGCAGGGTACTGTAGGCATTTTGTGGAAGGATTCTCTAAGATAGCCACATTGATAACCAAACCCACACGTAAAGATGTTAAGTTCAAATGGTCAGACAAGTGTGAGAAAAGTTTTCAAGAGTTAAAAAAGAGGTTGACCTCAACAACGATCCTAACCATTCCATATGGATCAAGAGGTTTCATGGTTTACAATGATGCTTTCTTACAAGGTCTAGGCTGTGTTTTAATGTAGCATGGGAAGGTAGTTGCTTATGGTTCTCACCAACTAAAGGATAATGAGAAGAACTACCTGACACATGATTTAGAATAGGTCGCAATAGTTTTCTCTCTCAGGATTTAAGGGCATTACTTATATGCTGAGAAGTTTTGGATATACAATGATCATAAGAGTTTGAAGTATCTATTTGATCAGAATGAGCTCAATATGAGGCAATGATGGTGGATTGAAATTTTAAAAGACTATGTCTATGAGATCCTCTATCAATCCAAGAATACAAATTTGGAAACGAATGCTTTAAGTCGAAAGGGGATGGTATATTATATGATGATCAAGGAGTGGGATATCTTGGAGTAATTTGTTGAACTTAGGATAAGTGTTAAACTTATTGAGAGTGGTTGGCTGGCAAGTCTTTGGATAGAGTCAAGTTTGAAGAATCAAACAAGGGTAGCATAAGGAGATGATCAGGAGTTAGTTGAGGTTGCTAGTCAATTGGGTCAGGATTCACAATCAAGGTATATAATCATGGTGATGGTTTGCTTCAGTTCTGAGGTAAGATTTGTGTCCCAAGTGATGAGGATTTAAGGTAATTGATATTACAAAAGGTACACAGTTCCTGATAAATTATGCACCTAAGCAATAATAAAATGTACCAAGACTCATGCTTTGTGTATAATGGGTAAAGATGAAGAAGGACATTATTGAACATGTTGCAAGGTGTTTTGTGTGCCAGCAAGTGAAGATTGAACACCTGAGGCTAGCAAAGTTTCTTTTGTATTTGCCAATTCTTACATGGAAATGGGAGCATGTCACCATATATTTCATCATGAGCTTATCAATGACTAAGAAATGACATGATGCAATCGAGGTAGTAGTTGATATATTGACCATGTCAGCTTACTTCTTTGCTATCAATATAATGAATTCCTTGAACTCTCTGAAAGACTTGTATACGAGCAAGTAATTAGATTGCACAACATTCCTATGAGCATTACTTCTAATAGGGATTCCTGATTCACATTTTAGTTTTGGGAGCATTTCTAATAAGCAATAGGATTTAAGATGAATTTTAATACAACTTTCTATCCTTAAACTGAAGGTCAAACCTAAAGGATGATTCAGGCCTTGGAGGATATGTTGAGAGCATGCACTTTGGATTTCAAAGGTTCATGAGATGGCTGTCACGACCCAAATTACCTAAAAATCAGAGTAAATTTTTCGCTTTTTCATTTCCTTACCTGTCGTGAACAGTTACACTACTAAACAGTTGGGCTATGATTCGATGTTAGTCACCTCTCACCTATTTACCATTCTATTTTCATATCTCATTTACATATCAATTTATTTTAAATAAATACATCCCCAATATTACATCCATGTACAGTACTGTGCCTCTATATGTTCAGATACAAAAATTATACAAATGTGTATACCTGGTCTTGATAAGAAGCAGCGGATATGACTACTGTCATTCTCTTCTACTGAATATACCCTGTGGGGTGGAAAATGAAAGGGTGAGCATAAACAGCTCAGTAAGGCAATAATGTAAGCAGGTAGATAACTATACTATCTACATGCTGATAATGTCGTGATATAAAATCCTTTATATTTTGAGCATGAGGAATGACTAAAACGATGCCACATGTATGTATATATCGTATAAGAGAAATCATGAAATCCATATATAAAACAAACATGGAAAAATCCTCATGTATGACATCTCATGCTCGTCACATTAAAACTTATTTTGTTTTATCATAAACTCATCACTTTAAAACTTATTTGTTTCATCATAAAACAGCTTCATCAAGGTCAAACCCATCTCTCGCTAATACCTTGATTCATTAAATCACATCTCCTTTAAAAACATAAATCGGGACATTACCCTTCCCTCGGGTTCATCATAGTCTATTCAGACCGTATGATATCATGTGAGGCATGTAGGTTACTGTATGAAAAATCGAGGACTATGGCCATACTTTGTCCCTGTGATCCCAGGCTACACGGATCCCGGTGTGTGGGGTATCACAACTGCAACGGGAGGTGGGGTCAATTCCTACCCGCCTGAATAGCAAGTAACATCATAGAGTCATCATGACTGCATGGTACAGCGTACTCCGTGTGACATACACGGTACATCGTACTCCGTGGACCCATATCATAGTCTGGGGGTGCCTGCCGTAGGTCTTACCCACCCCAATACTATGTCGATAACCAACCCATGTCTCAAAGTATATGTGCGATCATCTCAACTCTCTGTGACACACAATCTACAGGAGGCTTCCGCACGACTATATGCATGTCAACTCACGTCTAGTGCGAGCGAAGCTCCAGCACCACGCTATGCATATCATGATATCTAAACTCTCGTGCGAGCGAAGCTCCAGCACGGTTTTGTGCATACACAAATTTCTCGTACGAGCAATGCTCCAGTATGGCTTTTCATGAGAAATAAATAAGTAAACTTGAGTGCGATAAAGACTCTAGCACTCTTTTTATTCATGTAAATACGATAGGTGGCTCAATCTTGATAAAACATCTTTTAAAATAGTAACCGGTACAAATCGGTACCCTTTCGTATAATTCACGAAATCAACAGCCAACCTATGTGCATATCTGCTTAAATCAAATCAACACATTCATATAAAGCATTAAAAACATGAAATCATGTAATTTATCTGCCTTACTACCCTTTTTGTAAATTTTACTCTCAGGGGCAAAATCGTCTTTTTCTTTATTCACCTAAGCCCCGGTTTTCGTTAAATTATCATTTCATTTTCTAAATACTTTAAGTAATTCTAGACCCTGTAATTCCCCTCAAAATTATGTATAGGTATCTCTATGCACCAACAAAATTCCCTTACCTCGATTCTCGTCGAGCGCGTATCTAAATTCCACTGTCGGAGGCTCGTCCGATACGATTTGCTGCTAATCCAGTCTCTGGGGCTGCAGATAATTATTTATCATGTCAATTTACCCCAATAAATATAGTTCTCCTGTTTACTACAGTCGATTTAACTAATTGGGTCAATTTACTCTTATTGGGCCCAATCGCACCATAATGGGCCTCGACCCATTTTCAGCCCATTTATACTATTTAAATCCCTTCTTCGGGTTTACTGAGCTCATTCAGCTTACCAATAATTATCGGGCTTCGTTCCAAACTTATTGGATAGCCCTTATACTATTTACGGTAATTACGTTGCAATTCCGATTAATATTCCTTTTTATACAGAATTAATCCATAAATTTCGTAAAATAATCGAAACTCTGTATTAAAGGATTCTAATTGTCGAAATTAAAATGTACTTACCCAATATGATGCTGGATACGAAAATCGAAGCTCAATCGACTCTCGTTCGGGCTTTGTCGTACAACTGCACAATTATTATATTTAATCCCAGGTTAATTTTCGATCAAATATAATTTAAATAAATTTCCTGGAAATCAAATCGGTCACTTTTGACCTCGTATCGACTTATCCGAAGTCCGGTGTATCCCCAAAAATTCTTTCCCTTTTTCCTTTTTCTCTTTTTTCCCTTTTTCCTTTCTTTCTTCGCTGAACCGGTTCAGTCTGGTTCAAACCCAGTTCAGACCGGTCTGGTTCAGCCGGTTCAACCCGGTTCACCCTTTTGCTGAACTGATCCGTACCGGTTCAGATGTTCCCACTGCCGTTCACGGCGTTTCCAACCGGTTCTCGACTCGTTTCTGGCGCCAAACGGTGCGCCTACACTGGGGGAGTGTTCGGCTGGGGTCGGGGTTGGCCGAATCTCGCCGGTGGCCGTCGGATTCGTCTTCTCCCTCCGCGGCACTCTCCCTCTCGATCGATCGGATTCCGGTGGTTTCGCCGACCGATACCGGTCTCAAAAGAACCGGCTCCTCCTCCTGAACTCGTCGGTACCCACCGTTCGCGCCCAACTACCGTGGATCGTCGGAATCAACCCCGTTTTCCTCACGGCTTTGTCTTCCTCCGTTCGGCAATTTGCAGCCTCTTGACGGCGCGTCACCGGTGCCCAAAGCTTCGCCGGCCTCTCCTCTTCCTGCTCGGCCCTTCGTCGGAGTCGCTGATCGCCGGTGGCCGTGGGTCGGTCGGCCACACGCGATCTCTTTTCTCGGTTTCCTTCTTATTTTTCTCTCTCCCCGACTAAGGTTCCTGATTCCTTTTTTTTTTTTATAAATTAATTTATTATTATTATATTCATTATTTTAGTCAAAATATTCAAAATATCTACAAAAATTAATTTCTTTATTCCAAATGGATTTATTTAATTTTATTTAATTTATTTATTATATTTTTAACCCTTTTTTCGGGTATAATTTCTTTGTATTTTCGGGATATTGTCCCGAGTGACTTTTCGATATTTCTAAAAATTCTGGATCTTGATCAATTGGACTCGAAATTTAATTATTTCTTCGTTATTGATCAAGATTCTCAAATCCATTATTTTTAATTAAATTTTCTTATCGAATTTATTCCGACTTTCGCTCTTTTGACCGTTTTGCCCTTGCACGTGTTCGGGATTAATTTAACCCAACTTCCCTTCACGAATACTCATTCATTTCGTATTTTAAATCCTTATTTCCTGTCTGAATCCCATTTCATTTAATTTGGGACTATTTTCAATTCTTTATAAGAAATTACGATATAATTTTCGGGTCTTACATAATCTCCCCCACTTAAGAAATTTGGTCCTCCAAATTAGAACCAAGTTAGTCTGTAGATCACTCCTGATATTTCACACATATCATACTCTTTAATTCCCATGTGACTTTTTCGGAGTGTACTACTACCAAAGGACTTTAATTAGGGAGATCATCATAAACCTCAATACTTTCTCCTTCCTTCTAATACCCGAATTGATTTTTCAATCATACGTTAAACTTTCATTGAGCTGAGTTGTTGAAGCTCATATCCAATAACATATGCTAGATTCAGTTAGTATTTCCGAAGCATAATAAGATAGGACACATTGTGGATGCCTGCTAATTCAGGTGGTAACGCCAACCTACAGGCCTTGTCTCCCACTTTGTCCAATCTCTTTTCGAATCTCGTTACGTCTTTATGTTATGTCTTAAAGGCATGTAACTTCCAACAATACTAATTCACCCTCGGTGAATTATAATGATTTCTGTCTCTTGTCAGCATAGCTTGTCTATCTGCTCTGAGGTGCTCTTAATCCTTCACAATTAACTGAACATCATCAGAGATTTGTCTTATCAGTTCGGGAACAACTCTATATCTGTTACCCACCTCTTCTTATCCAAATCGGGGAAATAATCCCTACGGCCATACTATACCTCATCTAAAGTCATCCCGATACTCAAGTGATAACTGATATTATTAGAGAATTTGATTAGTAACAACTAATCATCCCAGGAGCTTATCAGATAAATGGCACACGCTCTCATCATATCCTCCAGAATCTGTACAGTCCTCTCTGACTGACCATCTGTCTGAGGACGGAAAGCTGTGCTAACACTCAGTTAGGTTCCCAATAGCTTCCAACAATATTCCCAGACGTGGAAAGTGAAACGGGAATCCCTATATGATACAATGCTCACTGGAAAAATACTTGGTGTTCTACAATTTTTCATACATATAAATCCGCCTACACACTCAGAGTATCTGGGAATTTTCTAACCAGAATGTGGGTAGACTTAGTCAATTTATCGACTATCACCCATATAGCCTTATGATTCATCCGGGTTCTCTATAACCCATCACGAAATTGATGATAACTTGTTCCCATTTCCATGCTGTGTCGATATAGGTAGAGGCTGCAATAACTCTGCAGACTTTTAATACTCTACCTTATTCTGCTGACATACTAGGTACTTTCCCACAATCTCTACCATATCTCTTTTCACATCTGACCACCAATACCCTTTTCAGAGATTTCATATCTATATATTCATTACTTTTCGTATGCACTGTATATCCCGAAGAGTAAGCTTTTGACAATATTACTATCTCATCAACTATGGTCCTGGGGAGCACTTATACTATCTCTGAACCTCAGTAAGCCATCATCTCTCTGTGAACTCTGTCACTGTACCCTTCTGAATCTGACCCAAACTATCGACACCATGCCGATCATCATGCTAAGCCTGTCAAATCCGGGCACTCTCATCCGGTTATAATCTCAGGTTAGCTGTCACACAATCACTATCATCATCAGAGGGAATCACATCACTACTGAGGCTTACAACTGCTCTAGCAGCTCACGCTTCCTGACCATCATATGTGATACCATCCCGAGGCTCTTTCTGCTCAAAGCATTAGCCATTACATTAGCCTTTCCTCGGTGGTACAATTTTTCAAAATCATAATCTCTCAAAAGCTCTAACCCCCTATGTATTCTCATATCCGACTCTTTCTGTGAAAACAGATACTCGGGGCTTTTATGATCAGTGCATGCCTAAAATTTCTTACCGTATACATAGTATTGTCATATACTCAATACCACTATCGCTGTCAACTTTAAATCATGGGTCGGATAGTCTTTTCATGGTCCTTAAACTGTCTAGATCCATAATCGACTATCTTCCCCTTTTGCATCAAAACACAACCCATTTATTATTTTGAGGTATCCATAGACTCATGAGAAACCTCTTAATCTGTTGGGTATGGTGAGAATAAATGCGGTGGTCAGTTTATTACTTCAATACACCAAAACTCCTATCACGTCTATCATCCCATTCAAATACAACTTTTTCTAAGTTAAAGGTGCCAACAAAGTATACCCCTTTTAGAACTCGCAGTAACCATCTGAAAAAAGCAATTTTCCAATTGTTGCTTATAATTTACCCTGGACTTTAACTACACCCAACATATCATCTATAAGGATGATGACAAATCGGTCCAGGTAACGTTTAAATAACTTATTGTAGTTGAGCTCTACTACATATTTCAATCGCCCATATCCTTGACCTATATACACAAAAACGTAAAATGTCATTCAAAATCGCTTTCGTTCAAGCTACTAACCTGCGTCATTTCCTTTTTAACGGCTTTTATAAAATTTTAAATTTTTTAAACTTTCTCGATTAATCGAATTCTATATTTCTTATTGTACCAGTAAAGGTACCCTAATTTTAAATGTATATATTATTATGACTGTCGATTTCAATTTATAAGTTACGTGTATACTTTTAGACGCTGTCAAGTCTTCAGGCGGGGAGGTATTTTGAAATACCTTTATTAACCCTCAGACTTGACCACAATTGCTTTACATGTTAGTCTATGTGATCACAATTCATATTCGCTACTAATTGCTTTAATCCAAATTACTTCACGTATCATAGATATTATTACCTTGTATATGCCTCTTATTCCAATCTATCTCTTATTCAGGATCAAACATATCTTAAGGAGTATCTCCTTCGTATATCAATTATAACAAACTCTGTTATTACTCATTCCGTGAGTACAATCATTTACTCCTTTAATTTCAATCGTTGCACCCCTTTTATTACTTGTCAAAACTTACAGTATACTTTCCAGTGATGTTTTCACCCCTATTTTCAACTTACAATTTCTTCATAATTATTTCGTTAGTTAACCCTCTTTCGTTGGGGTACTAACTATCAGCATTGTGCTCATGGGTGTAGGCATTCATGTCTTTTACTAACTTATATACAAATGAAGGCGGTATAAATATATATGTGGCACCAGGATCAATTGAAATAATTACTTCTCTATTCATAACCAGTGTGGTATCTTTCACCACATCATATGAAACATCAATAGTGTCCTGGTCCAAGGCATACACACTCGCCCTCATCCAACAACCTACTTTCCCTTTCTCTTCGACTGTGGGCTCCCTTTTCGGTATAGAGATATCAACAAGGTTTTCTCTGTCTCTTTGCTCTTCTGTGGGACAGTCTTACCCAACTCTGAGCAATCATTAAATAATTGGCCCGTCTTACCACACTTAACGCCTATTTTAGTCAATAAAGTGTAGGTGTAGGCCTTACTTCCGTGGTATCTACCACACATCCTACACTGCTTACTCTGCTTACACTGCTACACTGCTTCGTAGCAGGTCGGGGTTCTCCAATCACAGTATCCCTCATAAGTGTTAAATTGGATATATTGGGGCCTTACCAATCATCTTACCCCATGACTCATCAGTTCTAATCTTTTGCCAACTGGTCTCTTTCCCGTTCTGACATCTTTGTCATTCTCCATTCTGTTCTGTCTCTATTCGGCCCTTACTACCTTTCCCAATCTCAGAGGCGTGCAACACATGATCTTCTTCATGCAACTGTAATTTACGCATTGCCTCGACTTAGGTAATGAGCTAATCGAACTCTAATCGATAATTTGAGCATTCTATGAACTTTTGGGCTTTTCGACTCTCACTTTCCACAATATCGGGTTTATACTTGCTCAGGGATGTAATCTGAGATTCATACTCATCAATCAACCAATGACTATGGGCAGTGTAAGAAATTTTACCGGTAATTTCCCTTTAAGTAGTGTCTGAAATATTCCGTCACCAGAATACATCCAGAAATATTTCTCATGTCGACTCTAGACGTCTAACTCTTCAGATGGGTCGAGCGGACTTCCACCAATGCTTCGCCTCGCCCACCAACATAAACGTATTTAAAAGTAACTTTCTCGGTCGACATACACCGAAAAATTCATAGCACTTCGCTATCTCATTCATCCAGTCCTCAGTAATTATTAGTTTCTTTTCTTCACTATATACTGGAGGGGTGTAAGAATCTCTATAGTCTGAGGTATCTGTTTAGGCTTTACCCTGCCTATCCTCAACTACCTGCATAGACTGAGTAAACAACTCCGAAATATTTTCTACACTTCACTCCATCCTCTCGGAGCGTGTCTCAATACTGTTTGGTCTCTTTATAAGACCCTGTGGAGTATGCTCAACATCAGCCTCCACTTTACTCTCATCTTGAGTCTCATGTTACGACTCATTCGATTCTCAAGCCAATCTCTATGGTCTCGAACATGTGTACTCGCCCCTCTACCATAGCGGCTATCATTTATAAACACTATATTCCTGCATTCGAAATTAAATTCTTAGCTGCTCTTCTACCTTGATATACACAATTGCATCTAAACAATGCACAGTACATGGGGATGTAAATTTACTTAACCACTAACACCGACTCATATCAGGCCAACTCTGCTCTGATACCATCAATTGTCACGACCCAAATTACCTAAAAATCAGAGTAAATTTTTCGCTTTTTCATTTCCTTACCTGTCGTGAACAGTTACACTACTAAACAGTTGGGCTATGATTCGGTATTAGTCACCTCTCACCTATTTACCATTCTATTTTCATATCTCATTTACATATCAATTTATTTTAAATAAATACATCCCCAATATTACATTCATGTATAGTACTGTGCCTCTATATGTTCAGATACAAAAATTATACAAATGTGTATACCTGGTCTTGATAAGAAGCAGCGGATATGACTACTGTCGTTCTCTTCTACTGAATATACCCTGTGGGGTGGAAAATGAAAGGGTGAGCATAAACAGCTCAGTAAGGCAATAATGTAAGCAGGTAGATAACTATACTATCTACATGCTGATAATGTCGTGATGTAAAATCCTTTATATTTGAGCATGAGGAATGACTAAAACGATGCCACATGTATGTATATATCGTATAAGAGAAATCATGAAATCCATATATAAAACAAACATGGAAAAATCCTCATGTATGACATCTCATGCTCGTCACATTAAAACTTATTTTGTTTTATCATAAACTCATCACTTTAAAACTTATTTGTTTCATCATAAAACAGCTTCATCAAGGTTAAACCCATCTCTCGGGAATACCTTGATTCATTAAATCACATCTCCTTTAAAAACAAAAATCGAGACATTACCCTTCCCTCGGGTTCGTCCTGGTCTATTCAGACCGTATGATATCATGTGAGGCATGTAGGTTACTGTACGAAAAATCGAGGACTATGGCCATACTTTGTCCCTGTGATCCCAGGCTACACGGATCTCGGTGTGTGGGGTATCACAACTGCAACGGGAGGTGGGGTCAATTCCTACCCGCCAGAATAGCAAGTAACATCATAGAGTCATCATGACTGCACGGTACAGCGTACTCCGTGTGACATACACGGTACATCGTACTCTATGGAACCATATCATAGTCTGGGGGTGCCTGTCGTAGGTCTTACCCACCCCAATACTATGTCGATAACCAACCCATGTCTCAAAGTATACGTGCGAGCATCTCAACTCTCTGTGACACACAGTCTACAGGAGGCTTCCGCACGACTATATGTATGTCAACTCCCGTCTAGTGCGAGCGAAGCTCCAGCACCACGCTATGCATATCATGATATCTAAAATCTCGTGCGAGCGAGGCTCTAGCACGGTTTTGTGCGCACACAAATTTCTCGTACGAGCAATGCTCCAGTACGGCTTTTCATGAGAAATAAATCAGTAAACTTGAGTGCGATAAAGACTCTAGCACTCTTTTTATTCATGTAAATACGATAGGTGGCTCAATCTTGATAAAACATCTTTTAAAATAGTAGCCGGTACAAACTGATACCCTTTCGTATAATTCACGAAATCAACAGCCAACCTATGTGCATATTTGCTTAAATCAAATCAACACATTCATATAAAGCATTAAAAACATGAAATCATGTAATTTATCTGCCTTACTACCCTTTTTGTAAATTTTACTCTCAGGGGTAAAATCGTCTTTTTCTTTATTCACCTAAGCCCCGATTTTCGTAAAATTATCATTTCATTTTCTAAATACTTTAAGTAATTCTAGACCCTGTAATTCCCCTCAAAATTACGTATAGGTATCTCTATGCACCTACAAAATTTCCTTACCTCGATTCTCGTCGAGCGCGTATCTAAATTCCACTGTCGGAGGCTCGTCCGATCCGATTTGCTGCTAATCCAGTCTCTGGGGCTGCAGATAATTATTTATCATGTCAATTTACCCCAATAAATATAATTCTCCTGTTTACTACAGTCGATTTAACTAATTGGGTCAATTTACTCTTATTGGGCCCAATCGCACCTTAATGGGCCTCGACCCATTTTCAACCCATTTATACTGTTTAAATCCCTTCTTCGGGTTTACTGGGCTCATTCAGCTTACCAATAATTATCGGGCTTCGTTCCAAACTTATTGGATAGCCCTTATACTATTTACGATAATTACGTTGCAATTTCGATTAATATTCCTTTTTATACAAAATTAATCCATAAATTTCGTAAAATAATCGAAACTCTGTATTAAAGGACTCTAATTGTCGGAATTAAAATGTACATACCCAATATGATGCGGGATACAAAAATTGGAGCTCAATCGGCTCTCGTTTGGGCTTTGTCGTACAACTGCACAATTATTATATTTAATCCCGGGTTAATTTTCGATCAAATATAGTTTAAATAAATTTCCTGGAAATCAAATCGGTCACTTTTGACCTCGTATCGACTTACCCGAAGTCCGATGTATCCCCGAAAATTCTTTCCCTCTTTCTTTTTTCTCTTTTTTCCCTTTTTCCTTTCTTTCTTGGTTGAACCGGTTCAGTCCGGTTCAAACCCGGTTCCAGACCGATCCGGTTTAACCGGTTCAACCCGGTTCACCCCTTTGCTGAACCGGTCCAACACAGCGTTTTCGACCGGTTCTCGGCTCGTTTCTGGCCTCAAATGGTGTGCCTGCACTGGGGGAGTGTTCGGCTGGGGTCGGGGTTGGCTGAATCTCGCCGGTGGTCGCCGGATTCGTCTTCTCCCTCTGCGGCACTCTCCCTCTCGATCGGTCAGATTTCGGTGGTTTCGTAGGCCGATACCGGTCTCAAAAGAACCGGCTCCTCCTCCTGAACTCGTCGGTACCCACCGTTCGCGCCCAGCTGCCGTGGATCACCGGAATCAACCCCGTTTTCCTCGCAGCTTTGTCTTCCTCCGTTTGGCGATTTTCGGCCTCTTGACGGCGCGTCACTGGTGTCCAAAGCTTCGTCGACCTCTCCTCTTCCTGCTCGGCCCTTCGTCGGAGTCGCTGATCGCCGGTGGCCGTGGGTCGGTCGGCCACGCGCGATCTCCTTCCTCGGTTTCCTTCTTATTTTTCTCTCTCCCCGACTAAGGTTCCTGATTCCTCTTTTTTTTTCTTTTTTTATTTATAAATTAATTTATTATTATTATATTCATTATTTTAGTCAAAATATTCAAAATATCTACAAAAATTAATATCTTTATTCCAAATGGATTTATTTAATTTATTTATTATATTTTTAACCCTTTTTCGGGTATAATTTCTTCGTATTTTTGGGATATTGTGTCACGACCCTCAAACTTACCAAAATACGTACAAATTTTTCGCATTTTCATGCATCAATCCTTAATCATCCTTCCTCGATCGTGAACAACCACACACTTAACAGTTGGGCTGTGTGTCGACGTCTAACTCACTCCACCATACCAATTCAATTTGAAACATTATTTATGAGTAAACACTTGTATAAATGTATATATATCAGAGTTGTTACATGTGTTTACATTGTTTTACATCCCCAGGAGTTACATACAAAATGCTACTGTGCTATGTCTAGTTTAGATACAAAATAATCCAAGTGTGTATACCTTTAGCGATGGGATGCAGCGGATTACCAAAAAGGGAACGCCTCCAGTCACGCTCAATCTATACTCAAATCTCTGTAGAGAGGGGAAAATAAGGGGGGTGAGCAAACCACACGCTCAGTAAGGCAATCATACGAACAGGTAGATACTGCACTATCTATGTGATCATGATGCCATGCTCAAAAGCATTTAATTCATTGTTTATCTCAAAACATGAGTGTATGATTGTGTTAATGGTATGTAAAGCATTCATGCTATTAAAATTAAGTGCACATTTCAACTCAAAGCATGGGATAAATCATCATGCATAATTCACAATAAAAGCATGGCATTACCCATCATGCATTTTTCTCAAATAGCATGGCATTAACCATCATGCATTTTCACAATAAAGCATGGCATTAAACATCATGCATTCGTGCACTTTAAAACCATTAACAAATCAATTCAACACTGGTCAGGTCTCAGCCCATCCCTCGGACTTTCCTGATCCACAAATCATTTCAAACATGGATTTAATCTCAGATACCATTAGACATGTGAGACAGGCAGTTCAACAATAGGTAATAACCTCAAGGCCTATGTACATAACCTGTGATACCGGCTACACGGATAAGGTGTGCGGGATATCACCACCATCTGCTTCCACACGAGAGGTGGGTCAAATCCTACCCGTCGGTCCATAGCAGATCTCGTCCGAAGACGGCACATCACAACTCAACACGGTACAATGTACTCCATGCTACATGCACGGTACGACGTACTCCGTGGACCCAATCAACACATCATATCACGCCACATCTCAAACGCACGTGTGAGCCTATTTAATCGGGGCGACCTCTTCTCTATCCGAAGCTCCTAACACGGCTAATTAATCATGTCAAAACAATGCACGTGTGAGCCTATTTAATCGATGTGACACCCAGTCTACTCGAAGCTCCAAACACGGCAACATGCAAGGTGGGCATCCAGTGCGAGACAAACTCGAGCACAATGCCAAAACAATCATGAAATCCATGTGAAAACTAGTGCCTCTTGCACTCTTTCATACTCACGAAATCATGTAGGTGGCTCAAAACTTGCAAAATGTGGTTAACAAAACCAAAACACACTCATTTCTTTTGCAAATCATTTCAATGTTAGCCAACCTACCAATCATTTGCTAAAAAGCAATAAAACATGATTTTCAAAGCAATATGCTTTTGTTTTCATGCACATTTCTCAAACTCCCAACTTTTACCCTTCAATCACCCAACAACATTTCCT
This sequence comes from Firmiana major, assembly GCA_033439115.1. NCBI lineage: Eukaryota > Viridiplantae > Streptophyta > Magnoliopsida > Malvales > Malvaceae > Firmiana > Firmiana major. The sequence goes on along the minus strand of CM065896.1, from coordinate 31,639,980 downwards.
AATCTCATGCATTCTAGCAAAACACTTAAGCGCCCAAATTGCGCACAGATAGCTCTAAGAGTCCACACAATTCCCTTACCTCGATTTACTTGGTGTGACTCCTTTCCTTTTAGCTTCTCACGCTCTTGGCTCAACTCGCCTCGGCGTATCCTCGGAAGCTGCGATTCATTCATTAAATCGATTGAGTTAATGTATTTAGCCCATAATTGACCTCTCTAGTCAACATTATTCACTTATGCATTTTACAAATGCCTTAACCCTCATTTTGCCTCTTTTAGGTAAACCTCACAATTTATCCACTAACCACATCTTAAAATCATACCACAACACTATCAATGATTTCTACATATCTCATTCATCATTAATCTCCATACAATTCCACTTTCTCACTCTAGACCATTTCTAGGTCAAAATCATTCCAATGCATTCTAGATAGTTTCAACCATCCATACTCATGCCAAACAACTCCAAAATCACTTAAATAAATAATGCACCATAGTTGGAGTGTTAGAATCTTACCCAATTTGATTTCTCCTCTTGCTCCAAATGGAAATGCCCTTAACTTCTTCAATATCAACAATGGGAAAATGCCTTCCAACTATGTTGTTCTTCTCTTTGATAGGAACAACTTTGCCTCTAATGGTCTCCCTTCAAACCTCACTGAAAATGGCTGATTTTAGAGAGAGAAAGTTAGGTTTTTGGGTTGAAAGTGGAAGGTTTGTGTTTTTTCCCGAATTTTCTGATTTTCAGCACTCCTTATATAGAATTAGCTTGAGGAGATCAATCTGGTCTAAGAGGAGATCGATCTGGTCCCTTAAAATCCCTCTTTTTCACGGCATTTTTAAGCCTGAGATCGATCTGTCGAAGCATGAGATCGATCTGTTGAGGCATGAGATCGATCTGTCGAAGCATGAGATCGATCTGCTCCCAAACAGAGAGCTAAGGAGATCGATCTGGTCCATTGGAGATCGATCTGTTCTATTCTTTTGCTCAAATAAGAGCATTCTGGCTCTTCCAGATCGATCTCTCATCCCATGAGATCGATCTGCCCTTTAAAATTTCCAGATTTTCTGCAGTTCCTCTGCAACAACCTTTACCAAACATCCTTAATTTGCTACCATGATCATTTCCTCATTCATTCATCTTTGAGTCTTGAAAATGGCATCCATCCTCACTTCATACGCATTAAAACTTGTGTAGAATCTTTGTATGACCAATGGTACTTAATATAAACAAAAATGGAAGTGCACATCTTATGCAATTCTACTTCCATTTTACCAAACTATTCATAATCCATTCTACACACATTCTCCACATGTTTAAGTCCATTTCTTCACATTCATACATAATGTAACTTGTGTGTACAATTACCACTCTCATTACAAGTGTATACATTACTTATGGACTTACATCACATATACTTCACTTATGAATTCATAGTACAACTCTATTTACATTTCCATGTACATATATACCCTTATACATATACGGGGTCTCACATTCTCCCCCACTTAGAAAATTTGGTCCTCCAAATTGGAACCAATTATTCTGTGAACAACTCGGGATACTTCTCCCGCATCAAACTCTCCAATTCCCATGTGGCTTCTTCCACAGTGTGATGTTGCCAAAGTATTTTCACCAAGGGAATTGTCTTTGTCCTCAGCACTTTCTCTTTTCTGTCCAATACCCGAACTGGCTTCTCAACATATGTCATACCCTCATTAAGCTCCAAAGGCTCATATCTTATCACATGTGCCGGGTCCGGGTGACACTTCCTCAACATGGATACGTGGAAGACGTTATGCACACTTGCCAACTCTGGTGGCAATGCCAACCTATACGCCTTGTCTCCCACCTTATCAAGTATCTCAAATGGCCCTATATATCGAGGGCTCAACTTTCCCTTCTTCCCAAATCTCATAATTCCCTTCGAAGGGGAAACTTTCAAAAACACTGACTCACCCACCTCAAACTCTAGTGGTCTCCGTCTCTTGTCAGCATAACTCTTTTGCCTGCTCTGAGCTGTCCGTAACCTCTCACATATCAATTGGACGTCCTCAGAGGCTTGTCTAACCAAGTCGGGAGCAAAGATCTGTCTGTCACTAACCTCTTCCCATCCAATAGTGGAACGGCATCTACGCCCATACAATGCCTCATATGGTGCCATCCCGATACTCGCATGAAAACTGTTATTATACGCGAACTCTGCGAGTGGCAAATGGTCATCCCAGGAGCCTCCAAAATCCAATGCACATGCTCTCAACATGTCCTCCAGGGTCTGTATAGTCCTCTCTGACTGACCATCTGTCTGAGGATGAAACGCGGTGCTAAAATTCAACTGGGTCCCCATCGCTTCCTGAAAATGTTCCCAAAAGTGGGAAATGAAGCGGGCATCCCTATCAGAAACAACGCTCACTGGAATTCCATGTAGCCTCACTATCTCGCGCACATATAGGTTTGCTAACTGGCTCAGAGTATCGGTAGCTCTCATAGCTAGAAAATGGGCTGATTTCGTCAACCGATCCACAATCACCCATATGGCATCATGACCTCTCCGGGTCCTCGGTAATCCCATCACAAAATCCATGGTGACATGCTCCCACTTCCATGTCGGTATCGGTAGAGGCTGCAATAACCCTGCAGGCTTCTGATGCTCTACCTTTACCTGCTGACAAACGGGACACTTAGCAACATATTCAGCAATGTGCTTTTTCATTCCCGACCACCAATAAACCTTTCGAAGGTTTTGATACATTTTGGTACCCCCTGGATGTATCGTATACTTCGATGAGTGAGCCTCTGTCAGGATCAACCTTCTGATCTCTGCGTCATCAGGAACACATATCCTACCTCTGAACCTCAACAATCCATCCGAACTCAACCCAAAGTCCGTCTCTATACCCCTCTGCATCTGCCCGACAATATCACTACACAGCTGATCAACTCGCTGAGCCTGTCGGATTCGATCTACCAGATCCGGTTCCAACTGCAGGCTAGCTATCATAAATCCACTATCAGCGTCAGGCGGGGTCATATCCAAACTGAGGCTCGTGAACTGTTCCAACAGCTCATGTTCCCTGATCATCATGAATGATACCATCCCGAGATGCTTCCTACTCAATGCATCAGCAACCACATTTGCTTTACCCGGGTGGTATAGGATTTCACAATCATAATCCTTTAGCAGCTCGAGCCATCTCCTCTGTCTCATGTTCAACTCTTTTTGTGAGAACAGGTACTTAAGGCTCTTATGATCTGTATAAACCTGAAATCTCTCACCATAGAGGTAGTGGTGCCATATCTTCAGCGCAAACACAACCGCTGCCAACTCCAAGTCATGGGTCGGGTAGTTCCTCTCATGATCCTTTAACTGTCTTGATCCATAGGCTACTACCTTCCCATCCTGCATCAATACACAGCCCAGTCCTAGGTGTGAAGCATCCGCATACATCGAGAAACCTCCTGAGCTGGTAGGAATGGTGAGTATTGGAGCTGTAGTTAATCTCCTTTTCAACTCCTCAAAACTGTCTTCACACTTTTTGTCCCACACAAACTCTACATTTTTCCTTGTGAGACGTGTCAATGGAGCAGCTAACCTCGAAAATCCCTCTACAAACCTTCGGTAATACCCAGCTAAACCCAGGAAACTTTTGATCTCTGTCACTGTCTGGGGTCTCTGCCACTGAACTAAGGCCTCAATCTTAGATGGATCCACTGATACTCCATCCTTTGATACTATGTGACCCAGAAAAGAGATCTGTTCCAACCAAAAGTCGCACTTACTGAGTTTAGCGTACAACTTCTTCTCTCGAAGGGTTTGTAGCACTATCCTTAAATGCCTTTCATGCTCCTCTCTAGACCTTGAATACACCAGTATATCATCAATAAACACAATAACAAATTGATCCAAGTACTGGTGGAATACCTCATTCATCAAAGACATAAAAGCTGTGGGAGCATTCGTCAACCCGAATGGCATAACCATGAACTCATAATGTCCATACCGGGTGCAAAAAGCTGTCTTGGGTACATCTCCACCTCGTATCTTCAACTGATGGTACCCTGATCTCAGATCTATCTTGGAAAAGACCTGCGCTCCCTTAAGCTGATCCAACAAATCATCGATGCGTGGAAGGGGATACTTATTCTTGATGGTAGCCTTATTCAACAACCGGTAATCTATACACAGTCGGAGGCTTCCATCCTTCTTCCTTACAAACAGAACCGGTGCTCCCCAAGGTGAGACGCTCGGCCTGATGAACCCCTTCTCCAGCAACTCTTGTAATTGTTTCCTTAACTCCTCTAATTCAACTTGAGCCATTCTGTATGGTGGCTTGGACATCGGCTCTGTACCAGGTGCCAAATCTATACCAAACTCCATCTCCCTATCTGGAGGTAACCCTGGTAACTCATCCGGAAAGACATCTGGAAATCCCCTAACCACGGGTATGTCTTCCAATTCCGAACGTGCCTTATCCGTCTCAATCACAAAAGCGATGAATCCTTCACATTATTCTTTCCACCATTAGTATCATAAATCATCACATCATGTATCAAGATTATACTCATCACACTTATAAAAATCATGTTCTTTAATTTCATTTCACAAAATTAACTACAAGATTGTCTATCTTTGGAAACATCAAAGTTTTTGCATGACAATCCATAACAACATGATTGGCAGCCAACCAATCCATTCCTAGGATCACATCAAAATCACTCATGTTTAATAAAATTAAATCGGCTGCCATCTCTTTACCTCCTATCTTCATTTTACAATCCCTATATATATGCTCAGTCAACTGACTATCATTCATAGGGGTAGATATCAACAGCATCTTATCAAGCAGCGTGGGTTTTACATGCTTCAACAATTTACATGCAAAGGATGGCGAAATAAAGGAATGCGTGGCACCAGGATCAAACAGTACATAAGCTTCTAAATCAAAGATTTGGATGGTACCTTTTACCACATCTGATGACTGATCTGCAGTGTCCTGATCCAGTGCGTGCACTCGTCCTCTGCTTACACCCACTGCTTGCTTCCCCTTTTCCTCAGCTGTAGCCCTCCTCCTCGGAGCAGCTGTACCAACTGGAGCTCTCTCTGGCTCCTTGCCCTTCTGTGGGGCTCTCTCTATCATCTCTGGGCAATCTCTGATTATGTGCCCTGGCTTCCCACATCTGAAGCATACAACCTGAGGTCCATAACATGGTCGAGTACCATGGTACCTACCACACTTGCCACACTGTTCTGTAGTAGGCCGTGGTCCTCCAATCACGATTCCCTTAGCTGGAGCAATGGCCGGATACATGGGAGTATCAACTGTCCTCTCCCGGATCTCATCAATTCTCGGCCTCTTTCCAGAGAATCTCTTGCTTCCTTTATAGCTGAAGCCTCTATCCATTATAGGTCTCTTCTTATCTCTGTCCCTCATCTTACCAACCTTTCCAAACTCCGAGGCGATTCTATCAACATCTTGTTCACATAGTTGCGCCCTGCGCACTGCCTCCTCATAGGTCGGTATATCTAGGGGAACCAATCTAGACCTGATGGTCGGTCTCAATCCATCCACAAACTTCTGGATCTTCTCGACCTCATTACCCATCGTGTTGGGGTCATACTTGCCCAGGGATATAAAAGCAGTCTCATACTCATCCACAGTCCTGCTCCCTTGGGTCAGTCCCAAAAATGCAATCTTTAGCTTCCGTTGTGCGGTATCCGGGACATACTGTCTCCGGAAGGCCTCTAGAAACACATCCCAGCTGATCTCAATATGCCGGGCTCTCAAAATTGGCCTGGTGGATTTCCACCAATGTTCTGCTGATCCCTTTAGCATAAAAGCGGCAAATGCTACCATCTCGGTAGTAGTGCACTCAAAGAACCCATATAATTTCTCGATCTCATTGATCCAATCCTCAGCCGCTACTGGGTCCTTTACTCCACTGAAAGACGGCAGTCCAAACTTCTGGAACTGTCACAGTCTATCCAAATCACATCCATATCCCCAACCTCTATTGCCTGGCATAGCAACCGGCGTAGGCACATCCTGTGGGGGTGGGGTATCTGTCGTCTGTGGCCTCTGGGCTTCCCTTGCCCGTGCCTCAGGAGCTGCCGCCTGTTCGGCATCACCCTGCGTAGCGGGACTCTGTCTACTCTAACTCCAGATAAAGATTGGGTGACCAACTCCACAATCATCTCAATGCTCCGCTCAATCCTCGCGAAGCGAGCCTCAGTACTCTCGGGCCTCTCCTCTGAACCCTGTGGAGCGTGCTCAACATCAGCCTCCACCTCAACATTCTCCTGAGCCTCGTGTGTTTCTGGCTCAACACGACCCCCAGGCCTACCTCTACGGCCTCGAGCCTATGCTCGCATCCCTCTACCGCGACTGGTATTAGGCATACTTACTCAATTCCCTACATTCACAACCAATTACTTAGTCAACCCATCGACATACACTATTTGTATCTAAACAAGCACAGTAACTTGGGGATGTAATTTTTTTTCACTTATTAAGTATTTTAGACACGACACACGTCAAACCAACTCGAGCTCTGATACCAACTTCTGTCACGACCCTCAAACTTACCAAAATACGTACAAATTTTTCGCATTTTCATGCATCAATCCTTAATCATCCTTTCTCGATCGTGAACAACCACACACTTAACAGTTGGGCTGTGTGTCGACGTCTAACTCACTCCACCATACCAATTCAATTTGAAACATTATTTATGAGTAAACACTTGTATAAATGTATATATATCAGAGTTGTTACATGTGTTTACATTGTTTTACATCCCCAGGAGTTACATACAAAATGATACTGTGCTATGTCTAGTTTAGATACAAAATAATCCAAGTGTGTATACCTTTAGCGATGGGATGCAGCGGATTACCAAAAAGGGAACGCCTCCAGTCACGCTCAATCTATACTCAAATCTCTGTAGAGAGGGGAAAATAAGGGGGGTGAGCAAACCACACGCTCAGTAAGGCAATCATGCGAACAGGTAGATACTGCACTATCTACGTGATCGTGATGCCATGCTCAAAAGCATTTAATTCATTGTTTATCTCAAAACATGAGTGTATGATTGTGTTAATGGTATGTAAAGCATTCATGCTATTAAAATTAAGTGCACATTTCAACTCAAAGCATGGTATAAATCATCATGCATAATTCACAATAAAAGCATGGCATTACCCATCATGCATTTTTCTCAAATAGCATGGCATTAACCATCATGCATTTTCACAATAAAGCATGGCATTAAACATCATGCATTCGTGCACTTTAAAACCATTAACAAATCAATTCAACACTGGTCAGGTCTCAGCCTATCCCTCGAACTTTCCTGATCCACAAATCATTTCAAACATGGATTTAATCTCAAATAGCATTAGACATGTGAGACAGGCAGTTCAACAATAGGTAATAACCTCAAGGCCTATGTACATAACCTGTGATACCGGCTACACGGATCAGGTACGCGGGATATCACCACCATCTGCTTCCACACGAGAGGTGGGTCAAATCCTACCCGCCGGTCCATAGCAGATCTCGTCCGAAGACGGCACATCACAACTCAACACGGTATAATGTACTCCATGCTACATGCACGGTACGACGTACTCCGTGGACCCAATCAACACATCATATCACGCCACATCTCAAACGCACGTGTGAGCCTATTTAATCGGGGCGACCTCTTGTCTATCCGAAGCTCCTAACACGGCTAATTAATCATGTCAAAACAATGAACGTGTGAGCCTATTTAATCGATGTGACACCCAGTCTACTCGAAGCTCCAAACACGACAACATGCAAGGTGGGCATCCAGTGCGAGACAAACTCGAGCACAATGCCAAAATAATCATGAAATCCATGTGAAAACTAGTGCCTCTTGCACTCTTTCATACTCACGAAATCATGTAGGTGGCTCAAAACTTGCAAAATGTGGTTAACAAAACCAAAACACACTCATTTCTTTTGCAAATCATTTCAATGTTAGCCAACCTACCAATCATTTGCTAAAAAGCAATAAAACATGATTTTCAAAGCAATATGCTTTTGTTTTCATGCACATTTCTCAAACTCCCAACTTTTACCCTTCAATCACCCAACAACATTTCCTAATCTCATGCATTCTAGCAAAACACTTAAGCGCCCAAATTGCGCACATATATCTCTAAGAGTCCACACAATTCCCTTACCTTGATTTACTTTGTGTGACTCCTTTCCTTTTAGCTTCTCACGCTCTTGGCTCAACTCGCCTCGGCGTATCCTCAGAAGCTGCGATTCATTCATTAAATCGATTGAGTTAATGTATTTAACCCATAATTGACCTCTCTAGTCAGCATTATTCACTTATGCATTTTACAAATGCCTTAACCCTCATTTTGCCTCTTTTAGGTAAACCTCACAATTTATCCACTAACCATATCTTAAAATCATACCACAACACTATCAATGATTTCTACATATCTCATTCATCATTAATCTCCATACAATTCCACTTTCTCACTCTAGACCATTTCTAGGTCAAAATCATTCCAATGCATTCTAGATAGTTTCTAACCATCCATACTCATGCCAAACAACTCCAAAATCACTTAAATAAATAATGCACCATAGTTGGAGTGTTAGAATCTTACCCAATTTGATTTCTCCTCTTGCTCCCAATGGAAATGCCCTTAACTTCTTCAATATCAACAATGGGAAAATGCCTTCCAACTATGTTGTTCTTCTCTTTGATAGGAACAACTTTGCCTCTAATGGTCTCCCTTCAAACCTCACTAAAAATGGCTGATTTTAGAGAGAGAAAGTTAGGTTTTTGGGTTGAAAGTGGAAGGTTTGTGTTTTTTCCCGAATTTTCTGATTTTCAGCACTCTTTATATAGAATTAGCTTGAGGAGATCGATCTGGTCCAAGAGGAGATCGATCTGGTCCCTTAAAATCCCTCTTTTTCACGGCATTTTTAAGCCTGAGATCAATCTGTCGAAGCATGAGATCGATCTGTTGAGGCATGAGATCGATCTGTCGAAGCATGAGATCGATCTGCTCCCAAACATAGAGCTAAGGAGATCGATCTGGTCCATTGGAGATCGATCTGTTCTATTCTTTTGCTCAAATAAGAGCATTCTGGCTCTTCCAGATCGATCTCTCATCCCATGAGATCGATCTGCCCTTCAAAATTTCCAGATTTTCTGCAGTTCCTCTGCAACAACCTTTACCAAACATCCTTAATTTGCTACCATGATCATTTCCTCATTCATTCATCTTTGAGTCTTGAAAATGGCATCCATCCTCACTTCATACGCATTAAAACTTGTGTAGAATCTTTGTATGACCAATGGTACTTAATATAAACAAAAATGGAAGTGCACATCTTATGCAATTCTACTTCCATTTTACCAAACTATTCATAATCCATTCTACACACATTCTCCACATGTTTAAGTCCATTTCTTCACATTCATACATAATGTAACTTGTGTGTACAATTACCACTCTCATTACAAGTGTGTACATTACTTATGGACTTACATCACATATACTTCACTTATGAATTCATAGTACAACTCTATTTACATTTCCATGTACATATATACCCTTATACATATACGGGGTCTCACATATTGTCCCGAGTGACTTTTCGATATTTCTAAAAATTTCAGATCTTGATCAGTTGGACTCGAAATTTAATTATTTCTTCGTTATTGATCAAGATTCTCAAATCCATTATTTTTAATTAAATTTTCTTATCGAATTTATTCCGACTTTCGATCTTTTGACCGTTTTGCCCTTGCACGTGTTCGGGATTAATTTAACCCAACTTCCCTTCACGAATACTCATTCATTTCGTATTTTAAACCCTTATTTCTTGTCTGAATCCCATTTCATTTAATTTGGGACTATTTTCAATTCTTTATAAGAAATTACGATATAATTTTCGGGTCTTACAATGGCAATTGTCATTAACAGAGTTCACATACAATAATAGTTTCCATGCCAACATTAGAATGGCGCCTTACAAGGCTTTGTATGAGAGGAGATGCCGATATCTGATAGCTTGGAAAAAATCAGTGAAAGAAAGTTGTTAGTTGCTGAATTAGTTGAGCAAGCCTCTGAAGGTGTCAGGATCATTTATGAAAGGCTACCAACTACTCAGAGTAGGCAAAACTACTATTCTAATGTCCATAAAAGGCACATTGAGTTCGAAATAAGTGATTCAATATTTTTGAAGATGTCCGCTAGTAAAAATATCATGCGATTTAGAAGAAAAGGAAGTTGAGTTCTCAGTTTATTAGTCCATTCGAGGTATATGAAAGAGTTAGAGATGTAGCTTATGGATTAGTCTTACCATCACAGCTACCTGGAGTGCAAAACGTCTTCCACATCTCTTTGTTGAGGAAGTACTATTTGGACCCTTCTAATGTCATAGAGCATGTACCGTTGGAGTTTAAAAAAGACATGAGATATGTGAAAAAGCCACTTTGAATTTTAGATAGAAAGGAAAAAGGTGCTTCTATTAAAAAGCATTCCCTTAGTAAAGGCACTATGGCAGCACTATTCCGCAGAAGAGGTCACATGACAATTGGAGAGTTCAATGAAGGAGAAGCATCCTAACTTGTTTGATTAAGCTTGAAAGAATTTGAAGGATCAAATTCCTTGAGGTGGGGAGGATTAAACCCACAATTTTCTTCTATTTGCCAAGAACTTATAAGTGTACTTAACCATGTATAAGTGATGTACGATAATGAAAAGCTATAGGGATTAATAAGTTTATTGTTAAGTTTAATTATTGTGTATGAGTATGTTTGAGAAATTTTGTATGTGAGTGACATATTATGTGTAAACTAGGAAATTGCATCATACTAGATGTTATAGATATGTTAATTGATGATTTAAATGTGTTTAGGGATGTATTGAGGATTAGATTTGAGTGTTGGATGATTGGTAGAGGTTTAAGATTGAAAGATTGGGTGTTTTTGGAGTTAGAACATAAAAGAATGGTGTTCCAGTCAAGGGATTGATATGACAGCCTGAAAGCGTGGAAATTAGGACAAATTTAAAATTTTTCTTATATTAAACCTCTTATTCGGGTTGCATTCATGTACAATGTCATTTAATCACTTATGTTTATAATAAATCATAACCCCAAGATCACACGATTTCTATTTCATAAACCTAATTATAAAATATCCAAAGGAAATCAATCCACAAAACACGATTCATTTTCCTCATATCATCCTAATTACATCCCAAAATACTTAATACAAATGTCTGTATTACATCATTGTCTGGATATAAAATGAACTGAATTATACCTTGTGCGTGTACAAGCAATAGCCTTGGCAGATCTTGTCCACCAGCCTATATCACGTACACGGTAGGCACTATCTCGCTCACTGCAAGAAATCTGGATGGGGGCGAAAAAAGGGTGAGCTCTCAAAACGCTCAGTAAGGAGGATAAGGGAAAGTTTTAAAATCATCATAACAACACAATATGATAGAAATATTCGAGCATGTAAAGCGTTATAAAAATAACAGCGAAAGCAATGGCATCGACATAACTCACGTGATAAAGATCACAAATCACCATAACATCAAATCTCATTTTGTGATAGAAATCACAGTTGTAAACACATCATTCATCAAAGAAATCAAGACTAGGCATTTAATAAAGCTCAGATAAAAACCTCGTCATAGGCACATCACATTAATCAAATCACATCGTCCCCTAGGCAAACATCCTCAAAAGAGGAAAACGTCACCATCAATACATTGCCATGATTCGCTGTAGACTTGATCAGAGTCGTACAGCTGCAGGCTTACATGCTATCAAAGCAAGGCCCGATCTTACATGCTATTAAAGCAAGGCCACCCATCGCTACTAGAGTTGGGTCATATCTTGTTACCAGAAAGGAGGTATCGGTCTTACATGCTACTAGAGCAAGGCCACTCAATGCTATCAAGCGGAGTATCGATGTGCATCTCATGACAAGCCATAGTCTTAGTAAAATATGTCATTGTTGTAATAAAATCGTTTGGCCTTCAAGTAGAGCCCATAGCGGTTATTACAAAACTCATTTTGATTATAAAACATTATATTCACAGTTATACAAAACTCAACAAAACTGAGCTCAAATCGACAAAACACTCACTCGTTCATCAAAGCATCACATCATCTCATTTCTCATAAACATTCTCATTTTATTAAACCTTTTTCATGCAATCAAAACGTTTTCAATAATTTGAAAACTCACAAGCACAAATGGTTTATTTCCCTTACCTCTTGCACCTTGAGTGGTACAATATCCTTCGGCTCTCGGACCAGCCTCGTTTTCCAGTGTCGAATTCTCGAGCTGTCCAAACATCATTAAATTGTCAATATTCATCACTCTCATTTGTCTCTTCACCTCATTTATACCCATACTTATACTATATCCGAATTACCACTCCTAAATGCCTACATTATCTTAAAACTTCTCCTACATCTTTATCATCATTTTAGCTAGCTCACAATCATCACAAGATATTCACATTTCATTTCCCAACTATACTTATTGGTTGTTTCCCCCATGACTTAGACATTTCCAACCAAATATACCTATTTATACCTATATATCCATTTACCAACATATATAATGATAATGCTTAAGAAAAACAAGGATCTTATGAGCTCACTTAGCTTATCTCCTATTGACCAAACTTATAGAGTGCTTGTCCTTTACTTTGTTCAATCCAATCCTTGATTTTCTAGTATGTTGTTCTCCTTACCAACAGAAAAAACTTTGTCTCTTACCCCTTTGTCTAATTCTATCCAAAATATGGTGAATCTTAGAGAGAGAAAGCTTGGTTTGGGTGAAAATGGTGAGTGTTGGGGTTTGTAGGTGAGAGAGGCTCGATTTTCAGGCAAAATCCTGTGTTTCTTATATAGGTAAGGCATATGAGATCGATCTAGCATTGAAGGAGATCGATCTCTGCTTGATTCAATTGCTCGAACTACTCTATTAACAACTACAAGATCGATCTGGTCGAGGGTGGAGATCGATCTCTTCCGGGCCGAGACTTAAGGAGATCGATCTGCCCTTATGACAAGATCAATCTGGCTTGGCAGAGGCAATATGAGATCGATTTGCCTGCCTATTTTTGCATATTTTCTACATTCTGGAGCCATTAGATTGATCTCTCTTCCCTTAGAGATCGATCTAGCCTTCACAAATCCTGCTGCTGCTGCATCCATTTACAAGAAACTCAATGTAAAATTTACCATAATCTACTCCATAGTCCATATTTCAATACATGCACATTTAAGACTTAAAAACTTCATCTCCATATATTTAATTATATTTAAAACTTGCGTGTACATCAACACATCATCATTACATTCACCAATTACAAATTCTCACATTGCAAATCTCATAGCTAAGGTACATAAAATTTATAGTTCTCATATCTTCCCCACCTTTAGAGAATTTGGTCCTCCAAATTCAACTCGATCCATCAAATAGTTGAGGGTACTTCTCCTTCATAAGACTCTCTAGTTCCCAAGTTGCTTCCTCCACTAAGTGGTGTTTCCATAGAACCTTAACCAATGGAATCTTTTTGTTCGAAGTACCTTTTCCTTCCTGTCAAGTATTCGGATGGGTTCTTCCACATAACTCATATCCCCCTGAATATCCAATGCTTCATACTCAATGACATGGGTGGGATCTGGATTATACTTCCTCAACATCGAGACGTGGAAGACATTGTGTATCCCTGAAAACTGCGGAGGTCAAGCCAATCGATAGACAACATCTCCCACTCTCTCCAGAATCTCAAACGGTCCTATATATCGAAGGCTTAATTTTCCTTTCTTCCCATAATGCATGATACCCTTACTCGGAGACATCTTGAGGAATACAGAATCTCTAACGTGAAACTCGAGTGGCCGCCTACGCACATCTGTTTAACTTTTTTGTTGACTTTGAGCAGCTCGTAATCTATCACAAATTATTTCCACATTCTGACTTGTCTGTTCAACTAGTTCAGGAGAAATTACTTTCATGTCGTCCACTTCTTCCCAAGCTATAGGGGATCTATACCTCTTACCATACAGAGCCTCACAAGGTGCCATACTAATACTCACATGATAGCTATTATTGTATGCAAACTCAGTAAGGGGCAGGTGATCATCCCATGATCTCTTAAAGTCCATCGTACACGCCCTCAACATATCCTCCAAGGTCTGTATAATCTGCTCAGACTGACCATCAGTCTGAGGATGATAGGCGGTACTAAAATTCAATCGAGATCCCGTGGCCTCTTGAAAATGAGTCCAAAATCTGGAGGTGAACCAAGAATCTCTATCATATGTAAAACTCACTGGAGCCCCATGCAGTCTAGCTATCTCTCTAACATACAACTTGGCTAAGGTACTCAAGGTATTCGTGCTCTTGATGGTAAAGAAGTGGGCACTCTTCGTTGATCTATCTACAATCACCCATATTGCATCATGACCTCTTCGGGTCCTCGGTAATCCCATGATAAAGTCCATGGTGATATGCTCCTATTTTCATATAGGCACAAGCAAAGGCTTAAGCAATCCTCTAGGCTTCTGGTGCTCAGCTTTCACTTGTTAGCATACCAGACATTTGGCCACATATTCTGCCACGTCCCTTTTCATACAACTCCACCAATACACCCATCTCAAATCCTGATACATCTTGGTACTTCCCGAGTGTATGGTTTACCCCAAGCAGTGAGACTCTTTCAATATTTATTGCTTCAGGGTATCATCATTTGGGACACAAACTCGACCCTTAAACCTAAATAACCCATCGTCACTGACCATAAAATCTAACTGCGATGTCTGTTTAGCTTGGCTAACCATATCCAATAGCCTCTGATCATTTCGCTGCTCGGTTCTAATCTGATCCATAATCTCGGGCTCTAACCGTAGGCTAGCCATAAACCCGACTTCCGCTTCCTCAACTTTGATCCTGAGTTTGGTGAACTATTCCAATAAGTCCCATTCCTTAATCATCATAGCAAATATCATACTCTTCTTGCTTAGGGCATCAGTAACTACGTTCGCCTTCCCTAGATGATAGAGTATCTCATAATCATAATCTTTGAGGAGTTCCATCCATCTCCTTTGTCTCATGTTTAACTCTTTTTGGTCGAATATATATCTTAGGCTCTTGTAACCAGTAAATATTTGTAACCTTTCCCCATATAAGTAATGCCACCAGATCTTCAATGCAAACACTACAGTGGCTAACTCCAAATCATGTGTGGCGTAATTTCGCTCATAATCCTTTAGTTGTCGCAAACCATAAGCGACTACTCTCCCATGCTGCATGAGTACACACCCCAATCCTTATTGGGAGGCATCACTGTACACTGTGAGGCCTCCAGGTCCATTTAGAATAGTCAACATAAGTGTCATCATTAATCTCCTCTTTAATTCTTGGAAACTCTGCTCACACTACTCTGACCATACAAAAGGAATCTCCTTACGTGTGAGTTTAGTCAAAGGAGCGGTAATCCTGGAAAATCCTTCCACAAACCTTCTGTAGTATCCTGCAAGTCCTAAAAAACTCTGAATCTCTGTAACTGTCCTTGGTCTCTCCCAATTAAGTACAGCTTCTATCTTAGATAGGTCAACTGATACTCCATTCTTAGATACAATATGCCCAAGAAAAGCTATTTGATATAGCCAAAATTCGCTCTTACTGATCTTTCCATAAAGCTGCCTATCTTTGAGTATCTGCAACATAATCCTCTAATGTTGTGTGTATTCTTCGCGAGACCGAGAATACACAAGGATATCATCAATGAAGACTATCACAAATTGATCTAGATAATCTCTAAATACCTCATCCATCAAACTCAAAAAAGCAACAAAGGCATTCGTCAAACCAAAAGGCATCATTAAGAACTCGTAGTGGCCATATCTAGTCTTGAAGGCCATCTTTAGAACATCCTCCTTCTTGATTCTTAACTGATGATATCCCGATCTTAAGTCAATTTTAGAAAAGACAGAAGCCCCTCTCAGCTAGTTAAATAAATCGTCTATTCTTGGCAGGGGATACTTATTCTTCAGCGTAGTCTTGTTCAGTAATCTGTAATCTATACATAGTCTCAGGCTACCATCCTTCTTCTTTACAAACAACACCGAAGCTCCCCATGGCGACACACTAGGCCTAATAAAACCCTGATCAAGTAGTTCTTACAACTGTTTCTTTAACTCTTCCAATTCGACCAATGCCATCCTATAGGGAGGTTTAGAGATTGGCTGGGTATCTGGCACTAAATCGATAGTGAACTCCATCTCTCTCTTCGGTGGTAAACTAGGCAATTCAACAAGAAATACATCTGAAAACTCACATACTACCGGTATGTCCTCTATCCTCGGATGTTCTCGACTCACATCAGAGATGAGTGCAATGCAACCTTCACATCAATAATTAAATCAGTGTTTAGTAGTGATATAACCATATCTTAAAATTTCTCACTATAAACTTCACACGTCTTTATTCCTCAACATTCAAACGTATACTAAACTTTTTAGGTAGGGAGAAAGTTACAATCTTAGTGTAGCAGTCTAGACTCATGCGATTGGCCGCTAACCAATCCATTCCTAAAATCACATCAAAACCATGCATGTTTAATACAACTAAATCTGCTAACACTATCCTATCTCCCACCTTGATCTCACATCTCCTACACACCATATCAGTCCTCTATGACTCATGCATAGGGGTATTTACATGTAAAATATAATCTAAGGATTCATGCTTTAAACTCAGTTTGCATGCAAAATGTACATCAATAATAGAATGCGTGGATCCTAAGTCAAATAACACATGAGCCTCATGATTACAGACAAGAAGTGTACCTCGTATGGTCTCAGATGAAGTGTCTGTGGTCTCCTTATCCAAGGAAAACACACATCCTTCTGTGACTGACTTCTTACCCTTATCAGCAGTCATAGCCCGTCTTTAGGGAATCGTCCTTTGAGGCTATTGTCTAGAAGGCTCTTAAGAGTGTGGTTTCTATGGCTGTGGGTAATTCCTCACTCTATGACTCATGTCCCTGCATCTAAAACATCCTAGTATGGTTTTGGAACAACTTCCCTCATGTGGTCGACCATAATCTCTACAAACTCTAACCTCTGGCCTGGCACTTTGAGGGGTCTCCATAACAATGGGAGGAACCCTGGGTCTGTCAACTCTTCCTCTCGGTCCCTCAAACTATCTCCTCTTAAAAAAACCTCTCTGAAAGTCTGTGTAGGAGGTCACCAGTCGCTTACTCTTATCCTTGGTCAAAATCTGAGGCTCAGTCAGGGACTGTACCAACTCGAGTCCCCTCTTTACTTCTTGTGCTCGTCTTAGAGCATCCTTAAACTCAGTAATACAGAGCCCTATCAACTGGTCTCTAATGACGGGCCTCAGTCTATACACGAATCGCTCTGTACGGAGCTCTTCATCCTTAAGGGTATCCAGATCATACTTCAGTAGGGTGATAAATCGGCTCTCGTAATCATCAACCATCATATTGCCATGAGTCAAGTTTAGGAATTCAGCTTGCATCTCCTCTGGGCAGCTCTTGGCACATACTGAGTTCTAAATGTCGACAAAAGGCCTCCTAGCTAATCACCTCATGGCTAGTCACCATTATACTCTGAGTAGTGCTCCACCAGTCTCGGGCTTGTCCCTTTAACATGTAAGCTGTGAGACCCCGTATATGTATAGCTATGTATATAGGAACATGGGAATGTAAATAAAATCATAAGTAAGATGATTGTAATGTGAAGTATATGCAATGTAAGTTCATAAGATTATGTACGCACTTGTAGTAAGAATTGTGATTATACGTACAAGTTGCATTACGAATGAGTAGGAAGAAATAAACTTGAACACGAGAAGAATGTGATCGAAATGGAATATGAGTAGTATAGTAAAATGGAAAGAAAGATTTACATAAGTGTATATTTCCATTCGAGTAATATCGTATATATGTGTGGTCATACAAAGATTCTACACAAGTTTTAATGTGTATGTAGTGAGGATGAATCCCATTTTCAAGTCTCAAAGATGAATGAATGAGGAAATGATCATGGTAGCAAATTAAGGATGTTTGGTAAGGGTTATTGCAGAAAAACTGCAGGAGATCTGGAATTTGTGAAGGCCAGATCGATCTCATAGGATGAGAGATCGATCTGGGAGAGCCAGAATGCTCTTATGTGAGAAATGGAAGGGAACAGATCGATCTCCAAAGGAAGCAGATCGATCTCCTTAGCTATCGGGTTGGAAGCAGATCGATCTCCCCTAAGACCAGATCGATCTCCTTAAGCTTCTGTTTGGCAGCAGATCGATCTCCAGCCTCGACAGATCGATCTCCTACCTTTAAAACGTCTTAGAAAAGAGAGATTTTAGAGGAACAGATCAATCTCCACCCAAGGAAGATCGATCTCCTCAAGTCAAAACTATAAATGGGAGCAGTTGGATCATCAGAATTTCGGGACAAACATTTCCTTTTCACTTCAACTCAAAGAAATCTAGTTTCTCACTCCTAAATCCAGCCATTTTCAGTGAGATTTAAGGAGAGGCTATTAGAGACAAAGTTGTTCACAACAAAAAGAAGAACAACATAGTCTAGAGGCATTTCCCCATTTGATGGATTGAAGAAATAAAGGGCAATCCTAATTGGAGCAAGAGGAAATCCAATGAGGTAAGTTTCTAATGCAAATACCCAAGTACATTTGTTTGGATATTGATATGGGAAATGGTTAGTATGCATAGACATGATAGAACTACCTAGAATGGTATGAAATGAATATAACTTAGAAATAGTCAAGTGTGAGAAAGTGGAGAGTGGAAGTGTTTATGATGAATGAAATATCTTGAGGGGAGGAACATGTTGTGAGAATGATTTGGACATGTTGATATTGGGATAAAATTGTGAGATTTACCACAAAGGGTAAAAATGTGTATTTAAGGCATTGGATAAATGCTTAGTTGAATAAGAGTTAGAAACATTAACTCAAATGTTGATGGATGAATTTCAGTTTCGGATGATACGTCGGAGCAATCGAGATGAGAACGCGAGAAGCATAAAGGTGGATAGTTGCACACAAGTAAAACGAGGTAAGGGACTGTGTGTTAGCTATAGAGATGTTCGTACGTAATTACAGCAATTTCGTAGATATATTGCTAGGACTAGTACGATATTATAAGTTTATGAAATGATGTGGAAGTATGAAAAGTACTATGATGTATATATATGTATTGAGAAATGGGATAGGGTAAGGAAATAGCATGATATGCATGTTTTCAATGATGTTCTCAATTTTATATTGTTATTGATGATTGAGAAATGTTGATGATAGGTTGGCTAATTTTACATGTTTTAGCATGAAGAGGCATGCTGTATGAATAAACGTGTTTTGAGTTTTAAAAGAGAAAATAGCCATCTATCAGTTTTGAGATGAGATTTGGTGTTGAAGCGCTAGCTCACACCCGTTTTAATGCCTTGATGTACCGTACGGGAGTTTTAACTCGCACGGGGGTTTTGAGAAAGTGCGGAAACTTTGCTCGCACCTGTTTTGTTGAGTTAAGGTAAACCTGGGGGTCTGGGACCCAAGTGGATACCAGTCGACGGCCAATTGAACGGGCTGGGCCTTAACGATAGATCGTACCGCGCTGGAGCTTTGCGTTTGTCAGGACCCCAGTTTCAATCCTTGACTTTAACCAAAAACCACAATAAATTTTTCTCATTTTTAACTTACCTTTCCTCTCTTCACTGGTTGGGCTGTGATTCGATGTCAGAGTCTTCACTTACCATAATGTCCATTCTCATACATACATGTCAATATATTAATTCTGACTGTAGTTGCTTTTATTATACATGTAAGATTTTATAAAATCTAATACGATTACATTCCCCATAATATATAACGTATACATCACTGTGCTGTTTCTATGTTTAGATACACAACTGTACATAATAAGTATACCTGATGAATTGATAGGAACTAGCAGTGGACTCTGGGACACTCTCCCACGATAACTCTCGCTCTACTGACGCTCTGTAGAGAGATGTAAAGAAAAAGGGGTGAGCATAACGCACTCAGTAAGGAAATCAGGCAAGCAAGTAGATATCCACACTATCTACTCAAAATAGTGCTATGCCTTGAAAACATTATTTCCTTAACTCACTTTAAAAGCATGTCTTGAAATATAATATATATATGTACTTGTACAGAATAAATCCCATGTACAGAAATCATGCTTTATTTCTCAAAAGTAGGCATGTAGTGCAACACAATGCATTTATATATAAATCATGCCTTTATGTAAATCATGCCATGTATATTTAAATCACATATAAATATGGCATCAAATGATTCACAACACAAATCGGAGTCCGACCCATCCCTCAGGTCTGTCCGCAGTTTAAAGAAGTTAATCAATGTGATATAACATGTGAGACTCTGTGGTTTATGCAAATAGTATCCTGGATTATGATCATATCCGAAAAGAAAGTGATCCCAAGCCACATAGATCTAGATGTGCGGGGCCTCACTGCTGTAACGGGAGGATGGTCAGTCCAATGTCAACCGCCAGCTACGTAACACACGGTACAGTGTACCTCGTGCCACTCAGACACGATACAAAGTACCCCCGTGGACCCGTTCTCACGGCCAGAGTGCCTACCATAGGACTTAGCTCTCACTCCCGTGGAACTCATCAACATCACAGTCAGGGTGCCTAACATAGGTCTTAGCCCTCGTGCCTGTGGAAATATCATACCACGTCTATACCAACCTCATGCGGATATCCTCTCTAGCTATGACACACAGTCACGCAAGGTCTCAAGCATGGGTTTCAACATGTATTACATATCACATACAGTGTGTGTCTTGAGTGCGACTCACAGTCGTCACTCCGCTCAACACTGTTTCACATCATAAAATTCGACTCTAGTGCGAGCACTCTCTAGCAACTAGGTCAATGCATAGTTTATGTATTAAATCAAGTACGAGCAATAGCTCCCAGTACTATGCTATGCACAATATCAAAATCAAGTACGAGCAATAGCTCCCAGTACTATGTCATGTATAAACCATGAAGAATCGAGTACGAGCCACGCTCTAGCACTCTGTCATGCATATATTATTCAAAGCTGAGTACGAGTAAAACTCCAGTACTCTATCATGCATGTCATGAAAATCTAGTGCGTATCAAATCCAGCACTAATATTATGTGGAAAAACACATGAATCCCAGTGCGAGCTGTGCTCTAGCACGATTCATTCTCACATAATATGATAGATGGCTATTTAAAAAGGGATTGTTTATAAAACATCAAAATCAGCACTCAAAGTGTGCTTAAGTCATATCAACCTTAAAATCATTAGCCCATCTATTTATTTTCATGCTAATAACAATTAAACACTCACAATAGCATTTTCCATGCTTTTTGTAACTTCTCACAAAAGTTGACTTTTTGACTAACTAGGGGTAAAATCGTAATTTGCCACTATCGGGTCGCAATAATTATTATTCACTTTCTCTGACCCTCAGAGTTTTTAAGTGAATGCAGAAGCAGTTGAAAATACGTGCAGGTATCTCTAACTACTCGCAAAAGTCCCTTACCTCGGATCACGTCAAGTGACCTCACTTCCTCGGTGCTGCTCAATCCCGCAGTCCGATCAGTTCTCGATGTAAACTCCGGAGCTGTAAATAACCATTCCTCAGGTTAATTATCATTTTCCTACTGTATTACACATTAATACAGTTTAATTTTCCCTTAATGGGCCTTAAAATCCTTAATGGGCCTTAACTAGGCCTTAAGCCTATTTTCATTTTACTATTCACTTTTGTTGGGCCTATTGGGCTTGTGGGGCCCACCAACTCTTATTGGGCTTGTCTTAGGCCCATTACACCCTATTGGGCCTAAAAATATTGGGCTTGGCCCATTGGGTCTCTCGGCCACATGCCTTGGCCGAGAGCTTAGCCATTCTCGGTTTCCACCATGGCATGCCATACATGCCTATTTTCTAGCCATTTCCACTTAGGCATTTTCACATACACTTGGTAGGTAATATTACCAATCATCCTATTGTTCATTTAGGCATTTTATCAAACACCTTGGTTGCCCACAATTTACATGTATTAATTAATCAATTTGATTAATTCTAATTATACCATTAACATTAATACATGTGTACTAATCCATTTATGTCTTAAAATCAAATAGACATATTTCAATATCCCATTGATCACTCTCGGCCTAACCCTCTTAATGGTGATTTAATATGTTTCAATGCTTAAAACATATATCAACATACTTGAAATCATTCATACATTAACATATATGAAATTGGAAATTAGAAAATATACCAATTGTAGTGTTCTCCTTTTGGCTGAATCTTTGGAGGCTCTCGGTTTGCACTCTATGGCTCCTTGATAGCCAATTCGAACATATGTTAATCTCCTTTCAATTTGGAACAACTTCCATGAAGAATGCAAGTTCCAAATATGACTAATTCCTAGTGATTTCTAGTGAGAGAAAGCTTGAATGGTTATGTTTCAATGGTGTTCTTCTCTAGCCGGAAATGTGTGATGAAGAAGACAATGGTGTGGCTGCATTTATAAGCCACTTACTTAGCCATTAAGCCTTACTTTTCAGCCACTATGCTTGACTTTCCAATTCTGAACCATGAGTCACCTTATGAGTCACCTTATGAGTCATAGTTAACTTTAACTATAGTTAGATATTTATCTCATGGGCTTTTCCAATTGGGCTTCTCGGTTTGGGCTTTCCTAATGGGCTTTCGGGCTGAAATTTTTACTATACCTCGGGCCTTTTGTTGTCTCAAAATTTGGCTGATCAATTGGTCCAACAATTCCGTCTAAAGGACCTAACATTTTCGATATACATTTAGTATACCTTAATGGGCTTTAAAATTTTCACCTTAGGCCCATTACGTTTTTAACCATTAAATTTATTCCGGAATCCTTCCGAATAAATTTTCCTTACTTCCGGGGATGATTATCTTGTATTCTGGCCAAGAATATTTTTCCCCAAATTTTTCTCCACACTTAGGTTAATTTCTAACCTTGATTAGTCAACTATGGTAAAAGTCCACTTTTTTAACTATAGTTGACTTTTTCCTTAACCATTGACTAAGTTGACTTTTTCTTTAATTTTTGAAAGTGTTTTATATCATGTCTTACACTCTCTTCTTTATATTCCAACCGCTCTCGGTGGATAATTTCACCCGAAACTCTTTTTCTCATCGAAAAGGTCCATTTTACCCTTTTTAGCTTTTATTCTCGTTTTGTATGTTCGGGTCTAAATCAAGCTAACTTTCCTTCATGAGCTCTCTACGCTCTCTTATTTTAAATTCTTATTTTCAGTCAGAATGATTTAGAATGACTCGGTTTAGCCTGTGATACTCATTGCTCACATTAGGCATTTTATGTAGCTTTAGCGTGTTAATTCATTTCAATAACACTTTAAGTCTAATAAATACTCTTCTTATGATTCAACCATAATTACATAGTGTTCATACACATAGAAATCATAAGGAAATAAGCTACAAAAATCCGGGTCTGACAGCGTTGACTGTGTGTCACGCTGCTTGCTCGCCTGGTATATGAGACATGGTTTAAGGATAAAAAGTCCATCGGAGTTGGAGTATGGACTTGGGTCCACGGTTGTACGTAGAATAGTGTAGTCACCTGTTGGTATACTATGTACCGTGCTGGGTGCACGTGAGTACGAGTATCGCGTAGATGACACACGACGTATCTTCACCGTGAGTATACGAGGAGATGAGGTGGATTGAAATGAGCCGGAGGGTAGGACTGACCCATCCCCCTTCAGGCGAAGTGATACCCTGTGCACACCCGATCAGTGAGGCCTGGGATCACTGACTGTGGCCATAAGTCGTGGATATTTGATTGCCGAAAATTCCATGCCTGTCTCAGAGAATCGAGAAACAGAGACAATCTCAGAAAAGAAAGAGACTTGCGAGAAAGAATGATTTGAGAAGTGAAAGAGATTTCGTGTTTTAATAAATCTTTGATTTCACATTCGTGCCGTGAGGGCACTATTTATGAGCATGTTTTAAATGGAAGCTTGATACTCATTTTACACGAAAATGCTATTGAGAAATATATGTTAAATGTATTTTTCGTATGATATTTCCATTTATAACGAAAACATGGTTTTGGTTTATGCATGCATGGGCTATGTAGGTAGTACGATATCTACCTGCTAGCATACATTTCCTTACTGAGCCGTGGTTTGCTCATCCCACTATTTTCCCCCTCCAGGTACTGAGAAGTAAGAGAGCGGTGATCTCTAGATCTTTTGTGTTTAACAGCTCCCACAATTCGCAAAGGTATAAGATTTGTATACACGAGTATTTTGTATCTAATATATTGTATCGCACAGTTATATTTTGGAATTGTAAACAGTATTATGGGGATGATATGTAAGCACATGGTATTTATACAATTAATTTTGTGTATTTACACACACACCCGGGAGTGTGAATTAAAGTTTTAAATATTCCGCTGTAAATGAATAAATTTTTAGTAATTGTATCTTCTCACAGCCCAACCGTAGTAGAGAATGTATGGATAGAAGGGTTCCCGAAAGCGGGGCATGACAGGCTTGGTATCCGAGCATGGTTGGTCTGATGTGAGTTGATGCTTAGGACTAAGAAAACATACATCCCCAAGTTACTGTGCGATATTTAGATACAAAGGTGTGTACGGAGCTGGTAGTAAATTAAATGTTTGTTATAACGCAGGAAAGTTATCAGGCTAGTGAGTTATGCCTGAGAGACACCGCAAGAGGGGAGAGAGCTCAAGAGCTCGAGGGCAAAATGATAGGACTGAGAGGCACAGTAGATCATCCTCTAGTCATGAGCCCCAGGAACAAATAGAGGCTTCTGATCCTCGGATAACTCGATTGGAGGAAGACATGCGCACGATGATGACCATGATGGGTCAGATCATGGCTAGGTTTGAGGGTACACCTGGTACAGCAGGACAGGCTGCACCGAATCCCCCAGCAGCTGCACCTGAACCTGGGAATGTTGCACCTGCGCAAGCTGAACCGGCTAGGCCACGGGAACCTCATATTCGATCGGTACCTCCTCTGGTAGCCCCACATCAGCATGATGACGATTTGGGGTATGGATATGATTGTGATATGGAAAGATTGAGGCATTTTATGGACTTTAAGCCTCCTTCGTTTAGCGGGGTAAAGGATCCGACGGTGGCTGAGGACTGGATCAGTCAAATGGAGAAGTTATTCGACTTCTGTAGATGTTCAGCTACGGAGAGAGTAGCGCTTGCGGCCTTTGTATTGAGAGGCGAAGCAGAGCACTGGTGGAAGTCCGTCAGGCCGATGTTAAGAGCTCAAGGAGTGGTTATCACTTGGGATATGTTCTAGGACGTTTTCAGAGAGCAATACATCCCAGATACTGCTCGTCGGAGACTACAGATGGAATTTCTAAATCTGACTCAAGGGAATCGAACAATTGATGAGTACGAGTCACGATTCACTTCACTGGGTAGATATGATCCGGACTCGATCAGGAGTGAGGCTATCAGAGTCCGTAGATTTGTAGATGGACTGAGGCCTTCGATCCGAGCGAAGTTGGCCCCATTTGATGTCGCTACATATAGAGAGGCTGTGCGACGGGCTCAGTTATGCGAGCAAGATCATGACTTGCAGATTTTTGAGTTTAGTTGGGGTAAGGACAAGGGTCCGAGGAAGCTGGGAGATGGCAAGAGTGCCAAATTTGGTCGAAAATTCATGAGTAAGCATCGGAGAGAGGTAGATGAGTTCCAGAAAAAAGTTGCTAGACCTTTTATGCCTCCGACTCAGACACCAGCCAGGGGTATAGTGATTGGTGGACCCCGACCGACTACAGATCAGTGTAGGTTATGCGGTCGATACCATGGTGGTAGGCCATGTCATCTTCAGGGTACCCGATGCTTCAGATGTGGTAAATTTGGACATTATGCCAGAGAGTGCCCGGAGATAGTTGAGGCAATTCCACAGAGGGGTAAAGAGCCAGAGAGGGTTCCTACAGTTGCACCTCCTGCAAGAAAGAAAGCCTCGGCTGAAGAAAAAGGAAAACAAGTTGTGGGTCAAGGCAGGGTGTATGCGATAGACCAGGCATCGGCTGATACCTCTTCTGAAGTGATAAAAGGTACAATCTTGATTTTCAATTTGGAGGTTATTGCTTTGTTTGATTCTGGTGCTACGCATTCCTTCATATCACCTGCATGTGCATCTAAGTTAAAAGGTTTTGTAGAACCCACATACTTGAGTAGGACGTTACTAATAAGTACTCCAATGAGAGTTAGCCAATTAGTTGAACAAGTGTATAAAGATTGTAAAGTGAGGGTGGGAGATAAGTGCATGACAGCCAACTTGATTTTGTTGAATATGTATGACATTGATGTAATTTTGGGAATGGATTGGTTAGCCGCCAATCATGCTGTCATAGACTGTCGTTCTAAGTCCATTAAGTTTTCTCTACCTGAAGAGTGTGTTGTAAGATTTTAAGAGAAGAAATGAAATCTTAAATTTGGTGTTAAGTAAAGTACTTTGGTATAAATGGCTTGAGTGTTGTTTTGAAGGTTTTGTTGCTTATGTGGTGGATTTGAACAAAGTATATCCGGATATGGAGGACATCTCAGTGGTCAGAGAATTCCCTGATGTCTTTCCAGACGATCTACCAGGATTGCCACCTGATAGAGAAACGGAATTCGGTATAGACTTGACGCCTGGAACCGAACCGATATCGAAGTCACCATATAGGATGGCTCCAGTTGAGTTAGAGGAATTAAGGAAACAGCTGCAAGAGTTGTTAGAGAAGGGGTTCATAAGACCAAGTGTCTCACCATGGGGAGCCCCGATGTTGTTTGTGAAGAAGAGAGATGGGAGCCTCAGGTTGTGCGTTGACTATCGGATGTTAACCAAGGCTACCATCAAGAATAAGTACCCCTTGCCACGCATTGACGATTTATTGGATCAGCTTCAGGGAGCGCAGATCTTCTCCAAGATAGATCTGAGGTCTGGGTATCATCAATTGAAGATTCGAAAGGAGGATGTGCCCAAGACAGCATTTCGTACCCGCTATGGCCATTACGAATTTTTAGTGATGCCTTTTGGGTTGACCAATGCGCTGCAGCTTTTATGGCTCTAATGAACGAAGTATTCAAGCCATACCTGGACCAATTCGTAATTATTTTCATTAATGATATATTGGTGTATTCAAGGTCCAGAGAAGACATGAGCAGCACTTAAGGATTATTTTGCAAACCCTCCGAGAGAAAAGGTTATATGCCAAGCTTAACAAATGTGACTTTTGGCTAGAACAGATTTCTTTTCTAGGCCATGTTATATCGAAGGATGGGGTGTCAGTAGATCCATCCAAGATTGAGGCAGTTGTTCAGTGGGAACAACCTAGGACAGTCACAGAGATCAGAAGTTTTCTAGGTTTGGCTGGTTACTACAGGAGATTTGTAGAAGGATTCTCTAGATTAGCTGCTCCATTGACACGTCTTACGAGGAAGAGTGTGGAGTTTTCATGGGATGAAGCTTGTGAGAGGAGTTTTCAGGAACTTAAGCGCAGATTAACTACCACGCCAGTTCTTGTCATCCCTAACAGTTCAGGGAATTACTCGGTGTATACTGATGCTTCGCATCAAGGACTAGGCTGTGTTTTGATGCAAGATGGAAGGGTAGTAGCTTATGGATCTAGGCAGTTGAAAGATCATGAGAAGAACTACCCCACTCACGATTTGGAGTTAGCGGCCGTAGTGTTTGCGTTGAAGATATGGCGCCACTACTTATATGGTGAGAGATTTCAGATCTTTACGGATCATAAGAGTCTGAAATATCTATTCTCGTAAAAGGAGTTAAACATGAGACAGAGGAGGTGGTTGGAACTCCTCAAGGACTATGATTGTGAGATCTTATACCACCAGGGAAAGGCAAATGTGGTCGCCGATGCATTAAGTCGAAAGAGTCTCGGGTTGGTGTCTCACATGATGGTTAGAGAGCACGAGTTGTTGGAACAATTCACGAACCTTAGTCTGGATATAACCCTACCTGAGATTGGCAGCTATGGGATTATTGCTAGCTTGAGATTAGAACCGGAGTTGATTGAGAGAATCCGACAAGCTCAGCAAATCGATCAATGGTGTATTGTCATGATTAGCCAAATCCGAAAAGGGAAGGGTGCTGATTTTATATTGAGTCCAGATGGAATACTAAGGTTTAGAGATAGAATATGTGTTCCTAAGGATGTAGAGCTGAGAAAGCTGATCTTATCAGAGGCACACTCGTCGAGATACATGATACACCCGGGGAGTAGTAAGATGTATCAAAATCTCTGAAAAGCATATTGGTGGTATGGAATGAAGAGAAACATAGCTGAGTATGTCGCTAGATGTCTCATTTGTCAGCAAGTAAAAGTCGAACATCAGAAACCAGGAGGATTATTACAACCTCTATCGATACCAACATGGAAGTGGGAGCATGTCACCATGGATTTTGTGATGGGGTTACCGAGAACCCGTAAGAACCATGATGCGATATGGGTGATAGTAGATCGGTTAACGAAATCGGCACATTTCTTAGCCATGAGATCTACTGATACATTGAGTGCACTGGCGAACCTGTATGTGCGAGAAATAGTGAGATTGCATGGAGTCCCAGTGAGTGTTGTTTCTGATAGGGATGCCCGCTTCACTTCCCACTTTTGGGGACATTTCCAGGAAGCGATGGGGACCCAATTGAGTTTTAGCACCGCTTTTCATCCTCATACAGATGGTCAGTCAGAGAGGACTATACAGACCCTGGAGGATATGTTGAGAGCGTGT
Source organism: Firmiana major (assembly GCA_033439115.1). Lineage (NCBI taxonomy): Eukaryota > Viridiplantae > Streptophyta > Magnoliopsida > Malvales > Malvaceae > Firmiana > Firmiana major. Next base: position 31,611,064 of record CM065896.1, on the reverse strand, counting down.
GTGCTGGATTTTAGAGGCTCATGGGACGATCACTTGCCATTGATTGAGTTCGCCTACAATAACAGTCATCACTCAAGTATTGGTATGGCCCCTTATGAGGCACTATACGGTCGTAGATGCCGATCGCCCATTGGTTGGGAAGAAGTTGGTGACAGACAATTGCTCGCTCCCGATTTGGTTAAGCAAGCCTCCGAGGATGTTCAGATAATATGCGAGAGGTTGCGAACAGCTCAAAGTCGACAAAAGAGCTACGCTTACAGGAGACGGAGACCACTTGAGTTTGATGTTGGCGAGTCTGTATTTTTGAAAGTATCTCCTTCTAAGGGAATAATGAGGTTTGGGAAGAAAGGAAAATTAAGTCCTCGTTACATTGGTCCCTTCGAGATTTTGGATAGAGTGGGAGAAGGAGCATATAGGCTAGCCTTACCACCTGAGCTAGCAGAAGTCCACAATGTCTTCCACGTTTCTATGCTTCGGAAGTACTACCCGGATCCGACACATGTAATTAGTTATGAGCCGTTGGAGCTCAAGAAAGATATGTCGTATGTCGAGAGACCGATCAGGGTGTTGGACAGGAAAGAGAAGGTGTTACGGAACAAGACGATTTCATTGGTTAAGGTTTTGTGGCAACATCACACTGTGGAAGAGGCCACATGGGAACTGGAAAGTTTGATGAAGAAAAGTATCCCGAGCTATTCACAGATTGAATTGGTTCTAATTTGGTGGACCAAATTCTCTAAGTGGGGGAGAATGTGAGACCCCGTACATGTATAGCTATGTATATAGGAACATGGGAATGTAAATAAAATCATAAGTAAGATGATGCTTCTGATGATTCTTAGACGTGACGCCGAGTGGCTCACTATAAGCTTTTGAACATTATTTTGAGACTACGAGCAACTTTAATATATGTTGTACCGAATGGTAGCTTTAGTTGTGCTAATTGCCACCTTTCTTTCAGTTGCTATTAGACCTAGATACGTCTATAGCTTCAAAGTGCTCATATATCCTTGAGTGACTGTGGAACCGACCATGGCCATAGGTCCCTATCAATGGTGTGTTACCTGTAAGCTCTGGGTCTCTCCTACTATGTGTCACGACCTAATTTAACCTTTCTAACTAAAAATCACTATAAATTTTCTAACTAAAAATCACTATAAAATCATACACTCATGTTTTGAGATAATCAATGAATTAAATGCTTTTGAGCATGGCATCACGATCACGTAGATAGTGCAGTATCTACCTGTTCGCATGATTGCCTTACTGAGCGTGTGGTTTGCTCACCCCCTTATTTTCCCCCTCTCTACAAAGATTTGAGTATAGATTGAGCGTGACTGGAGGCATTCGCTTTTGGTAATCCGCTGCATCCCATCGCTAAAGGTATACACACCTTGATTATTTTGTATCTAAACTAGACATAGCACAGTAGCATTTTGTATGTAACCACTGGGGATGTAAAACAATGTAAACACATGTAACAACTCTGATATATATACATTTATACAAGTGTTTACTCATAAATAGTGTTTCAAATTGAATTGGTATGGTGGAGTGAGTTAGACGTCGACACACAGCCCAACTGTTAAGTGTGTGGTTGTTCATGATTGAGGAAGGATGATTAAGGATTGATGCATGAAAATGCGAAAAATTTGTACGTATTTTGGTAAGTTGAGGGTCGTGACAATTTGTCTTATAATTCCATTAACATATATTACAAAGTTATACATGGGGTCTCATACAGATATTTGCTCCCAACTTAGTGAGACAGGTCTTTGAGGACGTCCAGTTGATTTGTGAGAGGTTACGAACAGCTCAGAGCAGACAGAAGAGTTATGCTGATAGGAGACAGATCATTGGATTTTACAGTGGGTAAGTTCGTATTTTTGCAAGTTTCTTCTTCCAATGGTCTAACAAGGTTCGAAAAGAAAGGGAAGTTGAGTCCTCGTTACATTATACCCTTTGAGATACTTGATAGAGTGGGAGATAAGGCCTATAGGCTACCATTGCCACCTGACCTAGCTGGCGTTCCTAATGACTTCCACATTTTTATGTTACGGAAGTACCACCCGGATCTGGTGCATGTGATTAGATATGAGCCATTGGAGCTCAATGAGAGCATGTCGTATGTTGAGAAGTCGGTTCGAATATTGGATAGTAAGGAGAAGGTGTTGAGGTCGAAGATGATTCCCATAGTGAAGATTCTTTGGCAGTATCACACTACGGAGGAAGCTACATAGGAGTTGGAGAGTTTGATGTGGGGGAAGTACCCAGAGTTATTCACCGACTGATTTGGTTCTAATTTGGAAGACCAAATTTCCTTAGTGGGGGAGATTATGTAAGACCCACTTTTTGTGATGTATTCCTTATAATTCATATGATGTACACATTTCCATATGTTAATTGAATCATAAGAAGGGCTTTTGCTTGAATGAAATTGCAAAGAGAATGAATGAATATTCATGAATCCATGTAATGGCTAAATAAGGGCTAAAGTGGCCATCGACTAAACGAATGGAATTTAAACCATTCTGATTGAATATAAAGACTTAAAACACAAAATGATAATGTAAGGCCTGTACTTTTATATGTATTCCTTATTATTTCCATGATGTACACACAAGTTACACAATATGTGAATCATAAGAAATGGACCTTTTATACTAGAAGTGTGAATAGAATGCAAAATGATTAGTGAAGCAATTAAATGTAATCTTTCCTTTGAAATTCTGGAAAAATTTACAGCTAGAATCCTATAGATGAATGCCAGATCAATCTTCTTACACGACAGAATCGATCACAGCTAGAATCCTATAGATGAATGCCATATCAATCTTCTTACACGACAGAATCGATCTTTTAATTCCAGAATGAAATCATAAAGGTTTTATAGGCAAGCAGATCGATCTCGATGTGATTCTGCATAGAAAGGATCGATCCCTCCCAAAAACCAGATCAATCACAATGTGATTCTGCCTAGAAAGGATCGATCCCTTCCCATAAACAGATCTATCTCGAATGGTTTCTGGTTAGAAAGGATCGATCCCTTCCAAAGAGCAGATTGATCCCCAATGCTTACTTACTAAATACTTATGTATTTCAACCAAAGGGAATCGATCTCTCACCATTAGAGATTGATCTCACAATACCATTTCTATTTAAAAGCTCGACAGCCGGGTCTTCTTCCCCAAAATAGCAAATACCTCTCCATTTTAGCAAAGTGAACAAGTTTTCTCACTCTAAAATATCATCACCTTCCAAAATAGATTTGAGAAAGGTTGCTTTTAGCAAAGTTGTTCCTAGTGATGAGGAGAGCAACATAGTCAAAAACTAGTAGTTAAATTTTCAGATTGAAGGAGCAAGGTGTTTCCCCAATTTCGACCACAAGAGAAAGGTTAAGCTAGGTGAGTTTTCAATATGCTAACTTCAATTATGTTAATGTAGACATTTTAATGAGTTGATTGGTGTATGTATGATTGGTTGAAACATCCTTGAGCATGCTTCATCATCCATGATCGAATATGGGTTTAGTGTGAGAAAGTGAGCTATGGTTGATTTAATGATGAATTGATTATACTATGGTGTTGGTGATGTTATATGCATGATTTTGAGATGGTTTTGTGAAATCAGTTTATGGAATTGGATGAAGTTAAGAAGTGTGCATATAAGGAGTTTGTGAAAATGCATGAATGAATGGAAAAACTAAGGTTAAAGCATGCATGCCAAGTGCTTGATAAAATAACTAAGTGAGTTTGCTAGCCAAATTGGCTAGGAATGGCGTGATGATGGCTAGCATTCGGCCATAGTGGCGTGATGGGTGTTCGGCCACCATGCCATGGCCAAATGTGATCATGGGCCAAGCTTGATGCAATCGACCCAATAGGTTAATGGACCTTGAATTCGGTCTAATGAGAGATAATAAGCCTAAAGAGCCCAATGGGCCTAGGTGAAATGAATAGTATGGTGTGAATGGACTTAAAATGGGGTAAGGTCATTAATGTGTAATTGGGCCCAATAAGAGCAAATAGGCTCAATAAGATATATTGGCTATGATGAAGTCAGAATAATGAGTTATCAGTGTTGACTGATGTGATTAATGAACATTTGCAACTCCCGAGGATATATCTGGAGCCAATTAGACCCAATCACGAAAAGCGGGAAAGGAGGAAGAAGCAGCTTCTAAGTGATTTGGGGTAAGGGAATTTTGTTAGCTCTCAGAGATATCTGTAAGCGTTTTCGGCCGCATTCACAATTTCTTAAAATGTCTGAGGGTCATAGAAAAGAAATAATATTTTAAAGGGTCCAAAAGGGTAACCATTTTACCCTTGGGAAGGGTAAAAATTAGAATTTTAGAAAATATCATGAAAGGCAAGAACAAGATGTTCTTGAGTCCTTTACTGCTTTTAGCATGTGGATAGGTAGGCTGGCTAGCATTTAAATGGTTTGCAAGAAAATAGCTTGATTTGTTTTTAATTCTTTGGAAAAAAAAATTAGCCACCTACATGGGTTTTATGGAAATAAAGCGTGCTGGAGTGCTGCTCGCACGAGATTTGACATTTTCATACATGCATTAGTGCTGGAGCTGTGCTCGCACTAGAGTTTTACATACATGAGTGTTGGAGCCTTGCTCGCACTAATTTTCACATGGATTTATGACATAGTGCTGGAGCATTTCTCACACTAGATGCTCACTATACATTTACAGTCGTGCTAGAGCTTTGCTCGCACGTGATTTTATGACATGTTGGCAACCATGTTGGGAGCTTTGGGTAGACTTTGTGTCACACCGATTAAATAGGCTTGCACGTGCGTTTTGAGATGTGGCATGATTTGATGTGATGATATGGGTCCATAGAGGATGTTGTACTGTGCATGTAGCATGGAGTACGTTGTACCGTGCTTAGATCATATATATATATATATATATATATATATATATATACCATCTTCAGACAAGGGATAATCTGCTATGGACCGATGGGTAGGACGTGACTCACCTCCCGTGCAAAAGCAGATAGGTGTGATACCCAGCACACTAGGATCTGTGTAGCTTGGGATCACAGAGGATATGGCCATAGTCCTAGATATTACTCTTATTATTTGCCTAATCTCACATGTCACCTGGTTTTATGATGATTCCATGATTTAAATTATTTTATGGGTTAGGACAGTCCCAAGAGGGGCTGTGTCCTGACGGATGGTGATTTGGTACTGATTTGTGTCAAGCATGAACTATTTTAAGTGCACCTCGCATGATGATTTTCTGTGCTTTATTTACCGACTTGTGCATTGATTTGAATAGCATGAACTACTTTACATACCATGAACACGTGCATGAATTGATGTTTTTGGGTATGTCATGTAACTGCGTTTTATGCATGGCATCATGATCATGTAAATAGTACAGTGATCTATTTGCTCGCATGATTGCCTTACTGAACATGTGGTTGCTCACCCCCTTATTTTCCCCCTCTACAAAGCACTTTCAGTAGATTGAGAGCAACTGAGGATTTGATTCCTGGTGTCCGCTGCATCCTATCATATAAAGGTATGCACCTTTGTACAGTTTTGTATCTAGACATGCAATAGCACAGTAATATTTTGAATGTAACATTTGGGGATGTAAAGAATTGTAAACACATGTAAAATCGCAACTCTGACTATGAAATGTAAGTGTTTACGTTTAAATAAAATGTGAATAGAAATGGAATGGTTGGATGAGATTAATAGCAATGCATAGCCCAACTGTTGGTGGTGAAGCTATTCACAATCGGAGGAATGCGATTTTTGGTAAATTTGGGGTCCTGACAAGATTACCTCTAATAACTTCGGATGAGGCATCTACCGTCTCCTGGTCAATTACAAATACTCGTCGTCGAGTGACAGGCCTCTTACCCTTTTCTTCTGTTATAGCCTATCTCTGAGGGATCTGCCTCTGAACTGTTCGTGTCTGTCTCTCAAGCGATCTCTAAAGTCGTGGGGCAGGATGATCTCTTAGCTGTGGAGTCTGCTGTTATGGACAATCTCTCATTAAATGTCCTTTCTCACCACATCTCAAACATACACCTGATCTCATGAGGCAAGGACCACTATGCATCTTGCCGCACTCCTGACAACTCTTTCTGGTCATCAATTGCTCTCGGGTGGCTGTAAGGGTAATAGCAGGAGCCACAGGCCTATCGGCTCTCACTAGAGCCTCACCAACTCTCAATCTCTTTGGCTCACTCCTCTTTGATTCTATTCTAAGGATCTCCACTCTCTTACCCTTGCTCTTTACTTTCCCCTTGATTTCATGCTGCGCCTGAGTAACATCAAGATCTCTCTCTACATCTCGTGCTCTCTCCAGGGTATCACTGTATTATGTGATACGGAGACATAGTAGTCTATCCCAAATAGCAGGTCTCAATTTGGACAAAAATCTCTGGGTTTTCGGGTCATACCGCATGAGTGAAGTAAATTTATTCTCGCACTCATCAACAGTCATACTGCCCTGTGTTAACCCCAAAAAGTCTATTTGCATCTTCTCTTGGGCAGCAGACAGTACGTACTGACCCCTAAAAGCAGTCAAAAAAGTCTTCCAAGAAGTCTCTGGATGTTGGGACATCAAATGAGTTCTAGTGGCTCTCCACCATACACCGACCTGACCAGTCAACATATATGTGGCCATTCTGACCCTTTCTGCATTTGTGCACTCTAAATATTCGAATATCCTTTCCAAGTCTGTCAACCTCAGCTCGGATCGATTCCTTAACACCCTTAAACTCTGAACGGTGCATTTTCAGAAAGTCTTTCATCCTACCTTTTTCCCTATTATTTTCCCCAATCCGTGACTGAAGCTGAGCTATTGGAGGTGCTTAAGGGGCTTATGGAGAAAGGAGGATCTGTAGGCACAATAGCACCGATATCTGAAGGGTCTACCCCAAACTGTTGGGCAAACATAGCTGTGAGGGTACTGAGCCCCTCTCTCATAGTTTTCATACCCTGCCCCAGCCTCCTCATCCGGACGTCAGGACTTTCTGGCTGAGGGGGAGGTGGCGTAAGTTGTCAGTTTTGCCTCCTTGGGCGACCTCTTCTACCAATCATGGTAGCTAATATGAATTACCTGTACTAGTACCAATAACATTAGCTATAACTATCATAGGTATATGAAATTTATAACTAGACAAGTACAAATACTTGGGATGTAATCACACTTCACCACACTTAACTATCCGACACTGACAGTACTAGACAACCTTCGCTCTAATACCATGTTAACTGTCACACCCCGAAAGCGCGAAAATAGGGGCTAACTTTTTCCTTTTATCTCATTTACAACTTAGGTTGCATTCTTGTTCAGTGTAGGGTCTCTGTTTCTTTTCTTTGCTAAACGTGAAGACTAAGCTATATCATGAGTCATGCATCATATGTGTCATCCTCCGTAGAGGGTCATAATCATATCGATAGCCATGGTGAAGGTTGTAAACTGGATCAGGGTCGTGCAACATATCATAACATGGGTAGTATCTACTTATTCTTAACATACACTAGCACATAGCTAGGGCACGAGCACCACAGGCACTCTCCATGCGGGAGACATTCATGCGTGCTGCGCGAGCACGAGATACTATGAGAAATCATAATCATAAACCAGGAGTAGCGAGACTACCACCACAAAAGTGAAATCAAGCGCTACAAGGGTCTTACGTATCGGCACTCAAGTGGTGGAGTCGGAGCACCACAAGCAGTAGCCATGCATATGGTTAGCTTCTAGTCTCAAAAATCTCTTTTTCTTTTTACTCACATACTTTTGAAAATCATCAAAAGTTCTTTTAAAACATGAATATAAAGTCATAAAGACAACTATAGAATTTTCATGAGTTTCATACTTCATACTGTTCTTCATAAATCATTTCATAACTTAAACATGCTTTATAAAACATTTCATAAGAATAACCATGCTTCATAAATCATTTCATAGGCATAAGCATGTTTTATAAGTCATTTCATGAATATAAATATATTTGTAAGTCATTTCACAATTCATATTTACATATAGATAGTCAGAACTATGCCAAATTATACCCCTTACCTCTACTGGGCTTAAATGACGTTATTTTTGTCACAACCCCCTTTTTATCCAAAATCCTTACCAATTTTTCACTTTTTCATTTCCTTTCCTGGTAGTGAACATTCTCACCAATAGCAGTTGGGCTATGAGTTAGCATTAGTTACTCTTTACCATCTACTATGCTATTTATCTCTTTAATTTAATTCAAAGACAAACACGTATACTTTATAAATTGAAATTCAATACAGTACGTGTTTACAAATATTTACATCCCCCATATTACGATTCCAAAATGGTTATTGTACTATTACATATTTAGATACAAAAAGATACCAGTGTGTATACCTCTCGATGATGGAAACAGCGGATATCAGGATGCGACTCTTTAGCCACTCACCATACTACTGTGTGCACTCTGTAGATGGGGGAAATAAAGGGGATGAGCAACCACACGCTCATTAAGGAATTAATGCAAGCATGGTAGATAACTACACTATCTACATGCTTATAATGTCATGGCATAAAGATCATTTATAATCAAAGCATGAGGAAATATTAAAACTATGCCATATGTATATACATATATCACGTACTGAAAACATGAAAATAAGCATGTAAACATGGAAGATCATCATGTAAAACATCTCATGCTCATCATAATAAAACTCCATAGTTTCATTTCAAATCATAGATTTTGTGCTCATCATATTAAAGAAAACTCATCATAAAACCATCCATCAAGTTTTAACACCTTCTTGAAACTTAGTAAAACTCATCACAAATAAAATATCTTCCTTTAAAACATCCCACAAGGTTTGACCCCTCCCTCGAGTCAACGTGTTTAGTATATAAAACCATGTGATATCATATGAGACAGGTGGTCACTGTATATAATCAAGGACTTTGTTGGCTAACAATATCACTATCATCCTAGACCACACGGATCCCGGTGTGTGCGGCATCATGCTGTAACGGAAGGTGGGTTAATCCTACCTACCAGACTTTAAATCAAACATCATCACCACATGGTACAACGTACTCCATGGGATATACATGGTACAACGTACTCCGTGGACCCATATCACGGTTGGGGGTGCCTGTCGTAGGTCTTATCTATCCCATACCATGTATAACCTACTCAGTCTCCAGTGTACGTGCGAGCATCTCATCCGTGTGACTAATAGTCTACACGAGGCATTCAGCACGGCTCATGTGAGCATCTCATCTGTGCGACACACAGTCCACACGAGGCATCCAGCACAACTCATTACATATCACAATGTGAGCAAATGCTCTAGCATGATTTCATGCATAATCGGTAAAAATCCTCGTATGAGCAATGCTCCAGTACAACTTTATGCAAAATAGACAATGGTCAAATCATGTACGAGCATAGCTCCAGTACGATTATATGCATAAGAAATAAATGTAAACCCACGTACTAGCAAAATCTCTAGTATGACTTGCATGCATCTCAACTCAAAACATGGTGCGAACTAGGCTCCAGCACATTTCATGCATATCAAAAACCAGTGCGAGCAAAGCTCCAGCATGATTGAACTCGTATAAATCTGATAGGCGACTCTATTTCAACAAAACACGCTCAAAACAAAAGTTAACACCTGACTCGTGCTATTTCATGAAGTTTTGAAATCAAATAGCCAACCTATCCATCAATCTTGCTTAAACCAAAGCAATATATTTCATAAAAATATCAAAACATGACATTCATGTAATTTATTAGCCTTACTACCCTTTTTGTAAGATTTACTTCCAAGACAAAATCATCTATATCTGAAATCGTTCGCACAAATCATTATTTCTTTTCTAGATAATCAAGCAATCATAATTCCCTGTAAATACCCGCAAAATACATGCAGCTACCTCTAGATACTCACAAAATTCCATCACTAAGAATTGCGTCGAGTAATTCCTCTTCTTTAGAGCCGCTCGATCGCGCAGTCCGATTCGCTCCTAATGAATTCTCCGAGGTTGTACGAAATTACTCATCACATCAATTTAACCCAATGTAATACAATTCTTGCATTAACTATAGTCGATTTGACTTATTGGTTTCATTAACACTTATAAGGCCTCACTTTCTCTTAAGTCCATTTCGATTGTACTATTCATTTCTCGAGAATCTATTGGACTCATCAAGTCTTATGATTCCTATTAGGTCTGCCTTAAGCCTAAAATGCCTTAAGTTCATCCCTCTCCTTTACTAAGGCATTTCATCATACACCTCTTATGCACATTTCCACTAAACCAACTCAAAATCATGCATCTAACATTGCTAACACCTTAGTATAATCCATTCATTAGTAAATCCATCATATCTCATTTTCTCATACTAAACTCATTTTTAGGTCATGAATGATTCATCATACTCTAGATAGTTTCAACCAACAATACATACACCAATCAACTCATAACAATGTATATATAAACATACTTAGAGTTGGTGTATTGGAAACTTACCTAGCTTGTCTTTTCTCTTGTCTGAAATTGGAAGACCTTTTTGCTCCTTCAATCCAACAAGTTGAATGTTGATTCCAAACTATGTTGTTCTCCTCCTCACAATGAACAACTTTGCTAAAATGACTTTTCCTTAAATCTAATAGGAAGGTAAGGATATTCTAGAGTGAGAAAACTAGGTTGTTTAGCTAAAATGGAGGGGTTTTGGGATTTCTAGAGAAGAAGGCTTGAATGTTGCCCCTTTTTATAGAAATCGCATTATGAGATCGATCTCCAAAGGTAAGAGATCGATCTTCCCTTGCTTTGAACACTCTCGGCATTCAGTTTGAAAGCTACAAGATCGATCTGCTAATGGAAGGGATTGATCCTTTCCTGACAAAAGGCTTTAGAGATCGATCTGGCTCTGGGAAGAGATTGATCTTTGCTAGCCAGAAACAACTGGAGATCGATCTGCTCATGAGGAGAGATCGATTTGCTCTTTATAGAACCAAGTGGGGATCGATCTATTTTGAAGAGGGGATCGATCCTCTCTAGCAGAATTAAATGGAGATCGATCTGGCCTTCTGTAGGTTTCCAACTGCAAATTTTTCAAAATTTCAAGGGAAAAACTTGCCTTTTATTACTTCACTCATCATTTTGCATCCTATTCACACTTAGAGTATGAAAAGATTCATTTCTTATGATTCTTGTGTTAAGGAACTTGTGTGTACTGCTTGAAATCAAAAAGGGTACACATAATTCATAGTCCTTGCATTACCATTTCGTGTTTTAAGTCCTTATATTCAGTCTGAATATCTTGAGTTCCATTTGTTTAGCCTACGACCACTTCAGCCTTTATTTAGCCATTACATATATTCACGAGTATTCATGCATTCTCTTTGCAATCTCATTCACATTTATATATATGATCAAAATCATCTGTCTTATTATTCCATCAATATATAACGAAGTCATACATATATGGGGTCTCACAATTTCATTGAGATTCGGTATAGCCTCGTTATACGTGTTGATTTTCTCGAGCTATCCAAAACAACATCAAGTCATCATATATAGTTCAATCTTACTTTAACATACTCAAGTATGCATTTATTTCCTTAAAGTTGACCAATTTTGACTATTTCGCCAACTTTGCTCTTTTTCTCGATTTTACCAATAAAATCTTGATCTAAGCTATTTCATTAGTTTTATTTCCAACAAATTAAAGACTTGTAAACTTAATAGCTTAAACATTTATCCTATACTTTATTTAACCACTCAAAGTACCCAAATTACTCAATTTTCACTCTTTTTAGGTTGTTTTCGCTTAACCGAACTATAAACCAAGTTTCTTCGATATCATTCAAACATCTATTAACCTTAAATCAAACCACATTTCATATTAAACATTAAAACCCTAGGCTGGCCGAATTCATTAAGCATTCTAAAAATTATTCCACTTAATTTCACTTAACTAAAAACCTTTAAAAATCATCAAACATTAACATATTTCATCATTTTCATCATTCATAAATTTTCTCTTACCTTTGACCAAAGCTAATCACTCCAATAAATCTCCAAATCAGCCTTCAACTGTAAATCATCAAATATACAACTTAGATTTACTCAAAAACCCAATAAAAATCAACCACATTCATATAAAATCGAAGCTTTCACTTGTCCATGAATAGGGTAATTCTGACCTCCAAACTTCTCTCGAACTTTTCACAAAGAAACTGAACTCCTTTAGGGCTAAATGTTTTATATGTTTTAGAGGACTCACAAAGGAAGATTTCACCTTCTTGTTCGTTGCCTGAATCTAGCTGGAAGGGTCTAGAAAAAATTGCTTAATGAAGACTGCATGTCATGTGTCGGCAAGAAGAAGAAGAGAAAGAAATGGTTGGATCTCTCGGGATAGGAAACCAAATGGGGTGATTCCAAGGGCTACTATTAGATTATTAAGTGGGGTAATAATCAGAAGGATATGGGAATTTTTGGATTATTGGATGAGCTTCAACTCCAAGAGTGTACATAAGCTGGTTAGTTGACTATGTTAGGCGGATTTTCTGCCCTGTTTTGTAAAATCCTTAAAAAATATTTCTAGTCCAATTTCTTCCACTTTTTCAATTCACAAATATTATATTATGTCTCTAGTATCTCTCATAAAAAATTAGGGGTCACTTGTTTAAGAAACTTTTCCTGATTGAGCTCATTTTACTAGATTGGGTCAATATCGAGCAAAATGGCGTTAAGCTTTCGGTTTACTTTAAAAATTCATTTAAACATCCAAACCTCCATATTTCCACTTGATTTTAATTTTTCAAGAAAATATTACCTTATACTAACTTTCTATGGTCTCAAAATAATTTTCTTGAATTTCTATAACTTATTCCAAATTTATTTCTTAACTAGGTCCACTTTTCTTGGTTTATCGTAAACTCGAGTTTTATTAACTTTTTCACTTTTCATACTTTAGTTTTCACTTCCTAACATTATTTCATGAACTTACAAACATTCTTAAGTGAATTCTCAGGTTCAGAGCCTTACCTCGATTTTTCGTACCACCAAGCCCCGTTCCACAATCTCGAGCGCTGACTTTAGGCCTGCATAACATTCACATAAGTCTTAGTCTTCTCATCTTATCTTAAATTACGTCTTAGTCATGAAAATTTGGGTCTCACAGTTATTGTCATTGGAAGAATAAGTTCCTTCATAAAGAGTGTCAAATAAGTTCAATCAATTGACTTATAAGGTCGTATGTATAAACTCAATATATAGTCGATCATCGAGATATGAGAAGAAACAAAAAAAATTAGTGTGAAATCGATGTCCAACTTGAAAAGGTCAATATTTCAATTTCTTATATATTTATACTTTACTTTCTATGTTTAATGTTTAATTGGGTTTTTTCCTCTTAAAAGTGATGTCATATATTTTTCTTTTTTTTTCGAGGGGAGGGGTGAAGGGGGGTTTGTCATGCAACCTGTTTTATTTTTGCCATGTCCATTTTTCACGTCCTATAAAAGCCAATATGTCAAAGGTTTAGCATAAATCCATGTAAATTAATAGATTCCATCCAAAAATGACTTGCATAGAGAAAAATAATACCTTAAGGGTATATTTATATGCAATAAAAGGATAAAGGCTTTTTTTAGATTTGTTGATATAGTTTAGGGGCTTTTTTAGCCCTTTAGCCATAAAATAAATCATTAATAAGTATATTAATAATTAATATCTTAAATAAATGATATATAATTTAAATAATTTCTCATAAGTATAAGCTTATAATACGATTTAAAACAAATCATATATACCTTTTAATTAAAATTAATTTTATAATTTCTTACAGTACATACAAGTCATTCAAAAAATATTTTATTATAAATTTCAAATTATAATCTTAACTCTAAGACCAAGTTCAAGTCTCCTATCAATAATTCATTTTTATTTTTCATCATTTGATTTAATATTTTGTATATAAAATAAATCATTAATAAGTATATCTTATTCTTATCATATAATTTGTATGTTAATATTATGTTCTTTTTTATCTAGACTCACAGTATTCAGTGGCCACACTGAGCCCTAACTAATCAGGAGTCAAGCATATATTAGACCCCATGAAAGGGGCGACTATCCCAACATTATTTGCTCCATTCACAAGGTTTGAACTCGAGACCTTGATCTTTACTTCATACTAACTCCAAAACATCACCAATTTACTTATCTTAAACCTTATAACTTATCAACGTGTTGAACTCCAAATTGGCATCATCCAAACCCTAATTGCCCATCTTGGTCGAAACCCTAAACAACCTTATCTTCATGCCATTTCACAAACCAGAAATTCAAGCAACATTTAAGCATGCCAAACCAAGCAATTTAAACACCAAAGTGAAAACCAAAGCTTCTTACCCTTCCTTTGCTCTTGGACCAGCTCAAACCATCTATTTTCCTTAAGATCTCTACTGTAAATGACAACTAAAAATCAGCTTTAAAACCTTACAATTAGTCATGCTTAGCAACCCTAGAACGAAAACCACAAAACTCAACCCACTAAGATCCAGGACAATTATTGTGTCTTATTCTTCTTGGCCAGAAATCACTTTCAAAATGAACTTTTTAAATCCCATAAAAAATATATGTTATAGAGGACTTCTAGTAGTAAAATTGGTCCTAAGGACCCAGGTCAAATAATGATGTTTGATGGCTCAAAAAAATGGAGAAGAGTAGTACTACAGGGATACCTTGGTTGATGATGTTTCTGACTTGGGTATTCTTTTCTCTTTGGTTTCAGTTAAGATACATGGAGCAAATGGACATTAAATAAAATACATTTATATCTTAAAAAAATTTGAATTCCATGGTCTGATTTTTTATCACAAATCAGGTGCAATAACCACCTTAAATTAGGAAGCCTTGTTGGATCATATGCTGGAAGAGTAGATATGCTCATGCACTATTTTTAGCAATTTTGTTTCGTAGCCTTGCCATCCAATTTTTACCATGATTTCTTCAACAAAATTGCTCTGTTTTGAGTTTACTGTAAGCCTAAATTAACCCCAAATTTTTATATGATCAATTTCCCTATGACTTAGGTGTATTTCTTGGCCTAACTCATTGTGTTCCATTGTTTTGAGCCTTCATTATGCAAATTAATTTTGGCCAATTAATCAACCTTATTTAATCATTTTAAAACTTCATTTTATCACTTAATTGAAGTAATTACATCATATACTTTTCTTGATTTCAAAAAATTTCCTTTGATCATCATTTCACCAAGTTTATGCACTTAAACTTCAAGAATGCATCATAAAATGCTTCACCATTTGCAAGCTTAAAATTCAGTTGTTAATTATACTTAAACATACCACTTTTCTTTCTTAATAATTCTTTAATCTTATAGGTGCAATGCACATTAACATGGTCACTCCTTGGATGGAATAAATGAGCATTTTGCATGCTTAAGAATCATTTATCAAGGTAGCTCTCAATTTCCTACCTTGTTAGCTTAAATACATAGCCATTTTTATCCTTTTGCACGTTATCCATAAACTTGCAATTGAAATCATATAATTTCCTTCCCATAGCATACTTTCATAGTTAATACAATACATCAAATCATTTCTTATCCATACAAATACATAATGTCACGACCCAAATTTCCTAAAAATCACTACAAATTTTTCGTTTTTTCGTTTATTATTAAATTCTTACCTTCCTCTTATCGTGACCATCCTACCAACAGTTGGGCTATGATTCGGTGTTAGTCCTCTCTCATCTATTTACTATTCCATTTCCATATTTACATTCACACATCAGGATTTACTATCCTTTGACTTTAACTAAATACATTTACAATGGTATTTACATAACCTTACATCCCTGACATCATATCCGTTTACAGTACTATGCATTTACATGTTCAGATACAAAACTATACAAATGTGCATACTTGTCTCTCGATGGAACGCAGCGGATACCAAAGATGCAAGTCCTCAGCTGCGCTCAAACTACTGAAACTACTCTGGAGAGGAGGAAAATAAAGGGGTGAGCTGTAAGACCCGATATTTTCGAGTGCATTTAAAAATGCAAAAGGATTGAAATGGTATTCCCGAACAAGTGAAGGGTAAAACGATCAAAAGATCAAAATTTGGTATTAACCGAGATAAGAAAATTTAATTAAAAATAGGGATTTGAGAAATCTTGATCAATAACGAAGAAATAATTAAATTCCGGGTTAAATTGATCAAGATATGAATTTATTGGAATAAATCGAAATTTTCGTATCGAAAAATAATCCCGAAAATAATCAAAAAATATACCAAAAATGTAAAATCGGACTGAGAAATTTATTTACAGATTAAATGAATAAAATATAAATTTTTTAAGATATTTGTGGATTTTAATATTATTTTAATGAATAAAATAATATTAAAAATAAATTATAAATAAATAAATAAAATGTAAAAAAAAAAGGGAAAAGTCTGAAAACGCGAAAAACAGGAGAAGAAACAAAACAGAGAGAAGCGAAGGCCGACCGAGGAAGACGAGCCACCACCGGCTGGGCTGAGGGGCCAGCGAGGGTCGGCGAAGGTAGCCCGACCTCGGGCGAACCACCACCGGCCATGACTCGCCGTGGAAATGCCGGAGCACGTCGAAAAACGAAGGAGAAGCCGCGAGAGAGAAAGCTTGATCGACGGCCATCGGCGTCGATTCGAGCAACACCAAGGGCTGATTTTGGAAGCCCAGGCCGTGGCGCGCCGATTGGTGCCGAAATCGCACCGGGAACCGACCGGACGGCGCCAGAACGAGGAAATGATGACTGAACCAGCCGAACCGAACTGAACCGGTCGAACCGAATCGAGCTGAACCGACGGTCTGAACCGGGTTGAACCGGATCGGATCGGTTCAGCCAAAAAGTGAAAAAAAAGGAAGAAAAAGGGAAAAAGAAAAAGAGGAAAAATTGGAAAAAATTCCAGTGATGCAATCGAGCTTCGGGTAAGTCGGTAAGCGGTCGAATTGACCAATTTAATTTTTGGAATATTTAATTTGATTATTATCCGACTGAAAATTTACCCGAAAAAATATTAAATTGTGTAGCTCGACAATTGGCATCCACCGAGAGTTCGAGATAGTCTCGATTTGTGTACTATCATGGAATTACGGGTAAGTAACCCTTATTTACGACAATTTGCATCGTTATGCGTGATTGGTATTTATCGCATAAATTACGGATTTAATTTTCGCATGAAATGAATTAAATTCTGGAAATTGGATAAATTGTCGTAAATGTTAAATTGAGATATCTGAGAATTTAGAACGAGGCTAAATAAATTACTGATGGGCCTAATGAGCCCAATAGGTCTCGATAAAGTGTGGTAAACGGGCTTAAGGCCGATTAAGGCCCATTATGGTGTAATCGGGCCCAAATGGAAAAATGGGCCCAATGATTTAAAATTAAGCCCATAAAATATGAAATACAATTAAATTGTATTGTAATTGACCTGATGAATGTGTATCCGCAATTTCGAAGATTGGATTCGGAGCAAATCGGACTGCGTGACGAGTCATCAGTGGAAAGGTCAGACTGTACAGAAAATGAGGTAAGGGAATTGT
Organism: Firmiana major; assembly: GCA_033439115.1. NCBI lineage: Eukaryota > Viridiplantae > Streptophyta > Magnoliopsida > Malvales > Malvaceae > Firmiana > Firmiana major. The sequence continues at coordinate 31,593,438 of CM065896.1, read as the reverse complement.
GTGAGTAGCTAGAGGTAGCTACGCGTATTTTAAATAGTTTTTCTGTACACTGAATATGTATGTATACCTTGATTATATATAATGATTCTAAAAGTGTTTTAAATGATTTTAAGGATCAAAATAGGTGAAAAGTCTATTTTACCCCTATTTAGGGAAGTTCACCTAAGGATGGTGAAAGCATGACATGCATGAAATGCATGATTTAAGGAATTTTATGATTAAGGAATTTTATTGGTTTTAATCAAAGCTAAGTGATAGATTGGCCAGTAATTGCATGAATTTCACATGATAACACTACGTAAGTGTTATTTGTATTTAAATGGAAATTTCTTTGGAAAATGGGCCAACTATCAAGTTTATATGGAAACAGATAGTGCTGACATGTAGTTCGCACTATATCTACGTTTGTGAAAGTGCATAAATGTGCTTGAGCGGTTGCTCGCACCGACTTGTGTGACATCATATGCATGAAATGTGTTAGAGCATGGTGCTCGCACTGATTTTTATTATTGTGAAATGAGAGCTGCTGGAGCCTAGCTCGCACTCTATTTTGACATGTTTTGATTTGTTTTGACATGGTATGCATAAAATAGTGCTGGAGCGATTGCTCGCACTAGTTTTACTGATTTAATATGCATGAGAGATGCTGGAGCTTAGCTTGCATCCTGTTTTGATTTAGTTATGCATGAAGCCGTGCTGGAGTGTAACTCACACGAGATTTAATTTAATTATGCATAAAGCCGTGCTAGAGTGTAACTCGCACGAGATTTGATTTATTTGAGCATTCATTTGTGCTGGAGCGTTGCTCGCACAAAGTTTTCTATGGTTTTATAATTCATTTGATGTCGTACTGGAGTTTTTCCAGTACGAGGTTTTCACTGAATTTTTATACATATCCGTACTAGAGCATTGCTCGTACGTGGATTTTACTTGAAATTATAATCAGTTTAAGTCGTACTGGAGCGCTGCTCGTATGCATATTTTACTAATTTTTATGAAACCGTGCTAGAGCTTCGCTCGCACGAGGTTTTCTGATATCATGAATATGCATGGAGTCGTGCTTGAGCTTCGCTCGCACAGGGATTTATATGACATGCATATAGCCGTGTTGGAGCCTCCTGTAGACTGTGTGTCACAGTGAGATGATATGCTCACACGTGCATTCTGAGACAGAGATGATTTGGGTGGATAAGACCTATTGCAGGCACCCCTGATTGAGCTTGGGTTCACGGAGTACGTTGTACCGTGTATATCACGCGGAGTACACTGTACCGTGGGGATTGTTGGAGTGGAGTGGCATTAGCCACGAGGCAGCAAGCCTTGCCCTCGCAATCCTGGTGTTATGCTGTTCTGGCGGGTAGGACGACCCACCTCCCGTTTCAGGTGTGATACCCCGCACACTAGGTACCGTGTTGCCAGGGATCACTAGGATATGGCCATAGTCCTCAATGTTATTGATATAATCAGCTGTTTGTCTCACATGATATAACTTGTGGTCTGTTAGACCAGGGTAGACCCGAAGGAGGGGTCAGGCCCCCAATTTGACGATTTTATGATTTCATGATTTTATGACTTGTGACCCTGAAAGAATGGTGGTTTTATAACCGAAGTTTTATAATGAATTTTTAATGAGTTGTTTTATGAGATGATTGACCCGGAAGGGTTAGTTTTATACTGCAGTTTTAATGAATTGATTTAAATGCAGCAGCATGATGATGTTTTCCATGCTTTTATTGAAATTCATGATTTGTCTTACATGACATGAAAGAATGCATGATCTGGATTTGCTTCATGCTCATTATGATTAAATGATGTCACATGAAATGCCTTTGATGCATGAATTACATGTTTTTATATGCACAAATAGTTTTGAATAAACTATGTCATTGATATATGAACGATTGTGCTTGAGATTTTAATGAAAAGAAATGGATTTTTAGGGGCATGGCATTATGAGCATGTAGATAGTGGAGCTATCTACTTACTTGCATAATTGCCTTACTGAGCGTGTGGTTTACTCACCCCCCTTATTTTCTCATCTTTTCAGAGCACTTGCAATAGTTATTAAGCGGCTGAGGACTTGCATGCTTGGTATCCGCTGCTTCCCATCGAGAGACAGGTATACACATTTGTATAGTGTTGTATCTAAATATGTAATGCACAGTACTGTAAACGGACATTGATGTCGGGGATGTAGAGTTATAAATACCAATGTGTATGTATTTATTTAAAGTCAAAAGATAGTAAACTCTGATATGTGAATGGGATTATGAAAGTGGAATGGTAAATAGTGTGAGGTGACTAACACCGAATCATAGCGCAACTGTTTGTTAGATTGTTACGATGAGAGAAAGGTAAAAAATTAAATAATAACTAAAAAAAGTGAAAAATTTACTCTGATTTTTAGGTAATTTGGGTCGTGACATGAGCAAACCACACACTCAGTAAGGCAATTATGCAAGTAAGTAGATAGCTCCACTATCTACATGCTCATAATGTCATGCCCTTAAATCCATTTCTTTTCGTTTAAATCTCACGCACAAAATCATGCATACATTAATGCCACAGTTTATAAAAACTATTCGTGCATATATAAATCATGCAACTCATGCATCAATGGCATTTTATGTAAAATCATAATTCGTATGAAGTAAATCAAGATCATACATTATTTCATGCCATGTAAAACAATTCATGAGATACAATTCTTTTCATGAATTTGTAATTAAAGCATGGAAAACTCCTCATGCTACTGCATTTAAATCACTTAATTAAAGCTCAGTATAAAATAACCTCTCTGGGTCAATCATCTCATAAATCAATCTCAAATTCATTAAAAATTATGTTATAAAATCACTCTTCTTTTAGGGCCACATGTCATAAAATCCTCTGAAAATCTATCATCATAGTAGAAAATCACATCTCAGTGAAAATCACAAAATCGGGGGCCTGACCCCTCCCTCGGGTCTACCTTGGTCTATCGAGACCAAAAGTTATATCATGTGAGACATGTAGTTGACTATATCAGTAACATCGAGGACTATGGCCATATCCTAGTGATCCCCGGCTACACGATACCTAGTGTGTGGGGTATCACACCTGAAACGGGATGTGGGTCAGTCCTACCGCCAGAACAACATAAATACCAGGATTGTGAGGGAAACGCTTACAACCTCGTGGCTAATACCACTCCACTCCAACAATCCCCACGGTACAGCGTACTCAGCGTGACATACACGGTACAACGTACTCTGTGAACCCAAATCATAGTCAGGGGGTACCTGCCATTATGAGACCCGGTATATGTATGATTGTAACATGTGTAATTTGATCAGTGAATGCTAATGGACTTGTAATGTAAAGTATAATTGATGTAAGTCCATGGATTCAATGTACATGTGTGTAATATGATTTGTAATGTACATACAAGTTTCATTGTGTATGAATATGAAGGAATGAGTTCTTATAAGTGATGAATGTGAATGGAACTCAAAATGAGTAGTGTGGTAAATGGAAGGAAGTTGCATGAATATAAATGCTTCCATTTGGTTTTATATAGTATGCCTTTGGATATACAAGTAATGCACACAAGTTTCAATGTGAATTGTGAGATCCGTAATTTTTGTATGATATTCCTTATGATTTCCATATTGTATGACATTATTTTATGTTAATGGATTCATAAGATGATTGATTCGGATTTGATAAATGTGGACGAAACGAAATAACGTAAGTAAAATCGAATAAGGATAAATCGGGAAAACAGCGAAGCAACAAGTTCGTTTAAGTAATTAAATCGAGGTGATTGAAAATAAGGAATTTAAAATAGGGAAAAGATTGAGGATTGATGAAAGAAAGTCGATTCAATTTAGTCCCGAACACGTACAAGGGTAAAATGGTCAAAAGACCAAAATTCGGTATAAATTCGATAAGTAATTTTCATTAAAATATGAAATTTGTGAAATCTGGATCAGTACCGATGAAAATATTTAAATTCGAGGTCGATTGATCTAGATATTAATTTATTGAAATTTACGAGAATTAATTCAAAATTAATCGAGATTTTTAATTCGAAAAATTTTTTCGAAAATAATCAAAAATATATCGAGAAAGACGAAAACAGATTGAGAAATCCATTTATTGATTAAATGGATAAAATAATAATTTTTAAGATTTTTTTTGGGATATTTGGATTATTTTAATATATTTTATTGATTAAAATAATAAAAAAAATTAATAAATAATAAATGAAAAAAACAGAAAAAAATTAGAAATTGGAAATCTGAATCGGGGAGAGAGAAGAAAACCCGAAAAAAGTCGACCCGCGAAACCCGTGAAGAACCCGACGAGTCCGACGAGCCACCAGCGGCCGATGAGCCCAGGCGAAGGTCAGAAAAGGTAGAGGGAAGCCTGGCGATTCCAACGGTACCAGCAACGCGCGCCGACGGCAGCTATTTTCGACGAATCGACGGTCAAAAGATCCGGGGAGAAAACGCGTTGGTCCCGGCGAACGGCGGCGTCCCAGCTCCGATTCAGCCCAGCCGAGCATTCCCCTAGCCGAGGTGGTTCTATTGAGGCCACTGGCTGTCGACGAGATGGCTGGAATCTCCGGCGAAGGCAAACGGGCCAAAACGGCACCGTAGCCGAGAAGGAAGGAAAGGGAGAAAAAAAAGAAGAGGAAAAGAAAAAGAAAGAGAAAAGGAAAAAGAAAAAAAAAGAAAGGGAAACAAAGGAAGAAAGTGTACCCAGGGACGACTCGAAAATTCGGGTAAGTGACCAAGGGTCGGGTTTGACCTACGGATAAATCTCGAAAATTTAATTTAATATTTTATTGATGAAAAATGACCCAAAATTGCATAATTGTGCAGTGTCACTACAGAGCCCGAACGACAGCCGATTTAGCTCCGATTTTTGTACCCCGCACCGTATTTGGTAAGTATATTTTAATTTCGATAATATGAGTCCTTTAATGCAGAGTTAAGATTATTTTACGGATTTAAGGATTAATTCTGCATAAAAGGAATTTTATTTAAAATTTCAAAGTAATTATTGTAAACAATATCCGGGCTATCCATTGAGTTTGGAATGAAGCTCGATGATTATTGATAAATCAAATGAGCCCAGTAAACCCGAAGAAGGGATTTAAAAGTGGAAACGGGCTGAAAAAAGGGGTTCAAGGCCCATTAAAGTGCAATCAAGCCCAATAGAGTAAAACGGGCCCAGAGCTTTAGATTCGATCAGTAATAGTGAAATACTGATCAGTATATTGAACTGAACCTATATGTGGTTATATGCAGCTCCGTGGATGAGCGAATTGGACTGAGAGACCTGGTACAGTCGAGTCGGGATAAGCTCGTGCGTGATTCCAGGTAAGGGAATTTTATGAGCACTTAGAGGTAGCTGTATGTAGTTTTGAGGGTATTTACATTACGTTAAATTCAATAGGCTACCCAAAAACAAAATAATAATTTTTGAGAAAAATATGAAAATAGTGCCAAATTACTATTTTGCCCCCAGTTAGGAAAATTTCAAAAAGGGTAGTAAGGCTATGAAATTGCATGAATTTCATGATTTTAATGTTTTTATGATGATATTGCTTTAATTCAAGCAATTTATGGATAGGTTGGCTATTATTTTCATGTTTTAAGTGAAAAGGCACATGTTAGGTGCCAGTTGATATTTATTTAACATGTTTTGATAAAATTGAGCCACCTATCGGTGTTATATGAGTTGTAACCGTGCTTGAGCACTGCTCACACTGGATTTTATATTTTAACTCATACACAGAGTGCTGGAGCCTTGCTCGCACTATTTTACAGATTAATTCCATATGACTACCATACTGGAGTTTTTCTCGTACGAGGTTTTCATTGAGTTTTTATACATATTCGTACTAGAGCAATGCTCATACGTGGATTTGAATTGAATTTATAATCAGTTTAAGTCGTATTGGAGCGCTGCTCGTAGGCAGATTTTATTGATTTCTATGAAACCGTGCTAGAGCTTCGCTCGCACGAGGTTTTCAGATATCATGAATATGCATGGAGCCGTCCTAGAGCTTCGCTCGCACAGGGATTTATATGACATGCATATAGCCGTGTTGGAGCCTCCTGTAAACTGTGTGTCACAGTGAGATGATATGCTCACACGTGCATATTGAGACTACTTGACATAGGTGGATAAGACCTATTACAGGCACCCCTGATTAAGCTTGGGTTCACGGAGTACGTTGTATCGTGTATGTCACGCGGAGTACGCTGTACCGTGGGGATTGTTGGAGTGGAGTGGAATTAGCCACGAGACAGCAAGTCTTGCCCTCGCAATCCTGATATTATGCTATTCTGGCGGGTAGGATGACCCACCTCCCGTTTCAGGTGTGATACCCCGCACACTAGGATCCGTGTGCCAGGGATCACAAGGTTATGGCCATAGTCCTGGATATTACCGATATAGTCTCTTACATGTCTCACATGATATAACTATTGGTCTTGATAGACCAAGGTAGACTCGAGGGAGGGGTCAAGCCCCAATTTTCTTATGATTTCATTTGAGATTTGATTATTCCCATGGAGGGATTTTATGAAACTTTCATTGATTTGTAACCCTGTGAGAAGGGTGATTTTATAACGGAGATTTGAAAATAAAGAATTTTTTTGAAATGGATTTTGATTGTGAGTGTAACATATTTTGACCCAGATGGGGTATTTTATAACATGTTGATTCATTAAGCATGAGATGTTTTCACATGAGAATTATTTCATGTTTTCAATATGCCGATTTCCTGATTTAGAACAGATGATATTATATATATGGCATATCATTGTTTTTACCTCATGCTCACATATATCCTGATTTCTTATCAGCATGTAGATAGTATAGCTATCTACCCGTTTGTATTATTGCCTTACTGAGCATGTGGAGCTCACCCTTTCATTTTCCACCCACTTTCAGTGTTTCCACCATAGAGATAGCAGGTGTAGAGAGTAAATGGCATAGCTGATATCTTTATTTCCCATTGACTGTCAGGTATACACCACATACAGAATTTTGTATTAGTATGCTTATAGCACAGTATTGTATATGAAATAATATTTGGGGATGTACATAAAGAATTATGTGATGTATAAAACATACCGACCACTCTATTATAATATGATTGATGTAAATATATATATATATATATTACGTGTGATATTTTAATGGTTAAATAGGGTATATCAATATTGATTCACAGCCCGACCTGTTAAGAGGAATATGTCACGAGGAGGTAACAAAGATTTTCCAAAAGCAAAAAATTTGTACTGATTTTAGTAGTATTGGGTCGTGACATGAATAAGGTATGAATGGATGCCATTTTCAAGTCATAAAGGTCGATGGATGAGAAAATAGCTCTGGCAGCAGATTAAGGATATTTTGGTGTAAGTTACTACAGAAAACTACAGGAAAATCTGAAAAATATGAAGGCCAAATCGATCTCATAGGATGAGAGATCGATCTGAAAGAGCTAGAATGCTCTTATTTGGGCAATAGAATAGAGCAGATCGATCTCCAATGGGGCCAGATCGATCTCATAAACATTCTGTAATGAAAATATCGATCCTTTAGCATACATATCGATCTCCTTAGCTTTCTGTTTGGAGCAGATCGATCTCAAGCTTTGACAGATCGATCTCATGCTTAAAATGTCATGAAAATGAGGAAATTAAGGAGACCAGATCGATCTCCTCCTAGTGAAGATCGATCTTCTCAAGCTATTTCTATAAAAAGAGCGTTGAAATCTGAAAATTTCAAGAAAACAACATCACCCTTCCATTTTTCACCCAAAACCTAAGTTTATCTCTCTAAAATTAGCCATTTCCAGTAAGAATTGAGGGGAGGCTATTAGGTACCAAGTTGTTCATCTTGAGGAAGAGAACAACATAGTTGAAAACTCAAAATCCCATTGTTGGTATTGAAGGAACTAAGGACATTGTCATTTGGAGAAAGAAGAGAAACCTGATTTGGTAAGTTTCTAAGACTCTAATCCAAGTACATTGTCTATTTTATTGATTTTGGAGTTGATTGGCATGTAAATGGATGATTGAAACCATTTAGGTAGTATTGGAACTAAAGTAACCTAGAAAATGGAATGTCTCTAGTATGAGAAAGTGTGATTTGGGGAGTTGGTGGTGGTTTATGGGTTATGATAAGTTATTATTTGTGTAATATGGATGATTAGAAATGGGTAAATGAAGCTACATTGTGGGTTTTGTGAATTGATGAGCATAAGCACATGTAATGTTTGATAATATGCCATAGTGAAGGAAATTTATGAAAAATAAACATTATGAGCTTAACATCGATTTAATATCGATTTGGAATGAGTTAATAGGCCTAAAAGAATCCATAGACTCGAGTTATGGGTAAAGTAATGAAACGAGGCCTCATAAGCGTTAATAGAGACTATAGACCGAATCGATAATAATAAACGCGAGAGTTAGATTATAATGGGCTAAAATGTTATGGAATACATTTGTGTGCAGTTTTGGAGAGTTCGTTGGAGACAAATCGAACCGTACGAGTAAGCAGCTCTAAGGAAGTGGAATCACACGTCGCGATTCCAAGTAAGAGAATTTTGTAAGTATATCAAGGTAGCTGCTCGTATTTTGTGGGTATATAGGGCTTTGGAAATGTACATGAGTTTATAGAATATGTTTGATAATGTATGGAAATTGTTTCGAGTATTCGCTTGAGATTTGGCTGTTTGAAATGGTATTATAAAGAAATGGGTTAGTAAGGCTAATAATTACATAAATCAAATGATTTGAACATTTTCACAAAACATATTGCTTTGTTTTAAGCAAATTGATGGATAGGCTGGCTAGTGTTTGAATGATGTTGTGTGATAGCACATGTGAGGTGCTAAATGTGTTTTGAGATTGGTTTTTGAATGTTTATGAGCCGCCTATGATGTTTATGTGAATTGAGCCTAGTTCGCACTGGTATTGATGTTTTCATACGTTTGAAACGTGCTGGAGCTTAGCTCGCACTTTGGTTTAAAACTATGACAATGTTTTATAAATCGTACTGGAGTTTTTGCTCGTATGTGGATTTTGAGTGGATTTCTTATGTATATAACCGTATTGGAGCGATGCTCATACGTGGTTTCTTCATATTTTTATGCATAAATGTCGTACTAGAGCGTTGCTCGTACGAGGTGATTTATTATGATGCATGAATTCGCGCTAGAGCGTAGCTCGCGCTGGTTTTCACACTGTGGTATGTATGAGGTCGTGGTGAGGATAATACGGATTAGTGTTCAGGGAACCCAACAGGCCTAACAGACCTCTTGAGTGGGGTGAGGGTGAAGGGCTAGGACCTGATATAATCCATTCAGGGAACCCAACAGGTCTAACAGACCTCTTGAGTGGGGTGAGGGTGAGGGGCTAGGACTTGAATCAAGGAACCCAACAGGGGCGAGCAATGCCATGCGGGGCTAGGACCTGGTATTAAGAGTACTCCCACGTGCACTTGAGACTAGAGGTTTCACTCGGTATAGGGTAGATAAGACCTACCGCAGGCACCCCCAATCCATGTTATGGGTCCGCGGAGTATGATGTACCATGTATATCACATGGAGTACGATGAACCGCGTGGTGCTTACTTGATTTGAGAAATTTTGACGGAGAACTAACCCACCTTCATGCCAGCATGATACCCTGCACACCGAGATCCGTGTGGTCTGGGACAATTTGTGACATAGTTCGCCAACATAGTCTGTTGAGATATAGTGACCTGTCTCCTTACTTGATTTATATAATACCACATTGTTTTGAATACTTGAGTGTGATTTTGACTGTTCAGGGTAGACCTGAGGGAGGGGTCGAGCCTTGTGGGATTTGATTTGTGAAATGGTTATAATGTTATGATTGTGAAATGATTTGATGGGATTTTGTTGTATTGAGAATGAGATAATCGAAAAGGATGTTTCTTAAACGAATTGCCCTTTTTTTATGAGATTTGATGATTGATGAGCATGAGATGATTTGTACATGATGATTTTACCATGTTTTATGTGCCAATTTCCATGATTTTAAATACATTATATTTGTATACTCATATGGCATAGTTTTAATTCCTCATGCTCCTGTTATAAAGGATTTATGCATAACATTATCAACATGTAGATAGAGTAGTTATCTACCATGCTTGCATTATTACCTTACTGAGCGTGTGGTTGCTCATCCCTCTCTACTTCCCCCTTTACAGAGCGTACATAGTGGCCCAGTGAGGACTGAGGCATTTTGGTTAAGACACCCGCTGCATCTCCATCACTCAGAGGTATATACACAGTGATTCCTTTTTGTATCTAAACAATGTAAAAGTATAGTAGTCATTTGAAATGTAATTATGGGGATGTAGATGTCAATAAACATGTTTTGTACGAATGAATGATTAAATTTCGAATGTATGACATCGTTTTTATTAATTGTGGATGAATGGTAAATGGTGATTATTATTGACTCACAGCCTAACTGTATGTGGTGAATTTGTTCACGACCGGGAAAAGTAACAGTAAAACGTGAAAAATTTATTGAGATTTCTGGTTAAAAAGAATGAAAAGGGTCGTGACAGAGATTGGTATCAAAGCTGAGTTGGCCTAATTTGAGTCAGTAATAAAACGTAGGAAATTACATCCCTATATTACTGTGCTTTTGTTTAGATATAACTGTGTATAACGTGATGGATTGAGCTTAATAAATGATTATAATACAGGAAGTTAGGCATTATGCCAATTACACGCCAAGGTACAGGGGCGAGAGCACGTGCTACAGGCCGTAGAGGTAGGCTTAAGAGCCGTGCAGAGCCACAGACTGATCAGGCTCCACAAGACCCTGCTGGGAGAGCAGAAGATACTGAGACTCGCTTCGCTAGGATAGAGCAGAGTATTGAGAACCTGGTGAAGATAGTCATGCAGGCCTTGGGTGCCGGTGACAGACGAGGTCCCGCAACATAGCCTGATGCTACTGGACAGGCTGCTACAGAGGCAGAGAGACCTCAGGCTACTGAGACGATGACACCTCCAGTACAGGATACAGATTCTCCTATCGCTCCACAGCAGAGCAGTAGTGATTTGGGTTATGACTGTGACTTGAGCAGACTGCGAGAGTTCCAAGCATTAAAACCCCCAATGTTCAGAGGGGTGAAGGACCCAGTTGTCATGGAGGACTGGGTGTATGAGATGGAGAAACTGTATAGGTTTTTTCGATGTACTTCAGCAGAGAAGGTTGTCTTTGTCGTGTTTATGCCAAAAGGCGAGACAGAACACTGGTGGAGATCCACCAAAGCTATTTTGAAGGCTAGACACTCTGTGATTACATGGAGATTCTTGGAGGCCTTCAGGAGACAGTACATTCCAGCTACCGTGTAGAGGAAACTGCAGATGGAATTCATGAATCTGGTTCAGGGGAACTGAACGGTGAATGAGTATGAGTCTAAGTTTATGTCTTTGGGAAGATACGACCCGGACACGATGGGTAGTGAGACCTGAAAGATTCAGAAGTTCATGGATGGACTGAGATTGGCCATCTAGACTAAGCTAGCTCCCTTCGACATTTTAACTTATGAGGAGACAGTACATAAGGCTCAGTTATATGAGCAAGACTTTGAGCGGAATGCCTCCGAGCTGGGGAAGATTAATGTTAGAAGAGATAGAGACCGAAAGAGATCAAGGATGGATAGAGTGGCTAAGAGGGGAGGCCAGAGGTTTTTGGAGAAGAAACCTAAGATCGAGGAGATACAGGAGATAGCTATTAGACCTCCCGTGTACCCGACTTTGACTGCACTGAGGGGTATGGTTATTGGAGGACCACGACCTACTACTGACCAGTGTAGGAGATGTGGGAGATACCATGGGACTAGACCATGTCAGATACCCCTTGTATCATGTTTTAGGTGTGGGAGGCCCGAACATATTTCGAGGTACTGTACTGAGATAATTGAGACTGCCCCACAGAAGGGTAAGGAGCCAGAGAGAGCTCCAGTTGAGACAGCTGCCCTGAGGAGGAGGGCTACAGCTGAGGAGAAAGGGAAGCAGACAGTGGGTGTGAGCAGAGGAAGAGTACATGCATTGGATCAGGACACCACAGATGGTTCGACGGATGTGATTAAAGGTACCATCCTAATCTTTGATTTAGAAGCATTGGTATTATTCGATCCCGATGCCACGCATTCCTTCATATCACCTTCCTTCGCACATAAATTGTTGAAGCATGTGAAACCCACATTATTGGACAAAATGTTAATGATTTCTACACCCATGAATGATAGTCAATTGACTGAGCATGTATGTAGGGATTGTGAGTTAAAGATAGAGGGAAAGGAAATGATATCCAATTTGATTTTATTGAACATGAAAGATTTTGATGTAATATTTGGAATGGATTGGTTGGCTACCAATCGGATTGTTATGGATTGTCATGCTAAAACCTTAATGTTTTCAGGATTAGACAATCTTATTGTAAACTTTGATGAAAAGAAATTATATGAAAAGAGTATGTTTGTTTTAAATGAAAAGAGTATGATTTTATTTAATCTACTTGAGAGATAAATTTATATGCTTAGGTTGAATATTGATGTGATGACTTGTGATACTAACGGTAGAAAGGATAATATAAAGGGTTCATTGCCTACGTGGTTGATATAGATGAGGCACGCCCAGAATTGAGGGACATACCCGTGATTACAGATTACCCTGATGTCTTTCCAGATGAATTATTAGGACTACCACCTGAAAGGGAAATGGAATTTTGCATAGAGTTAGTGCCTGGTACAGAGCCGATATCGAAACCACCCTATAGAATGGCTCCGATAGAATTGGAAGAGCTAAAGAAGCAGTTGCAAGAGTTGCTGGAGAAGGGGTTTATAAGGCCGAGTGTCTCACCTTGGGAGCACCGGTTCTATTTGTAAGGAAGAAGGATGAAAGCCTCCGACTGTGTATAGATTACCGGTTGTTGAACAAGGCTACCATTAAGAACAAGTATCCCCTTCCACGCATAGATGATTTGCTGGATCAGCTCCTGGGGCCTAAGTATTTTTTAAGATAGATCGGCAGCCAAGGTATCATCAGTTGAGGATCAGGAGTGGAGATGTACCCAATATAGCATTTCATACCCGTTATGGCCACTACGAGTTTTTGGTGATGCCATTCAGATTGACGAATGCTCCCACAGCATTTATGGCACTAATGAATGATATGTTTAAGCCATACCTGGACAAGTTTGTAATTGTGTTCATTGATGACATACTGGTTTATTCCAAGTCCAGGGAAGAACATGAGGAGTACTTAAGGATAGTTTTACAGACCCTCCAAGAGAAAGAGTTGTATGCCAAGCTCAGCAAGTGTAACTTTTGGTTAGAGCAGATCTCATTTCTAGGCCATGTTGTGTCAAAGGATGGGGTATCAGTGGATCCATCCAAGATAGAAGCAGTTGTATAGTGAGAATAGCTTAAGACAGTTACTGAGATCAGAAGTTTTTTGGGATGGGTAGGGTATTATCGAAGATTTGTAGAGGGTTTCTCCAGACTAGCTGCTCCGTTGACACGCCTCCATGGAAGGATGTTAAGTTTGTGTGGGATGAGGCATGTGAGAGGAGTTTTGAGGAGCTTAAGCATCGATTGACCACTGCTCCAGTTCTCACCATTCCTACCAGCTCAAGAGGATTCTCGGTGTATACGGATGCATCACACCAGGGACTGGGCTGTGTGCTTATTCAGGATGGGAAGGTAGTTTCTTATGGATCTAGACAGTTGAAAGATCACAAGAGGAACTACCCGACATATGATTTGGAGTTGACGGTCGTGATGCTTGCTTTGAAAATATGGCGCCACTATCTCTATGGTGAGAAGTTTCAGGTTTTCACAGATCATAAGAGCCTTAAGTACCTGTTCTCGCAGAAAGAGCTGAATATGAGACAGAGGAGATGGCTCTGATCGAACCCCAGGGGTATCTATCCGCAAGTGCACGGGTCGTCCAAGTAATAATGAGATTTGAGTCCCGAGATATCGTCCCACAGAGAAGTTGTTAGCCTAATTAACTACCGGTTACTTTTACCCTAAGTATATCCTAGCAAATTATGAAATGATGGAGGGTGATCTACTAAGGCTAATTAAAAGTAATACTGGAAAGCAATAAAATACTATAAAATAAAGAAATTAAAACAGAGCAAGAAGTACCTACAATACTCCAAGCAATTAAAATCGAAAACCTACAAAAGAAATTAAAACAGTTAAAACTAATTAATGCAATAAAATGCAATTAAGAAAATAATAAAGCAAGATTAATTAGACTAAAATTAAACTAACCAAAAATGCATGTAATTAAACTAATTGCAAATTGAACTAACCTAAAATCTAATTAAAAATGCATGAACAACATTTGGAATTCTTAATCACTACTTAAAATGCATGAAATGAATTTATCTAAATTAATTTAAGCAAATCCTAATGCTAGATTAAAAATTACTTAGTTAAACTAATTAAATCTAAATTATCTAATTAAACAAGATTAACTACACCTATATGCATAATTAAAATCATTAACTAAACTAACTAAATCATCTAACTAATCTTAAAATTAATCTATCACTAAACTATATAAAAAAACAAATTAATCCCTTAACAACTAACCAAACAAAGCCTTAATTGTTTGAACAAACAGTAACTTTCCCACCAGTTACTGTTCATTCATCAATTTCACTCCCAATTTCAGGTAAGGCTCGGGTACTGTCCAGCTGGTTTGCTACGGATTGTCCTGCTGTACTGCTCAGGTGCTGCTCCTGCTTGCTAACGGTTTTGCCTCCTTTCACCAGTACAAGCCATTGACACCTCCCGATTCCAGCATCATCCTCGGTTTCTGCTCCTGCTGCCTAGTGCGATGTACTGCTGCTCTGCTTCCTTCACCAGGTGATGTCCATGACTGCTGCCCTGCTGCGTCCGAATGCTGCTTGCTACTGCTCTCGGCCTGTCCTGTGTTTTGCTCCTGCGGAATGGCTGCTCCCAGCTGCCGAATTGCTCAGCTTGCAAGATGAACAGAAATCGCAACGTCAAACAGGGGAGAACAGAGCAGGAATTGTTATGTCATACCCGAGCACTCATGGAGCTCTACTGCCTCCAATGGTAACTGCTCAACAACAACAAATGAAAAGAAGGAACTGAACGTACAAAGGTAAGCAATTGCAGCAAACCGAGAAGAATGAAATGCAGTAGCTGAACTATCTATAGAAACATGAACAAATGCAGAAAATAGAAAACTGAAGATCCACGGGCAGCTTCACTTCTCTCTCCAACCGGATTCCACTTTACTAATGATGTAGAAAAATGCCTTGCATCCTCCCACATCATGGCAACAGAATCACAAAGGCTGTAGATTGCATGCAAATATAACCCGAATGCCCACTTGAAATATAACCGAGAACTACCTAAAGAAAGTTTACTGGTTTATCAACTAAAGAAGACAAAGAAATAATCATGTGTGTGAGAAGAAACCGAGACCTGAATTTGAAACTAAACTTTGAAATACAAAAATAAAACTTAATGAAGGAAACCTGGAAGATAAAACAAACAATGAAGAAATCGAGACCTAGAAAACTATAAAGCAACCGAGAGTAAGAAAACTAATAAAAAAAATGATGAAAAATAACATTGAGGAAACCGAAAGCTTAGAATGAAATTACTTGCAATGGAATGAAATTTAACCAAAATACCAGAAAACAATAGAATGAACAGTAGAATGCCTTTAAAGAAAATAGGTAATCGGGAAAAACAAGTAAAATAAATTCTACAATATCCTAAAACTAATTTACCCTAACCCTAGGCTATTCTAAATTACCCTACCTACACTACTTGAAAATTTCCAATAGCCATCATGTTCTATTTATACACAAAAATAAGGGTACAATGGTAAATTTTCATCTTAGATGAGTTGGCAATATTTGGCCACTTGTCTTCAATTGATTCGCTGCAGAGGGATATTTCCACGTCACTTGTTGATTTATCCAGTTGGCTCTGCGCTGTGGCCCGACGTGTGCCTTCCAGAATATTCGCTCGATGTCTGTCGATCTTATCGTTTAGAGCAAATAAAATATCGACACCTGGCATCACGCGTGTCCAGACGACTAGTGACTCGGTCTGCAAAATTTGAAGTGGCCCAATCTCTTTAAGCCCTTTTTCAGCCCAATTTCGTCTGAAACGACTGAGATTCATCAGGATTTTAATTTATCTGCACAATAAGGAATTTTAATTAAATAAGGGGATTATTAATGAATTAATAAGGGGATTTAAGCAAATAATTATGAATTTAAGCACAAATAATTCTATAAAAAATAGAATTATCAGGCTCGAACTTTTAAAAGACTATGATTATGAAATCATGTACCACCCAGGTAAGGCAAATGTAGTTACCGGTGCTTTGAGTAGAAAGAACCTTGGGTTGGTGTCACATATGATGGTACGAGAGCATGAATTGTGGGAACACTTTGCGAACCTCAATTTGGATGTAACCCCACCTGGATCTGAGAGATTGGATATCATGGCTAGTATGAGATTAGAGCTAGAGTTAATTGGTTGTATTCGACAGGCCCAGCAGAGCTATCAATGGTGCATCGATTGGCTGAAGCAAATATAGACAGGTGTGGGTATTGATTTTGAGCTAAGTGTAGATGGCTTATTGAGGTTCAGAAGCAGAGTATGTGTTCCCGAGGATCTTGAGATCAAGAGATGATTTTATCAGAGGCTCACTCATCGAAGTATACGATACATCCGAGGAGTACCTAGATGTATCAAAACCTTCAGAAGGTTTATTGGTGATCTGGAATGAAGAGAGACATTGTCGAATACGTTGTAAAGTGTCTCGTTTGTCAGCAAGTGAAGGTAGAGCATCAGAAGCCTGCAGGATTATTGTAGCCTCTACCGATACCGACTTGGAAGTGGGAGCATGTCACCATGGATTTTGTGATGGGATTACCGAGGACCCGCAGAGGTCATGATGCCATATGGGTTATTGTGGACCGATTGACTAAGTCCGCCCATTTCTTGGCTATGAGAGCTATCGATACACTGAATCAGTTGGTAAACCTATATATTCGAGAGATAGTAAGGCTACATGGTGTTCTAGTGAGCGTTGTTTCTGATAGGGATGCCCGCTTTACTTCCCATTTTTGGGAACATTTTCAGGAAGTGTTGGGGACCCGACTTAGTTTTAGCACCACTTTTCATCCTCAGACAGATGAGCGATCAGAGAGGACTATACAGACCCTCAAGGATATGTTGAGAGCGTGTGTAGTGAATTTTAGAGGCTCTTGGGATGACCACCTGCAATTAGCCGAGTTCGCGTATAATAATAGCTATCATGCAAGTATCGGGATAGCACCCTATGAGGCACTGTATGGACGCAGATGTCGATCCCCCATTGGATGGGAAGAGGTTGGTGACAGACAGATTTTTCCTTCGGACTTAGTGCAGCAAGTATCTGAGGATCTCTAGTTAATATGTGAGAGATTACGGACAGCTCAGAGCAGGCAATAGAGTTATGCTGACAAGAGACAGATACCACTAGAGTTTGATGTGGGTGAGTCGGTATTCTTGAGAGTTTCACCTTCAAAGGGCATTATGAGATTTGGTAAGAAGGGTAAGTTGAGCCCTAGATTTATCGGACCTTTCGAGATTTTGGAGAGAGTGGGAGATAAGGTGTATAGGTTTGCATTACCACCGGACTTGACAAATGTCCACAACGTCTCCCACATCTTTATGATTCAGAAGTATCACCCGAACCCGACACATGTGATAAGATATGAGCTGTTGGAGCTCAATGAGAGTATGACGTATGTTGAGAAGTCGGTTCGGGTATTGGACAGAAAAGAGAAACTGTTGCGAAATAAGACAATTCCCTTAGTGAAAGTTCTTTGGCAACATCACACGGTGGAAGAGGCCACATAGGAATTGGAGAACTTGAAACGGGAGAAGTACCCCAACTTTTTGAAGAGTGACTTGGTTCTAATTTGGAGGACCAAATTCCTTTAAGGAGGGGAGAATGTGAGACCCCGTATATGTATGGTTGTAACGTGTGTAATTGGATCAATGAATGTTAATGGACTTGTAATGTAAAGTATAATTGATGTAAGACCATGGATTCAATGTACATATGTGTAATATGATTTGTAATGTACATACAAGTTTCATTGTGTATGAATATGAAGGAATGAGTTCTTATAAGTGATGAATGTGCATGGAACTCAAAATGAGTAGTGTGGTAAATGGAAGGAAGTTGCATGAATATAAATGCTTCCATTTGGTTTTATATAGTATGCCTTTGGATATACAAGTAATGCACACAACTTTCAATGTGAATAAGGTATGAATGGATGTCATTTTCAAGTCATAAAGGTGGATGGATGAGAAAATGGCTATGGCAGCAGATTAAGGATGTTTTGGTGTAAGTTACTGTAGAAAACTACAAGAAAATCTGGAAAATATAAAGGCCAGATCGATCTCATAAGATGAGAGATCGATCTGGAAGAGCCAGAATGCTCTTATTTGGGCAATGGAATAGAGCAGATCGATCTCCAATAGGGTCAGATCGATCTCCTAAACATTCTGTAATGAAGAGATCGATCCATAAGCATACAGATCGATCTCCTTAGCTCTCTGTTTGGAGCAGATTGATCTCAAGCTTTGACAGATCGATCTCATGCTTAAAATGTCGTGAAAATGAGGGAATTAAGGGGACCAGATCGATCTCCTCCTAGTGCAAATCGATCTCCTTAAGCTATTTCTATAAAAGGAGCGTTGAAATCTAAAAATTTCGAGAAAACAACATCACCCTTCCATTTTTCACCCAAAACCTAAGTTTATCTCTCTAAAATCAGCCATTTCCAGTAAGAATTGAGGGGAGACTATTAGGTATCAAGTTGTTCATCTTGAGGAAAAGAACAACATAGTTGAAAACTCAAAATCCCATTGTTGGTATTGAAGGAACTAAGGACATTGTCATTTGGAGCTAGAAGAGAAACCTGATTTAGTAAGTTTCCAAGACTCCAATCCAAGTACATTGTCTATTTTATTGATTTTGGGGTTGATAGGAATGTAAATGGATTATTAAAACCATTTAGGTAGTATTGGAACTAATGTAACCTAGAAAATGGAATTTCTCTAGTGTGAGAAAGTGTGATTTGGGGAGTTGGTGGTTTATGGGTTATGATAAGTTGTTATTTGTGTAATGTGAATGATTAGAAATGGGTAAATGAAGCTACATTATGGGTTTTGTGAATTGATGAGCATGAGCACATGTAGTGTTTGATAATATGCCATAGTGAAGGAAATTTATGAAAAATGAACATTATGAGGTTAACATCAATTTAATATCGATTTGGAATGAGATAATGGCCTAAAAGAATCCATAGACTTGAGTTATGGGTAAAGTAATGAAACGAGGCCTCATAAGCGTTAATAGAGACTATAGACCGAATCGACTATAGTAAACGCGAGAGTTGGATTATAATGGGCTAAAACGTTATGGAATACATTTATGTGCAGTTTCGGAGAGTTCGTTGGAGATAAATCGAACCGTACAAGTAAGCTGCTCTAAGGCAGTGGAATCACGCGTCGCGATTCCAGGTAAGGGAATTATTTAAGTATATAGAGGTAGCTGCTCGTATTTTATGGGTATATAGGGCTTTGGAAATGTGCATGAGTTTATAGAATATGTTTGATAATGTATGGAAATTGTTTCGAGTATTCGCTTGAGATTTGCTTGTTTGAAATGGTATTATAAAGAAATAGGAGAGTAAGGCTAATAATTGCATAAATCAAATCTCTTGAACGTTTTCACAAAACATATTGCTTTGTTTTAAGCAAACTGATGGATAGGCTGGCTAGTGTTTGAATGATGTTGTGTGATAGCACATGTGAGGTGCTAAATGTGTTTTGAGATTGGTTTTTGAATGTTTATGAGCCGTCTATCATGTTTATGTGAATTAAACCATGCTAGAGCCTAGCTCAAACTGGTATTGATGTTTTCATATGTTTGAAGCTGGAGCTTAGCTCGCACTTTGGTTTAAAACTATAACGATGCTTTATAAATCGTATTGGAGCTTTTGCTCGTACGTGGATTTTGAGTGGATTTCTTATGTATATAATCATACTGGAGCGATGCTCATACGTGGTTTCTTCATATTTTTATGCATAAATGCTGTACTAGAGCGTTGCTCGTACGAGGTGATTTATTATGATGCATGAATTCGCGCTAGAGCGTAGCTCGCGCTGGTTTTCACACTGTGGTATGTATGAGGTCGTGGTGAGGATAATACAGATTGGTGTTCAGGGAACCCAACAGGCCTAACAGACCTCTTGAGTGGGGTGAGGGTGAGGGGCTAGGACCTGAATCAGGGAACCCAACAGAGGCGAGCAAGACCATGAGGAGCTAGGACCTGGTATTAAGAGTACTCCCATATGCACTTGAGACTAGAGGTTTCACTCAGTATGGGGTAGATAAGACCTACCGCAAGCACCCCCAATCCATGTTATGGGTCCGCGAAGTACGATGTACCATGTATATCACATGGAGTACGATGTACCGCGTGGTTGTTACTTGATTTGAGAAATTCTGGCGGAGAACTAACCCACCTTCGTGCCAGCATGATACCCCACACACCAGGATCCGTGTGGTCTGGGACGATTTGTGACATAGTTGGCCAACATAGTCAGTTGAGATATAGTGACCTATCTCCTTGCTTGATTTATATAATACCACATGGTTTTGAATACTTGAGTGTGATTTTGACTGTCCAGGGTAGACCCGAGGGAGGGGTCGAACCTTGTGGGATTTGATTTGTAAAATAGTTATGATGTTGCGATTGTAAAATGATTTGATGGGATTTTGTTGTATTGAGAATGAGATAATCAAAAAGGATGTCTCTTAAAAGAATTGCCCTTTTTATGAGATTTGATGATTGATGAGCATGAGATGATTTATACATGATGATTTTACCATGTTTTATATGCCAATTTCCATGATTTTAAATACATGATAGATATATACTCACATGGCATAGTTTTAATTCCTCATGCTCTTGTTATAAAGGATTTATGCATAACATTATCAGCATGTAAATAGAGTAGTTATCTACCATGCTTGCATTATTGCCTTACTGAGCGTGTGGTTGCTCATCCCTCTCTACTTTCCCCCTCTACAGAGTGTACATAATGGCCCAATGAGGACTGAGGCAGTTTGGTTAAGACATCCGTTGCATCTCTATCACTCAAAGGTGTATACACAGTGATTCCTTTTTGTATCTAAACAATGTAAAAGCACAATAGTCATTTGAAATGTAATTATGGGGGATGTAGATGTCAGTAAACATGTTTTGTACGAATTATTGATTAAATTTTGAGTGTATGACATTGTTTTTATTAATTGTGGATGAATGGTGAATGGTGATTATTATTGACTCACAGCCCAACTGTATGTGGTGAGTTTGTTCACGATCGGGTAAAGTAACAGTAAAACGTGAAAATTTTATTGAGATTTCTGGTTAAAGAGAATGAAAAGGGTCGTGACAGCCGTAGGTCTTATCCACCCAACCTATGTCTCAATATGCACGTGTGGACATATCATCTTACTGTGACACACAGTCTACAGGAGGCTCCAACATGGCTATATGCATGTCATATAAATCCCTATGTGAGCAAAGCTCTAGCACGGCTCCATGCATTTTCATGATATCTGAAAACCCCGTGCGAGAGAAGCTCCAACACGTTTTCATAAAAATCAGTAAAATCTGCGTACGAGCAGCACTCCGGTACAACTTTAAAAGAGTTATAAATCCATATAAAACATAGATCATTCAAACTTCGTGCGATCAATGCTCTAGCACGAATAAATGCTCAAGTAAATCAAAACTTCGTGCGAGCAATGCTCCAACACGGTTTCATGCATAAAGAAATTAAATCTCGTGCGAGTCACACTCCAGCATGGCTTTTATGCAATTAAATCGATTAAATCACGTACGAACAAGGCTCCAGTATGGCTTTTATGCAATTATCATATCAAAACAGGATGCGAGCTAAGCTCCGGCACCTCTCATGCATGTCAAATCATTAAAACTAGTGCGAGCAATTGCTCCAACACCTTTTTATGCATATTAAGTCAAAACAGGGTGCGAGCTAGGCTCCAACACCTCTCATGCTTTTCACAATAGTAAAAATCAGTGCGAGCAACCGCTCTAGCACATTTCATGCATATGATGTCACACAAATCGGTGCGAGCAACCGTTCCACCACCTTTTATGCACACTCACAAACTCAGATATAGTGCGAGGAAATGCTCTAGCACCATCTGTTTTGATAGTTAGCCCATTTTCCAAAGAATTTCATTTAAATTCAAATAACACTTACGTAGTGTTATCTTATGAAATTTATGCAAATACTGGCCAATCTACTAATTTGTTTTACTAAAAATTCACGAAAATCTTACAAATCATGCATTTCATGCATGTCATGCTTTCACCATCCTTAGGTGAATTTTCCCTCAGTAGGGGTAAAATAGTCTTTTACCCATCTCGGGTCCTTAAAATTTTTAATCCATGTCTAGGATCTTTTTACAATTTCAGTGAATGTAAAAGCTGTTAAAAATACGCATAGCTACCTCTAGCTACTCACAAAATTCCCTTACCTCATTTTTTTGTACAGTCTGACCTTTCCACTGATGGCTCGTCACGCAATCTGATTTGCTCACAATCCAATCTCCAGAATTGTGTATAATTATTCATCAGGTCAAATACAATATAATTAATTGTATTTCATATTTTTTGGGCTTAATTTAAATCATCGAGCTCGTTTACCCCTATTGGGCCCAGTTGCACCATAATGGGCCTTAACCGGCCTTATGCCAATTTTTCACTTTCTATTCACATCATCGAGGCCTATTGGGCTCATTGGGCCGCATCAGTATTTATTGGACCTCGTTCTAAACTCTTGGATAACTCAATTAATTATTTACGACAATTTATCTCAAATTTTAGAATTTAATTCATTTTATACGGAATTAATCTATAATTTATGAGGTAAATTTTTAACACGCATAACTATGCAAATTGTCGTAAATAAGGGTTACTTACCTGATATTCCATGATAGTACACAAATCGAGGTTGACTCGAGCTCTCGTTTGACGTCAATTGTCGAGCTACATAATTACATCTTTTTTCGGTTCAATTTTCAGTCGAATATTAATCAAATTAAATATTTCAAAATTTAAATCGATCAATTTCGACCGCTTACCGGCTTACTCATAGCTCGATTGCATCACTGGAATTTTTCCCAATTTTTCCTCTTTTTTCTTTTTCCCCTTTTTCTTTTTCTTTTCTTTTCTTTCTTTTCTTTTTTGGTTGAACCGGTCCGGTCCGGTTCAGCATACCTGCACTGCACTAAACCAGTCCGTACCGGTTCAGGCCTCACTTCGCCATTCACGAAGTCTCCGATCGGTTCCCGACGTGCCGCTGCCGCCGTTCAGCTCATCTCAGGCAGGGGATCTCTCGACTGTTCTTAGGTTGGACCAAATCACGCCGATGACCGTCGGATTTCTCTTCTCCCTCTGCAGCTTCCTCTCTTCGATCCGTCGGATTCCGGTGTCGATGGGGCACGTTGCCAATACCAGGGGTTCACACAGTCATCCTCTTCCTTCTCCGGCCCTTCGCCTGGCCGTTGGGTCGTCGGATGCTTACCGGTGCTCTTGGTCTTCCTCGGGTCGCGTCTTCCGTTTTCTCTTCGTGTTTTGTTTCTCTTTCAGTTTTCAGATTTCCTTTTTTTAATTAATTAATTTATTTATTTATAATTTATTTTATTATTATTTTATTCATTAAAATATTATAAAAATCTAAAAATATCTTCAAAAATCTTATTTTATTCATTTAATCAATAAATGAATTTATCTGTCTTATTTCATCTTTTCGGTATATTTTTCCAATATTTTCGGGATAATTTCTCGAAGTGAAAATTTCGATTTGTTTCAATAAATTTATATCTTGATCAATTGGACTCGAAATTTAATTATTGTTTCGTTATTGATCAAGATTTCTCAAATCTATATTTTTAATGAAATTTTTTCTTATCAAATTTATACTGAATTTTGGTCTTTTAATCGTTTTACCCTTCTATACGTTCGGGACCAAACCAATCCAACTTCCCTTCATGAACACTCACTCATTTTGTGTTTTAAATCCTTATCTCCAATCAAAATCTCATTCGTTTAATCTGTGACTATTTCAATCCTTCATTTGATCTTTAAATGCATTCGAAAATTTTTTTTTCATTCCATTTGCATTTTTCATTCACGTACAACTCTTCTTATGATTCAATTTACATATAACCATGTTTACATCACATGAATCATCAGGAATTTCGATAAAAATCGGGTCTTACACATAAAATCATACATGGGCAATTATTCAAGTTACTTTACACATCTCGTACCCCAAGCTCACCTCTGCTCCACATTGCTACCGATTTGGCCCTGAAATCATTCGAGTAAAATATCATACTAATTTCTTAAGTTAAATTATGGAAAGAAAACCAAAATTTAAGGTTCTCACAGATGTAAAGTGTAAATAGTGCTTATGAACATTGTAAAATGTTCATTTTGGTATCGAGAAACTTGAACTAAGAGGAATGAAATTAGTGGACCACCGCCACCACTCTTCCCTCCATATATTCCTCAATTATAGGTTTTTGAACAGTCATGAGTGCTTACTTTAATTGTGGTCTATTTAGCCACCTTATAATCATCCACAACAGTGGTAAGAGACTGATATGAGGAATCGTATAACAGAAGTTGCAAAGAGAAATTTTCTGATATGTCTCATGAAGGAATTAATGTTTAAGCCTCGGTGATACCTGTTGAATGTCAGCAATTCCTTATTAGAATCTCAAATGGCACATTTCGTATGCAAAATATGTGTTTTGAAAGTGAAAAAAGGAAATCCAACCTAGTCCTTTCCATATAATATGATATATGTTATTGGATTTGATTCGATATGTTTCCAAATTTCATTTGATAAGTAGGTTTTGGAAGCTAAAAGTTTGAAAGTTTACTTTAAAAGTACGTGATATGATTTGAATGGTTCGAGAACCTATGATGTAATTTGAAAACATGAAGAATGATATTAGGAATGGTTATATTAATGTAAAAAATTATTGATATTTAAGACAACTAGAATGATTGCCTGAATGGTAATTATGTAAGCTTGTGTCTATGTGTCATGGAGTAAAATATTTATCTGTGTGGTATTTACGCTAACTCGTGTAGCTCTCGTGCTGTGTGCTATGCATGATGTAATTTACGTTGTATGACACTGGTCTCGTCACAAATCCTTAGTTATTCACCTGACCAATGAGATTAGGGTAATGACCATAGCCATAGATTTCGAAGGACTTCACTTATCGCATGATTACTGCACAAGAAATTATTTAGTCTCCTTTAAAAGGATGTGGATATGTGAGTATAGTTTAAGGATTGTTTCTAGTCTAAGCTATTATAGTAATAAGTGAGGTTGGTATTGAGCTGTTATGAATGTGAGATATTGTATTACCTAGATAAGGCTAATGTTGTAGTTAATGTTGTGAATAGGAAGTACATGAAGATGGTTTTGTATTTGATGGGCTGAGAGTATGAGTAATTAGAGTAGTTTGCAAATCTATATTCAAATGTTACTCCTTTTGAGATTGATAATGGCATGATTGCCAGTTTGAGGATTAATTCAGATCTGATGGATCGGATTTGGTTAGCTTATATTGAGGATCAGTTTTATGTCGATACTGTCGATTTGATACAAACTAAGGTACCAGAGAAGAGGCAAAGAGTGATGACGCCTCAATACAAGAATACTAAGCCTTCGATTTCATCAAGTTCTAGGCCTTGCCCGATGTACGGCAAGCATCATAGAAGTAAACCATGTTATTGGGTTATTAGGGTTTGCTTTAAATGCAAACAGAAAAGACATAAGATCATAGATAGGCCGACAAAGAGGGTCACGACTATTGATTATTCTACTCTGGTTCTGAAAGGTAAAAATTTGAAGTAGTAAGTGCATGGTTTATGTTGTATATGACCTTAGATATGTAAGTTTAACTATCTACCCTACAATTGCTATAAAAACATCCTTAAAGATTGAATATTAAGATGTATATGTTGCGTAAAATACCATTGGGAAAGGAACCTATTTAAGGAGGAGGAATGTATTGTGGAATAAAGTTGTGTTTAATAGAGATGATAGAGAAACGACCTAGTGTAATCTAGCTTAAGAATGGTTTGGAAATTTGAACTGCATATGGAGCTTAATCCAAGAGTTCTACCTCATAAAATCGTTCAAACTTAAGGCCCTATGTCAATGAAACTATTTGAAAGAGAATATATAGCTTGATCGAGAACATGCTTCACCCTTAGTTTAAGGGAGTGAGTAGAATTTGAAATTCGATGTTGAATTATAGATTTAGATTGTGAAGGATCAGGCAATCTTAATGAGCTTTAATAAGATATTAATTGGTTGAGCAATAAAATATTAGTTTTATTCCCCAAGTGTGACTAGAAAGTGGATCTAAATGAAATACCTTAAGAGGAACAGATACTTAAACTCGTTATGGGTTTAAAAGACGTATTGAATTGGGATATTCTAAAAAAGTGTAGGAACTTTAGAAAATAATGCAAATTTAATAGAATATGTAGTGGAAAGTATACAGATTTCATAAAAAAATTACACAAATTTGGAAATATACCATTTTAAGCTATGTGGCTTGTGGAGTATCTGTAAACATGACGAATTAATGAACAAATTAAGATTTTTTGAAGACACTTAAGATTCATTTGGATATGACATTGATCTTAGCTCGGTTTGATGGTCTCGGATTTACAGTGGGATGCATGTGGCAAAGTGTGAAAAAATAAGGTACATCTGAGTAGTGGAATGATCGAGTAGTTGGAAGCAAGGTCAGTAATAAGTAGATTTAATATCTTATACAAGTAAGAATGTGTTAATTGGATCTTGAGAAATATTAGACATTGGGATTTTATGAATATAGAGGAAACAACAAAGAAAGGTGTCTTCAACCATCAAGATAACTTTGATCAATTTGAAGAACCAAATTTTTTAAGATGGAGAGGATGTGAGAACCCTAAAGTTTATATTCTTGGTAAACAGATACACACAGTGTTGGAAGTAATGTAATCATAAGAATCTAGTTGTGAATTATGAATTGACAAGTTAAGTGTAAGCATTATGGGAATCATGGTAGATTAGACTTGTGAAGTTATGAGAACATTATGATTAAGAGAAACAAGTATGAGGAATAAGAAATTCAAATTAAAATTCTCTCATTTAATGTCAAATGGAATTAGAGGGAAGTTAACGAAGTAATGGGCTTATTGAGATTTTCATTTGAGTAAATTTGTTTAAAAGAATCATATGGAATAAAGGTAATGAAATTTTAATTTAAAGATGATAACGAACATATTGAAGTGAAATAAAGGATTCATTTAGTGAATTAAAGTACTTAATGATTTCATTATTTAAGTGAATGTTAAATTTTAAGAATTTAATTATATAATAATTATAGATAGATACATTAACAAAATATAGGTAATAAATAGATAAAAAGCTAAGGTATGTGTATATATATATGTAAAGAAATATATATATATATATATATATATATATAAATATATATATATATATATATATGATTAAGTATAAAGGACCAAGGAAAAGAAATAAATATTATATACCAATCAAAAATATAAAATATAAAATTATTATTATAGATATTGAGATATTTATAGGAAAAAATAATAATAAATAAATAAAAAATGAGAATTGAAATCGTGTTTGGTGGGAAAACTCCCACCAAAACACATAGTGCAATGTCATGATAGAGCATTATACCCCAATAACCATACCCTTCTCTCTCTAGCAACTCCTTATCTTCCTTGTGTTAGCTCCCCTCATTGTCCCTCCCTCCACTCGTAGGCCATTCACAAAAAAAAAAAAAAAGTGAAAGAAGATAGATGAGAGCAGAGACGGAGAATGATAAAGAGAATGGAAATAGAAGAATGGGCGAGTTGAAGGCAAGGGAATTTTGATGAAGCAATGGCTGAGAAAGAGCTCACGAACAGGGGTGGTTACACGTGGTGTTTTAAGAGCTAGAAAAATAGTGACATGTTGCTGCTAAATTTTGGAGCAGAAACGGGACAAGCAAAAGAGGAAACTAAAAGCTGAAGCAAGGAGATAATGAAGAAAAAAGTGGTGGTGTAAGGAAGTGTTGGCACCAGTAACAAGGATTCTTTTAAAAGGCTGAGTTAGTGGCTGTAAAATGGGGTAGAAAGGGATGGTTTACTGCACAGGAAGTAAAACATAGCAGTGAAACTCTTTTTATGCTATAACCGAGAGAGAAAGCAAAACAAAGGAAGGGCTCTCGACACAGCAGCTGAATCATGGAAGTGTCGGATAGATGTGAAAAGCAGAGAAGAGGTTGATTTAGGCGTGGATCAAGGGAGTCCTCTTTAGTGGGAGTGGCAGTTTTTAAAGTCGAGATACAGGACAATAGGGTTTCAACTCTCATGTTTCTTTTTAGAAAAACTGAAGATGATGATGATAGAAAAAAAGGGGCGAAAGGAATTGCATTGAAGGCAGCGATGAGAGGCTGAGAGAGAGTGAAGTAAAGACTTGAAGCGGTGAAGCAGAAAGGGAAAGGAAGGAAAACATAATATTGTTCGACGTGGGAGAAAGGGGTTGCTCTATGTGGGTTGTTTGAGAAGGCTGTCAAGGGTTGATTCTTAAGTGTTGCACACAGTGGTTTTTATGCTAATGATGGGTTGAAATAATACTAAAATGCGGGATCTCTTTAGAAAAAAATGGTGATATCCAAAGGTATTAGGTGGAGACTTGACTAGGCTTGGAATTTTGCTAGAACGCTAGTGTTGGGATTCATGAAACACTAAGGTGACGAAGGCGAGTAGCTAAGCCCGATATACGCGACGCTAAGCTTGGAATCGTTAAAGTAGGTAATATATATGCATTGCCTAGCTTAACTTGATGATAAGAGGATTAAATGCTGCTCTACCAAGTAAGTAAGGGATTTAATTTAAATCGATAATCAATCCCTTATCTTACTTTTAATAAATAAAAATGTTTGAAAGCATGTCTTGATTCTCGAAACTAGCTTTAAACGATATTCGACCTTGGAACTAGGAATTTATCAAAGTATATCATGACTTGAAAACTCCAACAGCCTAATTCTCCTTTTGCCCATGCATAATGCTTTTGAAATAAAATTGTGAGATTTGAAATTTTGTGAATCTCAAACTTGATTTCTAAATATATTTTAAAAAATCATGATTATGTGAATGAAATGATTTGTGAACTAGTGTGAAATGTTTTGAGACTTAGGCCACCCATAGTGTATGCTTTAGCATGTCATGCATCGCCTTTGTGGCGTTTGATTTTGTGAGTCATATCCACACGACATGATTGTATGTGATTGCCCGCACGGTGAGTGCTCATTAGTGCTCGTGCCTTAACTACGTGCTAGTTACCTGATATATGAGTTTCCTAGCTCTGTGCTAGCTATATGTGTGTGTGTGTGTGTGTGTGTATGTGAGTGAGAGAGAGAATATAGGATATTGAGAACCGCTGTAGACCCTGATCTAGTCTACAGCCTACCATAGCCATTGGTACTATTCCTTTTGTTGAGGATGACTTATTATGCAAACCGCATGATAGCTATAGGGTTTTTACCTAGTCTCCATATGATTTTATGATTCCAGACTTTGTGAAATAATTATGAATTTCATATGAAATATTTGTGAAACTATGTGATTATTTTGTGAATCCAATTTTGAGAAATATAATTTGAATTATGTGAAATATGATTTGTGGCATGATGATTTGATTTTAAGAAATACATTGTGATTATTTGCAATGCATTACTAGATCTTAAGCATCATTATTTTACAAATTGTTTTAATCTTATTATTGTTTTAAATGCATTTCTTACTGGGCTTTTCCAAAAGTTCACCTCCTCCGCTCTCAGATTTTATGCAGTTCCAAAAAAAAGTCAAATTTGGACTAGTGGACGTGCAAAGCCTCCTAAACTACTTTTATACTTTTACGAGGTATACACATCTTACATTTACGTTTATTTCACATAAATATATGTATGTATATTATATATTAGGTGCGGGACGTAATTAGGAAGTATTAGATGTCAATTATTATTTTTTAACTAGGGTGATGTCTCGATACCTAGGTTTAATACAGCTCGATTAACTGTGATAGCCGGGAAGCACAAAAAATATGGCTAATTTAAATTTTTTCTTATATTAAACCTCTTACTTGGGTTGCATTCCTGTACAATGTCATTTAATCACTTATGTTTATAATAAATCATAACCCCAAGATCACACGATTTCTATTTCATGAACCCAACTACAAAATATCAAAAGGAAATCAATCCACAAAACACAATTCATATTCCTCATATCATCCTAATTACATCCCAAAATACTTAATACAAATGTCTGTATTACATCATTGTCTGGATACAAAATGAACAGAATTATACCTTTTGCGTTTACAAGCAATAGCCTGGGGAGATCTTGTCCACCAGCCTATATCACATACGCGGTAGGCACTATCTGGCTTACTGCAAGAAATCTGGAGGGGAAGGGAAAAAGGGTAAGCTCTCAAAACGCTCAGTAAGGAGGATAAGGGAAAGTTATAAAATCATCATCACAACACAATATGATAGAAATATTTGAGCATGTAAAGCATTATGGAAATAACAATAGTAACAATAGCATCAACATAATTCATATGATAAAGATCACAAATCATCAAAACATCAAATCCCATTACATGAGGGAAATCATAGTTGTAAAACACATCATTCATCCAAGAAATCGAGACTAGGCATTTAATAAAACTCAGATAAAATCATCGTCATAGGCACATCACATCAAACTAAATTGTCCCTTAGGCGGACATCCTCAAAAGAGGAAAACGTCGACATTATACACATAGCCATGATTCGCTGTAGACTTGATCAAAGTCGTACAGCTGCGGTCTTACATGCTGTCAAAGCAAGGCCCGGTCTTATATGCTATTAAAGCAAGGTCACCCATCGCTATCAGAGCGGGGTCATCTCTCGTTACCAGAACGGAGGTATCGGTCTTACATGCTACCAGAGTAAGGCCCGATCTTACATGCTACAAAAGTAAGGCCACTCAATGCTTTTAAAGCAGAGTATCGATATGTATCTCATGATAAGCCATAGTCTCATTAAAACATGACATTGTTATATTAAGAATCGTTTTGCCTTCATGTAGAGCTCATAGTGTTATCACAAAACTCATTTCGGTTAGAAAACATCATTTTCACAAGTACACAAACTCGTCAAAACCGAGCTCAAACCAGCAAAACACTCACACGTTCATCTAAACATCAATTCATCTCATTTCTCATAAACATGCTCATTCATCAAACCCTTTTTCACACTAAAAAGGTATTTTCATCATTTTAAAAACTCACATACACAAACATTTTATTTCCCTTACCTCTTGCTCCTTGAGTGGTATAATATCCTCCGATCCTTGGACTAGTCTCGTTTCCCCTATCAGATTCCCGAGCTATCCAAACATCATTAAATTGTCAATATTCATCACTCTCATTTGTCTCTTCACCTCATTTATACCCATACTCATACTATATCTGAATTACCACTCCTAAATACCCACATTTTCTTACAACTTCTCCTGCATCTTTATCATCACTTTAGCTAGCTTATAATCATCACAAAATATTCACATTTCATTTCCCAACTATACTCATTGGTTGTTTCCCCCATGACTTAGACATGTCCAACCAAATATACCTATATATACACATATATCCATTTACCAACATATATAATGATAATGCTTAAGAAAAATAAGGATCTTGTGAGCTCACCTAACTTGTCTCCTCTTGACCAAACTTGTAGAGTGCTTGTCCTTTACTTTATTCAATCTGATCCTTGATTTTCTAGTATCTTGTTCTCCTTACCAAGAGGAACAACTTTGTCTCTTACCTCTTTGTCTGATTCCATCCAGAAAATGGTGAATCTTAGAGAGAGAAAGCTTGGTTTTGGTAAAAATGGTAATTGTTGGGGTTTGTAGGTGAGAGAAGTTCGGTTTCTAGGAAAAAATCCCGTGATTCTTATATAGGCAAGGCGTATGAGATCGATCTGGTATTGAAGGAGATCGATCTCTACTTGATCCAACTGCTCCAACTGCTCCATTAACAACTGCAAGATCAATCTAGTAGAGGGTGGAAATCGATCTCTTCCAGGCTGAGACTTAAGGAGATCGATCTGCCCTTGTGACAAGATCGATATGGCTAAGCAGAGTCAATAGAAGATCGATCTACCTGCCTGTTTTTGCACATTTTTTACATTTTGGAGCCACGAGATCGATCTCTCTTCCCCTGGATATCGATCTGGCCTTCACAAATCCTACTGTTGTTGCATCCATTTGCAGGCAAATCAATGTAAAACTTATCTTAATCTACCCTATAGGCCATATTTCAATCTATACACATTTAAGACTTAAAAACTTCATCTCCTTATACTTCATTAGATTTAAAACTTACGTGTACATCAACATATCATAATTACATTCACCAATTACAAATTCTCACTTTGCAAATCTCATATCTAGGGTACATAAAATTTACAATTCTCAAATCCTCCCCACCTTTAGAGAATTTGGTCCTCCAAATTCAACCCGATCCATCAAATAGTTGAGGGTACTTCTCCTTCATAAGACTCTCTAGTTCCCAAGTTGCTTCCTCCACTGAGTGGTGCTACCAGAGAACTTTAACCAATGGAATCATTTTTGTCTGAAGTACCTTTTCCTTCTTGTCAAGTATTCGGATGGGTTCTTCAACATAACTCATATCCCCTTGAATATCCAATGCTTCATACTCAATGACATGGGTGGGATCTGGATTGTACTTCCTCAACATCGAGACGTGAAAGACATTGTGTATCCCTGAAAACTGTGGAGGTAAAGCCAATCAATAGGTAACGTCTCCCACTGTCTCCAGAATCTCAAACAGTCCTATATATCGGGGGCTTAATTTCCCCTTCTTCCCAAAATGCATGATACCCTTACTGGGAGATATCTTAAGGAATATAGAATCTCCAACACGAAACTCGAGTGGCCGTTTGTGCACATCTACGTAACTTTTCTGTCGACTTTGAGCAGCCTGTAATCTATCACAAATGATCTTCACATTCTGAACTACCTGTTCAACTAGTTCGGGAGCAATTACTTTCCTGTCAGCCGCTTCTTCCTAAGCTATAGGGTATCCTATAATATAGAGCTTTATAAGGTGTCATACCAATACTCGCATGATAGTTGTTATTATATGCAAACTCGGCAAGGGGTAGGTGATCATCTAATGATCTCTTAAAATCTATTGTACACGCCCTCAACATGTCCTCCAAGGTCTGTATAGTCCATTCGGACTGACCATCAGTCTGAAGATGATAGGCGGTACTAAAACTCAACCGAGATCCCATGGCCTCCTGAAAATGAGTCCAAAATCTGGAGGTGAATCGAGAATCTCTATCAAATGTAATACTCACTACAGCCCCATGCAGTCTAGCTATCTCTCTAACATACAACTCGGCTAAGGTACTCAAGGTGTTCATGCTCTTGATGGCAAGGAAGTGGGTACTCTTCGTTAATCTATCTACTATCACCCATATTACATCATGACCTCTTCGGGTCCTCGGTAATCCCATGATAAAGTCCATGGTGATAAACTCTTATTTCCATGTAGGCACAGGCAAAGGCTTAAGCAATCCTCTAGGCTTCTGGTGCTCAACTTTCACATGTTGGCATACCAAACATCTAGCCACATATTCTGCCACGTCTCGCTTCATACCATTCCACCAATACAACCTTCTCAAATCTTGATACATCTTGGTACTTCCTGGGTGCATGGTGTATCGTGAGCAGTGAGACTCTTTCAGTATTTGCTGCTTCAGGGTATCCTCATTCGGAACACAAATTCGACCCTTAAACCTCAATAACCCATCGTCGCTAACCATGAAATCTGACTGCAAGATCTGTTTAGCTTGGTTAACCATATCCAATAGCCTCTGATCATTTCGATGTCCATTTCTAATCTGATCCATAATTCTGGGCTCTATCTGTAGGCTAGCCATAAACCCGACTTCTGCTTCCTCAACTTTGATCTTAAGTCCGGTGAACTGTTCTAACAAATCCCATTCCTTGATCATCATAGCAGACATCACACTCTTCCTGCTTAAGGGATCAACAACCACGTTCACCTTCCCGAGATGGTAAAGTATCTCGTAATCATAGTCCTTAAGAAGTTCCATCCATCTTCTTTATCTCATGTTTAACTCCTTTTGGTCGAATATATATCTCAGGCTCTTGTGATCAGTAAATATTTAGAACCTTTCCCCATATAAGTAATGTCGCCAGATCTTTAATATGAATACTACTGCTACTAACTCCAAATCATGTGTGGGGTAATTTTGCTCATGATCCTTTAGTTGTCACGAACCATAAGCGACTACTCTCCCATGTTGCATGAGTACACACCCCAATCCTTGTTGAGAGGCATCATTGTACACTATGAAGCCTCCAAGTCCATTTGGGATAGTCAACACAGGTGCCGTCGTTAATCTCCCTTTTAATTCTTAGAAGGTTTGCTCACACTGCTCAGACCATACAAAAGGAACCTCCTTACGTGTGAGCTTGGTCAAAAGAGCGGCAATCTTGGAAAATCCTTCAACAAACCTTCTATAATATCCTGCAAGTCCTAGAAAACTCTGAATTTCTGTAATCGTCCTCGGTCTCTCCCAATTAAGTACAGCTTCTATTTTAGACGGGTCAACTGACACTCCGTTTTTAGATACAATATGCCCAAGAAAAGCTATTTGACCTGGCCAAAACTTACTCTTACTGATTTTTCCATAAAGCTGCCTATCTTTGAGTATCTGCAGCACAATTCTCAAATGTTGTGCGTGTTCTTCGCGAGACTGAGAATATACAAGAATGTCATCAATGAAGACTATCACAAACTGATCTAGATAGTCTTTAAACACCTCATTCATCAAACTCATAAAAGCAGTAGGCGCATTCATCAAACCAAAAGGCATCACTAAGAACTCGTAGTGGTCGTATCTAGTCCAGAAGGCCGTCTTCGGAACATCCTCCTTCCTAATTCTTAACTGGTGATAGCCCGATCTTAAGTTAATTTTAGAAAAGACAGAAACCTCTCTCAGCTAGTCAAATAAATCGTCTATTCATGGTAAGGGATACTTGTTCTTCACCGTAGCCTTGTTCAGCAATCTGTAATCTATACATAGTCTCAGGCTAACATCCTTCTTCTTTACAAACAATACCGGAGCTCCCCATGGCGACACTCTAGGCCTAATAAAACCCTGATCAAGCAATTTTTGCAACTGTTTCTTTAACTCTTCCAATTTGACCAACGCCATCCTATAAGGAGGTTTAGAGATCAGTTGGGTATCTAGCACTAAATCAATAGTGAACTACAGTTCTCTCTCTCTCTGGTGGTAAACCAGGCAATTCATCAGGAACTACATCCGAAAACTCACATACTACCGGTATGTCCTCTATCCTCGAATGTTCTAAACTCATATCTGAGATGAGTGCGATGTAACCTTCACATTAATAATTTAATCAGTGTTTAGCAGTGATATAACCATATCTTAAAATTTCTCATAATAAACTTCACAGTTCTTTATTCCTTAACATTCAAACGTACACTAAACTTTTCAGGTAGGGAGAAAGTTATAGTATTAGTGTAGCAGTCTAGACTCACGCGATTGGTCGTTAACCAATCCATTCCTAAAATCACATCAAAACCACACATGTTTCATACAACTAGATCTGCTAACACTACCCTATCTCCCACCTTGATCTCACATCTCATACACACCATATCAGTCCTCTAGGACTCGCGCATAGGGGTATTTACATGTAAAATAAAATCTAGGGGTTCATGCTTTAAACTCAGTTTACATGCAAAGTGTACATTAATAAAAGAATACGTGGATCTCGAGTCAAATAACACATGAGCCTCATGACTACAAATAAGAAGTGTACCTCATATGGATGAAGTGTCTGCGATCTCCTTATCCAAGGCAAACACACGTGCTTCTATGATCGGATTCTTACCCTTATCAGTAGCCGTAGCCCGTCTCTAGGGAATCATCCTCTGAGGTTATTGTCTATAAGGCTCTTAAGAGTGTGGTTTATGTGGCTGTGGGCAATTCCTCACTCTATGACTCATGTCCCCACATCTAAAATATCCTTGCAAGGTTTTGGAACAACTTCCCTCATGTGGTCGGCCACAATCTCTACGAACTCTGACCACTGGCCTGGCACTTCGAGGGGTCTCCATAACAATGGGGGAAACCCTGGGTCTGTCAACTCTTCCTCTCAGTCCCTCAAACTGTCTCCTCTTAAAAGAACCTCTCTGAAAGTCTGTGTGGGAGGTCACGAGTCGCTTACTCTTATCCTTGGTCAAAATTCGAGACTCAGTCTGGGACTGTACCAACTCTAGTCCCCTCTCTACTTCTTATGCTCGTCTCAGAGCATCCTTAAACTCAGTGATACAAGCCCTATCAACTGGTCTCTAATGACGTGCCTTAGTCCATACACGAATCACTCTATACGAAGCTCCTCATCCTTAAGGGTCTCGGATCATACTTCAGTAGGGTGGTGAATCGGCTCTCGTAATCATCAACCGTCATATTGCCCTGAGTCGAGTTTAGGAATTCAGCTTACATTCTCCTCTGGGCAACTCTTGGCACATACTAAGTTTTAAATGCCGATTGAAACGCCTTCCAGCTAATCACCTCGTGGCTAGTCGGTATTATACTATGAGTAGTGCTCCACTAGTCTCAAGTTTGTCCCTTTAACATGTAAGCACCCTTACTGACCCTCTCGGCATCGGTTCATCCCAAAAAGTCAAAAATAACTCACAACTCTATCAGCCACTCCTCAACCTCTACGGGATCTTTCACCCCTCTAAAGGTCAGTGGGTATATCTTCAGAAAGTCCCTCAATCGGCCCTTATTTCTGTCGTCAAGCTGAGCCCATACCGGAGGCTGTGTGGCAGGGGGCACCGAGTCAGTCTGTAATGGGGGTACGGGTGGTCCTTATGAGGGTGGAAGAGTCAAAACTGCTGTAGTACCCGAGGCATTAGCCCCAAAATGTTGCGCGAATAGAACTGCCATCTACTCGAATCCCTGTCGCACATCATGCTCTAGTCAATTCATTCGAGAGTTAGGACTCTCTGACTGTGGGGCAGGTGGTGGAGGTGGTTATGTCTGCCTCCCAAAACGTCCTCTTCTCCCCCTCATATCCTATCTCTTATGTGCTTGCGCATATTCATTAAACATCGATTATAATTCTACCTGTTAAATTCAATTTATTACCAGACAATACAGACACTTGGGATGTAATCTATATCTAATTACTCGACACTGACAGTACTAGGAAACCTTGGCTCTGATACCAACAAATGTGTAACAGCTCGAAAACGTGAAAAATAGGGCTAATTTAAATTTTTTCTTATATTAAACCTCTTACTCGAGCTGCATTCCAATATAATGTCATTTAATCACTTATGTTTATAATAAATCATAACCCCAAGATCACACGATTTCTATTTCATGAACCCAACTATAAAATATCCAAAGGAAATCAATTTATAAAACACAATTCATTTTCCTCATATCATCTTAATTACATCCCAAAATACTTAATACAAGTGTCTGTATTACATCATTGTCTGGATACAAAATGAACAGAATTATACCTTATGCGTGTACAAGCGAAAGCCTAGGGAGATCTTATCTACCAGCCTATATCACATACGCAGTAGGCACTATCTCGCTCACTGCAAGAAATCTGGAGGGGAAGGGAAAAATGATGAGCTCTCAAAATGCTCAGTAAGGAGGATAAGGGAAAGCTATAAAAAAATCATCATCACAACACAATATGATAGAAATATTCGAGCATGTAAAGCGTTATGGAAATAACGATAGTAAAAATGGCATCAACATAATTCACGTGATAAAGATCACAAATCATCAAAACATCAAATCCCATTACGTGAGGGAAATCACAGTTGTAAAACACATCATTCATCCAAGAAATCGAGACTAGGCATTTAATAAAACTCAGATAAAATCATCGTCATAGGCACATCACATCAAATTAAATCGTCCCTAGGCGGACATCCTCAAAAGAGGAAAACATCGACATTATACACATGGCCATGATTCGCTGTTGACTTGATCAAAGTCATAAACTGCGGTCTTACATGCTGTCAAAGCAAAACCCTGCCTTACATGCTATTAAATCAAGGCCACCCATCGCTATCAGAGCGGGGTCATCTCTCACTACTAAAACAGAGGTATCGGTCTTACATGCTACCAGAGCAAGGCCCAGTCTTACATACTACTAGAGTTAGGCCACTCAACGCTGTTAAAGTGGAGTATCGATGTGCATCCATGACAAGCCACAGTCTCATTAAAACATGTCATTGTTGTATTAAAAATCGTTTTGCCTTCACGTAGAGCTCATAGTGGTTATCAAAAAACTCATTTCGGTTATAAAACATCATTTTCACAATTACATAAACTCATCAAAACCGAGCTCAAACCGGCAAAACACTCACACATTCATCAAAACATCAATTCATCTCATTTCTCATAAACATGCTCATTCATCAAACCCTTTTTCACACTAAAAAGGTATTTTCATCATCTTAGAAACTCACATACACAAACATTTTATTTCCCTTACCTCTTGCTCCTTGAGTGGTACAATATCCTCCAGTCCTCGGACTAGTTTCGTTTTCCCTGTCGGATTCCCGAGCTGTCCAAACATCATTAAATTGCCAATATTCATCACTCTCATTTGTCTCTTCACCTCATTTATACCCATACTCATTCTATATTCGAATTACCACTCCTAAATACCCACATTATCTTAAAACTTCTCCTACATCTTTATCATCACTTTAGCTAGCTCATAATCATCACAAGATTTTCACATTTCATTTCCCAACTATACTCATTGGTTGTTTCCCCCATGACTTAGACATTTCCAACCAAAGATACCTATATATACATATATATCTATTTACCAACATATATAATGATAATGCTTAAGAAAAA
This sequence comes from Firmiana major, assembly GCA_033439115.1. NCBI lineage: Eukaryota > Viridiplantae > Streptophyta > Magnoliopsida > Malvales > Malvaceae > Firmiana > Firmiana major. The sequence goes on along the minus strand of CM065896.1, from coordinate 31,554,128 downwards.
AAAGGATCTTGTGAGCTCACCTAGCTTGTCTCCTCTTGACCAAACTTGTAGAGTGCTTGTCCTTTACTTTGTTCAATCCAATTCTTGATTTTCTAGTATATTGTTCTCCTTATCAAGAGGAACAACTTGTCTCTTACCCCTTTGTCTAATTTCGTCCAGAATATGGTGAATCTTAGAGAGAGAAAGCTTGGTTTGGGTGAAAATGAAGAGTATTGGGGTTTGTAGGTGAGAAATGCTCAATTTCTAGGAAAAAATCCCAAGATTCTTATATAGGCAGGGCGTATGAGATTGATCTGGCATTGAAAGAGATCGATCTCTGCTTGATCCACCTGCTCCATTAACAATTGCAAGATCGATCTGGTGAGGGTGGAGATTCAAGCCGAGACTTAAGGAGATCAATCTGCCCTTGTGACAAGATCGATAGGAGATCGATCTGCCTACCTGTTTTTGCACATTTTCTGCATTCTGGAGCCATGAGTTCGATCTCTCTTCCCTTGGAGATCGATTTGGCTTTCACAAATCCTACTGCTGCTGCATCCATTTGCAGGAAACTCAATGTAAAACTTATCTTAATCTACCTCATAGGCCATATTTCAATCTATACACATTTAAGACTTAAAAACTTCATCTCCTTATACTTCATCAGATTTAAAACTTGTGTGTACATCAACATATCATAATTACATTCACCAATTACAAATTCTCACATTGCAAATCTCATAGCTAAGGTACATAAAATTTATAGTTCCCACATTAACGATGCATCATAACAGAAAATATGATTTTGTGGAATGATAAATGTTACATGATTAATTAATCATAAAGTTTAAAGAGAACTATGGTATTACATCACTCATTAATTGACTAGGATCACGGACTAAAGTATTTTACAACAAATAATTCAAACTAGATAATGAAATTGATCGATAACCTATGCTGAGCATAAGATAACAAAATGTAAAGAAAAGAGAAATTTAGTCTGATTTTTTCGCCCTTTGGGGTGTTACATATAATTTTAATGTTATTTGTTTAGAAAATTAAAAACAAAGTATTTATCATCTATATTTCATGTAAAATAAATAATATTAATTTTTTATTTAATTAAAAAAATTATTAACTAAACTGAAAAATATAAAATTAAACTATGATGTATATTATTTAAAATAGTTAGAATTATTATTTTCTAAATAATTAAAATTCGTTCATAAAATATATAAAATTACATTACATTTATAAAATATTTGGAATCATTATTTTGGACTTGGAAGGTATTCTGTAAAATGTCTCGGGGCATTCGAGTGCCCATGTCACAGATATAAAAAAACATATCAAATTAAGGCATTTGAATCCCCATAATGGTCATTCTAATGTCCATGTCAAGGTTATAAAAAAACATATCAGGTTAACCTAACCATATTTTCAATCTTCAATCATCAATTTTTCATAAATTTTGTATTAATCATGCCTCCAAGAATTGTTAGAACCAAAAATCCTTTAAATGCTCCTATTTCAACAAAACTTTCTCTAGCAAAAGAAGCAAAAGGTGGGAGAATCATCATCTGACAATTAAATTTTTAGGAATCCCCTTTATCAGAAAAGGTAAGAAACCGGTCATCATTGTAGAGCTATATGTGGTAGAACCATTGATTAGTCAGCTTTTTATGTTCTAGTAAAAATGCAATTAAATTAGTATGGTCCATACCTTACTCCTATACCAAAAAAAGATAGTTTAAGCATGAGATACAAACATTTCTACAAAATGATAGAACAAGAGTTGCATCAGTGACCTTAATTTCATGTAAAGAAAGTCATAACTTAGGACCACCTTTTATCTTTCCGTCATTAAACTAAAAATTCAATGTTAAATAAAATTTGAGAATAAATCCATTCGAATTTCCCATTTCCAAGTTCTTAACAACAAAATGTATGTACAAAAAAAAGTTTCAAGGACAAAACTAAATAGATGTCAAGAACTATAACTTTAAATTGGAGATGTATTGTAACGACCCGATTTAGCGAAAATTTGAGTAAATTTTTCATTTTTATTACCTATGTTTGTCAACAATCAATATAGTACCTAATCGCTTTCGTCGATCTTATTGATCAACTTAGTTATGGTTCCTTTAATCTCGATCCTATTCAAAAGTGTGTGATGTCTACAAAATGATATCATTAACCACAATTGATTTCATTAACCATAAATTGTTGTCCATAAAAGACTATGATCTAATTTGATTTGATCAATGCATCACACTTCTCTTAGAGGTTATAATCGACATTTAATACACCTTTAAGACTACATTTCATATCTATTATAACTTATGTTAGATCCCAAAAAATACATAATCTGTGCATGAACATGTCTGACATATAAATCAAGATATATAACCTTTTTATATGCCTTCAGAAGAATTCAAGCAAGCGACAAGATGATGCTCTCCCAGCCCGCCCCAAAAGAAGGTGCGCTCTCTGTACGTAGCGCAAGTAATCTATGGAGGAAGGGAAAAGGGTTGAGCTTAACGCCCAATAAGAGTACATGCAGTGGGGAAGGCAAAACAACATGCATACTTCATTTAAAAGATGGTAAGGAAGTTAGTTCAAAATATACTTATCTCAAATCGTACTTACTATAAAACATAACATAAGCATCTTATAAAACATAGGCATATAAATAAATCATGCTTTGATGCATATTGCAAATCTTATCTTAAAAACATATGTTTATAAACTTTAAATCGTAGGTTAAAGACTAGGCGTTCTATTTCAAGTGTGTTGTGTAACATACTTACATCCCAAAATGGGAGCCCTTTAAAGGGAATGTTAGCCTATGGCTATGGTTAGGGTTTCTTTAGCCCCATTAAATCGGTGAGTATTAGGAATGTTGTTGACTTGTCCAAGTCTAACAGCCATACATAACATAAGAAACATAAGGCAGAATTACCAACATAACATAGATGGACGTTAAAACACCTCATAAGCATGTTTCAAATAGTACCTTACAGTCTCTTAAAATAACCATAAAACATACATGACATGATTCCATAACATAAGAAACATAAGCATAACTTTCAAAACATAATGTACAGGTGAGTGGGATAGTTATCCCATATAATCATCATTTTCATAGCTTAGACATAATGATCCCACTTTAAAACATGTTAAACACCTTTTAGAGAAACTATTTCAATGCATTAGTTTGGTTCAAATAACTAAAACAAGTTTTGTATGCAATTTTCTCAAAAATAAGTTATTTGATGCATTTGGTAGGAACTTCTTACTTAATCCATAAAATCATCAGTTTAGCAAATCATGCTTTTATTGACTTTAAACGAAAGTATGTCAATTTGCATGAAAATACACTTTCAAGCTCAAAACATGAGGAGGGGATCAATCCTACCACATAAGGGATCAGTCCTTCATCCCCTGAATGAAATTTTCTATATAACCATGACTCAACATATATCCCTTACCTTAAAGCAAATTGCAGCACTTAACTTGTAAGACCCAAAATTCAGTGTCTTTTCTTTATGTATGTATCGATGTAAACCTTAAATTATGTTATTGGAATCATAAGAGAAGTTATATTTCAATAACAACCCCGATTGCCATAAAGTGTAAAATATGAGCAATGGTGAGCTTGAGGTGAACCGAAGGGAATCCAACCAATCCAACAGAAGATAATGACTTAAAACATCAAAATATTGATAGGTCAAGAAGAAAAGTTGATTTGATTTGATCTCGATAATGTTGAAGTGGTGAAAATGATAAAATAGGCTCAAATGAGCTCAAAATCGTTCGTTTGAGATGTTTTTAGCACTTTTAGCTACCTTTCCAAAAAGTCAAGATGGACTAATAAAGTATTGAAATGCATATATTTGGGTTTTTTTCAACTTTAGTCAAACGTGGTCAATGGTTAAAGTTAGGAGAAAAGTCAGAATTAAAGAATAAGCTTAGACTAATTAACCAAAGCATGGTTAACTTAACCCAACCATGGTTAATACATAAGAAATATTATTTTGGGTTACAACACTTAATTTTCGGCCAATAATACTTAGAAAATTAATTAAATTTAATTGGATTAAAATTAAAATAGGCTGAAATGAAAAATCCTAATGGGCCTACTAGTTAAATGGTTAAGGCCCATTATGCATAAAAACTAAGTGGGCCGAAAATTGGGCCAAATGTGGGCCCATTTAAATGCATAAAATATAGAACCAAATGAAGTAAAATTTCAGCCCAAAATCTGAAAATTTCAAGTCCAAACCAAAAGCCCAATAGGAAATTAAGACAAAGACCAATAGAAATAGTTAAAGCCCAAAATCCAAGCCCAAACTTAACCAAGCCCAAAACCTTTCCAAGCCCAATTTATGGGCTGAAATTGAATGATATAATGGATGAATATTATGCCTTAAAAACCAGAAAATTGGCTAAAGAAAATCACTCATCTTCCTTTAAGAATTTCGGCCACCATTAAAACATAACCATCCAAGCTTTCTCTCTCTAGAAATCACCTACCTACAAGCATATTTGGAACAAGCTTCCTTCATCAAAGTTCTTCCATATTGTAAGGAGAATAACATATCCAAAAATCAGCACCCAACAAGCTAAATTAGAGAGCCACACAAACCTTTGAAGTTTCGGCCAAAGTGAATGCTATAAGATAGGTGAGTTTTCTTTCTACCAATCTTATATATGTTAATCTAGGGAATTTATGGAGTAGATTGGTGTATGAATTGAATGGCAAAATAACTTAAAACCTAGAGAACTAGTCATGTCCAAATGGGTATGGTAGTAAGATGATGCATGTGTGATGTGTTTAATGGCATGTATAGATTGGTTGTGATGTGTAGATGATGATAGGGTGCCATCAATTTGTAAGGATGGATTGATTTATAAGGCATGCATAAAAGGTGTTTGATAAAATGCTTGAATGAACTAGTAAATGCCTTAAGACAAGCATGTCAAGTGATTGATAAAATGCATGAATGAACCATATGGAAGGCATAAGCCAAACACACCATGTGTTTGTGAAAATGCCACAATGGGCTAGGAAACATGGAGTTAGGGTGGTTGGTGATGATTATTCGGATTGGTGGGCATGATGGCTCATGCACACCAAGTGTTCGAAAAAATGCTGAAATGAAACCAAGCTTGTTATGGCCGGCCACCATGGGTCGAACACGAGCCATGAATGGCCTAATAAGAGCTAATGGGCCTAACAAGCTAAATGGGCCTAACAAGCTAAATGGGCCTAATGAGTTAAATCAGCCTTAGTGGAATGAATATGAAAGTCAAATGGGCCCAAGATAAAGTTGGGCTCATTAAGGAGCAATTTGGCCCAATAAAAGTAATTGGGCCCAAAACATTAGATTTATCATAATTAGCTTATATACGAGTGTATAAGGCTTAATTTATGTGATTGATAATATTCTGCTGCTCCGGAAACGTAATTGGAGCTAAACGGACTTGGCAATTTACATCGTTGGAAAATAATCACGATCGACCTATATCGAGGTAAGAATTTTATGTGAGTAGCTAGAGATAGCTATACATACACGTTTTGACGTGATTTAACTGGAAATATATCATAGAATACGTAGATATCGAAACGGCAGTATATTTAGCCTAATGACAAAAATCACCCATTTCAGTCTAAATTGCACTACAAATATGTCTGCACTACATCGCTATATGAATTTCATATTTTGAAAATTTTGTTGTATGCTACTGGTTATAACTGTATATTGATAGACTGATTCAAGGTTTTTCTGTCTGCATTAAACTGTACATTTTTCAAAGTTAAGCGTGCTTGAGTGAGAGTAATTTCATGGATGGGTGACCAAACGGGAAGTTACCCTTCATTCACCGTTTTACGTGTTGAACTCGATTTTGAGTACCGTTTTCACTAGAATTGAGACATCTATCGATTTTATGAGTGAAATCGTGCTAGAGCTGTCATGTTAACTGCAGGTTACACTGACCTGCTCGCACTGAATTTTGATTTAATTATATGAGTGAAACCGTACTAGAGCCCTCATGTAGACTGTGTGTCACACTAACTTGCTCACACTAGATTTTGAGATATGGCACTAGATAGTGATGATAACAGGGGTCTACAGAGTACGTTGTATCGTGTAAATAACATGTAGTACGTTGTACCATGTTCAGTCTTTGGACTATATGACATGACAGATCGACTGGTTGGATAGACACCCTTCCTAGGTAATTGGATATCCCGCACACCTGATCTGTGATGTCTGGAATCCCTGACTGTGGCCATACGTCCTACACTATTATCGTGATCCTGCCTAGTCTCACATGTTTATCGTATTGATAAAACCGAACATGATTTATACGGAGTCAAGGTATGTGAGACCCCATATATGTGTAACTTTGTATATATGTGAATGAAATTGTAAAATAAATGATTTTGGATCAAGTAAATGTGAAATGAATACACACAAATTTTAAAGTGTATAGCGAGTGTAAGAAGGATATTTCCATGAGTGGAATGTGAATATATTGAGTTTTGAGTGGTGTGGCAAAATGGAATGAAGTTGCATGAGTTGTGTAAATCTTTGTACTTCCATTTAGTCTTGTATTGTATACCTTGGTTATACAATGAATGCACACAAGTTTTAATGTGTATAAATTATGAATAGATGTCATTTTCAAGTCTTAAAGGTGGTGGGATGAGAAAATGACCATGGCAGCAAAATTAAGGATGTTTGGTGTGAGTTACTGCAGAAAACTGCAGCAAAATCTGGAAAATATGAATGCCAGATCGACCTCATAGGATGAGAGATCGATTTGGAAGAGCAAAAAATGCTCTTATTCGAGTAATGGAACAGGGCAGATCGATCACCAATGAGGTCAGATCGATCTGCAAACATTTTGTAATGAGAAGATCGATTTTTAATGCAAGCAGATCGATATCCTTAGCTCTCGGGTTGGAGCAGATCGATCTCCTCCCTAGCCAGATTGATCTGCTTAACTCTCTACCTGAGACAGATCGATCTCAAGCCCTCGACAGATCGATCTCATGTCTTCAAATGTCGAGAAAAATTAGGGATTTAAAAGGACCAAATCGATCTCCACCCAATGCAGATCAATCTCATTAAGCTAATTCTATAAATAGGAGCAGTTGAAATCTACATTTCACGAGAACAACCATTTCCTTTCCATTTTCAATCCAAAAACCTAGCTTTATCACTCCTAAATCCACCCATTTTCATAAAGATTTGAGGGAAGGCTATTAGATACAAAGTTGTTCACATCAAAGAGAAGAACAATATAGCTTGGAGTTATTTCCCCATTTGTTGGATTTAAGGAACAAGGAGCATTTCCATTTGGAGCAAGGAGGAAATCAATCTAGGTGAGTTTCTAACGCACCAATCCAAGTTTATTTGTTTAGTTATTGGTTTTAGAGTTGATTGGTGTGCATATTAATGGTAGAAACTATCTAGAATGCAATGGAACAATTATAACCTAGAAATGGGTTACTGTGAGAAAGTGAATGTATTGGAATTAATGATGAATGGGATATCTTGAGGTGATAATGGTGTTGTGAGTATGATTTTAAGATGGTGTTATGAAATGAATTGTGAAACTTACCCAAAAAGGGGTAAAATGTGTATTTAAGGCATTGGGTAAAATGCATAGATGAATGAGAGAGTAAGGGTAGAGTATTGCAGATCAAGTCCTAAACAAGTAACTGAGTGAGTTACTAAATAAATTGGTTGGAAATGGCTTGATGATGGCCAAACGCAAAAATGGGCCAAACTTAATGAAATAGGCTCAAAGAAATATATTGACTAGTTGAAGTCAAAATATAAATTAGCAATATTAACTAAAGTGATTGGTGAATGATTTGCAATTTTCGAGGATACACCCAAAGCAAGTTGAGCCAAAGCGCGAGAAGCGAAGAGGAAGAGAGTTGCACCCTGAGTAAATCGGGGTAAGGAAATTGTGTGGACTCTTAGAGATATCTGTGCGCAATTTGGGTGCATAATGTTTTTCTAGAATGCATGTGGTAATAGGAAATGAAATGGGTGATCGAAGGGTAAAGAGTTGGGTTTTGAGAAATATGCACGAAAACTAGAAGCATGATGCTTTGAAAATCCTGTTTTATTGCTTTTTAGCAAATGTTTGGTAGGTTGGCTAACATTTGAAATGATTTGCATAAGAAATGACTTGATTTGGTTAAAAAATCATGCTTTGCAAAGAATTGGGCCACCTACATAGATTTCGTGAGAATGAAAGCATGTTGACTCGCACGAGATTTAATGTGTTTTTATATGCATGATTGCTGGAGCTTAGCTCGCACTAGATTTTCACATGGATTTCTATGATGATGTGCTAGAGCTCAGCTCACACAGATTTTATACTGGTTTTGACATGGTGTTGGAGTATAGCTCGCATTAGATGTCCACCCTACTTGTTACCGTACTTGAGATTACTCGCACGTGGTTTTATGACATGATTGATAGCCGTGCTAAGAGCTTCAGGTAGACTGGGTGTCGCACCGATTAAATAGGCTGGCACGTGCATTTTGAGATGTGACGTGATATGAAGTGTTGATATGGGTCCACAGAGTACGTTATATCGTGCATGTGGCATGGAGTACGTTGTACCGTGTTGAGATTTGTGATATGCCATTTTCAAATGATGTTTAGTTCTGCTATGGACCAGCAGGTTGGACATGACCCACCTTCCATGCGGAAGCAGATAGAGGTGATACCCCACACACCTAATCAGTGTAGCCTGGGATCACAGAGGATATGGCCATAGTCCTAGAGGATATTTCCCTGTTATATTGCCTATCTCACATGTCTTTCGTTTTATGAATAAATCCATGTTTGAAATGTATTGTGAGTCAGGAGAGTCTGAGGGAGGGGTTGAGTCCTGACAAGTGTTGATTTTATGATATGAGAAAGTTTGATAATGGCTTTAAAGTGCACTTATGCATGATGGTTTTCCATGTCTTACTTATGAAATATGTATGATGGTTATTCCAGGCTTTAAATTTGATTTATGAACTGAATTTAAATAGCATGATTTACTTTACATGCCATTAACATAAGCATGAACTAATGCTTTTAGAGGTGTGATGAGAAATTGTATAGCTTTAAGCATGGCATCACGATCATTTAGATAGTGCAGTATCTACATGTTCGCATGATTGCCTTACTGAGCGTGTTGTTTGCTCACCCCCTTATTTTCCCCTCTCTACAGAGCATTGAGTATACATTGAGGGCGACTATAGGTTTCTTTTGGTATCCGCTGCATCCCATCACATAAGGTATATACACTTGTATGATTTTGTATCTAAACTTACCATAGCACAGTAGCATTTTGAATGTTACCACTAGGGATGTAAAGCAATGTAAACACATGTAAACAACTTTTTTGATTTATTTATTCAAGTGTTTACTTTTAAATTATAATGCAAATTAAATTATTATAGTTGGATGAGGTAGACATTGACACACAGCCCAACTGTTGAGTGTGTAGCTGATCACGATCGAGGTAAACTAAGAACGAATAATAGATAAGATATAAAAAGCGAAAAATTTGTGACGATTTTTGGTAAGTTGAGAGTCATAACAGAAGTTGGTATCAGAGCTGAGTTGGTCTGATGTGTGTCAGTATCTAAAATACTTAATAAGTTGGAAAATTACATCCCCCTGTTACTATGCTTGTTTAGATACAAATTGTGTGTGTGTTGATGGGTTGACTAAGAAATTGATGTGTATGTAGGGAATTGGGCATTATGTCTAACACCAGTCGCGGTAGAGGGGCGAAGGCATAAGTTAGAGGCCGTAGAGGTAGGCCTAGGGGTAGTGTTGAGCCAGAAACATACGAGACTCAAGATGAGGTTGAACATGCTCCACAAGGTCCAGAGGAGAGACATGAGAGTACTGAGGCACGCTTCGCAAGGATTGAGCGGAATATAGAGATGATCTTGGAGTTGGTCACTCAATCGTTGCTTGGAGTTGGGGGCAGATAGAGTCCCGCTGCACAGGGTGATACTAAGCAGGCGACAGCTCCTAAGGCATGGTCACGGACAGCCCAAAGACCTCAGACGATAGATACACCTACACCCCCACCCGCACAGAAAATACCTACACCTGTTGTTATACCACAGGGCAGTAGAGGCTAGGGTCGGTTATGATTTGGATAGACTGCGACAGTTCTAGAAGTTTGGACCGCCGTCTTTCAGTGGAGTTAAGGACCCAGTAGTTACAGAGGATTGGATAAATGAAATTGAGAAGTTATATGGGTTCTTTGAGTGCACCACTACCGAGATGGTAGCGTTTGTCGCATTCATGCTAAAGGGATCAGCTGAACATTGATGGAAATCCACCAGGCTTATTTTGAGAGCCCGGCATATAGAGATCAGTTGGGATGTATTTTTAGAGGCTTTCCAGAGACAGTATGTTCCGGATACTGCACAATGAAAGATGAAAATGGCATTTTTGGGACTGAACTAAGGGAGCAGGACGGTGGATAAGTATGAGACGACCTTTATCTCCCTAGGCAGATATGATCCTAATACGATGGGTAATGAGGTCGAGAAGATCCAAAAATTTGTGGATGGACTGAGACCAACCATCAGGTCCAGATTGGTTCCCTTGGATATACCGACCTATGAGGAGGCAGTGCGCAGGGCACAATTGTGTGAACAAGATGTTAAGAGGATTGCCTCAGAGTTTAGAAGGGTTGGTAAAGTGAGGGATAGAGATAGGAAGAGACCAGTACTGGACAAGGGCTTCAGTTATAAGGGAAACAAGAGATTTCTTGGGAAGAGGCTGAGGATTGAGGAGATCCGGGAGAGGACAGTTAATCTTCATATGTATACGGCCATAGCTCCAGCTAAGGGAATTATGATTGGAGGGTCACAGCCTACTACAAAACACTGTAGTAAGTGTGGTAGGTACCATGGTACTCGACCATGCTATGGACCTCCTTCAGTATGCTTTAGATGTGGGAAACCAGGGCACATAATCCGGGATTGCCCAGAGATGACAAAGAGAGTCCTACAAAAGGGTAAACTGCCAGAGAGAACTCCAGTTGGTACATCTACTTCGAGGAGGAAGGCTACAGCTGAGGAAAAGGGGAAGCAGGCAGTGGGTGTGAGCAGAAGACGAGTGCACGCACTAAACCAGGACATGGTGGATAAGGTACCATCCAAATCTTTGATATAAAAGCATTTTTATTGTTTGATCCTGGTGCCACACATTCCTTTATATCGCTATCCTTTGCATGTAAATTGTTGAAGCATGTAAAATCCACACTGCTAGATAAGATATTGATGATATCTACCCCTATGAATGATAGTCAATTGACTGAGCATGTATATAGAAATTGTAAGATGAGGATAGGAGGTAAAGAAATGGCAACCGATTTAATTTTATTAAATATGAGTGATTTTGATGTAATCCTAAGAATGGATTGGCTGGCTGCGAACCATGTGGTTATGGATTGTCGTGCTAAAACATTGATATTTCCAGATTAGATAGCCTTGTTGTAAACTTTGTGAAATGAAATGAAAGAACATGACTATTGTAAATGAGAAGAGTATGATCTTAATACATGATATTCGAGAAATGAATCTGTTTATCAATTATGTATGTTAATGTGATGATATGTGTTACTAACGGTGGAAAGGATAATGTGAAGAGTTTATTGCTTATGTGATTGAGACGGATAAGGCACATATGGAGTTGATAGACATCCCAATGGTCAGGAAATTTCTAGATGTCTTTTCGGATGAATTACCAGGGTTACTTCCAGATAGAGAGATGGGATTTTGTATAGATTTGGCACCTGGTATAGAGCTGATATCTAAGCCATCATACAGAATGGCTCAAGTTGAGTTGGAAGAATTAAATAAGCAGTTACAGGAGTTACTGGAGAAGGGGTTCATCAGGCCGAGCGTCCCACCTTGGGGAGCACCGATTCTGTTTGTAAGGAAGAATGATGGAAGCCTCTGACTGTGTATAGATTACAGGTTGTTAAATAAGGCGACCATCAAGAATAAGTATCCCCTTCCATGCATTGATGACTTGTTGGATCAGCTTAGGGGAGTACAGGTTTTCTCCAAGATAGATCTGAGATCCGAGTATCATGAGTTGAAAATTTGGGATGGAGATGTACCTAAGACAGCCTTTCGCACTCGGTATGGTAATTATGAGTTTATGGTTATGCCATTCGGGTTGACAAATGCTCCCGCAACTTTTATGTCATTGATGAATGAGGTGTTTCACCAGTACTTGGATCGATTTGTTATTGTGTTTATTGATGATATACTGGTGTACTCAAGATCTAGAGAGGAGCATGAACAACATCTAAGGATAGTGCTACAGACCCTCCGAGAGAAGAAGTTGTACGCTAAACGCAGTAAATGGGACTTTTGGTTGGAACATATCTCTTTTCTGGGTCATATAGTATCGAAGGATGGTGTGTCAGTGGATCCATCAAAGATTGAGGCAGTGATGCAGTGGCAGAGACCCCAAACAGTAACAGAGATTAGAAGTTTCCTGGGTTTAGCTGGATATTATCGAAGGTTTGTGGAGGGATTCTCAAGGTTAGCCGCTCCTTTGACATGTCTCACAAGAAAGAATGTTGAATTTGTGTGGGATAATAAGTGTGAGGAAAGTTTTCTGGAGTTGAAGCGTCATTTGACTACAGCTCCGATTCTCACAATTTCTACCAGCTCAGGAGGTTTCTCGGTGCATACGGATGCTTCACACCAAGGACTGGGTTGTGTATTGATATAGGATAGGAAGGTAGTAGCCTATGGAAAAAGACAGTTGAAGGATCATGAGAAGAACTACCCAACCCATAATTTAGAGTTGGCGGTCATAGTGTTTGCATTGAAAATATGGCGCCACTATCTCTGTGGTGAGAGATTTTAGGTTTACACTGATCATAAGAGCCTTAAGTACCTGTTCTCGCAGAAAGAGCTGAACATGAGACAGAGGAGATGGCTCGAACTTTTAAAGGATTATGATTGTGAGATCCTCTACCACCCAGGTAAAGCGAATGTAGTTGTTAATGCATTGAGTAGGAAGCATCTAGGGTTGGTGTCATTCATGATGATCAGGAGACATGAGCTGTTGGAACAGTTCATGAACCTCAGTTTGGATGTGACCCCGTCTGGTGCTGATGGTGGTTTTATGTTAGCTAGCCTATGGTTGGAACCAAATCTGGTAGATCGAATTTGACAAGCTCAGCGAATTGATGAGTGGTGCGGTGATATTGTCATACAGATACGAAGGGGCACAGAGTTTGATTTTGAGTTGAGTTCCAATGAATTATTGAGGTTCAGAGGTAGGATGTGTTCCCGATGATTCAAAGATCAGAAAGTTGATCTTGACAGAGGTCGCTAAGTGTCTCGTTTGTCAGCAGGTGAAGGTAGAGCATCAAAAGCCTGCATGATTATTACAGCCTCTACCAATATCGACGTGGAAGTGGGAGCATGTCACCATGGATTTTGTGATGGGATTATCGAGGACCCGCAGAGGTCATGATGCCATATAGGTGATTATGGATCGGTTGACGAAGTCAGCCCATTTTCTAGCTATGAGAGCTACCGATACTTTGAACCAGTTAGCGAACTTGTATGTGCGAGAGATAGTGAGGCTACATGGAATTCTAGTGAGTGTTATTTCTTATAGGGATGCCCGCTTCACTTCCCACTTCTGGGAACGTTTTCAGGAAGCGATGGGGACCCAGTTGAGTTTTAGCACCGCGTTTCATCCTCAGACAAATGGTCAGTCAAAGAGGACCATATAGACTCTAGAGGATATGTTGAGAGTGTGTGCATTGGATTTTGGAGGCTCTTGGGATGACCATTTACCACTCGTAGAGTTCGCCTATAATAATAGTTTTCATATGAGTATCGATATGAGGCATTATATGGGCATAGATGTCGTTCCCCTATTGGATGGGAAGAGGTTGGTGATTGACAGATCTTTGCTCCTGACTTGGTTTAACAAGCCTCTGAGGATGTCCAGTTGATTTGTGAGAGGTTACAGACAGCTCAGAGTCGACAAAAGAGTTATACTGATAGGAGACGGAGACCACTAGAGTTTATGGTGGGTGAGTCAGTGTTTTTGAAGGTTTCTCCCTCGAAGGGGATTATGAGATTCGGGAAGAAAGGAAGTTGAGCCCTCGGTATATATGGCCATTTGAGATACTTGATAAACTAGGAGATAAAGCCTATAGGCTAGCATTACCAACTGAGCTAGCGAACGTACATAACGTCTTCCACATATCCACATTACGGAAGTATCACCCGGACCCGACACATGTGACAAAGTTATGAACCATTAGAGCTCAATGAAAGCATGACGTACATTGAGAAGCCAGTTCGGATATTAGATAGAAAAGAGAAAGTGTTGAAGACAAAGACAATTCCCTTGATGAAAGTTCTTTGGCAACATCACACGGTGGAAGAGGCCACATGAGAATTGAAGAGTTTGATGCAGGAGAGGTATCCCGAGTTATTCACAGAATAATTGGTTCTAATTTGGAGGACCAAATTTTCTAAGTGGGGGAGAATGTGAGACCCCATATATGTATAACTTTGTATATATGTGAATAGAATTGTAAAATAAATGATTTTGGATCAAGTAAATGTGAAATGAATACATACAAATTTTAAAGTGTATAGTGAGTGTAAGAAGGATATTTCCACGAGTGGAATGTGAATATATTGAGTTTTGAGTGATGTGGTAAAATAGAATGAAGTTGCATGAGTTGTGTAAATCTTTGTACTTCCATATAGTCATGTATTGTATACCTTTGGTTATACAATGAATGCACACAAGCTTTAATGTGTATAAAGTATGAATAGATGTCATTTTTCAAGTCTTAAAGGTGGTGGGATGAGAAAATGACCATGGCGGCAAAATTAAGGATGCTTGGTGTGAGTTACTACAGAAAACTGCAGCAAAATCTGGAAAATATGAATGCCAGATCGATCTCATAAGATGAGAGATCGATCTAGAAGAGCAAAAAATGCTCTTATTTGAGTAAAGGAAGAAGGCAGATCGATCTCCATAAGGTCAGATCGATTTACTAAACATTCTGTAATGAGAAGATCGATTCTTAATGCAAGCAGTTCAATTTCCTTAGCTCTCGGGTTGGAGCAGATCGATCTCCTCCCTAGCCAGATCGATCTCTTTAACTCTTTGTCTGAGATAGATCGATCTCAAGCCCTCGACAGATCGATCTCATGTCTTCAAATGTCGGGAAAAATGAGGGGTTTAAGAGGACCAAATCGATCTCCACCCAATGCAGATCGATCTCATTAAGCTAATTCTATAAATAAGAGCAGTTGAAAACTACATTTCACGGGAACAACCATTTCCTTTCCATTTTCAATCCAAAAACCTAGCTTTCTCACACTTAAATCCACCCATTTTCATAAAGATTTGAGAGAAGGCTATTAGATACAAAGTTGTTCACATCAAAGAGAAGAACAACATAGCTTGGAGTCATTTCCCCATTTGTTAGATTTAAGGAATAAGGAGCATTTCCATTTGGAGCAAGGAGGAAATCAATCTAGGTGAGTTTCTAACACACCAATCCAAGTTTATTTGTTTAGTTATTGATTTTGGAGTTGATTGGTGTGCATATTAATGGTAGAAACTATCTAGAATGTAATGGAACAATTATAACCTAGAAATGGGTTAGTGTGAGAAAGTGAAATGTATTGGAATTAATGATGAATGGGATATCTTGAGGTAATATTGGTGTTGTGAGTATGATTTTAAGATGGTGTTATGGAATGAATTGTGAAACTTACCCAAAAAGGGGTAAAATGTGTATTTAAGGCATTGGGTAAAATGCATAGATGAATGAGAGAGTAAGGGTAGAGTATTTCACATCAAGTCCTAAACAAGTAGCTAAGTGAGTTACTAGATAAATTGGTTGGAAAGTGCTTGATGATGGCCAAATGCAAAAATGGGCCAAACTTAATGAAATAGGCTCAAAGAAATATATTGACTAGTTGAAGTCAAAATATGAGTTATCAATATTAACTCAAGTGATTAGTGAATGATTTGCAGCTTCCAAGGATGCATCCGGAGCAAGTTGAGCCAAAGCGTGAGAAGCTATAAGGAAGAGAGTCGCACCTCGAGTAAATCGAGGTAAGGGAATTGTGTGGACTCTTAGAGATATCTGTGCGCAATTTAGGTGCATAATGTTTTTCTAGAATGCATGTGGTAATGGGAAATGAAATGGGTGATCGAAGGGCAAAGAGTTGGGTTTTGAGAAATATGCACGAAAATTAGAAGCATGATGCTTTGAAAATATTGTTTTATTGCTTTTTAGCAAATGTTTAGTAGGTTGGCTAACATTTTAAATGATTTGCATAAGGAATGACTTGATTTGGTTTAAAAATCATGCTTTGCAAAGAATTGGGCCACCTACATGGATTTCGTGAGAATGAAAGCATGCTAGAGCATGACTCGCACGAGATTTGATGTGTTTTTATACGCATGAGTGCTGGAGCTTAGCTCGCACTAGTTTTTCACATGGATTTCTATGATGATATGCTAGAGCTTAGCTCGCACAGATTTTATACTGGTTTTGACATGGTGCTGGAGCATAGCTCGTATTAGATGTCCACCCTACTTGTTACAGTGCTTGAGATTACTCTCACATGGTATTATGACATGAATGATAGTCGTGCTAGGAGCTTCGGGTAGATTGGGTGTCGCACCGAGTAAATAGGCTCGCATGTGCATTTTGAGATGTGGCTGATATGATGTGTTGATATGGGCCCATGGAGTACATTGTACCGTGCAGGTGGCATGGAGTACGTTGTACCGTGTTGAGATTTGTGATATGTTGTCTTCAGACGATGTTTAGTTCTGCTATGGACTGATGGGTTGGACATGACCCACCTCCCGTGAGGAAGCAGATAGAGGTGATACCTCGCACACCTGATCAGTGTAACCTGGGATCACAGAGGATATGGCCATAGTCCTAGAGGATATTTCCTTGTTATATTGCCTATCTCACATGTCTTTTGTTTTATGAATAAATCCATATTTGAAATGTATTGTGAGTCAAGAGAGTCTGAGGGAGGGGCTGAGTCCTGACAAGTGTTGATTTTATGATATGAGAAAGTTTGATAATGGCTTTAAAATGCACTTATGCATGATGGCTTTCCATGTCTTACTTATGAAATATGCATGATGGTTATTCCAGGCTTTAAATTTGATTTATGGACTGAATTTAAATAGCATGATTTGCTTTACATGCCATTAACATAAGCATGAACGAATGCTTTTGGAGGTATGATGAGAAATTGTATAGTTTTGAGCATGGCATCACGATCACGTAGATAGTGCAGTATCTACATGTTCGCATGATTGTCTTACTAGGTGTGTTGTTTACTCAACCCCTTATTTTCCCCTTTCTACAAAGCATTGAGTATAGATTGAGGGCGACTGGAGGTTTCTTTTGGTATTTGCTGCATCCCATCACGTAAGGTATACACACTTGTATGATTTTGTATCTAAACTTATCATAGCACAGTAGCATTTTGAATGTAACCACTGGGGATGTAAAGCAATGTAAACACATGTAAACAACAATTTTGATTTATTTATACAAGTGTTTACTTCTAAATTATAATGCAAATTAAATTGGTATGGTTGGATGAGGTGGACATTGACACACAGCCTAACTGTTGAGTGTGTAGCTGATCACGATCGAAGTAAGCTAAGAACAAATAATAGATAAGATATAAAAAGCAAAAAAATTGTTACGATTTTTGGTAAGTTGAGGGTCATGACAAGGTAAACCCTAGGGACGAGGTTGGAGCCTTGATCTATTGTTTAAATGATTAAAAGATAGTGAAATGAAATGGTTTATCGAAATGAAATGGTTTACTGAAATGAAATGCTTTAATAAACTGATTTTTGTATTGAACAAAGCATGATTTTCATTTAAATGAGTTTTATATATACTGCATAGATTACATGCAGAAATTCTTGCTATTGTTTTAAATAAAAGTGATTGTTTTACAACATGACATTATGAGCATATAGATAGTGTAGTTATGTACTTGCTTGCATATTTGTCTTACTGAGCTAGTTGTGCTCATCTTTTCATTCCCCCCCCCCCTCTCTTTAGAGCACTTGCCATAGTTAGAGAGTCGGCAGTAGTTCTGCATTCCTATCGCTCGCAGCTTCCCATCATGCTTGAAAGTATACACATTTATATAGTTTTTGTATCTGAACATGTAAAAGCACAGTAATGTACATGAATGTAATATTGGGGATGTAAACATATGTAAATATAGTTATGAGATGTATTTGTATAAAGTTAAATGATTATGGATCCTGATAGATATCATGATATGGAAATTGATGATAAGATAAGTAAAATGACAAGACTAGCAGTGACTCATAGCCCAACTATTTAAACAGTATATGAAATGAAAAAGCAAAAAATTTGTAGGGATTTTAAGGAAAGCGGGTCACGACATAATCTTGGTCCTTTGGCACCAAGCTTAGGTTAGACAATGCATTTATATTGCCTAACTTCCCCAATAAAACTCTTAGTTGCAAAAACCAATCATAAAACACTTAGTTTTCATGCCCTTAAGCTTAATTGACTTCCATAACTTAAATATTCCCTATGCTTGTCATTTCTCTCAATTTCCTTTAAATCTTAGCTTACAAATCTTAACTTACATACTCCTATAGACTTTCTTAATGATCCATTACCTTAATTCATATCATAAACATCCTACATTCATTCCTAATATTTTCCTTCATCAAACTCATCAATACCACTTATACATTTCCTTAACCCTAAATTCATCAAAGGGGCCTTAAATCTTCATTCCATAATTTATTTCAAGATTCTATTTAAGTAAATCAATACATCTCAATGCCAGTCTTAACATACGTTTATCTTGGAATTAAAAAAAAATCCTTACCTTAACCAATTTGTAGAGATAGTGAAACCTTAAATTGTCTCCTCAAGCTTCCAAACCACAATCTAACCTTCAAGTCATAAATTTTCATTCAATAAACACTTATAGTCATAAATACATCATACCCATTAATTTTAATTCAAGATAAAAGCCTCTTACCATTACTTTTCTCTTTTGAACAAAAAATAAAACCTTTTTTTCTTCACTTTCTCCCTTTTCTCTCAATCCAATCTCACTATAGGATTTGTATTTTGGAGGAATAGAGGTAGAGTAAAAGTAAGGGTAAGGTCCTTAGCTTTCCTCTTCTTTTTCTCTTTTTTTTTTTTCTCTTTTTTTTTCTTTCCTTTCGATTTCCTTTTGTTTCTCTTCAGTTCTTGTGTCATTTAAAACCCAATTTATGTTTTCAAATGCTTATGGGATCAATCCCTTTATCGTGGGGATCGATCCTCTCTTTTTAAAATATCTTGAGAACACATTCTTTGAAGAGGGGATCGATCCCTCTGTGCATTACTGTTCATTTTGGCATTCTACCAATAAGGGATCGATCATGTCTTCCTTATAAGCCGAATTTTGGTTTTTGCCAGTTAGGGATCAGTTTTCTTAAGGTAAGGGATCGATCCCTTAGCTCCAGATTGCCTCAAAAACTTGATATTATTACCTCAATTCATGCCAAAACTACTCAAACATCTTAAGGGATCAGTATCCATACTTATTCTTTCCTTAATCCAATTTAACTGATCATAATACCCATATAATTCAGCAAACATAATTCATCTTTACTTCAATATCATAAAAAAAAATTGATTTATAATGTATTCATGACCCTTGCAATTTGTCCAACAACTTACAATATCCATATACATGCTATTTTTTAAAATCTAATAATGCACAACCCATCAAATCATTATTCAACCCATAACACAAACACAATACTTTATAAAATCGACTTTTTCAGCATAGCTTGAGGGCTTATACAATGGAAAAATTGGGGTTTAACATCCTTCTCACCTTAAGAAATTTGGTTCTCTAAAATAATCAAAGTTATCTTCGAAGTTGAGAGCATCTTCCTTTATTACTTCCTATATATCCACAAGGCCTCAAAATCCCGGATAGTCTATTATGACTAGTCAACATCAACCAGAGAGTCCATATCATAATCATAGTACCTTCAACACATACATAGGACTTACACTCTGATATGATTACTAAGATTTGCACCATTAATAAGGGTTTCTTTAGTATTCCCCAAATGCTTAAATCTTACTTTGTTGGAATAATCATAATAACCGACGACTTCTTATCTCAAACATTTATCAATTATCTGATTTTGAATATTCTCATAATCATAACAACTTGATACTAACCTTACTTACCTATTACCAGAATAGCTTATGAACTGAAATCAATCCTTAAATTGCACTCACATACTTGAATTCTTATAGGGGAGGTTAATTAATTTCCCGTGTAGTAATCACGCGACAAAAAAGTCCTCTGGAGTCTATAGATATGGTTACGACCTCAATCTTATTGGTCAAGTGAATAATTGAGGAGTTGTGACGCGACCAATGTCAAGCAGCTGGAATTACATAACTTATAGTACACAGCATGGGGCTATCATGGGAAAGGTAGGTGCTAGCCAGGCACATACCTAGCTACATGTCGCATAGGCATGAACCTGCATGATTACTACTTTGGCAATTACTTAAACGTCTCAAATTTTGTTCCATCCTTAACATTCTATCATTCTTATCTTTTGACTATCGAAACTTTCATTCTGTCATCTATATTTTCTTCTTCTAATGCCTAAGCTACATTAGCCTTTGCCGATATACGTTCATAACTTACCTTAGAGTCATCAGTCCCTTGCCTCTTTTGAAAACTTTCAAGAGCAACCAACTTCCAATAACTCCCTAGTCTCTGATACTTAATCCTATTACCTCGTTAACACTCCACATTGATTTATAATCCTAATATCATATTCCATATCTCGAAAATCGACCCTTATACATTATTGTATCACTCTTGCTCATATGAAGGGTTTTACTTTCTAATAACATCCAAATGGAGTATCCCTTATAGTTGGGTCAAGAATTTAAGGGTATTCATCGTAAGGACACCTTAAGTATCTCATTTCTCTAGATCATAACTCATGAGCTCTATAGAATCCAGAGTACCTTAGTATATATTTGTGCACCTATTAGATTCAACTTGAAACTATACATGTGCATATAAACTAAAATGATTGCTCAATTAAACCATAGTTTCTCAAACACTTTCATACCCTCAGACTACGTCGTTAACATTCAAAATATTCTACAAACCATATCATAAAGTTTTAAGTAATCCAACTCACAATGTATACCTATAAAGCATGATTATACTTCTCAATTTAATCCTTTTACTTTCATAACCTATCTCTCAAAACGTAAACTTCCAAGCATAGCCTCTGAGGTACTAACCCAATCTCCAAAACACATTTATCGAATCGGGACTTCAGAACATACATACTAATCAGTAACTTCCCAAACATAGACCTTCAATCCTAACTTCCATATAAGCTTATCACATTAAATCTGAAAAAAAAAATATGTTGTATCATGCACTCCCATAATGTGGAAATTGTCTTACACACATTCAAGACATTCTCATAATTTGCAAAAAGATTTTTTTTAAGTCTTTCCATGTGCTTATATGCTTAAATCCTTTTGTATACTTCTAGGTTAACATAAATAACTTCCAAAATACATATATATAAATTCATACAAAATCTTATAGTGCACTTTCGAAACATACATTTACTTTCCAAATCCATTCACTTACTTTTAAAACATAATTCCCAAAATATGAACTTTCAGTTACATCTCCAAAAATGTGCTTGTCCTCTCAAATCTATGACACATCTCTTACATCATACATAACAAACTAAGCTGGCTCCTTGGTTAGTGCAGATATCTACCCTTAAGCTACAATTTGCTTGCCCTTCTCTATTGTCGTAGCTTTCCTTCAACCAGTAGGCTCATGCACTTACCCCTGAGTAGTTGTCGATTGGGAATAATCTTGGATTACATGGCCTATTTGTCCATAAAAGAAGCATGCACCAATGGCCCAATAGTAGGGTTAAATATCGTGTTTTTTTCCATAGATCACGTTGTGAGTATCGCTAGCAGTATTGGTAGTGGCAGTGAGAGTAGTAGCAACAGGCCTAGTAACCTTCGATCGAGACACAGCAAACCTTGATTTCTTCTTAGAACCCCGAGAGCCTTTCTTTTATGAGGACTCACCATCCCCAAGCCGCTTTCCCTAATCATTCCCACTAGAACCATAGTTGGCCTGGTAGGGTACAAAATTTTACCCTACTAACTAGGCTCCCTAAACAACCTCGTCATACATGGCAACATCTTATGGAGTCAGTTTAACCCAAATGGATGGCTAAGGTGCTAAAAGAGGGGTAGCTTAGTAACTATTGGTGTTTAAGGTAGTAGCATTGCCGCCGACATGTAGAGCCATCATGTCTGTCAAGATAGCGATCATCCTACTAAACCCTTACTCGATGTTTTGCTTGAGTCAGGCAATCTTTGTGTTGGGGCTCTCAGGCCATGGAGGAAGTGGAGGTTAAGGAGCTCGTCTTTCTAGTTTACTTTGTTTTCCACTCATAATGTCACTTACCCTATACCAAAAATTGTTCAAATTTAGTATAACCTAGAGCAGTTATACATAGTTTATATTTAGATAAGCACAAACTATGAGATGTAACTCTAATTGTAATCTAATTACATTAATTCATGCAAGACAAACTGGGCTCTGATACCAACTTTGTAACGACCCAATTCAATGAAAACTGAACTAAATTTTTCTTTTTCCTTACTTGTATTTGTTAATAATCAGTGTAGCACCTAAATGCTTTTGTTGATTTTATTGACCAACTCAGTTGTGATTCCTTTAGTTTTGGTACCATTCAAAAGTATCTGATGTGATTTCAATACATTTCATCAGACAATCATATCATTAACCACAATTGGTTTAATCAACCATAAATTGTTATTGGCAAAAGACTATGATTTAACTTGACTTGATCAATGCGTTATACTTCTCTTATAGGTTATAATCGACATCTAATACATCCGTAGACTACATTTGATATCTATTATAACCTATCCTTACTTCCCAAAAGAATTACATAATTTGTGCATGAAAATGTCTTACATATAAACCAAGATATATAACCTTTATATATACATTCAAAAGAATTCAAGCATGTGGCAGGAGAATGCTCTCCTAGCCCACCCCAAAAGAAGGCGTGCTCTTTGTACCGAGTGCAATTAATCTGTAGAGAAAATGAAATGAGGTGAGCTTAATGCCCTACAAGAGTACATGTAGAGGGGAAAGCAAAATCGCATGCATACTTCTTTTAAAACATGGTAAGGCAATCTTAGTTCAAAACATACTTATCTCAAATTGTACTTACTTCGAAACATAACATAGGCATCTTATAAAGAAATCATACTTGGATGCATATTGCAAATCATATCTTAGAAACATATGTTCATAGACTTTAAATCATAGGTTAGAGACTAGGTGTTCTATTTCAAGTGTTGTGCAACATACTTGAATTCCAAAATGGGAGCCCTTTAAAGGGAAGGTTAACTTGTGGCTATGGTTAGGGTTTCCTCAAATCTATTAGATCAGTGAGTATTGAGAATGTTGTTGACTTATACAAGTCTAACAACCACACGTAACATAGGAAATATAAAGCATAATTGCCAACATAACTAAGATAAACATTAAAATGTCTTATAAGCACGTTACAACTGCCTTACAGTCTCTTAAAACAATTCATATAACATACATGGCAAGATTCCATAATATAAGAAACATAAGAATGACTTTCAAAATATAATGCATAGGTGAGTGGGAAAATTATCCCATGGAATCATCCTTTTCAAAGCTCAAACATAATGATCACACTCTAAGACATGCTAAACACCTTTTAAAGAAATCATTTCAATGCATTAGTTTGGTTCAAATAACTAAAACAAGTTCTGTATGCAATTTTTTCAAAAACAAGTTCTTTAATGTAGTTGGTGGGATATTCTTACTTAATCCATAAAATCATCGATTTGGCAAATCTTGTTTTTATTGACTTTAAATCAAAATATGTCAATTTGCATGAAAATACACTTTCAAGCTTAAAACACGAGGACGAGATCGATTCTACGACATAAGGGATCAATCCCTTATCACCTGAATGAAATTTCCTAGATAACTTCTTATGAGGGATCCGTTCCTTACCTTGTGGGATCAATCCCTTAATGTAAAGTGTGACTTTTCATGAATTCTCCAAGTCATAAACATATTTAAAACACATTTAAACCTGCATACATGCATTGAAATCAAATGGACACCAAGAAAACATATATCTCTTACCAAGGCAAATTGCAGCACTTAACCTTGGTCCTTTAGTACTAAGCTTAAGTTAGGCAATGCATTTATATTGCCTAACTTCCCCAATTGAACTCTTAGCTGGAAAAGCTAATCATAAAATAGTTAGTTTTCCTGCCCTTAAGCATACTTAGATTTCCATAACTAAAACATTCCCTATACTTATCGTCTTTCTCAATTTCCTTTAAATCTTAGCTTGGAAATCTTAACTTACATACTCCCATAAACTTTCTAAATCATCCATTAACATAATTCATACCATAAACATCCTACATTCATTCCTAACATTGTTTCATTCATCTAACTCATTAACGCCACTTATCAATTTCCTTAACCCCAAATTCATCAAAGGTTACGAACCCTAAATCATCATTACATAATTTATTTCAAAATTCTACTTGAGCATATCAATACATCTCATTGTCAATCTCAACATACATTTATCTTGGAATTTTGGAAAATCCTTACCTTAACCAATTTGTAGAGAGAGTAAAATCCTAAATTGTATCGTCAAGCTTCCAAACCACAATCCTACCTTCAAGTCATAAAATTTCATTCAATAACACTTAATAGTCATAAATAAATCATACCCATTAGTTTTAATTCAAAATAAAAGCCTTTTACCTTTACTCTTCTTTTTTGAGCTAAAAAAACTTTTTTTTATTCTTCTTCACTTTCTCATTTTTCTCTCATTCCAATCTCACTCTAGGATTTGTATTTTGGAGGAATGGAGGTACTGAGCGAAAGTAAGGGTAGGATCTTTAGTTTTCTTCTTTTTTTTTCCTTTCCTTCTCTTTTTATTTCTCATTTCTCATTTCTTTTCTTTCCCTCGGTTTCTTTTTGTTTTCTTTCAAGTCTTGTGTCATTTAAAATTGAATGCTTAGGGGATCGATCCCTTTATCGTGGGGGTCGATCCTCTCCTTTTAAATGTCCGAGAACACATTCTATGAAGAGGGGATCGGTCCATTTAGGGAATGGATGATCGCTTTGTGCATTTATTATTCATTTTGGTATTCTGCCAATAAAGGATCGATCCGTTAGGTAGAAGGGATCGATCTTGTCTTCCTTACAGGCTAAATTTTAGTTTTTGCCAGTTAAGGATGAGTCCTCTTAAGGTAGGGATCGATCCCTTAGCTTTAAATTGCCCCAAAACCTTTATATTATCACCCTAATTCATGCCAAAAGAACTCAAGCATCCCAATGGATCAATATCCATACTTATTCCTTCTCCAACCGAGTTCAACTCATCACAGTACACATAGAATTCAACAAACATAATTTATCTTAACTTCAACATCATAAAACATTGATTCATAATGCATTCATGATTCTTGCAATTTGTCCAACAACTTACAATATCCATATACATCCTATTTTCCAAAATCTAATACTGCATAACCCATCAAATCATCATTCAACCCATAAGACACATACAATACTTTATAAAATCGACTTATTCAATGTAGCTTATGGGCCTATACAATGGAAAAATAGGGGTTTTACATGTATTCTCTGATAATATACCAAAGATAAGCATTTGTATCCATCAGTTGTAAAATACCAATGAGAAATTCTGAAGCTTGTTGATCTTTTAGCTTGTCCAATACTTATAAGTTACGGCAAGAGACACTACTTAGCAAAGTTAAAGAATTAAATAATAAAACTAAACAATTAAGCAAATTGCAAAAGTAACATTCCACATCTCATACATTGCCATCAAAAACATAAAATTATGCCAATAAAACAATTGAAATAAACAAGTGAAATTCATGCCTCTCATTGCTCATGTGCATAGGCGTCAAATTCCTCTAAGGAATCTTGGGTTTCTTGATCATCAAAAAGCACCTGCATTAAAATTAAATCCAATTATCCCAAATTAAACAACCATGAATGCACCAAAATAAAATTATCTTTAGAAGTAGCACAGGACAACTAATAACGGTTACAACCCTGTTTCTGTAAAACGTAGATACTCAAACCATAATCCCTAAATTAGTTAAATAAGCCGAATCATTTACCTCAAACCACTTGAGTAAGTAGCTTATGAGTGTTGCATTTCTTCTCAAATGAGAAGAAAAAAAGTATCCTTGAGCTGAAAATATCCAAAATAGAGATGAAAAATGTTGAGAAAGAAGAAACAAGACTGAAAGAGAACAATCTAGAGAAGAACCTAGTATGAGCTCGTAATTTCAGCAAATGTGCTGGGACACGCTTGGAATAAAGGATTTATTAGCCAATTACGTACGAATCAGAAAAACAATTCAACGCTCATTGCTCAGATTTCTAATTCTTGGAACATCCAAAATGGCACGATTCCATGGAAGCAAACTTGTATGATAATAATAATAATAATAATAATAATAATAATAACAATTATAAAGTTTATTTAAATATATATGATTTGTTTTAAATTATGTTATAACTTTATAACTTATAAAAAATGATTTTAAACAAAAAATTAGAAATTATTTTAAATAAACATATATAACTATTAATAATATATTAATCATATATTTAAAAATTGTAATAACTTTTTTTTAACAATTAATTTGAAAGATTAATAAAATTAAAATTAAAATTAAAAAAAAAAACCTTAACCCTAAATTCAAAATCACCAAACCCCTTTCACTCTTCAGACGCTCACTCGGTTCCTCTCTCACACTGTCTCACTCACACACACATCTCATTGGCTCTTCCGCGCCTCACTACCACGACACCGTCTGCACCACGCCTCACGACCTCAGTCAGTCAATCTGTCTCGACTCTCTCTCAGTCTCACGATCTCAACTCTCACTCTCACTTTCTCAGTCCATCTCATCTGAATTCTCACCCGACGTCGAGCTTTTCTCCAATCATCAGCACTGCCCGCACTGCCAACGCCGAGCCTTTCTCTGGTGTGCATAGCAGATCCGGCACATCTAGGGACAGAGGGACTCCTGCACCACCGATCCGGCGCATCTTGGGATAGAGGGACTCCTGCACCACGAGATCCGGCGACCATTTCTCTTGTCAGTCTTATAAAAGACTCAAACGTACTCAAAACCAAATATCTATTTGATGTTATTCATTTTGACTTATAGAGATCTATACTGTTTTATTTTGGTGGTGTGTTTGTGCAACTGTGTTGAGTCAGTGTCTCCTGATCTAAATCTGTAAAATGTTACATGCAAAGAATACTATCTGTTTTAGTGTGCTGGTGTATGTTTCTGAGTAGAGCCGTAGGGATCTTCATCAGTGTTGGTGTGTGTTTGTGTACATACAAAGTCTCTTGGTCTTCGTATCTGTACAATTAACAGCATGCAGATAAGTAGTTATTATACCAAAATATATCAAGATAAGTTGTATATTAACTCAAGTTTTGTAACAAGATAAGATAACAACAATATTTTCAGCATAATTATTTCTTTTGTATATCATTATCAAGTAAAGAAAATGACTTGTAGTCAAGTTTTCATTGAATCATTTTGTTTATTTTTCATGGTGTGGGCAGTGTCCATTTCTTGGGGTGATGAGGTTTTGTAGAGATAAGCTTACGTGGTTGTCCTTTGGTTTCTATGGTTAATGAGGAATGAGGTTTATGTTCATACTAAGATATGAATGTATTGGAACTGATATTAATTTGGTATGGATTAAGCTTCATGGAGGGGTGATTGAAGTTTTCATGTTTTATTAACTGCTGATATATCAACGGTATTGTGAATGCTTGGTGTCGGCGGGTTTTAAGTTTATGGGATGTTGGTGGTTGAAGTAGGTATGATCTATGTTTTTTATGATGACAATGGTTTGGTAGATGCATAGGTGAAGGCATGAGTGGAGAGATTTGAGTTCTGTTTGGAATCATGTTCTGTTTTCCTATGTGAAGTGAGATTTTCGGGGTCATTTTGGTTGTCCTTTTTTTTTTTAAAAAAAATTTTTCCTGTTGGTTCTCCTTTCTAGTTGTGTCCTTCAGTAGGAATTTATATGTTTGTTTTGAGGTTTCATCTGTAAGCTGTCTTGTTGCCCTTCTTGTTCTGTTCTTTGTTTGGTTTCACTTCTCTAGGTTTGTTTCTTAGGAGGAGTTTATGTCTGTTTGTGGTGCTTCTAAGTTGTCTGGTATATATTGTACCTTAACAACAGTTATCTTCTTAAGTTTTATGAGTAAAGGAAATGATTTAGTGAAAAAAAAGAAAATAACCTGAAATGCCTTTTGATGATTTAGTGATTTCTTTTATATATCATAATTATTTCAGCATATTTTTAGCATAATTTTTGGCTACTATTTTTAGTTACAGTCTTGTAGCTAAGTCTTTGATGTACTTCCATTGATTTCTTATATATTCAATATGCTATAAATAATGTTTGGCTACTGTTTATATTTATAGGCTTATAGCTAAGTCTTTGATGCGTTTCCATGGATTTCTTAGATATTCGATATGCTATAAATAATGTTTGGCTACACTTTGTAGTTATAGGCTACTGTTTCCATGAATTTCTCTGTATTATTCTTAGATTATGCCTGGTCGGTCAACTATGGAAGCGATACACTCGCCTAGACAACTTGTGGAGCGTTCTTGAGTACAGGAAAAGATGCTCATATGGTTTTTATGGACTTGGAGAAAGCACATGATAAAGTGTCTAGGGAGGTGTTATGATGGTCTTTAATGAAGAAAAGAGTCATTGTGAAATAAATTGAAATAATTAAGGATATGTATGGAGATGAAAGAAAACATGTAAGGACGTGTAGAGGGCAAACAAGTGAATTTCTTATCACAGTATGACTACATCAAGGGTTGACGTTAAGTCCGTTTTTGTTTGTTATAGTAATGGACGAGCTGACAAAATCTATCTAAGATAATGTACTTTGGTGTATGATGTTTGCAGATGATATTGTCTTGTATGCTAGACTAGAGTGGAAGTTAATACTAAGTTAGAACTGTGGAGACAGATGCTAGAGTTAAGAGGATTTAGATTAAGTAGAGTAAAGACTGAATACATGGAGTGTAAATTCAGTCCAAATGGAAAGAAAGATATAAACATAATGATACTAGATAGGGTGGTGATACCTAAGCGAGGTCATTTTAGATATTTGGGGTCGATCGTTCAAATGGATAGAGAGATTGATAGTGATGTCACCCATAGGATGTGAGCTAGTTGGAGCAAGTGGAGAAGCGCTACAGGTGTGTTATGTGACAAAGGGATTACTATAGAGTTGAAAGACAAGTTTTACAGGACAGTTGTTAGATTTACATTACTCTATGGTAGTGAATGTTGGGTAATTAAAGGAGTGTATGCGTAGAAGATGAGTGTAGCGAAAATGCGAATGCTGTGATGAATGCGTGAATATACAAGAAAAGATAGAATGGGAAATGAGGACATTTGCAAAAAGGTTAGAGTGACACTTATCGAAGATAAGATGAGTGAAAGTCGTTTAAGTTGGTTTGGATACATACAACGTAGACTTGTGGATGCTCTAGTTAGAAGAGTGAAGGCTATGAATGATGTAAAAGAGGTCGAAGTTAGGGGAAGATTGAAAAAGACATAGAAGGAAGTAATCCGGAAAGATATGACGGAATGAGAGTTGGAAGAACACACTATATTAAATAGGAATGAATGGAGGAAGATAGTTCATGCTGACGACTTAGTGTGAATTTGTATATTGGTATATATAGCCTACCCCAATATTGGGATAAAGACTTTGATGATGATGATGATTATTATTAGATTATATTATGAAACATGGAAGTAAAATACTTCCATTTTATATACTTTTTCATAACAAATGAATCTATAATCTGTCAAGTCTTAGATATTCCTCTTGTTGAAAACTGAAAACAATATATAGAAAAGCTTTTTGATGGTTGCCTTTTAGAGGTTATATTTTCTCAATGATTTCTTTGACCTTCGCTTTGTTTTGTTGTGATATGATTTGTTATGTTCCCTTAAAATTTGTTGATGGAGATGAACGATATCGATGTTATCTTACAATCAAATTCTGTTCTTGATCATGTGGATGTGGAGGACCTAGAGTTGGACTTGCATATTAATAACTTAATGTTTCAATGTTCTGTTGAATTATTTATGTTTGTTGACTTAATGTTAACTCTTTATGTTTTATTTATATGTTTTGTAATTTTAAATATATATGATGGGTTGTATGGACTAAAGATATATATATATATATATATTTATATTTGTTACTAATATTTGAATATTAATTAATATAGATGTGAATAAATGTAAATTAAATTATTGATGTAAATATGATGGGTTTTTTTTCACTTTTGATTATGTTTTATTTTTAATTGTGTTAACTATGTTGTGTGTCATGTCTATTCATGTTAGTCATGTTTAATTGTGCTTAATCGTGTCTGTTGTGTTAATCGTGTTATGTTGTGTTGTGTCATGTTACACAGATAGTTATGTGTCAATCGCGTCGTGTCTATGTGTAATATGTATAAAATGTGTCTTGTCTGTATTTGTGATTCAGACACGTTTTATAATTTATATCGCGTCGTGTCTCTTGTCATGACATGAAGACACTGATTGCTAGGTCTAGGGTCAGCTATAAATTCAAAGTTAGGGTTTCTATTGTCTCATCTACATAGTGTCAGCCACATACAGTCCATATACTTATTGAGTTCATCTTTTGCATTTTGTTTGAATCCATCTAGTCGGGGTTCTTCATCTTTTATGGATCTTTCACTATTAGGTAATTTCCTTATCAATTTTTTTCTTTATTTATCATATTTGAAAATACCCATTTGTTATTTTCAAGTTAAGAATTTTTCTGCATCTGGGTAGAGCAACTTTACACGATTTGGATCTCGAGTCTTTTCAGTACTATTCTTTCTTTAGATCCTCGTTATGGTGGCTCTGCTTCTGCAGCCCTTCAAAATTAAGCATGAATTGAAAGCCAAGATGAAACAAACAAGTCCTTTTTCTTCCCTTTGATCGTTGATTTCTCTTACACTAGTTGTGAGGCATTTTTCCCTTAATGGTGTCATTTCTAATAGATTCTGCCTCGTTTTGTATAATGTGACCATTCTATCAGTTGAAAGTTGTACTCTCATTTTGTATAATTCATTTTGTATAATTTATACATAGTTGTTCTTAAGTTCATATTCCAATTATAATAGTTTATGCAAACCTCATTCTCATTCTGGAGCTAAGAAACACTTTTTTATTAGCTTGTTTTGTCCAAGTCCATTAGCATGCAACTTTTTAGGTCTTGTTATTGACAGCAAGGAAGATGAAGCCAATAAGCTTTATTAGATCTTTATTCTTGCAGTAATTTATATTAAGATAAAAGGAGGTTGAATAGATTTTAGTGATATAATTCATTTAAAAAAAATTGCGTTGATCCATTAAGATTCTATCCCTGAAAAAACTAAAAGACACCACTCAGGGTTGGTTATGAATGTAACCGACATCTATGGCGGCGGTTGTGGGGGTGGATGAGTGCTCCTGCCCCTCCCTTCTCTATCACCGTCCCTATCGAAGTGTTGATTATTAATGTTGTTTTATCATTTTTTTTAATTTACAGGATCAGGTTGATATAGTCGTGCTTAGAGTAGTATAGTGGATACGCTTGCACTTTTGATGGCGGTTTCATCTCTCCCTTTTATTCAACCTGCAAGAGTTCCTTTCAAAGGTTTTAGCTTCTTTTCTGCTGGTGTTTGTGGTGGATTCAACATGAAGAAAAAGATAAATGCTATTGTTTTTGCTTCATGGAGGAAATTAGAGAAAGATATCTGCCTTCCATCAAAGGTACTTTTTCTTTAGTGTGGTTTTTTTTGTTACACATGTATTGATGTGCAGTTGCTTGAAGAAATGTCCAACTGTTTTTAGTAGAATTATCTCTTTGTTTGTTTAATTAGGTACTATGTGAATGAACTGAGGGCTATGTCTAGTAGTGCATTGCTCGATTAAATAGTTATGCAAAAGCATAGATTTAATACAGGTTTACCCCTGATCTTAGCTGGAAAAGTGTTATATTGTCTTTTGCCAAATTGTGAAATATTATGTAATCATGCGTACTTTATGAATGGATTCGGCATGTGAAATTAAGGCAAATAGACGAACTAGATTGGTTAGTGATTAATGAGTGAAGATATTGGATACAATAAAGGATCTATCGAAGCTTGATTTGGTTTGAGCAATCTTGTATAATTAACTAACTTTGCTTTAACTGTGAATCCAGTCTTCTTTGGCTAAATTTATACCAATATTTGATGCTCAAATTACTGCTGGTAAGTTAACTGGGCATTTGCAGGCCAAGATAAATATGCCTAAAAACAGTTGATAATGTTATTACTATTCCAATCTAATCTCTCTCTCTCTCTCTCTCTCTCTCTCTCTCTCTCTCTTTTCTAATTTTAAATTTTATTTTTTATTTTACATCTATTGTGTTTTGATTAGTGCTTAAAAATTAACCAGAATATGTTGGATGCGTATCATATCCATTATGGTAGGGATTGTTACA
Source organism: Firmiana major (assembly GCA_033439115.1). NCBI lineage: Eukaryota > Viridiplantae > Streptophyta > Magnoliopsida > Malvales > Malvaceae > Firmiana > Firmiana major. Next base: position 31,521,264 of record CM065896.1, on the reverse strand, counting down.
TGTCTGGGAAATAAAAGATTGAGAAATAATTGATGGTTTGGGTTTCCAATCTATCTATTAGCTATCCCTTGAAAGAGTCGATCATTGCCTAGTACTATGTGTTTATTTATTACTTGAGCTACATCTGGAAACTGCATATCTCAACACCTCTCTACTTTAGTAGTCAATTTCTACATTCAAGTCTGAGGTCATTCTTCTTTTGTATACAGTGGACCACTGCTTTGAATTTGTTCTTTTTTTTTTATTTTATTTTAAAAAGAGATAGTGAAGCAAATGATAATAACACTTAATATATGTATTTGGAAATGCTTTCCATGCTTATATACCTTCTTTTGAATATAGACGCATTTTTAGTTCTTTGTCGGCAAACTATTATTTTAACGTTTTACTTGTTTTGAGTTTAACCAGGCATAGTCAGGTGTCTACCTTTGATATGTTGGTAGGGACTGTTACATGTCTGGGAAATAAAAGATAGGGAAAGAATTGATGGTTTGGGTTTCCAATCCATCTATTAGCCATCCCTTGTAGGAGTCCATCGTTGCCCAGTACTATTTGTTTAGTTATTACCTGAACTACATCTGGGCACTACATCTCTCAACACCTTTATACTTCTGTAGTGAATTTATACATTCAAGTATGAGGACATTCTTATTCTAGATATAGTGGACAGATGTTGTGAAACTGTTTTTTTTTTTTGATGAGATTGGCTACTGAAGCAAATGATGATAACACTTAGTATATGCATTTGAAAATACTTTCTATATTTAGATACCTTATCTTGAGTATAGATACAATTTTAGGTGTTTGTGCACTATTATTTTACTTGTTTACATCCCATGACTCTAACCAGATGGAGTCAAATATCTACCTTTGATATGATGGTAGGAACTGCTGGTTGTCTGGAAAATAAAAGATAGGGAAGGAATTGATGGTTTGGGTTTCCAATCTATCTATTAGCGATTCCTTGTAGGAGTCCTTTGTTGCTCAATACTATGCGCTTAGTGATTACTTGAGCTACATTTGTCCACACCTTTTTATTTCAGTGTTCAATCTATACATTCAAGTATGAAGCCGTTCTTGTTTTGGATATAGTGGACCACTGTTGTGCATCTGTTCCTTTTTTTTTTTTGTTTAAAAAAAAAAGAGATAGTAAAGCAGATAATTATAACACTTAATATATGCATTTAAAAATATTTTCTCTGCTTATTTACCTTTTTTTTGGGTATAAATACAATTTTTAGGTGTTTGCCTGTGAACTATAATTTTAATATTTTACTTGTTTGCATACCATGAGTCCAACCAAATGTGGTCAGGTTTCTACCTTTGAAGTGATGGTTGGGACTGTTACGTGTATGGAAAATAAAAAGTAAAAGATGGTGAAGGAACTGTTGGTTTGGGTTTCCAATCTACATATTATCTATCCTTTGTAGGGGTCCATTGTTGCCCAATACTATGTGTTGGGTTATTATTTAAGCTACATTCAGTCACGACATCTCTCAAAACCTTTCTACTTAAGTAGTCAATCTATACATTCATGCATGAGGCCATTCTTATTGTTGATATAGTGGACCACTGTTATGAATCTGTTCTTATTTTAAAGAGAGTGGATAAAATGATAATAATACTTAATATATGCATTTGCGAATACTTTCTATGCTTACATACCTTATTTTGAATATAGATATCTTTTAGGTGTTTGCTTGTGAACTGTTATTTTAATAATTTACTTGCATAAAAGAACATATTGCCTTAGATAGGAATGAGTAGAGGAGAATTCTTGTTGACAATTTAACATGAGTTTATATCTTGGTTTATGTAACTTACTTCACTATTGGGATAAAGGCTTTGGATAGATGGTGATTTGTTTGTTTCCCATGAGTCTAACTGGACATGGTTAGGTGTCTGCCTTTGATATGATGGTAGAGACTGTTACATGTCTGGCAAAGAAAAGAAAAGGAAAGAAAACTCTAATGATTCCATCCTTTTGTTTGATTTCTTGGAAGGTGTTTCATTGTTGCTCTGTGATCAGCACTCAACGCTTACTTGAGCTACATCTGGACTCCATATATCAAGAACTTGTCCGTTAAAGTTCCTCAAAGTATCCATAATATGTAATTAAAAGTTAATTTTTACTACATCTATGACTAGAGTATATGACATATTGGGAAGTTTTAGATTAGAAGTTCAAATGTGATTAGGTTTGATACCTGTAAAAACCTATATAAAACATTCTATTAGGGATTCGTCTGTGTTACTAGGTTTATAAAATCTTTTCACTTTCTTGTTGTAAAGCTTGTTCAGATTTATACATACACTACTCTGTATTTACTATTATCAAAGGACAATAATTGCTTTAGGGAATGTAAGCTTCCTTTAACATGATTATTCAAACAAACATCCATAACCTATGTTATCTATACAAGTTGGATATAACTAAGCTATTGAGTGGTGACCGGCAAAGCCCCTTTGTTTTTGAATCCCTTGCGTTCTGTGTCTTTCATTACCTGATTTTCGATATTTTATTCTTAAAGATCAGGTCTCTGATTAGTTCAATTTATCTTTATTTTGGAATTTTATTTTATGACTTGTGAAAATATAGTATGTAGTACTGTTTACTATGTAGAACCATGGTTATTGTTGAGTGTTGTGATACTCTGTTTTTCGTTTTATCTTTTTTGATTTCTTTATATTTTGAATAACCGCACATCTAAGTGGAAGGAACTAAATATCTAAAATTTTAATTTTAGGTTGATAAGTTGTTGGACAGTATAAAATGGGACGACAAAGGTTTAGCTGTGGCTATAGCTCAAAATGTTGACACAGGAGCCATACTAATGCAAGGCTTTGTCAACAGGGATGCACTAGCTAGAACCATCTCTTCTAGGAAAGCAACATTCTTCAGTCGATCACGGGCAGCATTGTGGACAAAGGGAGAAACTTCCAAAAATTTCATCAACATTCACGACATCTTTGTTGATTGTGATCATGATTCTGTATGTTCTAAATTACCACTCTGTATGGCATCTATATAGATTACTTAATTTATTAAGCTCGACTTAAACTGAAAATTTTTCTTCAGATAATTTACCTTGGAAAACCCGATGGCCCTACCTGCCACACAGGATCAGATACGTGCTATTTCACATCTATTAGTGATCTGTTGAAGGAGCAAGAAGTAAGCTGCTCGTAGTCTTTAAGCAGTGTGTTGTCATAATCTCTTAGGTCTATTTAACTATTTTGTAAGTTCACAAATTAACTTAGTCTCTATTGGCAGGTTGAAGAAAATAAATTGGCACTGACAACATTATTTTCATTAGAGTCTACAATTTCCCAACGAGAATCAGAGTTAGCAGGGCAACAGGGAAAGCCCTCGTGGACTAAACGATTGTTACTTGATGAAAATTTGTTGTGCTCAAAAATCCGGTAATATAGTCAGTTTTACCTTGGTTATGATAGTATTATATGTCCCATAGAAAACTGTAGAAAGTAGATCTAGTTATAAAAAGTCTTAAATCACCAATGAACAGCATGTTAAATGGATCATTTCTGTCCTTTGAATATTTAGCATATATGTGCTTATTAAGTCTTTACTCTTTAGCAAAGGTGTACATTTATATTGTTTTTGCATGTAAATTTTGTGCATGAGCGAATTTTATAGATGAGTTTACTTATGCAGGGAAGAGGCAGATGAGTTGTGCAGAACATTGGAGGAGAAAGAGGACAATTCACGGACTGCTTTAGAAATGGCAGATGTGATATACCATGCGATGGTTTTGTTAAGGCGTAAAAATGTAAAAATAGAAAATGTTCTTGAAGTTCTTCGACAAAGATTTTCTCAATCGGGTATAGAGGAGAAGCAAAGCCGTGTAACAACAGAAAGCTAATGCATAAGCTGTACTTTAGCCATAACTATGGTGTAGATTGGCAGATCCAATGCCCTCTGCTTGATTTTGTTCCATTTGTTGTCTTGCTTCGTTTTCAATAAAAGCTTGTAACTAAATATGATATGACCTTTCTATGATTCTGAATCTGAATTGTATTTTTATTGCGAGATGAATCTGCCAAGCTAAATCATTCAATTTAGATAGCGACTCTTTTTACGACCTCGGAAGGTTTTCTTAAAATAAATTTCAACTCTGTGGCCTCTGGGAGTAAAATTATGTCATTGATTTTGTTAACTTACTGATTGGTTCGTCATGCAAATATATATATATATATATATATATATATATATATATATATATTATTATTATTATTATTATTATTATTATTATTATTATGATGGAGTAGGAGTTCTCAATCTTGTATTCTTGTACCTGCCTAGGGTTTTAATAGAAGGTTTTGTTAGTTTAAATGTAGAATAATCAAGAGAAAGTGAATTGGTTATAATAAATTTTCTTTCAAATATTGAGCATTTAAAATTTTTAAGTTGATAAGCGAACAATTTGAAGAAATAATAAAGTAGAAATATAAAGAGTATATTAAAATAGAATTAAACACTCAAAGTATATAGAGGTTCAGTCATTTCGAGAAATTAAATAATAATGTCGATTTTATTTTAAAGTCAATTATTTTTACACTTATTTTAAACTTATTTTCATTTATTTTAATGCGTTTTATGTTTATTTATGATCATGTTAATTTATTTTATATTTATTAATATTAAGTTTACGTTTGTTTTCATTTGTTTATACTTATTATCATATATTTATATCTTTTTTACACTAATTTATATTTTTTTCATATGTTTATGCTTCTTATCGTGTAATTACATCTATTAATAATAATTTTACGATTATCTTTTAATAGAATATCTTTAATGGTCATTTTATCTTTTCAGTAAATAAACTTCACCGTCACTGCTGCGATTACATCCAAACGCATCACCATATCAAATCAATCTTATTGCCAATGTTGTGATTACATCCAAATACATTACTGTTTCACACCAATCTCATCACCACATTTTCAATCTCATCGAAACCAATTTCACCGCCCATCCAAACTAACCTTAACTCAACTACCTTTTTAAAATTAAGTATACCCTTTACAATTTTTCTTCTTTATTTTAGGCTCAAGAAAGTAACCTCTATTACCTCTATTACCTTCTTTTAATTTGAAATTGCAAACTAATTAATCTCTCTAAGGTTTTGGATGTTTACCTAATGAGCTCAAGGATATGCCGAGATGAATGAACACAACTTGAGTATAAGATAAAAAGAATTAATTCTTGGCAAATGCAACTTGGGTAAAAGTTAGAGATGGATGACTTTTTTATGTGTAGAAATTGGTTTGAAACTAACAACCAAAGTTTGATCTAATGATTGTTATATCGCTCTTTAAGAGGGAGTAGGTCCAATGTTTGAATCCCATTCCCCTTTACCTCATTATCAACAAAAAAAAAAAAAAAATCGGTTTGAAGCCATTGAGACAAATTGGAGAGGAAAAAGCCATTGCAAGAGACATGAAAACACCTATTGGTAGCTACTAGAACAAGAGAGGATCAATGCCATGTTATTAGGGGAATCATCATATAAAGTGCCTTTAACAAGATAAATAAGAAATATCCAAGGCACTATATACATCAAGTTTATAACTCATGAACTATAAAAAAATCCGACATGACTAAGACACATAAGAATAAAATAGAAACAATGTATAAAACCCTAAGATATACCTATACATGAAAAACAAACTTATAATGGACAAAGGAAACTATGATGGATATCACTAAAATCCTAAAAAAGAGTGCGTTATCTTGAATGTCGTGAAACATAACATTAATATACTTATCCAAGGCATACCAACACTTCCTTAAGGTGAAAGTATGGTCGATCATAAGAAAGCGATGTTAAAACCTTGATTTAAGATTCAACGATCAATGCCATGGTATTAGGGGAATCATCATATAAAGTGCCTTTAACAAGATAAATAAGAAATATCCAAGGCACTATATACATCAAGTTTGTAACTCATGAACTATAAAAAAACCGACATGACTAAGACACATAAGAATAAAATAGAAACAATGTATAAAACCCTAAGATATACCTATACATGAAAAACAAACTTATAATGGACAAAGGAAACTATGAAGGATATCACTAAAATCCTAAAAAAGAGTGCGTTATCTTGAATGTCGTGAAACATAACATTAATATACTTATCTTGCTCATCAAGGCATACCAACACTTCCTTAAGGTGAAAGTATGGTCGATCGTAAGAAAGCGATGTTAAAACCTTGATTTAAGATTCAACGATCAAGGGATGTGAGTTGGCTTATGAGGTGGCTAAGATGATGACCTTGGCTTGATGAAGTGAGCATGTGGCTTTAAAGTGCCAGCTATGGTAGTAGGATGGGAGCAGGCTATTCTAGAGTGCAGCATTGGTTCAAGAATATGAGCATGAACATTCTTGTACTCCTTGTGACGGCACACCCATTGGCCAAGGATATTGTCATCATAGTAACCCATGTAATAAAGTGTCGTAAGGTTGATCTCAATGTTCTTTAGTCGGGGGCATTCCCTTGTCACAAGTGGTGTCGATGCCCAATAATTGAATTTAGAAAGTGAAGGGCATATCGAACATTATAGTGTTTTCTACACCAATAATAATCTTGACAAAATTCTCAAAGATGAAGTGCATAAGGTTAGATTTTTCTCTGGTATGGACAGAATGTAGCCACCAATAGTTTATGTCACCACCCTCAATCCACCGAAAATCCACTACAAATTTTTCATTTTTCGTTTATTATTTAATTCAATTCTTATTGTTAGTTCTTTACCTTTACATTACTTGATCGTGAACAACTACACCACCAACAATTGGGCTGAGTATCGGTGTCAATCTCATCCAATCATATCTTTTCAGACTGCAATTCATTTAAATGTAAACACTTGTGTTTCTAAATCAGAGTTGCTATTTGTATGTGTTTACAATTTTTTACATCCCAAAAAATTACATTCAAAGATATTACTGTGCTTTGACATGTCTAGATACAAAAACTATACAAATGTGTATAGCTCGTGTGCTAGGATGCATCGGGCACCAAAATCTAATCCTCAGTCGCTCTATCTACTGTAAGTGCTCTGTAGAGGGGGAAAATAAGGGGGGGTGAGCAAACCACGCGCTCAGTAAGGTAACCATGCAAGCAAGTAGATAACTGTACTATCTACGTGATCGTGATGCCATGCTTAAACCACACATTTACTTGTCATGCTCTAAACATCAGTTCATGCTTGTGTTCATGTCATGTAAAGCAAATCATGCTATATAAATCGGTGCACAGTTCTTAAAATATAGCATGAAAAATCATCATACGTAAATCGAAATCAAATGCATGGTAAATCTTCATGCAAGGTGCACTTATAGGCATTTCAAAATCCAACACAATTCATCATAGATCACCATTTGTCAGGACTCAGCCCCTCCCATGGACTGTCCTGACCCACAAACACATTTCAAACATGGATTATCATAAAACAAGAGACATGTGAGATAGGCATATACTATCAATAAGGGTAATAACTAGGACTATGGTCATATCCTCTGTGATCCCAAGCTACACGATCCTAGTGTGCGGGGTATCACCTCTATCTGCTTCCGCAAGGGAGGTGGGTCACGTCCAACCCGCCGGTCAATAGCATAATATCCATCGTCTGAAGACGGCATATATATAATATCACACACGGTACAGAGTACTCCATGCTACTTGCACGGTACAACGTACTCCGTGGACCCATATCATCACAACATATCCTGCCACATCTCAATACGCATGCGCGAACCTATTTAATCAGCGTGGCACACAGCCTACCCGAAGCTCTTAGCACAGCTCCCAACATGTTAGAAAACCACGTGAGTAATCTCTAGCACGACAACAAGTGTAGTGGACATCTAGTGTGAGCTATGCTCCAGTACCATGTCAAAAATCATATGAAAACTAGTGTGAGCTAGGTTCCAGCACAATGTCATAAAATCCAAGTGAAAACTAGTGCAAGCTAAGCTCCAACACATCAAATCTCGTGCGAGTAATGCTCTAGCACGTTTCATTTTCATAAAACTCATGTAGGTGGCTCATTCTTTGCAAAGCACGGTTATAAAACCAAATCAAGCTATTTTGTGTGCAAATCATTTCCAATGCTAGCCAACCTACCAAAACACATGCTAAAAGCAGTAAAAGACTCAAGAACATCATGTTCTTGCTTTTCGTGTACATTTCTCAAAAACTCAATTCTTTGCCCTTCAAATAACCATTTCATCTTAAGACCCTTAGATATGTTAAGAAATCACCCATGTGCCTGAAAGGCGTACAAATATCCCTAGGGCTAACACAATTCCCTTACCTTAGTTCTCTGAGAAGTAATTCTGTGAGATCTGAAAATTTTAGACATATTTTAATTATGTAATACGAACTTGAAGTGTAATTTATTAAGCTGAGTGAAATGTATAAGTAACGAATGAGAAATAATCAAACTAGTGAATTGTGAAAATTATATTTGGAGATTTATATGTTAAGTGTTTAAACCAAAGTGTAAAACTATGAGGGCAGATCGATCTTGGAGAGGGAGAGATCGATTTAGTGAGTTAAAAGTGACAAGGAAGGAGGAAAGTAAGTGAGCAGATCGATCTCCAATGGAAGAAGATCGATCTCCTTAAGATTCTGAAATGAAGAGATCGATCTCATGAGGAAGGGATCGATCTTAAAATGTTTCTGTTTGGGAGAAGATCGATCTCCTCAAGGAGCAGATCGATCTCATAAAGCCATGAAGAGATCGATCTCACCCCTCGACAGATCGATCTCCAAGCATAAAATTGCCCCAAATCGTCCCAAAATTTAAATGCAGATTGATCTCATCAAGAGCCAGATCGATCTCCTACCCTCCGTCTATATAAGGAACCCCTGCTTTCTCCTGTAATTTCATTTTCTCTCTTCAAAACCCCATTTCCACCTGAGCCCTAGCTTTCTCACTCATCCAAAGCACCCATTTTTGTCTAAATCAGAGGCTGTGGCAAGAAGGAAAGTTGTTCCTCATCAAAGGGAGAACAATATACTTGGAAATCGAAAGACGGATTGAATCGAGGCAAGAGATAAGCTCTCTACAAGTTTTGGGTAATTTCTAAACCTCGATCTTGATATTTGAGATGATTTTGGTGATAATGGTTGTTGTCATTGTGTTGAAATAGCTGCAAAATGATTGGGGATTGATGAAATTACAATGAAGTTGGAGTGATAATGATATTTAGCAATTTTGGTAATTTTGGGAATTTTGAGCTATAAATGAAAATTTAGACAATGTGATGAATTAGCATAGATATTGTGCATGGGAAGTGCAGGATGTTGAGATGTTGTGAATGAGATTGTGGATTGTGATAAAGTTATGAGAATTAGAGATTTGAGGTGTTATGAGAAATTATGCTCGATTTTGAGAATCGAGGTTACTGTGATGATGAGTATTGATGTTTTAACATCGTTTGGATAGCTCGGGAGTTCCAGAGTGGAATGCGAGACTAGTCCGTGACAAGGGGGAAATGATTGCACTATACAAGGTGCAAAGAGGTAAAGGAAACTAAACCATTTGTGTATGTGATTTGTGAACTATTATAGCATGATTTGCGATTTATAAAACAAGCATGTTTGATGTGTTGTGTTTTGATGAGAATGCACACGATTTTTATAGCCGGTTAAAGCCCAATGCTTTTATGAGTTTATAAGCTACGTGTGAAACCGCTTTATAAACCGTTGAGTTTGTGTGAGAAATGAATTGGGCTCTACGTTAAGGCAATATTGAGATTTGAGAAATGTGTGCGTGTTTTGTCGGTTGGAACTCGGTTTTAATATGTTTTGTGTTGAGTACAAAACGGTTTTAAATGAGTTTTATGAGAGAAAAACCACCATGAGTTCTACGTGAAGGCAAACCAGTTTTATATGATAACGGCTATTGATGAAGACTTAGATGTGTAATTTTGAGTACACACCGGGCATTGCTCTGGTAGTATGTAAGTCCGATTCTTCTCCGTTTTGGTAACGTGAGATTCCCTATTCTGTGGCTATGCCACGTGTATTTGGTGGCTGTGCCACGAGCGAACCCTATTCTGTGGCTGTGCCACTAGCGAACCCTATTTTGTGACTGTGCCACGTGTATTTGGTGGCTGTACCACGAGCAAATCCTATTCTGTGACTGTGCCACGTATATTTGGTGGCTGTGCCACGTGAGATCCCCTATTCTGTGGCTATGCCACGTATATTTGGTGGCTGTGCCACGTGTGAATCTAAATATGTGGCGGTGCCACGTACAAATTTAAATCAGTGGCTATGCCACGTGTGTTTGGTGGCTGTGCCACGTGCATTATTATTACAGTGATTTTATCACGTTTATCGAGAAAGCCATTATCGCATTATTTTCACATGCTTGTTACTGCTCTATACTGAGCCTTTATTTCATGTTTCCACATGGTTTTGAGATATGAGAATGTTGTTTTGAGAACTTTCATGCTATGATTTCAAATGAGTATACTAGTTTCACATGCAAATAAATATTTTGTGATGTCCATTATGGTTTATATAATGAGTCCCTTACCCCTTTACTAAGCGATTTAGAAGCTCACTCTGTTTCCTTTCCCCCCAGATTTCTTCAAGTGAAAAAGGTTTTCCTGTGACGTACGAAGTAGTGGCTAGTGGAGGACTTAAGCTCCAGGCTGTATATTGTGTTTTGAGGTATCATTTATCTTTTCATGTATCCAGACAATTATGGTAATTACAAACACTTGTTATATAACCTTGTAAGGGATGTATTAGGATTAATTAACTTAATATTGAGTAATGTATATGATATGATATATACTATCTAATGATGAGATCCTGAGGTATGATATGCATGATGATGTATGCTACTGCACATGAATGCACCTTAATTGTGATTTGATGAGTAAAAAGTTTTTAAATTAGCCATATTTTCTGCGTTTCTGGGACGTGACAGAGTTTTCTTGGTATCAGAGCTTAGGGTGCTTAGTACTGTCAGTGTCGGTTAAGTGAAATAGAATACATCTTAAGTGTCTGTAATAGTCTGGTCATGAACTGAATTTGAGGATTGAGATTTCAATCAAGTTTGGTATGTACGCACAGGAAACAAGTTGAGCTTGAGAATGAGTAGACGACGAGGTCGTTCGAGGAGGCAGGTAGAGTCCCCTCCGTCACCTGTCCCACAACCAGAGAGTCCTAACTCTCGATTTAATTGGATTGAAACCGATGTGAGGCAAGGTTTTGAGTAGATGGCAGCACTATTCGCGCAACACTTTGGAGTTAATACCTCGGGTACTACTCCTACCCCACTACAAGGACCTCCCGTACCCCCAGTACCCCCAGTACAGATGGACCTAGTGCCTCCCGTCACTCAACCTGATGACAGAAGTATGGTCCGACAGAAGGACTTTTTAAAAATGAATCCACCCTCCTTTAGGGGAAAGAAGGATCCTACAGAGGCTGAGGAGTGGCTGACAGAGTTGAGAATTATATTGGATTATTTGGGGTGCACCGATGTTGAGAGGGTCAGTATGAGTATCTATATGTTGAAGGGGAGAGCTCAAGATTGGTGGGGTACCACCCAGGGTATTCTGATGTCCCGCCAGGATGCGATTGGTTGGGAAGAGTTTCAGACAGCCTTTAGGACCCAATATGTACCACGAGCCGCCCAAAGAAAGAAACAGGCCAAGTTTTTGAGTTTGGTACAGGGTGATATGTCTGTGGATGACTATGAGAGCCAATTCACCGCGCTATTGAGATATGACCCAGAGACCTTTAAGAATGAAGAGCTCTGTACTGAGAGATTTGTATATGGATTGAAGCCCATCATCAGAGATAGATTGATAGGGCTATGTATTACTGAGTTTGGAGATGCTCTGAGACGAGCACAAGAGATTGAGAGAGGAATCGAAATGGTACAATCCTAGAATGAGCTCAGAGCGGTGAATAGAGATAAGGGCAGAGGCCAGCGATTTTCCAAACTGATGCTCGAAGAGGTTCCTTCAGAAGAGGAAGGATTGAGGTGCCGAAGGGCAGATTAGAGAGACCCAGAGTTTATCCTAACATTAGGGAGACCCCTCGAGATGTCAGGCATGAGCTAAGGATTTGCAAAAATTATGGTCGAGTGCATGAGGGAAGTTGTACTGGGTTGATCCATGGATGTTTTAGATATGGAGACATGGGTCACATGGTGAAAGACTACCCTCAACCTCAGAAACCACATGTTCCGGAGCCCACTAGACAACAGCCTCAGAGAATGAACCCCCAGAGACGGGCCACTGCTGCAGAGAAAGGGAAGAAGCCTGTTACACAGGGACGTGTGTTTGCCCTAGATAAGGAGACCGCAAACACTTCTGTAGAAACTATAATAAGTACACTCTCTGTCTGTGATTATAAGGCTCATGTGTTAATTGATCTAGGATCCATGCACTCGTTCATTTCTGAGCATTTTGCATGTAGATTAGACTTGAAGTTTGAACCTCTAGAATATATACTACATGTAAATACCCCTATGCTTGAATCCCAGAGGACTGAGTTAATCTGTAGAGGATGTGAAATAAAGGTGGGAGATAGAGTGATGTTAGCAGATCTAATCATGTTGAATATACATGGGTTTGATGTAATTCTGGGGATGGATTGGTTGGCAACCAATCGAGTGAGTTTAGACTGCTACACTAAAATTGTAACTTTCTCCTTACCTGAACCTTACAATGTACGTTTGAAATATTGAGTAAACAGACGTATGAAATTTTGTAAACAATTTGAGAATTTTAATATTATTTTGGAGAGTATTAAATATGATTGTTCATGTGAAGGTTATGAAACACTCATCTCAGATGATGATCGAGAACATTCGAGGATTGAGGATATACCTGTGGAGTGCGAATTTTTGGATGTTTTTCCAGATGAGTTACCAGGTTTACCAGCAGAGAGAGAGCTGGAGTTTACCATTGATTTGGTACTAGATACTCAGCCGATCTCTAAACCTCCCTACAGGATGGCATTAGTGGAACTTGAGGAATTGAAGAAACAACTACATGAGTTATTGGATCAAGGGTTCATTAGACCCAGTGTCTCACCGTGGGGAGCACCAGTTTTATTTGTTAAGAAGAAGGATGGTAGTCTCAGATTATGCGTAGACTACCGATTGTTGAAAAAAGCCACGGTGAAGAATAAATACCCATTGCCCAGGATTGATGATCTACTAGATCAGCTGAGAGGGGCCTTAGTCTTTTCTAAAATTGATTTAAGATCGGGCTATCACTAATTGAGGATCAAGGAAGAAGATATTTCGAAGACGGCCTTCAGGACAAGGTATGACCATTATGAATTTTTAGTGATGTCCTTTTGATTGACGAATACCCCTGCAGCCTTTATGAGGTTAATGAATGAGGTGTTCAGAAACTATCTAGATAAGTTTGTGATAGTCTTTATTGATGATATCCTGGTGTACTCTCGGTCGTATAAGGAGCATGCATAACATTTATGGTTAGTACTTGAGATACTCCGAGATAAACAATTATATGGAAAGCTTAGTAAGTGTGAGTTTTAACTGGATCGGATAGCTTTCCTAGGTCATATAGTCTCAGAGGAAGGAGTATCAGTGGATCCAAGTAAAGTGGAGGCTGTGCTTAACTGGGAAAGCCCGAGAACAGTTACAGAGGTACGAAGTTTCCTTGGTTTGGTAGGGTATTACAGAAGATTTGTGGAAGGATTTTCCAAGATTGCCGCTCCTTTGACTAAACTCACGCGCAAGGAGACTCCATTTATATGGACTGACCAGTGTGAGTTCAATTTTCAGGAATTGAAAAGGAGATTAACAACGGCACCTGTGTTAACTATTCCTAAGGGATCAGGAGGATTTTCGGTGTATAGTGATGCTTCTCATCAAGGATTGGGGTGTGTGCTTATGCAGCACGGAAGAGTGGTCGCATATGGATCGCGACAGTTGAAAGACCATGAGCAGAATTACCCCACGCATGATTTGGAGTTAGCCGCTGTGGTATTTACCTTGAAGATCTGGCGACACTACTTATATGGGGAAAGATTCCAGATCTTCACTGATCACAAGTGTTTGAGGTATCTCTTTGATCAGAAGGAGTTAAACATGAGACAAAGGAGATGGATGAAACTCCTTAAGGATTATGACTGCGAGATTCTATATCATCCGGGTAAGGCGAACGTAGTTGCTAATGCCATGAGCAGGAAGAGTATGATATCTGCCATGATGATCAGGGAATGAGATTTATTGGAGCAGTTCGCCAAACTCTGGATCAGAGTTAAAGAGGTAGAGATTGGATTTTTGGCTAGCTTGCGAATAGAGCCCAGGATCATGGATCAGATTAGATCTGGGCAGCGCAGTGATCAGAGGTTGATAAATATGGTTAGCCAAGCTGAACAGACTTTGCAGTCGGATCTCACAATCAATGAGGATGGATTGTTGAGGTTCAGAGGATGGAATTGTGTACCGAACGATGATACCCTGAAGAGACAGATACTGAGAGAATCCTACTGCTCGCGATACACCATGCACCCAGGGAGTACTAAGATGTATCGAGACTTGAGAAAGGTGTACTAGTGGGGTGGTATAAAGCGAGACGTGGCAGAATATGTGGCCAGATGTTTAGTATGCCAGCAAGTGAAAGCTGAGCATAGGAAGCCCGTGGGACTACTACAGCCTTTACCTGTACCTACATGGAAATGGGAGCATGTCACCATGGACTTTATTATGGGTTTACCGAGGACCCGAAGGGGTCGTGATGTGATATGGGTCATAGTGGATAGACTGACCAAGAGTGCCCACTTCCTTGCCATCAAGAGCACAGATACTGTGGATGTCTTAGCTGAGTTATATGTCAGCGAGATAGCTAGATTACGTGGGGCTCCAGTGAGTATTACCTCTAATAGAGATTCTCGGTTTACTTTCAGATTTTGGACCCAGTTTCAGGAGTCCATGGGATTTCGATTAAGTTTTAGTACCGCCTATCATCCTCAGACAGATGGTCAGTCAGAGAGGACTATTCAGACCCTGGAGGATATGTTGAGGGCGTGTACGATTGATTTTAAGGGATCATGGGATGATCACCTGCCCCTAGCAGAGTTTGCTTACAATAACAGCTATCATGCGAGTGTTGGAATGGCACCTTTTGAGGCTCTATATGGTAGTAGGTGTAGATCCCCTGTAGCTTGGGAAGAGGTCGGTGACAGAAAGATAAATGCTCCTGAACTTGTTGAACAAGCTGTGGAGAGTGTGAAACTCATATGTGAGAGATTACGGGTTGCACAGAGTAGATAGAAAAGCTACGCTGATATGCGTAGACGGCCACTCGAGTTTGATGTTGGTGAGGCAGTATTTCTAAAGATATCACCGAGTAAGAGTATCATGCGATTCGGGAAGAAAGAAAAATTGAGTCCTCGATACATAGGACCATTCGAGATTCTTGAGAGAGTGGGAGAGGTAGCCTATAAATTGGCATTACCCCCGCAGATGTTCGGAATACACAATGTTTTTCATGTGTCTATGTTGAGGAAGTACCACTCGGACCCTTCTCATGTCATAGAGTATAAAGAGATGGACATACAAGAGGACATGAGCTACACTGAGGAACCCGTCCAGATTCTCGATAGAAAGGAGAAGGTACTTAGAACCAAGAGCATCCCATTAGTGAAAGTTTTGTGGAAACATCACTCAATGGGAGAAGCAACGTGGGAATTGGAAAGTCTCGTGAAGGAGAAATACCCCCATCTATTTGACGAGTTGAGTTGAATTTGGAGGACCAAATTCCTTTTAAGGTTGGGAGGATGTGAGATCTGAGAATTTTAGACATATTTTAATTATGTAATATGAACTTGAAGTTTAATTTATTAAGCTGAGTGAAATGTATAAGTAACGAATGAGAAATAATCAAACTAGTGAATTGTGAAAATTATATTTGGAGATTTATATGTTAAGTGTTTAAACAAAAGTGTAAAACTATGAGGTCAGATCGATCTTGGAGAAGGAGAGATCAATCTAGTGAGTTAAAAATGACAAGGAAGGAGGAAAGTAAGTGAGCAGATCGATCTCCAATGGAAGAAGATCGATCTCCTTATGATTCTGTAATGAAGAGATCGATCTCATGAGGAAGGGATCGATCTCAAAATGTTTCTGTTTGGGAGAAGATCGATCTCCTCAAGGAGTAGATCGATCTCATAAAGCCATGAAGAGATTGATCTCACCCCTCGACAGATCGATCTCCTAGGCATAAAATTACCCCAAATCGTCCCCAAATTCAAATGCAGATCGATCTCCTACCCTCCGTCTATATAAGGAACCCTTGCTTTCTCCTGTAATTTCATTTTCTGTCTCTTCAAACCCCATTTCCACCCGAGCCCTAGCTTTCTCACTCATCCAAAGCACCTATTTTCGTCTAAATCAGAGGCTGTGGCAAGAAGGAAAGTTGTTCCTCATCAAAGGGAGAACAACATACTTGGAAATTGGAAGACAGATTGAATCGAGGCAAGAGATAAGCTCTCCACAAGCTTTGGGTAATTTTTAAACCTCGATCTTGATATTTGAGATGATTTTAGTGATAATGGTTGTTGTCATTGTGTTGAAATAGCTGGAAAATGATTAGGGATTGATGAAATTACAATTTAGTTGGAGTGATGATGATATTTAGCAATTTTGGTAGTTTTGGGAATTTTGAGCTATAAATGGAAATTTAGACAATGTGGTGAATTAGCATAGATATTGTGGCATGTGAAGTGTAGGATGTTGAGATGTTGTGAATGAGATTGTGGATTGTGATAGAGTTATGAGAATTGAGAGATTTGAGGTGTTATGATCAATTATGCTCAATTTTGAGAATCGAGGTTACTGTGATGATGAGTATTGATGTTTTAACATCGTTTGGACAGCTCGGGAGTTCCAGAGTGGAATGCGAGACTAGTCTATGACAAGGGGGAAACGATTGCACTATACAAGGTACAAAGAGGTAAGGGAAACTAAACCATTTGTGTATGTGATTTGTGAACTATTATAGTATGATTTGCGATCTATAAAACAAGTATGTTTGATGTGTTGTGTTTTGATGAGAATGCACACGATTTTTATAGCCGGTTAAAGCTCAATGTTTTTATGAGTTTATAAGCTACGTGTGAAACTGCTTTATAAACCGTTGAGTTTGTGTGAGAAATGAATTGGGCTCTACGTTAAGGCAATATTGAGATTTGAGAAATGTGTGCGTGTTTTGCCGGTTGGAACTCGGTTTTAATATGTTTTGTGTTGAGTACAAAACGGTTTTAAATGAGTTTTATGAGAGAAAAACCACTATGAGTTCTACGTAAAGTCAAACCAGTTTTATATGATAATGGCTATTGATGAAGACTTAAGTGTGTAATTTTGAGTACACACCGGGCATTGCTCTGGTAGCATGTAAGTCCGATTCTTCTCCGTTCTGGTAACATGAGATTCCCTATTTTGTGGGTATGCCATGTGTATTTGGTGGCTGTGCCACGAGCGAACCCTATTCTGTGGCTGTGCCACGTGTATTTGGTGGCTGTGCCACGAGCGAACCCTATTCTGTGGCCGTGCCACGTGTATTTGGTGGCTGTGCCACGAGCGAACCCTATTCTGTGGCTGTGCCACGTATATTTGGTGGCTGTGCCACGTGAGATCCCCTATTCTGTGGCTGTGCCACGTATATTTGGTAGCTGTGCTACGTGTGAATCTAAATCTGTGGCTGTGCCACGTACAAATTTAAATCAGTGGCTATGCCACGTGTGTTTGGTAGCTGCGCCACGTGCATTATTATTACAGTGATTTTATCACGTTTATCGAGAAATCCATTATCGTATTATTTTCATATGCTTGTTACTACTCTATACTAAGCCTTTATTTCATGTTTCCACATGGTGTTGAGATATGAGAATGTTGTTTTGAGAACTTTCATGCTATGATTTCAAATGAGTATACTAAGTTCACATGCAAATAAATATTTTGTGATGTGCATTATGGTTTATATAATGAGTCCCTTACCCCCTTACTGAGTGATTTAGAAGCTCACCCTGTTTCCTTTCCCCCTAGATTTCTTCAAGTGAAAAGGGTTTCCCTGCGACGTACGAAGTAGTGGCTAGTGGAGGACTTAAGCTCCAGGCTGTATATTGTGTTTTGAGGTATCATTTATCTTTTCATGTATCCAGACAATTATGGTAATTACTGACACTTGTTGTATAACCTTATAAGGGATGTATTTGGATTAATTAACTTAATATTGAGTAATGTATATGATATGATATATACTATCTAATGATGAGATCCTGAGGTATGATATGCATGATGATGTATGATACTGCACAGGAATGCACCTTAATTGTGATTTGATGAGTAAAAAGTTTTTAAATTAGCCCTATTTTCCGCGTTTTCAGGGCGTGACAAATTCCTTCTTCCGTTCCCGCTTTTCGTGATCGACTCAACTTACTTCGGATATATCTTCGGGAGCTGCAAACACTCATCAATTATATGAGTTAATACTGATAACTCATGTTCTGACTTCAACTAGTTAGTATACCTTATCGAGCCTATTTCATCAATTTTGGCCCATTATCTCATTTGGCCATCATTATGCCATTCCTAGTCCATTTAGCTAGCAACTCGCTTAGTAACTTATCAAACACTTGGCATAAATGTTTTATCCAGAATTTCCCATTCCTTTATGCATTTCTACAAACACCATATGTGCACATTTCATTACTTTGGCTAATCCCATAAATTTGATTCCACATAACCATCTCAATGCCATGCATACCACATTACTAACACCTTGGTATAACCTATTTATCATCAACTTAACCATATCATATCCTCTCATACTAAACCCATTCTAAGTTATGCTTAATTCATTACATTCTAGGTTGTTTCTACCAACAATTCATACACCAATCTACTCACAACAACATATAGATAAACATACTTAGAGTTGGTGTATTGGAAACTTACTAGCTTGACTTTCCTCTTTTCCAAATTTAAAGACTCCTTTACTCCTTCAATCCAACCAATTAAATGTTGGCTCTAAGCTATGTTGTTCTTCTCATCATAATGAACAACTTTGCTCTAATGGCTTTTTCTCAAATCTTTATGAAAGATGTAGTATTCTAGAGAGAGAAAGCTTGGTATTTGGGTAAAAATGGAGGGGAAATGGTTGATTTGTTGAAGAATGAAGATGGCCGTCGGGTTTTTATAGATTGAGAGTGATGAGATCGATCCCCTAGGGTAGGTGATCGATCTTCCCTTGGTTTTAACTCTCAAATTTTCGGGTTTGCAATGGGGGAGATCGATCTTCTCATTGGGGAGAGATTGATCTTTGCTTGGCAGAAGCTTGAGCAGATCGATATGCTCTTGACAGAATCAAATGGAGATCGATTTGCACTTAAGAGGGGATCGATCTCTGCTAGGCAGAGGTAAATGTAGATCGATCTGCTTATTGGGGAGATCGATCTGCTCAATGGAGAGGTCAATCTGGCCTTAGCAGATTTACTTGAAATTGTTCTGCTTGAACAAGAGATCGATCTGCTTTGAATAGGAGATCGATCAGGCCTTCATCTGCAGCCCTTTTACTGTAATTTTTCCAGAATTTCCAATAGAGAACTTGCATTTGATTGCTTCTCTAGTCATTTTGCAATCTATTCACACTTCAAGCATGGAAAGGTTCATTTCTTATTAGTTTCATGTTATGAAACTTGTGTGTACTGCTTGATATCGGAGAGGATACACAAAATTCACAGTCCATGCATTATCATTTCATGTTTAAATCCTTATTTTTGATTCTAATGCTTAAGTTTTATTCGTCTAGTTTGTGACCACTTCAGCCCTTAATTAACCTTTACTTGCATCATGACACTCATTCATCCTATTTGCAATTCATTAACATTTACATGATCCAAAAATCAGCTGTCTTATAATTCCATTAACATATAACAAAGTTATACATACTTGGGGTCTCACAGTTTAGGTGGTGAAGAGTGGCGTACATTGTGCTAAACAGTCATAAGTAATGAGTGATGAGAATGTGAAGCAAGCGGCCACGGTTGGATAAATTAGCAACCTTGTCCTTCTACACCTTGAGTTGTTTCGAGATGTCAAGCTTCTCATTGGTATTCCTCTAATCTTGGATGCAAATGCCTTAGCATGGGAGTTACAAGAGATGATGATCTTACATCCCATAAGGAAGGTGGTGATGTGGAATCGTGGCATATGTCACTGGCTTGATAAACAAGCTTGCGCTAAAGATGAAAGCACAAGAGATGGTTACTAGAATGGATCTACGAATCTTAAGGAATTGGGTACAACCAAAAGTATTGATGGTTGAAAAGTGTGAAAGCCAATTTTTTCATACTATTGTTTATTTAAAAGTTAAAAGAGAAATTCAAAATTTACCTAAGTGTTCATGTAAGGCCTGAAGGAACCTAAGAGCTCGGATGATGGAGAGTTGAGCTTGGGGCACGAAAATTGATGTAAGGTGTCAAAGTAAGAGTTCTTTAAGAATTAACATTCATATAAACATGATTTTATGGATAGAAGGTGAAACTAAAGTGATTGGAGTGAAATAATTTGGTAAATCTCGAGTTAGTACTAAACCGAGAAATTGGGCCTAGTAATTGAAATAATTTTAGAATAAATTTCATAAATCCGTAAAAATTATTCTGAGGTCATAGGAATTAATACAAGGTATATTTGACTTGTAGAATTAAAATTTAGTGAAAATATTGAGGTTTCGGTGGTTAAATAAAATTTTAAAGTAAACTGAAAACTTTAAGGAATTTTATCGGTAATGACTACATCGGGTAAAATGGGCCCAAACGAAAAACTTTTCTCAAACAAGTGGGCCTAAAATTTTTATGGAACATACTAGGGACTTAGAATAACACATGAGAAGTGGAAATTTAGAAGAAAATATGCTGAAAATAATTTTTAGATTTTTTCTATGAACAGGGCAGCTGGCAGCCTAAGCCTAGCACACTGCAAGCCTAACAAAAAGGCCCTAATTAAAGGGGTTCCAGAAGGTTTTTAAGTCTTATTTTTTTTCCAAGTTATAATATACTTAAAACACATTCTAGAAAGTAAGAAACAACCTAAACCGACTTAAAATGAAAAAGATATCCTTTGTCACGACCTACTTTACCTAAAATTACTAAAATTTTTTTCGCTTTTTCCTTACCTTTCCCTTCGTGACAATTTCTAACATCCGTTGGGCCGTGATTCGGTATTAGTCACATTTTTGCTTACTTACCTTATCATCCATTCTATGTCATACATACATGTCAATATAAACTAGATTGACTGTAAATATTATAATCTCATAAGTGAACTCACATAGAATTGTATACAAATACATCCCCAACATTGCATTCATTTACATCACTGTGCTGTTATATGTTCAGATACAAAATCATACGAATGTGTATACCTTTCAATCGACAGGAATACAATGGACTACAACAATGCAAGTCCTCAGCCGTACTATATCTACTGTGAATGCTTTGTAGAGAGGGGGAAATGAAAGGGGTGAGCTCAGTAGATCAGTAAGGCAATTATGCAAGCAAGTAGATAACTACGCAATCTACATGAACATAATGCCATGCTGTAAATCATTGTATTTCAATTCGCATCTGAAGCATGAAGCTTTTTATATAAAACTTATGCAATTCATATATACATTCACTCGTATATACAAAAATCATGCTTTATTTATAAACACAGATAATTCATGCAAAACATTGCATTCTCATATGAAGCTTACAAAACATATCATGCCATTTCATTTCAATCATAAACGTATGGCATTTCATCACGTAAAAACATGTAAATCGGGGCTCAACCCATCTCTCGGGTTTACCCTGGTTCATAAATATTTGCATTTATATAAAACCACAAAACATTTATTGAGGCTTGATCCATCCCTTGGGTCTACCCTTATTCTCATGAAATCATGTGATATAATCAAGTGAGAGTGGCTACTATTTTGATAATTTTGAGGCTATGATCATATCCCAAATCGGTGATCCTAGGCTACACGGATCCTAGTGTGTGGGGCATCACTGCTGCAACGGTAGGTGGGTCAAATCCTACCCGTCAGCTAACCACTCCACAACTCCACATATCTACTCAACACCAAATAATCAGGGTACAACATACTTCGTGTCCCGTAGACAGTACAACGTACTCCGTGGACCCTATTTCAAGTCGATAGTCAATGCCATGTCTTAAAATGCACGCGCGAGCATCTTATACGTGTGACACACAGTCTACCCGAGGCTTCCAGTACAACTCTTTATGTCATTCATTTTAAAGCAAGTATGTGCGAGTAAACTCCAGCACGGTTTCATGCAAAATCACATAAAATCTAGTACGAGCAAGGCTCCAGCACTATATCTTGTACAAATCATGTAAAATCGAGTACGAGCAACGCTCCAGTACTCTGTCATGCATATTATGTAAAATCTAGTGCGAATAATCACTCTAACACTAGTTTAAGTAGAAAACATATAAAATCTAGTGTGAGCAGTGTTCCAACATGATTTGTTTTCACACAACTCGATAGATGGCTCATTTTAAAGAGATTAACTCTATTAAATCAAATCGGCACCATATTGTGCTGTTTTCACATAAATCATGAAAACATCGACCAATCTATCTATGCATCTACTAAACAACAGTAAAAACACTCAAAAACATGCTTTCCATGCTTTTTAGAACTTTTTCTAATTTTCTTAATTTTACCCTTAAAGGGGTAAAATGGTAATTTACCCGTATCGGCTCTTTATAAATTTTATTTTCTTTTTTTACCCTCAGACATTTTTAGTGTATGTAAAAGCTGACGAAAAATACGTGCAAATATCTCTAACTACTCATAAAATTCCTTTACCTCGAATCACGTTGAGTAAATTCACTTTCCCAACGCTGCTCGATCGCGTAGTTCGATTAGCTCCCAATATAATCTCTGAAGCTGCATATAACCATTTATCAGATTAATTACACTTTTTCAACTATATTGTGCTTTTAATACAACCTATTTCACTTAATGGGCCTGTTTACTCTTATTGGGCCTAATTGCATCTTAATGGGCCTAACACTCTCTTAAGCCCATTTCACTTTACTATTCATTTCATCTGGGCCTATTAGGCTTGTGGGGCCCACTAACTCTTATTAGACTTGGTCCGAGGTCTATCTTCCTTTATTGGGCTGAAACCAATTCGGTTTGGCCCATTTGGCCTCTCGGCCAAGGCATGTGGCCGAGAGGCATCATGCCACCCATGGCCGACGATTATCCCTCATCGCACCACCCTTGTCTAATTTGCTAGCCATTCAGTTAGGCATTTCATCAAACACATTCCATGCATACCTTAAGCCTTTAGTTTTTGTTCATTAGGATATTTTCTCAAATACCTTATATGCTACCATTAATTCATTAACCAATTGACCAAATTGATTAAAATTAACTATGCCATAATCATGTATACATGTTTACCAACCTATCTATGTCTTAAAATCACATGGGTATTCATTAAAACATATTTACCCATTTTCGGCCAACATGTGTTCTTAGAGATTTTGTGTGTTTTGATCCATAAAACATACACCAATCATCTTAGAATAATTCCTAGATTGACATAGTAGAAGTTGGAAGCTTGAAAACTCACCTAGCTTGGTGTTCTCACTTTTGTTGAAACTTTGCTTGATTTTCGCTCCCTTCAATATGGCTCCTTGATAGCTAATTCCAAAGTTTGTTAATCCTCTCTCAATTTGGAACAACTTTCATGAAGATCACTTGTTCTAAATATATCTCTAGGTTTGTGTTTTCTCGTGAGATAAAGCTTGAAAGCTTATGTTTTAATGGTTTCCTTGCTTTGGCCGAGAGCTATGGAGAAGAAGACTAATGTTTGGCTGATTTTTCCTTAGCCAATTTTATTCATTTAGCCTAAATTTTCAGCCCACCTATTGTGCTTGGTAATGGATTTGGGCTTGGTAAATATTGGGCTTAGTTTTGGGCTTAAGTATAAAACTAATGGGCTCATTTTGGGCTTTGCACTTTGGGCTTTCAATTTGGGCTTTTTGAGCTGGAAATCTTCTACCAATTGGGCCTTGAATTGGGTTAATATTGGGTCCACTAAATGGCCTAACAATTCGGCCCACTTTGGATCCATCTTAATGGGCTTTAAATTTTTCACCAATTGGCCCATCGATTTCTACTCATTTAATTTAATTCAGATTTCAAATAAATTAATTTTCCCTACTTAAGGAATTAAATATCGAGTGTTTTAGCTAAAAATATTTCTTCCTCACTTTTCAACCTTGGTTTGGTTAACTTTTAACCATGGTTAGTTAACTATGGTCAAAGTCAACATGTCTTAACTAACCTTGACTTTCCTTGACCATTGATCACGTTTGACTTTTTCTCAAAAATCCAAAAGTGTCAATTCTCATAGTTAACACGCTCATCTATGTATTTTGGTCATTTTTGGGAAGGAAAATAGCTAAAAACACCTCGAATGGACCTTTTAGAGCTCGTTTAGCCCCTTTTTGGCTTTTCCTCTACCTCGACATATTTGAAAATCAAACCGAACCAACTTTCCTTCATGAACCCTTTATATTTTAACATTTTAAGTTATTATCTTCAGTCAGAAGGATTTAAGTCCATTCGATTTAGCCTGTGGCCATCTCGGCCTTTACTTTCCCCTTTACATGACTTATATGCATTTAATCATTTCACTAGTATTTTCATTTCAGTAAATACTCTTCTTATTATTCAATTAACATAACCAAATGTTTACACATAGGAATCGTAAGGTACATAGTAAAATAGTGGTCTTACAATCCTCCCTAACTTAAGAAATTTGGTCCTCCAAATTAGGACCAAGTCAATCTTGAAATAAACTGGGGGTGCTTTTCACGCATCAAGCTCTCTAACACCCACGTAGCTTCCTCCAAAGTGTAGTGCTGCCAGAGAACCTTAACTAACCAGACCGTCTTCGATCTCAATACCTTATCCTTCCTATCTAGTATCCGAATCGGCTTCTCCACATATGACATGTCATCCCTGAGCTCCAATGGCTCATATCTAATCACATGTGCCGGATCCAGGTGATACTTTCGAAGCTTCGAAATGTGGAAGATGTTATGGACACCTGATAAGTCAGGTGGCAACCCCAACCTATAGGCCTTATCTCCCACTTAATCTAATATCTCAAAGGGTCAAATGTAGCGAGGACTAAGTTTATCTTTCTTTCCGAATCTTACTATACCCTTGGAAGGAGAAACTTTCAGAAATACTGATTCACCCATGGTGAACTCTAATGGTCTCCATCTCTTGTCAGCATAACTCTTGTGTCTACTTTGAGCTGTTCTCAATCTCTCACATATCAACTAAACATCCTTAGAGGCTTTTGTGACCAAATCAGGAGCAAATATCTTTCGATCACCCACTTCTTCCTATCCAATAGGGGAACGACATCTACGGCCATATAATGCCTTATATGGTGCAATCCCGATACTCGAATGATAACTATTGTTGTAGGCAAATTTGGCTAGCGACAAATGATCATCCTAGGAACCTCTAAAATCTAGCACACATGTTCTTAACATATCCTCCAGAGTCTGTATAGTCCTTTCTGGCTGACCATCTGTCTGAGGATGAAAAGTTGTGCTCAAACTCAAATGGGTTCCCATGGCTTTCCTGAAAACGTTCCTAGAAATGGGAAGTGAAGCGAGAATTCCTATCCGAAACAATGCTCACTAGAACATCATGTAACCTCACTACCTCGCGTACATACAACTCTGCCAATAAACTCAGAGTATCGGTAGCTCTCATAGCTAGGAAGTGGGCTGACTTAGTCAGTCTGTCAACTATCACCCATATAACATCGTGATTTTTGTGGGTCCTAGGTAAACCCATCACGAAGTCCATGGTGATGTGCTCCATTTCCATGTCGGTATAGGTAGAGGCTGCAATAACCCTGTAGCTTTTGATGCTCTACTTTCACCTGTTGACAAACGAGACATCTCGCCACATACTCTACCATATCCTTCTTCATACCTGACCACCAATACACCGTCCAGAGATTCAGGTATATCTTATTGCTCTCAGATGTAACGTGTACCTCAAAGAATGAGCTTTCGGTAAAATCAGTCTCTTGAGCTCTGGATCATTGGGAACACACACTCTACCATTGAACTTCGGTAGTTCATCAGAACTCAACTCATACTCGGTCACCATGCCCGTCTGGATCTGACTAACCATATCAACGCAATACGGATCACTCAGTTGAGCCTGTTTGATTCTATCCAACAAATCTGGTTCCAAGCTCAGGCTAGCTATCACATAGTCCATATCCAAATCAGAAGGCACAACTTCTAAACTGAGGCTACCAAACTGCTCTAACAACTCGTGTTTGATAATTCTATTTTTAATAGAATTATTTATGCTTAATTTCCTAATTAATTATTTAAATCCCCATATTATTTTATTAATTATCCCCTTAATTAATTAAAATTCTTTAATGTGCAGGTAAATTAAATCCGGATGAAACTCAATCAATTCAGTAAAAAATGGACTGAAATCGAGATAAAGGAGACTGTACCACTTCCAATTTAGGAGTAGTTTTTAGAGTAAATTTTAGAGTAGTTTTAGAGTAGTTTTATTTTAGTTTAAAGTTTTCATTGCTATTTTCTATCTTTCTTTGGTTTTCTTTTAGCTTTCACGTTAATGGTGACAGCCACCATTGTTTAGACTTAGCAAGTTTGAATTTTTTTTCTTTGGTACAATTTATTTTACTTGGTCAATGGTTAAGGAAAAAGTCAACTATAGTTAAGAAAGTGGACTTTTACCATAGTTGACTAATCATGGTTAAAAATTAACCTAAGTGTGGAGAAAAATTTGGGGAAAAATATTCTTGGCCAGAATACAAGATAATCATCCCCGAAAGTAAGAAAAATTTATTTGGAAGGATTTCAGATTAAATTTAATGGTTAAAAATGTAATAGGCCTAAGGTGAAAATTTTAAAGCCCATTAAGGTATACTAAACGTATATCGAAATTCTTAGGTCCTTTAGACTGAATTGTTGGACCAATTGATTGGCCAAATTTTGAGACAATTAAAGGCCCGAGATGTCACGACCCAAACTACCCAAAAATCAGAGTAAATTTTTCGCATTTTATTATTTACTTAAATTCTTACCTGTCCTCGAATCGTGACCAACACTCCACTAATAATTGGGCTGTGCGTCAATGCCAGTCCCCACCATTCAATTACCATCTAACTTATTTATTCTCCAGTCATTTATAATTGTTTATATTATTTATACATCCCCTAAAGTTACTTACAAACATGTTACTGTGCTATGCTTATGTAGATACAATATGTACAAGTGTATATATACCTTATGTCGATGGGTAGCAGCGGATATCCGGAATGCAGTACTGAGTCGTCGCGACTTCAACTGGAGATTATCTGTGGGAGAAAATGAAAGGGGTGAGCACATCAAGCTCAGTAAGGCAATCCTACGAACAAGTAGGTAACCATACTACCTACATGAACGTGGTGCCATGCATAAACCACCCTTTCTCCACACATTTTAAAACAAATGATATGCGTCATGATGTTATGTAAATCAAGTTGCACAGAAAATTCAACATGCAATTCATTTTAAATCATTTCTTTCCCATTTAAAATTTCACAATGAAGTCAGGACTCGACCCCTCCTTCGGGTGATCCTGACTCACACAAAACCATGGAAATTGAGTCTCTCAAAAGCATCGATATCGAAAACATACGTATATATATATATATACAAGATACGAGACTAGGCAATACTGTATATCGGTAATAACCAGGACTGGCCAATATGTCCTCGTGAGTCCCTCTAGCTTCACGGATCCCAGTGTGCGAGGTCTCACCCTGATCGAGAACTGCCCGGGAGGTGGGTCAATCCAACCCGTCAGTCTTATCCGATCTCACGCATCCGTAGATGCCGTATCCGAAGATACCCCGTATCACAAAGATACCCCGTATCACAAAGATACCGTATCCGAAGATACCCCACGGTACATCGTACTCCATGCTACTTGCACGGTACATCGTACTCCATGGACCCATATCACTCTAGGTACTCCAGCCCAATGGCCTGCTTCCCACAGAGAGGTTTTGTTTCTCAATACTCATTGCCATGTCTCAAAACGCACGTGCGAGCCTATTAAATCGGTGACACACAGTCTACCCGATGCTCCAAGCACGGCTCATCGTATGTTCTCATAAAAATCAGTGCGAGCGATGCTCAGCACTCTCATCAAATCAAGTAAACTTGGCAGAGCCCGCTTTACGTCTCCACAAGGCCGCCAACCTCATCCCTCACTCTCACCCTACTTAAGAGGTCTTTTGAGCCTGTTGGGCCTTTTGGCTGACTCCAAGGGCAGACAGCGCTACTCCACAAATCTAGTAAAACTAGTGCGAGCTATGCTCAGCACTCTGTATATAAATTGTATGAAAATCTTATAAAATCTGGTACGAGTTAGACTCTAGCACCGTGTCACGTAAAAGCATGTGAAATCTGGTGCGAGTTATACTCTAGCACCTATGCATGTAAAACTCTAGTGCGAGCTCTCGCTCCAGCACTAATGCATGCATCACACAAATCAAACATCGTGCGAGCTGAGCTCTAGCACGTCACATGTAAATAAAAACATGTAGGCGGCTCGGTTATTTCCAAATAGTTTTCATAGAAATCACAACAATTAAGATATGCAATGCTATGCATTTTTCTTTAAAAGTGAGCCAGCCTACTCATGCATGCATTGAAATACCTCCAGAACGAGCAGGAACCTCTTGTCCTTGCTCCTCCCAATTTTTCCTAAATTTTTAGATTCTACCCTTAACAAGGGTATTTTAGTAATTTTGCCCATTCGGGGCACTAAAATTGTTCTTCGACCTCTAGACCCTTCAGTTAATTTTAAAGGACTGTGTATGAATTTAAAATTGTGTAAAGTTACCTCTAGCAGTCCGCAGAATTCCCTTACCTCGATTCTTGTCGAGTCTGACCTTTTCTTTTCCAATGTTGTCTCGTCGCGCAGTCCGATATGCTTCCAATCCAATGCCCGGAACTGCGTATTAATATTCCTCAGGTCAGATAACATACAATTTAATTGTATTTAATACTTTCTGGGCTTAATTTAAATCATTGGGCCCGTTTACCCCTATTGGGCCCGATTGCACCTTAATGGGCCTTAATCGGCCTTAAGCCTGTTTTCCACTTAATTCTCACTTTATCGAGGCCTATTGGGCTCACTGGGCCCACCAATAATTTATCGGGCCTCGTTCTAATTCTCGAATAGCTAAATTTAATATTTACGACAATTAATCTAAATTTCCATAATTTAATTCAATTTATGCGGAAATTAAATCAATATCACGCATAACGAGAAAATTATCGTAAATAGGGGTCACTTACCCGAGATTCCATGCTAGTCCATAAATCGAGGCTGTCTCGAGCCCTCGGTGGATGCCAATCGTCGAGCTACACAATTAATTACATTTTCGGGTAAACTTTTCGGTCGAAATTTAATTAAATAAAATATTCCAAATTTAAATCGGGTCAATTTGACCGCTTATCGACTTACCCGAAGCTCGATTGCATCACTGAAATTTTCCCCAATTTTTTTCTCTTTTTCCTTTTCCCTTTTTCTCCCTTTTTCTCCTCTTTTTGGCTGAACCGTTTCAGTCCGGTTCGGACCGGTTCAGACCGCCGGTTCACCCCGGTTTGGCCGGTTCACCACCGGTTCGCCACCTTGCCGGCTGGTTCTCCGTCGGCTTCCACCGCCAATCGCTCCGCAAGGCCGTCCGCAGCTCGAATCTGGCCTCGGTTCGCCTCAACGTCGTCGGAATGCCGTCGGTCTGGCTGTTCTCCTCTTCGCCGTCGGACCCGTTTCCCTCTTTTGGCCGTCGCCGGCGATTCCGGCTGTTTCGTCGCATGAGACCGGTGCAGAAATGATCACCGTCGCCTGGGCTTTCAGAATCGGGCCTTGGTTTCGCCTGGATCGCCGCCGTTCGCCGGAACCGACTCGATTTTCTTCTCGGTTTTACCTTCCTCCGATCGGCATCTTTCGGCCTCCAAATCGGCGCGTCTCCGGTGCCCTGAAGATCGCCGGTCCCTCCTCTTGCTGCTCGGCCCTTCGTCGGAGAGTGATAGTCGCCGGTGGTCGTCCGGCCTCCCCCCCGATTCTAGCTTCGTTTTCGTTTCTCTGCTTCTTTCTCTCTCCCGACCCGTTTCTCTCTCTCCCTTTTTTTTTCATTTTTATTATTTTTATCTTTTATTATTTTAATCATTCAAAATACCTTAAAAATACCCAAATATCCCTTAAAATTATTATTTTATTCCAAATTAATTAATTTAATTTTATTTAATTTATTTATTATATTTTTACCTCTTTTTCGAATATAATTTCCCCGTATTTTCGGGATATTGTCCCGGGTGACTTTTCGATATATTTTTCGATTATTTTTGAGATTATTTTTTTTAATTAAAAATTCCGATTAATCCCGATTAATTCCCATAAACTAATATCTCGATCAATTTAACCCGAAATAAATTTATTTCACTTTTATTGACCAAGATTTCTTACATCCATGTTTTAATTAATTTTTCTCATCGAATTTACTCCGGCTTTTGGTCTTTTGACCGTTTTGCCCTTACACGTGTTCGGGATTAATTTAACCCGACTTCCCTTCACAAATGCTCATTCATTTCATATTTTAATTAAATTCGGGTCTTACACGAGACATAGTAAAAATTTCGACCCGAAAGCCCATTAAGAAAGCTCAAACCGAGAAGCCCAAATGGAAAAGCCTATGAGATAAATATCTAACCATAGTTAAAGCTAACCATGACTCATAAGGTGACTCCTTAGGTGACTCATGGCTAAGGCTTGGAAAGTCAAGCTTAATGGCTGGAAAGTAAAGCTTAATGGCTAAGTATGTGGCTTATAAAATCAGCCACACCATTGTCATCTTCATCACACCGAATTCGGCTAGAAGAAGAAACCATTGAAACATATTATCCAAGCTTTCTCTCACTAGAAATCACTAGGAATTAGGCATAATTGGAACTTGCATCCTTCATGGAAGTTGTTCCAAATTGAAAGGAGAGTGACATATATTGGAATTGGCTATTAAGGAGCCATAGAGTGCAAACTGAGAGCCTTCAAAGATTCGGCCAAAGGGTGAACACAACAATTGGTATATTTTATAGTTTTCAATTTCATATATGTTAATGTATGAATGATTTTAAGTATATTGATATATGTTTTAAGCATTGAAACATATTAAATTACCATGAAGTTGGTTAGGCCGAGAGTGAGTAATGTGATATTGATTTATGTCCATATGATTTTAAGGCATAAATGGATTAATGTACATATGTTAATGATTATGGTGTAATTAGAATTAATCAAATTGATTAATTAATACATGTAATTAGTTGGAAATCAAGGTGTTTGATAAAATGCCTAAATGAACTATATGATGGTTAGTTATGTTGCCAACCAAATGTTTGTGAAAATGCCTAAGTGAATTGGCTAAGAAAGAGACATGGCCAGCATGCCATGGTGTAACCGATGGCATGGGTAGCTCTCGGCCATAGCATGTGGCCGAGAGGCCCAATGGGCCAAGCCCAAATATTTTAGGCCCAATATGATGTAATGGGCCTAGGACAAACCCAATAAGAGTTGGTGGGTGCCACAAGCCCAATAGGCCCAACGAAAATGAATAGTAAAATGAAAATGGGCTTAAGGCATAGTTAGGCCCATTAAGGATTATTAAGGCCCATTAAGGGAAATAGACTGTATTTGATGTGAAATACAATAGGAAAAGTGTAATTAACCTGATAAATGGTTATATACAGCTTCAGAGAGTATTGGAGGAGCAAATCGGACGGCTGAAACGAGCAGCGCAGAGAAAGTGAAATTTCTCGAGTGATTGCAGGTAAGGGACTTTTGTGAGTAGTTAGAGATACCTGCACGTGTTTTCATCTTCTTTTACATTCACTTGAAAACTCTGAGGGTCAGAGAAAGTGAATAATAATTATTGCGACCCGATAGTGGCAAATTACGATTTTACCCCTAGTTAGTCAAAAAGTCAACTTTTGTGAAAAGTTGCAAAAAGCATGGAAACTACTACTGTGAGTTTTTAACTGCTGTTTAGCATGAAAATAAATAGATGGGCTAATGATTTTAAGGTTGATGTGAATTAAGCACACTTTATAGTGCTAATTTTTACTTTTTGTAAATCATCCCTTTTTAAAGAGCCATCTATCATATTATGTGAGAATGAATCGTGCTAGAGCACAGCTCGCACGAGATTTCATATATTTTCCACATACATTAGTGCTGGATTTTGATTCGCACTAGATTTCCATGACATGCATGATAGAGTACTGGAGTTCTTACTCGTACTCAGTTTTATATGATATATGCATGAGAGAGTGCTGGAGCAATTAGCTCGTACTCGAGTTTTACATGAGATACATGACAGAGTACTGGAGCGTTGCCCGTACTCGATTCTTCATGGTTTATACATGACATAGAACTGGAGCTATTGCTCGTACTTGATTTGATGATATTATGCATAGCATGGTACTGGAGCTATTGCTCGTACCTGATTTAATACATGAACTATGCATTGAGCTAGTTGCTGGAGGTTTACTCGCACTAGAGTTGAGTTTGTGATGTGAAACAATGTTTGAGCGGAGTGTCGACTATGAGTCGCACCCAAGGCGCGCACTGTATGTGATATATAATACATGTTAAAACCGATACCATAGTCCTTGTGTGACTATGTGTCACATCTTGTGAGAGGATATCCGCATGAGGGTAATATAGACGTGGTATGATATTCCATGGTTTGAGGGCTAAGATCTATGGCAGGCACCCCGACTGTGATGTAGGGTCCACGGGTGTACTTTGTACCGTGCCCGGGGCATGAGAGTACGCTGTACCGTGTGTTGTTTTATAGCTGACGGTTGTAATGGACTGACCACCCTCCCGTTGCAGTAGTGATGCCCCGTACATCGAGTACTGTGTTGCTTGGGATCACATGTCGGATATGATCATAGTCCAGGATACTATTTACATTTCACCACAGAGTCTCACATGATATATCACATTGATTGACTGATTTAAATTGCGGACAAACCTGAGGGATGGGTCTGACTCCGATTTTGTGTTATGAATTATTTAATGCCATATTTATTGTGATTTAAATATACATGGCATGATTTACATAAAGGCATGATTTATATACGATGCATTGTTTTGCACTACATGCCTACATTTGAGAAAGAAAGCATGATTTTTGTACATGGGATTTAATCTGTACAAGTATATATATTATATTTAAAGACATGCTTTTAAAGTGAGTAAAGGAAATAATGTTTTCAAGGCATTGCATTATTTTGAGTAGATAGTGTAGATATCTACTTACTTGCCTGATTTCCTTACTGAGCGCGTTGTATGCTCACCCCCTTTCTTTACATCTCTCTACAGAGCATCAGTAGAGCGAGAGCTATCGAGGGATAGTATTCCTGAGTCCATTGCTAGTTCCTATCGATCGTCAGGTATACAGATTTTGTACAGTTATGTATCTAAACATAGAAACAGCACAGTGATGTATATGATATATATTATGGGGAATGTATTTATATTAGATTTTATATAATCTCAGTTACAGTCAGTAACAGTATATATACATGTATGTATGATAATGGATATTATGGTAAGCGAGGAGTCTGACATCGAATCACAGCCCAACCATTGAAGAGAGGAAAGGTAAGTTGAAAATGCGAAAAATTTGTAGTTATTTTGATTAAGGTCATGGATTGAGAATGGGGTCCTGACAAAATGGTATTAGAGCAGAGGTTGGTCTGATGTGAGTCGGTGTTAGAAAATAGGAAAGTGTACATCCCCATAGTACTATACTGTGTTTAGATATAACTGTGTATACCAGATAGGAAACAAACTAATTCATTATTATGAATGCAAGAACATTGCCTATATGTCAAATACGCGTAATGGTAGAGTTACGAGAGGTAGGGCTCGAGGTCAGGGAGATAGACCCGAGGGACGAGCTGCTGCCGAACCATTACCTGCGCATGAGACTCCAGGTGCTACTGAGGCACCCGAGTGTGTTGAGACGCGCTTTACGAGATTAGAGCGTAGTCTCGAGATGATTGTCGAGATATTGGCACAGACGATGCCAGGTAGGCATGGACAGGAGGCAGGAGCTGCGACAGGAGAGGCAGTTGCCCCTGATACTCCTACACAGACGACTCATGCACCAAGGACAGTAGATACTCCAACATCCCCACCAGTTTCGGGTGGTAGTGGATTAGGATATGGATGTGATCTGCATCGGTTGCAAGAATTCCAAAAGTTTAGACCTCTATCCTTTAGTGGGGTCAAGGACCCTGTAGCTGCCGAGGAGTGGTTAGCAGAGATGGAGAAGCTCTATGGATTCTTCGAGTGAACGACCTCGGAGATGGTCGCATTCGCTGCGTTCCTACTGAAGGGAGCTGCAGAGCATTGGTGGAAGTCCAACCGACCTATATTGAGATCCCGACACACAGATATCAATTGGGAGATATTTCGGGAGGCCTTCAGGAGGCAGTTTGTTCCTGACACCACCCAGCGAAAACTACAGGCAGAGTTTTTAGGACTAAACCAGGGGAGTTTATCTGTGGACGAGTATGAGACTCGATTACTATCCCTAGGGAGATATGACCCGGATACCATGTATAGTGAGACCAGGAAGGTCTATAGGTTTATTGACGGGTTGAGACCGGTTCTACGATCCAGGTTGGTTCCATTAGACATAGTGACCTATGAGGAAGCAGTGCGCATGGCGCAACTATGTGAGCAAGATTACGAAAGGAATGCTTTCGAGTTCGGGAAGTTTAGCCGTAGCCGAGATATATAGAAGAAGAGGCTGGCTAGAGATATCTGTTATCGAGGAGGGAAGAGACTCTTCGATAAGAGATCATGAGTAGAGGAGGCATGAGAGAGGTATGCTAGACCTCTTGCTTATCCGACTGTAGCCCCAGCGAAGGGCATTGTCATAGGAGGACAGAGACATGCTATTGATCAGTGCAGAAGATGCGGTAAACAACATGGAAGTAGACCGTGTCCGCTGACTCCTATTGTATGTTTTCGATGTGGGAAATAAGGGCATATGGCTAGAGAGTGCCCAGAGACATTTACGACTGCCCCATAGAAGGGCAGGGAGCCTGATAGAACTCCAGCTGGTACGTCTGCTCAGAGAGGTAGAGCGACGGCAGAGGAGAAGCGGAAACAAGTGATGGGTCGAGGGTGAGTGCATGCTTTGGACCAGGGGATAGTAGATGCTTCATTGGATGTGATTCGAGGTTTCATTGCGTACGTGGTAGATATGGATAAGGCACATCCGGAGTTGTCAGATATTACTGTGGTCAGTGAGTAACCAGATGTTTTTTCGGATGAATTGCCAGGGTTACCACCAGACAGAGAGATGGAGTTCTGTATAGATTTGGTGCCTAGTACAGAGCCTATTTCAAGACCACCATATCGCATGGCCTTAGTTGAGCTGGAGGAGCTCAAGAGACAGTTACAGGAGCTGTTGGATAGGGGTTTTGTACGACCGAGTGTTTCACCTTAGGGAGCACCGATTTTGTTTGTGAGGAAGAAGGATGGGAGCCTCCGATTGTGTATAGACTACCGATTGTTGAATAAGGCTACCATCAAGAATAGGTGCCCCCTTCCATGCATTGACAACTTATTAGATCAGCTTCAGGAAGCACAGGTCTTTTCCAAGATCGACCTGAGGTCTGGGTATCATCAGCTGAAAGTTCGGAGTGGAGATGTACCCAAGATAGTATTTCGTACCCGATATGGCCATTATGAGTTCTTGGTCATGCCATTCGGACTGACGAATGCTCCAGCTGCTTTCATGGCTTTGATGAACGATGTGTTCAAGCCATATTTGGACCAGTTTGTTATCGTCTTTATCGATGACATATTGATATACTCGAGATCCAAGGAGGAACATGAGGAGCACCTCAGGATTGTATTACAGACTCTACGAGAGCAGGAGTTATATGCTAAGCTCAGTAAGTGTGACTTTTGGTTGTCACAGATCTCGTTTTTGGGACATGTTATATCGAGAGATGGTGTATCAGTTGATCCATCTAAGATAGAGGCTGTAGTTCAGTGGGAACAGCCGAGGACAGTTACCGTGATCGGAATTTTTTGGGTTTAGCTGGATACTATTAGAGATTCGTTGAGGGATTTTCGAAGTTGGCTGCTCCGTTGACACGTCTTACTAGAAAGAGTGTACCGTTCGTATGGAACGAGGATTGTGAGAAGAGTTTTGAGGAGTTGAAGCGTCGATTGACCACCGCTTCGATTCTCACTATCCCTACCAGCTTAGGAGGATTTACAGTGTACACCGATGCTTCGCATCAGGGACTAGGCTGTGTATTGATGCAGGATGGGAAGGTAGTTGCTTATGGATCCAGACAGCTGAAGGATCATGAGAAGAACTATCCGACCCATGCTTTGGAGCTAGTAGCAGTAGTGTTTGCGTTGAAGGTATGGCGCCACTACTTATATGGCGAGAAGTTCCAGATATTTACCGACCACAAGAGCCTCAAGTATCTGTTCTCACAGAAAGAGCTGAACATGAGACAGAGAAGATGGCTAGAGCTTCTGAAGGACTACGATTGTGAGATACTTTATCATCTGGGTAAGGCTAACGTTGTAGCCGATGCCTTGAGTAGGAAGAGCCTAGGGATGGTATCGTACATGATGGTTAGGGAACATGATTTGCTAGAGCAGTTTGCTAGCCTGAGTTTGGGAGTCATGCCTTCTGACATAGATACTGGCTATGTGATAGCTAGTCTATGCTTGGAGTCGGACCTGTTGGACAGGATCAGAGTGGCTCAGTAGACTGATCCATTTTGTATGGATGTGAGTAGTCAGATGCAGAAGGGCACAGTGACTGATTTTGAGTTGAGTTCGGACGGACTACTGAGGTTCAGAGGTAGATTATGTGTTCCCGAGGATCCAGGACTCAGGAGATTGATATTGGTGGAAGCTCATTCGTCGAGGTATACGTTACATCCGAGGAGTAACAAGATGTATCAGAACCTCCGGAAGGTATACTGGTGGTCGGGTATGAAGAGAGATGTAGCAGACTTTGTGGCAAAGTGTCTCGTAGGTCAGCAAGTGAAGGTAGAGCATCAGAAACCTGCAGGGTTATTACAGCCTCTACCTATACCGACATGGAAATGGGAGCATATCACTATGGATTTCATGATGGGTTTATCGAGAACCCACAGGAATCACAATGCTATATGGGTGATCGTCGACAAACTGACGAAGTCAGCCCACTTCCTAGCTATGAGAGCGACCGATACTTTGAGTTCATTAGCAAAAATGTATGTATGCGAGGTAATGAGGTTACACAGTGTACTAGTGAGCATAGTCTCTGATAGGGATTCCCGCTTCACTTCCCACTTTTGGGGACATTTTCAGGAAGCCATGGGAACCCAGTTGCGTTTGAGCACCGCTTTCCATCCTCAAACAGATGGTCAGTCAGAGAGGACTATACAGACTCTGGAGGATATGTTGAGAGCATGTGTGCTAGATTTTAGAGGCTCATAGGATGACCACCTGGCACTAGCCGAGTTCGCCTACAACAACAGTTATCATTCGAGTATCGGGATGGCACCGTATGAGGCTTTATATGGTCGTAGATGTTGTTCCCCTATTGGATGGGAAGAAGTGGGTGACCGTAAGATTTTCGCTCCTGACATGGTTACACAGGCATCTGAGGACGTCCACTTGATTGTAGAGAGACTGAGGACAGCTCAGAGCAGACAGAAGAATTATACTGACAGGAGACGTAGGCCACTAGAGTTTACAGTTGGTGAATCCATGTTTTTGAGAGTTTCTCCTTCCAAGGGCATAGCAAGATTTCGGAAGAGAGGAAAGCTAAATCCTCGCTATATTGGACCATTTGAGATACTTAA
The DNA here is from genome assembly GCA_033439115.1 of Firmiana major. Lineage (NCBI taxonomy): Eukaryota > Viridiplantae > Streptophyta > Magnoliopsida > Malvales > Malvaceae > Firmiana > Firmiana major. Next base: position 31,483,159 of record CM065896.1, on the reverse strand, counting down.
TCGAGTGGGAGATAAGGCGTATAGGTTGGCATTACCACCAGACTTATCAGGTGTCCATAACATCTTCCACATATCGATGCTTTGGAAGTATCACACGGATCTGGCACATGTGATTAGTTACGAGCCTTTGGAGCTCCGGGAGGACATGTCATATGTTGAGCGATCGATTCGGATATTGGATAGGAAGGAGAAGGTATTGAGATCGAAGACCATCAGGTTAGTGAAGATTCTCTGGCAGCATCATACTTTAGAGGAAGCTACTTGGGAGCTAGAGAGTTTGATGCGAGAAAAGTACCCTCACCTATTTGATGACTGACTCGGTTCTAATTTGGAGGACCAAATTTTTTGAGTGGGGTAGGATTGTCAGACCTGGATTTTATGTAGCTTGTACCTTATGATTTCTATGTGTATGAACACTCCGTTATTATAGTTGAATCATAAGAAGAGTATTTATTAGACTTAAAGTGTTAGTGAAATGATTTAACACTCAAAAGCTACATAAAAAGCCTAATGTGGACTATAAGCGTCACAGGCTAAACTGAGTGAATCTAAATCATCTTTACTGAAAATAAGAACTTAAAATGAGAAAGTATAGAGAGCTCATGAAGGAAAGTCAGCTTGATTTAGTCTCGAACATAGAAAACGAGAGTAAAAGCTAAAAAGGGTAAAATGGACCTTTTTAGCAAGATAAGGTGTTTCGGGTATAATTATCCACCGAGAACGGTTGAAACATAAAGACGAGAGTGTAAGACATAAGATATGACACTTTCAAAATTTTGAAAAAAAGTCAACTTGGTCAATGGTTAAGGAAAAAGTCAACTATAGTTAAGAAAGTGGACTTTTACCATAGTTGACTAATCATGGTTAAAAATTAACCTAAGTGTGGAGAAAAATTTGGGGAAAAATATTCTTGGCCAGAATACAAGATAATCATCCCCGGAAGTAATGAAAATTTATTTGAAAGGATTCCGGATTAAATTTAAAGGTTAAAAATGTAATGGGCCTAAGGTGAAAATTTTAAAGCCCATTAAGGTATACTAAACGTATATTGAAATTCTTAGGTCCTTTAGACCGAATTGTTGTACCAATTGATTGGCCAAATTTTGAGACAATTAAAGGCCCGAGACATAGTAAAAATTTTGACCCGAAAGCCCATTAAGAAAGCCCAAACCGAGAAGCCCAAATGGAAAAGCCCATGAGATAAATATCTAACCATAGTTAAAGCTAACCATGACTCATAAGGTGACTCCTTAGGTGACTCATGGCTAAGGCTTGGAAAGTCAAGCTTAATGGCTGGAAAGTAAAGCTTAATGGCTAAGTATGTGGCTTATAAAATCAGCCACACCATTGTCATCTTCATCACACCAAATTCGGCTAGAAGAAGAAACCATTGAAACATATTATCCAAGCTTTCTCTCACTAGAAATCACTAGGAATTAGGCATAATTGGAACTTGCATCCTTCATGGAAGTTGTTCCAAATTGAAAGGAGAGTGACATATGTTGGAATTGGCTATCAAGGACCCATAGAGTGCAAACTGAGAGCCTTCAAAGATTCGGCCAAAGGGTGAACACAACAATTGGTATATTTTCTAGTTTTCAATTTCATATATGTTAATGTATGAATGATTTTAAGTATATTGATATATGTTTTAAGCATTGAAACATATTAAATCACCATGAAGTTGGTTAGGCCGAGAGTGAGTAATGGGATATTGATTTATGTCCATATGATTTTAAGGCATAAATGGATTAATGTACATATGTTAATGATTATGGTATAATTAGAATAAATCAAATTGATTAATTAATACATGTAATTAGTTGGAAATCAAGGTGTTTGATAAAATGCCTAAATGAACTATATGATGGTTAGGAATGTTGCCAACCAAATGTTTGTGAAAATGCCTAAGTGAATTGGCTAAGAAAGAGACATGGCCGGCATGCCATGGTGTAACCGATGGCATAGGTAGCTCTCGGCCATGGCATGTGGCCGAGAGGCCCAATGGGCCAAGCCCAAATATTTTAGGCCCAATATGATGTAATGGGCCTAGGACAAGCACAATAAGAGTTGGTGGGTGCCATAAGCCCAATAGGCCCAACGAAAATGAATAGTAAAATGAAAATGAGCTTAAGGTATAGTTAGGCCCATTAAGGATTATTAAGGCCCATTAAGGGAAATAGACTGTATTTAATGTGAAATACAGTAGGAAAAGTGTAATTAACCTGATAAATGGTTATATGCAGCTCCAAAGAGTATTGGAGGAGCAAATCGGACTGCTGAAACGAGCAGCGCAGAGAAAGTGAAATTTCTCGAGTGATTGCAGGTAAGAGACTTTTGTGAGTAGTTAGAGATACCTGCACATATTTTCATCTGCTTTTACATTCACTTGAAAACTCCGGGGGTCAGAGAAAGTGAATAATAATTATTGCGACTCGATAGTGGTAAATTACGATTTTGCCCCTAGTTAGTCAAAAAGTAAACTTTTGTGAAAAGTTGCAAAAAGCATGGAAACTACTACTGTGAGTTTTTAACTGCTGTTTAGCATGAAAATAAATAGATGGGCTAATGATTTTAAGGTTGATGTGAATTAAGCACACTTTATAGTGCTGATTTTAACTTTTTGTAAATCATCCCTTTTTAAAGAGCCATCTATCATATTATGTGAGAATGAATCGTGCTAGAGCACAGCTCGCACGAGATTTCATATATTTTACACATACATTAGTGCTGAATTTTGATTCGCACTAGATTTCCATGACATGCATGATAGAGTACTGGAGTTCTTACTCGTACTCAGTTTTATATGATATATGCATGAGAGAGTGCTGGAGCAATTAGCTCGTACTCGAGTTTTACATGAGATACATGACAGAGTACTGGAGCGTTGCTCGTACTCGATTCTTCATTGGTTATACATGACATAGTACTGGAGCTATTGCTCGTACTTGATTTGATGATATTATGCATAGCATGGTACTGAAGCTATTGCTCGTACTTGATTTAATACAGGAACTATGCATTGACCTAGTTGCTGGAGGTTTACTCACACTAGAGTTGAGTTTGTGATGTGAAACAGTGTTTGAGCGGAGTGTCGACTGTGAGTCGCACTCAAGGCGCGCATTGTATGTGATATATAATACATGTTAAAACCAATGCCAGAGTCCTTGTGTGACTGTGTGTCACATCTTGTGAGAGGATATCCGCATGAGGGTAATATAGACGTGGTATGATATTCCATGGTTTGAGGGCTAAGACCTATGGCCGGCACGTCGACTGTGATGTAGGGTCCACGGGTGTACTTTGTACCCTGCCCGGGGCATGGGAGTACGCTGTACCGTGTGTTGTTGTATAACTGACGGTTGTAATGGACTGACCACCCTCCCATTGCAGCAGTGATGCTCCGTACACCGAGTACCGTGTTGCTTGGGATCACATGTCGGATATGATCATAGTTCAGGATACTATTTGCATTTCACCACAGTCTCACATGATATATCACATTGATTGACTGATTTAAATTGCGGACAAATCTGAGGGATGGGTCGGACTCCGATTTTGTGTTGTGAATTATTTAATGCCATATTTATTGTGATTTAAATATACATGGCATGATTTACATAATGGCATCAGTTATATACGATGCATTGTTTTGCACTACATGCCTACATTTGAGAAAGAAAGTATGATTTTTGTACATGGGATTTAATCTGTACAAGTATATATATTATATTTAAAGACATGCTTTTAAAGTGAGTAAAGGAAATAATGTTTTAAAGACATAGCATTATTTTGAGTAGATAGTGTAGATATCTACTTGCTTGTCTGATTTCCTTACTGAGCGCGTTGTATGCTCACCCCCTTTCTTTACATCTCTCTACAGAGCATCAGTAGAGCAAGAGCTATCGAGGGATAGTATTCCTGAGTCCACTGCTAGTTCCTATCGATCGCCAGGTATACAGATTTTGTACGGTTATGTATCTAAACATAGAAACAGCACAGTAATGTATACAATATTTATTATGGGGAATGTATTTGTATTAGATTTTATATAATCTCAGTTACAGTCAGTAATAGTATATATACATGTATGTATGATAATGCATATTATGGTAAGCGAGGAGTCTGACATCGAATCACAGCCCAACCATTGAAGAGAGGAAAGGTAAGTTAAAAATGCGAAAAATTTGTAGTAATTTTGGTTAAAGTCATGGATTGAGAATGGGGTCCTGACAACTGTTCACTTTCATTTTCTAGCTTAGATAGCATAATTCCATGGTAGCTTGGGTTCCTGTTGCATTTTCCGTTTAGAATTTTTTCTTTTTTAGTTGCTGATCGGTGATGGGTGTGGACTGAAGTTGTGCAGGACTGGAGGTTGTGATTCTCGGGTATTAGTACTGGTACAAGACAGCACATGAGCAGAATATGTTGAGGACCCATGCAGCAGAGAGTCGATCAGCAGATGGATAGCATCATGGTAGGAGCAGAACCAGTATAACGCCTGGACATGCGCTGGACAGGTCGAGAGCAGCAGCCCGGAGCAGCAGACAGTAGAGAGCTGGACAGACCGAGAGGCGTGGACAGACCGGATGCAGTGGACAGCATTGCCTGAAGACAAATTTTGCTGAAGAAGAACGTGTACAGTGCAATATGTCGGGACCACTTTGTTGCAAATCGAGCAAGGATGGGTTTGGCAGCACCACATTGTCTCATTTAAACTTCATGCTTTTATGTTAATTGTTTAATGTTTTATTATTAATTGTTAGCTTAGGTATAGTTTCTTTGTTTGGTAATTTAATTGTTAGTTTTAATTTTGATAGTAGTTGATTCTTTTTATAATATGATTTAGGACTTAATGTTAATGTAGAGTTTTTATGTTGCATTTAGAATTTGATTCATGCATTTTTAATTTAGTCTTTATCTTCATTAAATTTTAGTTTAGTTTAATTTACATTTTTATTAATTAGTTTAATTACATGCATATGTTATTTTAGGCTTGTTTAATTTTAGTTTAATTAATCTTGTTTCTTTATTTTCATTTTTGCATTTTAGTTTAATTGCCTTAATTAATTTTAATTGTTTTAATTATTTTTGTAGGTATTTGCTCGAAGCACTGTAAGTAAAGTTTGCTCTGTTTTATTTTCATCAGTTTATAATTGTTATTGTTTTCAGTTCTTTTAATTTCAGCTTGGTAGATCACCCACTTATCTTCAATTCGTAATTTGCTAGGATATACTTAGGGTAAGATTAACCGGTAGTTAATTAGGCTGATAACTTCTCTGTGGGACGATAATCTGGGACTCAAATCCCATTATTACTTGTACGACCCATGCACTTGCAGATAATACGTTTATATCGTACCAAGTTTTTGGCGCCGTTGCTGGGGAAATTTTAATTAGTCCTTAATTAATATCGATCAAATTATGCTTAGGTGTAATTCTAGCTTGTAAATAGTTAGGTTGTAAATATTTAGAGCCTTACTTAAGTTAGTTAAATTTTCTCATAATTAATTAAAAAAAATTTTGAAAAATTTAAAAACTTAAAAAATTTTCCAAGGACTTTGTGATGTTTGCATGCGTAGAGACAGGAATTATGATTGCTTTCCTTTAGATCCTAAAATTGAACGAACTCGTAGAAAAATTTGAAAGGATTTTAGGAAATTATTAGCTCCGCTGCAAAACACTAAGGCAAAAAATAGGGAAATTTAGACCGTTGGAGATTATGCAATGCCGACTATTGGAGGTTATTATACCGACATTAGGCCACCACCTGTCGCTACAAACAACTTCTAAATTAAGCCTTCCATCCTCCAGATGATCTAGACCTCTCTACAGTTCAGTGGCGTTCCGCACGATGACCCACATGCTCACCTCGGGCAATTCCTAGACCTGTGCAACACATTCAAGCACAATGGATTATTTGATGATGCGCTTAGGCTTAGATTATATCCCTTCTCACTTAGGGATAGGGCATGACACTGGTTAACCTCCTTCCCTCCAGGATCTATCTCTACTTAGGACGAGTTAGCCCATCAATTTTTAGCTAAGTTTTTCCCTCCCTCTAAAATGGCCAGACTTCGTAGCGACATATCTTCCTTTGCCCAGTTCGATTCTTAATCTCTTTACGAAGCATGGGAACGATATAAGGAGCTTCTTAGGAAGTGCCCTCACCATGGCCTACCTTTGTGGTTGCAAGTCCAGACCTTCTACAACGGACTTACATGCCAAACTAGGACCATTGTTGACGCCGCTGCGAGTGGAGCCTTGATGTACAAAACAGAGGAGGAAGCTTACGAGTTGTTGACAAGATGGCTGCTAACAATTATCTATGGTCCTCAGAGAGGCAATTGCCTAAGAAGTCGACAGGTATCTATGAGCTCGACACGCTGTCTACCTTGACCTTTCAAATCGCTAACCTTGCGAAGAAGGTAGAGTCACTCAGTACACAACATAATCCTTCCACCAGTCCTAATCCTGTCTATTCTGTACAATGTCCTTTTCTTTCTTGCGAGCTGTGTAGTGGTACCCACTCTGTAGATAGGTGTCCGCTCAACTTAGAATCGGTTCAGTACGTTACCCCTTCTCAGAAGCAACAAAACAACCCCTTTTCAAACACCTACAATTTAGGGTGGAGGAACTATCCTAGTTTTTCCTGGAGCCAAAATCAAGGGCAATCTTCTAACTCCATATCTGTAGGACCCCCTAGTTTTCAAGCTCCACTAGTTCAGGTACCACCACAGAATTCATTACCACATCGTCCCCATCCACCTCACTTTTATTAACCACCACCACCACCATTTATGCAGCCCCAACTTTACCATGCACCAGCAGTTGAGAAGAAGCCTATATTAGAGGAGATGTTCTCAACGATCTTGTAAAATCAAGTTGCTTTAATTAAGAACTTAGAGGTTCAGGTGGGACAAATAGCAAATGCTCTTAGTCAACATCCTCAAGGGACCCTTCCTAGTAACACTGAAGCTAATCTTGTTAGGTAAAGGGAGGGTATGGAACATGTTAAATCCATCACCCTTAGGAGCGGCAAAGAGCTAGATGAGCCATAAGTTAAGTCCAATCCTTTTGAGCCCATAGTTGAAAAACCCATAGGTTCTAAAGAAGCAGCTCAGAAAGAGCAGGAATCTAAAGATCAGGCTGCAAAGGAATCAAAGATAGGTGCTTCTTCATCTATACCTTCTTCTACTTCACAGCCTTCCCCACCCTCTGATGCTACACATGTTACCACTACATCCCTTCCAGTTAGACCACCAGTACCTTTTCCTCAGAGGTTCCAAAATCAAAAACCGGATCAACAATTTGCTAAATTCCTTGAGGTTTTTAAGAAGCTTCACATCAACATTCCTTTCGTAGATGCCTTAGAGCAAATGCCAAGTTATGTGAAGTTTTTGAAGGATATCCTCTCTAGGAAAATAAGATTAGAAGATTATGAGACGGTGGCCTTAACTGAGGAATGTAGTGCAATTATTCAGAGGAAATTACCCCCAAGCTCAAGGATCCCGGGAGTTTTACCATACCTTGCACGATAGGAAATCTGTTCTTTGATAGAGCCCTGTGTGATTTAGGAGCCAGTATCAATTTGATGCCTCTGTATATCTACCAAAAGTTAGGAATAGGGGATGTTAAACCTACCACAGTGACCCTTCAGCTAGCTGATCGATCAATTAAATATCCGAAGGGGGTCATTGAGGATGTGTTAGTAAAGGTGGACAAGTTTATTTTCCCTACGGATTTTATTGTATTAGACATGGAGGAAGACAGGGAAGTCCCCATTATACTAGGCAGACCTTTCTTAGCAACTGGTAGAACATTAATTGATGTACAAAAGGGGGAATTGACTATTAGAGTCCTAAATCAGGAGGTTACATTTCATGTTTTCAAACCTTTGAAGCTCCCTGATGACTCTCAAGAGTGTTTTAAGTTGGATGCTAATGAGGATATAAGGCTCGAGCATAAGAAATCCGAAAGAAGGATGTAAGTAGATAGAGCTCAGGAGGATTTAACTGTTAATATTTTGTCACCATTCTGGCTGATCCTCCTACTCTTCGCCCTGCTGCTGAGTGTTGTGTTCTTTAGCTGCATTTGAAGTGGCTTAATTTTTTCTTTTCACTTTGTATATAGTTCTTTTTCTTTTCCATTGTTTCTTTCTTTCTTTATTTTGCAGATTTCCTTTACAGTATTATGTTTTCAATCAAGCTTCAATTGTTCATCATCATCAGAAAGAGGGGTACTCTGTTCTTGAACTTCAATTCTTATATTATCTGCACACTGAGAACACTGTGCACTTTAAGTTTGGGGGAGGGGATATCACTTGAGCATTTTTCAAAAATTTGGCCAAAATTAAATTTTTTTTTCAAATTTTTTTCGAAATTATGAGCTTAAATTGTTTGATTTTGGGATGATTTAGGCTTAGCATATAGTTTTCCCATATTCAGATGATATGGCCCCATGATTTAGTCTGACTTTGATTGAATAAGAAGCATGATTATAGGAAAAGCATGAAGTTGAGTTCTTGAATTTGTCTTGATTCTGATTGTGATTTCCTCATTTTATGCACATGTCATGTCATGAATTTGTATATTTATTTAGAGAAAGCTTATGTGGACATAGGATTGCATTTGTTCAATTGATTTTGTGCATCATATTCTAGAATTTGTTTGATCTTATCTCGAGGTGAAATATTAGATCACACTTAATTAGAGAAATGATTTAGGTCATCTTTGGATCGTTTGAGCCTTTCTAGCCATCCTTGTACATATTTTACCCCTAGTCACCCATCTGGGCCAAATAAGCTTTTCTCTGTAAATACACCTGCATAATTTTCCTTAGCTTAAATACTTTGTTCCTATCCCTTACCCTGAAAGCATGAAAGTCATTGGGATATATTGTGAGCTTTGTACATATGGGTATCTGGTGATAGTGAAAAATTTGAAAAAAAAAAAGAAAAATGAAAAGAAAAAAATGAAAGAAAAAAAAAGAAGAAAGAAGAAGAAGAAGAATACAAAAATAGAATAAAATGTTTAACAAAAGAAATAAGTTTGGGTGAAATTATTTGAGCTCTTACATTAAAGATCCTGAAAGTAATGCATGTTAAGGGGTAATTAAACTTAAATCGACTTTATCATACCTTAGCCCCATCCTTACATTGCAAGCTTAATGAAGTCCTATTGATCTTTGATTGAGTGTGACTACATTAGTGGAGAGAGAAGTGAAAAGCAAACTTATAGGAATGATCACATGTCATTGACTTTGTATTCACTGTGTTTGCATAATCTGATTCGAATAATGTACTGTGAAGTGATTTTGACATTTTCACACACACACGACGAGTCCAATTTGGGTTAGGACTTATGATTGAAAAATTCTAAGTGTTGGACTTGTAATTGTGAGTCTTTGATTTCATAGTCTGTACTTTTTCTTTGAGGATAATATTGGGGAAATTATTGTGTTTAGTACTTGTCATTCCTACAATTATTTTGTTTTACTTGAGGACATGTAAAAGCTCATGTTTGGGGGTGTGATAATTCTATTTTTAATAGAATTATTTGTGCTTAATTTCCTAATTAATTATTTAAATCCCCATATTATTTTATTAATTATCCCCTTAATTAATTAAAATTCTTTAATGTGCAGGTAAACTAAATCCGGATGAAACTCAATCATTTCAGTCAAAAATGGACTGAAATCGAGCTAAAGGAGACTGGACCACTTCCAATTTGTAGACCGAGTCACCAGTCATTGGGACACGCGTGATGCCAGGTGTCCGTATTTTATTCGCTCCAAAACGATAAGATCAACGGATACCGTGCCAACCTTCTAGAAGACACATGCTGGGCCACATCGCACAGCCAATTGGACAAAAAGACGGGTGACGTGGAAATATATACTCTGCAGCAAATCAAATGAAGACAAGTGACCAAACAATGCCAACTCATCTAAGATGAAAAAATTACCATTGTACCCCTAAGTGTGTGTATAAATAGAATATGATGGCAATTGAAAGAAAGGAGGAAGTAGGGTAGGAGTAGTATAGAGTAATTTAGGAGTAGTTTTTAGAGTAAATTTTAGGGTAGTTTTAGAATAGTTTTATTTTAGTTTAAAGTTTTCATTGCTATTTTCTATCTTTCTTTGGTTTTCTTTTAGCTTTCACGTTAATGGTGACAGACACCATTGTTTAGACTTAGCAAGTTTGCATTTTTATCTTTGATACAATTTATTTTACTTTGAAGGAAAAGATCTCGTTGCTGTTACTACCATTGTTATTTTATTCTTCTGTTTCTTTTCATTTTTCCTTTACTGTTCAATTCTCGGGTAATGTAGAAGGCTGGTGATAGTAGCCATTTTGTATTCAGACCCTCTCAGCATTTTCTTTTATTAATGAAGTTTTTGGTTTCTTTCTTTTAATCTCTCTGTTCTGTTTATTTTTCATTTAATAATTATTCAGCAGCCACTAAGTTTTCATTCACATATAGTTCTAATTTAAGAAAAGCAAGGCCGGCTGATTGTGAAGGTCCGAAACAAGAGTCTTCCCTGGAAGCTACCGATTGCATAATCACATATGTGCAGTATTGGATAGATGAGAAGTGTTATTCCTCTCAGTTCTAATGTTTCAATATCATGCATTTTAGTTGCTTTCTATAGCATATCGTCGTCTTCACTGATAAGGTCTATATGTACGTGTGGTACCGAGAGGCGAACTTCGACTGGTGACTGATGAAGCAGAGAAGGAGGAAGTGGTTGCTGAAGTAGGACATGCTATTGTCGGGTTCTAGTGTGAAAAGCTGATCGGAGCAGAGCTGCGGTCGGTTCTACTGCCAGGAATGACGTTGGTGGCAAGGGACCGTGCTCTATTTTCTACTGCTTGTGTTTTTGCATCTATTTCTTTTAGCATTTCATAGTTATTTGTAGTCTCCATACTTCCTCGACTTAAATTTATGTCTCGATTATGCTCTGTTTTCATTCCTTAGTACTTTTCACTTTCATTTACTAGCTTAGAAAGCATTATTCCATGTTAGCTTGGGTTCCTGTTGCATTTTCCGTTTAGAATTTTTTTCTTTTTTAGTTGCTGATCGGTGCTGGCTGTGGACTGAAGCTGTGCAGGACTGGAGGTTCTGATTCTCGGGTATGAGTGCTGGTACAAGACAACACATGAGCAGAATATGTTGAGGACTTGTGCAGCAGAGAGTCGATCAGCACATGGATAGCAGGATGGCAGGAGCAGAACTAATATAACACCTGGACATGCGCTGGACAGGTCGAGCGCAGTAGCCCAGAGCAGCAAACAGCAGAGACCTGGATAGACTGAGAGGCGTGGACAGATCGGATGCAGTGGACAGCATTGCCTGAAGATAAATTTTGCTGAAGAAGAACGTGTACAGTGCAATATGTCAGGACCACTTTGTTGCAAATTGAGCAAGGCTGCGCTTGGCAGCACCACATTGTCGCATTTAAACTTCATGCTTTTATGTTAATTGTTTAATGTTTTATTATTAATTGTTAGCTTAGTTATAGTTTTAAATCAAATTGTAGGCTACTATAGTTTCTTTGTTTGGTAATTTAATTGTTAGTTTTAATTTTGATAATAGTTGATTTTTTTTATAATATGATTTAGGACTTAATGTTAATGTATAGTTTTTTTGTTGCATTTAGAATTTGATTCATGCATTTTTAATTTAGTCTTTATCTTCATTAAATTTTAATTTATTTTAATTTGCATTTTTATTAATTAGTTTAATTACATGCATATGTTATTTTAGGCTTGTTTAATTTTAGTTTAATTAATCTTGTTTCTTTATTTTCATTTTTGCATTTTAGTTTAATTGCCTTAATTAATTTTAACTGTTTTAATTATTTTTGTAGGTATTTGCTCGGAGCACTGTAAGTAAATTTTGCTATGTTTTATTTTCATCAGTTTATAATTGTTATTGTTTTCAGTTCTTTTAATTTCAGCTCGGTAGGTCATCCACTTATCTTCAATTTATAATTTGCTAGGATATACTTAGGGTAAGATTAACCGATAGTTAATTATGCTGATCAACTTCTCTATGGGACAATAATCCGGGACTCAAATCCCATTATTACTTGTACGACCCATGCACTTGCGGATAATACGTTTAGATCGTACCAGTGTTCCCTGACCATCATATACGATACCATCCCAAAGCTCTTCCTGCTCAACGCATCAATAACAACGTTATCCTTACCCGGATGATAAAGTATCACATAATCATTGTCCTTCAGAAGCTCTAGCAATCTTCTCTGTCTCATGTTCAATTTTTTCTACGAGAACAAATAATTGGGGCTCTTGTGGTCAGTAAATATCTGAAATTTCTTGTCGTATAAGTAGTGGTAGAATATCTTCAATGTAAACACTACTACTGCCAACTCCAAATCGTGGGTTGGGTAGTTCTTCTAAGGATCCTTTAGCTGTCTGGATCCATAAGTAACTACCTTCCCAACCTGCATTAATACACAGCCCAGTCCCTATTGTGAATCATCTGTATATATAGAAAAACCTCACGAGCTGGTAGGAGTAGTGAGAATCAGAGCGATGGTCAATCGACACTTCAACTCCTGAGAACTCCTCTCACAATCATCGTCCTACACAAATGCAACATTCTTCCGAGTGAGACGGGTCAGCAGTGCAGCCAACTTCAAAAATCCCTCAATGATCCTTCGATAATATCCAGCTAAACCTTGAAAACTCATGATCTCTGTGATTATCCTCGACTGTTCCCACTGAACTACAACCTCTGTCTTAGATGGATCTATTGAAACTCCATCCCTCGATATAACATGGCCTAGAAACGAAATTTGCTCTAGCCAAAAGTCACACTTACTGAGCTTAGCATACAACTCCTTCTCTCGGAGGGTTTGTAAAACAATCCTTAAGTGCTGCTCGTGTTCTTTCTTGGATTTCGAATACACCAAAATGTCATCGATAAAAACGATAACAAATCAATCCAAGTATGGCTTGAACACATCATTCATCAACGCCATAAAAGATGCGGGAGCATTAGTCAACTCGAATGGCATAACCATAAACTCATAATGTCCATACTGGGTACGAAAAGCTATTTTAAGTACATCTGCACTCTGAACTCTCAAGTGATAATATCTCGACCTCAGATCAGTCTTAGAAAAAACTTATGCTCCTCGTAGCTGATCTAACAAATCATCTATACGCGGAAGGGGATACTTATTCTTGATGGTAGCCTTATTCAACAATCTATAATCAATACACAATCGAAGGCTCCCATCATTCTTCTTCACAAATAAGACCAGAGCTCCCCAAGGTAAAACACTCGGTCTCACAAACCCCTTATCCAACAGTTCCTGCAACAACTTCTTGAGCTTCTCTAACTCAACCAAAGCCATTCGGTACGGTGGTTTGGAAATTGGCTCGGTACTAAGAACCAAATCTACACAAAATTTCATCTCTCTATCTGGTGGTAACCCTGACAACTCATCCGGAAAGACATCTGGGAACTCCCTTACCCTAGAGATATCTGCCAACTCCGGATGTGCCTTGTCCACATCAACCACAGACGCAATGAAACCTTTAACATATTGATTATTTAGTCAGCATAATAATTTACCTTTTAAATTACTACCATTACTTCTTTAATTTCTTTTCCGTAAACTTTAGGATATACTTTGCAGGGGTAGGAAACATAACTATCTTAGAATAACAATCTAAAATAGCATGGTTTGCAGCTAACTAATCCATTCCTAAGATTACATCAAAATCACTCATATTCAATAAAATGAGATTGGCTGACATATCCTTTTTCGCTGCTCTTAGCTTGTAGTCTTTATACACATAATCGACTTGCTGACTATTATTCATAGGCGTACTGATCAACATCATTCTACTTAACGATGTACGCTCCACATATTTTGATAACTTACATGCAAATGAAGGCGATACAAATGAATATGTGGCACCAGGATCAAATAAAACATATGCTTCAAGATAAAAACTCAAGATGGTACCTATAATCACATCCGATGAAGCATCAGCTATGCCCTGGTCCAAGGCCTGTACTCGTCTTCGACCAATCACCTGCTTCCCATTCTCTCCGGCTCTAGCTCTCCTCATCGAAGCAGAGGTATCAATAGGAGTTCTCTCCAGCTCTTTTTCCTTTTATGAGGCAGTCTCAATCCAATCTGGGCAAGCCCTCGCGATATGTCCTAGCTTCCCACATCTAAAACACACTCCGATAGTCATCAGACAAGGTCGATTGCCATGATATCTACCACATCTACGACACTGCTCGAAAGTTGTAAGACCCGAAGTTATTTAAAAACATGAAATGAATGAGTATTCGTGAAAGGAAGTCGGGTTAAATTAATCCCGAACACCTTGAAGGGCAAAACGGTCAAAAGATCGAATGTCGACATAAATTCGATGAGAAAATTTAATTAAAAATAATGGATTTGAGAATCTTGATCAATATCGAAGAAATAATTAAATTTCGGGTTAAATTGATTAAGATATGAAATTATTGGAATTAACCAAAAATTTCACATCGGGAAATAATCCCGAAAATAATCGAAAAATATACCGAAAAGTTGAAATAATATCGAGAAAATTATTTATTCATTAAATAAATTAAATAATAATTTATCTTAGATATTTTGGCAAAATAATAATATAATATTGAATAAAATAATAATAAAATTAAATAATAAATTAAATTAATTAAAAAAAAGAAAAGAAAAGAATCAGAAATTGAAAGTTTCGGGGAGTGAGAAGAAGGAAAACAGAAGCCAAAATCGAGGAGACCACCGGCGAGCCATCGGCGGCCAGAGACCCAGGTGAGGGCCGGCGAAGGCAACCTGACCCCGGGCGACTTCACAACGCCGATGACGCGCCGTGGAACTCGTCGGAGATCGGTGAATCGGGGAGAGAAGCCGTGGGAGAAAGAGCTCCGATTGGCAGCTACCGGCGTCGATTTGACCCTAACCACCGACCGTCGAAGGTTTCCCACGTGATACCAAGCAGATTGGTGGTGGCCATGGCCGACGAAATCGGCGTACGGCACTGGAAACGGCAGAAAGAGGAAATGGGTACCGACGGTGGAGAGAACAGGCCAGACCGACGACTTTTCGGCGGCCTTGGATGAAACCGAGGGTAGATTCGAGCTGCGGATGATCCCGCGGAGCTATTGGCGGCGGAAGCCGGTGGAGAATCGGCCAGCAAGGAGATGAACCAGCCGAACCAGATTGAACCGGTTGAACAAAACCAGTCTGAACTGGGTTGAACCGGTCTGAACCAATTTTGCCAAGAAAGAAGGGAAAAAGGGAGAAAAAGAGAAAAAAGGAAAAAGGGGAAGATTTTTGGGGTACACCGAACTTCGGGTATGTCGGTAAGAGGTCAAAAGTGACTGATTTGAATTTTGGGAAATTTATTTAAATTATATTTAATCGAAAAGTAACCCGGGATTAAATATATAATTGTGTAGTTTTACGATAAAGCCCGAAATAAGAGCCAATTGAGCTTCAATTTTCGTACCCCGCATCATATTGGGTAAGTAGATTTAATTTCGATAATATGAGTCCTTTAATACAGAGTTTCAATTATTTTACGGAATTTATGGATTAATTCTGTATAAAAAGGAATATTTATCGAAATTGCAACGTAATTACTGTAAATAGTATACGGGCTATCCAATGAGTTTGGAACGAAGCCCGATGATTATTGGTAAGCTGAATGAGCCCAGTAAACCCGAAGAAGGGATTTAAATAATATAAACTGGCTGAAAATGGGTTCGAGGTCCACTAAAGTGCTATTGGGCTCAATAAAGTAAAACGGACCCAGTACGTTAGATTCGATCAGTAAATGTGATATATTGATAAAAATAAGTGAATTAACCCAAAATATGTGGTTATATACAGTTTCGTAGACTTGGTTGACACGCAGTTGGACTGAGAGATCGGATATTATCAAGACGAGATAAGTTTGTGCGTGAATCGAGGTAAGGGAATTTTGTAGGCGCATAGAGATTTCTATACGTATTTATTGAGGGGATTTAAAGGGCTTAGAATTCCTTAAAGTATCTAGAAACGAAATAATAATTTTTGTGAAAATCGGGGCTTAGGTGAATAAAGAAAAAGATGATTTTACCCCTGGGAGTAAAATTTACCAAAAGGGTAGTAAGGCAGATAAATTGCATGATTTTCATGTTTTAATGTTTTATATGAATATATTGCTTTGATTTAAGCAAATATGCACATAGGTTGGCTGATGATTTTAAAAATTATACGAAAGGGAACTGATTTGTATCGGTTACGATTTTAAAGATGTTTTATCAAGATTGTGCCACCTATCATATTTATTCGAGTAAAAAGAGTGCTAGAGTATTACTCGCACTAAATTTTAATAATTTATTACTCATGAAAGCTGTACTAGAGCATTGCTCGTACGAAAAATTTGTGTGTGCATAAAACCGTGCTGGAGCTTCACTCGCACGAGATTTTAGATATCATGATATGCATAGCGTGGTCCTGGAGCTTCGCTTGCACTGGACGTGAGTTGGCATGCATATAGTCGTGCGGAAGCCTCCTTTAGACTGTGTCATAGAGAGTTGAGATGCTCACACGTATACTTTGAGACATGGGTTGGTTATCGACATAGTATTGAGGTGGATAAGACCTACGGCAGGCACCGCCAGACTATGATATGGGTCCATGGAGTACGATGTACCGTGTATGTCACATGGAGTACACTGTACCGTGCAGTCATGATGACTCGATGATGTTACATGATATTCTGGTGGGTAGGAATTGACCCCACCTCCCGTTGCAGTTGTGATACCCCACACATCGGGATCCGTGTAGCATGGGATCACAAGGACAAAGTATGGCCATAGTCCTCAATTTTCATATAGTAACCTACATGCCTCACATGATATCATATGGTCTGGATAGACCAGGACGAACCCGAGGGAGGGGTAATGTCCCGATTTATGTTTTTAAAAGAGATGTGATTTAATGAATCAAGGTATTCCCGAGAGATGGGTTTGACCTTGATGAGGTTGTTTTATGATGAAACAAATGAGTTTTAACATGATGAATTTATGATGAAACAAATAAGTTTTAAATGTGACGAGTATGAGATGACATACATGATGATTTTTCCATGTTTGTTTTATATGTCGATTTCATGATTTCTCTTATATGATATATACATACATGTGGCATCGTTTTAGTTATACCTCATGCTCCCAATGTAAACGATTTTATATCATGACATTATCAGCACATAGATAGTATAGTTATCTACCTGCTTACATTATTACCTTACTGAGCTGTTTATGCTCACCCTTTCATTTTCCACCCCATAGGGTATATTCAGTAGAAGAGAACGACAGTAGTCATATCCGCTGCTTCTTATCAAGACCAAATATACACATTTGTATAATTTTTGTATCTGAACATATAGAGGCACAGTACTGTACATGGATGTAATATTGGGGATGTATTTGTTTAAAATAAATTGATATGTAAATGAAATATGAAAATGAAATAGTAAATAGGTGAGAGGTGACTAACACCGAATCATAGCCCAACTGTTTAGTTGTGTAACTGTTCACAACGGGTAAGGAAATTAAAAAATGAAAAATTTACTGATTTTTGGGTAATTTGGGTATGGCAGAAAAGGTGGTATCAGAGCAGTGTTGGCCTGATATGAGTCGGTGTTAGTGGTTAAGTAAATTTACATCCCCATGTACTGTGCATTGTTTAGATACAATTGTGTATATTAAGGTAGAAGTGCAGCTAAGAATTTAGTTTCGAATGCAATAATATAGTTTTTTATAACTGATAACCGCTATGGTAGAGGGGCGAGTACACGTGCTCGAGGTCGTATAGATAGGCCTAAGAGTCAAATGAATCGTCACATGAGACTCAAGATGAGAGTGAGGTGGAGGCTGATGATGAGCATACTCCACAGGGTCCTATAAAGAGACCCAACAGTATTGAGACACGCTCCGAGAGGATGGAGTGAAGTGTAGAAAACATTTCTGAGTTGTTTACTCATTCTATGCATGTAGTTGAGGATAGGCAGGATAAAGCCTAAATAGATGCCTCAGACTATAGAGATTCATACACCCCTCCGGTAAATAGCGAAGTAAAGAAACAAATAGTTACTGAGGACTGGGTGAATGAGATAGCGAAGTTGTATGGATTGTTTTGGTGTATATCGACTGAAAAAGTGATTTTTAAAATACGTTTATGTTGGAGGGCGAGGCGGAGCATTGATGGAAGTCCGTTCGATCAATCTGAAGAGTTGGACGTCCAGAGCCGACATGAGAAATATTTCTGGATGTATTCTGATGACAGAATATTTCAGACACTACTTAAGGGAACTTACAGGTAAAATTTATTACACTGACCCAGAGACACTGGTTGATTGACAAGTATGACTCTCAGTGTGAGATCTGAGAATTTTAGATATATTTGAATGATGTAATATGAACTTGAAGTGTAATTTATTGAGCTAAGTGAATTGGGGAATGATAATTGGAGATTTATATGTTAAGTGTTTAAAATAAGTGTGAAGTTATGAGGACAGATCGATCTGGGAGAAGGAGAGATCGATCTGGTGAGTTAAAAATGACAAGGAAGGAAGAATTTGAGGAGCAGATCGATCTCCAATGGAAGAGGATCGATCTCCTTATGATTCTGTTTAAGAGAAGATCGATCTCATGAGGAAGAGATCGATCTCCAAATGATTCTGTTTGGGAGAAGATCGATCTCCTCAAGGAGCAAATCGATCTCATAAAGCCATAAAGAGATCGATCTCACTCCTCGACAGATTGATCTCCTAGGCATAAATTGCCCCAAATCGTCCCAAAATTCAAATGTAGATCGATCTCATCAAGA
Source organism: Firmiana major (assembly GCA_033439115.1). NCBI lineage: Eukaryota > Viridiplantae > Streptophyta > Magnoliopsida > Malvales > Malvaceae > Firmiana > Firmiana major. The sequence goes on along the minus strand of CM065896.1, from coordinate 31,464,260 downwards.
GCCAGATCGATCTCCTACCCTCAGCCTATATAAGGAACCCCTATTTTTCTCCTGCAATCTCACTTTCTCTCTCTTCCAACCCCCATTTTTTTCGAAACCTAGCTTTCTCACTCCTCCAAAGCACCCATTTTTGGCCAAATCAGAAGTTGTGGCAAGAAGAAAAGTTGTTCCTCATCAAAGGGAGAACAACATACTTGGAAATCGAAGGACGAATCGAATCGAGGCGTGGGTTGTGCGTCTCACAAGCTTTGGGCAATTTCTAAACCTCGATCTTGATATTTGAGATGATTTTGATGATAATGGTGGTTGTCATTGTGTTGAAATAGCTGAAAAATGATTAGGGATTGATGAAATTGCAATGTGGTTGGAGTGATAATGATATTTAGTAATTTTGGGAATTTGAGCTATAAATAGAAATTTAGACAATGTGGTGAATTAGCATAGATAATTGGCATGAGAAATGTAGAACGTTGAGATGCTGTGAATGGGAGTGTAGTTTGGGGTAGAGTTACGAGAATCAAGAGATTTGAGGTGTTATGAGCAATTATGCTCGATTTTGAGAATTGAGGTTGATGAGATAATTGAGTATTGATGTTTTAACATCGTTTGGACAGCTCGGGAGTTCCAGAGTGGAATGCGAGGCTAGTCCGTGATACGGGGGAAACGATTGCACTATACGAGGTGCAAGGAGGTAAGGGAAACTAAATCATTTGTGTATGTGATTTGCGAACTACTATAGCATGAATTGTGATTTATAAAACAAGCATGTTTAGTGTTGTGTTGTGATACAATTGCACACGATTTTTATAGCCGGTTGGAGCCCAATGTTTTTATGAGTTTATAACTGGGCTCTACGTTAAGGCAATATTGAGATTTGAGAAATGTGTGCGTGTTTTGCCGGTTGGGACTCGGTTTCAATATGTTTTGTGTTGAGTACAAAACGGTTTTCAAATGAGTTTTATGTGAGAAAAAACCACTATGAGTTCTACGTGAAGGCAAACTAGTCTTATGTGATTAAGACTTAGGTGTGTAATTTTGAGTACACACTGGGCATTGCTCTGGTAGCATGTAAGCCCGATTCTTCTCCGTTCTGGTAACGTGAGAATAACCTATTCTGTGGCTATGCCACGTATACTTGGTAGCCGTTGCCACGTGAGAAACCCTATTTGGTGGCCGTTGCCACTTGAGAAACCCTATTTGGTGGCCGTTGCCACGTGAGAAACCCTATTTGGTGGCCGTTGCCACGTGAGAACCCCATTTGGTGGCCGTTGCCACGTGAGAACCCTATTTGGTGGCCGTTGCCACTTGAGAAACCCTAATTGGTGGCCGTTACCACGTGAAACCCTATCCTGTGGCTGTGCCACATGTAAATTTAACTCAGTGGCTATGCCACGTGTGCTTAGTGGCTATGCCACGTGTGAATTTAAATCAGTGGCTATGCCACGTGTGTTTAGTGGCTGTGCCACGTGCATTATTATTATAGTGATTTTATCACGTTAATTGAGAAAGCGTTTATCGCATTATTTTCACATGCTTTGTTATTGCTCTAGACTGAGCCTTTTTACTTCATGTTTTCACATGATTTGAGACATGAGAATGTCGTTTTGAGTACTTTCATGCTAGGATTTTCAAATGAGATTAATGAGTTTCACATACAAATAAATATTTTGTGATGTGCATTTTGGTTTATGAAATGAGTCCCTTACCCCCTTTACTGAGCGATTTAGAAGCTCACCCTGTTTTCTTTCCCCCCAGATTTCTTCAAGTGAAAAGGGTTGTCCTGCGACGTACGGAGTAGTGGCTAGTGGAGGACTTGAGCTCCAGGCCATATATTGTATTTTGAGGTATCTTTTATCTTTTCATGTACCCAGACATTTACCATAATTGCAGACACTTGATGTATAACATTGTATGGGATGTATTACGATTAATTAACTTGAAATCAAGTAATGTATATGATATAATATATACTATTCAATGACGAGATCCTGAGGTATAATATAGGTGATGATGTATGACACTACACAGGAATGTACTCTTAATTGTGAATTAATGAATAAAAAGTTTTAAATTAGCCTTATTTTCTGCACTTTCGGGGCGTGACAGAGTTTTCTTGGTATCAGAGCTTAGGGTGTCTAGTACTGTCAGTGCCGGTTAAGTGAAATAGAATACATACCAAGTGTATGTAATAGTCTGGTCATGAACTGAAATTGAGGATTGAGATTTCAATCGATTTTGATATGTACGCGCAGGAGACGAGTTAAGATAGAGAATGAGTGGACGACGAGGTCGTTCGAGGAGGTAGGCAGAGTCCCCTCCGCCACCTGTCCCACAACCAGAGAGTCCTAACTCTCGATTTAATCAGATTGAGACCGATGTGAGGCAAGGTTTTGAGCAGATGGCAGCGTTATTCCCGCAACACTTTGGAGTTAATGCCTCGGGTACTACTCCTACACCACCACAAGGACCTCCCATACCCCCAATACCTCCCGTCACTCAGCCTGATGATAGAAGTATGGTCCGACTGAAGGATTTTTTGAAGATGAATCCACCCATGTTTAGGGGAAAGAAGGATCCTACAGAGGCTGAGGAGTGGCTGACGGAGTTGAGAATTATATTTGATTATCTGGGGTGCACCGATGTTAAAAGGGTCAGTATGAGTATCTATATGTTGAAAGGGAGAGCTCGAGATTGGTGGGGTACTACCTAGGGTATTCTGATGTCCCGCCAGGATGTGATTGGTTGGGAAGAGTTTCAGACAGCCTTTAGGACCCAATATGTACCACGAGCCGCCCAGAGAAAGAAACAGGCCGAGTTTTTGAGTTTGGTACAGGGTGACATGTCTGTGGATGACTATGAGAGCCAATTCATAGCGCTATTGAGATATGACCCAGATACCTTCAAGAGTGAAGAGCTCCGCACAGAGAAGTTTGTGTATGGGTTGAAGCCCGTCATCAGAGATAGATTGATAGGGCTATGTATTACTGAGTTTGGAGATGCTCTGAGACGAGCACAAGAGATTGAAAGAGGAATTGAGATGGTACAATCCCCGAATGAGCTCAGAGCGGTGAATAGAGATAAGGGCAAGAGGCCAGCGATTTTCCAAACAGAGGCTCGGAGAGGTTCCTTCAGAAGAGGAAGGATTGAGGTACAGAAGGGCAGATTAGAGAGACCCAGAGGGTACCCTAACATTAGAGAGACCCCTCGAGATGTCAGGCCAAAGACAAGGTTTTGCAGAAATTGTGGCCGAATGCATGAGGGAAGTTGTACTGGGTCGATCCATGGATGTTTTAGATGTGGAGACATGGGTCACATGGTGAAGGATTGCCCTCAACCTCAGAAACCACATGTATTGGAGCCCACTAGACAACAGCCTCAGAGAGTGAAGCCCCCAAGACGGGCCACTGCTGCAGAGAAAGGAAAGAGACCTGTTACCCAGGGACGTGTGTTTGCCCTAGATAAGGAGACTGCTGACACTTCTGCAGAAACTATAAGAGGTACACTCTCTGTCTGTAATCATAAGGCTCATGTGTTGATTGATTCAGGATCCACGCATTCGTTTATTTTTGAGCATTTTGCATGTAGATTAAACTTGAAGTTTGAACCTCTAGAATATATACTACATGTAAATACCCCTATGCGTGAATCCCAGAGAACTGAGTTAATCTGTAGAGGATGTGAGATAAAGGTGGGAGATAGAGGGATGTTAGCAGATCTAATCATGTTGAATATACATGGATTTGATGTAATTTTAGGAATGGATTGGTTGGCAGCCAATCGAGTGAGCGTAGATTGCTACACTAAGATTGTAACTTTCTCCCTACCTGAACCTTACAGTGTACGATTGAGATATTGAGGAAATGAATATGTGGAATTCTAGTAAGTAATTTGAGAATTTTAATATTATTTTGGAGAATATTAAATATGATTGTTCATGTGAAGGTTATGAGACACTCATCTCAGACGATGAGCGGGAACATCCGAGGATTGAGGATATACCTGTGGTTTGTGAATTTTTGGATGTTTTCCCAGATGAATTGCCAGGTTTACCACCAGAGAGAGAGCTGGAGTTTACCATTGATTTGGTACCAGATACTCAGCCGATCTCTAAACCTCCCTACAGGATGGCATTAGTGGAACTTGAGGAATTGAAGAAACAACTACAGGAGTTATTGGATCAAGGGTTCATTAGGCCCAGTGTTTCACCGTGGGGAGCACCGATTTTATTTGTCAAGAAGAAGGATGGTAGTCTCAGATTATGCGTAGACTATCGGTTGTTGAATAAAGCCACGGTGAAGAATAAATACCCATTGCCCAGGATTGATGATCTACTTGATCAGCTGAGTGGGGCATCAGTCTTTTCTAAGATTGATTTGAGATCGGGCTATCACCAATTAAGGATCAAGGAAGAAGATATTCCAAAGACGGCCTTCAGGACGAGGTATGGCCATTATGAATTTCTGGTGATGTCCTTTGGATTGATGAACGCCCCTGCAGCATTTATGAGATTGATGAACGAGATGTTCAGAGACTATCTAGATAAATTTGTGATAGTCTTTATTGATGATATCCGGGAATACTCTCAGTCGTATGAGGAGCATGCACAGCATTTGTGGTTAGTACTACAGATACTCCGAGATAAGCAATTATATGGAAAGCTTAGTAAGTGTGAGTTTTGGCTGGATCGGATAGCTTTCCTTGGTCATATAGTCTCAGAGGAAGGAGTATCAGTGGACCCAAGCAAGGTGGAGGCTGTGCTTAATTGGGAGAGACCGAGGATAGTTACTGAGGTACGAAGCTTCCTTGGTTTGGCAGGGTATTACAGAAGATTTGTGGAAGGATTTTCCCGGATTGCCGCCCCTTTGACTAAGCTCATGCGCAAAGAGACTCCATTTAAATGGACTGATCAATGTGGGCTCAGTTTTTAGGAATTAAAGAGGAGGTTGACAGTGGCACCTTGTTAACTATTCCTAAGGGATCAGGAGGATTTTCAGTGTATAGTAATGCATCTCATCAAGGATTAGGGTGTGTGCTTATGCAGCACGGAAGAGTAGTTGCATATGGATCGCGACAGCTGAAAGACCATGAGCGAAATTACCCCACGCATGATTTGGAGTTAGCCGCTGTGGTGTTTGCTTTGAAGATCTGGCGACACTACTTATATGGGGAAAGATTCCAGATCTTCACTGATCACAAGAGTTTAAGATATCTCTTTGATCAGAAAGAGTTAAACATGAGACAAAGGAGATGGATGGAACTCCTTAAGGATTATGACTGCGAGATTCTATATCATCCGGGCAAGGCGAATGTGGTTGCTGATGCCCTGAGCAGGAAGAGTATGATATCTGCTATGATGATCAGGGAATGGGATTTACTGGAGCAGTTTGTCGAACTTCGGATCAGAGTTAAAGAGATAGAGACTGGATTTGTGGCTAGCTTGCGAATAGAGCCCAGGATCATGGATCAGATTAGAACTGGGCAGCGCAGTGATCAGAGATTGATAGATATGGTTAGCCAAGCTGAATAGAGTTCGCAGTTGGATCTCACAGTCAGTGAGGATGGATTGTTGAGATCCAGAGGACTGATTTGTGTACCGGACGATGATACCCTGAAGAGACAGATACTGAGAGAATCCCACTGCTCGCGATACACCATGCACCCATGGAGTACTAAGATGTACCGAGACTTGAGAAAGGTGTATTGGTGGAGTGGTATGAAGCGAGACATGGCAGAGTATGTGGCCAGGTGTTTAGTATGCCAGCAAGTGAAAGCTGAGCATCGGAAGCCCGGAGGACTACTATAGCCCTTACCTGTACCTACATGGAAATGGGAGCATGTCACTACGGACTTTATTATGGGTTTACCGAGGACCCGAAGAGGTCATGACGCGATATGGGTCATTGTGGATAGATTGACCAAGAGTGCCCACTTCCTTTCCATCAAGAGCACAGATACTGTGGATGCCTTAGCTGAGATGTATGTCAGCGAGATAGCTAGATTACATGGGGCTCCAGTGAGTATTACTTCTGATAGAGATTCTCGGTTTACTTCCAGATTTTGGACCCAGTTTCAGGAGTCCATGGGATCTCGATTGAGTTTCAGTACCGCCTATCATCCTCAGACAGATGGTCAGTCAGAGAGGACTATTCAGACCCTGGAGGATATCTTGAGGGCGTGTACGATGGATTTTAAGGGATCATGGGATGATCACCTGCCCTATCAGAGTTTGCATACAATAACAGCTATCATGCGAGTATTAGAATGGCACCTTTTGAGGCTCTATATGGTAGGAGGTGTAGATCCCCTGTAGCTTGGGAAGAAGTCAGTGACAGAAAGATAAATGCTCCCGAGCTTATTGAGCAAGCCGTACAGAGTGTGAAACTCATATGTGAGAGGTTACGGGCTGCACAAAGTAGACAGAAAAGCTACGCGGATGTGCGTAGACGACCACTCGAGTTTGAGGTTGGTGATGCAGTATTTCTGATACATAGGACCATTCGAGATTCTTGAGAGAGTGGGAGAGGTAGCTTACAAATTAGCATTACCCCCACAGATGTCTAAAATACACAATGTTTTTCATGTGTCTATGTTGAGGAAGTACCACCGGACCCTTCTCATGTCATAGAGTATGACGAAATGGACATTCAAGAGGATATGAGCTACACTGAGGAACCCGTCTAGATTCTCAATAGAAGAGAGAAGGTACTGAGAACTAAGAGCATCCCATTAGTGAAAGTTTGTGGAAACATCACTCAATGGAAGAGGCAACGTGGGAACTAGAGAGTCTCATGAAGGAGAAATACCCCCATCTATTCGACTAGTTGAGTTGAATTTGGAGGACCAAATTCTTTTTAAGGTGGGGAGGATGTGAGATCTGAGAATTTTAGATATATTTGAATGATGTAATATGAACTTGAAGTGTAATTTATTGAGCTAAGTGAATTGGGGAATGATAATTGGAGATTTATATGTTAAGTGTTTAAAATAAGTGTGAAGTTATGAGGACAGATCGATCTTGGAGAAGGAGAGATCGATCTGGTGAGTTAAAAATGACAAGGAAGGAAGAATTTGAGGAGCAGATCGATCTCCAATGGAAGAGGATCGATCTCCTTATGATTCTGTTTGAGAGAAGATCGATCTCATGAGGAAGAGATCGATCTCCAAATGATTCTGTTTGGGAGAAGATCAATCTCCTCAAGGAGCAGATCGATCTCACTCCTCGACAGATCGATCTCCTAGGCATAAATTACCCCAAATCGTCCCAAAATTCAAATGCAGATCGATCTAATCAAGAGCCAGATCGATCTCCTACCCTCAGCCTATATAAGGAACCCTTGTTTTTCTCCTGCAATCTCACTTTCTCTCTCTTTCAACCCCCCATTTTTACCGAAACCTAGCTTTCTCACTCCTCCAAAGCACCCATTTTCGGCTAAATCAGAAGTTGTGGCAAGAAGGAAAGTTGTTCCTCATCAAAGGCAGAACAACAGACTTAGAAATCGAAGGACGAATCGAATCGAGGCGTGGGTTATGCGTCTCACAAGCTTTGGGTAATTTCTAAACCTCGATCTTGATATTTGAGATGATTTTGATGATAATGGTGGTTGTCATTGTGTTGAAATAGCTGAAAAATGATTAGGGATTGATGAAATTGCAATGTGGTTGGAGTGATAATGATATTTATCAATTTTGGGAATTTGAGCTATAAATAGAAATTTAGACAATGTGGTGAATTAGCATAGATAATTGGCATGAGAAATGTAGAACGTTGAGATGTTGTGAATGAGAGTGTAGTTTGGGGTAGAGTTACGAGAATCAAGAGATTTGAGGTGTTATGAGCAATTATGCTCGATTTTGAGAATTGAGGTTGATGAGATAATTGAGTATTGATATTTTAACATCGTTTGGACAGCTCGGGAGTTCCAGAGTGGAATGCGAGGCTAGTCCGTGATACGGGGGAAACGATTGCACTATACGAGGTGCAAAGAGGTAAGGGAAACTAAACCATTTGTGTATGTGATTTGCGAACTACTATAGCATGAATTGTGATTTATAAAACAAGCATGTTGAGTGTTGTGTTGTGATACAATTGCACACGATTTTTATAGCCGGTTGGAGCCCAATGTTTTTATGAGTTTATAACTGGGCTCTACGTTAAGGCAATATTGAGATTTGAGAAATGTGTGCGTGTTTTGCCGGTTGGGACTCGGTTTCAATATGTTTTGTGTTGAGTACAAAACGGTTTTCAAATGAGTTTTATGTGAGAAAAAAACCACTATGAGTTCTACGTGAAGGCAAACTAGTCTTATGTGATTAAGACTTAGGTGTGTAATTTTGAGTACACACCGGGCATTGCTCTGGTAGCATGTAAGCCCGATTCTTCTCCGTTTTGGTAACGTGAGAATAACCCATTCTGTGGCTATGCCACGTATACTTGGTGGCTGTTGCCACGTGAGAAACCCTATTTGGTGGCCGTTGCCACGTGAGAAACCCTATTTGGTGGCCGTTGCCACGTGAGAACCCCATTTGGTGGCCGTTGCCACGTGAGAACCCTATTTGGTGGCCGTTGCCACGTGAGAAACCCTAATTGGTGGCCGTTGCCACGTGAAACCCTATCCTGTGGCTGTGCCACGTGTAAATTTAACTCAGTGGCTATGCCACGTGTGCTTAGTGGCTATGCCACGTGTGAATTTAAATCAGTGGCTATGCCAAGTGTGTTTAGTGGCTGTGCCACGTGCATTATTATTATAGTGATTTTATCACGTTAATTGAGAAAGCGTTTATCGCATTATTTTCACATGCTTTGTTATTGCTCTAGACTGAGCCTTTTTACTTCATGTTTTCACATGATTTGAGACATGAGAATGTCATTTTGAGTACTTTCTTGCTAGGGTTTTCAAATGAGATTAATGAGTTTCACATACAAATAAATATTTTGTGATGTGCATTTTGGTTTATGAAATGAGTCCCTTACCCCCTTTACTGAGCGATTTAGAAGCTCACCCTGTTTTCTTTCCCCCCAGATTTCTTCAAGTGAAAAAGGTTGTCCTGCGACGTACGGAGTAGTGGCTAGTGGAGGACTTGAGCTCCAGGCCATATATTGTATTTTGAGGTATCTTTTATCTTTTCATGTACCCAGACATTTACCATAATTGCAGACACTTGATGTATAACATTGTATGGGATGTATTAGGATTAATTAACTTGAAATCAAGTAATGTATATGATATAATATATACTATTCAATGACGAGATCCTGAGGTATAATATAGGTGATGATGTATGACACTGCACAGGAATGCACTCTTAATTGTGAATTAATGAATAAAAAGTTTTAAATTAGCCATATTTTCCGCACTTCCGGGGCGTGACACTCAGTTTATATACCTCAGCAGATATTACCCCGACATTATGGGCAGTGAGAGTCGAAAAGCCCAAAAGTTCATGGAAGGACTCAAATTATCGATTAGAGTCTAATTGGCTCACTACTTATGTCGAGGCAGTGTGCAGAATACAGTTGCGTGAATAATATCATGTGTTGCACGCCTCTGAGATTGGGAAAGGTAGTAAGGGCCGAAATAGAGACAGAAGAGAATAGAAAATGACAGAGATGTCAGAGCGGGAAAGAGACCAGTTGGTAAGAGATTAGAGCTGATGAGTCACGGGGTAAGATGATTGGTAAGGCCCCAGTATATTCGATTTAACACTTATTAGGGGTATTGTGATTAGAGAACCCTAACCTGTTACGAAGTAGTGTAGCAGTGTAAGCAGTGTAGGATGTGTGGTAGATACCATGAAAGTAGGGCCTATACCTACACTTTATTGACTAAAATAGGCGTTAAGTGTGGTAAAACGGGCCAATTAATCAATGATTGCTCAGAGTTGGGTAAGACTGCCCTACAGAAGAGCAAAGAGATAAAGAAAACCTTATTGATATATCTGCACCGAAAAGGGAGGCCACAGCCGAAGAGAAAAGGGAAAGTAGGCTGTTGGACGAGGGCGAGTGTATGCCTTGGACCAGGACATTATTGATGTTTCATATGATATGGTGAAAGATACCACACTAGTTATGAATAGTGAAGTAATTATTTTAATTAATCCTGGTGCCATGTATTTAATCATACCGCCTTCATTTGTATATAAGTTAGTGAAAGAAGTGAATGCCTACACCTATGGGCACAATGCCGATAGTTAGTACCCCAATGAAGGAGGGTTAACTAATGAAATAATTATGAAGAAATTATAAGTTGAAAACGGGGGAAGAAGTATAAGTCAGCCGATTTTATTCAATGGACTATGAATAATTTGAAGTAATATTGAGAATAAATCTCAATTAGTTGGCTGCAAATTATGATGTTCAGAGTTCTATTCTAAGATAGTGATATAGTTACACTTGAAAAGTATACTGTAAGTTTTGACAAAAAAAAGAGGGGGTGTAGCGATTGAATTAAAGGAGTAAATGATTGTACTCACGGAATGAGTAATGACAGAGTTTGTTATAAGTGATATACGAAAGGAGATAAGCTTTTAGATGTGATAGATCCTGAATACAAAATCTATTGGAATAAGAGGCGTATGCAAGGTACGAATATTTGTGGTAGGTGAAATAATTTAGATTAAAGCAATTAGTAACGAATATGAATTGTGACTACATGGACTGATATGTAAAGTAAATGTAGTCAAGTCTAAAGGTTAATAAAGGTATTTCAAAATACCTCCCCGCTTGAAGACTTGACAACGTCTAGAAATATATATATATATATATATATATTCTATAACTTGAAATCGACTGTGGTAAGATATAAATTTAAAATTTGGATACTTTTACTAGTACGATAAAGAACTATAAAATTCGATTAATTATGAAGGTTAAAATATTAAAATTTAATAAAAGCCGTTAATATAAGAAAAAGGAAATGACGCGGGTTAGCATGGTGAACAGAAGCGATTTCAAAATGACATTATACGTTTATGCGTACATAGGTCAAGGATATGGGGATTGAAATATTTAGTGGAACATAACTACGAAGAGGTATTTAAACTTTACCTGGACCGATTTGTTGTCATTCATATTGATGATATTTTTGGTGTATTTACAGTCCAAGAAAAATCATAAGCAACAATTGAAAATTGTTTTTACAGATGATTTGTTGAGAATTCTCGAAATCGACTTTGTTGATACGTTTAACTTAGAAAAAGTTGTATTTGAATGGGATGATAGACATGACAGGAGTTTTGGTGTACTGAAGTAATAAACTGACCACCGCAATTATTCTCACCATAACCAACAGATTAAGAGGTTTCTCATGAGTCTATGGATACCTCAAAATAATGAATGGGCGGTGTATTGAAGCAAAATGAGATGATAGTCACGTATGGATCCAAACAGTTCAAGGATCATGAAAGGACTATCCGGCACATGATTTAAAGTTAACAGCGATAGTGGTTGTACTGAGTATATGACACTACTATGTATACCGTGAAAAATTTTAGGTATGCACTGATCATAAAAACTCCAAGTATCTGTTTTCACAGAAAGAGTCGGATATGAGAATAAAAAGGGTTAGAGCTTCTGAGAGATTATGACTGTGAAAATTGTACCACCCAGGAAAGGCTAATGTAATGGCTGATGCCATGAGCAGAAAGAGCCTCGAGATGGTATTACATATGATGGTCAGGGAGCGTGAGCTGTAAGCCTTAGTAGTGATGTGATCCCCTCTGATGATGACAGTGATTGTGTGACAGCTAGCCTGAGATTAGAACCGAATTTGAGTGACCGGATTTGACAGGCTTAGCGTGATGATCGGAATGGTGTCGATAGTGTGGGTTAGATTCAGATGGGTACAGTGACAGAGTTCACAGAGAGTGATGATGGTACTGAGGTTCAGAGACAGTACAATAATATAAGTGCTCCCCAAGACCATAGTTGATGGGATAATGTTATTGTCAGAAGCTCACTCTTTGAGATATACAGTGCATACGAAAAGTAATAAATATATCAAAATCTTAGAAAAGGGTATTGATGGTCAAATATGAAAAGAGACATAGTAGAGATTGTGAAAAAGTGTCTCGTATGTCAGCAGAGTAAGGTAGAACAATAGAAGTTTACAAGGTTATTACAATTTCTACCTATATTGACACGAAAATGGGAACAAGTTATCATGAATTTTGTGATGGGTTACAGAGGACCCGAATAAATCATAAGGCTATCTGGGTGATAGTCGATAGATTGACTAAGTCTACCCACTTTCTGATTAGGAAATCCCCAGATACTCTGAGTGTGTAGGCGAATTTATGTGTATGAAAAATTATGGAACACCAAGTATTTTTCCAGTGAGCATTGTATCATATAGGGATTTCATCTTCACTTTAAACTTCTGAGAATATTTTTCAAGAAGCTATGGGAACCCGACTGAGTGTTAGCACAGCTTTTCGTCCTCAGATAGATGGTCAGTCAGAGAGGACTGTACTGGTTCTGGAGGATATGATGAAAGTGTGTGCCATCGAGATTTGATAAGCTCCTGGGATGATCAATTGTTACTAATCGAATTCGCTAATAATGACAGTTGTCACTCGAGTATCGGGATAACATTATATGAGGCATGGTATGGCCGTAGGGATTGTTTCCCTGACTTAGATAAGAAAAAGTGGGTGACAGATAGAAAATTGTTCCCAAATTGGTAAGACAAACCTCTGAGGATGTTCAGTTAATTGTGAAGGATTAAGAACACCTTAGAGCATATAGAAAAGCTATGCTGACAAGAGACAGAAACCATTGAAATTCACCGAGGGTGAATTAGTATTGTTGGAAGTTACATGCCCTTAGGACATAGCATAAGGACGTAACGAGATTCGGAAAGAGATTGGACAAAGTGGGAGATAAGGCCTGTAGGTTGGCATTACCACCTGAATTAGTAGGCTTCCACAATGTGTCCTATCTTATGATGCTTCGAAAATACTATCCGGATCCAGCATATATGATCGGATATGAGCTCCAACAGTTTAGCTCAATGAAAGTATAACGTATGATTGAAAAATCGATTTGAGTATTAGAAGAAAGGAGAAAGTGTTGAGATTTAAGATGATCTCCCTAATTAAAGTATGTTGGTAGTATTACACTCCGATAAAAGTCAGTTGAGAATGACAGTACATGATACAATAGACGTACCCAGAGTTTTTTATGGATCCAATTAACTTGGTTCTAATTTGGAGGACCAAATTTCTTAAGTGGGGGAGATTTTGTAAGACCCGAATTTATTTAAAAACACGAAATGAATGAGTATTCGTGAAAGGAAGTCGGGTTAAATTAACCCTGAACACCTTGAAGGGCAAAACAGTCAAAAGATCAAATACCGGTATAAATTCGATGAGAAAATTTAATTAAAAATAATGGATTTGAGAATCTTGATCAATATCGAAGAAATAATTAAATTTCGGGTTAAATTGATCAAGATATGAAATTATTGGAATTAACCAAAAATTTCACATCGGGAAATAATCCCGAAAATAATCGAAAAATATATCGAAAAGCTGAAATAATACCGAGAAAATTATTTATTCATTAAATAAATTAAATAATAATTTATCTTAGATATTTTGGCAAAATAATAATATAATATTAAATAAAATAATAATAAAATTAAATAATAAATTAAATTAAATTAATTAAAAAAGAAAAGAAAAGAATCAGAAATTGAAAGTTTCGGGGAGAGAGAAGAAGGAAAACGGAAGCCAAAATTGAGGAGACCACCGGCGAGCCACCGGCGGCCAGAGACCCAAGCGAGGGCCGACGAAGGCAACCCGACCCCGGGCGACTTCACAACGCCGACGACGCCCCGTGGAACTCGTCGGAGATTGTCGAATCGGGGAGAGAAGCCGCGGGAGAAAGAGCTCCGATTGGCGGCTACCGACGTCGATTTGACCCCAACCACCGACCGTCGAAGGTTTCCCACGTGATGCCGAGAAGATTGGTGGTGGCCACGGTGGACGTAACCGGCGTACGGCACCAAAAACGGTGGAAAAAGGAAATGGGTACCGACGGTGGAGAGAACAGGCCGGACCGACGACTTTCTGGCGGCCTTGGATGAAACCGAGGGCAGATTTGAGCTGCGGACGATCCCACAGAGCTGCTGGTGGTGAAAGCCGGCGGAGAACCAGCCGGTAAGGAGATGAACCGACCGAACCGGATTAAACCGGTTGAACTGGACTGGTCTGAACCGGGTTGAACTGGACTGAACCGGTTCAGCCAAGAAAGGAGGGAAAAAAGTAGAAAAAGAGAAAAAAGGAAAAAGGGGAAGATTTTCGAGGGTACACCGAACTTCGGGCAAGTCGGTAAGAGGTCAAAAGTGACCGATTTGAATTTTGGGAAATTTATTTAAATTATGTTTAATCAAAAAGTAACCCGGGATTAAATATATAATTGTGCAGTTTTACGACAAAGCCCAAAACGAGAGCCGATTGAGCTTCGATTTTCGTACCCCGCATCATATTGGGTAAGTATATTTTAATTTCGATAATATGAGTCCTTTAATACAGAGTTTCGATTATTTTACGGAATTTATGGATTAATTCTGTATAGAAAGGAATATTTATCGAAATTGCAACGTAATTACCGTAAATAGTATACGGGCTATCCAATGAGTTTGGAATGAAGCCCGATGATTATTGGTAAGCTGAATGAGCCCAGTAAACCCGAAAAAGGGATTTAAATAATATAAACTGGCTGAAAACGGGCTCGAGGCCCATTAAAGTGCTATTGGGCTCAATAAAGTAAAACAGACCCAGTACGTTAGATTCGATCAGTAAATGTGATATATTGATAAACATAAGTGAATTAACCCAAAATATGTGGTTATATGCAGTTTCGTAGACTTGGTTGATGCGCAGTTGGACTGAGAGATCGGATATTATCGAGACGAGATAAGTTTACACGTGAATCGAGGTAAGGGAATTTTGTAGGTGCATAGAGATTTCTATACGTATTTATTGAGGGGATTTAAAGGGCTTAGAATTCCTTAAAGTATCTAGAAACGAAATAATAATTTTTACGAAAACTGGGGCTTAGGTGAATAAAGAAAAAGATGATTTTACCCCTGGGAGTAAAATTTACAAAAAGGGTAGTAAGGCAGATAAATTGCATGATTTTCATGTTTTAATGTTTTATATGAATATATTGCTTTGATTTAAGCAAATATGCACATAGGTTGGCTGTTGATTTTAAGAATTATATGAAAGGGAACCGGTTTGTATCGGTTACGATTTTAAAGATGTTTTATCAAGATTGAGCCACCTATCATATTTATTCGAGTAAAAAGAGTGCTAGAGTATTACTCGCACTAAATTTTACTGATTTATTACTCATGAAAGCCGTATTGGAGCATTGCTCGTACGAGAAATTTGTGTGTGCACAAAACCGTGCTGGAGCTTCGCTCGCACGAGATTTTAGATATCATGATATGCATAGCGTGGTGCTGGAGCTTAGCTCGCACTAGACGTGAGTTGACATGCATATAGTCGTGCGAAAGCCTCCTGTAGACTATGTGTCACAGAGAGTTGAGATGCTCGCACGTATACTTTGAGACATGGGTTGGTTATCGACATAGTATTGGGGTGGATAAGACCTACGGCAGGCACCCCCAGACTATGATATGGGTCCATGGAGTACGATGTACCGTGTATGTCACATGGAGTACGCTGTACCGTGCAGTCATGATGACTCGATGATGTTACATGATATTCTGGCGGGTAGGAATTGACCCCACCTCCCGTTGCAGTTGTGATACCCCGCACATCGGGATCCGTGTAGCATGGGATCACAAGGACAAAGTATAGCCATAGTCCTCGATTTTCATACAGTAACCTACATGCCTCACATGTTATCATATGGTCTGGATAGACCAGGACGAACCCGAGGGAGGGGTAATGTCTCGATTTATGTTTTTAAAAGAGATGTGATTTAATGAATCAAGGTATTCCCGAGAGATGGGTTTGACCTTGATGAGGTTGTTTTATGATGAAACCAATGAGTTTTAACGTGATGAATTTATGATGAAACAAATAAGTTTTAAATGTGACGAGCATGAGATGACATACATGATGATTTTTCCATGTTTGTTTTATATGTCGATTTCATGATTTCTCTTATATGATAAATACATACATGTGGCATCGTTTTAGTTATACCTCATGCTCCCAATGTAAACGATTTTATATCTTGACATTATCAGCACGTAGATAGTATAGTTATCTACCTGCTTACATTATTGCCTTACTGAGCCGTTTATGCTCACCCTTTCATTTTTCACCCCATAGGGTATATTCATAGAAGAGAACGACAGTAGTCATATCCGCTGCTTCTTATCAAGACCAGGTATACACATTTGTATAATTTTTGTATTTGAACATATAGAGGCACAGTACTATACATGGATGTAATATTGGGGATGTATTTGTTTAAAATAAATTGATATGTAAATGAAATATGAAAATGGAATGGTAAATAGGTAAGAGGTGACTAACACCGAATCATAGCCCAACTGTTTAGTAGTGTAACTGTTCACGACGGGTAAGGAAATTAAAAAGCGAAAAATTTACTCTGATTTTTAGGTAATTTAGGTCGTGACAGGTAGTAGGCCTTTATCCTCCAATAACTATGCCTCTAGCTGGGGCTATGGTCGGATATACAGGAGGTCTAATACTCTTCTCCCGTATCTCTTCAATCTGAGGTCTATTATCGAAGAGTCTCTTCCCTCCTCGATAACCAAACCCTCTATCGCTTGCTGGCCTCTTCCTATCTCTATCCCTGCTCCTGCTAATCTTCATAAACTCAAAGACATTCCTCTTATAGTCCTGCTCACATAATTCTGCCCTACGCACTGCCTCCTTATATGAAGGAATGTCTAACAGCACCAGTCTAGACCGTATCGTTGGTCTTAGTCAATCTACAAACCTCCTGACCTTATTGGTCTCACTGATCATCGTATCAGGGTCGTAACTTCTAAAGGACATACACTTCTTATCATACTCATCCATTGAACTGTTCCCCTGGATCAACCCCAAAATTTCCATCTACAGCTTTCGCTACGCTGTATCTAGAACATACTACCTCCTAAAGGCATTCAAAAAGATCTCCTAACTGATCTTAGAGTGTCGGGCTCTCAGTATCAGTCTGGTAGACTTCCACCAATGTTCTGCCACTCCCTTCAGCATGAATACGACAAAAGCAACCATCTCAGATGTAGTACACTCTATCTAATCATACAATTTCTCTATCTCGCTTACCCAGTCCTCTGTAACTACTATGTGCTTTACCCCACTGAATGACGACGATCTAAACTTTTGAAACTACCGTAATCTATGCAACTCACATCCATATCCCAGTCCACCACTGCCCTATCGTGGTGCGACAAGAAAAGGTGTATCTTGAACTAGTGGGGTGTAGGAGTATCTGTAGGCTGTGGCGTCTGTGTAGGTGTGTCTGAAATAGTTGCCTATCCAAAACTAGTAGCCCGTGCCTCTGGGCCCTGTCTACCTCAGCTTCGTATACAGACTGAGCAAATAGCTCAATCATAGTTTTTATACTTCACTCTATCTTGGCAACTCGTGCCTTAACACTCAATGGTCATTCTGTGGGACACTACAGAGCATGATTGGATGAGGACTCATCTTGATCCTCAGGCCTACCTCTAGGGCCTCTAGCTCGACCTCTTACCCCTCTATAGTATTAGCCATAATGGCTCGATTCCTACATTCACATCCATTGCTTAGTCAATTCTCATCTCGGAATACACATTTGTATATAAATAAAGCACAGTAATATGTGGATGTAAACTTTTCAAACCACTAACATCGACTCATATCAGACCAAGTTTGCTCTGATACCACTTCTGTCACGACGTACTTTACCTAAAATTACTACAAAATTTTCACTCTTTTCTTACCTTTCCCTTCGTGACAATTTCTAATATTCGTTGGGTTGTGATTCGATATTAGTCACATTTTCCTTACTTACCTTATCATCCATTGTATGTCATACATACATGTCAATATAAACTATTGATTGACTGTAAATATTATAATCTTATAAGTGAACTCACGTATATTTATATAAAAATACATCCCCAAAATTGCATTCATCTACATCACTGTGCTGTTATATGTTCAGATACAAAATCGTACGAATGTGTATATCTTTCGGTTGACGGGAATGCAATGGACTATAGGAATGCAGGTCTTCGGCCGTACTCTATCTATTGCGAATGCTCTGTAGAGAGGGGAAAATGAAATGGGTGAGCTCACTAGCTCAGTAAGGCAATTATGCAAGCAAGTAGATAACTACGCTATCTATATGAACATAATGCCATGCTGTAAATCATTATATTTCAATTAGTATCCCAAGCATGAAGCTTTTTATATAAAACTTATGCAATTCATATATACATTCACTCGTATATATAGAAGTCATGCTTTATTTATAAGCAAAACATTGCATTCCCATATGAAGCTTACAAAACATATCATGCTATTTCATTTCAATCAAAACAATATGGCATTTCATCACGTAAAAACATTTAAATTGAGGCTCAACCCATCCCTCAGGTTTACCTTGGTTCCTAAATATTTGCATTTATATCAAACCACAAAACATTTATCGAGGCTTGACCCATCCCTCAGGTTTACCCTTCTTTTCATGAAATCATGTAACATAATCAAGTGAGAGTGGCTACTACTGTGATAATTTCAAAGACTATGATCATATCACAAATTGGTCATCCCAGGCTACACAGATCCTAGTGTGCGGGGCATCACAGCTGCAATGGTAGGTGGGTCAAATCCTACCCACCAACTAATAACTCCACAACTCCATATATCTACTCAACACCAAATACTCACGATACAACATACTCCGTGTCCCGTACACGGTACAACGTACTTCGTGGACCCTATTTCACATCGATAGTCAATGCTATGTCTAAAAATACACGTACGAGCATCTCATACGTGTGACACACAGTCTACACGAGGCTTTCAGCACGGCTCTTTATGTCATTCATTTCAAAGCAAGTAGGTATGAGTAAACTCTAACACAGTTTCATGCAAAATCATATAAAATCTAGTGCGAGTAAGGTTCCGACACTATATCATGTACAAATAATGTAAAATCGAGTATAAACAATGTTCCATTACTTTGTCATGCATATTATGTAAAATTTAGTGCGAGTAATCACTCCAGCACTAATTTAAGTAGAAAACATATAAAATCCAGTGCGAGCAGTGCTTTAGCACGATTTGTTTTCATACAACTTGATAGATGGCTCATTTTAAAGAGATTAACTCTATTAAATCAAATCAACACCATATTATGTTGTTTTCACATATATCATGAAAACATCGGCCAATCTAGCTATGCATCTGCTAAACAACAGTAAAAACACTCAAAAACATGCTTTCCATGCTTTTTAGAACTTTTCCTAACTTTTCTAATTTTACCCTTAATAGGGGTAAAATGGTAATTTACCTATATCGAGTCTATATAAAATTTAATTCACTTTCTCTGACCTTTAGACTTTTTCAGTGTATGTAACAAGCTGACAAAAATACATGCAAATATCTCAACATCTCAGAAAATTCCCTTACCTCGAATCACGTCGAGTAAATTCACTTTCCCAACGCTACTCGATCGCGTAATCCGATTAGCTCCCAATATAATCTTTGGAGCTACATATAACCATTTATTAGGTTAATTACACTTTTTCAACTGTATTTTGCTTTTAGTACAGTCTATTTCACTTAATGGGCCCGTTTACTCTTATTGGGCCTAATTGCATCTTAATAGGCCTAACGCTGTCTTAAGCCCATTTCACTTTACTATTCATTTACCTAGGCCAATTAGGCTTGTAGGGCCCACTAACTCTTATTGGGCTTGGTCCGAGGCCCATCATCCTTTATTGGGCTGAAACAAATTCGGCTTGGCCTATTTGGCCTCTCGAATATGCCATGTGGCTGAGAGCCATCGTGCTGCCCATGGCCAACGGTCATCCCTCATCACACCACCCTTGGCCAATTTGCTAGCCATTCACTTAAGCATTTCATCAGACACATTATATGCATACCGTAAGCCTTTAGTTTTTGTTCATTAAGGCATTTTATCCAACACCTTAAATGCCATCATCAATTCATCAACCAATTGACCAAATTGATTAAAATTAACTATGCCATAATAATGTATACATGTTTACCAACCTATCCATGTCTTAAAATCATTTGGGTATTCATCAAAACCTATTTACCTATTTTTGGCCAACATGTTTTCTTAGTGATTTTGTGTGTTTTGATCCATAAAACACACACCAATCATCTTAGAATAATTCCTAGATTAACATACTAGAAGTTGGAAGCTTGAAAACTCACCTAGCTTGGTGTTTTCACTTTTTTCGAAACTTTGCTTGATTTTTGCACCCTTCAATTTGGCTCCTTGATAGCTAATTCCAAAGTATGTTAATCCTCTCTCAATTTGGAACAACTTTCATGAAGATCACTTGTTCCAAATATGTCTCTAAGTTAGTGTTTTCTAGTGAGATAAAGCTTGAAAGTTTATGTTTTAATGGTTTCCTTGCTTTGGCTGAGAGCTATGGAGAAGAAGACTAATGTTTGGCTGATTTTTCCTTAGCCAATTTCATTCATTTAGCCTAAATTTTTCTGCCCACCAATTGGGCTTAGTAATGGATTTGAGCTTGGTAACAATTGGTCTTAGTTTTGGGCTTAAGCATAAAACTAATGGGCTTGGTTTTGGGCTTTGCATTTTTGGCTTTTGGTTTGGGCTAGAAATTTTACTACCACTTGGGCCTTCAATTGGGTTAATATTAGGCCCACTAAATGGCCCAACCATTCGGCCCACTTTGGATCCACCTTAATTGTCTTTAAAATTTTCACCAATTGGCCCATTGATTTCTACTCATTTAATTTAATCCTGATTTTAATTAAATTAATTTTCCCTACTTAAGGAATTGAAGATTGAGTGTTTTAGCTAAAAATATTACTTCTGCACTTTTTAACATTGGTTAGGTTGACTTTTAACCATGGTTAGTTAACTATGGTCAAAGTCAACATTTCTTAACTAACCTTGACTTTTCTTGAACATTGACTACGTTTGACTTTTTTTTAAAAATCCAAAAGTGTCAGTTCTCATGGTTAACACACTCATCTCTGCATTTTGGTCCTTTTTCGGAAGTAAAATAGCTAAAAACACCTTGAACAGACCTTTTTGAGCTCGTTTAGCCCTCTTTTGTCTTTTCCTCTACCTCGACATATTCAGAAATAAAACCAAACCAACTTTCCTTCATGAACCCTCTATATTTTGACATTTTAAGTTCTTCTCTTCAATCAGAAGGATTTGAATCCCTTCGATTTAGCCTGTGGCCATCTCGGCCCTTGTTTGCCCCTTTACATGACTTAAATGCATTTAATCAGTTCACTAATATTTTCATTTCAGTAAATACTGTTCTTATGATTCGATTAACATAACCAAATGTTTACACATAGGAATCATAAGGTACATAGTAAATTATGTGTCTTACATCCTTTTAGAAAGCCATCGTAGGCTTCCTTGCATGTTTCTAATTGTGAACTTTTTTTGGCCACCTTCTAGTCATTTTTTGAAGTTGGTCAAGGAGAACAAAATCTTTCTCGTGAGGTCCTCTAACACATATAAAAAGATCAACCTCATATCAATTGACTTGGTAGGTGAAAAATTAGAGAGAAGAACAGGGGTAGAATCTTCCCTATTTCATATGTAAGAGAAACTTGGAGTTTTTGATTTCTTAGCTATTTGAGCTTGTTTAAGATGATTCTAAGTTGTATACATGTTTATTTACAGCTGAGGAACATTTTTGGAGCAAGAAATTGAGGTCAAAGTTGGTCAAGAAGGTGAGGAAGTTGATGGAAGATGATGATTGAGATATATGTTGATGTTTAATAGTTTTATGTGATTTTTACTAAAGTAGAATTTGAAGATATATTTTTTAAAGTGAACTTGAGTTTCAGCCAGCCCTTGGATAATATAGAGAAGATGATATTTGATTGAATTAAGTGTTGTGGAATGTTAGTTTAATACCAAAAATTTCATTTTATAGCTTGGTTTAATCGAATACTGTAAAAGTGTGGAAATTTGGAAATTTGATAAGTTGTAAAGTGTTGACTAGAGACTTGAATATGTGTTTAGACTATTAAGTTGATAAGTTCAAAGTTAAAGGAAAAGAATTTATCGAAATAGCTAACATCGACACGTTTATCAGTAAAATCGAAAAAGTAAGAAAAATAGGCGAAAAAAGGGCTAGTTAGCAAGATTTAAGTTGTAAGATGCATGTGAATGTAAATAAAGATGAATTGGATACTATTTGGATATAATGAGACTGTTTATGGTAGCTAGCACTGTAGGCATGTAAATCGAGGTGAGCCGATATCCGAGCGATACGTGGTGTCCCAATTTTGTATAGGTCAAGGATGTAATTTATTGTGGTAATGATATTCCCTGCCTATAAATAAATATTTGATTGATGTTTAAAAATACATGAAAATCCCTAGTTAACGAAAAAATTTCATGAAACCTTTTTAGTAAAATAAGCGCAAATTTCAAACAACCTTAAGCCCATATTTACTTACTTACGAGTGCATGATTTTTGTACAATTTTATAACTATGATTATTTGTGTAACAAGCATGTATAGATGTGATTTCTGAGGCCTGATTTTCGCTATTGTGCAAATAATTTTGAAATGATTTCAATATGATAATAAGTATGATTTGAGACTAAAGGCTTTCTATAGCGTGTGAGTCAAGGTAAACCTGGGGTCGACAAGGGAATGCTAGTCGACGACCTATGAATGGGCTGGGTCTTGACAATAACATGAGTATTTCTATGTATTTATCATACCGCCTTTGTGGCGTTTCCGTTTCTGCCTGTGTGGTGTTTTTCGTTATGTTGTAGGACTCTGGCCCAGTCTACAGCCCTACAATGGCCATAGGTATTCTGTTCCCTCTTCGAAAGATATCCTCTTTTGAGGATGATATGGTTATTACCCACATGAAAGTGATATTGATTGCCTAGTCTCCACGTTTTGACATTGTTTATCATTTTTAAGTACGATTTAATTATGATTTCTGTATAGTTATGTAATTATCTTTTGATTATGTTTCGTTTTCATATGTGACTTTGAAGTGTCGTTTTGAATTAAGAAATATATGAAGTATATTTTTGGGTATATAAAAAGGATATGTATTAAGTATGCCATTTTACATTTTCTAACAGTTTCGATCCAAAAATGGACTCTATTTTTTTCACATCATCATTTTATTAAATGTTTTGGATGTTATTGCGATTTTAAAAGCACTCCTTACTGGGCCATCCGGAAGCTCACCCCCATTTTCCATCCTTCCAGATTATTTATAGTAATCACTCTCTTGCTTATCATGTACACAGAGTAGGCTAGTGGACGCAACTCTCCCCAGGCTACTTTTTGTACATGCCTTAGGTATATTTCACTTATATCCAGATTGTAACGACCCGAAGATTGCAAATTTTCATTAATTTCTTGCGGAAGTATAAAATTTTGGGCTAAATTTTTCATTTTTCTTTCCATACTTGTTTGTCATGTGAGTACAGTCTTGAAATATTTCTAGGTCTTGAACTACCTAGCCTGTTTAAGGTTATGAACCTAAGGTCCCAGTCTAACTTCTTATTTAACTTGTTTTAATCATTTCTTAATTTAATACATATCTCGACACATATACTGAAAGGTAACTGTGAGACCCCATATATGTATGACTTTGTAATATATGTAAAGGAACTATAAGAGAAATGATTGTAAAACATGCAAATGTGAATGAATTGCAAAGGAGAACGAATGAGTATCATGGATGCATGTAAAGGTTAGATAATGACTTAAAACACACAACGATAAAGCATGGATTACGAAATTGTATATCTATTCCGATTTTCGAGCAATGCACACAAGCTCCATGTCATGACCCATTTTATCCTCTTAACTGAAAATCACTATAAATTTTTTGCATTTTTCCTTTCCTTACCCGGTCGTGAACAAACTCACCATTATACAGTTGGGCAGTAAGTCAATAATAGACATCACTCCACATTCATTCTCAATTAAATCAAAGAAAGTGTCATTCATTGAAAGTTAAGTTATACATGATACGTTTTCTAACTTTTACACCCCCCACATTACAATACAAAATGACTACTGTGCCTTTACATGTTTAGATACAAAAAGAATCCATGTGTGTATACCTTTTTGGCGATGGAAGCAGCAGATGTCCAAAATAAAAATGCCTCAGTCCTCACTGGGCTGCTATGTACGCTCTGTAGAGGGGGAAAATAGAGAGGGATGAGCAACCACACGCTCAGTAAGGCAATAATGCAAGCATGGTAGATAACGACTCTATCTACATGCTGATAATGTATGCATAAATCATTTATAATAGGAGCATGAGGAAGTAAAACTATGCTATATGAGTATACATATATCATGTGTTGTAAATCATGGAATTAGGCATATAAAACATGGATTAATCAACATGTAAAGTCATCTCATGCTCATTCTCATTAAATCTCATCACAAAAAGGGAAATTCTTTTAAGAAACATTCTTTTCAAATCACATCACAATTCTCTTTTCAAATTTCATCACTTCTCATCATAAATCAAATCATCATTTCATTAAATCACAAATCCCACAAGGCTCGACCCCTCCCTCGGGTCTACCCTGGACAAGTCACAATCACACTCATGTATAAAAATCATGTGGTATTATGTAAAAAGAGATGAAACAGGTCACTATATCACAATAGACTATGTTGGCTAACTATGTCACAAATCATCCCAGACCACACGGATCCCGGTGTGCGGGGTATCATGTTGGAACGAAGGTGGGTTTGTTCTCCGCCAAACTTTCTCATCAGTAACTCAACCACGCGGTACAACGTACTCCATGTGATATACACGGTACAACATACTCCGCAGACCCACATCATGGTTAGGGGTGCCAGCAGTAGGTCTTATCTACCCCGAAGCCATGTGTAACCGATATTGTCTCAAGTGCACGTGGGAGTATTTTCTTTGGTGTTAGGTCTTAGCCCCTCATGGCCTTGCTTGCCCTTTTGGGTTCCCTGAACACCATATCAGGTCCTAGCCCCTCATGGCCTTGCTCACCCCGTTTGGGTTCCCTGAATTAATCCGTATTACCCTTACCACGACATCATACATACCACAGTGTGAAAACTTGTGCGAGCTAAGCTCCAGCACGATTCATGCATCATAAATAAATCACCTCGTACGAGCAACGCTCTAGTACGACATTTATACAATAAAAACATGAAGGAAACCACATACGAGCATAGCTCCAATACAATTTATAAAACATCATCACAATCGAATTAAGGTCCGAGCTAAGCTCCAGCACATTTCATACAAATGAAAGCATCAAAATCCAGTGCGAGCGAGGCTCCAGCAGATTTAATTCACACAAACACGATAGGAGGCTCATATACATTTAAAACAATCTCAAAATCATGACTAGCACCTCACACGTACTATTTCACAAAGCCATTTAAACACTAGCTAACCCATACATTAATTCGCTCAAAACAAAGCAATGTGTTTTGTGAAAACATTCAAACACGTGATTTATGCAATTATTAGCCTTACTATCCCCTTATTATGAAACCCACTTCAAAAACCAAATCATATATACTTACTCGTAATTATTCACGCATATCATCAATCACTTTTCTTAAACATTCATGCATTTCTTAAATGCCCTATATTCACCTACGAGTTCAAAGTACGAGTAACTATCTCTATATACTTACAGAATTCCCTTACCTAAAATCGAGTTGCGCGATTCCACTTCCTTAGAGCTGCTTACTTGTGCGGTCTGATTCATCTCCAACAAACTCTCCAGAACTGCACAAAGTCGTATATCATATCGATTTAGTCCATATTACTTAACTTTGGTGTTTGCTATAGTCGATTTAACCTATAGTCTCCATTAACACTTATAAGGCCTAGTTTTATCGTTCTACTCGTATTTCAAGTCTACTGATTTCTGTTAGGCCTATTGGTTCATACAAAATCGATATTAAGCTCATAGTGTTCATATTTCATCAATTTCTTCACTGTGGCATTTTATCAAACATTTTACATACTCATTTTCATAAATCCTCTAAACTCACA
The DNA here is from genome assembly GCA_033439115.1 of Firmiana major. Classification (NCBI taxonomy): domain Eukaryota; kingdom Viridiplantae; phylum Streptophyta; class Magnoliopsida; order Malvales; family Malvaceae; genus Firmiana; species Firmiana major. The sequence goes on along the minus strand of CM065896.1, from coordinate 31,438,020 downwards.
ATGTGGCTTCATTTAACCATTAAAAATCATTCATCTTACTTCAATAACAACTTATCATAATCCATAAACCACCAACTCCTCAAAATCAAACTTTCTCACACTAACCCATTTTATTTTCTAGGTCACCCTAGTGCCATCATAACCTAGGTAGTTTTAACCATCAATACACATGTCAATCAGCTCCAAAATCAATAAATAGCCAAATGTACTTGGGCTGAGGTGTTAGAAACTTTCCAATATAATATCCTTTCTTGCTCTAAATGAAAATACAGCTTGCTCCTTCAATACCACAAATGAGGCTTTGAATCCAAAGTATATTGTTCTTCTCTTTTATAGGAACAACTTTGTATCTAATGGTCTTTCCTCAAATCTTACTGGAAATGGGTGGATTGAGGAGTGAGAAATGAGGTTTTAGGTTGAAATGGAAGAAAGAGATTGTTTCCCAAAATTTGCAGATTTTACTGCTCCTATTTATAGAAATTGCTTGATGAGATCGATCTGTCGAAGCATGAGATCGATCTGGTCCTCTTAAATCCCTTATTTTCACACCAATTTGAATGCATGAGATCGATCTTCTCATTACATAATGTTTAACAGATCGATCTGGCTCCATTGGAGATCGATCTGTCTTGTTCTATTGCTCAAATAAGAGCATTTTGGCTCTTCCAAATTGATCTCTCATACTATGAGATCGATCTGGCCTTCATATTTCCATATTTTTTTTGCAGTTTTCTGCAGCAACTCATACCCAACTTCATACATTTTGCTTCCATGGTCATTGTCTCATTCATCCACCTTTGAAGCTTGCAATTGGCATCCATTCATACCTCTTACATATTAAAACTTGTGTGCATTCTGTATATAATCCAAGGTATACAATTCATAGCCAAATTGAAGTACAATTTCTTATGCAATTCATGCAACTTCATTCCATTTACTGCACTACTCATTTTGAGTTCCAATCACATTTATTACATACAAAAGTCCAATTCTTCATATTCATACATAATAAAACTTGTATGTACGTCACAACTCTTATTACAAGTGTGTACACTATATTTATGGACTTTACATCACTTATGCTTCACATTACAAACACATTTGTATTACTTATGAATTCATAGGGTTACACATGAAATACGGGTCTTACACTCCATAACATGAAAATCATTGGAAATAAGTCTTCTCATGCTCCAAGTGGGATTAAAATGTAAAATGTGTATTGGAGCAATGAAACAGAAACTTACCATTGAAAAATTTAGAAAATTACAGCAAAGGGGCTGCTGATGAATGCCAGATCGATCTCTTATTCAAGGCAGATCGATCTCTTGTTCCAAACACAACCATTCCAAGTGAAATTGCTAAGGCAGATCGATCTCCCTATCAAGTAGATCAATCTCCTCAATGACCAGATCGATCTGCATTAGCCTCTGCCAAGCTCAGATTGATCGTCCATTAAGTACGGATCGATCCCCATTGCATTATGTGAAGAGCAGATCGATCTCCTTAAGCTTCTGCCAAAGAGAATCGATCTCTCCCCTATTAATAGATCGATCTCACCCTATAATACCTGAACATTTTAAGAGTAAAAAACCAAAGCAGATTGATCCCCTACCTAACCAGATCGATCTCTTCACCCTTTTTCTATATAAACCCGATAGTAAAAAACTTCAATCTTCAAGAAACTTGATCTCTCTCCATTTTTACCTAAATGCTAAACTTTCTCTCTCTAGGATACCCACCTTTTCCATAAGGAATTGAGAAAAAGACATTTAAGCAAAGTTGTTCACCTTGGGGAGGAGAACAACATATCTTGAAGTCAACATCCAACTCATTGGATTGAAGGATCTAAGGAGTCTTCCAAGCTTGGAGAAGAAGAAAATCAAGCTAGGTAAGTTTCCAATGCATCAACTTCAAATGTGCTTACCTAAATGATGTTATGGGTAGATTGGTATACATTTCAATGGTTGAAACTACCTAGGATATAATGAACTAATAATGACCTAGAAATAGAATGGTATGGTAAATGAAATATGGTGGAGTTAATGATGAATGGGATATCTTGAGGTGGTAATGGTGTTGTGAGTATGATTTTAAGATGGTGGTGTGAAATGAATTGTGAGATTGACCAAATGGTAAAATGTACATATATGGCATTAGTGAAATGTATGAACGAATGAGAGAATTAAGGGTGGAGTATGCACACTCAAGTGCTTAACAAGTTACTAAGTGAACTATTATACAATTACCTAGAAATAACATAATAATGACCAAATGCGATAAGGGGACCAAACTCGATAAAATAGGCTCGATAAGATATATCAAATTTGTTGAAGTTGGAATATGAGTTATTGGTATTGACTCATATGATTCATGAATGTGTATGCAGCTCCCGAGGATAAAACCGGAGCAAGTTGAGCCAAATCGAGGGAAACGATAAAGGAAGGAAGGAATTACTTCTCAGAGGATTGAGGTAAGGGAATTGTGTGAACTCTTAGAGATATCTGTGCGCATTATGGTTTCCTAGAATAATAGTGATAGTAGGAATGAAATGGGTGTTTGGTGGGCAAAGAAAGGGAATTTTGAGAAATGTGCATAATGCTTTGAAAATCATTTTTTATTGCTTTCTAGCATGTTATTGGTAGGTTGGGCTCGCATTTGAAATAATTTGCACGAGAAATGACATGATTTGGTTTTATAACCATGTTTTGCAAAGAATGAGCCACCTACATGAGTTTGTGGAAATCAAACGTGCTAGAGCTTTGCTTGCACAAGATTTGACATGTTTACACATGCATTAGTGCTAGAGCGATGCTCGTACTAGAGTTTGACATGGATTGTATGACATTGTACTGGAGTATAACTTGCATAAATTTTTATATTGGATTTAACATGGTGCTGGAGCATAGCTCACACTAGATGTCCACCATACTTGTTTTTCATGCTTGAGACTACTCGTACGTGGTTTTGTGACATGTTGGGAGCCGTACTGGGAGCTTCGGGTAGGCTCTATGCCACATCGATTAAATAGGCTTGCACGTGCATATTGAGATGTGGCAGTGTATGATGTAATGATATGGGTCAACGGAGTACGTTGTACCATGCAAGTAGCATGGAGTACGTTGTACCATGTGTGATGTTTATGCCATCTTCGAACGATGGATTCTACTATGGACCGACAGGTTGGACGTGACCCACCTCCCATGCGGAAGCAGATAGAGGTGATACCCCGCACACTAGGATCCGTGTAGCCTCGGATCACAGAGGATATGTGAGACCTTTATATGTATAATTATATATAAATTACATAGAAATGTAAATGAAATCATAAGTATGGTGATATACTTGTAATGTGAAGTATATGTAATGTAAGTCCATAGGTTTAATGTACACACTTACAACAAGAGTTGTGATTGTACGTACAAGTTACATTATGTATGAATGTGAAGGAATGGACTTTGCTTTGTGATGAATGTGAGTAAAATGGAATATGAGTGGTGTGCTAAATGGAAGGAAGATTTGCATGAGTATGCACTTCCATTTGGTTTATATTAAGTATCTTTGGTTATACAAGGATACTACACAAGTTTTAATGTGTATGAAGTATTATAGGATGTCATTTTCAAGTCTCAAAGATGATTGGATGAGGAAATAACCATGTCAACAAAATGTAAGAAGTTTGGTATGAGTTGTTACAGAACAACTACAGAAAATCTGGAAACATGAAGGCCAGATCGATTCCATAGGATGAGAGATCGATCCAGAAGAGCCAGAATGCTATTATTTAAGCAATGAAATAGAGCAGATCGATCTCCAATGGGGCCAGATCGATCTCATAAACATTCTGTAATGAAAAGATCGATCTCCTTAGCTCTCTGTTTGGGAGCAGATCAATCTCCAGCTTCGACAGATCGATCTCATGCTTCAAAATTTCTAAGAAAAGAGGGATTTTAAGAGGACCAGATCGATCTCCACCAAAGGAAGATCGATCTCATCAAGCTGAATCTATAAATATGGAGGAGTTGGATCTGTATTTTCGAGACAAAAACCAATCTTTCCTATTTCTAACCTAAAACCTAGCTTTCTCACTCCTAAATCCACACATTTCAGTAAAATTTGAGGGAAAGCTATAAGAGACAAAGTTGTTCACATCAAAGAGAAGAACACCATAGTTTGGAGGCATTTCCCCACTTGTTGGATTAAAGACTCAAAGGTGCATTTCCATTGGAGCAAAGAGGAAATCAAGCTAGGTGAGTTTCTAAATGATATAACTCAAGTACATTGAGTAGATATTGATTTTAGAGTTGTTTGGTATGCATAGAAAGGATAGAAACTACATAGGAAGTAATGAATCCACCATGACCTAGAAATGGTCTAGTGTGAGAAAGTGAAATGTGTTGAGATTAATGATGAATAGGATATATTGAAGTTAATAATAGTGTTGGGGGTATGATTTTAAGGTGTTGTTAGTGAATAAATTGTGAGATTTACCTAAAAGGGGTAAAATGTGGATTTAGGCATTGGTAAATGCAAAGATGGGTTATATTGACTAATGAGGTCAAATGTGAGTTAACAACTTTAACTCAAGTGGTTTGGATTATTTGAATCGCAGCTTTTGGGGATACACCGAAACAAAGTGAGCCAAGAGTGCAAGAGGCTAAGAGGAAAAGAGTCGCACTCAAGAAAATTGAGGTAAGGGAATTGTGTGGACTCTTAGAGATATCTGTGTGCAATTTGGGTGCTTAATGCTTTGTTAGAGTGCATGAGATGTTAGGAAATGAAATTGGGTGATTGAAGGGAAAAAGTTGGGTGTTTGACAAATGTGCATGAAAATAAAAGCATAGAGCTTTGGAAAATCATGTTTTATTGCTTTTTAGCAAGTGATTGGTAGGTTGGCTAGCATTTGAAATGAATTGCACAAGAAATGAGTTGTTTTGATTTGTTAACCACACTTTACAAAGAAATGAGCGACCTATATTATTTTCGTGAGAATGAAAGCGTGCTAGAGTATGGCTCGCACGAGATTTGATGTGTTTTATACACATGAGTGCTAGAGCTTAGGTCGCACTAGTTTTCACATGGATTTCATACTGGTTTTGGCTTGGTGCTTAGAGCTTAGCTCGCACTAGATGCCCACCTTATTTGTTACCGTGCTTGGAGCTTCGGGCAGACTGGGTGTCGCACCGATTAAATAAGCTTGCATGTGCATTTGTGATTTTAACATGTTGATAGCCGTGTTCGGAGCTTCAAGAAGACAAGAGGTCATACCGATTAAATAGGCTCACACGTGCGTTTTGAGATGTGACGTGATATGATGTGTTGGTTGGGTCTGCAGAGTACGTTGTACCATGCATGTAGCATGGAGTACGTTGTACAGTGTTGAGATTGTGATATGCCATCTTCGGACAAGATCTGCTATGGATCGACGAGCAGGATTTGACCCACCTCCTATGTGGAAGCAGATAATGGTGATATCCTGCACACCTGATCCGTGTAGCCAATATCACAGGTTATGGCCATAGTCCTTGAGGTTATTACCTTTTATTGAATTACCTATCTCACATGTCTAATGCTTTCTGAATAAATTCATGTTTTAAATAATTTATGGGTCAGGACAGTCCGAGGGAGGAGCTGAGACCTAACAAGTGTTGAATTGTTTTGAGATATCGATTGTTAATGGTTTAAAGTGCACCGAAGCATGATGATTAATGCCATGCTTTATTGTGAAAAATGCATGATGGTTAATGCCATGCTTATTTGAGAAAAACGCATGATGGGTAATGCCATGCTTTATTGTGAATTATGCATGATGATTTATACCATGTTTTGAATTGAATTGTGCACTGGATTTTAATAGCATGAATGCTTTACATACCATTAACACAATCATACACTCATGTTTTGAGATAAATGATGAACTAAATGCTTTTGAGCATGGCATCACAATCACGTAGATAGTGCAGTATCTACCTGTTCATGTGATTGCCTTACTGAGCGTGTGGTTTGCTCACCCCCTTATTTTCCCCCTCTCTACAGAGCTTTGAGTATAGATTGTGGGCGACTGGAGGCTTATCCCTTTTTGGTATCCGCTACATCCAATCGCTAAAGGTATACACTATTGAATTATTTTGTATCTAAACTAGACATAGCACAGTAGCATTTTACATGTAACAATTGAGGATGTACAACAATGTAAACACATGTAACAACTCTGATATATATACATTTATACAAGTGTTTACTCATAAATAATATACAAATTGAATTGGTATGGTGGAGTGAGTTAGACGTCGACAAACAGCCCAACTGTTGAGAAGAGTAGCTGTTCACGATTGGGAAAGGACGAATAATAAATGATGCATGAAAATGTAAAAAATTTGCTCGTATTTTGGTAAGTTGAGGGTCATGATAGAAGTTAGTATCAGAGCTCAGTTGGTCTGACGTGTGTCGTGTCTAAAATACTTAATAAGTTGGAAAATTACATCCCCATGTTACTGTGCTTGTTTAGATACAAATTGTGTGTGTCGATGGGTTGTCTAAGAAGTTTATGTGTATGTAGGGAAGTGAAACAATATGTCTAATACCAGTTGTGGTAGAGGGATGTGAGCGCTGGCTCGAGGCCGTAGAGGTAGGCCTGGGGTTCGTGTTGAGCCAGAAACACATGAGGCTCAGGATGAGGTTGAGGTGGAGGTTGAGGTTAAGCACGCTCTACAGCGTCCGAAAGAGAGGCCCGAGAGTACTGAGGCTCGCTTCGCAAGGATTAAGCGGAGCATTGAGATGATATTGGAGTTGGTCACCTAATCCTTACCTGGAGTTAGCGGTAGACAGAGTCCTGCTACACAAGGTGATGCCGAGCAGGAGGTAGCTCCTGAGGCACGGGCAAGGCAAGCCCAGAGGCCACAGACGACAGATACCCCACCCACGCAAGATATGCCTACACCTGTTGCTACACCACATGCTAGTAGATGCTGGGGTTACAATTGTGATTTGGATAGACTGCAGCAGTTCCAGAAGTTTGGATCATCGTCTTTTAGTGGAGTAAAAGACCCAATAGCTGCTGAGGATTAGATAAATGAGATCGAAAAGCTGTATGGGTTCTTTGAATGCACTACTACCGAGATGGTAGTGTTTACCATGTTTATGCTGAAGGGATCAGCAAAACATTGGTGGAAGTCCTCCAGGCCTATTTTGAGAGCTCGACATACTGAGATCAGCTGGGATATATTTTTGGAGGCATTCCGGAGATAGTACGTTCTGGATACTGCACAATGAAAGATGAAAATGGCATTTTTGGGACTGACCTAAGGGAGTAGGACAGTGGATGAGTATGAGACGACCTTTATCTCCCTAGGCAGATATGATCCCAACACAATGAGTAATGAGGTGGAAATGATCAAGAAATTTATAGATGGATTGAGACCGACTATCAGGTCCAGATTGATTCCTTTGGATATACCGACCTATGAGGAGGCAGTGCGTAGGGTGCAATTGTACGAACAAGATGTTGATAGGATTGCCTCAAAGTTTGGAAAGGTTGGTAAGATGAGGGACAGAGATAAGAAGAGACCAATGATGGATAGAGGCTTTAGCTTTAAAGGAAGCAAGAGGTTTGCTGGAAAGAGGCTGAGGATCGAAGAGATCCGAGAGAGGAAAGTTAATACTCCCATGTATCCGGCCATAGCTCCAGCTAAAGGAATTGTGATTGGAGGGACACGGACTACGACAGAGCAGTGCGATAAGTGTGGTAGGTACCATGGTACTCGACCATGTTATGAACCTCAGGTAGTATGCTTCATATGTGGAAAACCAGGGCACATAATCAGGGATTGCCCAGAGATGACAGAGAGAGCCCCACAGAAAGGTAAGGAGCTAGAGAGAGCTCCAGTTGGTACAGCTGCACCGAGGAGGAGGGCTACAACTGAGGAAAAGGGGAAGTAGACAGTAAGTGTGAGCAGAGGACGAGTGCACGTATTGGACCAGGACACTACGGATCAATCTTCGGATGTGGTAAAAGGTATCATCCAAATCTTTGATTTAGAAACATTTGTATTATTTGATCCTGGTGCCACACACTCTTTTGTATCACCATCCTTTGCATGTAAATTGATGAAGCATGTAAAACCTATACTACTAGATAAGATGCTGATGATATCTACCCCTATGAATGATAGTCAATTGATTGAGCATGTGTATAAAAGTTGTAAGATGAGGATAGGAGGTAAAGAAATGACGGCCGATTTGATCTTATTAAACATGAGTGATTTTGATGTAATCTTAGGTATGGATTGGCTAGCTGCAAATCATGTTATTATGGATTGTGATACAAAAACATTGATGTTTCCAAAGATAGACAACCTTATTGTAAATTTGGTGAAATGAAATGAAAGAATATGTTATTACAATTGAGAAGAGTATAATCTAGTTACCTAATAATTTAGAGATGAATTTAATTTACAACTTATATATGTTGATGTGATGATTTATGATTTCTAATGGTGGAAAGAATAATGTGAAGGGTTCATCGCTTATGTGATTGAGACGAATAAGGCACGTCCGAAATTGGGAGAGATTCTAGTGGTTAAGGAATTTCCAAATGTCTTTCCGAATGAGTTGCCAGGGTTACCTCCAAATAAGGAGATGGAGTTTGGTATAGATTTGGCACCTGGTACAGAGCCAATATCCAAGCCACGATACAGAATGGCTCAAGTTGAGTTGGAAGAACTAAGGAAACAGCTGCAAGAGTTGCTGGAGAAGGAGTTCATCAGGCTGAATGTCTCACCTTAGGGAACACCGGTTCTATTTGTAAGGAAGAAGGATGGAAGCCTCCAACTGTGTATAGATTACCAGTTGTTGAATAAGGCCACCATCAAGAATAAGTATCCCCTTCCACGCATCGATGACTTGTTGGATCAGCTTAAGGTAGCGCATGTCTTTTCCAAGATAGATATGAGATCTGGGTACCATCAGTTGAAGATACTGAGTAGAGATGTACCCAAGATAGCTTTTCACACCCGGTACAGACATTATGAGTTTATGGTTATGCCATTCAGGTTAACGAATGCTCCCGCAACTTTTATGTCGTTGATGAATGAGGTATTCCACCAGTATTTGGGACAATTTGTAATCGTGTTTATTGATGATATACTGGTGTACTCAAAGTCTAGATAGGAGCATGAAAGACATCTAAGGATAGTGCTACAGACCCTCCGAGAGAAGAAGTTGTACGCTAAACTCAGCAAGTGTGACTTTTGGTTGGAACAGATCTCTTTTTTGGGTCATATAGTATCAAAAGATGGAGTGTCAGTGGATCCATCTAAGATTGAGGCAGTGATACAGTGGCAGAGACCCTAGACAGTGATAGAGATCAGAAGTTTCCTGGGTTTAGCTGGGTATTATCGACGATTTGTGGAGGGATTCTCAAGGTTAGCTACTCCGTTGACACTTCTCACAAGAAAGAATGTGGAGTTTGTGTGGGACGATAAGTGTGAGGAAAGTTTTAAGGAGTTAAAAAGGAGATTAACCACAACTTTGATCCTCACCATTCCTACCAGCTCAGGAGGTTTCTCGGTGTATACAGATGCTTCACACCTAGGACTGGGCTGCGTATTGATGCAGTATGGGAATGTAGTAGCCTATGGGTCTAGACAGTTAAAGGATCATGAGAGTAACTACCCGACCCATGACTTGGAGTTGGCACCAGTGGTGTTTGCACTGAAGATATGGCGCCACTACCTTTATGGAGAGAAATTCCAAGTGTTTACGGACCACAAGAGCCTTAAATACCTATTCTCATAGAAAGAGTTAAACATGAGACAGAGGAGGTAGATCGAACTCTTAAAGGATTATGATTGTGAGATCCTGTACCAGCCAGGCAAGGTAAATGTGGTTGCTGATGCATTGAGTAGAAAGCATCTCGGGATGGTATCATTCATGATGGTCAGGGAACACGAGCTGTTGGAACAGTTCACAAACATCAATTTCGATATGACCCTGTCTAATGCTGATAGTGGATTTATGATAGCTAGCCTGTCGTTGGAATCGGATCTGGTAGTTCGAATCCTACAGGCTCAACGAATTGATCAGCAGTGCAGTGATATTGTCGGGCAGATACAGAGGGGCACAGAGATTGATTTTGAGTTGAGTTCAGACGGATTGTTGAGGTTCAGAGGTAGGGTATGTGTTCTTGATGATGCAGAGATCAGAAGGTTGATCTTGACAGAGGCTCACTCATCGAAGTATACAATACATCCATGGAGTACTAAGATGTATCAAAACCTTCGAAAGGTTTATTGGTGGTCTGGGATGAAAAAGCACATTGCTGAATATGTTGCTAAGTGTCTCGTTTGTCAGCAGGTGAAGGTAGAGCATCAGAAGCCTGCAGGGTTATTACAGCCTCTACCGATACCGACTTGGAAGTGGGAGCTTGTCACCGTGGATTTTGTGATGGGATTGTCGAGGACCTGCAGAGGTCATGATGGCATATGGGTAATTGTGGATTGGTTGACGAAATCAGCCCATTTTCTAGCTATGAGAGCTACCGATACTCTGAGCCAATTAGCGAATCTATATGTGCACGAGATAGTGAGGCTACATCGAATTTCAATGAGCGTTGTTTCTGATAGCGATGCCCGCTTCACTTCCCCTTTTTGAGAGCATTTTCAGGAAGCGATGGGGACCCAGTTGAGTTTTAGCATCGCGTTTCATCATCAAACAGATGGTCAGTCAGAGAGGACTATACAGACCCTGGAGGATATGTTGAAAGTGTGTACATTGGATTTTGGAGGCTCCTGGGATGACCATTTGCCACTCGCAGAGTTTGCCTACAATAACAGTTTTCATGCAAGTATCGGGATGGCACCATATGAGGCATTGTATGGGCATAAATGCTGTTCCCCTATTGGATGGGAAGAGGTTGGTGACAGATAGATCTTTGCTCCTGACTTGGTTAGACAAGCCTTTGAGGACGTCCAATTGATATGTGAGAGGTTACATACAGCTCAGAGTAGGCAAAAGAGTTATGCTGACAAGAGACGGAGACCACTAGAGTTTGATGTGGGTGAGTCGGTGTTCTTGAAAGTTTCTCCTTCGAAGGGTATTATGAGGTTTGGTAAGAAGGGTAAGCTGAGCCCTAGATATATCGGACCCTTCAAGATTTTAGAGAGAGTGGGAGACATGGCTTATAGGTTATCATTGCCACCAGAGTTGGCAAGTGTGCATATCATTTTCCACGTGTCCATGCTAAGGAAGTATCACCCAAACCCGGCGCATGTGATAAGATATGAGCCTTTGGAGCTCAATGAAGGTATGACCTATGTTAAGAAGCCGGTTCAGATATTGGATAGAAAAGATAAAGTGTTGAGGACAAAGATAATTTCCTTGGTGAAAGTTCTTTGGTAACATCACACGGTGGAAGAAGCCACATGGGAATTGGAGAGTTTGATGAAGGAGAAGTATCCCAAGTTATTCACGGATTGAATTGGTTCTAATTTGGAGGACCAAATTTTCTAAGTGAGGGAGAATGTGAGACCCCATATATGTATAATTATATATAAATGTACATAGAAATGTAAATGAAATCATAAGTATGGGGATATACTTGTAATGTGAAGTATATGTAATGTACGTCCATAAGTTTAATGTACACATTTGCAATAAGAGTTGTGATTGTACATACAAGTTACATTATGTATGAATGTGAAGGAATGGACTTTGATTTGTGATGAATGTGAGTAAAATGGAATATGAGTAGTGTGGTAAATGGAACGAAGATTTGCATGAGTATGCACTTCCATTTGGTTTATATTAAGTATCTTTGGTTATACAAGGATTCTAAACAAGTTTTAATGAGCATGAAGTATTATGGGATGTCATTTTCAAGTCTCAAAGATGATTGGATGAGGAAATGACCATGGCAACAAAATGTATGAAGTTTGGTATGAGTTGTTACAGAAAAACTGCAGAAAATCTGGAAACATGAAGGCCAGATTGATTCCATAGGATGAGAGATCGATCTGGAAGAGCCAGAATGCTCTTATTTGAGCAATGGAATAGAGCAGATCGATCTCCAATGGGGCCAGATCGATCTCATAAACATTCTGTAATGAAAAGATCGATCCTCAAGCACACAGATCGATCTCCTTAGCTCTCTGTTTGGGAGTAGATCGATCTCCAGCTTTGACAGATCGATCTCATGCTTCAAAATGTCTTGGAAAAGAGAGATTTTAAGAGGATCAGATCGATCTCCACCCAAGGAAGATCGATCTCATCAAGCTTAATCTATAAATATGAAGCAGCTGGATCTGCATTTCTGAGACAAAAACCAATCTTTCCATTTCCAACCTAAAACCTAGCCTTCTCACTCCTAAATCCACACATTTCAGTAACATTTGAGGGAAAGCTATTAGAGACAAAGTTGTAAGACCAAAAAAATTAATCGTAAATTTTTATGAGGGATGAAAATGGTCACAAATTTAAACGACTGGGATTTGGACTGGAAATAAGGATTTAAAATACGAAATGAATGAGTATTCGTGAAGGGAAGTCGGGTTAAATTAATCCCGAACACGTACAAGGGCAAAACGGTCAAAAGATCGAAAGCCGATATAATTCGACATGAAAAATTTAATTTAAAATAATGCATTTGAGAATCTTGATCAATAACGAAGAAATAATTAAATTTCGAGTCCAATTGATCAAGAATCCATAAATTTTAGAAATACCGAAAAGTCACTCGGGACAATATCTCGAAAATACAAAGAAATTATACTTGAAAAAGGGTTAAAAATATAATAAATAAATTAAATAAAATTAAATAAATTTATTTGAATAAAATAATAATTTTGGTAGATATTTTTGGGAAAATAATAATAAAATAATGAATATAATAATAATAAACTAAATTATAAATAATAATAAATAAAAATAATAATAAATGTAAAAAAAAGAAAGAAAGGAAAGAATCAGAAAACTGTCGGGGAGAGAGAAAATAACAAAAATGGAAATCGAGGAAGACGACCAGCGTGTGGCTCGTCCGATCCACGGCCACCGGCGATCGACGAATCCGACGAATAGTCGAGGAGAAAGAGGAGAGAAACGGAAAACAGAAGAAGGAATTGAGGAGACCACCGGCGGCCAGAGACCCAGGCGAGGGCCGGCGAAGGTTGCCCGACCCTGGGCGACTGCACAGCGTCGGCGACGCGCCGTGGAACTCGTCGGAGATCGACGAATCGGGGAGAGAAGCCGCGGGAGAAAGAGTTCCAATTGGCGGCTACCGGCGCCGATTTAACCATCGACCGTCGAAGGCTCCCCATGTGATACCGAGCAGATTGGTGGTGGCCACTGCCGGTGAAACAGGCAGACGGCGTTGGAAACGGCGGAAAGAGGAAATGGGTACCGACGGTGGAGAGAACAGGCTAGACCGGTGACTTTTCGGTGGCTTTGGACGAAACCGAGGGCATATTCGTGCTGCGGACGACCTAGCGGAGCCACTGGCGGCAGAAGCCGATGGAGAACTGGTCGGTAAGGCACTGAACCGGCCGAACCGGAGTGAACCAGCGGTCTGAACCGGGTTGAATCGAACTGAATCGGTTCAGCCAAGAAAGAAAGGAAAAAAGGAGAAAAAGAGAAAAAGGAAAAAGGGGAAGAATTTTCAGGGATACACCGGACTTCGGGTAAGTCGGTAAGAGGTCAAAAGTGACCGATTTGATTTTTGGGAAATTTATTTAAATTATATTTAATCAGAAAGTAACTCAGGATTAAATATATAATTGTGCAGTTTTACGACAAAGCCCGAACTAGAGCCGATTGAGCTTCGATTTTCGTACCCCGCATCATATTGGGTAAGTATATTTGAATTACGATAATATGAGTCCTTTAATACAGAGTTTCGATTATTTTACGAAATTTACGGAATAATTCTGTATAAAAAGGAATATTATTCAGAATTTTACAGTAATTATGTAAATAGTGTATAGGCTATCCAATGAGTTTGGAACGAAGCCCGATGATTATTGGTAAGCTGAATTAGCCCACTAAACCCAAAGAAGGGATTTAATAAGTAAAAACAGGCTGAAAATGGGTCGAGGCCCATTAAGGTGCGATTGGGCCCAATAAGAGTAAATTGGCCCAATTAGTTAAATCGACTATAGTAAATAGGAGAATTATATTTATTGGGTTAAATTGACATGATAAATAATTATCTGCAGCCCCAGAAACTAGATTAGCAGCAAATCGGATCGGACGAGCCTCCGACAGTGGAATTTAGATACGCGCTCGACGAGAATCGAGGTAAGGGAATTTTGTAGGTGCATAGAGATTTCTATATGTATTTATTGAGGGGATTTAAAGGGCTTAGAATTCCTTAAAAGTATCTAGAAACGAAATAATAATTTTTGCGAAAATCGGGGCTTAGATAAATAAAGAAAAAGATGATTTTACCCCTGAGAGTAAAATTTACAAAAAGGGTAGTAAGGCAGATAAATTGCATGATTTTCATGTTTTAATGTTTTATATGAATATATTGCTTTGATTTAAGCAAATATACACATAGGTTGGCTGTTGATTTTAAGAATTATATGAAAGGGAACCTGTTTGTACCGGTTACGATTTTAAAAGATGTTTTATCAAGATTGAGCCACCTATCATATTTATTCGAGTAAAAAGAGTGCTAGAGTCTTTCTCGCACTCAAGTTTACTGATTTATTACTCATAAAAAGCTGTACTGGAGCATTGCTCGTATGAGAAATTTGTGTGTGCACAAAACCGTGCTAGAGCTTCGCTCGCACGAGATTTTAGATATCATTATATGCATAGCGTGGTGCTGGAGCTTCGCTCGCACTAGACGTGAGTTGACATGCATATAGTCGTGCGGAAGCCTCCTGTAGACTGTGTGTCATAGAAAGTTGAGATGCTCGCACGTATACTTTGAGACATGGGTTGGTTATCGACATAGTATTGGGGTGGATAAGACCTATGACAGGCACCCTCAGACTATGATATGGGTCCATAGAGTACGATGTACTGTGTATCTCACATGGAGTACGATGTACCGTGCAGTCATGATGACTCGATGATGTTACTTGATATTCTGGCGAATAGGATTTGACCCCACCTCCCGTTGCAGTTGTGATGCCCCGCACACTGGGATCCGTGTAGCCTGGGATCACAGGGACAAAGTATGGCCATAGTCCTCGATTTTTATACAGTAACCTACATGCCTCACATGATATCATACGGTCTGAATAGACCAGGACGAACCCGAGGGAGGGGTAATGTCCCGATTTATGTTTTTAAAAGAGATGTGATTTAATGAATCAAGGTATTCCCGAGAGATGGGTTTAGCCTTGATGTGGTTGTTTTATAATAAAACAAATGAGTTTTAACGTGATGAGTTTATGTTGAAACAATAAGTTTTTAATGTGACAAGCATGAGATGTCATACATGATGATTTTTCCATGGTTGTTTTATATATCGATTTCATGATTTCCTTTATATGATATATACATACATGTGGCATCGTTTTAGTCATACCTCATGCTCTAAATATAAACAATTTTATATCATGATATTATCAGTAAGTAGATAGTATAGTTATCTACATGCTTAGATTATTGCCTTACTGAGCTGTTTATGCTCACCCTTTCATTTTCCACCCTACATGGTACATTCAGCAGAAGAGAACGACAGTAGTCTTGCAATTCGGTTATCCGCTGCTTATTATCATGACCAGGTATACATAATTGTATAATTTTGTATCTGAACATATAGATGCACAGTACTATATATGGATGTAATATTGGGGATGTATTTAGTTTAAATAAATTGATATGTAAATGAAATATGAAAATGGAATGGTAAATAGGTGAGAGGTGACTAACACCGAATCATAGCCCAACTGTTTAGTAGTGTTACTGTTCACGACGGGTAAGAAAATGAAAAAGCGAAAAATTTACTCTGATTTTTAGGTAATTTAGGTCATGACAAAAGTTGTTCACATCAAAGACAAGAACAACATAGTTTGGTGGCATTTCCCCACTTGTTGAATTGAAGGATCAAAGGTGCATTTCCATTGGAGCAAAGAGAAAATCAAGCTAGGTGAGTTTCTAAAAGATATAACTCAAGTACATTGTGCAAATATTGATTTTAGAGTTGTTTAGTATGCATAGAAAGGATAGAAACTACCTAGGAAGTAATAAATCCCCCATGACCTAGAAATGGTCTAGTGTGAGAAAGTGAAATGTGTTGAGATTAATGATGAATAGGATATATTGAAGTTAATAATAGTGTTGGGGTATGATTTTAAGGTGTTGTTAGTGAATAAATTGTGAGATTTACCTAAAACGGGTAAAATGTGGATTTAGGCATTGGAAAATGCAAAGATGGGTTATATTGACTAATGAGATCAAATGTGAGTTAACAATTTTAACTCAAGTGGTTTGGATGATTTGAGTCATAGCTTTCGGGATACACCGGAACATGGTGAGCCAAGAGCGCAAGAGGCTAAGAGGAAAAGAGTCGCACTCAAGTAAATTGAGGTAAGGGAATTGTGTGGACTCTTAGAGATATCTGTACGTAATTTGGGCGCTTAATGCTTTGCTAGAGTGCATGAGATGATAGGAAATGAAATTGGGTGATTGAAGGGTAAAAGTTGGGTGTTTGACAAATATGCATGAAAATAAAAGCATAGTGCTTTGGAAAATCATGCTTTATTGCTTTTTAGCAAGTGATTGGTAGGTTGGCTAGCATTTGAAATGAATTGCATAAGAAATGAGTTGTTTTGATTTGTTAACCACACTTTGCAAAGAAATGAGCCACCTACATTGTTTTCGTGAGAATGAAAGCATGCTAGAGTATGACTCGCACGAGATTTGACGTGTTTTATACACATGAGTGCTAGAGCTTAGCTCGCACTAGTTTTCACATGGATTTCATACTGGTTTGGCATAGTGCTTGGAGCTTAGCTCGCACTAGTTGCCCACCTTATTTGTTGTCGTGCTTGGAGCTTCGGGCAAACTGGGTGTCGCACCGATTAAATAGGCTCGCACTTGCATTTGTGATTTTAACATGTTGATAGCCATGTTCGGAGCTTCGGGAAGACAAGAGGTCGTATTGATTAAATAGGCTCACACGTACGTTTTGAGATGTGACGTGATATGATGTGTTGATTAGGTCCATGGAGTATGTTGTACCTTGCATGTAGCATGGCGTACGTTGTATTGTGTTGAGATTGTGATATGCCATCTTCGAAAGAGATCTGCTATGGACCGACGGGCAGGATTTGACGCACCTCCCGTGTGGAAGCAGATAGTGGTGATATCCCGCACACTAGATCCGTGTAGTCGGTATCACAGGTTATGGCCATAGTCCTAGAGGTTATTACCTTTTATTGAATTGCATATCTCACATGTCTAATGCTTTGTGAATAAATCCATGTTTGAAATGATTTGTGGGTCAGGACAGTCCAAGGGAGGGGTTGAGACCTGACAAGTGTTGAATTGTTTTGAGATATCTATTGTTAATGGTTTAAAGTGCACCGAAGCATGATGATTAATGCCATGCTTTATTGTGAAAAATGCATGATGGTTAATGCCATGCTTATTTGAGAAAAACGCATGATGGGTAATGCCATGCTTTATTGTGAATTATGCATGATGATTTATACCATGTTTTGAATTGAATTGTGCACTGGATTTTAATAGCATTAATGCTTTACATACCATTAACACAATCATACACTCATGTTTTGAGATAAATGATGAACTAAATGCTTTTGAGCATGGCATCACGATCACGTAGTTAGTGTAGTATCTACCTGTTCGTATGATTGCCTTACTGAGCGTGTGGTTTGCTCACCCCCCTTATTTTCCCTTTCTTTACAGAGCTTTAAGTATAGATTGTGGGCGACTGGAGGCTTATCCCTTTTTGGTATTCGCTGTATCCCATCGCTAAAGGTATACACACTTGAATTGTTTTGTATCTAAACTAGACATAGCACAGTAGCATTTTGTATGTAACTATTGGGGATGTAAAACAATGTAAACATATGTAACAATTCAAATATATATACATTCATACAAGTGTTTACTCATAAATAATATACAAATTGAATTGGTATGGTGGAGTGAGTTAGACATCGACACACAACCCAACTGTTGAGGAGAGTAGTTGTTCACGATCGGGAAAGGACGAATAATAAATGATGCATGAAAATGCGAAAAGTTTACACGTATTTTGGTAAGTTGAGGGTCATGACAGGATATGGCCATAGTCCTAGAGGATATTTCCCTTATTGTATATTGTATGCCTATCTCACATGTCTATTGATGAATGATAAATCCATGTTTTTGAAATGTGATTTATGGGTCAGGATAGTCCATGGGAGGGGCTGAGTCCTGACGAGTGAATGAGTTTATATTAGCTTGTGTTAAGAGTTGAAACACTTTTAAGTGCACTCGTATGACGATTTTCCATGCTTTGATTTTGATTATGCATGATGATTTTTCCATGCTATGTTTTAATAACTATGCACTGATTTATATAGCATGATTTGCTTATATGGCATAAAAACAAGTATGAATACATGTTTTGGAGTATGATAAATAAATATGTGATTTAAGCATGGCATCACGATCACGTAGATAGTACAGTTATCTACCTGTTCGTATGATTGCCTTACTGAGTGCATGGTTTGCTCACCCCCTTTATTTTCCCCCTCTACAGAGCACTTACAGTAGACAGTGGGCGACTGAGGACTGGCTTTTAGTGTTCGCTGCATCCCATCACACGAAGTATACACATTTATGTAGTTTTTGTATCTAGATATATACAAGCACAGTGATAATTTTAAATGTAATTTTTGGGGATGTAGAGAGTTTGTAAACACCTGTAAATGATAACTCTGATTAAGAAATACAAGTGTTTACTTTTAAATGAATTGCAATTTTAAATGATTTGGTTGGATGAGATTGACATTAATACACAGCCCAACTGTTGGTGGTGTAGCTGTTCACGATCAGGTAAAGTAAAGGTAAAGATTAATCAATTAATAAATGGTCAAATATTAAACTTAAAAATTACCAAAATTTGTAGTGGATTTTAGTGTTTTGAGGGTCGTGACAGTAACTGTCTGAAAAATTACAATTAAACAGTGAGAATACTATGCTGATATGAACTGCGAGATCTCAAAGCATTTACTTCAAAGCCGATATTGATATCAATGCCAATGCATCTCCGCTCTCAACCTGTGATGGAAAGTAGAGGGGGTGAGCTTTGGGGAAAGCTCAGTAAGTAAACCACACAAGCACAGAGGTAATAACTTATATGATACTGGATTTCTAATGCATGCCTAACGTATTTCCATTTGATCATTCTTTCTTATCAGTTATCCAAAACTCATCACATTTCGAAACATATTTGTTCCAAAGAATACTTAACAATCGAAACTTATCGAAAGTCACACTTCTCTTGGGTTTATGGACTAGAATATCTTTTAGACGCTGTCAAGTTTTTCAGGCAGAAGTTTATTTTGAAATACCTTAATTAGCCATCAAACCTGACCACCCAAACTAAATATAGCCATAGAGGTTCAAAATTCGAATCATAGTTGAAAGTAAAAAACCAAAGTTTATTGCAATCCTTATTCATCCTTCGGACACAACCATTTCCAAAATTATATCACTTAACCCAATCATATAACATATCGAAAAATATTCATATATCAAAATTATCTCTTATTTAAAATATAACATGTATTCGAAACTTATCACACTTTAAAACTTGTATTATTCCAAACATCATCTATATTGAACATAATTTTCCTTATTTCGAATAGGTCTCACATCCGAAACATATTCACATTTGAAATATAATTCTTATATTCGAAACATATTTCATATTTCAAACTCTCTTCGCATTTCAAAACGTATTTCATATTCCAAATTCTCTTCACATTTCGAAACATGGTCCTTATTTCGAAACCTATTTCATACTATCTTTTGCTAACTACTCTAACCCATTAGCAAGAACACTACTAACTATTATATTCCTTCAGTTTGGACTTCATTTTAACTATTATCATCCCCGTTAGTAGGGGCAACGACATGTTTACTTCATATCGTTTGGATATGTTCTATGAAGCATGCCTATGATCATAAAACATTTTCGAAACCATCGTTCATACTTCAAAACATTTTTTTCACGTTTCCAAAATACATTTCACATTTCAGAACACTTTTCAAAGCATATTTCAAAATTTGAAACACATTGCATATATGCTTACTTACTTTAGCAAAATCAATACTTACTTACTTTAAAATAAAACATACATGCTTACTTTATCAAAGTATACATACTTACTTAATCAAACTTACATACTTACTTACTTAGAAATAAAACATACATACATACTTATTTAGTCAAATTCACATACTTACTTAAATAAAGCTTATTTACTTATTTTTGTAATTCAAATCATTCATATACTAAAACATGGAGACTAGGCATATCATGATTACTGTCATGCGGGTAATCACTGTCACAACCTAAATTACCTAAAAATTACTACAAATTTTACATTTTATTTATTATTTAATTCTTACCTTCCTCTGATCGTGACCATCCTACCAACAATTGGGCTATAATTCGGTGTTAGTCCCTTCTCACCTATTTACCACTCCATTTTCATATTTACATTCACACATCAGGGTTTACTATCCTTTGACTTTAACTAAATACATTACAATGGTATTTACATAACCTTACATCCCCGACATTATATCCGTTTATAGTACTGTGCATTTACATGTTCAGATACAAAACTATACAAATGTGTATACCTGTCTCTCGACGAAACGCAGCAGATACCAAAGATGCAAGTCCTCAGCCGCTCTCAAACTACTGAAAGTACTCTAGAGAGGAGGAAAATAAGGGGGGTGAGAAAACCACACGCTCAGTAAGTCAATTATGCAAGTAAGTAGATAGCTCCACTATTTACATGCTCATAATGCCATGCCCTTAAATTCATTTCTTTTCGTTTAAATCTCACGTACAAAATCATGCCTACATCAATGGCATAGCTTATAAAAACTATTCGTGCATATAGAAATCATGCAACTCATGCATCAATGGCATTTTATGAAAAATCATAATTAGCATGAAACAAATCAAGATCATGCATTAATTCATGCCATGTGACACCAAACATGAAAGACAATTCTTTTCATGAATTTATAATTAAAGCATGGAAAACTCCTCATGCTACTGCATTTAAATCACTTTATTAAAGCTGCAGTATAAAATAACCCGAAGGGGTTAAGCATCTTATAAATCAATCTCATTAAAAATTCATTATAAAATTCTGTTATAAAAGTCACCCTTCTTTTAGGGACACATTTCATAAAATCCTCTGAAAACTCTAACATCATAATAGACAATCACAAAATCAAGGGCCTGACCCCTCCCTTGAGTCTACCCTGGTTTATCGAAACCACAAGTTATATCATGTGAGACATGTAAGTGACTATATCAGTAACAACGAGGACTATGGCCATAACCTAGTGATCCCTAGATACACGGTACCAATTATGCGGGGTATCACACCTGAAACAGGAGGTGGGTCAATCCTGCTTCCAGAATAACATAACATCAGGATTACAAGGGCAAGGCTTGCTGCCTCGTAGCTAATGCCACTCCACTCCAACAATCCCCACGGTACAATGTACTCCATGTGATATAAACGGTACATCATACTCCTTGAACCCAATCTCAGTCAAGGGGTGCCTGCAATTGGTCTTATCCACCCATCCAAATATTTCTCAGTATGCACGTGTGGACATATCATCTCACTATGACACAGTCTACAGGAGGCTCCAACACGGCTATATGCATGTCATATAAATTCCTGTACGAGCGAAGCTCTAGCACAGTTTCAAAAAAATCATTAAAATTTACGTACGAGTAGCACTCCAGTATGACTTTAAAATGAGTTATAAATCCATATAAAATCACGTACAAGCAAGCTCAACCACGTTTTTATGCATAAATAAATCAAAACTCGTGCGAGTTATAGTCAAGCACAGCTTTTATGCAATTATCATATCAAAATAGGATGCGAGCTAAGCTCCAACACCTCTCATGCATGTCAAATCATTAAAACTAGTGCGAGCAATCGCTCCAGCACCGTTTTATGCATATCACGTCAAAACATGTCAAAACAGTCAAACCAGAGTGCGAGCTAAGCTCCAAAACCTCTCATGCATTTCACAATAATAAAAATCAGTGCGAGCAACCGCTCTAGCACATTTCATGCATATGATGTCACACAAGTCGATGCGAGCAATTGGTCTAGCACTTTTTATGCACACTCACAAATGTAGATATAATCTGTTTTCATATAAACTTGATAGTTGGCCCATTTTTCAAAGAAATTTCATTTAAATCTTAATAACACTTACATAGTGTTATATTGTGAAATTTATGCAATTACTGGCCAATCTATCGATTTGCTTTACTTAAAAACCACGAAAATTCCTTAAATAAGAAAATTCCTTAAATCATGCATTTCATGCATGTCATGCTTTCACCATCCTTAGGTGAATTCCCTCAATAGGGGTAAAATAGTCTTTTCCTATTTTCGAGTCCTTAAAATCTTTAAACCATTTCTAGGACCTTTATACATATTCAGTGTATACAAAAGCTATTAAAATACGCGTAGCTACCTCTAGCTACTCACACAATTCCCTTCCCTCATTTTTTTGTACAGTCTAACCTTTCCACTGATGTCTTATCACACAGTCCGATTTGCTCCCAATCAAATCTCCGGAACTGCATATAAATAGTCATCTGGTCAAATACAATATAATTAATTATATTTCATATTTTCTGGGTTTAATTTAAATCATTGAGCCCTATACCCATTGACACGCCCAAAGGGTATTGTCCGCAAGTGCACGGGTCATACAAGTAATAATGTGATTTGAGTCCCGAGTTATCGTCCCACAGAGAAGTTGACTAGCCTAATTAACTACCGGTTAATCTTACCCTATGTATATCTTAAAAAATTATGAATTGTTGATTATCGGTGGTCTACTAAGTTTGAAATTAAAAAATACTGAAAATAATAAAACTATAAAGAAAATAAAACCGAGCAAAATTACTTACAATGCTCCATGCAATTAAAATAAAAAAAACCTACAAAAGAAATTAAAACAGTTAAAACAAATTAACACAAATAAAATGCAATTGTGAAATTAACAAAGCTAGATTAATTAAACTAAAATTAACAAACCTAAAATGCAATAAGACTACTTAATCAAAATGCAATTTAAACTAACTTAAGATTTAATGAAATAAATTTACCCCTAATTTAATTCTAAATGAACACTTAATTAACTATCAACCTAATTAAAACTAAGTTCTAAACCATTGAGCAAGAATACTAATCATGCAATTTAATTAAAGACTCTAAACTAAGCTATCAAATTAAATTGAAATTAAACTAAACTAACAATGCATGAAAATAAATTAATTAACTATTATGCACTAGCCAAACAAGCCTTAACCAAATTTAAATCATCCAAATCCCTCCATTCACTGTTCATGCTTCATTTCATTTTCTGTTTTCCAGCTGTGGTGTGCTCTCGATCTGCTTTATCCGGTCCTGCAATCTACTGCTGTTCTCGACCTCTGCCCAGCTAAAGCACAGATGCTCCAGCGGCTGTCCATTCTGCTCTCGGTCTACCTCCCTACATCCATTGTCTTTCCAAAATGCATTTCCAGCAAAATTTGTTCTAGCATGCTCCCGATTTGTCCTCTGGTCATATGTCCTAGCATGTTCGGTTTGTCCTCTGGTCATATGTCCTAGCATGCTCGGTTTGTCCTCTGCTACTGGTGTCCTGTACTCTTGATTTTGTGCCTCTGCTTCTGCCGTGCTCCAGGCTCCAGACGTTGCTGCTACTCTCGGTTTTGTCCACTTATGTACAGCCTCAACCTCTTGCACATGCTCGAATTTTTCTACTGGCATATTTAGCAAGCACACCTCGATGCAGCGGCATGCAGCACCTCCTGCAATGTAAAACAGCAACAAAATCTGGAGAAACGATTATGGTACTCAATACAAAGTAGGAAGAACTCAAAGAAAATAGGAAAGAATCAATGCAAAAATATGATATGATGAATCAAAATTTGAAAAAAAAACTGAAATATTTTAATGCAAGGATTGCGGACTGTAACATCAACATTCTCTAATCTTTCTGCTTGTATTGCACCTCTTGTTCTGCCTTCTGTTTGTTCACAGTAGCTGCTCCAAGCTGTCCAAAGACACGCATCCACACTTCATCGCTCAATGCAGTAGTGATTTCAGCATATCCAACACCATTTAGTTGGCCAGCAAATGGAAGAAACAACCGCAAGATTGCTCAGCTCACTCATGCATAAATGAACAGTACGGGGGCAGCAAAACAAAGCAAAACAGAGGTGGCTACTGGATGGTTGAAGAAACAGTACAACTAAACATCATAAACATTGAAAAATAAAAGGAATGAAACTGATAGAAACGAAAGCAGTGATTGTAAAGTAAGCAAACTAAAATGACGAAAACAACAAGAAATTGAAATAGAAAAAGGGATGATCAAAACAGTACCTAATTGGAGAACCATAACTAAACTATTGAGTCATTAACTAAAGAAAAATACAGCAAAGTGGATGAAGAAGGAACCGCCTGTCAGTCGGTATATTCCCCTCTGCTTGAACCCAATCCACGTTGAAGAATGTAAAAAAGAAAAAAAATAAAAGAAACCGAAACTAGGAAGGGAACAACTATTAATAAAAAATGATGATTTTCATTCAAAGAGCTTAAATGTGCTAAATCTAACAAGGAATGAAACTTACAAATCTTAAAAATGGTGGCTGCTGTCACCAGCCGAAAGAAAATTAAAAGAAAACCTACAAAAATAAAACCTAACAATAAATGTTTAACCTAAAAAAAAACTAAAAAACTCACCCTTCAATTGCCATCTTTTTCTTAGTTATATGCACACTTAAGGGTACAATTGTAATTTTTTCATCCTAGATGAGTTGGCATTGTTTGGCCACTTGTCTTCACACAATTGGCTCCTTGAAAAATAATATTTCCATGTCATCTGTCTTTTTGTCCAATTGGATGTGCTACGCTCGTGTTGTTCTCGTGGTCCAATCTCGATTTTAGCTCAATTTCAGTCTATTTTCTGCCCAAATATTCAAAATTCATCAGAATTTAATTTATTTGCAAACATGAGAATTTTAATTAAATAAAGGGGGTAATTAACAAAATAAATTGGATATTTAAATAATTAATTAGGAAATTAAGCACAAATAATTCTAAAAATATAGAATTTTCACACCCTCAAACTTAAGCTTTTGTTTGTCCTCAAGTAAAACAAAATAATTGTAGGAATGATAAGTACTAAACACAATAATTTCCCAAATATTATCCTCAAAGAAAAAGTACAGACTATGAAATCAAAGAATCACAATTATAAGTTCAACACTCAGAATCATTCAATCATAAGTCCTAACCCAAATTGGACTCCTCGTGAGTGTGTGAAAAATGTCAAAATCACTTCACAATACATTATCCGGATTAGATTATGCAAACACAGTGAATGCAAAGTCAATGACATGTGATCATTCCCATAAGTTTGCTTTTCACTTCTCTCTCCACTAATGTAGTCACACTCAATCAAAGATCAATAAGACTTCATTAAGCTTGTAATGTCAGACTGGGGCTAAGGTATGATAAAGTCGATTTAGGTTTAATTACCCCTTAACATGGATTACTTCTAGGATTTTAATGTAAGAGCTCAAATGTATTCCCCCAAACTTATTTATTTCACTAAACATTTTATTCTATTTTTGTATTTTTCTTCTTTCTTCTTTTTCTTTTTCTTTTTCTTTCATATTCTTTTTTTTTTTTGAATTTTCACTATCACCAGATACCCAAATGTACAAAGCTCACAATATATCCCAATGACTTTCATGCTTTCGGGGTAAGGGATAGGAAAAGAGTATTTAAGCTAAGGAAATTTTGCATGTGTATTTACAAAGAAAAGCTTATTTGGCCCAGATGGGTGACTAGGGGCAAAATATGTACAAGGTCAGCTAGAAAGGCTTAAACAATCCAAAGATGACCTAAATCATCTCCCAAATTAAATGTGATCTAATATTTCGCCTTGAGATCAGATCAAACAAATTCTAGAATATGATGCACAAAATCAACTGAACAAATGCAATCCTATGTCCACATAAGCTTTCTCTAAATAAATATACAGATTCATGACATGACATGTGCATAAAATGAGGAAATCAAAATCAGAATCAAGACCCATTCAAGAACTCAACTTCATGCTTTTCCTATAATCATGTTTCTCATTCAATCAAAGTCAGACTAAATCATGGGGTCATATCATCGGAATATGGGAAAACTACATGCTAAGCACTAAATCATCCCAAAATCAAACAATTTAAGCTCAGATTTTCAAAAAAATTTGAAAAATTTTCAAATTTACCCAAATTTTCAAAAATTGCTCAAGTAATATCCCCGCACAATGTCCTCAGTGTGCAGATAATATAAGAATTTAAGCTCAAGAACAGAGTACTCCCCTATCTGATGTTGATGAACAACTGAAGCTTTTATAGAAAGCGTAAAACTTAGAAAATAAACCTGCAAAATAAACAAAGAAAGAAACAACAGAAAAGAAAAAGAAAAAGAACTATATACAAGGTGAAAAGAAAAACACAACCACTTAAAATGCAGCTGAAGAAAACAGTACTCAACAGCAGAGCAAAGAGTAGGAAGATCAGCCAAAGTGGTGATAGAATGTCGACAATTAACTCCTTCTTAGCTCTATCTATTTCCCTCATTCTTTCAGATTTCTTGTGCTTAAACCTTATATCTTCCTCAATCTCCATTTTAAAACACTCTTGAGAGTCATCAGGGAGCTTCAAAGGTTTGAAAACATGAAATATCACCTCCTGATCTAGGACTCTCATAGTTAACTCCCTCTTTTGCACATCAATTAAAGTTTTACCAGTCGCTAGGAAAGGTCTGCCTAGTATAATGGGGACTTCCCTGTCTTTCTCCATGTCTAGAACAATTAAATCCGCAGGGAAAACAGATTTGTCCACCTTTACTAACACATCCTCAATGACCCCCTTTGGATATTTAATGGATCGATCTGCTAGCTGAAGGGTCATTGTAGTGGGCTTGACATCCCCTATTCCTAACTTCTGATAGATAGTCAAAGGCATTAGATTGATACTAGCTCCTAAATCACACAGGGCTCTACTAAAGAATAGATTTCTAATAGTGCAGGGTATGGTAAAACTCTCGGGATCTTTGAGCTTGGGGGGTAATCTCCTTTGGATAATTGCACTACATTCCCCAGTTAAGGCCATTGTCTCATAATTTTCCAATCTTCTCTGCCTTGAGAGGATATCCTTTAAAAACTTCACATAACTTGGCATTTGCTCTAAGGCATCTGCAAAAGGAATGTTGATGTGAATCTTCTTAAAAACCTCAAGAAATTTAGCAAATTGTTGTTCCAATTTTTGATTTTGGAACCTCTGAGAAAAAGGTACTGGTGGTTTAACTAGAGGCAATGTAGTAGGATCCTATGTAGAATCAGAGGATGAGGAAGGCAATGAAGAAGAAGAAGGTATAGATGAAGAAGCGCCTAGCTTTGTTTCCTTTGCAGCCCGATCCTGATGTTCCTGCTCCTTCTGAGCTGCCTCGTTAGAACTTAAGGATTCTTCAACTATGTTCTGTTCAGGTTGGGACTTAACTTGTGGATTATCATCTAGCTCTCTGTCGCTCCTAAGGTTAATGGCTTCCACATGTTCTTTACCCTCCCTTTGCCTAACAGGATTAGCTTCAGTGTTACTAGTAAGGGTCCCTTGAGGACGTTGACTAAGAGCATTTGCTATTTGCCCCACCTGAACCTTTAAGTTCTTAATTGAAGCTGCTTGATTTTACAGGATCGTTGAGAACATCTCCTCTAATGTACGCTTCTCCTCAGCTGCTGGTGTGTGGTAATGTTGGGGCTGCATAGGTTGTGGTGGTGGTGGTGGTGGTGATGGATGATATTGAAATTGAGGTGGGGATGGATGATGTGGTGGATGGTATGGAAATTACGGCTGTAGTGGTGCCTGAACCGATAGAGCTTGAAAACCAGGGAGTCTTTCAAGTCTAGAGCTAGAAGTTTACCCTTGGTTTTGGCTCCAGGAGAAGTTAGGATGGTTTCTCCACCCTGGATTATAGGTGTTTGAAAGAGGGTTGTTTTGTTGCGTTTGAGAAGGGGCAACATACTGAACCAATTCTAAGTTGAGCTGACACCTATCTACAGAATGGGTACCACTACACAGCTCATAGGAAAGAAAAGGACTTTGGACAGAATACACAGGGTTAGGACTAGTGGGAGGATTATGTTGGGTACTGAGCGACTCTACTTTCTTCGTAAGATCAGCGATTTGAGAGGTCAAGGTAGATAGCGTGTCGAGCTCATAAATACCCACCGACTTCTTTGGCAATTGCCTCTTCGAGGACCATAAATAGTTGTTAGCAGCCATCTTTTCTAGCAACTCGTAAGCTTCCTCCTCTGTTTTGCACATCAGGGCTCCCCCCGCAGCAGCGTCAACAATGGTTCTATTTTGGCTTGTAAGTTTGTTGTAGAATGTCTGGACTTGCAACCACAAAGGTAGGCCATGGTGAGGGCACTTCCTAAGAAGCTCCTTATATCGTTCTCATGCTTCGTAAAGCATTTTT
This sequence comes from Firmiana major, assembly GCA_033439115.1. Taxonomy (NCBI): domain Eukaryota; kingdom Viridiplantae; phylum Streptophyta; class Magnoliopsida; order Malvales; family Malvaceae; genus Firmiana; species Firmiana major. The sequence continues at coordinate 31,409,227 of CM065896.1, read as the reverse complement.
GAATCAAATTGGGCAAAGGAAGATATGTTACTACGGAGTTGGGCCATTTTAGAGGGAGGGAAAAACTTAGATAGAAATTGATGGGCTAACTCGTCCCATGTAGAAATGGATCCTGGAGGCAAGGAGGTTAACCAGTGTCACGCCCTATCCCTAAGCGAGAAGGGGAATAATCTAAGCCTAAGTGCATCATCAGATAATCCATTGTGTTTGAACGTGTTGCACAAGTCCAGGAATTGCCCAAGGTGAGCATGTGGGTTATCGTGTGGAAGCCCACTGAACTGTAAAGAGGTCTGGATCATCTGAAGGATTGCAGGCTTAATTTCAAAATTATTTGCAGGGACAGCTGGTGGCCTAATGCCGGTATAATATCCTCTGATCGTCGGCATTGCATAATCTCCAACGGTTCTAATTTCCCTATTTTCTGCCATGATGTTTTGCAGCGGAGCTATTAATTTCCTAAAATCCTTTCGAAGTTTTTTAAGGGTTCTTTCAATTTCAGGATCTAGAGGAAAGCTATCGTAACTCCCGGCTCTACGCATACAATCATCAGAAAGTCCTTAGATTTTTTTTTTAATTTTTAATTTTTTTATTTAAATGGAAAAAATTAACAAAACTAAACTAAGGATCTAAATATTTACAAGCTAGAATTACACCTAAGCTTGATTTCACCGATATTAATTAATGACTAATTAAAACTTCCCCGGCAACGGCTCCAAAAACTTGACATGCCCAAAAAGTATTGTCCGCAAGTGCACAGGTCGTACAAGTAATAATGGGATTTGAGTCTCGAGTTATCGTCCAACAGAGAAGTTGACTAGCCTAATTAACTACCGGTTAATCTTACCCTAAGTATATCCTAGCAAATTATGAATTGTTGATTATCGATGGTCTACTAAGTTTGAAATTAAAAAATACTAAAAATAATAAAACTATAAAGAAAATAAATTGAGCAAAATATCTTACAGTGCTCCATGTAATTAAAATAAAAAAACCTATAAAAGAAATTAAAACAGTTAAAACTAATTAACGCAAATAAAATGCAATTGTGAAATTAACAAAGCCAGATTAATTAAACTAAAATTAACAAACCTAAAATGCAATAAGACTACTTAATCAAAATGCAATTTAAACTAACTTAAGATTTAATGAAATAAATTTACCCCTAATTTAATTCTAAATGAACACTTAATTAACTATCAACCTAATTAAAACTAAGTTCTAAACCATTAAGCAAGAATACTAATCATGCAATTTAGTTAAAGACTCTAAACTAAGCTAACAAATTAAATTGAAATTAAACTAAACTAACAATGCATGAAAATCCCTCCATTATACACTAGCCAAACAAGCCTTAACCAATTTTAAATCATCCAAAAATCCCTCCATTCACTGTTCATGCTTCATTTCATTTTCTGGTTTCCAGGTGTGGTGTGCTCTCGGTTTCCTTTGTCCGGTCCTACAATCTGCTGCTGTTCTCGACCTCTGCCCAGCTAAAACACATATGCTCCAGCTGCTGTCCGTGCTGCTCTCGGTCTGCCTCCCTACATCCATTGTCTTTCCAAAATGCATTTCCAGTAAAATTTGTTCCAGCATGCTCCCGATTTGTCCTCTAGTTATATGTCCTGGCATGCTCGGTTTATCCTCTGCTACTGGTGTCCTGTACTCTCGGTTTTGTGCCTCTGCTCCTGCCGTGCTCCAGGCTCCAGACGTTGCTGCTGCTCTCGATTTTGTCCACTTATGTACAGCTTTAGCCTCCTGCACATGCTCAAATTTTTCTACTGGCACATTCAGCAAGCACACCTCGATGCAGCGGCATGCAGCACCTCCTGCAATGTAAAACAACAACAAAATCTGGAGAAACGGTTATGGTACTCAATACAAAGTAGGAAGAACTCAAAGAAAACAGGAAAGAATCAATGCAAAAATATGAGATGATGAATCAAGATTAAAAAAAAAAATAGCAAACTGAAATATTTTAATGCAAGGATTACGGACTGCAACATCAACATTCTCTAATCTTTCTGCTTGTATTGCGCCTCTTGTTCTGCCTTCTGTTTGTTCACAGTAGCTGCTCCAAGCTGTCCAAATACAGGCATCCAAACTTCATCGCTCCATGCAGCAGTGATTTCAGCATATCCAACACCATTTAGTTGGCCAGCAAATGGAAGAAACAACCGCAAGATTGCTCAGCTCACTCCTGCATAAATGAACAGTACGGGGGCAGCAAAACAGAGCAAAACAGAGATGGCTACTGGATGGTTGAAGAAATAGTACAACTAAACATCATAAACATTAAAAAATAAAAGGAATGGCACTTATAGAAATGAAAGCAGTGATTGTAAAGTAAGCAAACTAAAATGACGAAAACAACAAGGAATTGAAGCAGAAAAAGGGAAGATCAAAACAGTACCGAATTGGAGAACCATAACTAAACTATTGAATCATTAACTAAGGAAAAATACAGCAAAGTGGATGAAGAAGGAACCGCCTGTCACTCGGTATCTTCCCCTTTGCTCAAACCCGATCCACGTTGAAGAATGTAAAAAGAAAAAAAAAAGAAACCGAAACTAGGAAGGGAACAACTATTAATTGGAAACGATGATTTTCATTCAAAGATCTTAAATGTGCTAAATCTAACAAGGAATGAAACTTACAAATCTTAAAAATGGTGGCTACTGTCACCAGCCGAAAGAAAATTAAAAGAAAACCTAAAAAAATAAAACCTAACAATAAATGTTTAACCGAAAAAAAAAACTAAAAAACTCCCCCTTCAATTGCCATCTTTTTCTTATTTATATACACACTTAAAGGTACAATTGTAATTTTTTCATCCTAGATGAGTTGGTATTGTTTGGCCACTTGTCTTCACATCATTGGCTCCTTGAAAAATAATATTTCCACGTCATCTGTCTTTTTGTCCAATTGGATGTGCTAGGCTCGTGTTGTCTGCGTGGTCCAATCTCGATTTTAGCTCAATTTCGGTCCATTTTCTACCGAAATATTCAAAATTCATCCGGATTTAATTTATCTGTAAACATGAGAATTTTAATTAAATAAAGGGGGTAATTAACAAAATAAATTGGGGATTTAAATAATTAATTAGGAAATTAAGCACAAATAATTCTAAAAATATAGAATTATCACCCATTGGGCTCGCTTGTACTATAATGGGTCTTAATCGGCCTTAAGTCTGTTTCTCACTTACTATTCACATTATCGAGGCCTATTGGGCTCATTGGGCCCATCAGTATTTATTTGGCCTCGTTCTAAACTCTCGAATAGCTCAATTAATTATTTACGACAATTTATCTCTAATTCCATAATATAATTCATTTTATACAAAAATTAAATTCGTAATTTATGCCTTAATTTTTAACACGCATAACGATGTAAATTGTCGTAATAAGGGTTACTTACCTGAGATTCCATGATAGTATGAAAAATGAGGCTGACTCGAGCTCTCGTTTGACGTCAATTGTCGAGCTACATAATTACATATTTTTTCGGGTTAATTTTCAGTTTGATATTAATCAAATTAAATATTCCAAAATTTAAATTGGTCAATTTTGACTGCTTACCGACTTACCCGTAGCTCGATTACATCACTGGGATTTTTCCAATTTTTCCTCGTTTTCTTTTTCCCTTTTCCCTTTCTTTTTCTTCTTTTCTGGTTGAACTGGTTCGGTCCGGTTCAGCCCGGTTCAGACAGATCAGTCTGGTTCGGCCCAGTTCAGGGCTTCGTCAGCTAGTTCTTCACCGACTTTCATCGGCAGCAGCTCCACAGGATCTCACAAAGCTCGAATTTGGGGTCGGTTTGGTCAAAGGTGGTCGAAAAGTGGTCGGTCCGGCTCTTCTCCCTTCCGGCGTCGGTGTCGATTCTTCCCTTCACTGTTGACCGCGTTGCCGACCATTCCACTGGCCGATGTAGCCACCGATCAGTCGGTCTTCACCTGAGGATCCTTCGACTGGCAGTGGTCGGGTCTAGATCGACGTCGGTCATTGGATTTCCTCTTTTTCTCTCTTGACTTTCTCTCTCTTTTCATTCGTTGGCGTTCTCTCGGCGTTTTTCGGGTCGTTGGTGCCGGTTGTCACGCCCCGGAAACGCGGAAAATAGGGCAATTTTGAAACTTTTTACTCATTAATTCTCAATTAAGAGTGCATTCCTGTGCAGTGTCATATATTATCATATTTATCGTACCTCAGGATCTCATCACTAGAAATTATATATCATATCAAATACATTAATCCATCTCAAGTTAATTAATCCTATGTTATACATCAAGTGTCTGCAATTACAGTAATTGTCTGGGTACATGAAAAGATAAAAGATACCTCAAAATACAATATATGGCCTGGAGCTCAAGTCCTCCACTAGCCACTACTCCGTATGTCGCAGGAAAACCCTTTTTACTTGAAGAAATCTGGGGAGAAAGAAAACAGGGTGAGCTTCTAAATCGCTCAGTAAAGGGGGTAAGGGACTCATTTCATAAACCAAAATGCACATCATAAAATATTTATTTGTATGTGAAACTCATTAATCTCATTTGAAAACCATAGCATGAAAGTACTCAAAATGACATTCTCATGTCTCAAATCATGTGAAAAACATGAAGTAAAAAGGCTCAGTCTAGAGCAATAACAAAGCATGTGAAAATAATGCGATAAACGCTTTCTCAATTAATGTGATAAAATCACTGTAATAATAATGCACGTGGCATAGCCACTAAACACACGTGGCATAGCCACTGATTTAAATTCACACGTGGCACAGCCACTAAACACACGTGGCATAGCCACTGAGTTAAATTTACACGTGGCACAGCCACAGGATAGGGTTTCACGTGGCAACGACCACCAATTAGGGTTCTCACGTGGCAACGGCCACCAAATAGGGTTTCTCACATGGCAACGGCCACCGAATAGGGTTTTCACGTGGCAACGGCCACCAAATAGGGTTCCTCACGTGGCAACGGCCACCAAATAGGGTTTCTCACGTGGCAACGGCCACCAAATAGGGTTTCTCACTTGGCAACGGCCACCAAATAGGGTTTCTCACATGGCAACGGCCACCGAATAGGGTTTTCACGTGGCAACGGCCACCAAATAGGGTTCCTCATGTGGAAACGGCCACCAAATAGGGTTTCTCATGTGGCAACGGCCACCAATTATACGTGGCATAGCCACAGAATGGGTTATTCTCACGTTACCAGAACGGAGAAGAATCGGGCTTACATGCTACCAGAGCAATGCCCGGTGTGTACTCAGAATTACACACCTAAGTCTTAATCACATAAGACTAGTTTGCCTTCACGTAGAATTCATAGTGCTTTTCTCTCATAAAACTCATTGGAAAATCGTTTTGTACTCAACACAAAACATAATAAAACTGAGTTCCAACCGGCAAAGCACGCACACCTTTCTCAAATCTCGATATTGCCTTAACGTAGAGCCCAATTCATTACTCACACAAAATTCAACGGTTTATAAAGCAATTTTCACACTCAGCTTATAAACTCATAAAATAATGGGCTCCAACCGGCTATAAAAATCGTGTGCAATTGTATCACAACACAACACTCAACATGCTTGTTTTATAAATCACGAATCATGCTATAATAGTTCGCAAATCACATAGACAAATGGTTTAGTTTCCCTTACCTCTTTGCACCTCGTATAGTGCAATCGTTTCCCCCGTATCACGGACTAGCCTCGCATTCTACTCTGGAACTCCCGAGCTGTCCAAACGATGTTAAAACATCAATACTCAATTATCTCATCAACCTCAATTCTCAAAATCGAGCATAATTGCTCATAACACCTCAAATCTCTTGATTCTCGTAACTCTACCCCTAACTACACTCTCATTCACAACATCTCAACGTTCTACATTTCTCATGCCAATTATCTTTGCTAATTCACCACATTGTCTAGATTTCTATTTATAGCTCAAATTCCCAAAATTGCTAAATATCATTATCACTCCAACCACATTGCAATTTCATCAATCCCTAATCATTTCTCAGCTATTTCAACACAATGACAACAACCATTATCATCAAAATCATCTCAGATATCAAGATCGGGGTTTAAAAATTACCCAAAACTTGTGGAGAGCTTATCTCTTGCCTCGATTCGATCCGTCTTTCGATTTCCAAGTATGTTGTTCTCCCTTTGATGAGGAACAACTTTCCTTCTTGCCACGACTTCTGATTTGGACGAAAATGGGTGCTTTAGATGAGTGAGAAAGCTAGGTTTCGATGAAAATGGGGGTTGGAAGAGAGAGAAAGTGAGATTGCAGGAGAAAAACAGGGGTTCCTTATATAGGCTGAGGGTAGGAGATCGATCTGGCTCTTGATGAGATCGATCTGCATTTGAATTTTGGGGACGATTTGGGCAATTTTATGCCTAGGAGATCGATCTGTCGAGGGGTGAGATCGATCTTTTTATGGCTTTGTGAGATCGATCTGCTCCTTGAGGAGATCGATCTTCTCCCAAGCAGAATCATTTGGAGATCGATCTCTTCCTCATGAGATCGATCTTCTCTCAAACAGAATCATAAAGAGATCGATCATCTTCCATTGAAGATCGATCTGCTCCTTAAATTCCTCATTCCTAGTCATTTTTAACTCACCAGATCGATCTCTCCTTCTCCCAGATCGATCTGTCCTCATAACTTCACACTTATTTTAAACACTTAACATATAAATCTCCAATTATCATTCCCCAATTCACTTAGCTCAATAAATTACACTTCAAGTTCATATTACATCATTCAAATATATCTAAAATTCTCAGATCTCACATTGGTGGTGGCTGCCTCTCGTCTGAGCTTCCTTTGTCGACCTCACCTGGCCTTCTCGATCGTCGGTGGCTCGTCGGATAGGGTCTCCCTCAGCTTCGTTTGTTTTCCTTTTCCAGAATCACGATTTTTCTCGATTTTGCATCTTTTTTTATTTAATTTATTATTTTAATATTATTTTAATCATTATTTTATTCAATTAAAATCCAAAATATCTTAAAAAATTATATTTTATTCATTTAACCAGTTAAATGAATTTATCCGTCTTGTTTCGTCTTTCCGATATATTTTTCCAATTTTTTAGGATAATTTTTCGATGTGAAAATTTTGAATAATTCTAATAAATTCATATCTTGATCTATTTGACTCGAAATTTAATTATTTCTTCGTTATTGATGAAGATTTCTCAAATCCATATTTTTAGTGAAATTTTCTTGTCACGATTAATATCGAATTTTAGTCTTTTGACCGTTTTACCCGTCAACATGTTCAGGAATACCATTCCAACTTTCTTTCACGAACACTCACGCATTTCGTGTTTTAAATAAAATCGGGTCTTACATAATCTCCCCCACTTAAGAAATTTGGTCTTCCAAATTAGAACTAAGTCAAATGGGTACATAAACAACTCTGGTACGTCTATCGCATCATACTCTTTAATTCTCATCTGACTTTTTTCGAAGTGTAATACTACCAACATACTTAACTAGGGAGATCATCTTAAACCTCAACACTTTCTTCTTCCGTCTAATAGCCGAATCGATTTTTTTTCAACATACATTATATTTTCATTGAGCTCCAACAGCTCATATCCGATTACATATGCTGGGTCCGGATAGTATTTTCGAAGCATCAAAGATAGGACACATTGTGGATGCCTGCTAATTTAAGTGGTAACGCCAACCTACAGGCCTTATCTCCCACTTTGTCCAATCTCTCAAGGACTCAATCTAACAAAACTCAATTTGCCTTCTTTTCGAATCTCGTTATGTCCTAAGGGCATGTAACTTCCAACAATACTGATTCGCCCTCGGTGAATTCTAATGGTTTATGTCTCTTGTCAGCATAACTTTTCTGTCTGCTCTGAGGTGTTCTTAATCTCTCACAAATCAACTGAACATCCTGAGAGGTTTATCTTACCAATTTGGGAGCAATTCTCCATATGTCACCCACTTATTCATATCCAAGTCAGGGAATAACCCCTAAAGCCATATCATGTCTCATAAAATGTTATTCCGATACTCAAGTGACAACTGTAATTATTGGTGAATTCGATTAGTAATAACTGATCATCCTAGGAGCTTATAAAATCAATGGCACACGCTTTCATCATATCCTCCAGAACCTGTACAGTCCCCTTTGATTGACCATTTGTCTGAGGACGGAAAGGTGTGCTAACACTCAGTCGGGTTCCCATAGCTTCCTGAAAAACATTCCCAGAAGTGGGAAGTGAAGCGGGAAACCCTATCTGATATCATGCTCACTGGAACGCTACATAATGTTCCACAATCTTCCTTACATATAACTTCGCCTGCGCACTTAGAGTATCTGGGAATTTCATATCTAGAAGGTGGGTAGACTTAGTCAATCTATCGACTATCACCTAGATATCCTAGTGATTCCTGCAATCCTCTATAACCCATCACAAATTCATGGTAACTTGTTTCCATTTTCGTGTCAATATAAGTAGAGGTTGCAATAACCCTACAACTTCTAGTACTCTACCTTCATCTGCTGACATACGAGACACTTCTCTATAATCTCTACAATGTCTCTTTTCATATTTGACCACCAAGACCTTTTTCAGAGATTCCAATATATTTATTACTTCCCGGATACACTGTATATCTCGAAGAGTGAGCTTCTGACAATCACATTATCTCATCAACTGTGGTCCTGGGGAGTACTTAAACTGTCTCTGAACCTCTATAAGTCATCATCACTCACTGTGAACTCTATCACTGTACCCTTCTGAATCTGACCCACACTATCAACACTATGCCGATCATCATGCTAGGCCTGTCAAATCCGATCACTCAAATTCTGTTCTAATCTCAGACTAGCTATCACACAATCACTGTCATCATCAGAAGGGATCACATCATTCCTGAGGCTCACAACTGCTCTAGTAACTCACGCTCCCTGACCATCATATGTAATACTATCCCAAGGCTCTTTCTGTTCAAGGCATCAACCATTACATTAGCCTTTCCTGGGTGGTACAATTTCCACAATCAAAATCCTTTAGAAGCTCTAACCCTCTATGTTATCTCATATTCGACTCTTTCTGTGAAAACAGATACTCGGGGCTTTTATGATCAATGCATATCTAAAATTTCTCACCGTATAAGTGGTGGCATATACTCAGTACAAACACTACCGCTGCCAACTCTAAATCATGGTTTGGATAGTTTCTCTCATGGTCCTAGAACTATCTGGATCCATAAGCGACTATCTTCCCATTTTACATCAATACACAACCCAATCCTTATTTTGAGGTATCCATACACACTAAAAGCTCTTGAGCTGTTGGTTATGGTGAGAATAATTACGGTGGTCAATTCATACCTCAATACACCAAAACTCACCGAAACTACTTCCATACTTATCACCCCACTCGTATGCAATCTTTTTCTGAACGAGACGTGTCAATTGAACAGCCTATTTCGAGAAACTCACAACACCTCATCTGTAAGACAGTTTCCAGTTGCTACTCATGCTCTTCTCTGAACTTGGAATACATCTAAATATCATCGCTAAGGATGACTACAAATCAGTCTAGGTAAAGTTTAATACCTTGTTCATCAATGCCGTAACCGTTAGGGCACATTCACCTTCCGATTTCTTAACGGATGTTACCCAGACTTCAAATCGATCTCTAAAAAGATATGCGCTTCTCACAGCTAATCCAATAAATCATCTATAGTGGTAGGAAACACTTATTCTTGATGTTAGCCTCGTTCGACAATCAAAATTCAATACATAGTCGGAGGCTTCCATTCCCTGTTCACAAACATAACAAGTGCTCCTCAAGTTACACATTCTGTTTGAGGAACGCTTATCCAATAACTCCTGTAATTGTTTCTTTAGTCCTAGTTCCACTAATACCATTTTATACTGTGGTTAGGATATTGGCTCCGTACCAGGTTCCAAATCAATATCAACTCCATTCCTCTAACGGGTGGCAACCCTGGTAGATTATCCGGGAAGATATCAGGAAATTCCCTGACCATAAGGATATCTGTTAACTCCGGATGTGCCTTATCCATACCAACCACACAAGCAAGAAAACATTCCCATCATTACTCATTTCGTGAGTACAATCATTTACTCCTTTAATTTAAATTGCTACACCCCTTTCATTACAGTACACTTTTTAGGGGTGAAAACATCACTATCTTAGGATAGCAATCTAAATTGCATAGTTTGCAGCCGAATCAATCTATTCTCAAATATTACTTCACAATTTTTCATATTCCATTGAATAAAATCAGCTGACATATCCTTTTTCCTTCGTTTTCAACTTATAATCCCTATACTCATATTCAGTTAGTGAAAATCAGCTAACTATCATCATCATCTTGCCTAAGGGTACATGCTTCACATCTTTCACTAGCTTATAAGCAACTGAAGGTGATATGAATAAATGCGTGGCACCAAGATCAATTAAAATAATTACTTTATTATTCACAACCAGTGTGGTATCTTCCACCACATCAGATGAAACATCAGTAGTGTCCTGGTCCAAGGCATACACTCGCCTTCGTCCAATAGTCTACTTACCCTTTTCTTTGACTGTGGCCTCCCTCTTCGGTGCAGAGATATTAACAGTGTTTTTTCTGTCTCTTTACCCTTTTGTGGGGCAGTCTTACCCAACTCTGAGCAATCATTAGATAAATGGCTTGTCTTACCACACTTAATGCCTATTTTCATCAATAAGGTGTAGGGCATACTTCCGTGGTATCTACCACACATCCGACACCGTTTCGTAGCAGGTCGGGGTCCTCTAATCAAAATACCCCTCAAAAGTATTGCAATTGGATACACTGGGGCCTTACCAATCATCTTACCCCGTGATTGATCAACTCTAATCTTTTACCAAACTACCTTTTTCCCGTTCTGACATCCTTGTCATCAACTATTCTATTTTTGTCTCTATTTCGACCTTTACTACCTTTTCCAATCTCAGAGGCGTGCAATTCATGATCTTATTCACACAACTGTAGTTTTACGCACTGCCTCAGCATAGGTAGTGATATCTAACGGGGCCAATCGAACTCTAATTGACAATCCGAGCCCTTCCATGAACTTTAGGACTTTTCGACCCTCACTGTTCATAGTGTCGGGGTTATACCTGCCTAGGAATATAAACTAAGTTTCATACTAGTAATCAACCAGTTCCTCTGGGTCAGAGTAAAGAATTTTATCTGTAATTTCCTTTAAGCAGAGTCTAGGATATTCTGTCACCAGAATACATCTAGAATTATTTTCCATGTCCATTCTAGGATGTCTAATTCTTAAGATGGGTCGAGCGAACTTCCACCAATGCTCCGCCTCACCCTCCAACATAAACACATCACAACCACTTTCTCAGTGGATCTAAGGCATTGGTGCAGACTGTGCCCTGCCTATCCTCAACTCCCTACATAGACTGAGCAACTAGCTCTCAAAAATTATCTACACTTTGTTTCAACCTTGCGAAGCGTGTTTCAATACTGTCCGATCTCTCTGTTGGACTCTGTGGGGCATACTCAACATCAGCCTCCACTTCAATTTCATCTTGAGTCTCATGTGGCTACTCAATACGACTCTCAAGTCTACCTCTACGGCCTCGAGCTCGTGTACTCTCGTCCCTCTACCATAGCGACTATCAGTTATAATAATTAGATTCTTGCATTCAAAACCAAATTCTTAGCTGCAATTCCATCTCGATATACACAATTGTATCTAAACAATGCACAGTGCATGGGGATATAAACTTCCATAGCCACTAACACCGACTCATATCAGGCTAACTTATCTCTGATATCAAAAACTGTCACGATCCAAATTACCTAAAAATCACTACAAATTTTTCATTTTATTTATTATTTAATTCTTACCTTCTTCTTATCGTGACCATCCTACCAACAGTTGGGCTATGATTCGGTGTTAGTCCCTTCTCACCTATTTACCATTCTATTTTCATATTTACATTCACACATCAGGGTTTACTATCCTTTGGCTTTAACTAAATACATTACAATGGTATTTACAAAACCTTACATCCCCGACATTATATCCATTTACAGTACTGTGCATTTATATGTTCAGATACAAAACTATATAAATGTGTATACCTGTCTCTCGATGAAACGCAGCGGATACCAAAGATGCAAGTCCTCAGCCGCTCTTAAACTACTGAAAGTACTCTAGAGAGGAGGAAAATAAGGGAGGTGAGAAAACCACATGCTCAGTAAGGCAATTATGCAAGTAAGTAGATAGCTCCACTATCTACATGCTCATAATGCCATGCCCTTAAATCCATTTCTTTCCATTTAAATCTCACGCACAAAATCATGCATACATCAATGCCATAGTTTATAAAAACTATTCTTGCATATGGAAATCATGCAACTCATGTATCAATGGCATTTTATGAAAAATCATAAAATCATAATTAGCATGAAATAAATCAAGATCATGCATTAATTCATGCCATGTGACATCAAACATGAAAGACAATTCTTTTCATGAATCTGTAATTAAAGCATCCCATAAATCAATCTCATTAAAAATTCATTATAAAATTCTGTTATAAAAGTCACCCTTCTTTTAGGGACACATTTCATAAAATCCTCGAAAAAATATAGTATCATATTAGAAAATCACAAAATCGGGGGCCTGACCCCTCCCTCGTGTCTACCTTGGTTTATCGAAAATACAAGTTATATCATGTAAGACATGTAGGTGACTATATCAGTAACAACGAGGACTATAGCCATAACCTAGTGATCCCTGGCTACACGGTACCTAGTGTGCGGGTTATCACACTTGGAATGGGAGGTGGGTCAATCCTGCCACTAGAACAACATAACATCAGGATTGCGAGGGCAAGGCTTGCTACCTCATGGCTAATGCCACTCCACTCCAACAATCCCCATGGTACATCGTACTTCATGTGATATACACGATACATCGTACTCCGTGAACCAAATCTCAATCAGGGGGTGCCTGCAATAAGTCTTATCCACCCATGCCAAATATGTCTCAGTATGCATGTGTGGACATACAATCTCACTGTGACACATAGTCTACAAGAGGCTCCAACACGGTTATATGCATGTCATATAAATTCCTGTGTGAGAGAAGCTCTAGAACGGCTTCATACATATTCATGATATCTAAAAATCTCGTGCGAGCGAAGCTCTAGCACAGTTTCATAAAAATTATTAAAATCTACGTACGAGTAGCACTCCAGTACGACTTTAAAATGTGTTATAAATCCATATAAAATCACGTGCGAGCAAGCTCCAACACATTTTTATGCATAAATAAATCAAATCTCGTGCGAGTTACAGTCAAGCACGACTTTTATGCAATTATCATATCAAAACAAGATGCGAGGTAAGCTCCAGCACCTCTTATGCATGTCAAATCATTAAAACTAGTGCGAGCAATCGCTCCAGCACCTTTTTATGCATATGAAGCCAAAACAAGTTAAAATAGTCAAAACAGAGTGTGAGCTAAGCTCTAGCACCTCTCATGCATTTCACAATAATAAAAATCAGTGCGAGGAACCGCTCTAGCACATTTCATGCATATGATGTCACACAAGTCGGTGCGACCAACCACTCTAGCACATTTTATGCACACTCACAAACGTAGATATTGTGCGAGCTATGTGCCAGCACTATCTGTTTTCATATAAACTTGATAGTTGGCCCATTTTTCAAAGATATTTCATTTAAATCTTAATAACACTTACGTAGTGTTATTGTCAGACCCATATTCTTGTAGCTTGTACCTTATGATTCCTATGTGTAAGAACACTATGTAATTATAGTTGAATCATAAGAAGAGTATTTACTAGACTTAAAGTGTTAGTAAAATGATTTAACACGCAAAAGCTACATGAAGAGCCTAATGTGAGCGATGAGTATCACAGGCTATACTTAGTTATTCTAAATCATTCTGACTGAAAATAAGAACTTAAAATAAAAGAGCATAGAGAGCTCATGAAGGAAAGTCAGCTTGATTTAGTCCCGAACATAGAAAATGAGAGTAAAAGCTAAAAAGGGTAAAATGGACCTTTTTGACGAGAAAATGTGTTTCGGGTATAATTATCCACCGGAAGCGGTAGGAATATAAAGACGAGAGTGTAAGACATAAGATATGACACTTTCGAAATTTTAAGAAAAAGTCAACTTAGTTAATGGTTAAGGAAAAAGTCAACTATAGTTAAGAAAGTGGACTTTTACCATAGTTGACTAATCATGGTTAAAAATTAACCTAAGTGTGGTGGAAAATTTGAGGAAAAATATTCTTGGCCAGAATACAAGATAATCATCCCCGAAAGTAAGAAAAATTTATTCGGAAGGATTTTGGAATAAATTTAATGTTAAAAACGCAATGGGCCTAAGGTGAAAATTTTAAAGCCCATTAAGGTATACTAAACGTATATCGAAATTTTTAGGTCCTTTAGACCGAATTGTTGGACCAATTGATTGGCCAAATTTTGAGACAATTAAAGGCTCGAGACATAGTAAAAATTTCAGCCCGAAAGCCCATTAAGAAAGCCCAAACCGAGAAGCCCAAATGGAAAAGCCCATGAGATAAATATCTAACCATAGTTAAAGTTAACTATGACTCATAAGGTGACTCATAAGATGACTCATGGCTAAGGCTTGGAAAGTCAAGTTAAATGGCTAGAAAGTAAAGCTTAATGGCTAAGTATGTGGCTTATAAATTCAGCCACACCATTTTCATCTTCATCACACCAAATCCGGCTAGAAGAAGAAACCATTGAAACATATTTTCCAAGCTTTCTCTCACTAGAAATCACTAGGAATTAGGCATATTTGGAACTTGCATTCTTCATAGAAGTTGTTCCAAATTGAAAGGAGAGTGACATATGTTGGAATTGGCTATCAAGGAGCCATAGAGTGCAAACCGAGAGCCTCCAAAGTTTCGGCCAAGGGTGAACACAACAATTGGTATATTTTCTAATTTCCAATTTCATAATGTTAATGTATGAATGATTTTAAGTATGTCGATATATGTTTTAAGCATTGAAACATATTAAATCACCATGAAGTGGGTTAGGCCGAGAGTGAGTAATGGGATATTGATTTATTTTATAAGACATCAATGGATTAGTGTACATGTATTAATGTTAATGGTGTAATTAGAATTAATCAAATTGATTAAGAAATACATGTAAATTGTTGGCAATCAAGGTGTTTGATAAAATGCCTAAATGAACTATATGATGATTCGTAATGTTGCCTACTAAGTGTTTGTGAAAATGCCTAAGTGAAATTGGCTAAATAATAGGCATGATGGCATGCCATGGTGAAACCGAGGCATGGATAGCTCTCGGCCATGGCATGTGGCCGAGAGGCCCAATGGGCCAAGCCCAAATATTTTAGGCTCAATAAGGTGTAATGGGCCTAGAACAAGCCCAATAAGAGTTGGTGGGCCCCACAAGCCCAATAGGCCCAACAAAAATGAATAGTAAAATGAAAATGGGCTTAAGGTATAATTAGGCCCATTAAGGATTATTAAGGCCCATTAAGGGAAAATAGACCGTATTAATGTGTAATACAGTAGGAAAATGATAATTAACCTGAGGAATGGCTATTTACAGCTCCGGAGTTTACATTGAGAGCTGATCGGACTGCGAGATTGAGCAGCACCGAGGAAGTGAGGTCACTTGACGTGATCCGATGTAACGGACTTTTACGAGTAGTTAGAGATACCTGCACGTATATTCGTCTGCTTTTACATTCACTTGAAAACTCTGAGGGTCAAAGAAAGTGAATAATAATTATTGAGACCCGATAGTGGCAAATTACGATTTTGCCCCTAGTTAGTCAAAAAGTTAACTTTTGTGAAAAGTTGCAAAAAGCATGGAAACTACTATTGTGAGTGTTTAACTGCTGTTTAGCATGAAAATAAATAGATGGACTCATGATTTTAAGGTTGATGTAACTTAAGCACACTTTGTAGTGCTGATTTTAATATTTTGTAAACAATCCCTTTTTAAAGAGCCATCTATCATATTATGTGAGAATGAACCATGCTAGACCACAGCTCGCACTGGATTTCATATGTTTTCTACATACATTAGTGCTGGATTTTGATACGCACTAGATTTCCATGACATGCATGATAGAGTACTGGAGTTTTACTCGTACTCAGCTTTAAATGATATATGCATGACAGAGTGCTGGAGCGATTTGCTCGTACTCGAGTTTTACATGAGATACATGACAGAGTACTGGAGCGTTGCTCATACTCGATTCTTCATGGTTTATACATGACATAGTACTGGAGCTATTGCTCGTACTTGATTTGATATTGTGCATAGCATGGTACTGGAGCTATTGCTCGTACTTGATTTAATACATGAACTATGCATTGACCTAGTTGCTGGAGGTTTACTCGTACTAGAGTTGAGTTTGTGATGTGAAACAGTGTTCGAGCGTAGTGTCGACTGTGTGTTGCACTCAAGGGTGCGCACTGTATGTGATATTATTTACATGTTACCCACTCATGCCGCATTCTCATGTGATTGAGTGTCACATTTTGAGAGGATGGCCAGCATAAGGGTATTAGAGATGTGGTATGATATTCCACAGGTGCGAGGGCTAAGACCTATGGCAGGCACCCTGACTGTGATGTTGATATTCCATGGTTCCCAAGGCTAAGTCCTATGGCAGGCACCCTGGCTATGATGTAGGGTCCACGGGTGTACTTTGTACCTTGCCGGGGGTGCGAGGAGTACGTTGTACCGTGTGTTACGCATAGCTGACGACTGTAGTGGACTGACCATCCTCCTGTTGCAGCAGTGATGCCCCGCACACCGAGATCTGTGTTGCGTGGGATCACATTTCGGATATGATCATAGTCCAGGATACTATTTGCATTTAACCACAGAGTCTCACATGATATATCACATTGATTGACTGATTTAAATTACGGACAGAACTGAGGGATGGGTCGGACTCCGATTTTGTGATGTGAATTATTTCAATGCCATATTTATTGTGATTTAAATATACATGACATGATTTACATAAAGGTATGATTTATATACGATGTATTGTTTTGCACTACATGCCTACATTTGAGAAAGAAAGCATGATTTTTGTACATGGGATTTAATCTGTATAAGTATATATATTATATTTCAAGACATGCTTTTGAAATGAGTTAAGGAAATAATGTTTTCAAGGCATAGCATTATTTTGAGTAGATAGTGTAGATATCTACTTGCTTGCCTGATTTCCTTACTGAGTGCGTTGTATGCTCACCCCCCTTTCTTTACATCTCTCTACAGAGCGTCAGCAGTAGAGCGAGAGCTACCGAGGGATAATATTCCTGAGTCCACAGCTAGTTCCTATCGATCGCCAGGTATACCTATTATGTACAGTTGTGTATCTAAACATAGAAACAACATAGTGATGTATACGATATATATATTATGGGGAATGTATTTGTATTAGATTTTATATAATCTTACATGTATGATAAAAGCAAGTACAGTCAGTAATAGTATGTTGACATGTATGTATGATATTGGATGATGTGGTAAGTGAGGACTCTGACATCGAATCATAGCCCAACCATTGAAGAGAGGAAAGGTAAGTCAAAAATGCGAAAAATTTGTAGTGGTTTTTGGTTAAGTCATGGATTGAGAATGGGGTCCTGACAGTTATATTGTGAAATTTATGCAATTACTGGCCAATCTATCGATTTGCTTTGCTTAAAAACCACGAAAATTCCTTAAATCATGCATTTCATGCATGTCATGTTTTCACCATCCTTAGGTGAATTCCCTCAATAGGGGTAAAATAGTCTTTTCCTATTTTTGAGTCCTTAAAATCTTTAAACCATTTCTAGGACCTTTATACATATTCAGTGTATACAAAAGCTATTAAAATACACGTAGCTACCTCTAGCTACTCACACAATTTCTTTACCTCATTTTTCTGTACAGTCTGACCTTTTCACTGATGTCTCATCACGCATTGCTCCCAATCAAATCTTCGAAACTATGTATAAATATTCATCAGGTTAAATACAATATAATTAATTGTATTTCATATTTTCTGGGCTTAATTTAAATTATTGAGACTGTTTACCCATATTGGGCTCGATTGTACCATAATGGGCCTTAATCGGCCTTAAGCCCGTTTTCCACTCACTATTCACATTATCGACGCCTATTGGGCTCTTTGGGCCCATCAATATTTATTTGGCCTTGTTCTAAACTCTCGAATAGCTCAATTAATCATTTATGACAATTTATCTCTAATTGCAGAATATAATTCATTTTATGTGGAAATTAAATTCGTAATTTATACGGTAATTTCTAACACGGATAACGATGTAAATTATCGTAAATAAGGGTTCATTACCCGAGATTCCATGATAGTACACAAATCGAGGCTGACTCGAGCTCCTGTTTGACGTCAATTGTCAAGCTACATAATTACATATTTTTTCGGATCAATTTTCAGTCGGATATTAATGAAATTAAATATTTAAAAATTTAAATTGGTCAATTTTGACCGCTTACCAACTCACCCCCAGCTCGATTACATCACTGGAATTTTTTCCCTTTTTCCTTTCTTTTTCTTCTTTTTTGGCTGAACTGGTTCGATCCGATTCATCTCGGTTCAGACCGATTTGGTACAGCTGGTTCAGTCCGATTCGGCCCGGTTCAGGGCTTCACTGGCTGGTTCTTCACCAGCTTCCATCGCCAGCAGTTTCGCGGGATCTCATGAAGCTCGGATCTGGGGTCGGTTTGGTCAGAGGTGGCTGGAAAGTGGCTCGTCCGGCTCTTCTCGCTTTCGGCGTAGATGCTGATTCTTCCCTTCATCGTTGACGGCGTTGTTGGTCGTTCCACTGGCCATGCAGCCACCGATCGGTCGATCTTCACCTGAGGATCCTTCGGCTGGTGGTGGTTGGTCCTAGATCAGTTCCAATCATCGGATTTCCTCTTTTTCTCTCTTGACTTTCTCTCTCTCTCTTCATTCACTGGCGTTCTCTAGCCGTTTTTCAGGTCGTTGGTGCTGGTGGTGGCCACCTCTCGTCTGGGCCTCCTTCGTCGATCTCGCTTGGCCTTCTCACTAGTCGGTGGCACGTCGAATCGGGTCTCCCTCGACTTCGTTTGTTTTCCTTTTCCATAATCGCGTTTTTCACGATTCTACATCTTTTTTTTATTTAATTTATTATTTTACTATTATTTTAATCATTATTTTATTCAATTAAAATCCAAAATATCTTAAAAAGTTATATTTTATTCATTTAACCAATTAAATGAATTTATCCATCTTGTTTCATCTTTTCGGTATATTTTTTCAATCTTTGGGGATAATTTTTCGATGTGAAAATTCTGAATAATTCTAATAAATTCATATCTTGATCTATTTGACTCGAAATTTAATTATTCCTTCGTTATTGATCAAGATTTCTCAAATCCATATTTTTAATGAAATTTTCTTGTCACGATTAATACCGAATTTCAGTCTTTTGACCATTTTATCCTTCAACGTGTTCGGGAATACCATTCCAACTTCCCTTCATGAACACTCACGCAGTTCATGTTTTAAATAAAATCGGGTCTTACAATCACTGCTTTACTTCTTCCTCAAAAGAGGGCATCCTCCGAAGAGGGAACAAAATACCCTTGGCCACGGGGGACCGTAGATTGGGCCCAAGTCGTACAGCATCACATTAACGCCACACAGGTGAAAACACATACTGGCACGAAGATGACATGACAGATACATAGAAGTATGCATGAAAGAGTTAAGGCTCATCTCGTTCATAGGCTGTCAGCTAGTATTCCCTTGGGTCCCTTTAAATTGACCCCCAGGCTTAACCTAACTCGTATGCTTTAGTGTCCATAGTCTCAAAAGATACCTCTTATCATACTGAAATCATTTTCAAATTTATTCATACAAAACTTACAAAATTTATGTTTCAAAAACTCGCACATTACATGCTTGGTCCACAATTAAGTCAAAGTTATAAGATTGTACAAAATCATGCAATCTTTCTAAATCCCGCAAAATCATAATATGTAATGGGATAATTTTTTTTAAAAATTCAAAATGAGGTGCACATAAAAACATATCCTTTCTGATAATCTTACTGCCAACATTTTCACATACTTATATCACTTAGGATCCTTGGACATCATTTATTTCTTGCCTTAGAACTCGATTTAATCTGTTCGATGCTATTTCATATCAAAGAGATTAATTCATATCATGTTTATCATCCAAAATGATTCTGAAACCATATAGTTTGATATCTTATTCATGAAGTTCGATAATTGGATTATACAAATACAAGTGACGTCCACAATTATATTCCAATGAGGACTTTCCCATTGTAGCTATCAGTGAGCCGAACTACCTCAGAGAATAGGGTGTTATTTATGTTCATAGATCCAAAAGTCTCCATATACTCTATCGGGTAATAACCCAACTGGGACACTCATAAACGATATACATTCAAAAGTTGCATATCCAAAAGTCATATCTTAATCGAGACGGAAAACAGTTTACACATAGATTCAAGGCACTAAGTGTGAAACCCAAAATGTTTCGTTTCACTATTTATTTGGAAACTAGAAAGCAATTAAGATACTCAAAATAACAATATGCAAGTCCGAAACAACCGAAGCACTTAGGTTAGTGGCACAGAGCTCGGGGCATAAAAATTGAGGTAAGGTTTTAAGTTCAAATATTTCTCAAGATTGCATGTATAAGTATGTTTTAGTGGTTAGGAGTTGAAGCTAAGGTATTGAAGAGAATAAGTTAGTAGGAACTCGAGTTAGCACTAAACGGAGCCATTAGGCCTAGTAAGTAAAATAAATTCAGAATAAATTCTATAAATTCATAAAAATTATTTCGAGGCCATAGGAAATTAAAGTAATGTATATTTGACTTGGAGAATCAAAATTGACTGGAAATCTTAAGGCTTCGGTGATCAAATTAATTTTTAAAGTAAACCGAAAACCTTAAGCAAATAACAACTAAATCGGGAAAAATGGGCTTAAACAGTGAGCTTTTATTAAACAAGTGGGCCCTAAATTCGAATGGGACATACTAGAGACATAGTATAACAGTTAAGAAGTGGAAATTTGGATGAAAATGGGCTGAAAATAATTTTTATGGATTTTACAAAAACAAGGCTGCTAGCAGGCCTAGACCTAACATCTGCTAACCCAACATAAAAATCCAATTTGAACCCCATCCAGAAGGCTTTTGAGCCCAATCTTCTCAAAAATAAAAGTGCACTTCATGCTCTTTTTGGAACAGCCAAGAACATCCAAAAATCAATTGGAACCAGAGAGAACCAACCCTCCCAAGTTGTCGCTGACGTCATCCTTAGGATAAACTTGTACGAATTTTTTGGCCACCTTCTAACCACTTTTATACTTTATTCAAAAGGATTAAATCTTCCTCCCTAATTCCTCTACAACATATAAAAAATCCAGCCTTAAACAAGCTCGTTTGTTAGGTGAAAACCTAGAGAGAAGAACAGGGGCAGAATCTGCCCTATTTTTGGGTAAGAGGAAAACTTGAATTTATGAATTTTTGATTGGTTTCTGAGCTTGTTTTTGATGATTCTAAGTAGTATACATGTTTATGTATAGCTGAGAATCATTGTTGGAGGAAGAAGCTCGGGTCAAACTTAGTCAAACCTGAGGTAAATTTGTTGAAAGATGATGAGTTTGATATATGTTTATGTTTGATGAATTTGCTTAATTTTGGTTAAAGTAGAAATTGATGAAATTATTTCTAGTGATAAGCATAGGTTCGGCTAGCCATGGAATGTTACGAAAATGCTGAAATTTGGTTGAATTTGATGTTGTAGAATGATTGTTTAATACTGAAAAGTTCGGTTTATAGCTTAGTTTAGTAGAGAATTGTAAAAGTATGAATGTTTGATAATTTGACAATTTTTGGTATGTTGATTTTAGACTTGGATAAGTGTTTAGGTTGTTAATTTTATAAGTTTGAAGTTAAGAGAAAAGAAACTATCGAAATTGCCTAAACCAACCATTTAATCGGTAAAACCAAGAAAGTAAAAAAAATGGACAAAACAGTCAAATTTAGTGAAGATTATGAAAGTGGATGTATGTTTAAGCATGCTAATATGGAATTGAGCATCATTTGATAATTTTGAAACTATTTTGGATAGTTAGAGGTATCAACACGTAAAACGACGTAAACCCAACACCCGACAATTTTGTGTTGTCCCAAGATTTGTTAGGTAAGGGATGCAATTTAAAGTGGTATTAGTATTCCCATTACTTGTTTTTAATATATAAACATATTTGAAATGTGTTAGAATTTATGAAATGTATTTTTGATATTTGAAAAAGCACTATCCATACTTAAATGAAAAAACCGAAGGGAAAGCCACTTTCCGAGCTCTCCGAGCGTATTTTTTGACATATGTGAAATGATTTGGAAAACGTAAATTGTAATATGGAAATGGATTTTATGAATTAGTTTTATGCATACAAAATTTGACTATAAGCTTGATTATGTTACTATGTGGGTTAATAAGCCCGAAAAAGAATTCATAAGTATACTTTTGAGACTAAGGCAACATGTAGACCATGATATCTGTCATGCATGGCTTGTGTGGAGTTTGGACCTTCTTGGTGCATGCCTTATGCCACATTGCACACGCTTAGTCGTTTGTGGTGCATGTTTAACCACGTCGGGTATGTGTAGCCACTCAGTGCCTTATCGTCCACCACTTTCGTGCATTGTTTGTTTTAGTCAAATTCACATACTTACTTACTTCAATAAAGCTTACTTACTTTTGTAATTCAAATCATTCATATACTAAAACATTGAGACTAGGCATATCACGAGACCATAGGAAATTAGTATAAGGTGAAATTGACTTGAGGAATAAAAACCAAGTGGAAATATGGAGGTTTTGAGGATCGAATTAATTTTTAAAGTAAACCGAAAACCTTAAGCCATTTTGATCGTTAATGACCAAATCGTGCAAAATGGGCTTAATCGGGGAACTTTTCTTAAACAAGTGGGCTCCAAATTTTTATGAGACATACTAGAGACCTCGTAGAACACCTGAGAAGTGGAAAATTGGGAAGAAATGGGCTGGAAATATTTTTCATTGATTTATGAAAATAGGGCGATGGGCTGCCCTGGCCTAGAAAATCTGCAGGCACAACAAGAAATCCCAATTTAAAGGGGTTCCGAAAGGCCTTTTAAGTTTTTTTTTTGTATGAAAAATAACTTAAAGCCCTTTCTGGAAAGCAAGTATGTAAAGTTGTAAATGTATAGTTTATAGAATAAATGTACTTTCAGGGGTATTACAAAAGTTACTATTATTAAAAACAACTGCTGTGGGATATAAACTCTGCTTTAAACTTTGAAGGGAGGTAAGTTTATAAATACGCCATTATACTGGTGAAATTTCGTAAAATGAAAAGGTTAAGAATTGACATTGATGAGAATGCAACTTAATTAAGAAATTAAGGAAAAGAAAAAAATTAGCCCATATTTCCACGTTTTCGGGGTGTGACAGTTTACGTGGTATCATAGCAAAAGTTATCTAGTACTGTCAGTGTCGACTTGTTGAAGTTAGATTATATCCCAATTGTCTATGCTTGTTTGGTTATAAAGAGAGTATACATGTTAGAGTTATGACTAAAACCTTGGTTTACACACAAGTAACTGATCACTAGACGATGAGCGGGAGACACTGTCGTCTACGGAGGCAAGCACCGCCCACTCCACCATCTCCTCCTCAGCCCGAGAGCCCTAATACCAGAATGATGAGGCTCAAGTAAGGCATGCAAAGTATGAGAAAGGGACTGAGTGCACTTATCGCTATGTTTGCCCAGCAGTTCAGGGCAAGTACTTCTGGTACCGGTGCTACTACACTTGCACCTACTCCCCCATCTCCTCAACCACAAGATCCTTCGATAGCCCCAGTTCCTCCTGTATTCCCACAACCCGGAGATGATAGGGATACTTAAAGACTATGATACTTTCTTTGGATGAGTCCCCTACAGTTTACAGGGGTTAAAGATCCGGTTAAGGCTGAGGGATGTTTACTGGATATCGAAACAGCCTTCCAATATTTGGGGTGTACAGACAGGGAGAGAGTGGCATGGCTAGCTACATGTTAAAGGGTCAGGCCAAGTTTTGGAAGATGGCTACACAGACCATTTTAGTAGACAATCAATTGGATATTTCTTGGAGTGCTTTTCTTGATGCCTTCATGACCTATTATATTCCACGCACTACTCAGAAAAAGATGTAGAAAGAATTTCTGAATCTTATTCAGGGTAGCATGATAATGGATGAGTACGAGAACCAGTTCACTATCCTGTTGAGGTACAACCCAAAGACAATTAGGGACCTCGAGTGTCGTATCGAGAGATACCTATCAGGCTTAAGATCGGGGATCTATGATAGATTGCTAGGACTCTGGGTTAAATTTCAAGGATGCCTTTGGACGGGCTCAGGAAATTGAGAGAGGCTTGGATGTGACTCAAAGAGAGTATGAGTTTAGGAATAACGGCAGTGATAAGGGAAAGAGAGCAAAGGAATCTCGATTTGAACCGAGGCAGGGTTAGCCTAAGAGACAGTGGATTAACAAGTCTCGGGCGAGGGCTGGTAAGCCTAAGACCCCTATTGTCAGTGCAGACACCACTCGAGGCCTAGGGATTGGATTTCAGCGGTGCAGGAATTATGGCAGACCGCATGGTGGGCCTTACCACTGGGTCACAGGTGGCTGCTTTAAATACAGATTCGTGGGTCACCAGATTAAGGACTGTCCCCAAATAAGACCCACCGAGCCTCGAAAGTAGCCAAGGTAAATTGAGAGACAAGCACATGCTTCTTAGAGATAGGCCCCACAGAGGAGGGCTACAGTCACGGATAAGGGTAAGAAGCATGTCTTGCAAGGACATGTGTTTGCCATCGACAATAGGACAACTGACACCTCCACTGAAACTATTAAAGGTATAGTCCTTGTCCGTAATCATGAGGCACATGTTTTGTTTGACCCAGGTTTCACACTCCTTTATTTCCCCACAATTTGCACATAAATTACATCTAAAGCCTGAACCTCTAGATAACATGTTACACATAAGCACCCCCATGCATGAATCGCAGATGACTGATATGGGTGTGTAAAAATTGTGAAATCAAGGTAGGAGATAGTCTAATGTTAGCAGATCTAATTTTACTAAATATGTATGGTTTTAATGTGATTTTGGGCATGAATTGGTTAGCTGCCAATCATGTAAGTCTAAACTTCTACACTAAGATCGTAACCTTCTCTCAACTTGAAAATTTTGATGTATGCTTTGTTAATAAGTGTGGTATTAAATTCTACGAAGTTATAAGATGTGAATATGTTGAAAATTTTTGATGACATAAATGTTTTTAAAGGTTATATTGCATTTATTTCTAATAATGGTCGAGAACCGCCAAGTATTCAGGACGTTCC
This sequence comes from Firmiana major, assembly GCA_033439115.1. Taxonomy (NCBI): domain Eukaryota; kingdom Viridiplantae; phylum Streptophyta; class Magnoliopsida; order Malvales; family Malvaceae; genus Firmiana; species Firmiana major. The sequence goes on along the minus strand of CM065896.1, from coordinate 31,383,699 downwards.
AGTAGTTTGTGAGTTTTCTGATGTTTTTTCGAAAGAATTATCTGGGTTACCATCTGTCACGACCCAAAACTACCCAAAAAATCAGAGTAAATTTTTCGCGTTTTATTATTTTCTTTCATGCTTACCTGTCATCTAATCGTGACCACACTCCACTAACAAATTGGGCTGTGCGTCAATGCCAGTCCCACCATACATTTACCATATAACTTAATTCTTTCTCAGTCATTTATAAGTGCTTACAATATTTATACATCCCCTAAAGTTACTTACAAACATGTTACTGTGCTATGCTTATTTAGATACAATTTGTACAAGTGTATATACCTTAAATGATAGGCAGCAGCGGATATCCGGAATGCAGTACTGAGTCGCCTAAACTTCAACTGGAAATTATCTGTGTGAGAAAATGAAAGGGGTGAGCATATCAAGCTTAGTAAGGCAATCCTACAAACAAGTAGGTAACCATACTACCTATATGAACGTGGTGCCATGCATAAACCACCCTTTCTCCACACATTTTAAAACAGATGATATGAGTTATGATGTTATGTAAAACACGTTCGCATGGAAAATTCAACATGCAACTCATTTTAAATCATTTCTTTCTCATTTAAAAATTTCACAATAAAGTCAGGACTTGACCCCTCCTTCGGGTGATCCTGACTCACACGAAACCATGAAAATCAGTTTACATTACACATGGGTTTAAAAAGCATGGAAATAATCGTCATGCACATTTAGTTTAAAACCCAGTTTCAATCATCGTCAAGATCATCAACATACGAGACTAGGCAACATCTGTATATCGATAATAACCAGGACTATGGCTGTATGTCCTCGTGAGCCCCTCTGCTACATGGATCCTAGTGTGCGGGGTCTCACCCTGATCGGGAACTGCCCGGGAGGTGGGTCAGTCCATCTCGTCGATCTTATCCGATCCCACACATCCGAAGATGCCACACGTATCCGAAGATACCACGCATCCAAAGATGCCACACGTATTCGAAGATACCACGTATCCGAAGATACCACACATCCGAAGATGCCACACGGTACATCGTACTCCATGCTACTTGCACGGTACATCGTACTCCATGGACCCATATCCTATCTCTATACTCATGCCATGTCTCAAAACACACGTGCAGCCTATTTAGTCGGTGACACACAGTCTACCCGAAGCTCCAAGCACGGCTCATCACATGTTCTCATAAAATCAGTGCGACCGATGCTCAGCACTCTCATCAAATCAAGTAAAACTGTCAGAGCCCGCTTTACATCCCCACAAGGCCGCCAACCTCATCCCTCACTCTCACCCCACTTAAGAGATCTTTTGAGCCTGTTGGGCCTTTTGGCTGACTCCAAGGGCAGACAACGCTACTCCACAACCTCCACGTATTGTCCGCGTTGGGCCGAAGCTCGCACGGCTTTGTTTCATAAGGGGTCATCATATAAATATATATATAAAATCTGGTGTGAGCGAAGCTCTAACACCCTGTCTCAAAATCATATAAAAATATGGTGCGAGTTAGACTCTAGCACCCTGTCATGAAAATCATGTAAAATCTGGTGCGAGTTAGACTCTAGCACCCATGCATGTAAAACTCTAGTGCGAGCTCTCGCTCCAGTACTAATGCATGCATCACACAAATTAAAACATCGTGCGAGCTGAGCTCCAACACGTCGCATGTAAATAAAAACACGTAGGCGGCTCTGTTTCCTCAAAACAGTTTTCAAAACAATTATATCGTTGAAAGTATGCAATGTTGTGCATTTTCTTTCAAGGTTAGCCAGCCTACCCATGCATGTATTAAAATGTCTCCAGAACGAGGAAAAACCTCTTGTTCTTGCTCCTCCCAATTTTTCCTAAATTTGTAAATTTTACCCTTAACAAGGGTATTTTGGTAATTTACCCATTCGGGGCACTAAAATTATTATTTGACCTATAGACCCTTCAGATAATTTTTAAAGGACTGCAAATGAACTGAAAATTTCGTAAAGTTACCTCCAGCAGTCCGCAGAATTCCCTTACCTTATTTTCCTGTCGAGTCTGACCTTTCCTCTGATGTCACGTCACGCAGTCCGATCTGCTCCCAATCCAATGTCTGGAACTGCGTATAAATATTCCTCAGGTCAGATATTATACAACTTAATTGTATTTAATACTTTCTGGGCTTAATTTAAATCATTGGGCCCATTTATCCCTATTGGGCCCGATTGCGCCTTAATGGGCCTTAATCGGCCTTAAGCCCGTTTTCCACTTAATTTTTACATTATCGAGGCCTATTGGGCTCATTGGGCCCACAACAATTTATTAGGCCTCGTTCTAACTCTCGAATAGCTCAATTTATTATTTACGACAATTTATCCGACTTTTCATAATTTAATCTAATTAATGCGGAAATTAAATTCAAAGCACGCATAACGATGCTAATTATCGTAAATAAAGGTTACTTACCCGAGATTACATGCTAATACGTAAATCGAGGCTATCTCGAGCTCTCGTTTGACGTCGATTGTCGAGCTACACAATTTCATAAATTTTCGGGTAAATTTTTGATCGAAAATTAATTAAATTGAATACTCCAAAATTTAAATCGGGTCAATTTTGACCACTACTGACTTACCCGTAGCTCGATTACATCGCTGGGATTTTTCCTCAATTTTTTTCTCTTTTTCTTTTTCCCTTTTTCTCCTTTTTTCCTTTCTTTCTTGGCTGAATCGGTTCGGTCCGGTTCAGACCGGTTCGGACAGCGTGTTCGCTCCGGTTCAGGGCCTTGCCGGCCTGTTCTCCGTCGGCTTCCACCGCCAGCAGCTCCGCTGGGTCATCCGCATCTCAGATCTACTCTCGGTTTCACCCAAGACCGCCGGAAGGTCGCCGGTCCGGCCTCCTCTCTCTCGGTCGTCGGAACCCATTTCGGGTATTGGTCGTTGCCGACGATTCCGATCGTTTCTTCGGCTGCTACCGGTCTCAAAATGACCGGCTCCTCCTCCTGAACTCGTCGGTGGCCTCCGTTGATGCCCAGCCACCGTAGATCGCTAGGAATCAAGCCGTTTCTCCCTCGGTTTTTCCTTCCTCCGATCGGCATCTTCCGGCCTCCAAACGGTGCGTCTTCGGTGCCCTGAAGATCGCCGGCCTCTCCTCTTCCTCCTCGGCTCCTCGTCGGCGGTCGTTGGTCGCCGGTGGTGGCTCGTCGGTCTTCCTCGGGTTCGGCTCCGTTTTCTCACTTCTTCTCTCTCCCCGATTTCTGATTCCTTTTTTTTTTATAAATTATTTTATTATCACTATTCATTAACATATTCTAAATTATTCAACAAATATCTACAAATCTATTATTTTATTCTAATTTAATTAATTTAATTTAATTTTATTTATTTAATTTATTTTAACCCTTTTCGATATATTTTTCGATTATTTTCGGGATTCTTTTTCGAATAAAAATTCTGATTAATCCCGATTAATTCCAAATAAATTGTGGGTTCGGCTCCGTTTTGTCACTTATTCTCTCTCCCCGATTTCTGATTCCTTTTTTTTTATAAATTATTTTATTATCACTATTCATTAACATATTCTAAATTATTCAACAAATATCTACAAATCTATTATTTTATTCTAATTTAATTAATTTAATTTATTTAATTTATTTTAACCCTTTTCGATATATTTTTCGATTATTTTCGGGATTATTTTTCGAATAAAAATTCTGATTAATCCCGATTAATTCCAAATAAATTGATATCTTGATCAATTTAATCCAGAATAAATTTATTTCACCTTTATTGACCAAGATTTCTCAATCCATTATTTTTAATTAAATTTTTCTTCTCGAATTTATACCGGCTTTCGATCTTTTGACCATTTTGCCCTTGCACGTGTTCGGGACTAATTTAACCCGACTTCCTTTCACGAACACTCACTCACTTCGCATTTTAAATCCTTATTTCCAATCCGAATCCCATTCAGTTAAATTTTTGACCATTTTCATCCCTCATAAAAATTTACGATTTAATTTCGGGTCTTACACCATCAGAGAGGGAAATTGAGTTTACCATTGATTTGGTACCCGACACTCAGCGTATCTCTAAGCCACCTTATCAAATGGCACTGGTCGAATTAGAGGAACTAAAGAAGTAGTTGCAAGAGTTGCTCGATAAGGGGTTCATTAGACTGAATGTGTCTCCGTGGGGTGCTCCGATATTATTTGTTAGAAAGAAGGATGAGAGTCTCTGTCTGTGCATAGACTATCGACTTCTGAATAAGGCGACAATAAAGAATAAATATCCATTGCCAAGGATAGATGATCTGTTTGATTAGTTGAGAGGGGTTTCAGTGTTTTTTAAGATAGATTTGAGATTGGGCTATCACCAGTTGAGGATTAAGAAGGCTGATGTGTCACGATCCTCAACTTACCAAATTCAGCGCAAATGTTTCACATTTTCATGCATTATTCATTATATGTTCTTACCTTACCTCGATCGTGATCAGCTGCACACTCAATGGTAGTGCTGTGTGCCAATGTCTACTTCATCCATCTATGACAATTCAATTGGCAATATAATTCTAGAAGTAAGCACTTTTATAGATACATCAGACTTACTGTTTACAATTGTTTACATTTCTTTACATCCCCAATGTTTACATACAAAATGCTACTGTGCTATGTCTAGTTGAGATACAAAATAATTCAAGTGTGTATACCTTACGCGATTGGATGCAGTGGATACCAAAAGGGAAAGCCTCCAGTCGCTCTCAATCTATACTCAAATCTTTGTAGAGAGGGGAAAATAGGGGGGGTGAGCAAACCACACGCTCAATAAGGCAATCATACGAACAGGTAGATACTGCACTATCTACGTGATCGTGATGCCATGCTCAAAAGCATTTAGTTCATCATTTTATCTCAAAACATGAGTGTATGATTGTGTTAATGGTATGTAAAGCAATTCATGCTTTAGTGCACAAAACCTATTCAAGCATGACATTAACCATCATGCATATTTTATACGTAAAGCATGGCATTAATCATCATGCATATTTCTCAAGCAAAGCATGGCATTAAACATCATGCATCAGTGCACTTTAAAAACCATTAACATACTTTCATCTCAAAACAATTCAACTTTAGTTAGGATTCGATCCCTCCCTCGGACTATCTTGACCCACAAAACATTTCAAACATGGATTTATTCTCAAAACAATAGACATGTGAGATAGGCAATACAATAAGGGAAATATCCTCAAGGACTATGGCCATATCCTGTGATACGGGCTACACGGATCAGGTGTGCGGGATATCACCACTATCTGCTTCCATATGGGAGGTGGGTCAAATCCTGCCTGCCGGTCTATAGCAGATGTCATCCGAAGATGGCATATCACATCTCAACACGGTACAACATACTCTATGCTACCTGCACGGTACAATGTAGTCCATGGACCGACATCAACATATCATATCATGCCACATCTCAAAACGCATGTGTGAGCCTATTTAATCGGTACGACCTCTTGTCTACCCGAAGCTCCTAACACGGCTAATCAATCATGTCAAAACAATGTACGGACGGGCCTATTTAATCGGTGTGACACCCAATCTACCGGAAGCTCCAATCATAGCAATAAGTAAGGTGGCCATCTAGTGTGAGCTAAGCTCCAAGCACCATGCCAAAACCAATATGAAATCCATGTGAAAACCAGTGTGAGCTAAGCTCCAGCACTCATGTATATAAAACACGTTAAATCTTATGCGAGTCATGCTCTAGCACGCTTTCATTCTCAAGAAAACCATGTAGGTGGCTCAAATCTTTGCAAAGTATGGTTAACAAACCAAAACGACTCATTTCTTTTGTAAATCATTTCAAATGTCAGCCAACCTACCAACCATTTGCTAAAAAGCAATAAAACATTATTTTCAAAGCATTATGCTTTTGTTTTCATACACATTTCTCAAACACCCAACTTTTGCCCTTCAATCACCCAATTTCATTTCCTAACATCATATGCATTCTAGCAAAGCATTTAACTGCGTAAATTACTCATAAATATCTCTAAGAGTCTACACAATTCCCTTACCTCGATTTACTTGAGTAGAGCTTCTTGTGCTCTTGGCTTGCTTTGCTCTGGTGTATCCTCGGGAGCTGCGATTCATTCATCCAAATCAATTGAGTTAATGTTGTTAACTCATATTTGACCTCACTAGTCAATATAATTCATTTATGCATTTTACCAATGCCTTAATCCACATTTTACCCCTTTTAGGTAAATCTTATAATTTATTCACTAACAACATCTGAAAATCATACCCATAACACTATTATCACTTCTAGATATCCCATTTCTCATTAATCTCCATACATTCCACTTTCTCACACTAGACCATTTCTAGGTCATAATCATTCCAATGTATTTTAGATAGTTTCTAACAATACTAAGCACCCCAATCAACCCTAAACATCAATAGCTTAACAATGTACTTAAGTTAATGCTTTAGAAACTCACATCTTTGGATTTCCTCTTTACTCCAAATAGAAATGTCCTTTGTTCCTTCAATCCAACAAATAGGTAGATACCTCCAAACTATGTTGTTCTTCTCTTTGATGTGAACAACTTTGCCTCTAATAGTGTTCCCTCAAATCTCCTGGAAAATGGTTGGATTTAGAGAGAGAAAGCTAGCTTTTGGGTTGGAAAGGGAAGGAAATGGTTTTATCCTGAAATCTGTAGATTTTCAACGCCCTTTTTATAGAAATAGCTTGTGGAGATTGATCTGCACAAGGAAGAGATCGATCTGCTCCCCTTAAATTCCTCTTTTCCACGACATTTAAGCATGAGATTGATCTATTGAAGCTTAAGATCGATATGCTCCAAATAGAGAGCTAAGGAGATCGATCTGTATGCTTGAGGATTGATCTTTTCATTACAGAATATTTAGGAGATCGATCTGGCCCTATTGGAGATCGATCTGCCCTATACCATTGCTCAATTAAGAGCATTTTGGCTCTTCTAAATTGATCTCTCATCCTATGAGATCGATCTCACCTTCATATTTTCTAGATTTTCTACAGTTTTTCTGCAACAACTCATACCAAACTTCATACATTTTTTTGCCATGGTCATGTTCTCATCCACTCATCTTTGAGACTTGAAAATGGCATCCATTAATACTTCCTACACATTAAAATTTGTGTAGAATCTTTGTATATCCAAAAGTACTTAATATAAACCAAATGGAAGTGCACAACTTATGCAATCCTCCTTTCATTTTACCACTCTACTCACTTTCCATTTTACTCACATTCATCACATATTAAAGTCCATCTCTTCACATTCATACATAATGCAACTTGTACGTAAAATCACAACTCTTATTACAAGTGTGTACATTAACTTATGGACTTACATCACATATACTTCTTATGAATTCATAGTATAACTCCATTTACATTTCTATGTACATATATTCAATTATACATATACAGGGTCTCACATGATGCACCGAAGATAGCTTTCACGAGCCGATATTGATACTTTGAGTTTTTAGTGATGCCTTTTGGACTGACTAATGCCCTTGCTGCTTTTATGAGTATGATGAATGATGTCTTCTGGGAATATTTAGACAGATTTTTTATTGCCTTTATTGATGACATCTTAATCTTTTCTAAGTTTCGGGACAAACACGAACAGTATTTGAGGATTGTACTCTAGATCCTCCATGAGAAGGAATTGTACGAGAAATTTAGTAAGTGTGAATTTTGGTTGGATCAGATTGCGTTCCTTGGGCACATTGTCAGACCCATCTTTTCGATTTATGTATGTAGCTTGTTCCTTATGATTCATTTGTGTATGAACACTTTATTTTTATGGTTGAATCATAAGAAGAGTATTTACTATCATGCAATTGACAATTAAAGAATAAAAATGCATGTAAGCTACATCAAAGCCAAATAAGGGTCGAGATGGCCATAGGCCAAGCTAAAAAGGGATTGAAATCAAGTTGACTAAAAATAAGAAGTTAAAATAAGAAAAGATAGTGGGTTTATGAAGGAAAGTCGGGTTAAATTGGTTCTGAACAAGTGGAAGGGTAAAACGGTCAAAAGACCGAAATCCAGCATAAATTCAATAAGAAAATTTCATTAAAAATATGGATTTGAGAAATCTTGATAAAAAACGAAGAAAATATTGAAATTTAAGTCCAATTGATCAAGATATGAATTTATTGAAATTAATCATAATTTTCACCTCAAAAAACTATCCCGAAAATATTGAAAAAATATACTGGAAAGATAAAATAAGACAGATAAATTCATTTATTGATTAAATGAATAAAATATGAATTTTTTTGAGATATTTTGATATTTTTATTATATTTTATTTGATTAAAATAAAATATAATAAATTTATAAAAAAGAAATCAGAAACTGAAAACGTGAAGAGAGAGAAAATCGAAAGAAAACGATAGCCGAAGACTCGAGAATCACCGACGACCAACGGTGACCCACGAGGCCAGAAGAGGGTCAAAGAAGGAAGAAGACGACTACGCGAACCCATCGGCATCGATGACGCGTCATATCGACGTCAAATTCCAGCGAACCGAGGGAGAGAAAAATGAGAGGAAATCATGCTCGATTCGACGATCCACAACAGCTGGGTGTGATCTGAGGGCACCGATATGATCGAGAGGACGAGCCGATTCTGTTGGTACCGATAGTGGTCGACGAAACAGCCGAGAATGTCGACGACGGTGAGGGCCCCGAAACGGCACCGTAGCCAGAAGGGGAAGGAAAAAGAAAAAGAAAAGAATAAAAACAAAAAGGAAAAAAAAAAGGGAAAAAAGGAGAGGAAATCCCCGGGAATACCTCAGATTATGGGTAAGTCGACATGCGGTCAAATTGACCGAATTAATTTCTGAAAAAGTTAATTTAAATTGTATTTGGTCAAAAATTTACCTGAAATTTAATATACAAATTGTACAGTTCGACGATAAATTTCAAATGTGAGCCGATCGAATTTCGATTTACGCACCATCACATAATTTCGGGTAAGTAAAGCTCATTTACGACAATAGTATGATTATTGCGCAATTTGAATTTAGTTTACGGATTTTGGATTAATTTCTGCATAAAATAAATTATATTCGAATTTTTGAATTAACTGTCGTAAATGATATACGGGCTATCCAAAGAGTTTGAAAGAAAGCCCAGTAGGTATTGATAGGCCCAATGAGCCAATAGACCCTGATGAAGGGAATTAATAAGTGGAAAACGAGCTTAAGACAAAGTTAGGCCTAATTAAAGTGTTTAAGGCCCAGTAAGAGTAAATGAGCCCATTTAAGTGAAATAGATTGTATTAATGTGTAATACAATAGGAAAAGTATAATTAACCCAGTGAATGGTTAAATGCAGCTCCGGAGTCATATTGAGAGTTGACCGGACTACGAGATTTGAGCAGCACAGAGGAAGTGAGGTCACGCGACGTGATCTGAGGTAAGGGACTTTTGCAAGTAGTTTGAGATATATGCGCTTATTTTCGTCTGCTTTTACATTCACTGAAATTGTCTGAGGGTCAAAGAAAATCAATAATATTTATAGGGACCCGCTATGGGTAAATTACGATTTTACCCCTAGTTAGGCAAAAGTCAACTTTTGGGAAAAGTTGTAAAAAAGCATGGAAACAATGTTTTTGAGTGTTTTTAATACTGTGTAGCAGAAGAGTACGCAGATGAGCTAATGTTTTAAGGTTGATGTAGACTAAGCACACTTTATAGTGCTGATTTTCATGTTTTGAAACATCCCTATTTTTAAAGAGCCATCTACCGAACTATGTGAAAACAATCGTGCTGGAGCACAGCTCGCACTTGATTTCAGATGTTTTTCACATACATTAGTCCTAGAGTGAGACTCGCACTACATTTATTTGACATGCATGATAGAGTACTGGAGCATTGATCGTACTCAGTTTTATGTAATTTGTGCATGATAGAGTGCTGAAGCGATTAGCTCGTACTCGAGTTTTACATGAGATGCATGACAGATTGCTGGAGTGTTGCTCGTACTCGATTCTTCATGATTTATACATGACATAGTACTTGAGCGATTTGCTCCTACTTGATTTAAATGAGAACTATGCATGACCTAGTGCTGGAGGTTTACTCGCACTAGTGTTTGATGTTTTGACATGCATATACGATGTTTAGAGGCAGAGCGTTGACTGTGAGTCAAACTCAAGACACGCACTGTAGTTTTTATGTTATATATAGACATGTTAGAAAAATCGTGATGATTTCCTCGTGTAGACTGAGTGTCACACTGGAGATGTTCGCACGTGGATTTAGAAACGTGGCATTGATTATTCTGTGGTATGAGGGCTAAGACCTATGGCAGGCACCCCGACCATGAGGCAGGGTCCACGGGTGTACGTTCTACCATGCGTGTGGCATGTAGTACACTGTACCGTGTGTTGTTATTGAGTTGTGGAGGAGAGTTGTTGATAGCTGGCGGTTGTGATGGGTTGACCCCCCTCCCGTTACAGCAGTGATAACCCACACACCGAGTACTATGTTGACAAGGATTTCACCATGTTAGGATATGGCCATAGTCCAGGAGATATTACATTTAGCCACTGAGTCTCGCATGATATATAACATGTATTTATGATACGGGTCGACTTAAGGGATGGGTCGGAACCCAGTTGTTGTGTTGTGTTATGAAATGCCATATTTTCTGTGTTTTGAATGTAAATGGAATATTTTATATAAATGCATTCCAAAATGATAAATATGCATTGTTTTGCATGAATGCCTATGATTTATAACTCAGCATGTGTTTAGTACATGAGATTTTAAATCTGTACTATTATTATATATATTTTTTGAAACATGCTTTTGAATTGAGAGAAGGAAAGGAAAAGTAATATTTTCAGTAGATAGTATGGATGTCTACTTACATGCATAATTTCCTTACTGAGCCACATAACTCACCCCTTTCATTTTTCCCCCTCTCTACAGATCATCGTAAGTAGATTGAGTCGGCTGAGGTATAGTATTCCTTTTGACCGCTGCCATTCCCCATCTAGCGAAAGGTATACACGATGCGTACTCTTTTGTATTTAAACAATGTATAAACACAGTGATGTACACGTTTTAATATTGGGGATGTAATTATATAAAAGTATATGAATTTACTTATAAGAAAAGTGTACGTGTAGTCAATAAGTATTTATAATGACATGTATGTGTGATACGAAAAAGAATTGTAAGGTATGTGTGGATGAGAAGACTAATGCCTAATCACAGCCCAACTACTGAAGAGAGAGGTAAGAAAAAATGAAAAATTTATTGTGGTTTTTGATAAGTCACAGAAGGAGGTCGTGACACACATTGTATCAAGGACAGGGTGTCTGTTGATCCATCCAAGGTTGATGCAGTGCTTAAGTGGGAGAGACCCAGAATAGTTACGGAGATTCAGAGTTTCTTGGGATTGACAGGGTACTACCAGAGATTTGTTGAGGGGTTTTCTCGGATTGTATCTCCATTGACCAGACTGACATGTAAGGATGTTCCATTTGAATGGTCTGATCAATGTGAGCAGAGTTTTCAAGAGCTCAAGCATCGGTTGACTATTGCACCAGTTTTGACCATTCCGAGTGGATCAGGAGGGTTAGTAGTGTATAGTGATTCCTTTCACTAAGGTTTGGGATGTGTGCTAATGTAGAATGGTAGAGTGGTCGCTTATGGTTCCCGTGAGCTTAAGGACCATGTGAGGAATTGTAAGGCCCGAAATTTTGTAAATGTAACCTTTATGACTTGTAATGTGTATATAAGTCACATTCAATGTAAATTATGAGGAATGAGTATTTAAAGTTTGTAAATGTGTATGGAATGAATACATGAATGTTTTAAAGTGTATAGCAAGTGTAAGAGGGATGTTTCCATGAGTGGAATGTGACTATATTAAGTTTTAAGTAGTTAAGTAAAATGGAATAAATACTTTCATTTGGATATGTATTGTATACCTTTGGCTGTACAATGAGTGCACACAAGTTTCAATGTATATAAAGTATGAATGGATGTCATTTTTAAGCCTTAAAGGTAATTGGATGAGAAAATGACTATGGCAGCAAAATAAGTGAAGTTGGTATGTGTTTACTGCAGTAAACTCTGGAAAATATGAATGAGAGATTGATCTCATGTGATGAGAGATCGATCTGGAAGAGCCAAAAATGCTCTTAATTGAGCGATGAAACAGGTCAGATAGATCTCCAATGGGGCCAGATCGATCTGTTGAGCATTTTGTGTTGAAGAAATCGATCCTAAGAGGGTCAGATCGATTTCCTTAAGCTACTGAATTGCAACAGATCGATCTCATGCAAGAGCAGATTGATCTCCTTAAGGTTCTGTGTTGTGCAGATCGATCTCATGAAAGATCATATCGATCTCATGTGGTCTGAAAGGTCGATTTCAAGAGGAAAAATGCAGAGCAGATCGATCTCCTAGGGTAGCAGATCGATCTCATCAAGATAATTCTATAAATACTGAACTTCTGCATTTCAGTTTTCACGGGATTTACTATTTCATTCAATAACCAAAAGTGTAACCTAGCCAAGAAACACTAGAAAACTTCAGTTTGTGATCAGTTTTGAGTGAGATACAGTTAAGCAAAGTTGTTCTTAGCAAGAAGAGAGTAACATACTTGGAAACAAAGGATTGAAATCAAGAGTTCAATGAGCAAAGAGGATTTTATCATTTTTGGTGAAAAAGGAAGGAAAGTTTAACTAGGTAAGATTTAATGCACCAAGTTAATATATGTTAAACTAGGTGTATTGATGAGTAAATTGATATATGTTTGAAATGTTGGAAATGAAAGGATAATGAAAAAATCACCATGACCTAGATGTTGGTGAGAAAATGAGAAAGTGATGAGGAAATGGTATTAACATTGATTTAATGATGAAATATGCATGTATGGAAGATTATGAGGTAATCTTATGAAATGCATAAATTTGAAATAAGGAGAAATAAAGATAGTTATGTGAAAATGTGGATTTATACCATATTTTGAGAAAGTGATGAAAAATTATGTATTAAATTGAGATTTGGCAAATGAAATGAGTATATAGTGATATACTAATGCCAATAATTATAACAGCTTCAAAAATTACCTTGGAAGCTGATCGGACTGAAAGAGTGAGCAGAACCGAGGAAGAGAGGTCACTTGATGTGATCCGAGGTAAAGGAATTTCGTGAGTAGCTAGAGATGGCTACACGTATTTTGAGTAATATTTTGATACTATATCTTATAAGAATGCCCATGAATAGGCCCAATGTGTGTGATAAAGTGTAATTTTATCTAAAAATAGGATAAAAAGCCTGAGAAGCATGTTGTAATCCATAATTCATGAGTTGCATGATAGAATGGCTAATGTTTTCACATATATGCGGAAACAACACATTTAAGTGCTAATTTGATTTGAAATTGAGAAAGTTGTGATTTAAGTGAGCCATCTATATGGTTTTGTGTGAAAACTGTTGAGTTAATATATTTTGAAATGAAAAAACAAGTAAATTCAATAATATAGAAATGATTTAAAAACATGTTTAGAGGTTATCAGTACCAGAAACTAAGTATTTAAGGATGAGAGATTGATTTGGTAAGATGAGAGATCGATATCCTGGGTTTTCTAGTATGAGAGATCGATCTCATGAGAATATGAGATCGATCTGCTAAAGGATTGAAAACTCAAAGGATCTGTACGAGGTGTTGAGGAAGCAGAGATCGATCTGTAACAGTTATAAGATCGATCTGTTTATTACAGAATGTCTATGAGATCGATCTGGTCTAGGAAGAGATCGATCTCCTCTAAAACAAAGGGTAAAGGCAGTAGATCGATCTGTAGATCGATCTATGCTCAAATAGAGAGTTTATGAGAAGGAACTGGTATAGGAAGAGATCGATCTCCTCAAAGTCAGAGAGTTAAGGAGATTGATCTAAGGTGTTTAGAGATCGATCTCCTCTCTACGAGAATACTAGCTAGATCGATCTGGAGATTGATCTTGCCTCAAACAGAGAGATTGGAAGATCGATCTGCTGGTTCGATAGATCGATCTTCACTAACATTTTCAAATTGTAAGATCGATCTCTACAAGTATGAGATCGATAATCATGCTTCAAGTTGCTTTGTAATCGCAGGAAATCAAACTAAGAGATCGATCTTGTCAAAATGGGAGATCGATCTGGCACTCTACTGGAGGTTTCCAACGGCTCTTTCTGTAAAACCTTTAACGGGAAAAACAACATTAAATGCTCCAACTACCAATCCTGTTGTATAAAATCAAGCATTGAAGACATTAGAAAAAAAGACATTATTGCTGCAAACTCTGTATATTCTCAAGAATTTTATTCCAACATTCTCTTTGTCTTCAATCTTCATTTATTTATATTATTGTAAAACTCTTGGTGTAAAAGCTATTTCTATCCTACCCACAAAAGATAAGTTTTACTTGTATTCATCCTTATTTCAATAGAGAAGATGAGTGTTCCTCAGTGAGATAATTTTGTAAAAGGGTGAATATTTGTTTGTGTAAAAAAGCTAGAGTGGTTATTCCTTAACCTGTAAAAGGGAGTGTGTAACATCCATTGATAGAGTGAAAGAAAGCTCTTGACAAGGAAGTCAAGAAGAGAGGACGTAGGTAAGAGATTGGTTGAACCTCTATAAACTACTGAGTTTGCTATTTCCTTCCCTTATCTTCTTTCAATTTGTTGAATTACATTATATTGTTTATTCATTACTTGCATTTAGTTTTAATTAAGTTTAAATTTGCCATTAATATTAGAAAACTGATTCACCCCTCTCGGTAGAGCCAACAATTGGTATCAGAGCAAGGACTCTTTGATCATAGAGGAATAACTTCCTAAGAGTTAAAAACGATCTAATGGCTCACAACAATGTAGCAACCAATCTAGTAGGAGATGAGCATTCTACAGTTAGGCCTCTTATGTTCAATGGTGAACATTATGCTTATTGGAAAACTAGGATGATGCTATTCATTCAAGCAAATGATTATGAGGTATGGAGGATTATAACTAAAGGACCTCAAATCCCAACTAAAAGAATAGACGGAAGAGATATCCCTAAAGAAGAAGATGAGTGGGATTCAAATGATGTAAAATGTGCTCAGCTAAATGCAAAGGCCATGCACACCCTATTTTGTGCTTTAGGGCCAAATGAGTATAATAGAGTCTCCAGTTGTGACACTGCCAAACAAATATGGGACAAGTTGACAATAACTCATGAAGGCACAACTCAAGTAAAAGAGACTAAGGTAGGAATGCTCACACATGATTATGAGCTATTTAGGATGAAAGAAGGAGAGACAATTAGTGACATGTTCACTAGATTTACTGATGTAATAAATGGGCTAAAATCCTTAGGAAAAATCTATTCAAATATAGAAATGGTCAAGAAAATTTTGAATAGTTTGCCAAAATCATGGGAAGCTAAAGTGACTGCAATTGAGGAATATAAAGACCCCCACACACTATCACTACATGAATTAATAGGTCACTACTTACATATGAGATGAAGTTGAGGAGAAATGAAGAGCCACCCAAGAAAGTGGGAGTAGCTTTAAAATCTACTATTCAAGAAGATTCAAAGGAGAATAAAAATGAGAGTAGTAGTGAAAAAGATCTTGAGATGGCAATGTTTGCCAAGAGATTTAACAAATTCATGAGAATGAGAGCAAGTGGTAGTGGTAGGAGAAACCACAAGAAAGATCAAGAAGAGTTAGGTAGAAAAGATACCATTGTGTGTTATTAATGTAAAAACCCTGGACATGTTAAATTTAACTGCCCTCTTCTTAAAAGATCCAATGATAGGTTCCACAAAAAGAAGGCAATAATGGCAACATGGAGTGACAGTGATAGCTCCGATGATGATTCGAATGAGGATAATGCCAACCTATGCTTCATGGCTATTGAGGATGAAAAGGTAACTTCAGATCTTAATGAATATTCTTTTGATGAATTGCAAGATGCATTTGATGATCTTGCATTAGAATATGAATGCATGAGTATGAAGTACAAAAAATTAATATCTAAACTTAAGAAAGAAAATGAGTTAATACTAAAGGATAAAATAGAATGTGAAAAGAAACTAGAAAATACAAATCTAGAAATCTGTGACCTAAAAGAAAAAATAGTAACTTACATAATTCTTTTACTAGATTTTACATGGGTCAACAAAAATTAGATAACATGCTAGAAACTCAAAGAGCCTTCTTTGATAAGAATGGATTGGGATATAATGAAAAAAGTAGAGAGACTCACCTCAAAAGCTTCATAGCTAGAAAGAGCATGCATAAAACTATTTGTTCATATTGCAAAAAAAGGGGCATGCACCATATAGTTGTAATATGAAGATGACCACATTTAGAGGAAAATATTGTGAAAAGAATTTGGGTTCCAAAAGATGTAGTTAATTCAAAAGATATTAATACTATAGTAAAATGGATCCCAAAGGGATCAAGAATTGTATTCACTAACTCCAAAGGACCCAAGAAAATTTGGGTACCTAAGACATGAGTTTGAATTTTGATTTAGGTGATTCAGCATTGCCACAAAGCAAAAATAAAGGAAGCTTGTTACTTGGATAGTGGATGCTCAAGGCACATGACCGGTGATAGAAACCATTTCAGCTCATTTAAATCAAAAGTTGGTGGAGAAGTCACATTTGGGGACAACTCCAAAGGCCAAGTTGAAGGAAGTGGTTCAATAGGTAATGACTACTTTTCATTAGAAAAAGTGTTGCTTGTTAGGGGTCTAAAACATAATTTACTAAGTATTAGTCAACTTTGTGACAAAGGTTACAAAGTAATTTTTGATTGCTTGAAATATCATGTTATAGATCCTAAATCTAATAAAGTTCTTTTCCTAGGTCATAGGCAAGGTAATATATACATTGTTTATCTAAATGAACTTAAAAATGAAAACATATGCCTAATGGTAGACAAAGAAAAAGAAAAAGAACCTTGGTTATGGCATAGAAGACTAGGTCATGCTAGCATGCATGTGTTATCTAAGTTAGCTAGAAAAGATCTTGTTATAGGATTACCTAAGTTGTCCTTTGACTATGACAAAATATGTGAAGCTTGTGTTAAAGGAAAACATAAAAGAACAACATTTAAACCTAAACATAGTGTATCAACCACTAGGCCTCTCAAATTACTCCATCTAGATCTATTTAGGCCAACTAGAACAACAAGCCTAGGTGGGAAACATTATGGGTTTGTAATTGTAGATGATTACAATAGGTTCACTGGGTGTTCTTTTTTAGAGTAAAAAATGAAGCCTTAGAAAAATTCATTGCCTATACAAAAGTGGCTCAAAATGAAAAAGGTTACACTATAACTAGTATTAGAAGTGATCATGGCAAGGAGTTTGAAAATATTAGATTTGATGAATATTGCAATGATCAAGGAATTAGTCACAATTTTTCAGCTCCTAAGACACCGCAACAAAATGGGGTAGTTGAGAGAAGAAATAGAACATTGGAAGAAATGGCTAGAACCATGTTGTGTGAAAATAATTTACCTAAATATTTTTGGGCTGAAGCTATAAATACATCTTGCTATATCATTAATAGAGCTATGATTAGACCAATTTTAAAGAAAACCCCTTATGAGCTTTACAAGGGAAAGAAGCCTAATATTAGCTATTTTCACCCCTTTGGTTGTAAATGCTTTGTCTTAAATAATGGAAAAGACAATTTAGGAAAATTTGATGCCAAGAGTGATGAGGGAATCTTTTTAGGCTATTCTTTGAATTCAAAGGCATATAGAGTATATAACAAAAGAACATTGATGGTTGAAGAATCAATTCATGTAATATTTGATGAGTCAAATGATTTATCTAAAAGTTCAACAAATGATGAGGATATAGAAATATTTAATGAGAACTTAAAAGAAGCTTCAAACATAGAGAATGATCTATTAGAGAAGCTTGACATTAATAAAGAGGATGAAGAAGAACTAGAAACATTAGAAAGAGAGTCTAGAGCACCAAGAGAATTAGGATATGTAAAAGATTGTGAAATAATAGGAGATCTTACTCTTGGAGTTAGAACTAGATCATCTCTAAAGAATGTATGTCAATATATAGCCTTTGTATCTCAAATTGAACCTAGAAATGTCAATGAAGCCTTAGATGATAATAATTTGTTTTTAGCCATGCAAGAGGAATTAAATCAATTTGAGAGAAGCAAAGTATGGAAACTAGTTCCTAGACCTAGTGATCACTCTATAATTGGAACTAAATGGATCTTCAAGAACAAGATGGATGAAAATAGTGTGATCATAAGAAACAAAGCTAGGCTAGTTGCACAAGGCTATAGGCAAGAAGAAGGAATAGACTATGATGAAACTTATGGACCGGTAGCTAGATTAGAAGCAATAAGAATGCTACTTGCCTTTGCATGCTATAAAAAATTCAAATTGTATCAAATGGATGCGAAGAGTGCATTTTTAAATGGTTTCATTAATGAAGAAGTTTATGTTGAGCAACCTCCCGGTTTTGAGAGTCATGAATTTCCTGAACATGTCTTCAAACTATCTAAGGCACTTTATGGTTTGAAACAAGCTCCTAGAGCATGGTATGAAAGGCTGTCAAAATTCTTAATAGAAAAAGGATTTTCAAGAGGAAAAGTAGATACTACTTTGTTTATCAAAAATAAAAATAAAGATTTACTAGTTGTTCAAGTGTATGTAGATGACATTATTTTTGGATCAACTAATGAATCTTTATGCCAAGAGTTTGCTAAGATCACGCAAGGTGAATTTGAAAAGAGCATGATGGGAGAGCTCACCTACTTCTTGAGACTTCAAGTAAAGCAAACTAAAGATGGAACCTTCATCAATCAAGCAAAATATACTAAGGATTTGCTTAAACGATTTGGAATGGATAATTGCAAACCTCAAGCAACTCCAATGGACACCAACATCAAGCTTGATAAAGATGAAAGTGGTAAGTGTGTATACACTAAACTATATAGGTCTATGATTGGTTCATTGCTTTATCTTACTGCAAGTAGACTAGATATTCTGTTTAGTGTATGCCTTTGTGCTAGATTTCAATCCTCTCCTAGGGAATCACACTTATTAGCAACTAAAAGGATCTTTAGATATCTCAAGGACACTCCCTCTCTAGGACTTTGGTACCCCAAGGACTCCACCTTTGCTCTTCATGCTTTTTCTGATGCAGATTTTGGGGGCTGTAAAATAGATTGAAAGAGCACTTCAGGTACATGTCAATTCTTAGGGAATAGATTAATCTCATGGTTCTCTAAGAAACAAAATAGTGTAGCACAATCCACAACAGAGGCTGAATATATAGTAGCAGGTAGTTGTAGTGCTCAAGTGTTGTGGATTAAACAACAAATGAAAGACTATGGTATTGACATGAATCAAGTCTCAATCAAATGTGATAATACCAGTGCAATTAATCTATCCAAGAATCCTATTCAACACTCTAGAACTAAGCATATTGAGATTAGGCATCATTTTCTTAGAGACCATGTATAAAAAGGAGATATAATTCTAGAGTATATTGATACTTTACATCAAATAGATGATATTTTCACCAAACCCCTTGATAGAGATAGGTTTTATGTTCTTAGAGGTGAATTAGGACTCATGAATGTTCCTTGAGATTATCTCCTTCAAAACCTTGATTTCAAACTGATTTTCAACGAATTTTTCAATGATTTTTCTGGACAAAAAGTATGAGAGATCGATCTTCAATCACAATAGATCGATCTTCATACTTCAAATTGGTCTAAAGAAAAAAGGTTCAGCTAAGCAGATTGATCTTCATCACCATAAGATCGATCTCCTTAAGCTTCTGTATTCCATAAGATCGATCTATGCATCTGGCAGATAGATCTCCTTAAGCCTCTGTAAAATAGCAGATCGATCTATGTATTTGGCAGATCGATCTCCTTAAGCCACTGTAACATAGTAGATCGATCTCTGCATTCGGCAGATCGATCTCCTTGAGCTTCTGTATTTTAAAGATCGATCCTTTGAAACAACAGATCGATCTCTTCAAGTTTCTAGAAATATGAGATCGATCTGGTACCTCGACAGATCGATCTCCTTAGCCCTGGACTATAAAAACTGCTTCAAAATCCCTAAATTTCAAAAACCCAAATTTTTAAATCCCTAAACCTCTGTCCGCCTCACCCTTTGATTCTCCCTCCCAGATCGATCTCGGTAAGATTTTTATGAAATCTTTTCATTATTTAGCGATCTAGTAACCTACATTTCTGAATTTTCTTTAAAAATTTCTTGTTTTTGTGCTGAAATCTTCATTAGGGCAATTCTAGCACTGTTTCATTGGTTAGGTTTTAGAGAACTCCTCAAACTAGTGCTTAGGTGTCTTTAGAACAATCCTTGTGTGTATCTAGGTTACCTCTTAGTAATACAACATGCCTCGTCTTAAGAGAGTGGCCAACAGAGAACCTAGACCATGTTTCTCACAACCACCCATTGCCTCTTCTTTCACTACCTTTAACAGGTGTTTTCAAACACCTACAAAAAGGAAACGATATGAAGAGTATTTCTCCACTATGCCAATTAAACATTGACGAACAATTGACTTTCCCTTCCTAAATCGTATTGACTTTCCGTATCTATAAAAAATGGAAGCATTTGGTTGGCTTCCATTTCTTAAAATTAACACCCCAGTACCTCCAAACATCGTTAGGGCCTTCTTTTCTAATGCTGAACTCATCTACGACCATGATGATACTTGCAAAAAACTAGGGCTTAAAACATTTGTCATGTCTAAAACACTATCTATAGACACATCCATACTAGCCCGAGTATTTGACATAAAAGATGAGGGGTTGACCGATGAAGAGGAAGAAGTCCCTTTAGAATTTGACCTTCTTGGGGATAAGGCAAGTGACCTACCGTTGCACTCGAGGTTACTCCACCTTATCATCTTGTGGAATCTTAGACCCTTTGGTACCCGTCACTCCACGGTTAGGAGACTAGATCGATTTTGGCTCCACCACCTCCACTCTTCCCAAAATCAAAAACCCAATCTGGTCCACTTTATATACAAAGACTGGTTGAAGATCGTACGCGGCCAAGCCTCCATGATAGTTTTTCCATAACCGCTGGCATACTTGCTTCAATGTCTCGGGATCGATTATTCCTGTGAGACCGGTGAAGTGCCTTCCCCAAAGAGCGTATTAAATATTGGCACACTTCACCACATGGGGTACTATAAGGATTTTCGAGGGGAATGGAGGAAGAAGCGAGAACAGCAGTCTGAGGCAGCCATGGAAGAAGACCCATCAGCAGAGCCTACTGATCCACCAGCTGAACCTACTGAGGCTCCGTCTTCATCGATTGCTCAGCCCACTGCACCTACATCATCATCCGACGGGCTGGAATCGATCGTGGGAATGATTATGGAGCTTAACCGAAAGATGGATAAAGGATTTGCAAACCTTCATTCCACACAGCAGGCTATGTTCGGTGAGCTGCGGGTTACTCACACTCAAGTCGAGGAACTCATGGAGCGCTTCCCTCCTCAGCATTAGGACATGATTGTTAGGAATGTTTTAGATATTTTTTATGATTAATGTTTGTTGTTTGAAACATCATTTGCTTGAATGCTTCATTTGTGAAATGACATGATAGTTCACTTTGAAATGTGTTATAATGAGTTACCATTTTGAAATGACATATCTCTTGAAAGTTAATTGCCCTTACACCTTTATTGCCATTGATATGACAAAAAGGGAGAGAAGAATATTTTAAGAAAACAGTTTAATGTTTTAAAGGAAAGCCTAAATTAAGGGGGAGTTAAGGAGCTAAAAGTAAGGGGGAGTTAAAGGGAGTTTACAGTAAGGGGGAGTTTGTGAAAGTAAAACATATTTTGTGCTTAATGCAAATGGCAAACCATATTTTGTGCTTAATGCAAATAGGTAACTAAACATATTTATTGAATAAGTTTTGTCATATCAAAAAGGGGGAGATTGTTGAGTTAATATATTTTGAAATGACAAAACAAGTAAATTCAATAATATAGAAATTATTTAAAAACATGTTTAGAGGTTATCAGTACCAGAAACTAAGTATTTAAGGATGAGAGATCGATCTGGTAAGATGAGAGATCGATCTCCTGGGTTTTCTAGTATGAGAGATCGATCTCATGAGAATATGAGATCGATCTGCTAAAAGATTGAAAACTCAAAGGATCTATACAAGGTGTTAAGGAAGCAGAGATCGATCTGTAAGGGTTATAAGATCGATCTGTTTATTACAAAATGTCTATGAGATCGATCTAGTCTAAGAAGAGATCGATCTCCTCTAAAACAAAGGGTAAATGTAGTAGATCGATCTGTAGATCGATCTATGCTCAAACAGAGAGTTTATGAGATCGATCTGGTATAGGAAGAGATCGATCTCCTCAAAGTCAGAGAGTTAAGGAGATCGATCTAGGGTTTTTAGAGATCGATCTCCTCTCTACGAGAATACTTGCTAGATCGATCTGGAAATCGATCTTGCCTCAAACAGAGAGATTGGAAGATCGATCTGCTGGTTCGACAGATCGATCTTCAATAACATTTTCAAATTGTAAGATCGATCTTTATAAGTATGAGATCGATCTCCATGCTTCAAGTTGCTTTGTAATCGTAGGAAATCAAACTAAGAGATCGATCTGGTCAAAATGGGAGATCGATCTGGCACTCTACTGGAGGTTTCCAACGGCTCTTTCTGTAAAATCTTCAACGAGAAAACAACATTAAATGCTCCAACTACCAATCCTGTTGTATAAAATTAAGCATTGAAGACACTGGAAAAAAAGAAACTATTGCTGCAAACTCTGTATATTCTCAAGAATTTCATTCGAACATTCTCCTTGTCTTCACTCTTCATTTATTGATATTGTTGTAAAACTCTTGGTTTAAAAGCTATTTCTATCCTACCCACAAAATATAAGCTTTACCTTGTATTCATCCTTATTTTAAGAGAGAAGAGGAGTGTTCCTCAGTGAGATAATTCTGTAAAAGGGTGAATATTTATTTGTGTAAAAAATGGTAGAGAGGTTATTCCTTAACCTGTAAAAGGGAGTGTGTAACATCCATTGATAGAGTGAAAGAAAGCTCTTGACAAGGAAGTCAAGAAGAGAGGACGTAGGCAAGAGATTGGCCGAACCTCTATAAACTACTGAGTTTGCTATTTCCTTCCATTATCTTCTTTCAATTTGTTGAATTACATTATATTGTTTATTCATTACTTACAATTAGTTTTAATTAAGTTTAAATTTTCCATTAACATTAGAAAACTGATTCACCCCCCTCTCGGTAGAGCCAACAAAAACCATAAGTGCTAGAGAATACTCGCACTATATTTTGAGATATGCATCACTTAGTACTGGAGGATATACTCGTACTATATTTTAATGCTATTTTATGCATATTAGAGTACTAGGAGCATTGCTCGTACTCGTTTGTGATTGATGCATATAGAGTATTGGGAGCTTTGCTCATACTCAGTTTTACATGATAGAGTACTAAGAGCATTGCTCGTACTCAGTTTCATGATTTTTACATGATATAGTACTTGAGTAATAACTCGTACTTGATTTGAAAAGAGAATTATGCATTAACCTAGTGCTAGAGGTTACTCGCACTAATGTTTAATATTTTGAGATGCATACACAGTGTTTAAGATGCAGAGTGTTGATTGTGAGTCACACTCAAGACATGCACTGTATTTTTTATGTGATATATAAGACATCTTAAAGAAAAACCATGATGATTTCCTCTGTGTAGACTGAGTGTCACACTGTTGAGATGTTCGCACGTGGATTTAGAGACATGACATTTATTCCATAGTGTGAGGGCTAAGACTTATGGCAAGCACCCCGACTATGATGTATTTCTATGGTGTGAGGACTAATACCTATGGCAGGCATCCCGACCATGAGGAGAGGGTGCATGGGTGTACGTTGTACCGTGCGAGTGGCATGGAGTACACTGTATCATGTGTTGTGTGGAGCTATGGAGTTGAGGAGTTTATAGCTTGCGGTTGTGATGGATTGACCCCCTCCCCTTATAGCAGTGATAACCCGCACACCAAGATCTGTGTTGCCTGGGATTTCACCATGATAGGATATGGCCATAGTCCAGGAAAGTATTGCATTTAGCCACTGAGCCTCGCATGATATATCACTTGTTTTCATGATACGGTTAGACCTGGGAGAGATAGGTCAGAAACTGGTTTGTGTTGTGTTGGGAACTATCATATTTACTGTGATTTATGTGTGAATGGCAATGATTTCTATAAAGGCATTTCGAAATTATAAATATGCATTGTTTTACATGAATGCCTATATTTGATAACTCAGCATGATTTTAAGTGCATGGAATTTATTCGGTACTAATATTATATCATTTTGATACATGCCTTGAGATGAGAGAAGGAAAGGTAAAGCCTTATTTTCAGTAGATAGTGCGGTTGTCTACTTGCTTGCCTAATTTCCTTACTGAGCGCGTTGTTTGCTCATCACCCTTTATTTTACACTATCTACAGATCATCCGCAGTAGATTGAGTCTGACTAAAGTATAACATTCATTTTATCCACTGCCTATCTATCTTACGAGAGGTATACACACTCGAACATTTTGTACTGAATAATGTATAAGCACAGTTATGTAAACTTTTGTACAGTCGGGATGTATATGTATAACTACTGTATAACAGTTTATGTTGTCGAAAAGAATAATCAATTCTATGTATATTGTGAATGAATGTGAGTGGGTGACTAATATCGAATCATAGCCCAACTGTCGAGGAGAGAAAGGTGTGTAAAGTAAAAAGTGAAAAATTTGTAGTGATTTTTGGTAAGTCACAAAATGAGGTTGTGACAATGGAATTATTCCACTCATGATATGGAATTAGCCACAATGGTTTTTGTCCTGAAGATATGGTGGCATTATCTATACGGTGAGAAATTTTGGATCTTCACTGACCATAAGAGTCTTAAGTATATTTTTTATCAGAAGGAGCTCAATATGAGATGAAAGAGATGGATAGAGCTCCTAAAAGATTATGACTTCGAGATTTTGTACCATTTGGGCAATGCGAATATGGTAGTAGATGCCCTCAGTAGAAAGGGTATGGTGTCCTATATGATGATTAGAGAATGGGATTTATTTGGATAGTTCATCGAGCTCAATATCAGTGTTGATAAAGTCGATGATGGATTATTGCTAGCTTACAGATTAAGCCCAATATCTTAGATCAGATCAGGTTAGGGCAGGAAAATGATAAGAAGTTGTTGGATATGGTTATCAGTCTGAAGAGAGAACGCAGTCAGACTTCTCGATTAGTGAGGATGGACTACTAAGTTTTCGAGGCCATTTTTGTGTGCCACATGATGACACCTCGAGACAAAGAATTTTGAGAGAGTCCCACTGTTATCGATTCACCATGCACCCAGGAAGTACTAAGATGTACCATGACCTACGTAAGGTGTATTGGTGGAATGAAATGAAGAGAGATGTGGCAGACTTTGTGTAAGACCTTAAAATTAGACGTCAATTTTTAAGAAGTTATTATTATAAACATGGATTCATGAAATCTTGATCAATAAAGAAGAAATAATTGAATTTCAGGTCCAATTGATTAAGATACGAATTTATTGTAAAGACCAAAATTTATCTCGAAAATATAAAAAATAATTTTAGGAAAATAAAATAAATAAATAAACAAATAAATAATGGATATTTTGGGAAAAATAAGATATTTGTCAATTTTATTATATTATATTAAAATATAATATAATATAAAAGAAATTGGAAAATTGGAAAAAAAGAAACAGAAGAAAAATAAAGAAAGAAAATTGGGATCAAAGCAGCAATAGGGATCAGACGAGCCAATCCCCTAGTTCTCGGTGAACGGCGGCAACATGGAGGGAGAAAAGATCGGGGAAGCAAGATCGACGTCGAAGGATGTCAGGACCCATTCTCAATCCATGACTTTATCCAAAAATCAATATAAATTTTTCGCATTCTTAACTTACCTTTCCGCTCTTCAATGGTTGGGCTGTGATTCGATGTCAGAGTCCTCACTTACCACATCATCCATTTCATACATACATGTCAATATATTATTACTGACTGTAACTGCTTTTATTATACATGTAAGATTATATAAAATCTAATACAAATACATTCCCCATAATATATATCGTATACATCACTGTGCTATTTCTATGTTTAGATACACAACTGTACATAAAGGTATACCTGGCGATCGATAGGAACTAGCAGTGGACTCTGGGACACTATCCCTCGATAGCTCTCGCTCTACTGACGCTCTGTAGAGAGATGTAAAGAAAGGGGGTGAGCACACGACGCGCTCAGTAAGGAAATCAGGCAAGCAAGTAGATATCAACACTATCTACTCAAAATAATGCTATGCCTTGAAAACATTATTTCCTTTACTCGCTTTAAAAGCATGTCTTGAAATATAATATATATACTTGTACAGAATAAATCCCATGTACAGAAAATCATGCTTTCTTTCTCAAATGTAGGCATGTAGTGCAAAACAATGCATCGTATATAAATCATGCCTTTATGTAAATCATGCCATGTATATTTAAATCACAATAAATATGGCATCAAATGATTCACAACACAAAATCGGAGTCCGACCCATCCCTCAGGTCTGTCCGCAGTTTAAATCATTCAATCAATGTGATATATCATGTAAGACTCTGTGGTTAAGTGTAAATAGTATCCTGGACTATGATCATATCCGAAATGTGATCCCAAGCAACACAGTACTCGGTGTGCGGGGCATCACTGCTACAACGGGAGGGGGGTCAGTCCATCACAACCGTCAGCTATATCCTCCTCAACTCCATAACAACACACGGTACAGCGTACACCTTGCGCCACTCAGGCACGGTACAAGGTACACCCGTGGACCCGTCCTCACGGCCAGAGTGCCTACCATAGGTCTTAGCTCTCGCACCCATGGAATATCAACATCATAGTTAGGGTGCCTACTATAGGTCTTAGCCCTCGCGCCTGTGGAAATATCATACCACATTCACAAATACCCTTATGCTGGCCATCCTCTCAAAATGTGACACTCAGTCACACAAGAATGCGGCATAAATAGGTACCATGTATATAATATCACATACAGTGTGCGCCCTCGAGTGCGACACACAGTCGACACTGCGCTCGAACACTGTTTCACATCACAAACTCAACTCTAGTGCGAGCAATCTCCAGCAACTAGGTCAATGCATAGTTCATGTATTAAATCAAGTACGAGCAATAGCTCCAGTACTATGCTATGCATAATATCATCAAATCAAGTACGAGCCATAGCTCCAGTACTATGTCATGTATAAACCATGAAGAATCGAGTACGAGCAACGCTCCAGTACTCTGTCATGTATCTCATGAAAAACTCGAGTACGAGCTAATCACTCCAGCACTCTGTGTCATGTATATATCATTAAAAGCTGAGTACGAGTAAAACTCCAGTACTCTATCATGCATGTCATGGAAATCTAGTGCGTATAAAAATCCAGCACTACTGTATGTGGAAAACATATGAAATCCAGTGCGAGCTATGCTCTAGCACGATTCATTCTCACATAATATGATAGATGGCTTTTTAAAAGGGATTGTTTATAAAACATCAAAATCAGCACTATAAAGTGTGCTTAAGTCACATCAACCTTAAAATCATTAGCCCATCTATTTATTTTCATGCTAAACAACAATTAAACACTCACAATAATTGTTTCCATGCTTTTTGTAACTTTTCACAAAAGTTAACTTTTTGACTAATTAGGGGCAAAATCGTAATTTCTCACTATCGGGTCGCGCAATAATTATTATTCACTTTCTCTGACCCTCAGAGTTTTTAAGTGAATGTGAAAGCAGACGAAAATACGTGCAGGTATCTCCAACTACTCGCAAAAGTCCCTTACCTCGGATCACGTCACGTGACCTCACTTCCTCGGTGCTGCTAAATCCCGCAGTCCGATCAGCTCTCAATGTAAACTTCGGAGCTGTAAATAACCATTCCTCAGGTTAATTATAATTTTTCTACTGTATTACACATTCATACAGTCTATTTTCCCTTAATGGGCCTTAATAATCCTTAATGGGCTTAACTAGGCCTTAAGTCCATTTTCATTTTACTATTCACTTTCGTTGGGCCTATTGGGTTTGTGGGGCCCACTAACTCTTATTGGGCTTGTCCTAAGCCCATTACACCTTATTGGGCCTAAAATAATTGGGCTTGGCCCATTGGGCCTCTCGGCCACATGCCATGGCCGAGAGCTACTCATGCCTCGGTTTCACCATGGCATGCCATCCATGCCTATTATTTAGCCATTTTCACTTAGGCATTTTCACATACACTTGGTAGGCAACATTACCAATCATCACATAGTTCATTTAGGCATTTTATCAAACACCTTGATTGCCAACAACTTACATGTATTAATTAATCAAATTGATTAATTCTAATTACACCATTAACATTAATACATGTATACTAATCCATTTATGTCTTAAAATCATATTGACATAATTCAATATCCCATTAATCACTCTCGGCCTAACCCATTTCATGGTGATTTAATATGTTTCAATGCTTAAAACATATATCAACATACTTGAAATCATTCATACATTAACATATATGAAATTGGAAATTAGAAAATATACCAATTGTTGTGTTCACCCTTTGGCCAAAACTTTGGAGGCTCTCGGTTTGCTCTCTATGGCTCCTTGATAGCTAATTCCAATATATGTCAATCTCCTTTCAATTTGGAACAACTTCCATGAAGAATGCAAGTTCCAAATATGCCTAATTCCTAGTGATTTCTAGTGAGAGAAAGCTTGGAAAATATGTTTCAATGGTTTCTTCTTCTAGCCGGATTTGGTGTGATGAAGATGACAATGGTGTGGCTGGATTTATAAGCCATATACTTAGCCATTAAGCTTTAATTTTCAGCCATTTAACTTGACTTTTCAAACCTTAGCCATGAGTCACCTTATGAGTCACCTTATGAGTCATAGTTAACTTTAACTATGGTTAGATATTTATCTCATGGGCTTTTCCAATTGGGCTTCTCGGTTTGGGCTTTCCTAATGGGCTTTCGGGCTGAAATTTTTTACTATACCTCGGGCCTTTTATTGTCTCAAAATTTGGTCGATCAATTGGTCCAACAATTCGGTCTAAAGGACCTAAGAATTTCGATATACGTTTAGTATACCTTAATGGGCTTTAGAATTTTCACCTTAGGCCCATTATGTTTTTAACCATTTAATTTATTCCGGAATCCTTTCGAATAAATTTTTAATACTTCCGGGAATGATTATCTTGTATTCTGGCCAAGAATATTTTTTTCCAAATTTTCCTCCACACTTAGGTTAATTTTTAACCATGATTAGTCAACTATGGTAAAAGTCCACTTTCTTAACTATAGTTGACTTTTTCCTTAACCATTGACCATGTTGACTTTTTCTCAAAATTTTGAGAGTGTCATATCTTATGTCTTACACTCTCATCTTTATATTCCAACCGCTCCCGGTGGATAATTTCACCCGAAACTCCTTTTCTCGCCAAAAGGTCCATTTTACCCTTTTTAGCTTTTACTCTCGTTTTATATGTTCGGGACTAAATCAAGCTGACTTTCCTTCATGAGTTCTCTACGCTCTCTTATTTTAAGTTCTTATTTTCAGTCAGAATGATTTAGAATAACTCGGTTTAGCCTGTGATACCCATCGCTCACATTAGGCATTTTATGTAGCTTTTGCCTGTTAATTCATTTCAATAACACTTTAAGTCTAGTAAATACTCTTCTTATGATTCAACTATAATTACATAGTGTTCATACACATAGGAATCATAAGGTACAAGCTACAAAGATCTGGGTCTGACAAGGGACTTCACCAGAGCCATCAGGCGCATCCCAATCATCGAAAAATGCAGATTGGAGGAAGAGAAATCGAAAGAGGGAGAAAAGGATTCCCTGGCGTTGGCACTGATTTGACCCCAAACCAAGCTGATCGAAGGTTCCTCAGGTTCAGGAGAGTTGATTGGCGGAGGAATCGGTCGGAGAAACAGTCGACAACGACGAAAAGAGGAAAATAGCAGTGATGCCAAAAAAGAAGAAGGCCGAACCGGCCTTATTGCCCTTCGATCCGAGCGTGGCCACCACGAAATCCATGCTTCGCATGGCCAGACGGACCAACTGAAAGTGGAAGTCGACGAAGAACTGGCCGACAGAGCTCCGAACGGCGAAGGTGGAACTGAACCGAGCTAAACCGGTTCAAACTGGTTCAACCAAGAGAAAAAAAGGGAGAAAAATTCGGTGATGCCCCGAGATTAAGGATAAGCCAGTAAGCAGTTGAAATTGAACGATTTAATTTTTGAAAAATTTATTTGAAATTATATTGGACCGAAATTGACTGATTTAAATATATAATTGTGTAGCGTGGCAAAAGGCGATGGATGACAGTTTAATTGAGTCTCAATTTGCATGCTATCATGGAATCTTGGGTAAATGAATCTCAATTATGACAATTTGAATAATAATGCGCGTTAGAAATTTATCACGTAAGTTACAGATTAATTCCGTATAAAATTGTTAATATTATGGAATTTAAAATTGATTGTCGTGAATGATAGTATGAACTATCCAAAAAGACTAGAAAATTCTTAAGATAACGTGAAGGTGATGTTAGGCCAGATATTCGGCCAAACATTCATAATGGGCTAAGCTTGGATAGCAATCGACCCAATTTAAATTGTAGACCCCATGAGCCACCCAATAAGTGTTAATGAGCGTAATAAGTCAAATCGACTCTAGTCAATGCAAGAATTGTATTTACTAGGTTAAATTGATGTGATAAATGATTACCTGCAGCTTCGAAGATTATATTGGGAGCTAAACAGACTGCGTGATCGAGCAACGTTGGAAAAGTAAGCACGTTTGACGTGATTCGAGGTAAGGGAGTTTTGTAGGTGCTTAGAGATATCTACACATATTTTAAGGGTCTTCACACGGCTTAGAGTTTCCTAAAGTGTCTAGAAATGAAATAATAATTTTTACGAAAATCGGGGCATAGGTGGAAAAAGTCGATTTTGCCTCTAGGAGTAAAATTTGCGAAATGGGTAGTAAGGCTAATAAATTTCATGATTATCATGTGTTGATGTTTTATATGAATGTATTGCTTTGATTTAAGCAAATTTGAGCATAGGTTGGCTGTTGATTTCATGATTTATATGAAATACTACAAGTTTGGTACCAAAGTTGATTTTAAATATGTTTATCAAAATTGAGCCACCATCATATTTATACGAGTAAAAAGAGTGCTGGAGCCTTACTCGCACTAAATTTTACTGATTTATTACTCATGAAAAGTCGTACTGGAGCGTTACTCGTACGAGGATTTTTGTATGTGTACAAAACCGTGCTGGAGCTTCGCTCACACGAGATTTTAGATATCATGATATGCATGGCATCGTGCTGGAGCTTCACTCGTACTAGACGTGTTGTGACATGCATAGAGTCGTGCTGGAGCCTCCTGTAGATTGTGTCACATAGAGATGATATGCTCACATGTGTACCTTGAGACAAGGGTTGGTTATCGATATAGTATGGGGTGCATAAGACCTACGGCAGGTACCCCCAAACTATGATATTGCTCCACGAAGTACGTTGTACCGTGTATTTCACATGAAGTACGCTGAACCGTGTAGTCATAACGACTTGCTGATGTGACTTGATATTCTAGCGGGTAGGATTTGACCCTACCTCCTGTTGCAGTTGTGATGCCTCGTGCACTGGGATCCGTGTAACCTAGGATCGCAGGGACATAGTATGGCCATAGTCCTTAATTTTTCATACAGTAACCTACATGCCTCACATGATATCATACGGTCTGAATAGACTAAGGCAGCCCCGAAGGAGGGGTGATGCCCTGATTTATTTTTTTTAATTGAGATGCGATTTAATGGATCAAGGTATTCCCGATGGATGGGTTTAGCCTTGACGTGGTTATTTTATTATGAAACTAATAAGTTTTAATGTGACAAGCATGAGATATTATACGTGATGATATTTCCATGTTTGTTTTATATGCCTGATTTTATGATTTATCTTATATGATAGATACATACATGTGGCATTGTATTTAGTCTTACCTCATGCTCTAAATGTAAGAGATTTTATATCATGACATTTTAAGCATGTAGATAGTGTAGTTATCTACCTATTTGCATTATTACCTTACTGAGCTAGTGAGCTTATCCTTTTCATTTTCCCCCTCTACAGAGCGCACACAGTAGTTAGTGAGTGGCTGAGGACTTGCATCTTGGTATCCGCTGCTTCCCATCACTTAGAGGTATACACACTAGTATCATTTTGTATCTAAACATGTAATAGCACAATAATCATTTTAGAATGTAATATGGGGGATGTAAATATTAGTAAACACGTACAAGTATAGAAATAAGTTAAAAGATAGATGACATGGTATATGGTAAATGGTGACTAATACTAACTGATAGCCCAATTGTTTTGTGGTGAGAATGTTCACGACCAAAAAATGAAAGGAAAAAAGTAAAAAAATTGTAGCAATTTTAGGTAAAAAGGGATTGTGACAAGAGGTGGTATCATAGCTAAGTTGGCATAATATGAGTCGATATTAGTAAGTAGGAAAGTTACATCCACATATTATTGTGCTTTGTTTAGATATAACTGTATATACCGAGATAAGATTAGACTAATGAATGGTTATGGATGCAAGAATTTAGGCATTATACCTGTTACCCGTCGTGGTAGAGGGGCGAGTTCATGTACTGGAGGCTATAGGGGTAGGCCTGGGAGACGTACAGAACCACAGATTGGTTAGATACCGCAGGAGCCTACTGAGAGGCTAGGGGATACTAAGGAACGCTTCGCTAGGATTGAGCAGAATATAGAGAGCCTCGTTAAGATAGTTACAGAGGCTACATTAGGGGCTGGCGATAGACGAGGTCCAGCCGGACAGCTTACTGATGCTGGACAGACAGTTGCTACAAATACGCCTACACCCCTACCAGTTCAGGATACAACATCTCCTGTTGCTCAAGAGCAGGGTAGCAGAGGATGGGGATATGGTTGTGATTTGGATAGATTACGGCAGTTTTAGAAGTTTAGACCACCGATATTTAGCGAGGTAAAGAACTCAATAGCTGTTGAGGACTAGATGAATGAAATAGTGAAGTTGTTCGAGTTATTTCAGTGTAAGTTGACCAAGAAAGTGACTTTTGATGCATTTATGTTAGAGGGCGAGGCAGAGCATGGATGGAAGTCCTCTCGACCTATCTTAAGAGTTAGACATCCAGAGCTGACATGAGAGATAATTCTTGATGCATTCCAGAGACAGTATATTTTGAACACCGTTCAGAGGAAGTTACAAATAAAGTTCTTTACTCTGACTTAGAGGAACAAGTCGATCGACGAGTATGAATCTCGATTTACATCCCTGGGCAAGTATGACCATACATTATGAATAGTGAGAATCAAAACGTTAAAAAGTTATGGAATGGCTCAAACTGTGTATCAAAGTTCGATTGGCCCTGTTAGATATCACTACATACGACGAGGCAGTACGCAGGCCACAGTGGTGCCAAAAAGATTATGAGTTGTATGCCTTTGAGTTTGGGAAAGGTAATAAGGGCCGAAATAGAGATAGAAAGAGAATAGTGGATGACAAAGGTGTCAGAGTGGGAAGGAGGCCATTTGGCAAGAGATTTAGAGCTAATAAGTCACGAGGTAAGATGATTAGTAAGCCCCCAGTGTATCCAATTTTAGCCCCAACGAGGGGTATTGTGATTGGAGGACCACGACCTACTACTGAGCAGTATAGGATGTGTGG
Organism: Firmiana major; assembly: GCA_033439115.1. Classification (NCBI taxonomy): domain Eukaryota; kingdom Viridiplantae; phylum Streptophyta; class Magnoliopsida; order Malvales; family Malvaceae; genus Firmiana; species Firmiana major. The sequence goes on along the minus strand of CM065896.1, from coordinate 31,349,723 downwards.
TAGATACCACAGAAATTGGGCTAGATCTTATTAACTAAAACATGTGTTAAGAGTGGTAAGACAAGCCATCTATTTAAAGATTGCCCAAAGCTGGGTGAGATTGCCCCATAGAAAGGAAAAGAGCCTGAGAAAGCCCCTGCTGATACCTTTGCACCAAAAAAGAAGGCCACAACCCAAGAGAAGGGGAAATAGGCTATTGGTCGAGGGTGAGTGTATGTCTTGGACCAGGACACAATTGATGCTTCATCTGATGTGGTGGAAGGTACCATATTGATTGTTAATATTAAAGTAATTGTTCTAATTGATCCTGGTGCCACACATTTATCATATCGCCTTCATTTGCATATAAGTTAGTGAAATATGTGAAGCCTATACCCTTAGGCAAAATACTGATAGTTAGCACCCTAATAAAGGATAGTTAGCTAACTTAATATGTATGTAGAGATTGAAGTTGAAAGTGAGGGAAAAGGATACGTTAATCGATCTTATTCAATTGAATATGAATGATTTTGATGTAATATAGGGAATGGATTGGTTGGCTGCAGACTATGTTGTTTAGATTGCTATTCTAAGATAGTGATGTTTCCACCCTAAAAAGTGTATTGTATGTTTTGACAAGTGATGAAAGAATGTAATAATTGTAACTAAAGGAGTGGAGGATTGTACTAACTAAATGAGTAATGATGTGAAGGTTTCATCCCTTATGTGGTTGGTATGGATAAGGCACATCCAGATTTGACAGATATCCCAGTAGTCAGGGAGTTTCTTGATATCTTCCCGGATGACTTACTAGGGTTACCACTAGATAAAGAGATAAAATTTTGTATTGATTTGGTACCTGGTACTAAGTAGGTATCCAAACCCTTGTATAAAATGGCCCTAGTGGAACTGGAAGGACTAAAGAAGCAATTACAAGAGTTATTATATAAAGGGTTCATCAGACTAAGTATCTCACCGCGAGGAGCATCGGTCCTATTTGTGAAAAAGAATGATGAAAGCATCCGACTATGTATTGATTATTGGTTGTCAAATGAGGCTACCATCAAGAGTAATTGTTTCTTTCCATTATTAATAATCTGTTGGATCAATTTCTAAGAGCAAAGATATTTTTGAGATTGATTTGAAGTCTGGGTATCATCCGTTGAGGATTCAAAATATGGATGTGCCCAAGACAACTTTTTGTAACTGTTAGGACATTAATAAATGAGGTATTTAAACTTTACTTGGACCGATCTGTTATCATCTTTATCGATGATATGTTGGTATATTCGAAGTTTAGGGAAGAGCATGAGCTGTAATTAAAAACTATTTTACAGATGATTTGTTGAGGATTTCTCGAAATTGATTGCTACATTGACACGTCTCACTCGAAAGAAGGTTGTATTTGAGTGGGATGACAAGTGTGAAAGTAGTTTCTATGAGTTTTGGTGAATTGAAGCATAAATTGACCATCACACCTATTCTCACCATACCCAACAGCTCAAGAGGTTTCTTAGTATATATGGATGCCTCAAAACAAGGATTAGGTTGTATACTGATGTAAAATGGAAAGATAGTCACTTATGGATCCCGACAGTTAGGGACCATGAGAGATACTATCCAACCTATCATTTAGAATTGTTAGCCATAGTGTTTTCATTAAAGGTATGGCGCCACTACTTATACGGCTAGAAATTTCAAGTATGCACTAATCATAAAAAGCCCCAATATCTATTTTCATAGAAAGAGTTAAATATGAGATAACAAAGAGGGTCAGAGCTTCTGAAAGACTACGATTGTGAGGTATTATATCGTCCGGGTAAGGTTAATGTAGTGGCTGATGCCTTTAGCAGGAAGAGCCTCGGGATGGTATCACATATGATGGTCAGGAAGCGTGAGTTGTTAAAGCAATTTGTGATCCTCGGTAGAGATGTGATCCCTTCTGATGCTAACAGTGGTTATGTGATAGGTAGCTTGAGATTAGAACCAGATTGGATTGATCGGATTCGACAGGCATAGCGTGATGATCAGTAGGGTGTCGATAGTGTGAGTTAGATTCAGAGGGGTACAGTGACAGAGTTCACAGTGAGTGATGATGGCTTATTGAGGTTCAGAGTCAGAATAAGTGTTCACAAGGACCCACAGTTGATGAGATTGTTATTGTCAGAAGCTTACTCTTCAGGATATACATTACATCTGGGGACCAATAAAATGTATCAGAATCTCTAAAAGGGTATTGGTGGTCAGGCATGAAAAGAGACATCGTAAAGTTGTAGCGAAGTGTCTCGTATGTCAGCAGATTAAGGTAGAGCATCAGAAGCCTGTAGGATTATTGCAGCCTCTACCTATATCAACATGGAAATGAGAGCACGTTACCATAGATTTTGTTATGGGTTTACCTAAGGACCCGACGAAACCATAATGCTATTTGGGTGATTATGGACAAATTGACTAAGTCAGCCTACTTTCAGGCTATGAAATCCACAGATACTCTGAGTGCATGGGCGGATTGATATGTAAGGGAGATTAGGGAATACCATGTAACGTCCCAGTGAGCATTGTATTAGATAGGGATTCTTGCCTCACTTTCTACTGCTGGGAACATTCTTAGGAAACCATTGGAACCCAGTTAAGTTTCAGCACAGCTTCCCGTCCTCAAACCGATGGTTAATCAGAGAGAACCATCCAGACATGAGAGGATATGTTGAGAGCATGCGAAATGGATTTGAAAGGCTTTTGGGATGATCATTTGTTATTAGTCAAATTTTCCTACAACAATAGTTATTACTTGAGTATTGAAAAGGCATTGTGTGGCCGTAGTTGTTGTTCCCCGATTGGATAGGGAGATGTGGGTGGTAAATAGATATTTGCTCCCGATTTGGTAAGACAAGCCTCTGAGGATGTTCAGTCAATAGGTAACAGTTCAGAGCAGACACAAAAGCTATGCTAACACGAGACGGAGGCCATTGGAATTCACCGTGGGTGAATCAGTATTTCTGAAAGTTTCTCTCTCAAAAGGTATAACGAGATTGGAGAAGAGAGATAAAAAGAATCCTCGTTATATTAGACCCTTTTTAAATATTAGACGGAGTGGAAGATAAGGCCTGTAGGTTGGCGTTACCACCTGAATTAGCAGGCGTCCACAATGTCTTCCACATTTTGATGCTTCAGAGATATCATCCGGACCTGACACATGGGATTAGATATGAGCCATCAGAGCTCAATGAGAACTTGTAGTATGTAAAGAAACCGGTTCAGATAGTGGATAGGAAGGAGAAAACACTACAATTTGAGACGATCCCTTTAGTTAAAATCCTTCGACAGTACCACACTCTGGAAAAAGCCACATGGAAATTGAAGAGCATGATACATGAGAAGTACCCGAAGTTGTTCACGGACTAATCTGGTTCAATTTGGAGGACCAAATTTCTTAAGGAGGGGAGGAATGTAAGACCCAAAAATTCGGTGTCCATTTTTAAGAGGTTATTGTTATAAACATGGATTCATGAAATCTTGATCAATAAAGAAGAAATAATTGAATTTAAGGTCCAATCGATCAAGATACAAATTTATTATTAAGATAAAAATTTTTCCACCTCGGGAATTTATCTCGGAAATATAATAAAAAAATTTCAGTAAAATAAAATAAATAACGGATATTTTGGGAAAAATAAGATATTTGTAAATTTTATTATATTATATTAAAATATAATATAATATAAAAGAAATTAGAAAAAAGAAAAAAGAAAAAAGAAAAAAGAAAGAAATTTGGAATCGCGTGAACAGGTCACGTGACCTAGGCAGCAACAGGGATCGGAGCCGATCCCTTAGTTCTCGGGGAACGGCGACAACACGAAGGGAGAGAAGACCTACAAAGTAAGACCGACGTCGAGGGACTTCACCAGAGCCGTCACGCGTGCCCCGAATATCGAAAAACGCAGGTTGAATGAAGAGAAACCGAAAGAGGAAGAAGAGGATTCGTCGACATTGGCGCCGATTTGACCCCAGACCAAGCTGATCAAAGGTTCCCCAGGTTTAGGCGTGTCGATTGACAGAGGAATCGGTCGGAGAAACAGCCAGCAACGGCGAAAAGAGGAAAACGGTAATGATGTCGAAAAAGGAGAAGGTCGTACTGGCCTCATCACCGTTGATTCGAACGTGTCGACCACCAGATCCGTGCTTCGTGTGGCCAGACGAACCAGCTGGAAGTGGAAGCCAGCGAAGAACCAACAGATAGAGCTCCGAACGACGAAGGTGGAACTGAACCGATTCAGCCAAGGAAAAGAAAAGGGAGAAAAATTTGGTGATGCCCCGAGATTAAGGATAAGACAATAAATGGTCGAAATTGATCGATTTAATTTTTAAATTTTTTTTTGGAATTATATTTGACCGAAATTGATCGGTTTAAATATATAACTATGCAGCGTGACAAAAGGCAATGGACAAGAGTTTAATTGAGCCTCGATTTACGTGCTATCATAGAATCTCAGGTAAGTGAATCTCAATTACAACAATTTGTATAATAATGCACGTTAGAAATTCATCGCGTAAGTTACAGATTAATTCCATATAAAATAATTTATATTATGGAATTTAAAATTGATTATCGTGAATGATATTATGAACAATCCAAAGAGATTAGGAAATTCTTAAGATAACGCGATGGTGATGTTAAGCCAGATTTTCCACCAAATATTCGTAATGGGCCAAGCTTGTGTAGCAATCGACCTAATTTAAATTGTGTGCCCCATGGGCGGCCCAATAAGTCAAATTGACTATAGTAAATGCAAGAATTGTATTTATTGGGCTAAATTGATGTGATAAATGATTACGTGCAACTCCGGAGATTATATTAGGAGCTAAACGGACTGCGTGATCGAACAACATTGGAAAAGTAAGCACGCTCGACGTGATTCAAGGTAAGGGAATTTTGTAAGTTGTTAGAGATATCTATATGTATTTTGAGCTGATTTACAGGGCTTCGAATTTCCTAAAGTATCTAGAAATGAAATAATAATTTTTTGCGAAAATTAGGGCATCAGTGGAAAAAGACGTTTTTGCCCCTAGGAGTAAAATTTGCAAAAAGGGTAGTAAGACAAATAAATTACATGATTATCATGTTTTGATGTTTTATATGAATGTATTGCTTTGATTTAAGAAAATTTACGTATAGGTTGGCTATTGATTTCATGATTTATACGAAATGGTACAGGTTAGGTACCGGTTGCGATTTTAAATATGTTTTATCAAAATTGAGCCACCTATCATATTTATACGAGTAAAAAGAGTGCTGGAGCCTTACTCGCACTAAAAGTTACTGATTTATTACTCATAAAAAATCGTACAGGAGCGTTGCTCATACGAGGATTTTTGTATGAGTACAAAATCGTGCTAGAGCTTCGCTCGCACGAGAGTTTAGATATCATGATATGCATGGTGTCGTGCTGGAGCTTCTCTCACACTAGACGTGATGTGACATTCATAGAGCCGTGCTGGAGCCTCTTGTAGACTGTGTGTCATAGAGAGATGATATGCTCGCATGTGTACCTTGAGACATGAGTTGGTTATCAACATAGTATAGGGTGGATAAGACCTACGGTAGGCACCCCCAAAATATGATATGGGTCCACGAAGTACGTTGTACCATGTCTTTCACATGGAGTACGTTGTACCATGTAGTTATGACAACTAGCTAATGTGACTTGATATTCTAGTGGGTAGGATTTGACCCCACCTCCTGTTGCAGTTGTGATACCCCGCACATCGGGATCCGTGTAGCCAAGGATCACAGGGACATAGTATGGCCATAGTCCTCAATTTTTCATACAGTAACCTACATGCCTCACATGATATCATACGGTCTGAATAGACCAGGGCAAGCCCGAAAGAGGAGTGATGCCCCAATTTATGTTTTCTTTTAATTGAGATGCGATTTAATGGATCAAGGTATTCTCGAGAGAAGGGTTTAGCCTTGACGTGGTTGTTTTATCTACCTGCTTGCATTATTGCCTTATTGAGCTAGTGAGCTCATCCTTTTTATTTTCCCCCTCTACAGAGCACACACAGTAGTTAGTGTGTGGCTGAGGACTTGCATCCTGGTAGTTAGTTACTGACTCATAGGCCAACTGTTTGGTGGTGAGAATGTTCACTACCGGGAAAGGAAAGGAAAAAAGTGAAAAATTTGTAACGATTTTAGGTAAAAAGGGGTCGTGACACTTTGTTGCTAGATGTTTAGTTTGCTAGTAGATTAATGTTGAGCACCAGAAGCCAGCAGGGCTGCTTAATCCAGTACCAGTACCTACATGTTAATGGGAGCATATTACTATGGATTTTGTTATGGGATTGTCGAGGACCCAGTGGGGTCATGACGCAGTCTAGGTGATTACGGACAGACTAACTAAGAGTGCCTACTTCCTCGTCATAAAGAGCACGGATACCATTAATGCTTTGGCAAACTTGCATGTTGGAGACATTGCACGATTACATGTGGCTCTCGTGAGCATTAGATTTGATAGGGATTCCAGGTTCACGTCTAGAATTTTGGACTAATTTTCAGGAAGCTATGGGATCCCAATTACATTTGAGCATTACCTACCATCCTCAGACCGACAGTCAATTCGAGCTGACTATTCAAACCTTAGGGGGCATGTTAAGGGCATTTGCATTAGAATTTAAAGGCTGATGGGATGATCAATTGCCTTTTACAGAGTTTGCCTACAATAATAGTTACCATGCTAGTATTGGAATGGCACCATATGAAGCTCTATATGGAAAAAGGTGTAGATCCCCAATAGGGTGGGAAGAAGTGGGTGACAGGAAAATACTTACTCCCGATCTTGTTGAACAAACAGCTAAAGGTGTTCAACTAATTTGTGATAGATTGAGGACATCATAGAGTAGACAGAAGAGTTATGTTGATGTACGAAGACGTCCTCTAGAATTTTAGGTTCGAGACTCTATATTTGTGAACATGTCTCAGATGAAGGGTGTCATGCGCTTCAGAAAGAAAAGGAATCTGAGTCCTCGCTTTATTGGTCCATTTGAAATATCGAAAAAAGTGGGAGACGTTGCCTAAAGACTTGCTTTACCCCAAAAACTATCTGGAGTACACGATGTTTTCCTTGTTTTCATGTTGAGGAAGTATCATTCGGACCCTTCTCATGTTATGGAGTATGAACCGTTGGACATACAAGAAAATGTGAGCTATGCTGAGCAACCAGTTCGGATTCTCGAGAAAAAAGAGAAGGTACTTTGACCTAAGACAATTCCCTTAGTGAAGGTTCTCTGGCAACACCACTCGACAGAAGAAGCTACGTGAGAGCTAGAGAGCCACATGAGAGAGAAGTACCCTCAATTGTTCGATTAACTTGTCTGAATTTGGAGGACCAAATTCCTAAAAGGTGGGAAGAAATGTGAAACCCAAAATTTTTTATTTCACTATTTATTTGGAAACTAGAAAGCAATTAAGATACTTAGAATAATACTATGTAAGCCCGAAACAACCGAAGTACTTAGGTTAGTGGCATAGAGCTCGGGGCATGAAAATCGAGGTAAGGTGTTAAGTTCAAATATTTCTCAAGATTTCATGTATAAGTATTTTTTGGTGGTTAGGAGTTGAAACTAAGGAATTGAAAGTGAAAAATTTAGTAGGAAATCGAGTTAGCACTAAACCGAGCAATTGGGCCTAGTGAGTGAAATAAATTCAGAATAAATTTTAAAAATTCATGAAAATTATTTTGAGGTCATAGGAAATTAAAGTAAGGTATATTTGACTTGGGGAATGAATATTTATTGGAAATAAGGAGGTTTCAGTGATTAAATAAATTTTTAAAGTAAACTGAAAACATTAAGCCAATTTAATTGGTAATGACCAAATCCTGTAAAATGATCTCAATTGGGGAATTTTTCTTAAACATGTGGGATCCAAAGTTTCTTGGGGCATACTAGAGACTTAGTATAACACTTGAGAAGTGGAAATTTGGATGAAAATGTGCTGAAAATAATTTTTATGGATTTTACAAAATCAGGGCTGCTAGCAGGCCTCAGCCCAACATCGGTCGCCCAATATAAAAGCCCAATTTGAAACCCATCCAGAAGGATTTTGAGCCTATTATTCTTCAGTATAACAGATAACTTAATGATCTTTCTGGAATGGTAAATAACATCCTGAAATAAGCTAAAACCAGAGAAAACCACCCTTCCCATGTTACCACTGATGTCATCCCTAGGCCAAATTGTACAAATTTTATGGCCACCTTCCGGCCACTTTCGGACTTCAGTTAAGAAGGATAAAATCTTTCTTCCTAATTCTTCAAAAACATATAAAAAATCTAGCCATAAAAAACCACATTTTCTAGGTGAAAAGCTAGACAGAAGAACATGGGCAGAATCTACCATGTTTCTGGGTAAGAGGAAAACTTGAATTTATGAGTTTTCGATTGGTTTTTGAGCTTGTTTTTTTTTTTTTTTTTATAATTGTAAGTAGTATACATGTTTATCTACAACTGAGAATCAATTTTGGAGGAAGAATCTTGGGTCAAACTTAGTCAAACCCGAGGTAATGTTGTGGAAGATGATGAGTTTGATATATGTTAATGTTGGATGAATTTAAATGATTTTTGCTAAAGTAGAAATTGATGAAATAATTTATAGGGATAAGCATAGCTTTCTCAAGCCATGGAAGGTTAAGGAAATGCTAAATTTTGGTTGAATTTGATGTTATAGAATGATTGTTTAATACCGAAAAGTTCAGTTTATAGCTTAGTTTAGTAGAGAACTGTAAAAGTATGAAAGCTTGATAATTTGACAAGTTGTAGTGTGTTGAATTTAGACTTCGATAACTGTTTAGGTTGTTAAGTTTATAAGTTTGAAGTTAAGAGAAAAGAAACTATCGAAATTGCCTAAACTAACCTTTTAATTGATAAAATCGAGAAAGCAGGAAAAGTGCACAAAATAGTCAAATTTAGTGAAGTTTATGAAAGTGGATGTATGTTTAAGCATACTAAGATGAAATTAAGCACCATTTGATGATTTTGGAACTATTTTGGACAACTCAAGGTTATTGACACGTAAAACGAGGTAAACCTAACAATGGGTGATTTTGTACTGTTCCAAGATTCGTTAGGTAAGGGATACAATTTAAAGTGGTATTAGTATTCCCATTACCTCATTTTTAATATATAAACATGTTGGAAATGTGTTCAAATTTATGAAATGTATTTTCGAGATTTGACAAAGTTGTATTCATATTTAAATCGAAAAATCGTAGGAAACGTCATACTGAATAATTTCATGGAGACTAGGCAGAGACATATAGTAATAGAAGTCATGTCCGCATAGACATTTCACGTAAGCTATTCACGTAGATAATTCATGTAGATAGAGTACCTATGGCCATGGTAAGGGAACTGTAGATAGGATCAAGGTCGTACAACACCCTACACCACTTAAACAAATGGCGGAAATAAGGCACCAAATGACATAAATACCCGACATGGTTAAGCATACAGCACAAGGGATTGAGCGTACACAATGTGCCATATGACTAGACCCGGCAAATGTAGTCACGACACGAACACGATACGAAAAAATCGTGTGCATGTTTAAAAAATTTATGTTTCGTGTTTAGCTGTGTCGATACGAATTTTGACACAGTAATTTTCATGTTTAACCGTGTCAGACACAACTAGACACGTATAATACACAGAAACACGTTGCCTTAAATCATGTCACACGAATAAATGGTTAATACGTATATGACACGAGAAACACGTTGAAGAACACTGTGTCACAAGAATACACGATACACGTGTAAGACACGAAAATAACATATATTTGTGGGAGAAGTTAAAGCTTGACCAAAAAGGTTTTTTTCTAAGCATTTACCAAGGTTGGAAATTAATAATAAAACATTTTTTTGAAATGCGTTGTATGATAATAATAAGAATTTAAATTAAATTATTGTTGTAAATCAGTAAATATTATGATTTTTTTCATTTTTTATTATGTTTTATTTTTAACCGTATCGTGTCTATTCGTGTCGAGTTTAATCGTGTCAGTTATATTTTTTCATGTTTATTGTGTGGTGTCATGTGACACAGATAATTATAACATGTCAACTGTGTCGTGCCACGTGTCACATGTATAAAATACGTATCGTGTTTGTGTTTACGTTTCAGGCACGTTTTATAATTCATGTCATGTCCGTGTTTCATAAATTTGTGTCGTGTTTTAATTCGTGTCGTGACACAGAGACACGGATTGCCAGGTCTACATATGACATGCACCACGAAGGTCCAAAATGCACACGAGCCATGCATGACAGATCACGTAGACTACATGTGGTCTTAGTCTCAAAAACAGAATTTGTAAAATCCTTTTTTCGGGTCTATTAGTCCGTAAACTTGTACAATCAATACTTTAATTTCATTTCATACAGTAAACATCATTTCATAAATTTTCATTTTCATGTAGCAAATTGCATTTCGAAACATTTCATAGGTACTAAAAAGTATACTCGAAGAGCAAGAAAAATTGGGCTTTCCTTTCGTATTTTCGGTTTAAAAGTGAATAGTACTTTTTTAGGTTTGGGAATTATTTTCGTAAATACGAGCATACTCATAGGCATTAATATATTGAAACAAGGCATTGAATCACTAATACTACTTTACAATACATCCCTTACCAGGTATCGAGTTTGCCTCGATTTACGTGTCAATTTCTCAAACTGCCCAAAATAATTCTAATTCATCAAATATTATTCAATTTCATCTCAACATACTAAAACGTGTATTTATGTTTATAAATTTAACCAAATTTGACTTTTTAGTCAATTTTTCCTACTTTCTCGGTTTTACCGATTTATGTACCGGTTTAAGCTAATTTTGCCAATTTGGTTTTTTAACTTCAATTTCACTACTTCAATAACCTAAATACTCATTCTATTCCATAATTCATACTTGTCAACATTTCAATTTCACGAATTCTTACACTTTTTGATTTCCTACTGAATTGAGTTACAAACCGGACTTTTTCGGTAAAAATTTAATTGTTAACAACATCAAATTCATCAAAATTTCATCTTCTCCCTAAGCATTCAAGGCTGGTTAAACCTACATACTCCCATAGAAATTATTCCTTTCAATTTTACTTAACTAAAAATCATTCAAAAACACCAAATAACAACATATATGAACTTCATCATCATCCATCAACTTTACCTCAAGTTTGACCAAGGTTGACCAACTCTTTTTGTTCTAGTAAAACTTCCAGGCTGTAGATAAACATATATACACCTTAGAAACATAAAAAAATAACAAGAAAAACAAACGATAAACTTTCAAAAATTCATCTTTCTCTCACCACGAAACATGACAGATTCTATCCCTGTTCTTCTCTCTAAGATTTCACCTTGTAAATGTGCTCCTTTGAGGTTGGATTTGTTATATGTTATAGAGGACTTAAGGTAGAAGATTTGATCCTTTTGAATGATGCCTACAAGTGGCCAGAATGCCGCCGAAAAAATCGTACAAACTTACCTTGGAGATGACACGTACGACAACTTTGGGAGGGTGGTGTATTTTGGGCGATGTCGGTTTTTACTATTCTAGAAAGCTTATCAAGTATATTTCATATTTGGAAAATTTGGGGGTCCAAAGGTTTCAGAAGGTCTTCAAATTGATCAATTTCTACTGGTTGGTCAAACTCCTGAAACATAACAGTTTCGAGTTCTGTTTTAGAAAATTGATGAAAACTATTTCCAGCCCAATTTCTTCCAAATTTTCACTTCTTAAGTGTTATACTAGGTCTCTGGTATATCTCATAAAAATTTAGGGGTCACTTGTTTAAGAAAAGTTCCCCGATTGAGCTTATTTCGCGCTATTTAGTCATTACTGAGCAAAATAGCTTAAGGTTTTTGATTTACTTTAAAAATTAATTTGATCCCCAAAATCTCCATATTTCCACTTGATTTTTATTATTCAAGTAAATTTCACCTCATACTAATTTCCTATGGTCTCAGAATAATTTTTGTGAATTTCTATAATTTATTTCGAATTTATTCCTCTTACTAAGCCCAATTTCTCGATTTAGTTGAACCCGAGTTTTACTAACTTTTTCACTTCCAACACCTTAGTTTTCACTTCTAAACATAAAAAATTACTTATAAATGCAATTCTTAAGAAATTCTTGAGTCTCATGCCACTAACCCGAATGCTTCAGTCATTTCGGGCTAATATAATATTATTTTGAGTGCTTTAATTACTTCTTGGTTTCCAAATAAGAAATAAAATGGAAAATTTTGGATTTCACATTTCTCCCCACCTTTTAGGAATTTGGTTCTCCAATTTTTGGTTGTTCCATCGAATAGCTAATGGTACTTCTCTCTCATGTGGCTCTCTAGCTCCCAAGTAGCTTCTTCTATTGAGTGGTATTGCCAGAGAACCTTTACCAATGGAATAGTCTTGGATCGAAGTACCTTTTCCTTTCTGTCGAGAATCTGGACCGATTGCTCAACATAACTCATATCTTCTTGTACTTCCAACGATTCATACTCTATCACATGAGAAGGGTCCGAATGGTACTTCTTCAACATAGAAACATGGAAGACATCATGTACCCCAGACAATTGTGGAGGTAAAGCAAGTCTATAGGCAGCATCTGCCATATTCTTTAATATCTCAAATGGACTAATGAAGAGAGGACTCAACTTCACTTTCTTTTCGAAGCGTATGACACCCTTCATCGGAGACACTTTCACAAATATAGAGTCCCCAACTTAAAACTCCAGAGGATGTCTTCGTACATTAGTATAACTCTTCTGTCTACTCTGTGCCATATTTAATTTATCACAGATTAGCTGAACATCTCTAGCTACTCGTTTAACCAATTTGGGTGCAAGTATTTTCCTATCACCCACTTCTTCCTAAGCAATAGGGGATCTACATCTCCTGCCATACAAAGCTTGGTAAGGAGCCATCCCAATGCTAGCATGGTAACTGTTATTATAGGAAAACTCTGTAAGAGGCAAATGATCGTCCCATGAACCCTTAAAGTCCAATGCACACGCCCTCATCATATCCTCTAAGGTCTGAATTGTCTGCTTGAACTGACCATCAGTCTGAGGATGATAGGCAGTGCTCAAATTCAACAAAGATCCCATGGCTTCCTAAAAATGAGTCTAGAACGTAGAAGTGAATCGGGAATCACTGTAAGTTGTAATGCTCACGGGAGCCCCATGCAATCGTGCCACCTCTTTGACAAATAAGTCTGCTATCTTATCCAGTGAATCAGTACTCTTGATGGCAAGGAAGTAGACACTCTTAGTCAGTTTGTCTACAATCACCCAAACTGCGTCATGACCCCTCTAGGTTCTCGGTAATCCCATAATAAAATTCATAGTAATCTGCTCTCAATTCCAAGAAGGCACTGGTAATGACTTAAGCAGCCTTGCTGGCTTCAGGTGCTCAGCCTTAATCTATTGGCAGGCTAAACATCTAGCAACAAAGTCTGCTACATCTCTTTTCATTCTAATCCAGTAATACACCTTACGGGGATCGGGGTACATTTAGTGCTTCTTGGGTGCATGGTGAATCGAGAACAATGAGACTCTTTCAAGATTCTTTGTCTTAGGGTGTAATCATGTGGCACAAAATACGACCTCAAAATCTCAACAATTCATCATCACTAACCGAGAAGTCTGACTGCGATCTCTCTTCGGCCTGGCTAACCATATCCAGTAGATTCTGATCATTCCTTTTCCCTGACCTGATCTAAACCAATATACTGGGCTCAATCTGTAGGCTAGCCATGAATCCATCCTCAACTTCATCAACACTGATACTAAGCTCGACTAACTGTCTCAACAAATCTCATTCTTTGATCATCGTGTAGGATATCATACTCTTCTTGCTGAGGGTATCCGCTACTACATTCGCCTTGCCCAAATGGTATAAAATCTCGTAGTCATAATACTTTAAGAGCTTTATCCATCTTCTATGTCTCATATTAAGCTCCTTCTGGTCAAAGATATAATTCAGACACTTATGGTCAGTGAAAATTTGGAATCTCTCACCATATAAGTAATGCCGCCATATTTTTAATGCGAAAACTATTGCAACTAATTCCAAATCATGAGTGGGATAGTTACACTCATGGTCCTTAAGCTGGTGAGAACTGTAAGTGACCACTCTACCATTCTGCATCAGTACACAGCCCAAACCCTGGTGGGAGGCATCACTGTACATTGCAAACCCTCATGAACCACTCGGAATGGTCAAGACTGGTGCTGTAGTCAATTGATGCTTGAGTTCTTGGAAGGTTTGCTCATACTAATCAGACCACTCAAACGGAACATCCTTACGTGTCAATCTAGTCAATGGAGCTGCAATTCGGGAAAACCCTTCAACGAATCTCCTGTAGTACCCTGCCAAACCCAGGAAACTTCAAACTCTATCACTGTCCTCAGTCTCTCCCATTTCAATACTGTCTCAACCTTGGACGGATCGACTGACACCCCATCCTTAGATACGATATGCCAAATGAAAGGAATCCGATCTAACTAGAATTGACATTTACTGAATTTCCCATACAGCTTCTTCTCATAGAGTATCTAGAGCACAATCCTCAAATGCTGCAGGTGCTCTTCCTGGGACTTAAAATAGATCAAAATATCATCAATGAACACAATAACAAATTTATCCAAATATTCTCGAAAAACATCATTCATCAAGTTTATAAAGGCAGCAAGGGCGTTAGTCAGTCCAAAGGGCATCACAAAAAATTCATAGTGCCCACATCGGGTCTAGAAAACTGTGTTTGGTACATCAGTTTCCTTAATTCTTAACTGATAATAACCAGATCTTAAATGCATCTTAGAGAATACCGAAGCCCCTCTCAGCTGATCGAACAAATCATCTATTCTTGGCAAATGGTACTTATTCTTTATCGTCACCTTATTTAGAAGTCTGTAATATATACCCAGACGAAGACTGCCATCTTTCTTTCTGACAAATAGTACTAGAGAACCCCAAAGAGATACACTTGGTCTAATGAACCCCTTATCGAGCAACTCTTACAACTATTTCTTTAGTTCCTCAAGTTTAACAAGTGTCATTCGATACGGTGGCTTGGAGATAGGTTGAGTGTCGGGCACCAAATCAATTACAAATTTAATTTCCCTCTCTGGTGGTAACCCTAACAAATCATTTGGAAAGATAATGAGAAACTAGCATACAACTGGAGAATCCTGAATACTTGGTGATTCCTGCTTATTATAAGATACAAAAGTAATATAACCTTTACAAAAACCGAGATCATAAAAAATTTCAAACATATAAACACCAAACAACTTTACAGAACATCATACCATATATTTCATTTCACATTAACAAAGCATACATTAAATTTATCAAGTAAAGAGAAGGTTACAGTTTTAGTGTAGCAGGCAAGACTTACACGATTGGTAGCTAGCCAATCCATGCCTAAAATTACATAAAAACCATACATATTCAACAAAACTAGATCTGCTAACATCTTCCTATCTCCTACCTTGATTTCACAATTTTTACACACTGTATCAGTCATTTGTGATTCACGCAAGGGTGTGCTTATGTGTAACATTTGATTTAAAGGCTCAGGTTCTATATGCAATTTATGTGCAAATTGTGAGGAGATAAAAGAATGTGTGACACTTGAGTCAAATAAAACATGTGCTTTGTAATTACAAATAAGGAATCTACCTCTAATAGCATAGAGGAGGTGTCAATTGTCTCCTTATCGATAGCATTCACATGTCCTTGTGAGACATGGCTCATACCGTTGTTTGCAGTGGTAGCTCTCCTCTATGAGGCTTGCCTCGTAGGGATATGTACCTGCCTCTCAGTCTGTTTTAGCTACTCTCGAGGCCCATAAGGTATCATTAGTGGATAATCCTTAATCAGGTGTCCTACCTCACCAAATCTGAAATAGACACCATAGTCCAGTGACAAGGGCCACAATGTGGCCTGCCACAATTTTTACATTTGCATAACTTAGTGCCAGGGCCTCGAGCAGTGTTAGTACTATCAATGGGGATCTTATGCTTTCAGCCCCTACATGAGATTCTTCGGTTCTCTTCCCCTTAAGTTGATCCTGCCTCAGCTCAAATCGAGATGTCTGTACTCTCTTTCCCTTAGACCTTTGCTTTTGAACCCGCGCTCTGCTTGCATCACATCCAAGCCCCTCTCAACCTCTTGAGCTCGTCCCAAGGCATCCTTAAAATCTGTGACCCGCAATCCCAGTAGTTAGTCTCAAATCCTTGATCTTAAACCTGCCAAAAATCTTTCAGTCCATCGTGCGGGATCGCTAATTGTTTCTGGGTCATATCTAATTAGGATAGTAAACCAATTCTCCTACTTGTTTGTGACACCCGGAAGCGCGAAAAATAAGGCTAATTTAAAATTTTTCTTAAATTAAAACTAACAACTCTGGGTGCATTCATGTACAGTGTCATTTAATCGCTTACGTCAAAGCTAGTCATTATACCCAAGATCAAACAACTTATACTTAATGAAATCAAATACATAATATCCCAAAAAGAATCAACCCATAAGTCTTAACTCATTTATTTCATATCAACCTAATTACATCCCAAAATACTCATCACAAATGTCTGTATTACATTATTGTTTGGATAAAAATTGAATTGAATTATACTTTATACGTGTACAAGCGATAGCCTGGGGAGATCTTGTGCACCAACCTATATCACGTACGCGGCAGGCTCTACCACGCTACTTTAAGTAATTTGGAGGGGGGAGGAAAAAGGGTGAGCTCTCAAAACGCTCAGTAAGGAGGATAAGAGAAGTTATAAAAATCATCATCACAAACACAATATGATGGAAATATTGAGCATGCAAATCGTTATAGAAATAACTGTATAAACAATGGCATCAACATACTTCACGTTATAAAAATCACAAATCACATTACATCAAATCTCAATGCATGATATAAATCACAGTTGTAGAATCACATCATCATCATAGAAATTGAGACTAGGCATTTATAAAAAACTCATATGAAATCAACGTCATAGGCACATCACATCAATTGAATTCGTCCCATAGGCAAACATCCCCAATCAAGGGATTTCATCGACAATAATACATATGGCCATGATTTGCTGTAGACTTGATCAGAGTCGTACAGCCGTCGATCTTACATGCTATCATAGTACATCCCGATCTTACATGCTATCAAAGCAAGGCCACCCATCGCTATCGGAGTGGGGTCATCTCACGTTACTAGAATGGAGGAAATCGATCTTACATGCTACTAGAGCATGACCTAACCTTACATGCTGCCAGAGCAAAGCCCGATGTGCATCGCATGACAAGCCATAGTCTTAGTAAAAATCATTTTGCCTTCACGTAGAGCTCTTAGTGGTTATCACAAAACCCATTTCGATTATAACACATTGTATTCACATTTGCACAAAACTCATCAAAATCAAGCTCAAACTGTCAAAATACTCACACGATAAAAGCATGACATTGTTGTATATAAATCATTTTACCTTCACGTAGAGCTCATGGTGGTTATCACAAAAACCCATTTTGGTTATAAACCATGTGTGTTCACAATTACACAAATCACATAAAAAATTGAGCTCATATCGGCAAAACACTCACACATTCATCAACACATCAAATCATCTCATTTCTCATAAACATACTCATTTCATTAAACCTTTTTCATGCTATTAAATTCACTCAAAAACTCACAAGCACAAATGGTTTTGTTTCTCTTACCTCTTGCACCTTAAGTGGTACACTATCCTCTCGGGCTAGCCTCGTTTCCTGTGTCGAAGTCTCAAGCTGTCCAAACATCATTAAGTCATTAAATTGTAAGTACTCATCGTTCTCATTTCTCTTTTCACCTCATTTATACTTATACCTATACTATATCCAGGTTATCATTCTTAAATACCCACATTGTCTTAAAACTTATCTTACATCTCTATTATCACTTTAGCTAGTTCATAAGCATAACAAGATATCCACATTTCATTTCCTTACTGTACTCATTGGTTGTTTCCTCATGACCTAGACATTTCAAACTGATATACCTATATATATATATACACATATATCTATTTACCAACATATATAAAATGGTAATGCTTAAGAAAATAAAGATCTTGTGAGCTTACCTAGCTTGTCCTCTCTTGACCAAGCTTGTAGAATGCTTGTTTCTTCCTTTTGTTCAAGCCAACCTTTGATTTTCTAGTATGTTGTTCTCTTTGCCAAGAGGAATAACTTTGTCTCTTGCCCCTTTGTCTAATTTTATCTAGAATATGGTGAATCTTAGAGAGAGAAAGCATAGTTTGGTGAAAATGGTGAAGGTTTAGGTTTTAGAGGTGAGAGGGCTCAGTTTCCAGGCAAAATCTCGTGATCCTTATATAGACAAGGCTTATGAGATCGATCTGATATTGAAGGAGATCAATCTTTGCTTCATTTTAACTGCTCCATCTGCTTCGTTAACAACTACAAGATCGATCTGGTTGAGGTGAAGATCGATCTGTTCTTCTAAGAGGAGATCAATCTGGCATTGAATTGGGGATCGATCTCTTCTAGGCCAAGAGTTAAGGAGATCGATCTGCCCTTGTGACAAGATCGATCCTTGCTAGGCAGATGTATTAGGAGATCGATCTGCCTCTGTACTTTTGCACATTTTTTTACATTCTGGAGCTATGGGATCGATCTCTCATCCTTAGAGATCGATCTGGCCTTCACCGATTCTACTGCTACTGCATCAATTGCAGGAAATGCAATACAAAACTCACCTTAATCTACTCTATAGGCCATATTTCAATTCATACACATTTAAGACTTAAAAACTTCATCTCTTTATACTTTATTAAATTTAAAACTTGCGTGTACATCAATGTATCATAATTACATTCACCAAATTACAATTCTCACTTAGGAAATCTCATAAAATCTACAGTTCTCACATTGTCTATAGTTAGACTCCCCTGAACCAAATTTAAAAACTTCACTTGCATTTTTTTCTATGCTGTAGGTGGAATGTACTGGGCTTGGAATGCAGCAAGGAAAGCATCCTATGTAATATCTGACGGACTCTCTCCCAAAACTGTTTGTGTAGCCCTCCACCGGAACATAGACTGACCTCTCAGCAAATAACTGGCCCTTTGTGTCTGTGCACCCCAGATATTGAAAGACTGTCTCAAGGTCTGATAACCATTCCTCGACCTTAATCAGATCTTTAACCCCTGTGTATTCCGGGGGATTCATTCCTAGAAAGTCTCGCAGCCTTTGTGTACCTTTATCATCTCTTGTCAGACCCGTATTTTATGTAGCTTGTACCTTATGATTCCTATGTGTATGAACACTCTATTATTATAGTTGAATCATAAGAAGAGTATTTACTAGATTTAAAGTGTTAGTAAAATGATTTAACACGTAAAAGCTACATAAAAAGCCTAATGTGAACTATAAGAGTCACAGGCTAAACCGAGTGGATCTAAATCATTCTGACTGAAAATAAGAACTTAAAATGAGAAAGTATAGAGAGCTCAAGATGGAAAGTCAGTTTGATTTAATCCTGAACACAGAAAACAAGAGTAAAAGCTAAAAAGGGTAATGTCACGCCCCGAAAGTGCGGAAAATAAGGCTAATTTAAAACTTTTTACTCATTAATTCACAATTAAAGGTGCATTCCTGTGCAGTGTCATACATCATCATAATTATCATGCCTCAGGATCTCATCATGATACAATAAATACGGTATTATACACCTTACTCAATTCCAAGTCAATTAATCCTAATACATCCCATATAATGTTATACATCAAGTGTCTGTAATTACAATAATAGTCTGGGTACATGAAAAGATAAAAGATACCTCAAAATACAATATATATGGCCTGGAGCTCAAGTCCTCCACCAGCCACTACTCCGTACGTCGCAGGGAGATCCTTTTTCACTTGAAGAACTCTGGGGGGGGGGGGAAGGAAAACAGGGTGAGCTTCTAAATCGCTCAGTAAAGGGGGTAAGGAACTCATTTCATAAACCAAAATACACATCACAAAAGGTTTATTTGTATGTGAAACTCATTTGAAAACCATAGCATGAAAGTACTCAAAACGATATGCTCATATCTCAAATCATGTAAAAACATGAAGTAAAAGGCTCACTCTAGAGCAATAACAAAGCATGTGAAAATAACGCGTTAAACGCTTTCTCAAATAACGTGATAAAATCACAGTAAAAATAATGCGCGTGGCACAGCCACTAAACACACGTGGCATAGCCACTGATTTAATTTCTCACGTGGCATAGCCACAAAACACACGTGGCAAAGCCACTGATTTAATTTCTCACGTGGCATAGCCACAAAACACACGTGGCAAAACCACTGATTTAATTTCTCACGTGGCGTAGCCACAGATTTAATTTCTCGCGTGGCATAGCCACAGAATAGAGTTTCTCAACGTGGCGCAGCCACCAATGGGGTACAACGTGGCACAGCCACCAATGGGGTTTCTCAACGTGGCACAGCCACCAATGGGGTATAACGTGGCACAGCCACCAATGGGGTATAACGTGGCACAGCCACCAATGGGGTTTCTCAACATGGCAACGACCACTAAGTATACGTGGCACAGCCACTGAATGGGTTGTTCTCACGTTACCAGAACGGAGAAGAAATCGGGCTTACATGCTACCAGAGCAATGCCCGGTGTGTACTCACAACTACACACCTAAGTCTTATCACATAAGACTGGTTTGCCTTCACGTA
Organism: Firmiana major; assembly: GCA_033439115.1. Classification (NCBI taxonomy): domain Eukaryota; kingdom Viridiplantae; phylum Streptophyta; class Magnoliopsida; order Malvales; family Malvaceae; genus Firmiana; species Firmiana major. Next base: position 31,328,942 of record CM065896.1, on the reverse strand, counting down.
GAACTCGTAATGGTTTTTCTCTCATAAAACTCATTTGAAATCGTTTTGTACTCAACACAAAACATAATAAACATTCGAGTTCCAACCGGCAAAGCACACGCACACATTTCTCAAATCTCAATATTGCCTTAACGTAGAGCCCAGTTATAAACTCATAAAAACATTGGCCTCCAACCGGCTATAAAATCGTGTGCAATTAAATCTCAACACAAAACCCAACATGCTTGTTTTATAAACCACAATTCATGCTAAAATAGTTTACAAATCACATACACAAATGGTTTAGATTTCTCTTACCTCTTTGCACCTCGTATAGTGCAATCGTTTCCCCCGTATCACGGACTAGTCTCGCATTCCACTTCGGAACTCCTGAGCTGTCCAAACGATGTTAAAACATCAACACTCAATTATCACATCAACCTCAATTCTCAAAATCGAGCATAATTGCTCATAACACCTCAAATCCCTTGATTCTGGTAACTCAACCCTAAACTACAACCTCATTCACAATATCTCAATGTCCTACATTTCTCATGCCAATTATCTATGATAATTCATCACATTGTCTATATTTCCATTTATAGCACAAATTCTCAAAATTACCAAAATCACCAAATATCTACATTACTCCAACTACATTGCAATTTCATCAATCCCTAATCATTTCTCAACTATTTCAACGCAATGACAACCACCAATAACATCAAAATCATCTCAAATATCAAGATAGAGGTTTAGAAATTACCCAAAGCTTGTGAGACGCACAACCCACGCCTCGATCCGATTTGTCCTTCGATTCCCAAGTATGTTGTTCTCCCTTTGATGAGGAATAACTTTCCTTCTTGCCACAACAGCTGATTCGGCCGAAAATGGGGAATTTGGATGAGTGAGAAAGTTAGGTTTTCGGTAAAATGGGGGTTGGAAGAGAGAGAAAGTGAAATTGCAGGAGAAAAACACGGGTTCCTTATATAGACTGGAGGTAGGAGATCGATCTGCCTCTTGATGAGATCGATCTGCGTTTGAATTTTGGGGACGATCTGGGCAATTTTATGCCTAGGAGATTGATCTGTCGAGGGGTGAGATCGATCTCTTTATGCCTTTATGAGATCGATCTGCTCCTAAGGAGATCGATCTTCTCCCAAACAGAATCATTTGGAGATCGATCTCTTCCTCATGAGATCGATCCTTTCTCAAACAGAATCATTTGGAGATCGATCTCTTCCATTGGAGATCGATCTGCTCCTCAAATTCCTCCTTCCTCGTCATTTTTAACTCACCAGATCGATCTCTCCTTCTCCCAGATCGATCTGTCCTCATACTTCATGCTTATTTTATACACTTAACATATAAATCTCCATTTATAATTCCCACAATTCATCTAGCTCAATAATTTACACTTTAAATTATTATTACATCAATAAAATATGTCTGAAATTCTCAAATCTCACATCCTTCCCACCTTAAATAGAATTTGGTCCTCCAAATTCAACTCAACTAGTCAAACAGATGGGGGTATTTCTCCTTCATGAGACTCTCTAGTTCCCACGTTGCCTCTTCCATTGAGTGATGTTTCCACAAAACTTTCACTAATGGGATGCTCTTGGTTCTCAGTACCTTCTCCTTTCTATCAAGAATCCGGATGGGTTCTTCAGTATAGCTCATGTCCTCCTATATGTCCATCTCATCATACTCTATAACATGAGAAGAGTCCGGGTGGTACTTCCTCAACATAGACACATGAAAAACGTTGTGTATTCCGGACATCTGTGGGGGTAATGCCAATCTGTAGGCTACCTCTCCCACTCTCTCAAGAATCTTGAATGGTCCTATGTATCGAGGACTCAATTTCCCTTTCTTCCCAAATCGCATGATACCCTTACTAGGTGATACTTTCAGAAATACCGCATCACCAACGTCAAACTCAAGTGGCCGTCTACGCACATCCGCGTAGCTTTTCTGTCTACTTTGTGCAGCCCGTAACCTCTCACATATGAGTTTCACACTCTGTACGGCTTGCTCAACAAGCTCGGGAGCATTTATCTTTCTGTCACCGACTTCTTCCCAAGCTACAGGGGATCTACACCTCCTGCCATATAGAGCCTCAAAAGGTGCCATTCCAATACTCGCATGATAGCTGTTATTGTATGCAAACTCTGCTAGGGGCAGGTGATCATCCCATGATCCCTTAAAATCCATCGTACACGCCCTCAACATATCCTCCAGGGTCTGAATAGTCCTCTCTGACTGACCATCTGTCTGAGGATGATAGGCGGTACTGAAACTCAATCGAGATCCCATGGACTCCTGAAACTGGGTCCAAAATCTGAAAGTGAACTGGGAATCTCTATCAGAAGTAATACTCACTGGAGCCCCATGTAATCTAGCTATCTCGCTGACATATAGTTCAGCTAAGGCATCCACAATATCTGTGCTCTTGATGGCAAGGAAGTGGGTACTCTTGGTCAATCTATCCACAATGACCCATATCGCGTCACGACCTCTTCGGGTCCTCGGTAAACCCATAATAAAGTCTATAGTGACATGCTCCCATTTCCATGTAGGTACAGGTAAAGGCTGTAGTAGTCCTCCGGGCTTTCGATGCTCAGCTTTCACTTGCTGGTATACTAAACACCTGGCCACATACTCTGCCACGTCTCGCTTCATACCACTCCACCAATACACCTTTATCAAGTCTCGGTACATCTTAGTACTCCCTGGGTGCATGGTGTATCGCGAGCAGTGGGATTCTCTCAGTATCTGTCTCTTTAGGGTATCACCGTCCAGTACACAAATTCGTCCTCTGAACCTCAATAATCCATCCTCACTGATGGTGAGATCCGACTGCGAACTCTGCTCAGCTTGGCTAACCATTTCTATCAATCTCTGATCACTGCGCTGCCCAGTTCTAATCTAATCCATGATCCTGGGCTCTATCCGCAAGCTAGCCAAAAATCCAGTCTCTACCTCTTTAACTCTGATCCGAAGTTCGGCGAACTGCTCCAGTAAATCCCATTCCCTGATCATCATAGCAGATATCATACTCTTCCTGCTCAGGGCATCAGCAACCACATTCGCCTTACCCGGATGATATAGAATCTCGCAGTCATAATCCTTAAGGAGTTCCATCCATCTCCTTTGTCTCATGTTTAACTCTTTTTGATCAAAGAGATATCTCAAACTCTTGTGATCAGTCAAGATCTGGAATCTCTCCCCATATAAGTAGTGTCGCCAGATCTTCAAAGCAAATACCACAGCGGCTAACTCCAAATCATGTGTGGGGTAATTCCGCTCATGGTCCTTCAGCTGTCGCGATCCATATGCGACCACTCTCCCATGCTGCATAAGCACACACCCCAATCCTTGGTGAGATGCAACGCTATACACCGAAAATCCTCCTGATCCCTCAGGAATAGTTAACACAGGTGCCGCTGTCAATCTCCTCTTTAATTCCTGAAAACTGAGCTCACATTGATCAGTCCATATAAATGGAGTCTCTTTGCGCGTGAGCTTAGTCAAAGGGGCGGCAATCCTTGAAAATCCTTCCACAAATCTTCTGTAATACCCTGCCAAACCAAGGAAGCTTCGTACCTCAGTAACTGTCCTCGATCTCTCCCAATTAAGCACAGCCTCCACCTTGCTTGGGTCCACTGATACTCCTTCCTCTGAGACTATATGACCAAGGAAAGCTATCCGATTCAGCCAAAACTCACACTTACTAAGCTTTCCGTATAATTGCTTATCTCGGAGTATCTGAAGTACTAACCACAAATGCTGTGCATGCTCCTCATACGACCGAGAGTATACCAGGATATCATCAATAAAGACTATCACAAATTTATCTAGATAGTCTCTGAACACCTCGTTCATCAATCTCATAAATGCTGCAGGGGCGTTCGTCAATCCAAAGGACATCACCAGAAATTCGTAATAGCCATACCTTGTCCTAAAGGCCGTCTTTGGAATATCTTCTTCCTTGATCCTCAATTGGTGATAGCCCAATCTCAAGTCAATCTTAGAAAAGACTGATGCCCCTCTTAGCTGATCAAGTAGATCATCAATCCTGGGCAATGTGTATTTATTCTTCACCGTGGCTTTATTCAACAACCGGTAGTCTACACATAATTTGAGACTACCATCCTTCTTCTTAACAAATAGTACTGGCGCTCCCCACGGCGAAACACTGGGTCTAATAAACCCTTGATCCAATAACTCCTGTAGTTGTCTCTTCAATTCCTCAAGTTCCACTAATGCCATCCTGTAAGGAGGTTTAGAGATCGGCTGAGTATCTGGTACCAAATCAATGGTAAACTCCAGCTCTCTCTCTGGTGGTAAACCTGGCAATTCATCTGGGAAAACATCCAGAAATTCGCAAACCACAGGTATATCTTCAATCCTCGGATGTTCCCGCTCATCGTCTGAGATGAGTGTCTCATAACCTTCACATGAATAATCATATTTAATATTCTCTAAAATAATATCAAAATTCTCAATTTACTTACTAGAAATCCACATAATCATTTCCTCAATATCTCAATCGTACACTGTAAGGTTCAGGTAGGGAGAAAGTTACAATTTTAGTGTAGCAGTCTAAACTCACTCGATTGGTCGCCAACCAATCCATTCTCAGAATTACATCAAACCATGTATATTCAACATGATTAGATCTGCTAACATCACTCTATCTCCCACCTTTATTTCACATCCTCTACAGATTAACTCAGTTCTCTGGGATTCACGCATAGGGGTATTTACATGTAGTATGTATTCTAGAGGTTCAAACTTCAAGTTTAATCTACATGCAAAATGCTCAGAAATAAAGGAATGCGTGGATCCTGAATCAATCAACACATGAGCCTTATGATTACAGACAGAGAGTGTACCTCTTATAGTTTCTGCCGAAGTGTCTGCGGTCTCCTTATCCAGGGCAAACACACATCCCTGTGCCACAGGTTTCTTCCTTTTCTCTGCCGCAGTGGCCCATCTCCGGGGATCCACTCTCTGAGGCTGTTGTCTAGTGGGCTCTGGAGCATGTGGTATCTGAGGTTGGGGACAGTCCTTCACTCTGTGACCCATGTCACCACATCTAAAACATCCATGGATCGACCCAGTACAACTTCCCTCATACGATCGGCCACAGTCTCTACAAACCCTTATCTCCGGCCTGACATATCGAGGGGTCTCCTTGATAATAGGATAGGCTCTGGGTCTCTCCAATCTGTCCTTCTGCACCTCAATCCTTCCTCTTCTGAAGGAACCTCTCCGAGCCTCCGTTTGGAAAACTGTTGGCCTCTTGCCCTTATCTTTATTCATTGCTCTGAGCTCATTCTGGGATTGTACCATCTCAATTCCTCTTTCGATCTCTTGTGCTCGTCTCAGAGCATCTCCAAACTCAGTAATACATAGCCCTATCAATCTATCTCTGATGACAGGCTTCAACCCATACACAAACTTCTCTGTGCGGAGCTCTTCACTCTTGAAGGTCTCTGGGTCATATCTCAATAGCGCTGTGAATTGGCTCTCATAGTCATCCACAGACATGTCACCCTGTACCAAACTCAAAAACTCAACTTGTTTCTTTCTCTGGGCGGCTCGTGGTACATATTGGGTCCTAAAGGCTGTCTGGAACTCTTCCCAACCAATCACATCATGGTGGGACATCAAAATACCCTGGGTAGTACCCCACCAATCTCGAGCTCTCCCCTTCAGCATATAGGCACTCATACTGACCCTCTCAGCATCGGTGCACCCCAGAAAATCAAATATAATTCTTAATTCCGTCAACCACTCCTCAGCCTCTGTAGGATCCTTCTTTCCCCTAAATGCGAGTGGATTCATCTTCAGAAAATCCCTTAGTCGGACCATACTTCTGTCCTCAGGCTGAGTGACGGGAGGCACTGGGGGTATGGGAGGTCCTTGTGGTGGTGTAGGGGTAGTATCCGAGGCATTAACTCCAAAGTGTTGCGCGAATAACGCTGCCATCTACTCGAAACCTTGCCTCACATCGGTCTCAATCCGATTAAATCGAGAGTTAGGACTCTCTGGTTGTGGGACAGGTGGCGGAGGGGACTCTGCCTACCTCCTCGAACGACCTCGTCGTTTACTCATTCTCTATCTCAACTCGTCTCCTGCGCGTACATATCAAAATTGATTGAAATCTCAATCCTCAATTTCAGTTCATGACCAGACTATTACAGACACTTGGGATGTATTCTATTTCACTTAACCGACACTGACAGTACTAGACACCCTAAGCTCTGATACCAAGAAAACTCTGTCACGCCCCGGAAGTGCAGAAAATAGGGCTAATTTAAAACTTTTTACTCATTAATTCACAATTAAAGGTGCATTCCTGTGCAGTGTCATACATCATCATAATTATCATGCCTCAGGATCTCATCATGATATAATAAATACGGTATTATACACCTTACTCAATTCCAAGTCAATTAATCCTAATACATCCCATATAATGTTATACATCAAGTGTCTGTAATTACAATAATAGTCTGGGTACATGAAAAGATAAAAGATACCTCAAAATACAATATATATGGCCTGGAGCTCAAGTCCACCACCAGCCACTACTCCGTACGTCGCAGGGAGATCCTTTTTCACTTGAAGAACTCTGGGGGGGGGGAAAGGAAAACAGGGTGAGCTTCTAAATCGCTCAGTAAAGGGGGTAAGGAACTCATTTCATAAACCAAAATACACATCACAAAAGGTTTATTTGTATTTGAAACTCATTTGAAAACCATAGCATGAAAGTGCTCAAAACGATATGCTCATATCTCAAATCATGTAAAAACATGAAGTAAAGGGCTCACTCTAGAGCAATAACAAAGCATGTGAAAATAACGCGTTAAACGCTTTCTCAAATAACGTGATAAAATCACAGTAAAAATAATGCGCGTGGCACAGCCACTAAACACACGTGGCATAGCCACTGATTTAATTTCTCACGTGGCATAGCCACAAAACACACGTGGCAAAGCCACTGATTTAATTTCTCACGTGGCATAGCCACAAAACACACGTGGCAAAGCCACTGATTTAATTTCTCACGTGGCGTAGCCACAGATTTAATTTCTCGCGTGGCATAGCCACAAAATAGGGTTTCTCAACGTGGCGCAGCCACCAATGGGGTATAACGTGGCACAGCCACCAATGGGGTTTCTCAACGTGGCACAGCCACCAATGGGGTATAACGTGGCACAGCCACCAATAGGGTATAACGTGGCACAGCCACCAATGGGGTTTCTCAACGTGGCAACGGCCACTAAGTATACGTGGCACAGCCACTGAATGGGTTGTTCTCACGTTACCAGAACGGAGAAGAAATCGGGCTTACATGCTACCAGAGCAATGCCCGGTGTGTACTCACAACTACACACCTAAGTCTTATCACATAAGACTGGTTTGCCTTCACGTAGAACTCGTAATGGTTTTTCTCTCATAAAACTCATTTGAAATCGTTTTGTACTCAACACAAAACATAATAAACATTCGAGTTCCAACCGGCAAAGCACACGCACACATTTCTCAAATCTCAATATTGCCTTAACGTAGAGCCCAGTTATAAACTCATAAAAACATTGGGCTCCAACCGGCTATAAAATCGTGTGCAATTAAATCTCAACACAAAACATAACATGCTTGTTTTATAAACCACAATTCATGCTAAAATAGTTTACAAATCACATACACAAATGGTTTAGATTTCCCTTACCTCTTTGCACCTCGTATAGTGCAATCGTTTCCCCCGTATCACGGACTAGTCTCGCATTCCACTCTGGAACTCCCGAGCTGTCCAAACGATGTTAAAACATCAACACTCAATTATCACATCAACCTCAATTCTCAAAATCGAGCATAATTGCTCATAACACCTCAAATCCCTTGATTCTCGTAACTCAACCCTAAACTACAACCTCATTCACAATATCTCAATGTCCTACATTTCTCATGCCAATTATCTATGCTAATTCATCACATTGTCTATATTTCCATTTATAGCACAAATTCTCAAAATTACCAAAATCACCAAATATCTACATTACTCCAACTACATTGCAATTTCATCAATCCCTAATCATTTCTCAACTATTTCAACGCAATGACAACCACCAATAACATCAAAATCATCTCAAATATCAAGATCGAGGTTTAGAAATTACCCAAAGCTTGTGAGACGCACAACCCACGCCTCGATCCGATTCGTCCTTCGATTCCCAAGTATGTTATTCTCCCTTTGATGAGGAACAACTTTCCTTCTTGCCACAACAGCTGATTCGACTGAAAATGGGGGATTTGGATGAGTGAGAAAGTTAGGTTTTCGGTAAAATGGGGGTTGGAAGAGAGAGAAAGTGAAATTGCAGGAGAAAAACACGGGTTCCTTATATAGACTGGAGGTAGGAGATCGATCTGCCTCTTGATGAGATCGATCTGCGTTTGAATTTTGGGGACGATCTGGGCAATTTTATGCCTAGGAGATCGATCTGTCGAGGGGTGAGATCGATCTCTTTATGGCTTTATGAGATCGATCTGCTCCTAAGGAGATCGATCTTGTCCCAAATAGAATCATTTGGAGATCGATCTCTTCCTCATGAGATCGATCCTTTCTCAAACAGAATCATTTGGAGATCGATCTCTTCCATTGGAGATCGATCTGCTCCTCAAATTCCTCCTTCCTCGTCATTTTTAACTCACCAGATCGATCTCTCCTTCTCCCAGATCGATCTGTCCTCATACTTCATGCTTATTTGATACACTTAACATATAAATCTCCATCTATAATTCCCACAATTCATCTAGCTCAATAATTTACACTTTAAATTATTATTACATCAATAAAATATGTCTGAAATTCTCAGATCTCACAAGTAAATTGGATCTTTTTAGCGAGTTAAGGTGTTTCGGGTGTAATTATCCACCGAGAACGGTTGAAACATAAAGACGAGAGTGTAAAACATAAGATACAACACTTTCAAAATTTTAAGAAAAAGTCAACTTGGTCAATGGTTAAGGAAAAAATCAACTATAGTTAAGGAAGTAGACTTTTACCATAGTTGACTAATCGTGGTTAAAAATTTACCTAAGTGTGGAGAAAAAATTTGGGAAAAATATTCTTGGCCAGAATACAAGATAATCATCCCCAGAAGTAAGGAAAATTTATTCGGAAGGATTTCAGATTAAATTTAATGGTTAAAAACGTAATGGGCCTAAGGTGAAAATTTTAAAGCCCATTAAGGTATACTAAACGTATATCGAAATTCTTAGGTACCTTAGACCGAAATGTTGGACCAATTGATTGGCCAAATATTGAGACAATTAAAGGCCTAAGGTATGGTGAAAATTTCAGCCCAAAAGCCCAAATCGAGAAGCCCAAATGGAAAGCCCATGAGATAAATATCTAACCATAGTTAAAGCTAAACATGACTCATAAGGTGACTCATAAGGTGACTCATGACTAAGGCTTAGGAAGTCAAGTTAATGGCTGGAAAGTAAGGCTTAATGGCTAAGTAAGTGGCTTATAAAATCAGCCACACCATTGTCATCTTCATCACACCATTCTCGGCTACACAAGGAAACCATTGAAATACAATTATCTAAGCTTTCTCTCACTAGAAATCACTAGGAATTAGGCATATTTGGAACTTGCATTCTTCATAGAAGTTGTTCCAAATTGAAAGGAGAGTGACATATGTTGGAATTGGCTATTAAGGAGCCATAAAGTGCAAACTATGAGCCTCCAAAGTATTCAGCCAAGTGTGAACACAATAATTGGTATATTTTCAAGTTTTCAATTTCATATATGTTAATGTATGAATGATTTTATGTATATTGGTATATGTTTTAAGCATTGAAACATATGAAATCACTATTATATTGGTTAGGCCGAGAGTGAGTAGTGAGATATTGATTTATGTCCATATGATTTTAAGGCATAAATGGATTAATGTACATGTGTTAATGATTATGGTGTAATTAGAATTAATCAATTTGATTAATTAATACATGTAATTAGTTAGCAGTCAAGGTGTTTGATAAAATGCCTAAATGAACTATATGATGTTTAAGAATGTTGCCAACCAAGTGTTTGTGAAAATGCCTAAGTGAATTGGCTAAACAAATAGGCATGGATGGCATGCCATGGTATGACCGAAGACATGGATAGCTCTCGGCCATGGCATGTGGCCGAGAGGCCCAATGGGTCAAGCCCAAATATTTTAGGCCCAATGTGATGTAATGGGTCTAGGACAAGCCCATAAGAGTTGGTGGGCCCCAAAAGCCCAATAGGCCCAACGAACATGAATAGTAAAATGAAAATGGGCTTAAGGTATAGTTAGGCCCATTAAGGATTAGTAAAGCCCATTAAGGGAAATAGACTGTATTTAATGTGAAATACAGTAGGAAAAGTGTAATTAACCTAATAAATGGTTATATGCAGCTCCAGAGATTATTGGAGGAGCAAATCGGACTACTGAAACGAGCAGTGCAGAGAAAGTGAAATTTCTCGAGTGATTGCAGGTAAGGGACTTTTGTGAGTAGTTAGAGATACCTGCACGTAATTTCGTCTGCTTTTGCATTCACTTAAAAACTCTGAGGGTCAGAGAAAGTGAATAATAATTATTATGACCCGATAGTGACAAATTATGATTTTGCCCCTAGTTAGTCAAAAAGTCAACGTTTGTGAAAAATTGTAAAAAGAATGGAAACCACCATTTTGAGTTTTTTACTGCTGTTTAGCAGAAGAATAAATAGATGGGCTAATGATTTTAAGGTTGATGTGAATTAAGCACACTTTATAGTGCTGATTTTGATATTTTATAAATCATCCCTTTTTAAAGAGCCATCTATCATATTATGTGAGAATGAATCGTGCTGGAGCACAACTCACACTGGATTTCATATATTTTCCACATACATTAGTGCTGTATTATGATTCGCACTAGATTTCCATGACATGCATGATAGAGTATTGGAGTTCTTACTCGTACTCAGTTTTATATGATATATGCATGAGAGAGTGCTAGAGCAATTAGCTCGTACTCGAGTTTTACATGAGATGCATGACAGAGTACTGGAGCGTTGCTCGTACTCGATTCTTCATGATTTATACATGACATAGTACTAGAGCTATTGCTCATACTTGATTTGATGATATTATGAATAGCATGGTACTGGAGCTATTGCTCGTACTTGATTTAATACATGAACTATGCATTGACCTAGTTACTGGAGGTTTACTCGCACTAGAGTTGAGTTTGTGATGTGAAACAGTGTTTGAGCGGAGTGTCGACTGTGAGTTGCGCTCAAAGGCATGCACTGTATGTGATATATAATACATGTTGAAAACCATGCTTGATTTCCTTATATAGACTGAATGTCACACTGTGAGAGGCTTCGCATGAGGATACTAGAGACGTGGTATGATATTCCATGGTTTTGAGGGCTAAGACCTATGGCAGGCACCACGATTGTGATGTAGGGTCCACGGAGTACGTTGTACCGAGCATGTGGCATGGAGTACACTGTACCATGTGGTGTTATGGAGTTGAGGAGGATACAGCTAGCGGTTGTGATGGACTGACCCCTCTCCCATTGCAGCAGTGATGCCCCGCACACCGAGATCTGTGTTGCTTGGGATCACATGTCGGATATGATCATAGTCCAGGATACTATTTATATTTTCACCACAGAGTCTCACATGATATATCACCTGATTGACTGATTTAATTGCGGACAGACCTGAGGGATGGGTCGGACTCCGATTTTATATTGTGAATGATTTAAATGCCATATTTACTATGATTTAAACATACATGGCATGATTTATCTAAAGGCATTGTGATATTATAAAGATGCATTGTTTTGCACTACATGCCTACATTTGAGAAAGAAAGCATGATTCTGTACGTGGGATTTAATTTGTACAAGTATATATATATATATTTAAAGACATGCTTTTAAACTGAGTTAAGGAAATAATGTTTTCAAGGCATAGCATTATTTTGAGTAGATAGTGTAGATATCTACTTGCTTGCCTGATTTCCTTACTGAGCGCGTTGTATGCTCACCCCCCTTTCTTTACATCTCTCTACAGAGCATCAGCAGTAGAGCGAGAGCTATTGAGGGATAGTATTCCTGAGTCCACTGCTAGTTCTTATCGATCGCCAGGTATACATATTTTGTACGGTTATATATCTAAACATAGAAACAGCACAGTGATGTATATGATATATATTATGGGGAATGTATTTGTATTTGCTTTTATATAATCTCACATGTATTATAAAAGCAGTTATAGTCAGTAACTGTATATTGACATATATGTATGATAACGGATGATGTGGTAAGCGAGGATTCTGACATCGAATCACAGCCCAACCATTGATGAGAGGAAAAGTAAGTTAAAAATGCAAAAAAATTTGTAGTGGTTTTTGGTTAAGTCATGGATTGAGAACGGGGCCTGACATCTCTAGGCTGTGGGACTATAGGCTGAGGAACTAGGGCTGGCGGAGGAACCTGTGGTGGAGGAGGTGTAGGTGCGGGTGTAGTGTTTGCATTGGTGCCAGAGGTATTTGCCCCAAATTGCTAGGCGAACATAATTGTGAGTGTATTCAACCCTTCTTTTATGCTCTACATGCCTTGTTCGAGCCTCAACATATGACTATTCAAGCTCTCAAACTGATGGCAAGATGGCAAAGCGGGCTATACCTGTCTTTGTGGACAACCTTGTCTATCGCTCATGGTTCATTAATCGATTACCTACGCATAAACCAAAGTTTTAGTCATAACTTTAATAGATATACATACTTTATAACTAAACAAGTATAGACAATTTGGGATGTAAACTAACTTCACTAGTTGACACTGATAATACTAAACAACTTTTGCTTTGATACCACGTAAACCGTGATGCCCAATAAATGTGAAAATATGAGAACATTTTAACTTTCTTAATCCTTTATTTAAGTTGTATTCCTATTAGTGCCGATTTCTTAACCATTTTATTTTATGAAATTTTGCCAGCATAACGACGTATTTCTATCCCTACCTTCCTACAAGGTTTAATTTATAGTTTGTATTCGCAACCAGTTGATTTTAGTTTCTTTTTCTGCTCAGCAGTAAATTCATTCTTATTACATCACCTTAATATTTTGGAAATATGCTTTATCATACAAACTGTACATTTACAACTTTATTTACATTCATACTTACCTAATTTACATCCTAAAATATTCTTTACAATAACTGTCTATGCTTTAAGGAAGTATGGTAAATAAAGTAAGAGTATACCTTATTTGTATTGGAGATAGCCTGGGGAGGGTCGAGTTCACCTGTCCACGACTACTATACGACATGCATAGGAAACTGATCACTGAAGGTAGTTTGTAAGAGTAAAGGAAAGGGGTGAGCTCTTCAAGCCCAGTAAGATATGCGTTTAAAGCAATCTTAGCAGTAAAACATGTAAAAGTAAATCACTATAATTCAAACTTAATAAAATAATATATACATGTGTATAAGACAAAACATGTTTGGTTTCGAAAATCAGGTCAAAACATATTTGACATCATAACTAGTAACATGTAACTTATAAATCACGTAGCTTAACACTTTTCTTTAAAAGTCATGCTGAATAATTTCATGGAGACTAGGCAAAGACACATAGTAATAGAAGTCATGTTCGTATAGACATTTCACGTAAGCAATTCACGTAGATAGTTCACGTAGACAAAGTACCTATGGTCATGGTAAGGGGACTGTAGACGGGATCAGGGTCGTACAACATCCTACGCCACTTAAACAAATGGCAAAAATAAGGCACCGAGTGGCATAAATACCCGACGTGGTTAAGCATGCACCACAAGGGACTGAGCGTACACAATGTGGGATATGGCATGCACCATGAAGGTCCAAAATCCACACGGGCCATGCATGACAGATCATGTAGACTACATGAGGCCTTAGACTCAAAACAAAATTTTTAAAATCCTTTTTCCGTGTCTATTAGCCCGTAAACTCGTACAATCAATACTTTTATTTCATTTCATAGGCATAAACATTATTTCATAAATTTTCATTTTCGCGTAGCAAATTGAATTTTGAAACATTTCATAGGTACTAAAAAGTATACTCGAAGAGCTCGAAAAATTGGGCTTTTCTTTCAAATTTTTGGTTTAAAAGTGAATAGTACTTTTTTTGGTTTGAGAATTCTTTTCGTAAATAAAAGCATACTCATAGGCATTAATATATTGAAATGAGGCATTGAATCACTAATACTACTTTAAAACACATCTCTTACCTCTTAAACCTTAGGGCAGCACAAAATCGTTGGGTCTTGAGATTGCCTCGATTTGAGTATCAATTTTTGGAACTACCCAAAACAATTCAAATTCATCAAATATTATTCAATTTCATCTCAACATACTAAAACATGTATTTGTGTTCATAAATTTCACTAAATTTGACTTTTCAGTCAACTTTTCCTACTTTCTACTCATTCAATTCCATAATTCATACTTATCAACATTCTAATTTCACCAATTCTTACGCTTTTCAATTTTTTACTGAACTGATCTATAAATCAGACTTTTTCGGTATAAATTTAACTGTTAACAACATCAAATTCATCAAAATTTCATCTTCTCCCTAAGCATTCAAGGCTGGTTGAACCTGCAAACTCCCATAAAAATTATTCCTTTCAATTCTACGTAACTAAAAATAATTCAAAAATACCAAATAACAACATATATAAACTTCATCATCATCCATTAACTTTACCTTAAGTTTGACCAAGGTTGACCAACTCTTTTTGTTCCATCAAAACTTCTGAGTTGCAGATTAACATATATACACCTTAGAAACATCAAAAGCAATAAGAAAAACCAACCAAAAACTTTCAAAAATTAATCATTCTCTCACCTCGGAACAAGGCAGATTCTGCCCTTGTTCTTCTCTATAAGATTTCGCCTAGTAAATGAGCTTTTTTGAAGTTGAATTTTTTATATGTTATAGAGGACTTAGGGTAGAAGATTTGATCCTTCTTGACCAATGCCTAAAACTGGCAAGAAGGCCACCAAACAAATCGTACAATAATTTTGGGAGGATGATGTATATCTGGCTGAAGTTGGTTGGGAATGGTTTTTACTGTTCAAGAAAGCTCATCAAGTCTTTTTTATATTTGGAAAATTTAGGGGTTAAAAGGTGTAAGACCCGAATTTAATTAAAATACGAAAATTAAATAAGAAAAGATGGGGGATGTATGAAGGAAGGTCAGGTAAAATTGATTTTCGAAACAAGAGCAGGGGTAAAATGGTAAAAATACCAAAACCCGGTATTAAGGCGATAAGAAAATTTTAATTTAAAATAAGGATGTAAGATATCTTGATCGATAATGTGGAAATTATACAATTTGGGTCAATTGATCAAGATTCAGAAATTTTAAAAATACCGAAAAATTACCGAAACAATATCTCAAAAAACGCGAAGAAATAATATCGAAAATTTGGAGAAAAATATATTTAATAAATTAAATTTAAATTAAATAAATTAAATTAGAATAAAAATAATATAAGTGTAGATATTTTGGATTTTATGGAGTATTTTTAATGAATGTGTAAATAAATTGTAATAATAATAATAAAACAAAAAAAAAGAATCTGAAAGAAAAAAAAAGGGAGGAGAGAGAAAAAGCTCGGGAGAACCCGAGAAACAAAACCGAGAAGCGACCCGCGAACCTTCACCTCCGATTCCAGCACACCGGCAACCGACGGGCTCCGATGAAGCTACCAGAATGAATAGGAGAGACCGGCGAGCACGTGGGCACCGGAATCACGCAGCCAGGTGGTCGGAGCAGGCCGATCGGAGCGAAGGAAGACCGATGGAGAAACGGGCCGATTCCCGGTGAATCACAGCGTCTGGGCTGAAACGGAGGCTACCGACGCACTCAGGGGAAGAAGCCGGTTCTTTTGAGATTGGTCTCGGCCGGTGAGACCATCGAAAACGTCGGCGAAGGCAATAGGCAGTAAACGGCACCGTTTGGCCGAAAGGAAAGGGAAGGAAAAGGAGGGAAAAGGAAGGAAAGGGGAAAAGAAAAGAAAGGAAAAGGAAGGAAAAGGAAAGAAAGGAAAGGAAAAAGGGGAAAAAAAGGAAAGAAATTTACCAGGGACGACTCGAGGTTCGGGTAAGTTGACCGAGGGTCGAAATTGACCTACGGATAAATTTCGGAAATTTAATTTAATATTATTTTAATGGAAAATAATCCGAATTTACCTAATTGTGCAGCTTCACGACAGAGACCGAACGAGAGCCGATCGAGCTCTGATTCTCGTACCCCGCATCGTATCGGGTAAGTACAGTTTAATTTCGGCAATCAGAGTTCTTTAAATACCGAGTTTTGATTATCTTATGAAATTATGGATTAATTTCGCATAGAAGGGAATATTATTTGGAGTCGTAATATAATTGCCATAAATGGTGTACGGGCTATCCAATGAATTTGGAATGAAGCCCGATAATTATTAGAAAGCTGTATAAGCCCGGTATACCCGAAGAAGGGAATTAATAAATATAAAAAGGGCTAAAATAGACCGAGGCCCAATAAGGTAGATAAGGCCCAATACCTTAAAGTTGATCAGTAAATGCAATATACTGATCTGGATAATTGAATTAACCTCGACTATGTGGTTATATGCAGTTACGTACATTGGTTGGCGTGCACTTGGGCCGAGAGGTTCGGTATCATCGAGACAGGTTTAGTCTGCGCGCGATTCCAGGTAAGGGAATTCTACGGACTGCTAGAGGTAAACTTTACGAAATTTCAAGTTCATATGCAATCTTCAAAAATTATCTGAAGGGTCTAGAGGTCAAATAATAATTTTTCTGCCCTGAATGGGTAAATTACCAAAATACCCTTGTTAAGGGTAAAATTTACAAATTTAGGAAAAATTTGGGAAGAGCAAGAACAAGAGGTTTCTGCTCGTTCTGGAGACATTTTAATACATGCATGAGTAGGCTGGCTAACCTTGAAAGAAAATGCACAGCATTGCATACTTTCAACGATATAATTGTTTGAAAAACTGTTTTGAGGAAACAGAGCCGCCTACGTGTTTTTATTGACATGTGACGTGCTAGAGCTCAGCTCGCACGATATTTTGATTTGTGTGATGCATGCATTAGTGCTGGAGCGAGAGCTCGCACTAGAGTTTTACATGCATAGGTGCTGGAGTCCAACTCGCACCAGATTTGTATACATATATATATGATTTTCGTGACAGGGTGCTAGAGTCTAACTCGCACCATATTTTTATGTGATTTTTGAGACAGGGTGTTGGAGCTTCGCTCGCACCAGCTTTTCATATGGTTTGCATACAGAGTACTAGAGCTTAGCTCGCACTAGTTTTACTTGATTTGATGAGAGTGCTGAGCATCGATCGCACTGATTTTTATGAGAACATGCGATGAGCCGTGCTTGGAGCATCGGGTAGACTGTGTGTCACCGATTAAATAGGCTCGCACGTGCGTTTTGAGACATGGCATGTTAAAACAACCTGATGAGCCCGAACGAGGGATAAGGGTTAGAGAAACAACCTGATGAGCCCGAACGAGGGATAAGGGTTGGAGATCCACCCGATGAGCCCGAACGAGGGATAAGGGTTGGAGGACCAGCTAATGAGCCCGAACGAGGGATAAGGCTGGGGGTCCACGGAGTACGATGTACCGTGCAAGTAGCATGGAGTACGATGTACTGTGTGGTATCTTTGTGATACGTTGGTATCTTTGTGATACGTTGGCATCTTCGGATGCATGGGATCGGATAAGACCGACGAGATGGATTGACCCACCTCCCGGGCGGTTCCCGATCAGGGTGAGACCCCGCACACTAGGATCCGTGTAGCAGAGGGGCTCACGAGGACACATATGGCCATAGTCCTGGTTATTGCCGATATACAGATGTTGCCTAGTCTCGCATGTCGACGATTTTAATGAGATCAAACCGGGTTTTAAACTAAATGTGCATGATGGTTATTTCCATGCTTTTTAAACCCATATGTGATGTGAACGGATTTTCATGATTTTGTGTGAGTCAAGATCACCCGAAGGAGGGGTCGAGTCCTGACTTTACTGTGAAATTTTAAACGAGAAAGATATGATT
Organism: Firmiana major; assembly: GCA_033439115.1. Classification (NCBI taxonomy): domain Eukaryota; kingdom Viridiplantae; phylum Streptophyta; class Magnoliopsida; order Malvales; family Malvaceae; genus Firmiana; species Firmiana major. The sequence continues at coordinate 31,310,785 of CM065896.1, read as the reverse complement.
TTGAATATAATTGCATGTTGAATTTTTCGTGCAAATGTGTTTTACATAACATCATAACTCATATCATCTGTTTTAAAATGTGTGGAGAAAGGGTGGTTTATGCATGGCACTACGTTCATGTAGGTAGTATGGTTACCTACTTGTTCGTAGGATTGCCTTACTGAGCTTGATGTGCTCACCCCTTTCATTTTCTCCCACAGATAATCTCCAGTAGACGTTGAGACGACTCAGTAATGCATTCCGGATATCCGCTGCTGCCCATCATTCAAGGTATATACACTTGTACAAATTGTATCTAAATAAGCATAGCACAGTAACATGTTTGTAAGTGTCTCTATGGGATGTATAAATATTGTAGACATTTTATAAATGACTGAGAAAGAATTAAGTTATATGGTAAATGTATGGTGGGACTGGCATTGACGCACAGCCCAATTTGTTAGAGGAGTGTGGTCACGATCAGATGACAAGTAAGTAATGAAAGAAAATAACAAAATGCAAAAAATTAACTCTGATTTTTGGGTAGTTTGGGTCGTGACAAAAGGTTTCGAGAAGGTCTCCAAATTGATCAATTTCTACTGGTTGGTTAGATTCCTGAAATAGAACAATTCTGAGTTCTGTTTTAGAAAATTCATGAAAACTATTTGCAGCCTAATTTCTTCCAAATTTTCACTTCTCAAGTGTTATAATAGGTCTATATTATATCTCATAAAAATTGAGGTCTCACTTGTTTAATAAAAGTTCCTTGATTGAGCTCATTTTGTACGATTTAGTCATTGCTGAGGAAAATTGCTTAAGGTTTTCGATTTACTTTAAAAATTAATTTTATCCCCAAAACCTCCATATATTCTACTTGATTTTTATTTTTATTCTTCAAGTCAATTTCACCTTATACTAATTTCCTATGGTCTCGAAATAATTTTCGTGAATTTTTATAATTTATTCTAAATTTATTCCTCTTACTAGGCCCAATTTCTCGGTTTACTGTAAACCCTAATTTTACAAACTTTTTCACTTCCAACACCTTAATTTTCACTTCTAAACATCAAACCTACTTATACATGTAATTCTTAATAAATTCTTGAACTTTAAACCTTTACTTGATTTTCCTGCCCATAGGCCCCATGCCACTAACCCGAGTGCTTCGACCGTTTTGGGCCTGCATAACATTATTCTGAGTGCCTTAATTACTTCTTAGTTTTCATATAAGAAGTAAAATGAAAAAAATTAGGTTTCACATGTTTGTTATGTGTAATTTCCTAGTCTTCAGTGTATGTTCTGTATGAATTCGAAAGAAAAGTAATAAACTTTGTGACAAATGAATTATGTCATCCGAAATGTGTTTGATTTACTTGTTTTAAGATAAGTCTGTTTTCGATAAATGTATATATGCATAGCAGTGTTTGTTTAAAAGCATCTTGTTTTCATACGCTTTAATATTAAGACTACCTTAAATGCATGTCTTACTAGGCTTGAAGAGCTCACATATTTCTCTACTCTTACAGAATACTTGAAGTGATCACTGTCTACGTTTGCCATGTAATTGAAGTAGCCTGGTGGACTCGATACTCTCCCCAGGCTACCTTCAGTACACGATAAGGTATACTTTTGCTTTTATTGCCATACATCTTCTATAGCATAAACAATTGATGTAAAGAATATTTTGGGATGTAATCTAGGCAAGTATGTATGTAAGGTTGTAAAAGTGCAGTTTATAGAATAAATGTACTTTCAGGGGTATTACAAAAGTGACTATTAATTATGAAATAAGATTAAAAGCAGCTGTTGTAGGATATAAGTTGTGTTTTAAACTTTGCAGGGAGGTAAGTTTATAAATACACCGTTATACTGGCGAAATTTTGTAAAATGAAAAGGTTAAGAATCGGCACTAATGGGAATGCAACTTAATTAAGAAATTAAGGAAAAAAATTAGCACATATTTCCATGTTTTCGGGGCGTGATAATATCTCCTCTTTGTCTCAGCTTGACTCTAAGTCCCTTTACGATGTTTGGAAAAGATGCAAGGACCTTCTTAGGTAGTGTCCTCATCATGGTCTACCCTTATGAAAAACCTTTTATAATAGACTAAGAAGCCAAAATAGGGCTATCATTGATGGTGCTCCTAAAGGAGCCTTGTTGTGAGAAACGGAGGAAGAGGCATACAATTTATTAAATAAGATGGCAACCAACAATTACTAGTAGTCATCGGAGAAACAGCTGCCAAGGAAGCCCATGGGAATTTATGATTTGGATGCGCTATTTACCTTGACCTTTCAGATTGCTAATCTTATGTAGAAGGTAGAGTCTTTTAGTACCCAACCTAGTTCTACCGTTGGTTCTAGCCTTGTTTAGTAGTCTAAAGTCTCTTTATCTCATGTACTCTATGTGGTGGTACAAGCAGTATTAATAGTTGTCCTTTAAACTTAGAGTTTGTTCAGTAAATTGCCCTACCTCAAAAGCAACAAAATAATCCATATTCTAGCACCTAGAATCCAGGGTAGAGGAATTACCTTAATTTTTCTTAGAGCCAAAATCAGGGGAAATCATCTACTTCTAGACCTTTAGGACCCCTTGGTTTTCAGCTTCCACCTTTACATGTGGCACCTCTTCAACAGCTTTTACATCCTCAGTCTCATCATTTTCCATCAATCACATCTGTTTCAGCATTATCCACTGACAAACCCTAAAGGTAATGTCCGCAAGTGCACGGGTCATACAAGTAATAATGGGATTTAAGTCCCGAGTTATCATCCCACAGAGAAGTTGACTTGCCTAATTAACTACCGGTTAATCTTACCCTAAGTATATCCTCGCAAATTATGAAATTAAAGGGAGTGATCTACATGGCTAAAATAAAAAATACTGGAAACAATAAAATAATAAAACTATAAAATAAAGAAAATAAAACCGAGCAAAATTACTTACAGTGCTCCACGCAATTAAAATAAAAAACTTACACAAGAAATTAAAACAGTTAAAGCTAATTAACGCAATTAAAATAAAATGCAATTATGAAAATAACAAAGCAAGATTAATTAAACTAAAATTAACAAACCTAAAATGCAATAAGACTACTTAATCAAAATGCAATTTAAACTAACTTAAGATTTAATGAAATAAATTTACCCAAAATCTAATTCCAAATGAACACTTAATTAACTATCATCCTAATTAAAACTAAGTTTTATACTACTATGCAAGAATACTAACATGCAATTTAATTAAAGACTCTAAACTAAGCTTAACAAATTAAATTGAAATTAAACTTATACTAACAATGCATGAAAATGAGTTAATTAACTAAAATGAACTAGCCAAACAAAGCCTTAACAACATTTAAATCATCAAAGAACTCCCTCCATTCACTATTCACGTGTCCTCTAAAACATTTTTAGTCTAGGCTTTCACGGTTTTGGCAAGGCGTGCTGCTGTTTGTCCTCTGGTCCAGGCTTTTGCCTGCTGTTCGGCTACTGTCCCTACTACATTCTGCATGGTTCTGACTATACACTGTGCCAGGCTTACTCGGTTTGCTGTCTCCAATCGGCATGCTGCACTCTGCAACCCATTCCTTGCTTTGCACTTCAGACCACCACGCCAGTTGCACGCATGCCTGTGTACCTGCTCCGCATTGGTTCTGCAATCTCAGCTGCTCCTCGACAGTCCTCCAGAATCTACTTCATTCTTACCAATCACGTACAACAATTGTTGTCAAGCCTTCATAAACCGTATAGGCCTTGCTTCATTTCCAGGTGTTGTCTACTGCTTCTGCTCTAGGAAAGATACCAAGTGGTCCTGCAATTTCCTCTTGCACGGCTTGTCCTTGTACTGCAAGCTCAGTCTCTGCACGTCACTACCGAGTTGTATCTCGGATAGCACCCATGAGCTGATGACTGCAACAGGACACACATACAGTAGCAGGTCCTTCCTAGCCAACGCTGGTGTGCTACAGTGCTGGGACAGGAACTAGATGCAGCATCCACGTCTGCTTGCCTCACTTACATTTCTAGCAGCAAGCCCAACAAGCATTAGCAATTACCAGCTCTCCTGGTTCAGCAAGGACAAACAAAGAGCCCAGCTATCAACTGGCTAAGTCCGATGTGCTCAATTAGTCCAACCTCCAATAACAGGGGAGCAACAAAGAATGAAGATAAGGTGACAAGCCAGTAGGCAGCATTAATGAAGCCTCCTCGGTTCAGCCATCATAGCTTCTCTATACCAGCCCATGCCACACAGTTGCAATAGCAGACAACAATTTTACTAGGAAATAAAAACCAAAGCAAAGATGAACAGTAAATGTAATAAAAAATAGGGCAGAATAGAGTATGCCAAAGATCCCTATCTATTGCAACGATACATTATTGTTAAGATTTGCACCGAACAGCAACTAATACACCATCTTCACCACCAACCAACAATCAAAATGGGACAAACAAAGACAAATAGAATATACCGAAATGAGCAATCACAAAACAAGTTAAAACTAAACTATAGGCTGATATGTAGAAACCGAAAATATATATTTTATTAAATACAGAAAAGAAAGGTCCTAATATACTGCAGCAAATGGAAATAATTCATGCAAAAGAAATGACCATGCAATAGTATGTAATCAACTTAAAGCAGAAAAGAACTATGTAAAACCAATCACTGAAGATTAAATTGAAAATAGAGAAAGCCATGAGACATAGAAATGGGAAGTTCCAGTGGCCACGTCTTTATTTCAAGCGCTATGGTGGCTATTGATACCATCCAGCCTACAGCTTTCCTTTGGTCCAATACTAAGCACGCCGAAACAAGGAAAATGAAAAGGGAAAGATGCCAAACCGAGATCAAAGGAAGGAAAAATAAATGGTTATCATTAACTTAAAAGTGCTACAACCAAGAGATGGAAATTTGTAAAGAAACCGAGAAGAAAAGAAAAATAAATAATGGTGGCTAACTAAGAACTAATGGGAAATCCTTGCAAATGAAAAACAAAATAAAATCTAACAATAAAGCTTTTAAAATAAAACTTTAAACTATTCTAAAAAATTAAAAAAACTCCTAAATTACATTACACTACTCCTACTCCTACCTTACATCCTTTTTTCAATTTCCATTCTTTCCTATTTATAAACACAATAGGGGTAAAATTGTAATTTCCACATCCTTGATGAGTTGGCATTTTTTTGGCCACTTGTCTTCACACCATTAGCTCCTTGAAAGGATATTTCCATGTCATCGGTCTTCTTGTCCAATTGGATGTGCTGGGTGGCATGACTCGTGCTGTCCGCGTGGCTCAATCTCGATTTTAGCCCAATTTCGGTCTATTTTCTATCGAAATATTCAAAATTCATCCGGATTTAATTTATCTGCAAACATGAGAATGTTAATTAAATAAAGGGGATAATTAACAAAATAAATTGGGGATTTAAATAATTAATTAGGAAACTAAGCACAAATAATTCTAAAAATATAGAATTATCACACCCCCAAACTTGATTTTTTGCTTGTCCTCAAGCAAAACAAAATGATTGTAGGAATGAAAAGTACAAAACACAATAATTCCCCAATATCATCCTCAAAGAAAAAGTACAGACTATGAAATCAAAGACTCACAATTACAAGTCCAGCACTTAGAATTATTCAATCATAAGTCCTAACCCAAATTGGACTCCTCGTAAGTGTGTGAAAAATGTCTAAGTCACTTCACAGTACATTATCCAGATCAGATTGTGCAACACAGTGAATGCAAAGTCAATGACATGTGATCATTTCCATAAGTTTGCTTTTCACTTCTCTCTCCACTAATATAGTCACACTTAACTAAAGATCATTAGGACTTCATTAGGCTTGTAATGCAAGGCTAGGGCTAAGGTATGATAAAGTCGATTTAGGTTTAATTACCCCTTAACATGCATTACTTCTAGGATCTTTAATGTAAGAGCTCAAATTTATTTCCCCCAAACTTATTTATTTCACTCAACTTTTCATTCTTTTTTTTTTTGAACTTTTCTTCTTTTTTCTTTTCTTTTTCTTTTTCATTCTATTTCATCATTTTTTTATACATACTCTTTCACTATCACTTAATACCCATATAGCTCACAATATATCCTAATGACTTTTCATGCTTTTGGGGTAAGGGATAGGAACAAAGTATTTAAGCTAAGGAAAATAACGCAGGTATATTTACAGAGAAAAGCTTATTTTGCCCAGATGGGTGACTAGGGGTAGAATATGTACAAGGAAGGCTAGAAAGGCTCAAACGATCCAAAGATGGCTTAAATCATCTCCCTAATCAAGTGTGATCTAATATTTCACCTCGAGATCAGATCAAACAAATTCTAGAATATGATGCACAAAATCAACTGAACAAATGTAGTCCTATGTACACATAAGCTTTCTCTAAATAAATATACCGATTCATGACATGACATGTGCATAAGATGAGGAAATCACAATCAAAATCAAGATAAATTCAAGAACTCAACTTCATGCTTTTCCTATAATCATGCATCTCAGTCAATCAAAGTCAGACTAAATCATGGGGTCATATAATCAAAATATGGGAAAACTACATGCTAAGCACTAGATCATCCCAAAATCAAACAATTTAAGCTCATATTATCGAAAAATTTTGAAAATCCTTTCTCAGATTTTAAAAAAAAAATTTGAAAATTTTTCCAATTTTTCACAAAATTGCTCAAGTGATATCCCCTCCCCCAAACTTAAAGTGCACAGTATCCTCAGTGTGCAGATAATATAAGAATTTTAAGCTTGAGAACAGAGTATTCCCCTTTCTAATGATGATGAACAACTGAAGCTTGATTGAATGCATAAAACTAGAAAATAAACCTGCAAAATAAACAAGGAAAGAAACAACAGAAAAGAAAAAGAAAAACGAACTATATACAAAGTGAAAAGAAAAACACAGCCACTTCAAATGCAGCTGAAGAAAACAACACTCAGCCGCAGGGTGAAGAGTAGGAGGATTAGCCAAAATGGTGACAAAATGTTAACAGTTAAATCCTCTTGAGCCATATCTACTTCCTTCTTTCTCTTAGATATTATATGCTTAAGCCTTACATTCTCCTCAATCTCCATCTTAAAACACTCTTGAGAGTCATCAGGGAGCTTTAAAGGTTTGAAAACATTAAAATTTACTTCCTGATCTTAGACTCTCATTGTTAACTCCCCCTTTTGTACATCAATTACTGTTCTACCAATAGCTAGGAAAGGTCTACCTAGTATAATGGGGACTTCCCTGTCTTCCTCCATGTCCAAAATAGTAAAATCTGCAGGGAAAATAAACTTGTCCACCTTTACTAAGACATCCTCAATGACCCCCTTCGGATATTTAATTGATTGAACAGCCAACTGGAGGGTCACTGTGGTGGGCTTGGCATCCCCTATTCCTAACTTATGATAGATAGACAATGGCATCAAATTTATACTCGCTCCTAAATAGCACAAGGCTCTACCAAAGAATAAATTTCCAATAGTGCATGGTATGGTAAAGCTCCCTAGATCTTTGAGCTTAGGGGGTAATCTTTTCTAGATAATAGCACTACATTCCTCAGTTAAGGCCACAGTCTCATAGTCTTCCAGTCTTCTCTTCCTTGAAAGGATATCCTTTAGAAACTTCACATAACTTGGCATTTGCTCTAAGGTATATGTGAAAGGAATGTTGATGTGAGGTTTCTTAAAAACCTCAAGAAATTTGGCGAATTGTTGGGCAAGCTTTTGGTTTTGAAACCTCTAAGGAAAAGGTACTGGTGGACTAACTAGAGGCAATGTAGTGGGAACCTGTGTAGAATCAGAGGACGAGGAAGGCAATGAAGAAGAAGAAGGTATAGATGAAGAAGCGCCTAGCTTTATTTCCTTGGCAGCCTGATCTTTAGGTTCCTGCTCTTTCTGAGCTGCTTCGTTAGAACTTATGGATTCATCAACTATGTGCTGTTCAAGTTGGGACTTAACTTGTGGCTCCTCTAGCTCTCTGCCACTCCTAAGGGTGATAGATCTAACATGTTCCTTACCCTCCCTTTGCTTAACAAGATTAACTTCAATATTACTAGGAAGGTTCCCTTGCGGATGTTGGCTAAGAGCATTTGCTATTTGTCCCACCTGAACCTCTAAGTTCTTAATTGAAGCAGCTTGATTTTGCAGGATAGTCGTGAACATTTCCTCAAGCGAGGGCTTCTTCTCAGCTGCTGGTGCATGGTAAAGTTGTGGCTGCGTAGGTTGTGGTGGTGGTGGTGGTGGTGGTGATGGATGATATTGAAATTGATGTGGGGATGGATGATGTGGTGGATGGTATGGAAATTGCAGTTGTGGTGGTACCTGAATCAGTGGAGCTTGAAAACCAGGGAGTCCTACAGGTCTAGAGTTAGAAGTTTTCCTTTGGTTTTGGCTCCAAGAGAAGTTAGGATGGTTCCTCCACCGTGGATTATAGGTGTTTGAAAAAGGGTTGTTCTGTTGCGTTTGAGAAGGGGCAACATACTGAACCTATTCTAAGTTGAGTGGACACCTATCTATAGAGTGGGTACCACTACACAGCTAGTAGGAAAGAAAAGGACTTTGGACAGAATACACAGGGTTAGGACTAGTAGGAGGATTATGTTGGGTACTGAGCGACTCTACCTTCTTCGTAAGATTAGCGATATGAGAGGTCAAGGTAGATAGTGTGTCGAGCTCATAAATACCCGCCGACTTCTTTGGCATTTGCCTCTCCGAGGACCATAGATAGTTGTTAGCCGCCATCTTTTCTAACAACTTGTAAGCTTCCTCCTCTGTTTTACACATTAGCGCTCCACCGGCAGCAGCGTCAATAATGGTCCTATTTGAGCTTGTAAGTCAGTTGTAGAAGGTCTGGACTTACAACCACAAAGGTAGGCTATGGTGAGGGCACTTCCTAAGAAGCTCCTTATATCATTCCCATGCTTCGTAAAGAGTTTCAGAGTCGTACTGAGCAAAGGAAGATATATTACTATGGAGTTGGGCCATTTTAGAGGAAGGGAAAAACTTAGCTAGAAATTGATGGGCTAACTCGTCCCATGTAGAAATGGATCCTGGGGGTAAGGAGGTTAACCAGTGTCGTGCCCTATCCCTAAGCGAGAAAGGGAATAATCTAAGCGTAAGCGCATCATCAGATAATCCATTGTGTTTAAACGTGTTGCACAAGTCCAAGAATTGTCCAAGGTAAGCATGTCGGTCATCATGTGGAAGCCCACTGAACTGTAGAGAAGTTTGGATCATCTGGAGGATTGCGGGCTTAATTTCGAAGCTATTTGTAGGGATAGCTGGTGGCCTAATGCCAGAATAATATCCTCCAATTGTCGGCATCGCATAATCTCTAACAGTTCTAATTTTCCTATTTTCTGCCATGGTGAATTGCAGCGGAGATAATAATTTCCCAGAGTCCTTTCGAATTTTTCTAAGAGTGTGTTCGATTTCAGGATCTAGAGGAAAGCAATCAAAAATTCTGGCTCTACGCATACAATCATCAAAAAGTCCTTAGAAATTTTTTTAAAATTTTAAAATTTTAAAATTTTTTTTTATTTTAATTTTTCAATTAACTAATCTAGATTGAACTTCTAAATATTTACATGCTAGAATTACACCTAAGCATAATTTCACCAATATTAACTAATGGCTAATTAAGACTTCCCCGGCAAGGGCGCCAAAAACTTAACATGCCCTAAAGGTAATGTCCGCAAGTGCACGGGTCGTACAAGTAATAATGGGATTTGAGTCCCGAGTTATCGTCCCACAGAGAAGTTGACTAGCCTAATTAACTATCGGTTAATCTTACCCTAAGTATATCCTAGAAAATTATGAAATTAAAGGGAGTGATCTACATGGCTAAAATTAAAAATACTGGAAACAATAAAATAATAAAACTATAAAATAAAGAAAATAAAACCGAGCAAAATTACTTACAGTGCTCCATGCAATTAAAATAAAAAACCTACAAAAGAAATTAAAACAGTTAAAGCTAATTAACGCAATTAAAATAAAATGCAATTATGAAAATAATAAAGCAAGATTAATTAAACTAAAATTAACAAACCTAAAATGCAATAAGACTACTTAATCAAAATGCAATTTACACTAACTTAAGATTTAATGAAATAAATTTACCCATAATCTAATTCCAAATGAACACTTAATTAACTATCATCCTAATTAAAACTAAGTTTTACACTACTATGCAAGAATACTAACATGCAATTTAATGAAAGACTCTAAACTAAGCTTAACAAATTAAATTGAAATTAAACTTATACTAACAATGCATGAAAATGAGTTAATTAACTAAAATGAACTAGCCAAACAATGCCTTAACAACTTTCAAATCATTAAAGAACTCCCTCCATTCACTATTCACATGTCTTCTAAAACATTTTCAGTCTAGGCTTTCACGGTTTTGGCAAGGCGTGTTGCTGTTTGTCCTCTGGTCCAGGCTTTTGCCTACTGTACGGCTACTGTCCCTGCTGCATTCTGCATGGTTTTGACTATACACTGTGCCAGGCTTACTCGGTTGTTGTCTCCAATCGGTATGCTGCACTCTACAACCTCCAGTAACAGTGGAGCAACAAAGAATGAAGATAAGGTGACAAGCCAGTAGGCAGCATTAATGAAGCCTCCTCAGTTCAGCCATCATAGCTTCTCTATACTAGCCCATGCCACACAGTTGCAATAGCAGACAACAATTTTACTAGGAAATAAAAACCAAAGCAAAGATGAACAGTAAATATAATAAAAAATAGGGCAGAACAGAGTAAGCCAAAGATCCCTATCTATTGCAACGGTACATTATTGTTAAGCTTTGCACCGAACAGCAACTAATACACCATCTTCACCACCAACCAATAATCAAAATAGGACAAACAAAGACAAATAGAATATACCGAAATGAGCAATCACAAAACAAGTTAAAACTAAATTGTAGGCTGATATGTAGAAACTGAAAATATATATTTTATTAAATGCAAAAAAGAAAGGTCCTAATATACTGCAGCAAATGGAAATAATTCATGCAAAAGAAATGACCATGCAATAGTATGTAATCAACTTAAAGCAGAAAAGAACTATGTAAAACTAGTCACTGAAGATTAACTTGAAAATAGAGAAAGCCGTGAGACATAGAAATGGGAAGTTCCAGTGGCCACGTCTTCATTCCGAGCGCTATGGTGGCTGTTGATACCATCCAGCTACAGCTTTCCTTTGGTCCAACGCTAAGCACGCCGGAACAAGGAAAATAAAAAGGGAAAGATGCCAAACCGAGATCAAAGGAAGGAAAAATAAATGGTTATCATTAACTTAAAAGTGCTACAACCAAGAGATGGAAATTTGTAAAGAAACCGAGAAGAAAAGAAAAACAAATAATGGTGGCTAACTAAGAACTAACGGGAAATCCTTACAAATGAAAAACAAAATAAAATCTAACAAAAAAGCTTTCAAAATAAGACTTTAAACTATTCTAAAAAATTAAAAATACTCCTAAATTACATTACACTATTCCTACTCCTACCTTACATCCTTTTTTCAATTGCCATTCTTTCCTAAATATAAACACACTAGGGGTAAAATGGTAATTTTTACATCCTTGATGAGTTGGCATTTTTTTGGCCACTTGTCTTCACACCATTGGCTCCTTGAAAGGATATTTCCATGTCATTGGTCTTCTTGTCCAATTGGATGTGCTAGGTGGCATGACTCGTGTTGTCCGCGTGGCTCAATCTCGATTTTAGCCCAATTCCGATCCATTTTCTACCGAAATATTCAAAATTCATCTGGATTTAATTTATCTGCAAATATGAGAATTTTAATTAAATAAAGGGGATAATTAACAAAATAAATTGGGGATTTAAATAATTAATTAGGAAATTAAGCAAAAATAATTCTAAAAATATAGAATTATCATCCACCAGCACTACTTGTGCAGCCCCAGCACATACCTGAAGCTGAGAAGAAGTCTTCACTCAAGGAGATGTTCACGACTATCCTACAGAATTAGGCTACTTCCATGAAGAACCTGAAAGTCTAGGTTGGACAGATAGCTAATGCTCTCAGTCACGTCCACAACAGACCTTTTCTTATAATACCAAAGCTAATCTTATTATACAAAAGGAGGGTAAGAAACATGTTAAGGTCATAACCCTTATGAACAATAGAGAGTTAGGTGATCCACACCCTAGGTCCAATCCTATTAAGCCCATAGAGGTAGAGCCCCTATGTTCTAAAGAGACAGCAGCCCCTATGTTCTAAAGAGACAGCCTGAAAAAAGTAAGTACGTGAGGATCAGGCTATAGAGAAGCCTCAGTCAGGCATTTCATCATCATCTTTTTCTGCTTCACATTCTTTTTCTTCTTTTGGCCCTACAGTGGTTAACACTATACTTTCTTCAGTTAGGCTATCGATACCCTTTTCGCAGATGTTAAAAACCAAAAGCTTGATCAACAATTCGCTGAATTTCTAAAGGTATTTAAAAAGCTTCACATTAATGTCCCTTTCCTAATGCTTTAGAGCAGATGCCAAGTTATGTGAAGTTTATGAAGGATATCCTCTCGAGGAAGAGAAGACTTAAGGATTATGAGACAGAGGCACTTACTGAGGAATGCAGTGCCATTGTTCAGAGGAGATTAACCCTTAAGCTTAAGGATCCAAGTAGCTTTTCCATACCCTACACTATAGGAGACTAATTCTTTGGTAAAGCCCTATGTGATTTAGGAGCTAGTATTAACATGATGCCTTAGTCTATGTATCAGAAGTTAAGAATATGAGCTAAAAAGCTTACCATAGTGACCCTTCAGTTAGCTGATAGATCCATTAATTATCCAAAAGGGGGTCATTGAAGATGTTCTAGTTAAGGTGGATAAGTTTATCTTCCCTATGGATTTTATTGTGATGAATATGGAAAGAGATAAGGAAGTCCCTATAATACTAGGAAGGCCCTTCTTAGCTACTGGTAGGACCCTTATAGATGCGCAAAAGAGGGAATGACCATGAGAATCCATGTTCAGGAAGTGACTTTTAATATTTTTAAATATTTAAGGTTTCTTGATGACTTTTACAATTGTTTTAAAATGGAAATAGTTGATAGAGACATCACTGAGGAGTTCTCTATGACACATTCTCTAAACCCTTTAAAAGTTTTTTTAGTAAAATTTATTGATCTTAAGGAATAGAATGAGGACGTTGATGACGTCTATAAGGCAATACAATTATTAGAGGTTTCTCTTTTAATGGATATAACCTAATTTGAGACTTTAGACACCTCATCTACTATAGCATTAGATGTCTCTTCCATCCACTAGTGACCCTCTAACTTTAGAGCTTAAGCCTTTACCCTTACACCTTAGGTATGCTTATCTAAGTGAGTCCTCCATTGAGTCAGTTATAGTGTATGCCGCTCTCTCCACTAATTAAGAGGAGAAGTTATTACAGGTTTAGAGAGAGCACCAGAAGGCCATAGGCTAGTGTGTCTCTAATTTTAAGGGTATTAGTCCCTCGATTTATCTGCATAAGATATCGTAGGATGAGGGGTATAGGTCATCAATTGAGCACTAGCGCGATTGAATCCTGTGATGAAAGAAGTGGTCGAAAAGGAGATAACTAAGTTGTTAAATGCAAGGATCATATATCCCATTTTTAATAGTACGTGGGTAAGCCTAGTTCAATGTGTTCCTAAGAAAAAATGGATGATTGTGATTGAGAATGAGAAAAAAGAGTTCATCTTCACTCGACTGTCACTAGTCGGCATGTGTGTATGGATTATCAGAAGCTCAACAAGGCCACAAAAAATAGCCACTTCTCTCTACCCTTTATTGACTAGATGCTAGATAGATTAATTGGTTATGGGTTTTACTACTTACCGGATGGGTATTCTAGGTATAATCAGATAGTTATGGCTTAGAGGACCAAGAAAATACTTACTTCACCTGTCCCTATTGGACATTTGCATTTAGAAGGATGCATTTTAGTCTTTGCAATGCACATGCTACCTTTCAGCATTGCATGATGGCTATCTTTCACGATATGATGGAGGATTCTTTTAGAGGTCTTTATGGATGATTTTTCTATATTTAGAGATAGCTTTGACCTCTGTTTACATAACTTGTCACTGGTGTTGAAAAATGTGAAGAGACAAATTTTGTGCTAAATTAGGAAAGTGCCACTTTATGGTTAGGGAAGGTATCATGCTTGGGCACAGGATCTCATCGAAGGGGATGGAAGTGGATAGAGCTAAAGTGAAAATCATTTAGAAGTTACCTCCCCTACCTCTGTTAAAATAATTAGGAGTTTTTTGGTCCATGTAGGCTTTTATAGAAGGTTCATAATGAATTTTTCCCGGATCTTAAAACCTTTGTGTAACCTTATTAAAACGAACACTGCATTCTATTTTGATGAGCATTACATAAAGGTATTCTAAGAAGTTCAGATAAAAGTTAGTTATAGCCCTCGTGATCACAGCTCTGGATTGAAGTTTACCTCTTAAGTTGATGTTTGATGTAAGTGATTATGCAATTGGGGCTATATTTAGACAGAGAAAAGGGAAAGTCTTTCATGTTATCTATTATGCAAGTAAGACTCTGAATAAAGCCTAGTTAAACTATGCTACCATTGAGAAGGAGTTGTTGGCCATGGTATTTGTTTTTGATAAGCTTCACTCTTATCTCATTTACAGTAAAGTGGTAGTGCACACTGATCATGTTGCCATTAGGTACCTAGTCTCTAAAAAGGATGCAAATCCTAGACTGATTAGATGAATCCTTTTACTTCAGGAGTTTGACTTAGAGATTAAGAATAGGAAAGAGACTGAGAATCATGTGTTTGACCATCTATTTAGATTAGAGAGTGGGTTAAGGAAGATGGTACAATAATTAACAAATTCTTTCCTGATGAGTAGCTATTTGATTATAGACACTCCAGTTTACCCTGGTAAGCAGACTTTCTTAACTATTTGGTGAGCATCGTGTTGCCACCAGATTTGACTTCTCAAAAGAAGAAGAAATATTTAAATGATATCAAGTACTTTTTATGGGATGAGCCCTTTTTGTACAAATAATGTAAAGAGCATATTTTGAGTAGGTGTGTACTTATGGACCAAGTAGAGGAAATACTTAGACATTTCCATTTTTCTGATTATAAGGGGCATTTTGGAAGAGAAAGGACAGCTGCCAAGGTTTTGCAATCTGGATACTATTGGCCCACTTTGTTTAAGGATGCCCATTACTTCATGCCTAGATGTGATAAGCATAAAAGGGTAGGTAATACATCTAAAAGAAATGAGATGCGTTTGACTAACATTTTGAAAATAGAGATTTTTTATGTTTGGGGCATAAACTTCATGGAACCTTTTATCCTTTCATATGGCAATCTCTACATCTTGGTGGCTGTGAACTATATGTCTAAATGGATTGAAGCAATAACTTTTCTAACTAATGATGCAAAGGTAGTGATTAAGTTTATGAAGAATAATATTTTTATGGGATTTTGTATCCCATAGAGCTATCATTAGTGATAAAGGATCCCACTTTTGTAATAAGAGTTTTGATAGACTTCTAAGGAAATATGGGGTCGAGAATAAGGTAGTCACTGCTTATCACTCACTTACAAATGGCTAGGTAGAGTTATCCAATAAGGAGATTAAAGGGATATTGGAGAAGACATTTAATCCAAATAGGAAGGATTAGTCCATTAGGTTACATGATGCCCTTTGGGCTTATAGGACAACCTTCAAAACATCTATTGGAATGTCCCATTATCAGCTTATGTATGGAAAGGCTTGTCATTTGTCTGTGGAGCTTGAGCATAAGGCTTACTAGCCCATAAGAACCTAAACTTCAATTTTAATGCAGTTGGAGAAAAGAGGTTGTTGCAACTTAATCAGTTGGATGAGTTTAGGTTGTAGGCATATGAGAATGCCAAGCTCTATAAGGAGAAGACTAAGTGATATAACAAGATTAAGGAGAGACACTTTGAGTCGGGACAACGAGTTTTGCTTTTTAATTCCCACTTGAAGTTGTTTTCAAGAAAGCTTAAGTTTAGAAGGACAAGACCCTTTACCATTATAAACGTTTTCCCTCAAAGAGCCATTGAGATCATGGATGGGACCTTAAAATAGCCCTTTTAGGTTAATGGGTATCGACTTAAGTATTATTTTGGGGGAGCGTTTGATCGTTAGCATTCTATTACCATCTTGGCTGACCTACCAGTTCCAAACCCTCCAACTTCTGACCTTGCTACTTAACTTCAGTGCGAGTCCTGCTAAAGACTATAAACTCAACCCATCTTCATTCTTCATGCTCTAGCACAGCTTCATCTTCATGCAATCAGCTTCATTGATTTTGCTTTGTTTTTCTTTTCTTTCACTTTTTATACAATTCTTTTCCTCTGTTATGCTACTTCTTTCACTGTTTCTTTTATAAATAGCCATTACAACAACACTTCCTCATCAAACTTCATATTGTTCATCATCATCAGCTATAGGAGTATTTTTATCCTGAACTTCATTTCTTATATTATCTACACACTGAGGGTACTATGCACTTTAAGTTTAAATAAGGGGATTCACTTGAGCATTTTCAAAAAAAAAATTACTAAAATTGTAAAATTTTTAATTTTTTTTTAAAATATGAGCTTACACTGTATTTGGTTTGAGATGATTTAGTACTTAGATGTTGTTTTTCTGTATTTTTATAATATGACCCCATGATTTAATCTGACTTTAATTGACTACGAAACATGATTTTAGTGAAAGCATAAAGTTGAATTCTTGAATTCGTCTCGATTCTGATTACCATTTCCTCACTTTATGCACATGTCATGTAATGGATTTGTATGCTCATTTAGAGAAAGCTTATGTAGACATAGGATTGCATTGGCTTATTTGATTTCAAGCATCATGACCTAGACTTCGTCTGATCTTTTCTCGAGATGAAATATTGATCATACTTGATTAGAGAACTGATTTAGGCCATCTTTGGATCGTTTGAGCCTTTCTAGCTGTCCTTGTACATATTTTATCTTTAGTTACCCTTCTGGGCCAAATAAGTCTTTCTCTGTATATACATCTACTTGATTTTCCTTAGCCTAAACACTCTTTCCTATCCCTTACTCCAATAACATGTGATGGCACTAAGTATATTTAGAGTTATGTACATATGGCTAGTGGGTGCTAGTGAAAAAAAAAATAGTTTAGCAAATAAATAAGTTTGAAGGAAATGAATAAAGCTCTTAACATTAAAGATCCTAGAAGTAATGCATGATTAGGGTATTTGAGCTTAAATCGACTTTATCATGTTTTAACCCTAGCCTTACGTTACAAGCTTAATGAAGTTCTATTGATGTTTAATTAAGTATGACTACATTAGTGGAGAGAAAAGTGAAAAGCAAGCTTATAGGAGTGATCACTTGTCATTGACTTTGCATATTTGTGTTTGCATAATCTGATCCGAGTCACACACTCTGAAGTGGCTTTGACATTATTACACACACAAAGAGTCCAATTTGGGTAAAAACTTATGATTAACAGATTTTGAGTATTTGACCTATAATTGTGAGTCTTTGAGATTAGAATCTACATTTTTTCTTTGAGGATAATATTGGGAAAATCAATCTATTTTGTACTTGTCATTTCCAACATATGTTTTTGTTTTGCTTGAGGACAAGTAAAAGATCAAGCGTGGGGTGTGATAACTCTATGAAAATAGAGTTAGTTTGTGCTTGATTTATTAACTAATTAATTAAATCCCCTCATTATATTATTAATTATCCCATCATACTAATTAAATTTTCATGTTTTGTAGATAAATAAATTTTAGATGATTTTCAATCATTTCAGTAGAAAATGGACTAAAAATGGGCTTAAAAGGAGACCGAACCACTTAAAGACAAGAGAGGTGGAATTTTATCTTGTAGCATGAGTCATCATCTCTCTCTTCCTTAACACCTAAATGCCAAGTGCCCATTTTTTATTCATTCTTGAAGAATAAGGACAAGGGGCACATTCGCTAACACATGGAGCACGCATACCCTTACCACATTGCATGCTTATGTGGATAAGAAGACAAAGGAAGGTGCTCGAAGATGAAAAGGTGTCCATGGCTTGTAGAAGGCTTTGATGACATGAAAATATCTATTAGAAGGAGACAAGAACATGAAGACAACTGGCCAACCAATGTTAACTTATGTAAGATAGGAAATACCTCTTTAACCCCTTATTTTAATGTCTATATAAAGAAAAAGATGGGAACTTTATTGGGGCCGGCTGCTCACTTTATTTTAAGTTTCCTTTTATGTTATTTTATTGTTTTTAGAAGTAAAAAAAAAAAAGTTGCAACCATTTTTTTTGAAGCTCTCTTCCATTTTCCTTTGCACTTTAATTCAAATTATCACTTTCTTTCTCAAACTTTAATGTTTATTTCAATTTCCAACACTTTAATACTCTTCTTTATCTTCTTTCTTTGGTTTCCTTGATTATGATTGAGTTTTATAAAGATGAGAGCTTAAGAGGTTGGAAAATCACTTCCATAGCTCTTGTTCTTGAGCTTGATCCTCATTTTTTTTCTTTGATTTTATTTTTCTACGTTTCAACTTAGTTTTTGAAGTTTATAAATTTCTACCTACTGTTTTAGAAGTTTAATTTAGTGTTATATTTTTGTTCTAAATGTTTTAAATCAAAATAAAAAAAATTATATAGTTCATTTTCAAAACTTAAGTTGCATTTACGATTCAAATAAAGCATAATATATGTTTGCGGTTTAAGTCAGAGTTATCTTTTGCTATTGGTTAAGATAGATTTTCTTAACTGAGTCATGTAGTTGTCTATTTATTCATAGTATATTCAAATCATATTAGTTAGTATTTATATCATGTTTTGGTCTTGATGCATTATTTCGTTTAGCTACATCCATTTCCCATTTCTACAATTTCTTTCTTTCCACCGCTGAAGTTTGCTTTTAGGTCAACTATTACTTCTGTTTGGGTGTTAGTTGGGTTGTATTGGATGGTCTGTGGTACTTTATAGGTGAAGTTAGATTATTTGTTTGTTGAATAAATTTTAAGCTAAGTGCAGTATCGGTCTAAAGGTTTTTAATCAAGTAATCACTGATTGTTTAATGCTACAATTCCTCACTATTTAAGCATCTTTTTTGTTAAGTTTAAGAGGATTTTAATTAGCTTTAGGCTTAGTTTTGGGGGTTTTAAAATTTCTAAACATCAATCATATAGTTAAATTAATTTATGAGCATTTGGTGAATTTTTAGGAAGCATTTAGGTTTTCTTTTGTTTTTCTTAGTTGCCATAGGTTGGATAGTACACTGTTCAGGCTAGCAATGCTTTGTGGGCTATTTGGGTGTAGTTTAGGTACTTTTTTAGGTTTTTTAGACTTCATAGAGGTTATATACATAGTTATTTAGTGTTAGAAAAAGTTTTGTAATTTTAGGATATCATTAACATTTTTATATGATTTTTATTTGATGCAACAGGCAAGCTGTTCAGGCTTAGTTTTACGGCTGTTTGGGATAATTAAGGGCTGTTTTAGGGTTCAATAGGTTTAATTAGGTTGTTTTGGTTTAAAGTTAAGATAAGGTTATGATAGAATAGAGTTTCATTTCATTTTCTATTATTATCATGCATAGATTTAGGTTAATTGTCATAACATATTAAAGTTTTAGTTTACATTTTCAGGGGGTAAGGAATTTTATGTTTTAAAATTTAGCTAATATTAGTTTGAGATTTAAATCATGCATTTAGGGTTGGCTTAGAATTAATTATCATTTCATGCATTTTTTCTTTCAAAAATATTCCAAAAACATTTTATTTACTTAAATTATATTTCACGACCCTGAACTTACCAAAATACGTACAAATTTTTCGCATTTTCATGCATCGATTATTAATCATCCTTCCTTGATCGTGAACAACCACACTCTCAACAGTTGGGCTGTGTGTCGATGTCTAACTCACTCCACCAGACCAATTCAATTTGTATATTATTCATCAGTAAACACTTGTATAAATGTATATATATCAGAGTTGTTACATATGTTTACATTGTTTTACATCCCTAATAGTTACATACAAAATGCTACTGTGCTATCGTAAGTTTAGATACAAAATTTCAACAGTGTGTATACCTTTAGCGATGGGATGCAGCGGATTACCAAAAAGGGAACGTCTCCAGTCACGCTCACTCTATACTCAAATATCTGTAGAGAGGGGGAAAATAAGAGGGGTGAGCAAACCACACGCTCAGTAAGGCAATCATGCGAACAGGTAGATACTGCATTATCTACGTGATCGTGATGCCATGCTCAAAAGCATTTAATTCATCATTTATCTCAAAACATGAGTGTATGATTGTGTTAATGGTATGTAAAGCATTCATGCTATTAAAATCCAGTGCACATTTCAACTCAAAGCATGGTATAAATCATCATGCATAATTCAAAATAAAAGCATGGCATTACCCATCATGCATTTTTCTCAAATAGCATGGCATTAACCATCATGCATTTTCAAAACAAAGCATGGCATTAAACATCATGCATCCGTGCACTTTAAAAACCATTAACAAATCAATTCATCACTGGTCAGGTCTCGGCCCATCCCTCGGACTTTCCTGACCCACAAATCATTTCAAACATGGATTTATTCTCAAGCAATAGACATATGAGATAGGCAGTTCAACAACAGGTAATAACCTGAAGGCCTATGTATATAACCTGTGATACCGGCTACACGAATCAGGTGTGCAGGATATCACCACTATCTGCTTCCACACGGGAGGTGGGTCAAATCCTACCCGTCGGTCCATAGCAGATCTCGTCCGAAGACGGCACATCACATCTCAACATGGTACAATGTACTCCATGCTACATGCACGGTACAACGTATTCCGTGGACCCAATCAACACATCATATCACGCCACATCTCAAACGCACGTGTGAGCCTATTTAATCGGTACGACCTCTTGTCTACCCGAAGCTCCTAACACGGCTAATTAATCATGTCAAAACAATGCACGTGTGAGCCTATTTAATCGATATGACACCCAGTCTACTCGAAGCTCCAAACACGGCAACATGCAAGGTGGGCATCCAGTGCGAGACAAACTCGAAGCACAATGCCAAAACAATTATGAATTCCATGTGAAAACTAGTGCCTCTTGCACTCATGTGTATAAAACACGTCAAATCTCGTGCGAGTCATACTCTAGCACACTTTCATACTCACGAAATCATGTAGGTGGCTCAAAACTTGCAAAGTATAGTTAACAAAACCAAAACACACTCATTTCTTTTGCAAATCATTTCAATGTTAGCCAACCTACCAATCATTTGCTAAAAAGCAATAAAACATGATTTTCAAAGCAATATGCTTTTGTTTTCATGCACATTTTATCAAACTCCCAACTTTTGCCCTTCGATCACCCAACATCATTTCCTAATGTCTCATGCATTCTAACAAAGCATTTAACGCGCCCAAGTTGCGCACAGATATCTCTAAGAGTTCACACAATTCCCTTACCTCGATTTACATGGTGTGACTCCTTTCCTTTTAGCTTCTCACGCTCATGGCTCAACTCGCCTCGGCGTATCCTCGGAAGCTGCGATTCATTCATTAAATCAATTGAGTTAATGTATTTAACCCATAATTGACCTCACTAGTCAATATTATTCACTTATGCATTTTACAAATGCCTTAATCCACATTTTACCTCTTTTAGGTAAATCTCACAATTTATCCACTAACCACATCTTAAAATCATACCACAACACTATTAATAACTTCTACATATCTCATTCATCATTAATCTCCATACATTCCACTTTCTCACTCTAGACCATTTCTAGGTCATAATCATTCCAATGCATTTTAGATAGTTTCTAACCATCCATACTCATGCCAAACAACTCCAAAATCAAATATATAGACAATGTACCATAGTTGAAGTGTTAGAATCTTAACAAATTTGATTTCTCTTCTTGCTCCAAATGGCAATGCCCTTAACTCTTCCAATACCAACAATGGGAAAATGCCTTCCAACTATGTTGTTCTTCTCTTTGATAGGAACAACTTTGCCTCTAATGGTCTCTCTTCAAATCTTACTAAAAATGGCTGATTTTAGAGAGAGAAAGTCAGGTTTTTGGGTTGAAAGTGGAAGGTTAGTGTTTTTCCCGAAATTTTCTGATTTTCAGCACTCCTTTTATAGAAATAGCTTAAGGAGATCGATCTGGTCCCCTTAAATCCCTTTTTTTCACGGCATTTTAAGCATGAGATCGATCTGTCGAAGCATGAGATCGATCTGCTCCCAAACAGAGAGCTAAGGAGATCGATCTGGGTGCTTGAGGATCCATCGTTTCACTACAGAATGCTTAGGAGATCGATCTGGCTCCATTGGAGATCGATTTGCTCCACTCCATTGCCCAAATAAGAGCATTCTGGCTCTTCCAGATCGATCTCTCATCCTATGAGATCGATCTGCTCTTCACAATTTCTAGATTTTTTGCAGTTCTTCTTTAGCAACACTTACCAAACTTCATACATTTTGTTGCCATGATCATTTTCTCATCCAATCATCTTTGAGGCTTGATAATGACATCCATCCACACTTCATACAAATTAAAACTTATGTAGAATCTTTGTATGACCAATGGTACTTAATATAAACAAAAATGCAAGTGCACAACTTATGCAATTCTACTTCCATTTTACCAAACTACTTATAATCCATTCTACACACATTCTCCACATGTTTAAGTCCATTTCTTCACATTCATACATAGTGTAACTTGTATGTACAATTACCACTCTCATTACAAGTGTGTACATTAGCTTATGGACTTACATCACATATACTTCACTTATGAATTCATAGTACAACTCTATTTACATTTCTATGTACATATATACCATTATACATATACGGGGTCTCACATTCTCCCCCACTTAGAAAATTTGGTCCTCCAAATTAGAACTAATTATTCGGTGAACAACTCGGGATACTTCTCCCGCATCAAACTCTCCAATTCACATGTGGATTCTTCCACAGTGTGATGTTGCCAAAGTATTTTCACCAAGGGAATTGTCTTTGTCCTCAACACTTTCTCTTTTCTGTCCAATACCCGAACTGGCTTCTCAACATAGGTCATACCTCCATTGAGCTCCAAAGGCTCATATCTTATCACATGTGCCGAGTCCGGGTGATACTTCCTCAACATGGATATATGGAAGACGTTGTGCACACTTGCCAACTCTGGTGGCAATGGCAACCTATAAGCCTTATCTCCCACTCTCTCCAAAATCTCAAAGGGTTCGATGTATCTAGGGCTTAGCTTGCCCTTTTTACCAAACCTCATAATACCCTTCGAAGGGGAAACTTTCAAAAACACTGACTCACCCACCTTAAACTCTAGTGGTCTTCGTCTTCTGTTAACATAACTCTTTTGCCTGCTCTGAGCTGTCTGTAACCTCTCACATATCAATTGGACGTCCTCAGTGGCTTGTCTAACCAATTCGGGAGAAAATATCTATCTGTCACCAACCTCTTCCCATCCAATAGGGGAACGGCATCTACGCCCATACAATGCCTCATATGGTGCCATCCCGATACTCGCATGAAAACTGTTATTATAGGCGAACTCTGCGAGTGGCAAATGGTCATCCGAGGAGCCTCCAAAATCCAATGCACACGCTCTCAACATATCCTCCAGGGTCTGTATAGTCCTCTCTGACTGACCATGTGTCTGAGGATGAAATGCGGTAATAAAACTCAACTGGGTCCCCATCTCTTCCTGAAAATGTTCCCAGAAGTGGGAAGTGAAGCGGGCATCCCTATCAGAAACAACGATCACTAGAATTCCATGTAGCCTTACTATCTCGCGCACATATAGGTTCGCTAACTGGTTCAGAGTATCGGTAGCTCTCATAGCTAGAAAATGGGCTGATATCGTCAACCGATCCACAATCACCCATATGGCATCATGACCTCTACGTGTCCTCGATAATCCCATCACAAAATCCATAGTGACATGCTCCCACTTCCATGTCGGTATTGGTAGAGGCTGCAAAAACGCTGCAGGCTTCTGATGCTTTACCTTCACCTGCTGACAAACGAGACACTTAGCAACATATTCAGCAATGTGCTTTTTCATTCCAGACCACCAATAAACTTTTCGAAGGTTTTGATACATCTTAGTACCCCCTGGATGTATCGTATACTTCGATGAGTGAGCCTCTATCAAGATCAACCTTCTGATCTCTGCGTCATCAAGAACACATATCCTACCTCTGAACCTCAGCAATCCATCCGAACTCAACCCAAAGTTCGTCTCTATACCCCTCTTTATCTGCCCGACCATATCACTACACTGCTGATCAACTCGCTGAGCCTGTCGAATTCGATCTACCAGATCCGGTTCCAACTGCAGGCTAGCTATCATAAATCCACTATCTGCGTCAGGCGGGGTCATATCCAAACTGAGGTTCGTGAACTGTTCCAACAGCTCATCTTCCCTAATCATCATAAATGATACCATCCCGAGATGCTTCCTACTCAATGCATTAGCAACCACATTTGCTTTACCCGGGTGGTATAGGATTTCACAATCATAATCCTTTAACAGCTCGAGCCATCTCCTCTGTCTCATGTTCAACTCTTTCTGTGAGAACAGGTACTTAAGGCTCTTATGATCTGTATAAATCTGAAATCTCTCACCATAGAGGTAGTGGTGCCATATCTTCAGCGCAAACACCACCGCTGCCAACTCCAAGTCATGGGTCAGGTAGTTCCTCTCATGATCCTTTAACTGCCTTGATCCATAGGCTACTACCTTCCCATCCTGCATCAATACATAGCCCAGTCCCAGATGTGAAGCATCCGCATACACTGAGAAACCTCTTGAGCCGGTAGGAATGGTGAGTATTGGAGCTGTTGTTAATCTCATTTTCAACTCCTCAAAGCTTTCCTCACACTTATTGTCCCACACAAACTCTATATTTTTCCTCGTGAGACGTGTCAAAAGAGCAGCTAACCTCAAAAATCCCTCTACGAACCTTCGGTAATACCCAGCTAAACCCAGGAAACTTCTGATCTCTATCACTGTCTGGGGTCTCTACCACTGAACTACGACCTCAATCTTAGATGGATCCACTGACACTCCATCTTTTGATACTATATGACCCAAAAAAGAGATTTGTTCCAACCAAAAGTCGTACTTACTGAGTTTAGCGTACAACTTCTTCTCTCGGAGGGTCTGTAGCACTATCCTTAGGTGCCTTTCATGCTCCTCTCTAGACCTTGAATACACCAGTATATCATCAATAAACACGACCACAAATCGATCTAAATACTGGTGGAATACCTCATTCATCAACGACATAAAAGCTGCGGGAGCATTCGTCAACCCGAATGGCATAACCATAAACTCATAATGTCCATACCGGGTGCGAAAAGCTGTCTTGGGTACATCTCCACCTCGTATCTTCAACTGATGGTACCCTGATCTCAGATCTATCTTAGAAAAAACCTGCGCTCCCTTAAGCTAATCCAACAAATCGTCGATGCGTGGGAGGGGATACTTATTCTTGATGGTAGCCTTATTCAACAACCGGTAGTCTATACACAGTCGGAGGCTTCCATCCTTCTTCCTTACAAACAGAACCGGTGCTCCCTAAGGTGAGACGCTCGACCTGATGAACCCCTTCTCCAGTAACTCTTGTAATTGTTTCCTTAACTCCTCTAACTCAACTTGAGCCATTCTGTATGGTGGCTTGGAGATCGGCTCTGTACCAGGTGCCAAATCTGTACCAAACTCCATCTCCCTATCTGGAGGTAACCCTGGTAACTCATCCAGAAAGACATCTGGAAATTCCCTAACCACTGGAATGTCTCTCAATTTCGGACGTGCCTTATCCGTGTCAATCACAAAAGCAATGAATCCTTCACATTATTCTTTTCACCATTAGTATCATAATTCATCACATCACATGCATACATGAAAATCAAATTTATCTTTCATACATCATGTATCGAGATTGTACTCATCACACTTAATAAAAATCATGTTCTTTTACTTCATTTCACAAAATTTACTACAAGATTGTCTATTTTTGGAAACATCAAAGTTTTTGCATGACAATCCATAACAACATGATTTGCAGCCAGCCAATCCAACCCTAGGATTACATCAAAATCATTCATATTTAATAAAATTAAATCAGCTGCCATCTCTTTACCTCCTAACCTCATCTTACAATCCCTATATACATGCTCAGTCCACTGACTATCATTCATAGGGGTAGATATTAACAACATCTTATCAAGCAGTGTGGGTTTTACATGCTTCAACAATTTACATGCAAAGGATGGTGATACGAAAGAATGCGTGGCACCAGGATCAAACAGTACATAAGCTTCTAAATCAAAGATTTGGATGGTACCTTTTACCATATCTGATGACTGATCTGCAGTGTCCTGATCCAGTGCGTGCACTCGTCCTCTGCTTACACCCACTGCTTGCTTCCCCTTTTCCTCAGCTGTAGCCCTCTTTCTTGGAGCAATTGTACCAACTGGAGCTCTCTCTGGCTCCTTGCCCTTCTGTGGGGCTCTCTCTATCATCTCTGGGCAATCTCTGATTATGTGCCCTGGCTTCCCACATTTGAAGCATACTACAGGAGATCCATAGCATGGTCGAGTACCATGGTACCTACCACACTTGCAACACTATTCTGTAGTAGGCCGTGGTCCTCCAATCATGATTTTCTTAGCTGGAGCAATGGCCGGATACATGGGAGTATCAACTGTCCTCTCCCGGATCTCATCAATTCTCGACCTCTTTCCAGAGAATCTCTTGCTTCCTTTATAACTGAAGCCTCTATCAATCATTGGTCTTTTCTTATATCTGTCCCTCATCTTACCAACCTTTCCAAACTCTGAGGCGATTCTATCAACATCTTGTTCACACAATTGCACCCCACGTACTGCCTCTTCATAGGTCAGTATATCCAGAGGAACCAATCTCGACCTAATGGTCGGTCTCAATCCATCCACAAACTTCTGAATTTTCTCGACCTCATTACCCATCGTGTTGGGATCATATCTGCCCAAGGATATAAAAGTAGTCTCATACTCATTCACAGTCCTGCTCCCTTGGGTCAGTCCCAAAAATGCCATCTTTAGCTTCGCTGTGCGGTATCCGGGACATACTGTCTCCGGAAGGCCTCTAGAAACACATCCCAGCTGATCTCAATATGTCGGGCTCTCAAAATAGGCCTGGTGGACTTCCACCAATGTTTTGCTGATCCCTTCAGCATAAAAGCGGCAAATGCTACCATCTCGGTAGTAATGCACTCAAAGAACCTATATAATTTCTTGATCTCATTGATCTAATCCTCAGCCGCTACTGGGTCCTTTACTCCACTAAAAGACGGCGGTCCAAACTTCTGGAACTGTCGCAGTCTATCCAAATCACATCCATATCCCCAACCTCTACTGCCTGGCATAGCAATTGGCGTAGGCACATCCTGTGTGGGTGGGGTATCTGTCGTCTGTGGCCTCTGGGCTTCCTTTGCCCTTGCCTCAGGAGCTGCCGCCTGCTCGGCATCACCCTGTGTAGTGGGACTCTGTCTACCGCTAACTCCAGATAAAGATTGGGTGACCAACTCCACAATCATCTCAATGCTCCGTTCAATCCTCACGGAGCGAGTGTCAGTACTCTCGGGTCTCTCCTCTGGACCCTATGGAGCGTGCTCAACATCAGCCTCTACCTCAACATCATCCTGAGCCTCGTGTGTTTCTGGCTTAACACGACCCCCAGGCCTACCTCTACGGCCTCGAGCCTGTGCTCTCATCCCTCTACCGCGACTGGTATTAGGCATACTTACTCAATTCCCTACATTCACAACCAATTACTTAGTCAACTCATCGACACACACATAATTATATCTAAATAGCACAGTAACATGGGGATGTAATTATCCAACTTATTAAGTATTTTAGACACGACACATGTCAAACCAACTCGAGCTCTGATACCAACTTCTGTCACGACCCTCAACTTACCAAAATACGTATAAATTTTTCACATTTTCATGCATCGATTATTAATCATCCTTCCTTGATCGTGAACAACCACACTCTTAACAGTTGGGCTGTGTGTCGATGTCTAACTGACTCCACCATACTAATTCAATTTGTATATTATTCATTAGTAAACACTTGTATAAATGTATATATATCAAAGTTGTTACATGTGTTTACATTGTTTTACATCCCCAATAGTTACATACAAAATGCTACTGTGCTATCGTAAGTTTAGATACAAAATTTCAACAGTGTGTATACCTTTAGCGATGGGATGCAGCGGATTACCAAAAAGGGAACGCCTCCAGTCACGCTCACTCTATACTCAAATCTCTGTAGAGAGGGGGAAAATAAGAGGGGTGAGTAAACCACACGCTCAGTAAGGCAATCATGCGAACAGGTAGATACTGCACTATCTACGTGATCGTGATGCCATGCTCAAAAGCATTTAATTCATCATTTATCTCAAAACATGAGTGTATGATTGTGTTAATGGTATGTAAAGCATCCATGCTATTAAAATCCAGTGCACATTTCAACTCAAAGCATGGTATAAATCATCATGCATAATTCACAATAAAAGCATGGCATTACCCATCATGCATTTTTCTGAAATAGCATGGCATTAACCATCATGCATTTTCACAATAAAGCATGGCATTAAACATCATGCATCAGTGCACTTTAAAAACCATTAACAAATCAATTCATCACTGGTCAAGTCTCGGCCCATCCCTTGGACTTTCCTAACCCACAAATCATTTCAAACATGGATTTATTCTCAAGCAATAGACATGTGAGATAGGCAGTTCAACAACAAGTAATAACCTCAAGGCCTATGTACATAACCTTGTGATACTGGCTACACGAATTAGGTGTGCGGGATATCACCACTATCTGCTTCCACATGGGAGGTGGGTTACATCCTACCCACCGGTCCATAGCAGATCTCGTCCGTAGATGGCACATCACATCTCAGCACGGTACAATGTACTCCATGCTACATGCACGGTACAACGTATTCCGTGGACCCAATCAACACATCATATGTGAGATCTGAGGATTTCAGACATATTTTCATTATGTAATATGAACTTGAAGTATAATTTATTGAGCTAAGTGAATTGGGGAATGATAATTGGAGATTTATATGTTAAGTGTTTAAAATAAGTATGAAGTTATGAGGACAGATCGATCTGGGAGAAGGAGAGATCGATCTAGTGAGTTAAAAATGACAAGGAAGGAGGAATTTAAGGAGCAGATCGATCTCTAATGGAAGAGGATCGATCTCCTTATGATTCTGTTTGAGAGAAGATCGATCTCATGAGGAAGAGATCGATCTCCAAATGTTTCTGTTTGGGAGAAGATCGATCTCCCCAAGGCGCAGATCGATCTCATAAAGCCATAAAGAGATCGATCTCACCCCTCGACAGATCGATCTTCTAGGCATAAATTACCCCAAATCGTCCCCAATTTCACTTTCTCCTGTAATTTCACTTTCTCTCTCTTCCAACCCCCATTTTTCACCGAGCCCTAGCTTTCTCACTCATCCAAAGCACCCATTTCCATCCAAATCAGAAGTTGTGGTAAGAAGGAAAGTTGTTCCTCACCCAAGGGAGAACAACATACTTGGAAATCGAAAGACGGATAGAATCGAGGTAAGAGATAAGCTCTCCACAAGTTTTGGGTAATTTTTAAACTTCGATCCTTATATTTGAGATGATTTTGGTGATGATAGTTGTTGGCATTGTGTTGAAATAGCTGAAAAATGATTAAGGATTGATGAAATTACAATGTAGTTGGAGTGATTGTGATATTTAGCAACTTGGTAAATTTAGAAATTTTGAGCTATAAATGGAGATTTAGACAATGTGCTGTATTAGCATAGATATTGTGGCATAGGAAATATAGAATGTTGAGGTGTTGTGAACGAGATTGTGGTTTGTGATGGAGTTATGAGAATTGAGAAATTTGAGGAGTTATGAGTAATTATTCTCGATTTTGAGAATTGAGGTTGATGTGATAATGAGTATTGATGTTTTAACATCGTTTGGACAGCTCGGGAGTTCCAGAGTGGAATGCAAGGCTAGTCCATGATACGGGGGAAACGATTGCAGTATACGAGGTGCAAAGAGGTAAGGGAAAACTAAACCATTTGTGTATGTGTTTTGATGAATTGTTGTAGCATGAACCATGATTTGAGAATACAAGCATGTTTGGTGTTGTGTTGTGATATAATTGCACACGATTTTTATAGCCGGTTGGAGCCCATTATTTTGTGAGTTTATAAGCTGAGTGTGAAATTGCTTTATAAACCTTTGAGTTGCGTGAAAAGTAAATTGGGCTCTACGTTAAGGCGATATTGAGATTTGAGAAAATGTGTGCGTGTTTTGCCTGTTGGAACTCGGTTTTAACATGTTTTGTGTTGAGTACACAAATGTTTTAAATGAGTTTTACGAGAGAAAACCATTATGAGTTCTACGTGAAGGCATAACGTTTTATAAGATAATGGCTAATGATTGAGACTTAGGCGTGTCATGTTGAATACACATCGGGCCTTGCTCTGGTAGCATGTAAGATCGATATAGTGGGACGCCTGGGAACCGACCCAGGGACCACAGGCCTTGTTCTGGTAACATGTAAGTCTGATTATTCCTCCGCTTTGGTAGCGTTGGGAGGCCTTGCTCTGGTAGCATGTAAGACCGAGAGAGTGGGTCGCCTGGGAACCGACCCAGGGACCACGTGATAGTGTGCATGAGGCGAGGCATTGCTCTGGTAGCATGTAAGGCCGGGCCTTGTTCTGGTAACATATAAGTCCAATATACCATGCATACGACTATATTGTTGACGTTCCATCTATGAGAGGATGCCTGGGATGCGCACCTAGAGGAGATTACATATTTGATGTGCCATGACGAGTTTTAATTGAGTTTTATTACGTAGTCTCGTTTTACACATGAGTTGTGTTTTGTGACCTTGTCACGTGCTATTTACTGAGGTGATTTTTATCACGTATTTTGAGAACAGCCATTATCGCATATATTTACACATGCTTTTGAGTGCTCGATATTGAGCCTTTTTACCTTCATGTTTTCACATGATTTATGAGTTATGAGATGATGATGTTTTGAGAATCTTTCATGCTACGATTTCAAATGAGCTTTATAAACAAATACATATTTGTGATGTGTGATATGGTTTATATAACTGAGTTCCCTTACCCCCCTTACTGAGCGATTTGGAAGCTCACCCTGTTTTCTCTTCCCCCCAGATCGCTTCAAGTGAAATGAGTTCCCTGCGACGTACGGGTTAGAGGCTACTGGATGACTTGAGCTCCAGGCCGTATTTTGTGTACTGAGGTAGATATTTACTATTCATGTATCCAGACTAGAGTTATATTTACAGACACTTATTGTACAGTGATGTACGGGATGTATTAGGATTAATTAACTTGGAATTGAGTAATGTATATAATACAATATATACTATATTATGATGAGATCCTGAGGCATGATAATTATGTTGATGTATGACACTGCACAGGAATGCACCCTTAATTGTGAATTAATGAGTAAAAAGTTTTAAATTAGCCCTATTTTCCGCGCTTCTGGGACGTCACAGAGTTTTCTTGGTATCAGAGTTTAGGGTGTTTAGTACTGTCAGTGTCGGTTAAGTGAAATAGAATATATCCCAAGTGTTTGTAATAGTCTGGTCATGAACTGAATCTGAGGATTGAGATTTCAATCGATTTTGATATGTACGCGCAGGAGACGAGTTGAGATAGAGAATGAGTAAACGACGAGGTCGTTCGAGGAGGCAGGCAGAGTCCCCTCCGCCACCTGTCCCACAACCAGAGAGTCCTAACTCTCGATTTAATCAGATTGAGACCGATGTGAGGCAAGGTTTTGAGCAGATGGCAGCGTTATTCGCGCAACACTTTGGAGTTAATGCCTCGAGTACTACTCCTACACCACCACAAGGACCTCCCATACCCCCAATGCCTCCCGTCACTCAGCCTGATGATAGAAGTATGGTCTGATTGAAGGACTTTTTGAAAATGAATCCACCTGCATTTAGGGGAAAGAAGGATCCTACAGAGGTTGAGGAGTGGTTGACGAAGTTGAGAGTTATATTCGACTATTTTGGGTGCACCGATGCTGAGAGGGTCAGTATGAGTGCTTATATGTTGAAAGGGAGAGCTCGAGATTGGTGGGGTACTACCCAGGTTATTTTGATGTCCCACCAAGATGTGATTAGTTGGAAGAGTTCCAGACAGCCTTTAGAGCCCAATATGTACCACGAACTGCCCAGAGAAGGAGGCAAGCAGAGTTTTTGAGTTTGGTACAGGGTGACATGTCTGTAGATGATTACGAGAGTCGATTTACCGCTCTGCTGAGATATGATCCAGAGACTTTCAAGAAAGAAGAGCTCCGCACAGAGAGACTTGTGTATGGATTGAAGCCCATCATCAGAGATCGATTGATTGGGTTGTGTATTACTGAGTTTGGAGATGCTCTGAGACGAGCACAAGAGATTAAGAGGGGAATTGAAATTGTACAGTCCCAGAGCAGTGATTAGGGACAAAGGCAAGAGGCCAGCGATGTCTCAAGCGGATGTTCGGAGAGGTTCCTTCAGGAGAGGAAGGATTGAGGTACAAAAGGACAGATTGGAGAGACCCAGAGCTTATCCTATTATCAAGGAGACCCCTCGATATGGCAGGCCGGAGATAAAGGTTTGTAGAGACTGTGGTCGATCGCATGAGGGAAGTTGTACTAGGTCGATCCGTGGATGTTTTAGATGTGGTGACATGGGTCACAGAGTGAAGGACTGTCCTCAGCCTCAGATACCACATGCTCCGGAGCCTACTAGATAGTAGCCTCAGAGAGTGAATCCCCAGAGACGAGCCACTGCTGTAGAGAAAGGGAAGAAACCTGTGACACAGGGATGTGTGTTTGCCCTGGATAAGGAAACTGCGGACACTTCAGCAGAAACTATAAGAGGTACACTTTCTGTCTGTAATCATAAGGCTCATGTGTTGATAGACCCAAGATCCACGCATTCATTTATTTCAGATCATTTTGCATGTAGTTTAAATTTGAAGTTTGAACCTCTAGAGTATGTACATGTAAATACCCCTATGCGTGAATCCTAGAGAACTGAGTTAATCTGTAGAGGATGGGAAATAAAGGTGGGAGATAGAGTGATGTTAGCAGATCTAATCATGTTGAATATACATGGGTTTGATGTAATTCTGGGGATGGATTGGTTGGCAACCAATCGAGTGAGTTTAGACGGCTACACTAAGATTGTAACTTTCTCCTTACCTGAACCTTACAGTGTACGGTTGAGATATTGAGGAAATGAATATGTGGAATTCTAGTAAGTAATTTGAGAATTTTAATATTATTTTTGAGAGTATTAAATATGATTGTTCATGTGAAGGTTACGAAACACTCATCTCAGACGATGAGCGGGAACATCCGAGGATTGAGGATATACCTGTGGTGTGTGAATTCCCAAATGTTTTCCCAGATGAGCAGCCAAGTTTGCCACCAGAGAGAGAGAGCTGGAGTTTACCATTGATTTTGTACCAGATACTCAGACGATCTCTAAACCTCCCTACAGGATGGCATTAGTTGAACTTGAGAAATTGAAGAAACAACTACAGGAGTTATTGGATCAAGGGTTCATTAGGCCTAGTGTTTCACCGTGGGGAGCACCGGCTTTATTTGTCAAGAAGAAGGATGGTAGTCTCAGATGATGCGTAGACTACCGGCTGTTGAATAATGCCACAGTGAAGAATAAATACCCACTGCCCAGGATTGATGATCTACTTGATCAACTAAGAGGGGCCTCAGTCTTTTCTAAGATTGATTTGAGATCGGGCTATCACCAATTGAGGATCAAGGAAGAAGATATTCCCAAGACGGCCTTCAGAACAAGGTATGGCCATTATGAATTTCTGGTGATTTCCTTTGGATTGACGAACGCCCCTGCTGCATTTATGAGGTTGATGAACGAAGTGTTCAGTGACTATCTAGATAAATTTGTGATAGTCTTTATTGATGATATCCTAGTATACTCTTGGTCGTATGAGGAGCATGCGCAGCATTTGTGGTTAGTACTTCAGATACTCCGAGATAAGCAATTATATGGAAAGCTTAGTAAGTGTGAGTTTTGGCTGAACCGGATAGCTTTCCTTGGTCATATAGTCTCAGAGGAAGGAGTATCAGTGGATCCAAGTAAAGTAGCAGCTGTGCTTAGTTGGGAGAGACCGATGACAGTTACTGAGGTGCGAAGCTTCCTTGGTTTGGCAGGGTATTACAGAAGATTTGTGGAAGGATTTTCAAGGATTGCCGCTCCTTTGACTAAACTCACGCGTAAGGAGACTCCGTTCATATGGACTGATCAATGTGAGCTCAGTTTTCAGGAGTTAAAAAGGAGATTGACAGCGACACTTGTGTTAACTATTCCTGAGGGATCAAGAGGATTTTCGGTGTATAGTGATGCATCTCATCAAGGATTGGGGTGTGTGCTTATGCAGCACGGAAGAGTGGTCGCATATGGATCGCGACAGTTGAAAGACCATGAGTGGAATTACCCCACGCATGATTTGGAGTTAGCCGCTGTGGTATTTGCTTTGAAGATCTGGCGACACTACTTATATGGGGAAAGATTCCAGATCTTCACTGATCACAAGAGTTTGAGATATCTCTTTGATCAGAAAGAGTTAAACATGAGACAAAAGAGATGGATGGAACTCATTAAGGATTATGACTGTGAGATTCTATATCATCCGGGTAAGGCGAATGTAGTTGCTGATGCCCTGAGCAGGAAGAGTATGATATCTGCTATGATGATCAGGGAATGGGATTTGTTAGAGCAGTTCGTCGAACTTCGGATCAGAGTTAAAGAGGTAGAGACTGGATTTTTGGCTAGCTTGCGGATAGAGCCCAGGATCATGGATCAGATTAGAACTAGGCAGCGTAGTGATCAGACGTTGATAGATATGGTTAGCTAAGCTGAACAGAGTTCGCAGTCGGATCTCACAGTCAGTGAGGATAGATTGTTGAGATTCAGAGGACGGATTTGTGTACCAGACGATGATACCCTAAAGAGACTGATACTGAGGGAATCTCACTGCTCGCGATACACCATGCACCCAAGGAGTACTAAGATGTACCGAGACTTGAGAAAGGTGTATTGGTGGAGTGGTATGAAGCGAGACGTGGCAGAGTATGTGGCCAGGTGTTTGGTATGCCGGCAAGTGAAAGCTGAGCATCGGAAGCCTGGAGGACTACTGCAGCCCTTACCTATACCTACATGGAAATGGGAGCAAGTCACCATGGATTTTATTATGGGTTTACCGAGGACCCGAAGAGGTTGTGATGCGATATGGGTCATTGTGGATAGATTGACAAAGAGTGCCCACTTCCTTGCCATCAAGAGCATAGATACTGTGGATGCCTTAGCTGAGCTGTATGTCAGCGAGATAGCTAGATTACATGGGGCTCCAGTGAGTATTACTTCTGATAGAGATTCCCGGTTTACTTCCAGATTTTGGATCCAATTTCAGGAGTCCATGGGATCTCGATTGAGTTTTAGTACCGCCTATCATCCTCAGACAGATGGTCAGTCAGAGAGGACTATTCAGACCCTGGAGGATATGTTGAGGGCGTGTACGATGGATTTTAAGGGATCATAGGATGATCACCTGCCCCTAGCAGAGTTTGCGTACAATAACAGCTATCATGCAAGAATTGGAATGGCACCCTTTGAGGCTCTATATGGTAGGAGGTGTAGATCCCCTGTAGCTTGGGAAGAAGTCGGTGACAGAAAGATAAATGCTCCCGAGCTTGTTGAGCAAGCTGTACAGAGTGTGAAACTCATATGTGAGAGGCTGCGGGCTGCACAGAGTAGACAGAAAAGCTACGCGGATGTGTGTAGATGGCCACTCGAGTTTGATGTTAGTGATGCAGTATTTCTGAAAGTATCTCCGAGTAAGGGTATCGTGCGATTTGGGAAGAAAGGAAAATTGAGTCCTCGATACATAGGATCATTCGAGATTCTTGAGAGAGTGGGAGAGGTAGCCTACAGATTGGCATTACCCCCACAGATGTCCGAAATACACAACGTCTTTCATGTATCTATGTTGAGGAAGTACCACCCAGGCCCTTCTCATGTTATAGAGTATGACGAGATGGACATACAGGAAGACATGAGCTACACTGAGGAACCCGTCTGGATTCTCGATAGAAAAGAGAAGGTACTGAGAACCAAGAGCATCCCATTAGTGAAAGTTTTGTGGAAACATCACTCAAGGGAAGAGGCAACGTGGGAACTAGAGAACCTCATGAAGGATAAATACCCCCATCTCTTTGACTAGTTGAGTTGAATTTGGAGGACCAAATTCTTTTAAGGTGGGAAGGATGTGAGATCTGAGGATTTCAAACATATTTTAATTATGTAATATGAACTTGAAGTATAATTTATTGAGCTAAGTGAATTGGGGAATGATAATTGGAGATTTATATGTTAAGTGTTTAAAATAAGTATGAAGTTATGAGGACAGATCGATCTGGGAGAAGGAGAGATCGATCTGGTGAGTTAAAAATGACAAGGAAGGAGGAATTTAAGGAGCAAATCGATCTCCAATGGAAGAGGATCGATCTCTTTATGATTCTGTTTGAGAGAAGATCGATCTCATGAGGAAGAGATCGATCTCTAAATGTTTCTGTTTGGGAGAAGATCGATCTCCCCAAGGTGCAGATTGATCTCATAAAGCCATAAAGAGATCGATCTCACCCCTCGACAGATCGATCTCCTAGGCATAAATTGCCCCAAATCGTCCCCAAATTCAAATGCAGATCGATCTCATCAAGAGCCAGATCGATCTCCTACCCTCAGTCTATATAAGGAATCCCTACTTTCTCCTGCAATTTCACTTTCTCTCTCTTCCAACCCCCATTTTTCACCGAGCCCTAGCTTTCTCACTCATCCAAAGCACCCATTTCCGTCCAAATCAGAAGTTGTGACAAGAAGGAAAGTTGTTCCTCACCCAAGGGAGAACAACATACTTGGAAATCGAAAAACGGATCGAATCGAGGCAAGAGATAAGCTCTCCACAAGTTTTGGGTAATTTCTAAACTTCGATCCTTATATTAGAGATGATTTTGGTGATGATAGTTGTTGGCATTGTGTTGAAATAGCTGAAAAATGATTAAGGATTGATGAAATTACAATGTAGTTGGAGTGATGATGATATTTAGCAACTTGGTAAATTTAGGAATTTTGAGCTATAAATGGAGATTTAGACAATGTGGTGTATTAGCATAGATATTATGGCATAGGAAATATAGAATGTTGAGGTGTTGTGAGCGAGATTGTGGTTTGTGATGGAGTTATGAGAATTGAGAAATTTGAGGAGTTATGAGCAATTATGCTCGATTTTGAGAATTGAGGTTGATGTGATAATGAGTATTGATGTTTTAACATCGTTTGGACAGCTCGGGAGTTCCAGAGTGGAATGCGAGGCTAGTCCGTGATACGGGGGAAACGATTGCACTATAGGAGGTGCAAAGAGGTAAGGGAAAACTAAACCATTTGTGTATGTGTTTTGATGAATTGTTGTAGCATGAACCATGATTTGAGAATACAAGCATGTTTGGTGTTGTGTTGTGATATAATTGCACACGATTTTTATAGCCGATTGGAGCCCATTATTTTATGAGTTTATAAGCTGAGTGTGAAATTGCTTTATAAACCTTTGAGTTGCGTGAAAAGTAAATTGGGCTCTACGTTAAGGCGATATTGAGATTTAAGAAAATGTGTGCGTGTTTTGCCAGTTGGAACTCGATTTTAACATGTTTTGTGTTGAATACACAAATGTTTTAAATGAGTTTTACGAGAGAAAACCATTATGAGTTCTACGTGAAGGCATAACCTTTTATAAGATAATGGCTAATGATTGAGACTTAGGCGTGTCATGTTGAATACACATCGGGCCTTGCTCTGGTAGCATGTAAGACCGATATAGTGGGACGCCTGGGAACCGACCTAGGGACCACAGGCCTTGTTCTGGTAACATGTAAGTCCGATTATTCCTCCGCTTTGGTAGCGTTGGGAGGCCTTGCTCTTATTACATGTAAGTCCGATATTCCTCCGTTTTGGTAACGAGAGATGCCTCCATTTTAGTAACGAGAGATGCCTCCGTTTTGGTAACGTGAGATGACCCCCGTTCTGGTAACGCTGGGTGGCCTTGCTTTGGTAGCATGTAAGACCGAGAGAGTGGGCCGCCTGGGAACCGACCCAGGGACCATATGATAGTGTGCATGAGGCTAGGCATTACTCTGGTAGCATGTAAGGCCGGGCCTTGTTCTGGTAACATATAAGTCCAATATACCATGCATACGACCATATTGTCGACGTTCCCTCTATGCGAGGATGCCTGGGATGCGCACCCAGAGGAGATTACATATTTGATGTGCCATGACGAGTTTTAATTGAGTTTTATTGCCTAGTCTCGTTTTACACATGAGTTGTGTTTTGTGACCTTGTCACGTGCTATTTACTGAGGTGATTTTTATCACGTATTTTGAGAACAGCCATTATCGCATATATTTACACATGCTTGTGAGTGCTCGATATTGAGCCTTTTTACCTTCATGTTTTCACATGATTTATGAGTTATGAGATGATGATGTTTTGAGAATCTTTCATGCTACGATTTCAAATGACCTTCATAAACAAATACATATTTGTGATGTGTGATATGGTTTATATAACTGAGTTCCCTTACCCCCCTTACTGAGCGATTTGGAAGCTCACCCTGTTTTCTCTTCCCCCCAGATCGCTTCAAGTGAAGTGAGTTCCCTGCGACGTACGGGTTAGAGGCTAGTGGAGGACTTGAGCTCTAGGCCGTATTTTGTGTACTGAGGTAGATATTTACTATTCATGTGCCCAGACTAGAGTTATATTTACAGACACTTATTATACAGTGATGTACGGGATGTATTAGGATTAATTAACTTGGAATTGAGTAATGTATATAATACAATATATACTATATTATGATGAGATCCTGAGGCATGATAATTATGATGATGTATGACACTGCATAGGAATGCACCCTTAATTGCGAATTAATGAGTAAAAAATTTTAAATTAGCCCTATTTTTCGCGCTTCCAGGGCGTTACATCATATCACACCACATCTCAAACGCACGTGTGAGCCTATTTAATCGGTACGACCTCTTGTCTACCCGAAGCTCCTAACACGGCTAATTAATCATGTCAAAACAATGCACGTGTGAGCCTATTTAATCGATGTGACACCCAGTCTACTTGAAGCTCCAAACACGACAACATACAAGGTGGGCATCCAATACGAGACAAACTCGAAGCACAATGCCAAAACAATTATGAATTCCATGTGAAAACTAGTGCCTCTTGCACTCATGTGTATAAAACACGTCAAATCTCGTGCGAGTCATACTCTAGCACGCTTTCATACTCACGAAATCATGTAGGTGGCTCAAAACTTGCAAAGTATAGTTAACAAAACCAAAACACACTCATTTCTTTTGCAAATCATTTCAATGTTAGCCAACCTACCAATCATTTGCTAAAAAGTAATAAAACATGATTTTCAAAGCAATATGCTTTTGTTTTCATGCACATTTTATCAAACTCTCAACTTTTGCCCTTCGATCACCCAACATCATTTCCTAATGTCTCATGCATTCTAGCAAAGCATTTAATGCGCCCAAGTTGCGCACAGATATCTCTAAGAGTTCACACAATTCCCTTACCTCGATTTACTTGGTGTGACTCCTTTCCTTTTAGCTTCTCACGCTCATGGCTCAACTCGCCTCGGTGTATCCTCGGAAGCTGCGATTCATTCATTAAATCAATTGAGTTAATGTATTTAACCCATAATTGACCTCACTAGTCAATATTATTCACTTATGCATTTTACAAATGCCTTAATCCACATTTTACCTCTTTTAGGTAAATCTCACAATTTATCCACTAACCACATCTTAAAATCATACCACAACACTATTAATAACTTCTACATATCTCATTCATCATTAATCTCCATACATTCTACTTTCTCACTCTAGACCATTTCTAGGTCATAATCATTCCAATGCATTTTAGATAGTTTCTAACCATCCATACTCATGCCAAACAACTCCAAAATCAAATATATAGACAATGTACCATAGTTGGAGTGTTAGAATCTTACCAAATTTGATTTCTCTTCTTGCTCCAAATGGCAATGCCCTTAACTCTTCCAATACCAACAATGGGAAAATGCCTTCCAACTATGTTGTTCTTCTCTTCGATAGGAACAACTTTGCCTCTAATGGTCTCTCTTCAAATCTTACTGAAAATGGCTGATTTTAGAGAGAGAAAGTTAGGTTTTTGGGTTGAAAGTGGAAGGTTAGTGTTTTTCCCAAAATTTTCTGATTTTCAGCACTCCTTTTATAGAAATAGCTTGAGGAGATCGATCTGGTCCAAGAGGAGATCGATCTGGTCCCTTTAAATCCCTTTTTTTTCAAGGCATCTTAAGCATGAGATTGATCTGTCGAAGCATGAGATCGATCTGCTCCCAAACAGAGAGCTAAGGAGATCGATCTGGGTGCTTGAGGATCGATCTTTTCACTATAGGATGCTTAGGAGATCGATCTGGCTCCATTGGAGATCGATCTGCTCCACTCCATTGCCCAAATAAGAGCATTCTGGCTCTTCCAGATCGATCTCTCATCCTATGAGATCGATCTGCCCTTCACAATTTCCAGATTTTCTGCAGTTCTTCTGTAGCAACACCTACCAAACTTCATACATTTTGTTGCCATGATCATTTTCTCATCCAATCATCTTTGAGGCTTGACAATGACATCCATCCACACTTCATACACATTAAAACTTGTGTAGAATCTTTGTATGACCAATGGTACTTAATATAAACAAAACTATAAGTGCACAACTTATGCAATTCTACTTCCATTTTACCAAACTACTTATAATCCATTCTACACACATTCTCCACATGTTTAAGTCCATTTCTTCACATTCATACATAATGTAACTTGTATGTACAATTACCACTCTCATTACAAGTGTGTACATTAACTTATGGACTTACATCACATATACTTCACTTATGAATTCATAGTACAACTCTATTTACATTTCTGTGTACATATATACCATTATACATATACGGGGTCTCACATTATATTAGTGTTTTAGTTACTTTAAAGAGTAGTTTAATTAGTTTTAGTAGTCATTTAGGGTTTTGATTAGTAATGGGGTTTTCATTTTAGGGTATTTTAGCGTTATGATTTAAAATTAGGTTTTTTATTTTATTAGGCATTAGTTTAGGTTATTTTATATTTTTATTTCACTATAGTAGATACATACATTTTTCATTTCATATTAAGATTTTCTAGATTTATTTTTATTAATTGCCTTTTATGTCCATATTTCTTATACTTGCATTGTAGCCCACTTTCATTATTGATTTTAATTTTAATATTTTTCTTTTATAGTTGCTTTCTTATATTGCTTGGAGTTATGTAAATATTTCTGCTTTATTTTATTTTCATTGTTATTTACTTTTAATTTCTATTATATAAGCCTTGTAGATCAAACTTAAAAATCATTCATAATTGGATAGGATATATTTAAGGTAAGATTAACTGATATTTAATTAAGCTTAGTATCTTGTCTGTGAAATGATAATCTAGGACTCAAATCTCTTTATTACTTATGCAACATGTGCACTTGTGGTTTAGACATCTAAGACGCATCATATAAGCACATTTAGAGATGGAATCACATCACTAAAGGTCTTTAGTGACGAAATTCCTATTCTTTTAATAAAAATACAAAAAACTTTTAAAGATTTAATTTCATCACTAAAGGGCTTTACCGATGGAATTACTAGTTTTTTATTTGATTTTTATTAAAAATAAAAAAAATTAGAGAAGGAATTCTATTGCTAAAGGTTTTTAGCGACAGAATTCTTTAGAAACAAAATTCCTATTTTTTATTCAATTTTTCTAAAATTGAAAAACCTTTAAAGCAGAATTTCATCGCTAAAGGCCTTTAGTGTAAAATCCTGACTTTCCCCATTGTAAAAGCCCTAAAGTTATGTTGCACAAGTTGATTCTGTTAAATATTGTATGGGTGTTATAAGATGATGTGATAGATCATACATTGTTAGACTATGGAAAATAACATGTATATGGATCTTACAAGTCTTTGGTTAAATTCCAAGAGTCAAGGATGTATTATAAATCTATGTTTTATGATATTAAAGTTAAAAGGAAGTATGTATGTATGTATGTATGTATGTATGTATGTATGTATATATGTATGTATGTATGTATGTAATTTGGATCATATGATGTAGTGGATGTGCTTGATATGTGTATATTAATTTATTACGAAATGAGTTTTGAGATTTTAAAGGATTGGTTAAAGTTTAGGAGATTAAGTTGGGCGTTTTTAGAGTTTGAACATCAAAATAATGATGTTTCAGGTCAATGGATCGATCCTTTATTGTAGAAGGACCGATCCACAATTTATAAAAGCTAAAAATGAATAGTAAAAGAGCAGGGGACCGATCCCCTAAGACAAGGGACCGATCCCTTTAGAAATAGAATGCAAAAATGAATAGTATTGTCATAAAAGGATCGATCTCTTCGAGATAGAATGTGTCCCGAGATCAATTTTTAAGGGAGAGGACCGATCTCCTAGTGTCTTGAAGCTTTAAAAAGTGTTTTAAAAACACAAAAAATTTAGAGGGAAAAAAGGGAAAGTCGAGAGAGAAGAGAAAAAGAGAGAAAGAGAGAAAAATGGAAAAGAAAGGGAAAAAGAAAGAATAAAAGCAACGAAAACTCTACCCAATCCCATCCCCTACCCCTATTTCTCCACCAATCTACATTCTAGAATGAGAGTGAAGTGAGAAAAAGGGAAAGAGATGAAGAAGAAAAAGGGTTTTTGGCTCCGAAAAGGGGGCAAACAAAGTAAGAAGTTTTAATGGTTGTTTTGAATTGGTGGGTAAGCTTATTTATGATCACTGATTTTTGTACGATGAGAATTTATGGTTTAAATGTGGTTGATTGGTCTAGAAGCTTAGAGAGAGATAAAACCTAGGGTTTCTCTCTACAAGATATGATTTCATAAAATCCTAAAATTAATATATGTTGTGATTTATGGTTTATTATGTTTAGTTGCTTAAGCAAATTTTGGATATAAAATTTATGGAATGATGATTTAGAGTTTAAAGTTGATGAAATTGGGGTTTTATGTATGAATGATTGGAATGATGTATTCTCACGACCACCCGTGACTTACCAAAATTCACTACAATTTTTTTGCATTTTACTTACCTTTCCTTCTGTCACAATTCAATCACCAAACCGTTAGGCTGTGATTCAATATTTGTCACCTCAACCACATTCATTTCATAACATGCATACATGTCAATACAATTATACATTGACTGAAGTACTCTCTTCTTAAAAGTAAACTTACATAAATTAATACAAATACTGGTACATATACACCCCTGACCGTGCATTCGTTTATATAACTATGCTTTTACATTGTTCAGTATAAAACGGTTTAAATGTGTATACCTCTCGTATGATGGGTATGCAGCGGATAAAGGAATACCAGTCCTCTCAATTACTGTGAATGCTCTGTAGAGAGGAGGAAATAGAAAAGGGGGTGAGCTCACAGCTCAGTAAGGAAATAAGGTAAGGAAGTAGCTAACCACACTATCTACAAAATATAATGCTCATGCCTTGAAATCATTTCCTTTTCGAATTACATCTAAAGCATGTATCTTTCTTGAAACATTTATGTGATATATATATATATATACACAAATCGTCAGTATCAACTGAAAACATGCTGGTTTAATAACCTTAGCAATATATGGAAAACATTGCATATTCATGCAATTACTGTAATTCACATTTCATTATGCCATGATTAAATCAAAACAAAGATGGCATATCACCATGTAAAAACATGGAAATCCAGGCCTCACCCATCCCTCGGGTTACCCTTTTACAATTCACAAAGTCACATGTCCAATT
This sequence comes from Firmiana major, assembly GCA_033439115.1. NCBI lineage: Eukaryota > Viridiplantae > Streptophyta > Magnoliopsida > Malvales > Malvaceae > Firmiana > Firmiana major. The sequence continues at coordinate 31,266,591 of CM065896.1, read as the reverse complement.
TATAAAATCATGTGATAATTCAAACAAAAAATCTCAAGTGAGTGAAACGAAGTGAGACGAGATAGGCGACTACATGTTTAAAGATTATGATCATATCTCATTTTTTCGTGATCCCAGGCTACATAGTACTCGATGTACGAGGCCTCACATGTCACGACCCATTTTATCCTCTTATTACCAAAAATCACTATAAATTTTTTGAGTTTTTCGTTCCTTACCCGGTCGTGAACAAGTCATCACCACATAGTTGGGCTGTGAAAAAATATTAATCCACTCTTAACATTCAATCCAAGTTGATAAAAGCGATGTCATACATTTGAAGTTAAATCGTTTACTTATACAGAACATGTTTACAAACATCTACATCCCCCATAATTACAATTCAAATGACTACTGTGCTCTTACAATTGTTTAGATACAAAAAGAATCTTCATGTGTATACCTCTTAACGATGGATGGTAGCGGATATCCAAAATACAACGCCTCAGTCCTCACTGGGCTGCTATGTGCGCTCTGTAGAGGGGGAAAGTAGAGAGGGATGAGAAACCACACGCTCAGTAAGGCAATAATGCAAGCATGGTAGATAACTACACTATCTACATGCTGATAGTGTTATGCATAAATCATTAAAATCAGAGCATAAGGAAAACATAGCTATGCCATATGCATATACATATATGATGTATTTAAATCATGGAAATTGGCATATAAAACTTGGTAAAGTCATCATGTACAAATCATCTCATGCTCATCAATCGTCAAATCTCATAGAAAAAGGTAGTTCAATTTGAAACATCCTTTTTTGATTTACCTCATTCTCAATACATCAAAATCTCATCGAAATCATTTCACAATCACAAACATCATTATCCTTTCTTAATCAAAAACCCATAAGGCTCGACCTCTCCATCGGGTCTACCCTGGACAATCAAAATCACACTCAAGTATTAAAACATGTGGTTCTATGTAAATCAAGTCACACAGTTCACTATATCTCGTCTGACTATGTTGGCCAACTATGTCATAAATCATCCTAGACCACATGGATCCCGATGTGCGGGGTATCATGCTGGAATGAAGGTGGGTTAGTTCTTTGCCAGACTTTCTCATCAGTATCTCAACCACGCGGTACATCGTACTTCATGTGATATACACGGTACATCATACTCCGCAGACCCATAACATGGTTGGGGGTGCCTGTAGTAGGTTATATCTACCCCATACCAAGTGAAACCTCTAGTCTCATGTGCACGTGGGAGTACTCTTAATACCAGCTCCTAGCCCCTCATGGCCTTGCTCGCCCATTTTTAGGTTTCCTGATTCAGGTCCTAGCCCCTCACCCTCACCCCACTTAAGAGGTTTGTTAGGCCTGTTGGGTTCCCTGAATGGATTAGTATCAGGTCCTAGCCCCTTACCCTCACCCCACTCAAGAGGTCTGTTAAGCCTGTTGGGTTCCCTGAACACCAACCTATATTACCCTCACCACAACATCATACATACCACAGTGTGAAAAACTTACGCGAGCTACGTTCTAGCGCCAATTCATGAATCATAAGCAATGATCTAGTACGACATTTATGCATAAAACATGAAGAAACCCACATACGAGCATAGCTCAAGTACGGTTATATGCATAAGAAATCCACTCGAAATCTACGTATGAGCAAAAACTCCAGTACGGTTTATAAAACATTACCACAATTCAAATTAAGGTGCGAGCTAAGCTCCAGCACGTTTCAAACATGGGAAAACATCAATATCTAGTGCGAGCTAGGCTCCAGCACGGTTTAATTCACATAAACATGATAGGCGGCTCATAAACATTCAAAAACCGATCTCAAAACACATTTAACACCTCACATATGCTATCACACAACATCATTCAAACACTATGTAAGACCCGATTTTATTTAAGACAAGAAATGAGAAAAGATCAAATGAAGGATTGAAATGAAATTCCTGAACACGTGTAAGGGTAAAACGGTCAAAAAATCAAAATTCGGTATTTATCATGATAAGAAAATTTCATTAAAAATAATGGATTTGAGAAATCTTGATCAATAACGAAGAAATAATTAAATTTCGAGTCCAATTGATCAAGATATGAATTTATTGGAATCAATCGAAATTAATCAAAATTTTCACCTCGGGAAATTATCCCGAAAATATTCGAAAAATTATCCCGAAAGACGAAATAAGACCGATAAATTCATTTAGCGATTAAATGAATAGAATATATTTTTGTAAGATATTTTGGATTTTAATTGAATAAAATAATGATTCAATAATATTAAAAATAAATTATAAATAAATAAATAAATAAATAAATAAAAGACTAAAAATCGCGAAACTGGGAAGCCGAAAACCGAGGGAAAACGAATTCCCTCACCGGCGAGCCACTGGTGGCCAGGAACCCCAGGCGAGGGCCTATCAGTCCCGGATTTTTTGTAGCTTATTCCTTATGATTCCTATGTGTATGAACACTATGTAATTATAGTTGAATCATAAGAAGAGTATTTACTAGACTTAAAGTGTTAGTGAAATGATTTAACACTCAAAAGCTACATAAAAAGCCTAATGTGGACTATAAGCGTCACAGGCTAAACCGAGTGAATCTAAATCATCCTGACTGAAAATAAGAACTTAAAATGAGAGAGCATAGAGAGCTCATAAAGGAAAGTCAGCTTGATTTAGTCCCGAACATAGAAAATAAGAGTAAAAGCTAAAAAGGGTAAAATAGACCTTTTTGGAGAGAAAAGATGTTTCAGGTATAATTATCCAATGGGAACGGTTGAAAACATAAAGACGAGAGTGAAAGACATAAGATATGTCACTTTCGAAATTTTGAGAAAAAGTCAACTTGGTCAATGGTTAAGGAAAAAGTCAACTATAGTTGAGAAAGTGGACTTTTACCATAGTTGACTAATCATGGTTAAAAATTTACCTAAGTGTGGAGAAAATTTTGGAGAAAAATATTCTTGGCCAGAATACAAGATAATCATCCCCAGAAGTAAGGAAAATTTATTCGTAAGGATTCTGAAATAAATTTAATGGTTAAAAACGTAATGGGCCTAAGGTGAAAATTTTAAAGCCCATTAAGGTATACTAAACGTATATTGAAATTCTTAGGTCCTTTAGACCGAATTGTTGGACCAATTGATTGGCCAAATTTTGAGACAATTAAAGGCCCAAGACATAGTAAAAATTTCAGCCCAAAAGCCCATTAAGAAAGCCCAAACCTAGAAGCCCAAATGGAAAGCCCGTGAGATAAATATCTAACCATAGTTAAAGCTAACCATGACTCATAAGGTGACTCATAAGGTGACTCATTAGGTGACTCATGGCTAAGGCTTGGAAAGTCAAGCTTAATGGCTGAAAAGTAAAGCTTAATGGCTAAGTATATGACTTATAAATTCAGCCACACCATTATCATCTTCATCACACCAAATTCGGCTAGAAGAAGAAACCATTGAAACATATTATCCAAGCTTTCTCTCACTAGGAATTAGGCATATTTGGAACTTGCATCCTTCATAGAAGTTGTTCCAATTGAAAGGAGAGTGACATATGTTGGAATTGGCTATCAAGGAGCCATAGAGTGCAAACCGAGAGCCTTCAAAGATTCTGCCAAAGGATGAACACAACAATTGGTATATTTTCTAATTTACAATTTCATATATGTTAATGTATGAATGATTTTAAGTATATTGGTGTATGTTTTAATCATTGAAACATATTAAATCACCATGATGTTGGTTAGGCCGAGAGTGAGCAATGGGATATTGATTTATATCCATATGATTTTAAGGCAAAAATGGATTAATATACATGTGTTAATAATTATGGTGTAATTAGAATTAATCAGTTGATTAATTAATACATGTAATTAGTTGGCAATCAAGGTGTTTAATAAAATGCATAAATGAACTATGTGAGGTTTAGGAATGTTGCCAACCAAGTGTTTGTGAAAATACCTAAGTGAATTGACTAAGAAATAGGCATGGATGGCATGCCATGGCATAACCGATGGCATGGATAGCTCTCGGCCATGGCATGTGGCCGAGAGGCCCAATGTGATGTAATGGGTCTAGGACAAGCCCAATAAGAGTTGGTGGGCCCCACAAGCCCAATAGGCCCAACAAAAATGAATAGTAAAATGAAAATGGGCTTAAGGCATAGTTAGGCCCATTAAGGATTATTAAGGCCTATTAAGGGAAATATACTGTATTTAATGTGAAATACAGTAGGAAAAAGTGTAATTAACCTGATAAATGGTTATATGCAGCTCCAGAGAGTATTGGAGGAGCAAATCGAACTGCTGAAACCAGCAGCGTAGAGAAAGTGAAATTTCTCGAGTGATTGCAGGTAAGAGATTTTTGTGAGTAGTTAGAGATACCTGCACGTATTTTTGTCTGCTTTTACATTCACTTAAAAACTCTGAGGGTCAGAGAAAGTGAATAATAATTATTGTGACCTGATAGTGTAAATTACGATTTTACCCCTAGTTAGTCAAAAAGTCAACTTTTGTGAAAAGTTGCAAAAAGCATGGAAACCACTATTTTGAGTGTTTAACTGCTATTTAACAGGAGATTAAATAGATGGGCTAATGATTTTAAGGTTGATATGAAATAAGCACCCTTTATAGTGCTGATTTTGATGTTTTGTAAATCATCCCTTTTTAAAGAGCCATCTATCATATTTTGTGAGAATGAATCGTGCTGGAGCACAGCTCGCACTGGATTTCATATATTTTCCACATACATTAGTGCTGGATTTTGATTCGCACTAGATTTCCATGACATGCATGATAGAGTACTGGCGTTATTACTCGTACTCAGTTTTATATGATATATGCATGACAGAGTGCTGGAGCGATTAGCTCGTACTCGAGTTTTACATGAGATGCATGACATCGTGCTAGAGCTTAGCTCGCACAAGTTTTCAAACTGTGGTACGTATGATACCGTGGAGGATGGTAAGATCCTCAAGCCCAACTTCCTTAAGCCAGAGAGAGCGGGGAGGCTCTGTTCGGTAGGGAGGCTCTCTTACGGTAAGATCCTTAATCCCAACATCCTTAAGCCAGAGAGAGCGGGCAGGCTCTGTTTGGTAAGGAGGTTCTCTTACGGTAAGATCCTTAAGCCCAACATCCTTAAGCCAGAGTGGGCGGGGAGGCTCTTTTCGACGGGGAGGCTCTCTTACATAGTCCAGGATACTATTTGCATTTCACCATAGAGTCTCACATGATATCATATTGATTGACTGATTTAAATTGCGGACAGACCTGAGGGATGGGTCGGACTCCGATTTTGTGATGTGAATGATTTAAATGCCATATTTATTGTGATTTAAATATACATGGCATGATTTATCCAAAGGCATGATTTATATAAAGATGCATTGTTTTGCACTACATGCTTACATTTGAGAAAGAAAGCATGATTTTTGTACATGGGATTTAATCTGTACAAGTATACTTATGTATATATTTAAAGATATGCTTTTAAAGTGAGTTAAGGAAATAATGTTTTCAAGGCATAGCATTATTTTGAGTAGATAGTGTAGATATCTACTTGCTTGCCTGATTTCCTTACTGAGCACGTGTGAGACCCCGTATATGTATAGCTAGGTATATAGGAACATGGGAATGTAAATAAAATCATAAGTATGATGATACATTGTAATGTGAAGTATATGCAATGTAAGTTCATAAGATTATGTACGCACTTGTAATAAGAATTGTGATTATACGTACAAGTTGCATTACACATGAGTAGGAGGAAATAAACTTGAACACGAGAAGAATGTGATCGAGATGGAATATGAGTAGTATAGTAAAATGGAAGGAAAGATTTACATAAGTGTATATTTCCATTCGAGTAATATCGTGTATATTTGGTTATACAAAGATTTTCCACAAGTTTGAAAATACATTAAGTGGGATGGGATGACATTTTTGAGTCTCAAGGAGCAATGAATGAGGAAAGGACTATGAGGGTAAATTGAGGAAGTCTTGAAGGGAGTTGTTGCAGAAAAACTGCAGGAAATCTGGAATTTTTGAAGGCCAGATCGATCTCATAGGATGAGAGATCGATCTGGGAGAGCCAGAATGCTCTTATGTGAGTAATGGAAGGGAACAGATCGATCTCCAAAGGAAGCAGATCGATCTCTTTAGCTCTCGGGTTGGAAGCAGATCGATCTCCCCTAAGACCAGATCGATCTCCTTAAGCTTCTGTTCGACAGCAGATCGATCTCCAGTCTCGACAGATCGATCTCCTGCCTTTAAAATGTCTTAGAAAAGAGGGATTTTAGGGGACCAGATCGATCTCCACCCAAGGGAGATCGATCTCATCAAGTCAAAACTATAAATAGGAGCAGTTGGATCTGCAGAATTTCGGGATAAACCATTTCCTCTCGCTTCAACTCAAAGAAAACTAGCTTTCTCACTCCTAAATCCAGCCATTTTCAGTGAGATTTAAGGAGAGTCTATTAGAGACAAAGTTGTTCACAACAAAAAGAAGAACAACATAGTCTAGAGGCTTTTCCCTATTTGATGGATTGAAGAAATAAAGGGCAATCCTAATTGGAGCAAGAGGAAATCCAATGAGGTAAGTTCTAATGCACAAATCCAAGTACATTGGTTTAGTTAATGCTTATAAAGATATTTGGGTGTGCATATTGTGGATAGAACTACCTAGAATGGTATGAAATGAATATAACTTAGAAATAGTCTAGTGTGAGAAAGAGGAATGTTGAGGTGTTAATGATGAATGAGATATCTTGAGTGGAGGAACATGTTGTGAGAATGATTTGGACATGTTGATATTGGGATAAGATTGTGAGATTTACCACAAAGGGTAAAATATGTATTTAAGGCATTGGATAAATGATTAGTTGGGTAAGAGTTAGAAACGTTAACTCGAGTGTTTGATGGATGAATTTCAGTTTCGGATGATACGCCGGAGCAAGTCGAGATGAGAACGCGAGAAGCATAAAGGCGGATAGTTGCACACAAGTAAAGCGAGGTAAGGGACTGTGTGTTAGCTATAGAGATGTTTGTACGTATTTTACGGCAATTTCGTAGATATATGCTAGTACGATATTATAATTCTATGAAATGATATGGAAGCATGAAAAGCAAGAGGGTGTATATATGTATTGAGAAATGGGACGGGGTAAGGAAATAGTATGATATGCATGTTTTCAATGTTTTTCTCTATTATAAATTAATCTTGAGGATTGAGAAACGTTGATGATAGGTTGGCTAATTTTACATGTTTTAGCATGAAGAGGCATGCTGTATGAATGAACATGTTTTGAATTTTAAAAAGAGAAAATAGCCATCTATCAATTTTGAGATGTGATTTGGTGTTGAAGCGCTAGCTTACACCTGTTTTAATGCCTTGATGTACCGTGTTGGAGTTTTAACTCGCACGAGGGTTTTGAGAAAGTGCGAGAACTATGCTCGCACCTGTTTTGTTGAGTTGAGGTAAACCTGGGGGTCTGGGACCCAAGGGGATGCCAGCCGACGGCCATTTGAACGGGCTGGGCCTTAACGATAGATCGTACCACGCTGGAGCTTTGCGTTGATTGTGTGTCACGCTGCTTGCTCGCCTGGTATATGAGACATGGTTTAGAATAGAAAGTCCATCGGAGTTGGAGTATGGACTTGGGTCCACGGTCGTACGTAGAATAGTATAGTCACCCGTTGGTATACTATGTACCGTGCTGGGTGCACGTGAGTTCGAGTATCGCGTAGATGACACCCGACGTATCTTCACCGTGAGTATACGAGGAGATGAGGTGGATTGAGATGAGCCGGAGGGTAGGACTGACCCATCCACCTTCAGGCGAAGTGATACCCTATGCACACCTGATCAGTGAGGCCTGGGATCACTGACTATGGCCATATGTCGTGGATACTTGATTGCCGAAAATTCCATGCCTGTCTCAGAGATTTGAGAAACAGAGATAATCTCAAAAAAGAAAGAGAATTGCGAAAAGAATGATTTGAGAAGTGAAAGAGATTTCGTGTTTTTGATAAACCTCTCATTTCACATTTGTGCCGTGAGGGCACTATTTATGAGCATGTTTTAAATGGAAGTTTGACATCTGATTTACACGAAAATGCTATTGAGAAATATGTGTTTAAATGCATTGTTCGTATGATATTTCCATTTATAACGAAAACATGGTTTTGGTTTATGCATGCATGGGTTATGTAGGTAGTATGATATCTACCTGCTAGCAGACATTTCCTTACTGAGCTGTGGTTTGCTCATCCCACTATTTTCCCCCTCCAGGTACGAGAAGTAAGAGAGCGGTGATCTCTAGATCTTTTGTGTTGAACAGCTCCCACAATCCGCAAAGGTATAAGATTCGTATACACGAGTATTTTGTATCTAATATATTGTATCGCACAGTTATATCTTGGAATTGTAAACAGTATTATGGGGATGAAATGTAAGCACATGGTATTTATACAATTAATTTTGTGTATCTACACACACCTGGGAGTGTGAATTAAAGCTTTAAATATTCCGCTGTTAATGAATGAATTTTTAGTAATTGCATCTTCTCACAGCCCAACCGTAGTAGAGAATGTATGGATAGAAGGGTTCACAAAAGCGGGGTATGACAGGTTTGGTATCAGAGCTTGGTTGGTCTGATGTGAGTTGATGCTTAGGACTAAGAAAACATACATCCCCAAGTTACTGTGCGATATTTAGATACGAATGTGTGTACGAAGCTGGTAGTAAGTTAAATGTTTGTTATAACGCAGGAAAGTTATCAGGCTAGTGAGTTATGCCTGAGAGACACCGCAAGAGGGGAGAGAGCTCGAGGGCAAAATGACAGGATTGAGGGGACAGTAGATCATACTCTAGTCATGAGCCCCAGGAACAGATAGAGGCTTCTGATCCTCGAATAACTCGATTGGAGGAAGACATGCGCACGATGATGACCATGATGGGTCAGATCATGGCTAGGTTTGAGGGTACACCTGGTACAGCTGGACAGGCTGCACCGAATCCCCCAGCAGCTGCACCTGAACCTGAGAATGTTGCACCTGCGCAAGCTGAATCGGTTAGGCCACGGGAACCTCATATTCGACTGGTACCTCCTCCGGTAGCCCCACATCAGCATGATGACGATTTGGGGTATGGATATGATTGTGATATGGAAAGATTGAGGCATTTTATGGACTTTAAGCCTCCTTCGTTTAGCGGGGTAAAGGATCCGGCAGTGGCTGAGGACTGGATCAGTCAAATGGAGAAGTTATTCGACTTCTGCAGATGTTCAGCTACGGAGAGAGTAGCGTTTGCGGCCTTTGTATTGAGAGGCGAGGCAGAGCACTAGTGGAAGTCCACTAGGCCGATGTTAAGAGCTCAAGGAACGGTTATCACTTGGGATATGTTCTTGGACATTTTCAGAGAGCAATACATCCCATATACTGCTCGACGGAGACTACAGATGGAATTTCTGAATCTGACTCAAGGGAATCGAACAGTTGATGAGTACGAGTCACAATTCACTTCACTGGGTAGATACGATCCGGACTCGATCAGGAGCGAGGCTATTAGAGTCCGTAGATTTGTAGATGGACTGAGGCCTTCGATCAGAGCGAAGTTGGCCCCATTTGATGTCGCTACATATAGAGAGGCTGTGCGACGGGCCCAGTTATGTGAGCAAGATTATGACTTGCAGATTTTTGAGTTTAGTTGGGGTAAGGACAAGGGATCGAGGAAGCTGGGAGATGGCAAGAGTGCCAAATTTGGTCGAAAATTCATGAGTAAACGTCGGAGAGAGGTAGATGAGTTCCAGAAAAAGGTTGTTAGACCTTTTATGCCTCCGACTCAGACACCAGCCAGGGGTATAGTGATTGGTGGACCCCGATCGACTACAGATCAGTGTAGGTTATGCGGTCGATACCATGGTGGTAGGCCATGTCATCTTCAGGGTACCCGATGCTTCAGATGTGGTAAATTTGGACATTATGCCAGAGAGTGCCCGGAGATAGTTGAGGCAGTTCCCAGAGGGGTAAAGAGCCAGAGAGGGTTCCTACTGTTGCACCTCCTGCAAGAAAGAAAGCCTCGGCTGAAGAAAAAGGAAAACAAGTTGTGGGTCAAGGCAGGGTGTATGCGATAGACCAGGCATCGGCTGATACCTCTTCTGAAGTGATAAAAGGTACAATCTTGATTTTCAATCTGGAGGTTATAGCTTTGTTTGATTCTGGTGCTACGCATTCCTTCATATCACCTGCATGTGCATCTAAGTTAAAAGGTTTTGTAGAGCCCACATACTTGAGTAGGACTTTACTAATAAGTACTCCCATGAGAGTGAGCCAATTAGTTGAGCAAGTGTATAAAGATTGTAAAGTGAGGGTGGGAGATAAGTGCATGACAGCCAACTTGATTTTGTTGAATATGTATGACATTGATGTAATTTTGGGAATGGATTGGTTAGCCGCCAATCATGCTGTCATAGACTGTCGTTCTAAGACCATTAAGTTTTCTCTACCTGAAGAATGTGTTGTAAGATTTTAAGAGAAGAAATGAAATCTTAAATTTTGTATTAAGTAAAGTAATTTGGTATAAATGGCTTGAGTGTTGTTTTGAAGGTTTTGTTGCTTATGTGGTGGATTTGAACAAAGTACATCCGGATATGGAGGACATCTCAGTGGTCAGAGAATTCCCTGATGTCTTTCCAGACGATCTACTAGGATTGCCACCTGATAGAGAAACGGAATTCGGTATAGACTTGACGCCTGGAACCTAACCAATATCGAAGTCACCATATAGGATGGCCCCAATTGAGTTAGAGGAATTAAGGAAACAGCTGCAAGAGTTGTTAGAGAAGGGGTTCATAAGACCGAGCGTCTCACCATGGGGAGCCCCGGTATTGTTTGTAAAGAAGAGAGATGAGAGCCTCAGGTTGTGCATTGACTATCGGATGTTAAACAAGGCTACCATCAAGAATAAGTACCCCTTGCCACGCATTGACGATTTATTGGATCAGCTTCGGGGAGCACAGATCTTCTCCAAGATAGATCAGAGGTCTCGGTATCATCAATTGAAGATTCGGAAGGAGGATGTGCCCAAGACAGCATTTCGTACCCGCTATGGCCATTACGAATTCTTAGTGATGCCTTTTGGGTTGACCAATGCGCCGGCAGCTTTTATGGCTCTAATGAACGAAGTATTCAAGCCATACCTGGACCAATTCGTAATTATTTTCATTGATGATATATTGGTGTATTCAAGGTCCAGAGAAGAGCATGAGCAGCACTTAAGGATTATTTTGCTGACCCTCCGAGAGAAAAGGTTATATGCCAAGCTTAACAAATGTGACTTTTGGCTAGAACAGGTTTCTTTTCTAGGCCATGTTATATCGAAGGATGGGGTGTCAGTAGATCCATCCAAGATTGAGGCAGTTGTTCAGTGGGAACAACCTAGGACAGTCACAGAGATCAGAAGTTTTATGGGTTTGGCTGGTTACTACAGGAGATTTGTAGAAGGTTTCTCTAGATTAGCTGCTCCATTGACACGTCTTACGAGGAAGAGTGTGGAGTTTTCATGGGATGAAGCTTGTGAGAGGAGTTTTCAGGAACTTAAGCGCAGATTAACTACCGCGCCAATTCTTGTCATCCCTAACAGTTCAAGGAATTACTCGGTGTATACAGATGCTTCGCATCAAGGACTAGGCTGTGTTTTGATGCAAGATGGGAGGGTAGTAGCTTATGGATCTAGACAGCTGAAGGATCATGAGAAGAACTACCCCATTCACGATTTGGAGTTAGCGGCCGTAGTGTTTGCATTGAAGAGATGGCGCCACTACTTATATGGTGAGAGATTTCAGATCTTTACGGATCATAAGAGTCTGAAATATCTATTCTCACAAAAGGAGTTAAACATGAGACAGAGGAGGTGGTTGAAACTCCTCAAGGACTATGATTGTGAGATCTTATACCACCCGGGGAAGGCAAATGTGGTTGCCAATGCGTTGAGTCGGAAGAGTCTCGGGTTGGTATCTCATATGATGGTTAGAGAGCACGAGTTGTTGGAACAATTCACGAACCTTAGTCTGGATATGACCCTACCTGAGATTGGCAGCTATGGAATTATTGCTAGCTTGAGATTAGAACCGGAGTTGATTGAGAGAATCCGACAAGCTCAGCAAATTGATCAATGGTGTATTATCATGATTAGCCAAATCCGGAAAGGGAAGGGTGCCGATTTTATATTGAGTCCAGATGGAATACTAAGGTTTAGAGATAGAATATGTGTTCCTAAGGATTTAGAGCTGAGAAAGCTGATCTTATCAGAGGCACACTCGTCAAGATACATGATACACCCGGGGAGTAGTAAGATGTATCAAAATCTCCGAAAAGCATATTGGTGGTCTGGAATGAAGAGAGACATAGCTGAGTATGTCGCTAGATGTCTCATTTGTCAGCAAGTAAAAGTCAAACATCAGAAACCAGGAGGATTATTACAACCTCTACCGATACCAACATGGAAGTGGGAGCATGTCACCATGGATTTTGTGATGGGATTACCGAGAACCCGTAGGAACCATGATGCGATATGGGTGATAGTAGATCGGTTAATGAAATCGGCACATTTCTTAGCCATGAGATCTACAGATACATTGAGTGCACTGGCGAACCTGTATGTACGAGAAATAGTGAGATTGCATGGAGTCCCAGTGAGTGTTGTTTCTGATCGGGATGCCCGCTTCACTTCCCACTTTTGGGGACATTTCCAGGAAGCGATAGGGACCCAATTGAGTTTTAGCACCGCTTTTCATCCTCAGACAGATGGTCAGTCAGAGAGGACTATACAAACCCTGGAGGATATGTTGAGAGCGTGTGTGCTGGATTTTAGAGGCTCATGGGATGATCACTTGCCATTGATTGAGTTCGCCTACAATAACAGTCATCACTCAAGTATTGGTATGGCCCCTTATGAGGCACTATACGGTCGTAGATGTCGATCGCCCATTGGTTGGGAAGAAGTTGGTGACAAACAATTGCTCGCTCCCGATTTGGTTAAGCAAGCCTCTGAGGATGTTCAGATAATATGCGAGAGGCTGCGAACAGCTCAAAGTCGACAAAAGAGCTATGCTGACAGGAGACGGAGACCACTTGAGTTTGATGTTGGTGAGTCTGTATTTTTAAAAGTATCTCCTTCTAAGGGAATAATGAGGTTTGGGAAGAAAGGAAAATTAAGTCCTCGTTACATTGGTCCCTTCGAGATTTTGGATAGAGTGGGAGATAGAGCATATAGGCTAGCCTTACCACCTGAGCTAGCAGAAGTCCATAATGTCTTCCACGTTTCTATGCTTCGGAAGTACTACCCGGATCCGACACATGTAATTAGTTATGAGCCGTTGGAGCTCAAGAAAGATATGTCGTATGTCGAGAGACCGATCAGGGTGTTGGACAGGAAAGAGAAGGTGTTGCGGAACAAGACGATTACATTGGTTAAGGTTTTGTGGCAACATCACACTGAGGAAGAGGCCACATGGGAACTGGAAAGTTTGATACGGGAAAAGTATCCCGAGTTATTCACGGATTAAATTGGTTCTAATTTGGAGGACCAAATTCTCTAAGTGGGGGAGAATGTGAGACCCCGTATATGTATAGCTAGGTATATAGGAACATGGGAATGTAAATAAAATCATAAGTATGATGATACATTGTAATGTGAAGTATATGCAATGTAAGTTCATAAGATTATGTACGCACTTGTAATAAGAATTGTGATTATACGTACAAGTTGCATTACGCATGAGTAGGAGGAAATAAACTTGAACACGAGAAGAATGTGATCGAGATGGAATATGAGTAGTATAGTAAAATGGAAGGAAAGATTTACATAAGTGTATATTTCCATTCGAGTAATATCGTGTATATTTGGTTATACAAATATTTTCCACAAGTTTGAAAATACATTAAGTGGGATGGGATGACATTTTTGAGTCTCAAGGAGCAATGAATGAGGAAAGGACTATGAGGGTAAATTGAGGAAGTCTTGAAGGGAGTTGTTGCAGAAAAACTGCAGGAAATCTGGAATTTGTGAAGGCCAGATCGATCTCATAGGATGAGAGATGATCTGGGAGAGCCAGAATGCTCTTATGTGAGTAATGGAAGGGAACAGATCGATCTCCAAAGGAAGCAGATCGATCTCTTTAGCTCTCGGGTTGGAAGCAGATCGATCTCCCCTAAGACCAGATCGATCTCCTTAAGCTTCTGTTCGACAGCAGATCGATCTCCAGTCTCGACAGATCGATCTCCTGCCTTTAAAATGTCTTAGAAAAGAGGGATTTTAGGGGACCAGATCGATCTCCACCCAAGGGAGATCGATCTCATCAAGTCAAAACTATAAATAGGAGCAGTTGGATCTGCAGAATTTCGGATAAACCATTTCCTCTCACTTCAACTCAAAGAAAACTAGCTTTCTCACTCCTAAATCCAGCCATTTTCAGTGAGATTTAAGGAGAGTCTATTAGAGACAAAGTTGTTCACAACAAAAAGAAGAACAACATAGTCTAGAGGCTTTTCCCTATTTGATGGATTGAAGAAATAAAGGGCAATCTTAATTGGAGCAAGAGGAAATCCAATGAGGTAAGTTCTAATGCACAAATCCAAGTACATTGGTTTAGTTAATGCTTATAAAGATATTTGGGTGTGCATATTGTGGATAGAACTACCTAGAATGGTATGAAATGAATATAACTTAGAAATAGTCTAGTGTGAGAAAGAGGAATGTTGAGGTGTTAATGATGAATGAGATATCTTGAGTGGAGGAACATGTTGTGAGAATGATTTGGACATGTTGATATTGGGATAAGATTGTGAGATTTACCACAAAGGGTAAAATATGTATTTAAGGCATTGGATAAATGATTAGTTGGGTAAGAGTTAGAAACGTTAACTCGAGTGTTTGATGGATGAATTTCAGTTTCGGATGATACGCCGGAGCAAGTCGAGATGAGAACGCGAGAAGCATAAAGGCGGATAGTTGCACACAAGTAAAGCGAGGTAAGGGACTGTGTGTTAGCTATAGAGATGTTTGTACGCATTTTACGGCAATTTCGTAGATATATTGCTAGAGCTAGTACGATATTATAATTCTATGAAATGATATGGAAGCATGAAAAGCACTAGGGTGTATATATGTATTGAGAAATGGGACGGGGTAAGGAAATAGTATGATATGCATGTTTTCAATGTTTTTCTCTATTATAAATTAATCTTGAGGATTGAGAAACGTTGATGATAGGTTGGCTAATTTTACATGTTTTAGCATGAAGAGGCATGCTGTATGAATGAACATGTTTTGAATTTTAAAAAGAGAAAATAGCCATCTATCAGTTTTGAGATGTGATTTGGTGTTGAAGCGCTAGCTTACACCTGTTTTAATGCCTTGATGTACCGTGTTGGAGTTTTAACTCGCACGAGGGTTTTGAGAAAGTGCGAGAACTATGCTCGCACCTGTTTTGTTGAGTTGAGGTAAACCTGGGGGTCTAGGACCCAAGGGGATACCAGCCGACGGTCATTTGAACGGGCTGGGCCTTAACGATAGATCGTACCGCGTTGGAGCTTTGCGTTGACTGTGTGTCACGCTGCTTGCTCGCCTGGTATATGAGACATGGTTTAGAATAAAAAGTCCATCGGAGTTTGAGTATGGACTTGGGTCCACGGTCGTACGTAGAATAGTGTAGTCACCCGTTGGTATACTATGTACCGTGCTGGGTGCACGTGAGTACGAGTATCGCGTAGATGACACCCGATGTATCTTCACCGTGAGTATACGAGGAGATGAGGTGGATTGAGATGAGCCGGAGGGTAGGATTGACCCATCCCCCTTCAGGCGAAGTGATACCCTATGCACACCTGATCAGTGAGGCCTGGGATCACTGACTATGGCCATATATCGTGGATACTTGATTGCCGAAAATTCCATGCCTGTCTCAGAGATTTGAGAAACAGAGATAATCTCAGAAAAGAAAGAGAATTGCGAAAAGAATGATTTGAGAAGTGAAAGAGATTTCGTGTTTTTGATAAACCTCTCATTTCACATTCGTGCCGTGAGGGCACTATTTATAAGCATGTTTTAAATGGAAGTTTGACATCGGATTTACACGAAAATGCTATTGAGAAATATGTGTTTAAATGCATTGTTCGTATGATATTTCCATTTATAACGAAAACATGGTTTTGGTTTATGCATGCATGGGCTATGTAGGTAGTACGATATCTACCTGCTAGCAGACATTTCCTTACTGAGCTGTGGTTTGCTCATCCCACTATTTTCCCCCTCCAGGTACTGAGAAGTAAGAGAGCGGTGATCTCTAGATCTTTTGTGTTGAACAGCTCCCACAATCCGCAAAGGTATAAGATTCGTATACACGAGTATTTTGTATCTAATATATTGTATCGCACAGTTATATCTTGGAATTGTAAACAGTATTATGGGGATGAAATGTAAGCACATGGTATTTATACAATTAATTTTGTGTATCTACACACACACCTGGGAGTGTGAATTAAAGCTTTAAATATTCCACTGTAAATGAATGAATTTTTAGTAATTGCATCTTCTCACAGCCCAACCGTAGTAGAGAATGTATGGATAGAAGGGTTCACAAAAGCGGGGTATGACAGTACGTTGTATGCTCACCCCCTCTTTCTTTACATCTCTCTACAGAGCATCAACAGTAGAGCGAGAGTTATCGAGGGATAGTATTCCTAAGTCCACTGCTAGTTCCTATGGATCGCCAGGTATACAGACTTTGTACGGTTATATATCTAAACATAGAAACAGCACTGTGATGTATACAATATATATAATGGGGAATGTATTTGTGTTAGATTTTATATAATCTCACATGTATTATAAAAGCAATTACAGTCAGTAACACATATTGACATGTTTGTATGATAATGGATAATGTGGCAAGTGAGGAGTCTGACATCGAATCACAGCCCAACCATTAATGAGAGGAAAGGTAAGTTAAAAATGTAAAAAATTTGTAGTTGTCAGGACCCGTTCTCAATCCATGACTTTAACCAAAAACCACTGCAAATTTTTCGCATTTTGACTTACCTTTCCTCTCTTCAATTGTTGGGCTGTGATTCGATGTCAGAGTCCTCACTTACCACATCATCCAATATCATACATACATGTCAACATACTATTACTGACTGTACTTGCTTTTATCATACATGTAAGATTATATAAAATCTAATACAAATACATTCCCCATAATATATATCGTATACATCACTGTGCTGTTTCTATGTTTAGATACATAACCGTACAAAGTCTGTATACCTGGTGGTCGATAGGAACTAGTTGTGGACTCAAGAATACTATCCCTCGATAGCTCTCGCTCTACTGCTGACGCTCTGTAGAGAGATGTAAAGAAAGGGGGGTGAGCATACAACGCGCTCAGTAAGAAAATCAGGCAAGCAAGTAGATATCTACACTATCTACTCAAAATAATGCTATGCCTTGAAAACATTATTTCCTTTACTCACTTTAAAAGTATGTCTTGAAATATAATATATATACTTGTACAGATTAAATCCCATGTACAGAAATCATGCTTTCTTTCTCAAATGTAGGCATATAGTGCAAAACAATGCATCGTATATAAATCATGCCTTTATGTAAATCATGCCATGTATATTTAAATCACAATAAATATGGCATTAAATAATTCACCACACAAAATCGGAGTCCGACCCATCCCTCAGGTCTGTCCGCAATTTAAATCAGTCAATCAATGTGATATATCATGTGAGACTTTGTGGTGAAATGCTAATAGTATCCTGGACTATGATCAAATCCGGAATGTGATCCCAAGCAACACAGTACTCGGTGTGCGGGGCATCACTGCTACAACGGGAGGATGGCCAGTCCACTACAGCCGTCAGCTATACGTAACACACGGTACAGCGTACTCCTCGCGCCCCCAGGCACGGTACAAAGTACACCCGTGGACCCTACATCACATCCAGGGTGCCTACCATAGGTCTTAGCCCTCGTAACCATGGAATATCATACCACGTCTATATTAACCTCATGCGGATATCCTCTCACAAGATGTGACACACAGTCACATAAGGACTCGGGCATGGATTTTAACATGTATTATATATCACATACAGTGTGCGTCTTGAGTGCAACCCACAGTCGACACTCCGCTCAAACACTGTTTCACATCACAAACTCAACTCTAGTGCGAGTAAACCTCCAGCAACTAGGTCAATGCATAGTTCATGTATTAAATCAAGTACGAGCAATAGCTCCAGTACCATGCTATGCACAATATCAAATCAAGTACGAGCAATAGCTCCAGTACTATGTCATGTATAAACCATGAAGAATCGAGTACGAGCAACGCTCCAGCACTCTGTCATGTATCTCATGTAAAACTCGAGTACGAGCTAATCGCTCCAGCACTCTGTCTTACATATATCATATAAAACTGAGTACGAATAAAACTCCAGTACTCTATCATGCATGTCATGGAAATCTAGTGCGTATCAAAATCCAATACTAATGTATGTGGAAAACATATGAAATCCAGTGCGAGCTATGAGCACGATTCATTCTCACATAATATGATAGATGGCTCTTTAAAAGGGATTGCTTACAAAATATTAAAATCAGCACTACAAAGTGTGCTTAACTCACATCAACCTTAAAATCATTAGCCCATCTATTTATTTTCATGCTAAACAGCAGTTAAACACTCACAATAATAGTTTCCATGCTTTTTGCAACTTTTCACAAAAGTTGACTTTTTGACTAACTAGGGGCAAAATCGTAATTTGCCACTATCGGGTCTCAATAATTATTATTCACTTTCTCTGACCCTCAGAGTTTTTAAGTGAATGTAAAAGCAGACGAAAATACGTGCAGGTATCTCTAACTACTTGCAAAAGTCCCTTACCTCGGATCACGTCAAGTGACCTCAATTCCTCGATGCTGCTCAATCTCGCAGTCCGATCAGCTCTCAATGTAAACTCTGAAGCTGTAAATAACCATTCCAAAGGTTAATTATAATTTTCCTTCAGTATTACACATTAATACAGTCCATTTTCCCTTAATGAGCCTTAATAATCCTTAATGGGCCTAACTATACCTTAAGCCCATTTTCATTTTACTATTCATTTTCGTTGGGCCTATTGGGCTTGTGGGGCTCACCAACTCTTATTGGGCTTGTTCTAGGCCCATTACACCTTATTGGGCCTAAAATATTTAGGCTTGGCCCATTGGGCCTCTCGGCCACATGCCATGGCCGAGAGCTACCCATGCCTCGGTTTTACCATGGCATGCCATCCATGCCTATTATTTAGCCAATTTCACTTAGGAATTTTCACAAACACTTGGTAGGCAACATTATCAATCATCATATAGTTCATTTAGGCATTTTATCAAACACCTTGATTGCCAACAAATTACATGTATTAATTAATCAATTTGATTAATTCTAATTACACCATTAACATTAATACATGTACACTAATCCATTTATGTCTTAAAATCATATTGACATAAATCAATATCCCATTGCTCACTCTCGGCCTAACCCACTTCATGGTGATTTAATATGTTTCAATGCTTAAAACATATATCAACATACTTAAAATCATTCATACATTAACATATATGAAATTGGAAATTAGAAAATATACCAATCGTTGTGTTCACCCTTTGGCCGAAACTTTGGAGGCTCTCGGTTTGCACTCTATGGCTCCTTGATAGCCAATTCCAACATATGTCACTCTCCTTTCAATTTGGAACAACTTCCATGCAGGATGCAAGTTCCAATTATGCCTAATTCCTAGTGATTTCTAGTGAGAGAAAGCTTGGAAAATATGTTTCAATGGTTTCTTCTTCTAGCCGGATTTGGTGTGATGAAGATGACAATGGTGTGGCTGAATTTATAAGCCACTTACTTAGCCATTAAGCCTTACTTTTCAGCCATTAAGCTTGACTTTCCAAACCTTAACCATGAGTCACCTTATGAGTCACCTTATGAGTCATAGTTAACTTTAACTATGGTTAGATATTTATCTCATGGGCTTTTCCATTTGGGCTTCTCGGTTTGGGCTTTCTTAATGGGCTTTCGGGCTGAAATTTTTACTATGTCTCGGGCCTTTAATTGTCTCAAAATTTGGCCAATCAATTGGTCCAACAATTCGGTCTTAAGGACCTGAAAATTTCGATATACGTTTAGTATACCTTAATGGGCTTTAAAACTTTCACCTTAGGCCCATTACGTTTTTAACCATTAAATTTATTCCGGAATCCTTCCGAATAAATTTTCCTTACTTTCGAGGATGATTATCTTGTATTCTGGCCAAGAATATTTTCCCCCAAATTTTCCTCCACACTTAGGTTACTTTTTAACCATGATTAGTCAACTATGGTAAAAGTCCACTTTCTTAACTATAGTTGACTTTTTCCTTAACCATTGACTAAGTTGACTTTTTCTTAAAATTTTGAAAGTGTCATATCTTATGTCTTACACTCTCGTCTTTATATTTCAACCGCTTCTGGTGGATAATTATACCCGAAACACCTTTTCTCGCTAAAAAGGTCCATTTTACCCTTTGTAGCTTTTACTCTCGTTTTCTATGTTCGGGACTAAATCAAGCTAACTTTCCTTCATGAGCTCTCTATGCTCTTTCATTTTAAGTTCTTATTTTCAGTCAGAATGATTTAGAATAACTCGGTTTAGCCTGTGATACTCATCGCTCACATTAGGCATTTTATGTAGCTTTTTCGTGTTAAATCATTTCACTAACACTTTAAGTCTAGTAAATACTCTTCTTATGATTCAACTATAATTACATAGTGTTCATACACATAGGAATCATAAGGTACAAGCTACAAAAATCTGGGTCTGACAATCCTCCCCCACTCAAAAAATTTGGTCCTCCAAATTAGAACCAAGTCAGTCCTCAAATAGGCGAAGGTACTTCTCTCGCATCAGACTCTCTAGCTCCCAAGTAGGTTCCTCTGAAGTATGATGCTGCAAGAGAATCTTCACTAATCCGATGGTCTTCGATCTCAATACCTTCTCCTTCCTATCCAATATCCGAATCGGTCTCTCTACATATGACAAGTCCTCTCGGAGCTCCAAAGGCTCGTAACTAATCACATGTGCCGGATCCGAGTGATACTTCCGAAGCATCGATATGTGGAAGACGTTATAGAGACCTGATAAGTCCGGTGGCAATGCCAACCTGTACGGCTTATCTCCCACTCGATCAAGTATCTCAAAGGGTCCAATATAGTGAGGTTTTAGTTTCCCTTTCTTCCCAAATCTCGCTATGCCCTTGGAAGGAGAAACTCTCAAAAACACGAATTCACCAACTGTAAACTCTAGTGGCCTACGTCTCCTGTCAGCGTAACTCTTATTTCTGCTCTGAGCTATCCTCAGCCTCTCTACAATCAAGTGGACATCCTCAGATGCTTGTGTAACCATGTCAGGAGCAAAAATCTTACGGTCACCCACTTCTTCCCATCCAATAGGGGAACGACATCTACGGCCATACAAAGCCTCATACGGTGCCATCCCATACTCGAATGATAACTGTTGTTGTAGGCGAACTCGGCTAGTGGCAGGTGGTCATCCTAGGAGCCTCGATAGTCTAGCACACATGCTCTCAACATATCCTCCAGAGTCTGCATAGTCCTCTCTGACTGACCATCTGTCTGAGGATGGAAAGCGGTGCTCAAACTCAACTGGGTACCCATGGCTTCTTGAAAGTGTCCCCAAAAGTGGGATGTGAAGCGAGAATCCCTATCAGAGACTATGCTCACTGGTACACCATGTAACCTCACTACCTCGCGTACATACAGTTTCACTAATGAACTCAAAGTATCGGTCGCTCTCATAGCTAAGAAGTGGGCTGACTTCGTCAGTCTGTCGACGATCACCCATATAGCATCGTGATTCCTGTGGGTTCTTGTAAACCCATCACGAAATCTATGGTGATATGCTCCCATTTCCATGTCGGTATAGGTAGAGGCTACAATAACCCTGCAGGTTTCTGATGCTCTACCTTCACCTGCTGACATACGAGACACTTTGCCACGAAGTCTGCTACATCTCTCTTCATACCCGACCACCAGTATACCTTCTGGAGGTTCTGATACATCTTGTTACTCCCCGGATGTAACGTATACCTCGACGAATAAGCTTCCGCCAATATCAACTCCTGAGTCCTGGATCCTCGAGAACACACAATCTGCCACTGAACCTCAGTAGTCCATCTGAACTCAACTCAAAATTAGTCACTGTGCCCTTCTGCATCTGACTACTCACATCCATACAAAATGGATCAGTCTGTTGAGCCACTCTGATCCTGTCTAATAGGTCCGGCTCCAAGCGTAGACTAGCTATCACATAGCCTGTATCCATGTCAGAAAGCACGACTCCCAAACTGAGGCTAGCAAACTGCTCTAGCAAATCATGTTACCTAACCATCATATACGATACCATCCCTAGGCTCTTCCTACTCAAGGCATCAGCTACAACGTTAGCCTTACCCGGATCATAAAGTATCTCACAATCGTAGTCCTTCAGAAGCTCTAGCCATCTTCTCTGTCTCATGTTCAATTCTTTCTGCGAGAATAGAAGCTTGAGGCTCTTGTGGTCGGTAAATATCTGGAACTTCTCGCCATACAAGTAGTGGCGCCATACTTTCAATGCAAACACTACTGCTACTAGCTCCAAATCGTGGGTCAGATAGTTCTTCTCATGATCCTTCAGCTGTCTAGATCCATAAGCAACTACCTTCCCATCCTACATCAATACACAGCCCAGTCCCTGATGCGAAGCATCGGTGTACACTGCAAATCCTCCTGAGCTGGTAAGGATAGTGAGAATGGGAGCGGTGGTCAATTGACGCTTCAACTCCTCAAAACTCTTCTCACAATCCTCGTTCCATATGAACGTTGCACTCTTTCGAGTAAGACGTGTCAACGGAGCAGCCAACTTCAAAAAACCCTCAACGAATCTCCGATAGTATCTAGCTAAACCCAGAAAACTCTTGATCTCGATAACTGTCCTCGGCTGTTCCTACTGAACTACAGCCTCTATCTTAGATGGATCAACTGATACACCATCTCTCGATACAACATGTCCTAAAAATGAGATCAGTGACAACCAAAAGTCACACTTACTGAGCTTAGCATATAACTCATGCTCCCGTAGCGTCTGCAATACGATCCTGAGGTGCTCCTCATGCTCCTCCTTAGATCTCAAATACACCAATATGTCATCGATGAAGACGATAACAAACTGTCCAAATATGGCTTGAACACATCGTTCATCAAAGCCATGAAAGCAGCTGGAGCATTCGTCAATCCGAAAGGCATGACCAAGAACTCATAATGGCCATATCGGGTACGAAATGCTGTCTTGGGTACATCTCCACTCCGAACCTTCAGCTGATGATACCCAGACCTCAGGTCAATCTTGAAAAAGACATGTGCTCCCTGAAGGTGATCTAACAAATCGTCAATGCGTGGAAGGGGGCATGGCCTTATTCAACAATCGGTAGTCTATACACAATCGGAGGCTCCCATCCTTCTTCCTCACAAACAGAACCGGTGCTCCCCAAGGTGAAACACTCGGTCGAACAAAACCCCTATCCAACAGCTCCTGTAACTGTCTCTTGAGCTCCTCCAGCTCAACTAAGGCCATGCGATATGGTGGTCTTGAAATAGGTTCCGTACCAGGTACCAGATCTATGTAGAACTCCATCTCTCTGTCTGGTGGTAACCCTGGCAATTCATCCCGAAAAACATCTGGGTACTCACTGACCACAGTAATATCTGACAACTCCGGATGTGCCTTATCCATATCTACCACGTAGGCAATGAAACCTTGATATGTTGAAGGTTTTCTAAATCAGTAATCATGTAATAATCATAACTACTCCTTTCATTTATTCTTTTTAAACTTTACAACATATCTAGTAGGGTTAGGAAACATAACTGTCTTATCATCACATTCTAAAACAGTATGGTTTACAGATAGCCAATCCATTCCTAATATTATATCAAAGTCACTCATACTTAGTAATATTAGATTGGCTGTCATCTCCTTATTCCTTACTCTTAACTTGCAGTCATTAAATACATATTCTACAACTTGACTACTATTCATAGGCGTACTAATCAACATCATCATACATAAAGGTGTACGCTCTACATGTCTTGCTAATTTACATGCAAATGAAGGTGATACAAAAGAATGCGTGGCACCAGGATCAATTAAAACATATGCTTCAATATCATAAATCAGGATGTTACCCCGAATCACATCCGATGAAGCATCAGCTGTCCCCTGGTCCAAAGCATGTAATCGCCCTTGACCAATCACTTGTTTCCCCTTCTCCTCTGCCATCGCTCTACCTCTCTGAGCTGACGTACCAGCTGGAGTTCTATCAAGCTCCCTGCCCCTCAGTGGTGCAGTAACAAATGTCTCTGGGCACTCTCTAGCAGTGTGCCCTTGTTTCCCACATCGAAAACACACAATAGGAGTTAGTGGACACAGTCTACTTCCATGTTGTTTACCGCATCTTCTGCACTGATCAACAGCAGGTCTCTGTCCTCCTATGACAATGCCCTTTGCTGGGGCTACACTCGGATAAGCAGGAGGTCTAACATACCTCTCTCGTGCTTCTTCTACCCGTGATCTCTTACCGAAGAGTCTCTTCCCTCCTCGATAACTGAAATCTCTAGCTGGCCTCTTCTTCTGTGTATCTCGGCTATGGCTAAACTTCTCAAACTCGGAAGCATTCCTCTCGTAATCCTGCTCACATAGTTGCGCCCTGCGCACTGCTTCCTCATAGGTCACTATGTCTAATGGGACCAACTTGGATCGCAGAACCGGTCTCAACCCGTCGATAAACCTGTTGACCTTCCTGGTCTCACTGTACATGGTATCTGGGTCATAGCTTCCTAGGGATAGGAATCGAGTCTCATACTCATCCACAGATAAACTCCCATGGTTTAGTCCCAAAAACTCTGCCTGTAATTTCTGTTGTGCGGTGTCGGGAACAAACTGCCTCCTGAAGGCTTCCCAAAATATATCCCAACTAATGTCCGTGTGTCGGGATCTAAATATAGGTCGGGCGGACTTCCACCAATGCTCTGCAGCTCCCTTCAGTAGGAACGCAGCAAATGCGACCATCTCCGAGGTCGTACACTCGAAGAATCCATAAAGCTTCTCCTGCTCTGCTAACCACTCCTCAGCAGCCACGGGGTCCTTGACCCTACTAAAGGATGGAGGTCTAAACTTCTGGAATTCTCTCAACCGATGCAGATCACATCCATACCGTAATCCAATACCACCCGAAATCGATGGAGGTGTAGGAGTATCTACAATCCTCTGTGCATCAGCTGTATGCGTAGGTGTATCAGGGGCAACTACCTCTCCTGTAGCAGCTTCTGCCTCCTGTCTCTGCCTACCTGGCATCGTCTGTGCCAGTATCATGATAATAGTCTCGAGACCACGCTCTAATCTCGTGAAGCGCATCTCGGTACACTCGGGTGCCTCAGTAGCACCTGGAGTCTCATGCGTAGGTAATGGTTCGGCAGCAGCTCGTCCCTCGGGTCTATCTCCTCGGCCTCGAGCCCTACCTCTCGTAACTCTACCACTACGCGTATTTTTCATTTAGGCAAAGTTCCTGCATTCCTAATAATGAATTAGTCCGTCTCCTATCTGGTATCCACAGTTACATCTAAACACAGCACAGTACTATGGGGATGTACACTTTCCTATTTTCTAACACTGACTCACATTAGACCAACCTCTGCTCTGATACCATTCTGTCACGACCCATTCTCAATCCATGACTTTAACCAAAAACCACTGCAAATTTTTCGCATTTTGACTTACCTTTCCTCTCTTCAATGGTTGGGCTGTGATTCGATGTCAGAGTCCTCACTTACCACATCATCCAATATCATACATACATGTCAACATATTATTACTGACTGTACTTGCTTTTATCATACATGTAAGATTATATAAAATCTAATACAAATACATTCCCCATAATATATATCATACACATCACTGTGCTGTTTCTATGTTTAGATACATAACAGTACAAAGTCTGTATACCTGGCAATCGATAGGAAGTAGTTGTGGACTCAGGAATACTATCCCTCGATAGCTCTCGCTCTACTGCTGACGCTCTGCTGAGAGATGTAAAGAAAGGGGGTGAGCATACAATGCGCTCAGTAAGGAAATCAGGCAAGCAAGTATATATCTACACTATCTACTCAAAATAATGCTATGCCTTGAAAACATTATTTCCTTTACTCACTTTAAAAGCATGTCTTGAAATATAATATATATACTTGTACAGATTAAATCCCATGTACAGAAATCATGCTTTCTTTCTCAAATGTAGGCATGTAGTGCAAAATAATGCATCGTATATAAATCATGCCTTTAAGTAAATCATGCCATGTATATTTAAATCACAATAAATATGGCATTAAATAATTCAACACATAAAATCGGATTCTGACCCATCCCTCAGGTCTGTCCGTAATTTAAATCAGTCAATCAATGTGATATATCATGTGAGGCTCTATGGTGAAATGCAATTAGTATCCTGAACTAGGATCATATCCGAAATGTGATCCCAAGAAACACCATACTCGGTGTGCGGGGCATCACTGTTGCAACGGGAGGATGGTCAGTCCACTACAGCCGTCAGCTATACGTAACACACGGTACAACGTACTCATCGCACCTCCAGGCACGGTACAAAGTACACCCGTGGACCCTAATCACAGCCAGGGTGCCTGCCATAGGTCTTAGCCCTTGTAACCATGGAATATCATACCACGTCTATATTAACCTCATGTGGATATCCTCTCACAAGATGTGACACACAGTCACACAAGGACTCGGGCATGGGTTTTAACATGTATTATATATCACATACAGTATGCGTCTTGAGTGCGACCCACAGTCGACACTCCGCTCAAACACTGTTTCACATCACAAACTCAACTCTAGTGCGAGTAAACCTCCAGCAACTAGGTCAATGCATAGTTCATGTATTAAATCATGTACGAGCAATAGCTCCAGTACCATGCTATGCATAATATCAAATCAAGTACGAGCAATAGCTCCAGTACTATGTCATGTATAAACCATGAAGAATCGAGTACGAGCAACGCTCCAGCACTCTGTCATGTATCTCATGTAAAACTCGAGTACGAGCTAATCGCTCCAGCACTCTGTGATGCATATATCATATAAAACTGAGTATGAAACTGAGACCATATCTGAGCTGCGGACGACCCAGCAGAGCCACTGGTGGAGAACCGGCCAACGACCCACTGAACCGATCGAACCAGTCTGAACAGGCGGTCTGAACTAGGTTGAACCGGACCGAACCAGTTCAGCCAAAAAAGAAAAGGAAAAAGAGAAGAAAAAAGGAAAAAGAAAAAGGGGAAAAATTGGAGAAAATTTTAGTGATACAATCGAGCTACGGGTAAGTCGGTAAGCGGTCGAATTGACCAATTTAAATTTCAGAATATTTAATTTGATAAATAATCGACTGAAAATTTACCCGAAAATGTATTTCATTGTGTAGCTCGACAATTGGCATCAACCGAGAGCTTGAGACATCCTCAATTTACGTACTATCATGGAATCTCGGGTAAGTAACCTTTATTTACGATAATTTACATCGTTATGCATGTTAGAATTTACCGCATAAATTACGGATTTAATTTCCGCATGAAATGAATTATATTCTGGAAAATTGGATAAATTGTCGTAAATACTAAATTAAGCTATTCGAGAGTTGAGAAAGAGGCTCAATAAATATTGATGGGCCCAGTGAGCCCAATAGGTCTCGATAATGTGAAAAGTACGTGAGAAAATAGGCTTAAGGTCGATTAAGGCCCATTATGGTATAATCGGGCCCAATATGGGTAAACGGGCCCAATGATTTAAATTAAGCCCGAAAAATATGAAATACAATTAATTTTATTGCATTTGACCTGATGAATGTTTATCCACAGTTTCAGAGATTAGATTCAGAGCAAATCGGATTGCGTGACGAGTCATCAGTGGAAAATATCAGACTGTACAGAAAAATAAGGTAAGGGAATTGTTTGAGTAGCTAGAGGTACCTACGCGTATTTTAATAGCTTTTGTATACACTGAATATTTATGTATACATTGATATTGTTTAATGATCCTAAAAGTGGTTTAAATGATTTTAATGATCGAAATAGGAAAAGCCTATTTTACCCCTATTGAGGGAAGTTCACTTAAGGATGGTGAACCATGCATGAAATGCATGATTTAAGAAATTTTTTGAATTAAGGAATTTTATAGGTTTTAATCAAAGCAAATCGGTAGATTGGCCAGAAATTGTATAAATGTCACAAGATAACACTACGTAGGTGTTATTCATATTTAAATGGAATTTCTTTGGAAAACGGGCCTACTATCAAGTTTATATGGAAACTGATAGTGCTGGCAAATAGCTCGCAGTATATCTGCATTTGTGAGTGTGCATAAATGTGCTTTTGCGATGGCTCGCACTGACTTGTGTGACATCATATGCATGAAATGTGCTAAAGCGGTTGCTCGCACTGATTTTTATTCTTGTGAAATGCATGAGAAGTGCTGGAGCCTAGCTCGCACTCTGTTTTGACATGTTTTGACATGTTTTGACTGTTATGATTTGTTTTGACTGAATATGCATAAAAAGTTGCTGGAGCGATTGCTCGCACTAGTTTTAATGATTAACATGCATGAGAGATGCTGGAGCTTAGCTCGCATCCTATTTTAATATGATATTGCATAAAAGCCGTGCTGGAGTGTAACTCGCACGAGATTTGATTTACTTGAGCATTCATTTGTGCTGGAGCGTTGCTCGTACAAAGTTTTATATGGTTTTATAATTCATTTTAAAGCCGTACTAGAGTTTTTCTCGTACGAGGTTTTCATTAAGTTTTTATACATATTCATACTAGAGCATTACTCGTACGTGGATTTTACTTGAATTTATAATTATTTTAAGTGGTACTGGAGCGCTGCTTGTACGTAGATTTCATTGATTTCTATGAAACCGTGCTAGAACTTCACTCGCACGAGATTTTCTGATATCATGATATGCACAGAGCCGTGCTTGAGCTTCGCTCGCACAGGGATTTATATGACATGCATATAGCCATGTTGGAGCCTCCTGTAGACTATGTGTCACAGTGAGATGATATGCTCACACATGCATACTGAGACAGAGATGATATGGGTGGATAAGACCTATTACAGGCACCCCTGATTGAGCTTGGGTTCACGGAGTACATTGTACCATATATGTCACGCGGAGTACGCTGTACCGTGGGGATTGTTAGAGTGGAGTGGCATTAGCCACGAGGCAGTAAGCCTTGCCCTGGCAATCCTGGTGTTATGCTGTTCTGATGGGTAGGACGACCCACCTCCCATTTCAGGTGTGATACCCCGTACACTAGGTACCGTGTTGCCAGGGATCACGAGGTTATGGCCATAGTCCTATGTTGTTACTGATAGTCACCTACATGTCTCACATGATATAACTACTGGTCGATAGACCAGGGTAGACTCGAGGGAGGGGTCAGGCCCCCGATTTTATGATTTTTACTATGCTAATTTATGTTTTAAAGGATTTTATGACATGTGACCCTGAAAGAAGGGTAGTTTTATAACCGAAGTTTTATAATGAATTGTTTTATGAGACGATTGACCCGGAAGGGTTAGTTTATACTGCAGTTTTAATGAAATGATTTAAATGCAGTAGCATGATGTTGTTTTCCATGCTTTCATTTCAAATTCATGATTTGTCTTACAGGACATGAAAGAATGCATGATTTTGATTAAATTCATGCTAAGTATGATTTAATGATGTCACATAAAATGTTATTGATACATGATTTCAATATGCACGAATAGTTTTATAACATAAAATGTTATTGATACATGATTTCAATATGCACGAATAGTTTTATAAACTAAGTCATTGATGAAATACATGATTTGTGCTTGAGATTTTAATGAAAAGAAATTGATTTTAAGGGCATGGCATTATAAGCATGTAGATAGTGGAGCTATCTACTTACTTGCATAATTGCCTTACTGAGTGTGTGGTTTGCTCGTCCCCCTTATTTTCCCATCTTTTCAGAACACTCACAGTAATTAGTAAGCGGCTGAGGACTTGCATTATTAGTATCCGTTGCTTCCCATCGAGAGACAGGTATACAGATTTGTATAGTTTTGTATCTAAATATGTAATGCACAGTACTGTAAACGATTATGATGTCGGGGATGTAGAATTATAAATACCATTGTGTATGTATTCAGTTAAAGTCAAAGAATAGTAAACTCTTATATATGAATGTGTTTATGGAAATGGAATGGAAAATAGGTGAGAGGTGACTAACACCGAATCATAGCCCAATTATTTGTATGATGGTCACGATGAGAGAAAGGTAAGAATTAAATAATATATGAAAAAGTGAAAAATTTACTCTGATTTTAGGTAATTTGGGTCGTGACAGAACCGATCGGTGAGGCCCTGAACCGGCTAAACCAAAACGGTCTGAATCGGGTTGAACTGGACCAAACCGATTCAGCCAAAAGAAAAGGAAAAAAGAAGAAAAAAGGGAAAAAGAAAAAGAGAAAAAATTAGGGAAAAATCCCAGTGATGCAATCGAGCTACGGGTAAGTCGGTGTGCAGTCGAATTGAGCGATTTAAATTTTGGAATATTTAATTTGATTAATATTCGATTGAAAGTTTACCTGAAAAAATATTTAATTGTGTAGCTCGACAATTTATGTCAAACGAGAGCTCAATACAGCTTCGATTTGCGTACTATCATGGAATTTCTGGTAAATAAGACTTATTTACGATAATTTGCATTGTTATGCATGTGAGAAATTTACCGCATAAATTACGGATTTAAATTTCCTCATGAAATGAATTATATTTTGGAATTAGAGATATATTGTTGTAAATAATTCATTAAGCTATCCGAGAGTTTAGAACAAGGATCAATAAATACTGGTGGGCCCAATGAGCCCAATAGGCCTCGATGATGTGAACAGTGAATGAAAAACGGGCTTAAGGTCGATTAAGGCCCATTATGGTACAATCAGGCTCAATATGGGTAAATGGGCTCAATGATTTAAATTAAGCCCAGAAAATATGAAATACAATTAATTGTATTATATTTGACCTGATGAATATTTATCCGCAGTTTCGGAGATTGGATTCGAAGCAAATCGGACTGCGTGACGAGTCATCAGTGAAAGGTCAGACTATACTAAAAAATGAGGTAAGGGAATTGTGTGAGTAGCTAGAGGTAGCTACATGTACTTTAAATAGCTTTTGTATACACTGAATATGTATTTTAGGACCCGTTCTAAATCCATGGCTTAACCAAAAACCACTACAATTTTTTTTACATTTTTTAACTTACCTTTCCTCTCATTAATTGTTGGGTTATGATTCGATGTCAGAATCCTCGCTTACCATATCATCCATTATCTTACATACAAGTCAATATACTGTTACTGACTGTAACTTCTGTTATAATACATGTGAGATTATATAAAGTCTACTACAATTACATTCCTCATAATATATATCGTATACATTACTGTGCTGTTTCTATGTTTAGATACATAACCGTACTAAATATGTATACCTGGCGATCGATAGGAAATAGCGGTGGACTCAGGGACACTATCCCTCAATAGCTTTCGCTCTACTGCTGATGCTCTGTAGAGAGATGTAAAGAAAGGGGGTGAGCATATAACGCGCTCAGTAAGGAAATCAGGCAAGTAAGTAGATATCTACACTATCTACTCAAAATAATGCTATGCCTTGAAAACATTATTTCCTTAACTCACTTTAAAAGCATGTCATTAAATATATATATACTTGTACAGATTAAATCCCATGTACAGAAATCATGCTTTCTTTCTCAAATGTAGGCATGTAGTGCAAAACAATGCATCTTTATAATATCACAATGCCTTTAGATAAATCATGTCATATATATTTAAATCACAGAAAATATGGCATTTAAATCATTCACAACACAAAATAGGAGTCCAACCCATCCCTCAGGTCTGTCCGTAATTTAAATCTGTCAATCAAGTGATATATCATGTGAGACTCTATGGTGAAAATGTAAACAGTATCCTGGACTATGATCATATCCGACATGAGATCCTAAGCAACACAATACTCGGTGTGCGAGGCATCACTGTTGCAACGGGAGGGGGGTCAGTCCATCACAACCACCAGCTATATCCTCCTCAACTCCACAACACCACACGGTACAGTGTACTCCATGCCACTCGCATGGCACACCATACTCCGTGGACCCTACATCACAGTCGGGGTGCCTGCCATAGGTCTTAGTCCTCAAAACCATGGAATATCATACCACGTCTCTAGTATCCTCATGCGGATATCCTCTCACATAGTGTGACACTCAGTCTACACAAGGAATCAAGCATAGATTTCAACATGTATTATATATCACATACAATGCGCGCCTTTGAGCGCAACTTACAATCAACACTCCGCTCAAACACTGTTTCACATCACAAACTCAACTCTAGTGCGAGTAAACCTCCAGCAACTAGGTCAATGCATAGTTCATGTATTAAATCAAATACGAGCAATAGCTCTAGTACCATGCTATGCACAATATCATCAAATCAAGTACGAGCAATAGCTCTAGTAATATGTCATGTATAAATCATGAGAATCGAGTATGAGAAATGCTCCAACACTCTATCATGCATCTCATGTAAAACTCGAGTACGAGCTAATCGCTCCAGCACTCTCTCATGCTTATATCATATAAAACTGATTACGAGTAAGAACTCCTGTACTCTATCATGCATGTCATGGAAATCAAGTGCGAATCATAATCAAGCACTAATGTATGTGGAAAGTATATGAAATCCAATGCGAGCTGTGCTCCAACACGATTCATTCTCACATAATATGATAGATGGCTCTTTAAAAAGGGATGATTTACAAAATATCAAAATCAGCACTATAAAGTGTGCTTAATTTACATCAACCTTAAAATCTTTAGCCCATCTATTTATTCTCCTGCTAAACAGCAGTTAAACACTTAAAATGGTGGTTTCCATGCTTTTTACAACTTTTCATAAAAGTTGACTTTTTCACTAACTAGGGGCAAAATCATAATTTGCCACTATCGGGTCACAATAATTATTATTCAGTTTCTCTGACCCTCAGAGTTTTTAAGTGAATGCAAAAACAGATGAAAATACGTGCAGGTATCTCTAACTACTCACAAAAGTCCCTTACCTGCAATCACTCGAGAAATTTCACTTTCTCTGCGTTGTTCGTTTCAGCACTCCGATTTGCTCTTCCAATAATATCTGGAGCTGCATATAACCATTTAGTAAGTTAATTGCACTTTTCCTACTGTATTTCACATTAAATACAGTCTATTTCCCTTAATGGGCTTTAATAATCCTTAATGGGCCTAACTATGCCTTAAGCCCATTTCCATTTTACTATTTGGGCCTATTGGGCTTGTAAGGCCCACCAACTCTTATTGGGCTTGTCTTAGACCCATTACATCATATTGGGCCTAAAATATTTGGGCTTGACCCATTGGGCCTCTCGGCCACATGCCATGGCCGAGAGCTATCCATGCCATCGGTCACACCATGGTATACCGACCATGTCTCTTTCCTTAGCTAATTCACTTAGGCATTTTCACAAACACTTGGTTGGAAACGTTCATAACATCATATAGTTCATTTAGGCATTTTATTAAACACCTTAAGTGCCAACTAATTACATGTATTAATTAATCAAATTGATTAATTCTAATTACACCATAATCATTAACACATGTACATTAATCCATTTATGCCTTAAAATCATATGGACATAAATCAATATCTCACTACTCACTCTCAGCCTAACCAATATCATAGTGATTTCATATGTTTCAATGCTTAAAACATATACCAATATACTTAAAATCATTCATACATTAACATATATGAAATTGAAAACTTGGAAATATACCAATTGTTGTGTTCACACTTGGCCGAATACTTTAGAGGCTCACAGTTTGCACTCTATGTCTCCTTGATATCCAATTCCAACATATGTCACTCTCTTCCCAATTTGGAACAACTTCTATGAAGGATGTAAGTTCCAAATATGCCTAATTCCTAGTGATTTCTAATGAGAGAAAGCTTGGATAATTGTATTTCAATGGTTTCCTTGTGTAGCCGAGAATGGTGTGATGAAGATGACAATGGTGTGGCTGATTTTATAAGCCACTTACTTAGCCATTAAGCCTCACTTTCCAGCCATTACACTTGACTTCCTAAGCCTTAGTCATGAGCCACCTTATGAGTCACCTTATGAGTCATGTTAAGCTTTAACTATGGTTAGATATTTATCTCATGGGCTTTCCATTTGGGCTTCTCAGTTTGGGCTTTCTTAATGGGCTTTCGGGCTGAAATTTTCACCATACCTTGGGCCTTTAATTGTCTCAATATTTGGCCAATCAATTGGTCTAACAATTCGGTCTAAGGGACCTAAGAATTTTGATATACGTTTAGTATACCTTAATAGGCTTTAAAATTTTCACCTTAGGCCAATTACGTTCTTAACTATTAAATTTAATCCAGAATCCTTCTGAATAAATTTTCCTTATTAGTATACCTTAATAGGCTTTAAAATTTTCACCTTAGGCCAATTACGTTCTTAACCATTAAATTTAATCCAGAATCCTTCTGAATAAATTTTCCTTACTTCTGAGGATGATTATCTTGTATTCTGACTAAGAATATTTTTCCCCAAATTTTTCTCCACACTTAGGTAAATTTTTAACTATGATTAGTCAACTATGGTAAAAGTCCACTTTCTTAACTATAGTTGACTTTTTCCTAACCATTGACCAAGTTGGCTTTTTCTCAAAATTCTGAAAGTGTCAAATCTTATGTCTTACACTCTCGTATTTATGTTTCAACAGTTCCTGGTGAGTAATTACACCCGAAACACCTTAAATACCTTAACTCGCCAAAAGTTCCATTTTACCCTTTTTAGCTTTTACTCTCGTTTTCTGTGTTCGGGACTAAATCAAGTTGACTTTCCTTCATGAGCTCTCTATACTTTCTCATTTTAAGTTCTTATTTTCAGTCAGAATGATTCAGATCCACTTGGTTTAGCCTGTGACTCTTATAGTTCACATTAGGCTTTTTATGTAGCTTTTGCGTGTTAAATCATTTTACTAACACTTTAAATCTAGTAATTACTCTTCTTACGATTCAACTATAATAATATAGTGTTCATACACATAGGAATCATAAGGAATAAGCTATATAAAATCCGGGTCTGACAATCCTCCCCTACTCAGAAAATTTGGTCCTCCAAATTAGAACCAAGTCAGTCATCAAATATGTGAGGATACTTCTCTCTCATCAGACTCTCTAGCTCCCAAATAGCCTCCTCTAAAGTATGATGCTACCAGAGAATCTTCAGTAACATGATGGTCTTCGATCTCAATACCTTCTCCTTCCTATCCAATATCTGAATCAGTCGCTCAATTTATGACATGCCCTCTCGGAGCTCCAAAGGCTCATAACTAATCACATGTCCCGGATCTGGGTGATACTTCCGAAGCATCGATATGTGGAAGACGTTATGGACACCTGATAAGTCTGGTGGCAATGCCAACCTATAAGCCTTATCTCCCACTCGATCAAGTATCTCAAAGGGTCCAATATAGGGAGGATTTAGCTTCCCTCTCTTCCCAAATCTCGCTATGCCTTTGGAAGGAGAAACTTTAAAAAACACGGATTCACCAACTGCAAACTCTAGTGGCCTACGTCTCCTGTCAGCATAACTCTTCTGTCTGCTCTGAGCTGTCCTCAGTCTCTCTACAATCAAGTGGACGTCCTTAGATGCTTGTGTAACCATGTCATGAGCGAAAATCTTGCTGTCACCCACTTCTTCCCATCCAATAGAGGAATGACATCTACGGCCATACAAAGCCTCATACGGTGCCATCCCGATACTCGAATGATAACTGTTGTTGTAGGCAAACTCGGCTAGTGGCCATCCTAGGGGCCCCTAAAATCTAGCACACATGCTCTCAACATATCCTCCACAGCCTTATAGTCCTCTCTGACTGACCATCTGTCTGAGGATGGAAAGCGGTGCTCAAACTCAACTGGGTTCCCATGGCTTCCTGAAAATGTCCTCAAAAGTGGGAAGTGAAGCGGGAATCCCTATCAGAGACTATGCTCACTGGTATAAAATGTAACCTCACTACCTCGCGTACATACAATTCTGCTAATGAACTCAGAGTATCGATCGCTCTCATAGCTAGGAAGTGGGCTAACTTCGTCAGTCTATCGACGATCACCCATATAGCATCGTGATTCCTGCGGGTTCTCGGTAAACCCATCACGAAATCTATGGTGATATGCTCCCATTTTCATGTCGGTATAGGTAGAGGCTGCAATAACCGTGTAGGTTTCTGATGCTCTACCTTCACCTACTGATATACGAGACACTTTGCCACAAAGTCTGCTACATCTCTCTTCATACCTGACCACCAGTATACCTTACGGAGGTTCTGATACATTTTGTTACTCCCCGGATGTAATGTATACCTCGATGAATGAGCTTTTGTCAATACCAATCTCCTGATTCCTGGATCCTCGGGAACACATAATCTGCCTCTGAACCTCACTAGTCCATCAGAACTCAACTCAAAGTCAGTCACTGTGCTCTTCTGCATCTAACTACTCACATCCGTCCAAAATGGATCAATCTGCTGAGCCACTCTGATCCGGCTCCAAGCGTAGACTAGCTATCACATAGCCTGTATCCATGTCAGAAGGCACAACTCCCAAACTGAGGCTAGCAAACTGCTCTAACAAATCATGTTCCCTAACCATCATATACGATACCATCCCTAGGCTCTTCCTGCTCAAGGCATCGGCTACAACATTAGCCTTACCCGGATGATAAAGTATCTCGCAATCGTAGTCTTTTAGGAGCTCTAGCCATCTTTTCTGTCTTATGTTCAGCTCTTTTTGTGAGAACAGATACTTGAGGCTCTTGTGGTCGGTAAATATTTGGAACTTCTTGCTATATAAGTAGTGGCGCCATACCTTCAACGCAAACACTACTGCAGCTAGCTCCAAATCATGGGTCGGATAGTTATTCTCATGATCCTTTAGCTGTTTGGATCCATAAGCAACTACCTTCCCATCCTACATCAGTACACAGCCCAGTCCCTGATGCGAAGCATCGGTATACACTACAAATCCTCCTGAGCTGGTAGGGATAGTGAGAATCGGAGCGGTGGTCAATCGACGCTTCAACTCTTGAAAACTCTTCTCACAATCCTCGTTCCATACAAACGGTAAACTCTTTCGAGTAAGACTTGTCATCGGAGCAGCCAACTTCAAAAATCCCTCAACGAATCTCCGATAGTATCCAGCTAAACTCAAAAAACTCCTGATCTCGGTGACTGTCCTTGGTTGTTCTCACTGAACTACAGCCTCTATCTTAGATGGATCAACTGATACACCATCTCTCGATACAACATGTCCCAAAAATGAGATCTGTGACAACCAAAAGTCACACTTATTGAGCTTAGCATATAACTCCTGCTCTCGTAGAGTCTATAATACGATCCTGAGCTGCTCCTCATGCTCCTCCTTGGATCTCGAATACACCAATATGTCATCGATAAAGACGATAACAAATTGGTCTAAATATGGCTTGAATACATCGTTCATCAAAGCCATGAAAGCAGCTGGAGCATTCGTCAATCTGAATGGCATGACCAAGAACTCATAATGGCTATATCGGGTATGAAATGCTGTCTTAGGTACATCTCCACTTCGAACTTTCAGCTGATGATACCCAGACCTCAGGTTAATCTTGGAAAAGACTTATGCTCCCTGAAGCTGATCTGACAAATCGTCAATGCGTGGAAGGGGATACCTATTCTTGATGGTAGACTTATTCAATAATCGGTAATCTATACACAATCGGAGGCTCCCATCCTTCTTCTTTACAAACAAAATCGGTGCTCCCCAAGGTGAAACACTCGGTCGAATAAAACCCCTATCCAACAGCTCCTGTAACTGTCGCTTGAGCTCCTCCAGCTCAAACAAGGACATGCGATATGGTGGTCTCGAAATAGGCTCTGTACCAGGCATCGAATCTATACAGAACTCCATCTCTCTGTCTAGTGGTAACCCTGGCAACTCATCTGGAAAAACATCTGGGTACTCACTGACCACAGTAATATCTAACAACTCCGGATGTGCCTTATCCATATCTACCACATACGCAATAAAACCTTGATATGTCGAAGGTTTTCTAAGTCAGTAATCATATAATAATCATAACTACTCCTTTCATTTATTTTTGTTAAACTTTACTACATATCTAGTAGGTTTAGGAAACATAACTGTCTCAGCATAACAATCTAACACAGCATGGTTTGCAGATA
Organism: Firmiana major; assembly: GCA_033439115.1. Taxonomy (NCBI): domain Eukaryota; kingdom Viridiplantae; phylum Streptophyta; class Magnoliopsida; order Malvales; family Malvaceae; genus Firmiana; species Firmiana major. The sequence goes on along the minus strand of CM065896.1, from coordinate 31,227,985 downwards.
ACCAATCCATTTCTAATATTATATCAAAGTCACTCATACTTAGTAATATTAGATTGGCTGTCATCTCCTTGTTCCCTACTCTCAACTTGCAACCATTAAATACATATTCTACAACTTGACTACTATTCATAGGCGTAGTAATCAACATCATCATACATAATGGTGTACGCTCTACATGTCTTGCTAATTTACATGCAAATGAAGGTGATACAAAAGAATACGTGGCACCAGGATCTATTAAAACATATGCTTCAATATCATAAATCAGGAAGTTACCTCGTATCACATCCGATGAAGCATCAGCTGTCCCCTGGTCCAAAGCATGTACGCGCCGTCGACCCATCACTTGTTTTCCCTTTTCTTCTGCCGTCGCTCTACCCTCTGAGTAGATGTACCAGCTGGAGCTCTATCCGACTCCCTGTCCCTCAGTGGCGCAGTATCAACCATCTCTGGGCAAGCTCTAGCTATATGCCCCTGTTTCCTACATAGAAAACACACGATAGGAGTCAGCGGACACAGTCTACCTCCATGTTGTTTACCGCATCTTCTGTACTGATTAGTAGTAGGCCTCTATCCTCCTATGACAATGCCCTTTGCTGGAGCCACGGTCGGATAAGCAGGAGGTCTAGTAAATCTCTCTCGTGTCTCCTCAACCCGTGATCTCTTACCGAAGAGTTTCCTCCCTCCTCGATAATCGAAATCTCTAGCCGGCCTCTTCTTCTATATATCTCGACTACGACTAAACTTCCTAAACTCCGAAGCATTCCTCTCATAATCTTACTTACACAGTTGCGCCCTACGCACTGCTTCCTCATAGGTCGCTATGTCTAATTGAACCAACCTGGACCGCAGAATCGGCTCAACCCATCGATAAACCTGTGGACCTTCCTGGCCTCACTATACATGGTATCTGGGTCATATCTCCCTAGGGATAGAAATCGAGTCTCATACTCGTCCACTGACAAACTTCCCTGGTTCAGTCCCGAAAACTCTGCCTGTAATTTTCATTGTGTGGTATCGGGAACAAACTGCCTCCTAAAGGCCTCTTAAAAATTCTCCCAACTAATATCTGTGTGTCAGGCTCTCAATATGGGTCGGGTGGACTTCCATCAATGCTCTGCAGCTCCCTTCAGTAGGAACCCAGCAAATGCGACCATCTCTGATGTCGTACACTCGAAGAATCCATAAAACTTCTCCATCTTCGCTACCCACTCCTCAGCAGCTACAGGGTCCTTAACCCCACTAAAAGATGGAGGCCTAAACTTCTGGAATTCTCGCAGTCGATGCAGATCACATCCATACCCTAATCCACTACCACCTGAAACTGGTGGGGGTGTAGGAGTATCTACTGACCTCGGTGCATGAGCTATCTGTGTAGGTGTATCAGGGGCAACTGCCTCTCCTGTCGTAGCTCCTGCCTCTTGTCCTTGCCTACCCGGCATCGTCTATGCCAACATCTCTATAATCGTCTCAAAACTACGCTCTAATCTCGTAAAGTGCATCTCAGCACACTCGAGTGCCTCAGTAGCACCTGGAGTCTCATACGTAGGTAATGGTTCAACAGCAGCTCGTCTCTTGGGCCTATCTCCCCGACCTCGAGCCCTACCTCTCGTACCTCTACCACTACGCATATTTGCCATTTAAGCAAAGTTCCTACATTCATAATCATGAATTAGTCCGTCTCCTATCTAGTATACACAGTTATATCTAAACACAGTACAATACTCTAGGGATGTACACTTTCCTATTTCTAACACAGACTCACATCAGACCAATCTCGGCTCTGATACCATTCTGTTAGGACCCGTTCTAAATCCATGACTTAACAAAAAACCACTACAATTTTTTTTTTTTTTTGCATTTTTTACCTTTCCTCTCATTAATGGTTGGGCTGTGATTCGATGTCAGAATCCTCGCTTACCATATCATCCATTATCATACATACATGTCAATATACTGTTACTGACTGTAACTTTTGTTATAATACATGTGAGATTATATAAAGTCTACTACAATTACATTCCCCATAATATATATCGTATACATTACTGTGATGTTTTTATGTTTAGATACATAACCGTACTAAATATGTATACCTAGCGATCGATAGGAAATAGCGGTGGACTCAGGGACACTATCCCTTAATAGCTCTCACTCTACTGCTGATGCTCTGTAGAGAGATGTAAAGAAAGGAGGGGTGAGCATACAACGCGCTCAGTAAGGAAATCAGGCAAGTAAGTAGATATCTACACTATCTACTCAAAATAATGCTATGCCTTGAAAACATTATTTTCTTAACTCACTTTAAAAGCAGGTCTTTAAATATATATATATATATATACTTGTACAGATTAAATCCCATGTATAGAAATCATGCTTTCTTTCTCAAATGTAGGCATGTAGTGCAAAACAATGCATCTTTATAATATCACAATGCCTTTAGATAAATCATGCCATGTATGTTTAAATCACAGTAAATATGGTATTTAAATCATTCACAACACAAAATCGGAGTCCAACCTATCCCTCAAGTCTGTCCACAATTTAAATCAGTCAAGCAAGTGATATATCATGTGAGACTTTGTGGTGAAAATGTAAATAGTATCCTGGACTATGATCATATCCGACATATGATCCCAAGCAACACAGTACTCGGTGTGCAGGGCATCTCTGCTGTAACGAGAAGGGGGTCAGTCCATCATAACCGCCAGCTATATCCTCCTCAACTCCACAACACCACACGGTACAATGTACTCCATGCCACTCGCACGGTACAACGTACTCCGTGGACCCTACATCACAGTCGGGGTGCCTACCATAGGTCTTAGCCCTCAAAACCATGGAATATCATACCACGTCTCTAGTATCCTCATGTGGATATCCTCCCACATAGTGTGACACTCAATCTACACAAGGAATCACGCATGGATTTCAACATGTATTATATATCACATACAGTGCGCGCCTTTGAGCGCGACTCACAGTCGACACTCTGCTCAAACACTGTTTCACATCACGAACTCAACTCTAGTGCGAGTAAACCTCCAGCAACTAGGTCAATGCATAGTTCATGTATTAAATCAAGTACGAGCAATAGCTCCAGTACCATGCTATGCACAATATCATCAAATCAAGTACGAGCAATAGCTCCAATACTATGTCATGTATAAATCATGAAGAATCGAGTACAAGAAACGCTCCAGCACTCTGTCATGCATCTCATGTAAAACTCGGGTACGAGCTAATCGCTCCAACACTCTCTCATGCATATATCATATAAAACTGAGTACGAGTACGAACTCCAGTACTCTATCATGCATGTCATGGAAATCTAGTGCGAATCATAATCCAACACTAATGTATGTGGAAAAAAATATATGAAATCCAGTGTGAGCTGTGCTCCAACACGATTCATTCTCACATAATATGATAGATGGCTCTTTAAAAAGGATGATTTACAAAATATCAAAATCAACACTATAAAGTGTGCTTAATTTACATCAACCTTAAAATCTTTAGCCCATCTATTTATTCTCCTGCTAAACAGCAGTTAAACACTCAAAATGGTGATTTCCATTGACTTTTTCACTAACTAGGGGTAAAATCGTAATTTACCACTATCGGGTCACAATAATTATTATTCACTTTCTCTGACCCTCAGAGTTTTTAAGTGAATGAAAAAGCAAACAAAAATACGTGCAGGTATCTCTAACTACTCACAAAAGTCCCTTACCTGCAATCACTCGAGAAATTTCACTTTCTCTGCGCTGCTCATTTCAGCAGTCCGATTTGCTCCTCCAATAATATTTGGAGCTGCATATAATCATTTATCAAGTTAATTACACTTTTCTTACTGTATTTCACATTAAATACAGTCTATTTCCCTTAATGGGCTTTAATAATCCTTAATGGGCCTACCTATGCCTTAAGCCCATTTCCATTTTACTATTCATTTTCGTTGGGCCTATTGGGCTTGTGGGGCCCACCAACTCTTATTGGGCTTGTCCTAGACCCATTACATCATATTGGGCATAAAATATTTGGGCTTGGCCCATTGGGCCTCTCGGCCACATGCCATGGCTAAGAGCTATCCATGCCATTGGTCACACCATGGCATGCCGACCATGTCTCTTTCCTTAGCCAATTCACTTAGGCATTTTCACAAACACTTGGTTGGCAACATTCTTAACATCATATAGTTCATTTAGGCATTTTATCAAACACCTTGATTGCCAACTAATTACATTTATTAATTAATCAAATTGATTAATTCTAATTACACCATAATCATTAACACATGTACATTAATCCATTTATGCCTTAAAATCATATGGACATAAATCAATATCTCACTACTCCCTCTCGGCCTAACCAATATCATAGTGATTTCATATGTTTCAATGCTTAAAACATATACCAATATACTTAAAATCATTCATACATTAACATATATGAAATTGAAAACTTGGAAATATACCAATTGTTGTGTTCACACTTGGCCGAATACTTTGGAGGCTCACAGTTTGCACTCTATGTCTCCTTGATATTCAATTCCAACATATGTCACTCTCCTCCCAATTTGGAACTATCAGGACCCGTTCTCAATCCATGACTTTATCCAAAAATCACTATAAATATTTCGCATTCTTAACTTACCTTTCCACTCTTCAATGGTTGGGCTGTGATTCGATGTCAGAGTCCTCACTTACCACATCATCCATTTCATACATACATGTCAATATATTATTACTGACTGTAACTGCTTTTATTATACATGTAAGATTATATAAAATCTAATACAAATACATTCCCCATAATATATATCGTATACATCACTGTGCTGTTTCTATGTTTAGATACACAACTGTACATAAAGGTATACCTGGCGATCGATAGGAACTAGTAGTGGACTCTGGGACACTATCCCTCGATAGCTCTCGCTCTACTGACGCTCTGTAGAGAGATGTAAAGAAAGGGGGGTGAGCATACAATGCGCTCAGTAAGGAAATCAGGCAAGCAAGTAGATATCAACACTATCTACTCAAAACAATGCTATGCCTTGAAAACATTATTTCCTTTACTCGCTTTAAAAGCATGTCTTGAAATATAATATATATACTTGTACAGAATAAATCCCATGCACAGAAAGTCATGCTTTCTTTCTCAAATGTAGGCATGTAGTGCAAAACAATGCATCGTATATAAATCATGCCTTTATGTAAGTCATGCCATGTATATTTAAATCACAATAAATATGGCATCAAATGATTCACAACATAAAATCAGAGTCCGACCCATCCCTCAGGTCTGTCCGCAGTTTAAATCATTCAATCAATGTGATATATCATGTAAGACTCTGTGGTTAAGTGCAAATAGTATCCTGGACTATGATCATATCCGACATGTGATCCCAAGCAACACAGATCTCGGTGTGCGGGGCATCACTGCTGCAACGGGAGGGGGGTCAGTCCATCACAACCGTCAGCTATATCCTCCTCAACTCCACAACAACACACGGTACAGCGTACACCTCGCGCCACTCAGGCACGGTACAAGGTACACCCGTGGACCCGTCCTCACGGCCAGAGTGCCTACCATAGGTCTTAGCTCTCGCACCCGTGGAATATCATCATCACAGTCAGGGTGCCTACTATAGGTCTTAGCCCTCGCGCCTGTGGAAATATCATACCACATCTCAAATACCCTCATGCTGGCCATCCTCTCAAAATGTGACACTCAGTCACACAAGAATGCGGTATGAATAGGTACCATGTATATAATATCACATACAGTGTGCGTCCTCGAGTGCGACACACAGTCGACACTACGCTCGAACACTGTTTCACATCACAAACTCAACTCTAGTGCGAGCAATCTCCAGCAACTAGGTTAATGCATAGTTCATGTATTAAATCAAGTACGAGCAATAGCTCCAGTACTATGCTATGCATAATATCATCAAATCAAGTACGAGCCATAGCTCCAGTACTATGTCATGTATAAACCATGAAGAATCGAGTACGAGCAACGCTCCAGTACTCTGTCATGTATCTCATGTAAAACTCGAGTACGAGCTAATCGCTTCAGCACTCTGTCATGCATATATCATATAAAACTGAGTACGAGTAAAACTCCAGTACTCTATCATGCATGTCATGAAAATCTAGTGCGTATAAAAATGCAGCACTACTGTATGTGAAAAACATATGAAATCCAGTGCGAGCTATGCTCTAGCACGATTCAGTCTCACATAATATGATAGACGGCTCTTTAAAAGGGATTGTTTATAAAACATCAAAATCAACACTATAAAGTGTGCTTAAGTCACATCAACCTTAAAATCATTATCCCATCTATTTATTTTCATGCTAAACAGCAATTAAACACTCACAATAATTGTTTCCATGCTTTTTGCAACTTTTCACAAAAGTTGACTTTTTGACTAACTAGGGGCAAAATCATAATTTGTCACTATCGGGTCGCAATAATTATTATTCACTTTCTCTGACCCTCAGAGTTTTTAAGTGAATGTAAAAGTAGACGAAAATACGTGCAGGTATCTCTAACTACTCGCAAAAGTCCCTTACCTCGGATCACGTCACGTGACCTCACTTCCTCGGTGCTGCTAAATCCTGTAGTCCAATCAGCTCTCAATGTAAACTCCGGAGCTGTAAATAACCATTCCTCAGGTTAATTATAATTTTTCTACTGTATTACACATTAATACAGTCTATTTTCCCTTAATGGACCTTAATAATCCTTAATGGGCCTAACTATACCTTAAGCCCATTTTCATTTTACTATTCACTTTTGTTGGGCCTATTGGGCTTGTGGGGCCCACCAACTCTTATTGGGCTTGTCCTTGGCCCATTACACCCTATTGGGCCTAAAATAATTGGGCTTGGTCCATTGGGCCTCTTAGCCACATGCCATGGCCGAGAGCTACTCATGTCTCGGTTTTACCATGGCATGCCATCCATGCCTATTATTTAGCCATTTTCACTTAGGCATTTTCACAAACACTTGGTAGGCAACATTACCAATCATCACATAGTTCATTTAGGCATTTTATCAAACACCTTGATTGCCAACAAATTACATGTATTAATTAATCAAATTTATTAATTCTAATTACACCATTAACATTAATACATGTACACTAATCCACTTATGTCTTAAAATCATATTGACATAATTTAACATCCCATTACTCACTCTCGGCCTAACCCACTTCATGGTGATTACATATGTTTCAATGCTTAAAACATATATCAACATACTTGAAATCATTCATACATTAACATTTATGAAATTGGAAATTAGAAAATATACCAATTGTTGTGTTCACCCTTTGGCCGAAACTTTGGAGGCTCTCGGTTTGCACTCTATGGCTCCTTGATAGCCAATTCCAACATATGTCAATCTCCTTTCAATTTGGAACAACTTCCATGAAGAATGCAAGTTCCAAATATGCCTAATTCCTAGTGATTTCTAGTGAGAGAAAGCTTGGAAAATATATTTCAATGGTTTCTTCTTCTAGCCAGATTTGGTGTGATGAAGATGACAATGGTGTGGCTGAATTTATAAGCCATATACTTAGCCATTAAGCTTTACTTTTCAGCCATTATGCTTGACTTTCCAAACCTTAGCCATGAGTCACCTTATGAGTCACCTTATGAGTCATAGTTAACTTTAACTATGGTTAGATATTTATCTCATGGGCTTTTCCATTTGGGCTTCTCGGTTTGGGCTTTCCTAATGGGCTTTCGGGCTGAAATTTTTACTCTGTCTCGGGCCTTTAATTGTCTCAAAATTTGGCCAATCAATTGGTCCAACAATTCGGTCTAAAGGACTTAAGAATTTCGATATACGTTTAGTATACCTTAATGGGCTTTAAAATTTTTACCTTAGGCCTATCACGTTTTTAACCATTAAATTTATTCTGAAATCCTTCCGAATAAATTTTCCTTACTTCTGGGGATGATATCTTGTATTCTGGCTAAGAATATTTTTCCCCAAATTTTTCTCCATACTTAGGTTAATTTTTAATCATGATTAGTCAACTATGGTAAAAGTCCACTTTCTTAACTATAGTTGACTTTTTCCTTAACCATTGACCATGTTGACTTTTTCTTAAAATTTTGAGAGTGTCATATCTTATGTCTTACACTCTCGTCTTTATATTCCAATCGCTCCCGGTGGATAATTTCACCCGAAACTCCTTTTTCTCGCCAAAAAGGTCCATTTTACCCTTTTTAGCTTTTACTCTCGTTTTGTGTTTTCAGGTCTAAATCAAGCTGACTTCTCTTCATGAGCTCTCTACGTTCTATTATTTTAAGTTGTTATTTTCAGTCAGAATGATTTAGAATAACTCGGTTTAGCCTGTGACACCCATCGCTCACATTATGCATTTTATGTAGCTTTTGCGTGTTAAATCATTTCACTAACACTTTAAGTCTAGTAAATACTCTTCTTATGATTCAACTATAATTACAGAGTGTTCATACACATATGAATCATAAGGAAATAAGCTACAAAAATCTGGGTCTGACAGGAACAACTTCTATGAAGGATGTAAGTTCCAAATATGCCTAATTCTTAGTGATTTCTAGTGAGAGAAAGCTTGGATAATTGTATTTCAATGGTTTCTTTGTGTAGCCAGGAATGGTGTGATGAAGATGACAATGGTGTGGCTAATTTTATAAGCCACTTACCTAGCCATTAAGCCTCACTTTCCAGCCATTATACTTGACTTCCTAAGCCTTAGTCATGAGTCACCTTATGAGTCATATTAAGCTTTAACTATGGTTAGATATTTATCTCATGGGCTTTCCATTTGGGCTTCTCTATTTGGGCTTTCTTAACGGGCTTTCAGGCTGAAATTTTCACCATACCTCGGGCCTTTAATTGTCTCAATATTTGGCCAATCAATTGGTCCAACAATTCGGTCTAAGGGACCTAAGAATTTCGATATACGTTTAGTATACCTTAATGAGCTTTAAAATTTTCACCTTAGGCCCATTACGTTTTTAACCATTAAATTTAATCCGAAATCCTTCCGAATAAATTTTCCTTCCTTTCGAGGATGATTATCTTGTATTCAGACCAAGAATATTTTTCCCCAAAATTTTCTCCACACTTAGGTAAATTTTTAACCATGATTAGTCAACTGTGGTAAAAGTCCACTTTCTTAATTATAGTTGACTTTTTCCTTAACCATTGACCAAGTTGACTTTTTCTCAAAATTCTAAAAGTGTCATATCTTATGTATTACACTCTCGTCTTTATGTTTCAACTGTTCCTGGTGGGTAATTACACCCGAAACACCTTAAATACCTTAACTCGCCAAAAATGTCCATTTTACCCTTTTTAGCTTTTACTCTTGTTTCCTGTGTTCGAGACTAAATCAAGTTGACTTTCCTTCATGAGCTCTCTATTCTTTCTCATTTTAAGTTCTTATTTTCAGTCAGAATGATTCAGATCCACTTGGTTTAGCCTGTGACTCTTATAGTTCATATTAGACTTTTTATGTAGCTTTTGCATGTTAAATCATTTTACTAACACTTTAAATCTAGTAATTACTCTTCTTATGATTCAACTATAATAATAGAGTGTTCATACACATAGGAATCATAAAGAATAAGCTACATAAAATTCAGGTCTGACAATGTATGTATACATTGATATTGTACAAATGTCCTAAAAATGGTTTAAAGATTTTAAGGACTCGAAATAGGTAAAGACTATTTTACCCCTATTGAGGGAAGTTCACCTAAGGATGGTGAAAGCATGACATGCATGAAATGCATGATTTAAGGAATTTTATGAATTAAGAAATTTTCTTGGTTTTTAAGCAAAGCAAATCGGTAGATTGGCCAGTAATTGTATAAATTTCACAAGATAACACTACGTAAGTGTTATTTATATTTAAATGAAAATTCTTTGGAAAATGGTTCAACTATCAAATTTATTTGGAAACAGATAGTGCTGGCATATAGCTCGCACTATATCTGCGTTTGTGAGTGTGCATAAATGTGCTTGAGCAGTTGCTCGCACCGACTTGTGTGACATCATATGCATGAAATGTGCTAGAGTGGTTGCTCGCATTGATTTTTATTATTGTGAAATGCATGAGAGGTGCTGGAGCCTAGCTCGCACCCTGTTTTAACTGTTTTGACGGTTTTGACTGTTTTGACTGAATATGCATAAAAAGGTGCTGGAGCGATTGCTAGCACTAGTTTTAATGATTTGACATGCGTGAGAGGTGCTGGTGCTTAGCTCGCATCCTGTTTTAATATGATAATTACATAAAAGCCATGCTAAAGTGTAACTCGCACGAGATTTGATTTATTTATGCATAAAGCCATGCTAGAGTGTAACTCGCATGAGATTTGATTTATTGATTCATAACAACGTGCTGGAGCTTGCTCGCACGAAGTTTTATATGAATTTATAACTCATTTTAAAGTCGTATTGGAGTGCTACTCGTACGTAGATTTTGCTGATTTTATGAAACCGTGCTAGAGCTTCGCTCGCACGAGATTTTTAGATATCATGAATATGCATGGAGCCGTGCTAGAGCTTCACTCGCACAGGGATTGATATGACATGCATATAGTCGTGTTGGAGCCTCTTGTAGACTGTGTGTCACAGTGAGATGATATGCTCATACGTGCATACTGAGATAAAGATGGTATGGGTGGATAAGACCTATTGCTGGCACCCCTGACTGAGCTTGGGTTCACGGAGTACGTTGTACCGTGTATCTCACGTAGAGTACGCTGTACCATGGGGATTGTTGGAGTGGAGTGGCATTAGGCACGAGGCAGCAAGCCTTACTCTCGCAATCCTGATGTTATGTTGTTCTGGTGGGTAGGACCGACCACCTCCCGTTTCAGGTGTGATACCCTGCACACTAGGTACCATGTTGCCAGGGATCACTAGGTTATGGCCATAGTCCTATGTTGTTTCTGATAGTCATCTACTTGTCTCACATGATATAACTATTGGTCGATAAACCAGGGTAGACCCGAGGGAGGGGTCAGGCCCCCGATTTTATGATTTTATGATATGTGACCCTGAAAGAAAGGTGGTTTTATAACCGAAGGTTTATAATGAATTTTAATAAATTGTTTTATGAATTTAGAATTGAATTATGAGATGTTTAACCCCTTTAGGTTATTTTATACTGCGTTTTAAATGAAATGATTTAAATGCAGTAGCATAATGAGTTTTCCCTGTTTTAATGATAAATTCATGAAATGATTGTATCTCATGATTTATTTTATATCACATGAAATAATGCATGATTTTGATTTAATTCATGCTAAGTATGATTTACTGATGTCACATAAAATGCCATTGATGCATAAGTAGTATGATTTATATATGCACGAACAATTTATAAACTAAGTCATTAATGACATACATGATTTTGTACTTGAGATTTTAATGGAAAGAAATGGATTTTTAGGGCATGGCATTATGAGCATGTAGACAATAGAGCTATCTACTTACTTGCATAATTTCCTTACTGAGCGTGTGGTTTGCTCACCCCCTTATTTTCCCATCTTTTCAGAGTACTCGTAGTAGTTAGTGAGCGGTTGAGAACTTGCATCTTGGTATCCGCTGCTTCCCATCAAGAGACAGGTATACAAATTTGTATAGTTTTGTATCTAAATATGTAATGCACAGTACTGTAAATGGATATGATGTTGGGGATGTAAGGTGATGTAATTCCATTGTATATGTATTAGCTACAGTCAAAGGATAGTAAATCCTGATATATGAATGTGATTATGGAAATGGAATGGTAAATAGGTGAGAGGTGACTAACACCAAATCATAGCTCAACTCTTTGTAGGATGGTCACGATGAGAGAAAGGTAAGAATTAAATAATAAATGAAAAAACAAAAACTTTACTATGATTTTTAGGTAATTTGGGTCGTGACAATAGTCCTTGTTATTACTGATATAGTCACCTACTTGTCTCACATGATATAATTTGTGGTCTCGATAGACCAGGGTAGACCCGAGGGAGGGGTCAGACCCCCGATTTTGTGAGTTTCTGATATGTGACCCTAAATGAAGGGAAGTTTTTATAACATAATTTTATAATAAGATTAATTTATGAGAAACTTAAACCCTTCGGGTTATTTTATACTGCAGCTTTAATGAAATGATTTAAATGCAGTAGCATGATGAGTTTTCCATGCGTTAATAATAAATTCATGAAAAGAATTTTTTCTCATGATTTGTTTTATACATGGCATGAAATGATGCATGATCTTGATTTAATTCATGCTAAGTATGATTTTATGATTTTCCATAAAATGCCTTTGATGCATGAATTACATGATTTCTATATGCACAAATAGTTTTAATAAACTATGTCATGGATGTATGCATGATTTTGTGCTTGAGATTTTAAAGAAAAGAAATGGATTTTAAGGGCATGACATTATGAGCATGTAGATAGTGGAGCTATCTACTTACTTGCATAATTGCCTTACTGAGCGTGTGGTTTGCTCACCCCCTTATTTTCCCATCTTTTTCAGAGCACTCGCAGTAGTTAGTGAGCAGCTAAGGACTTGAAATCTTGGTATCCGCTGCTTTCCATCAAGAGATAGGTATACACATTTGTATAGTTTTGTATCTAAATATGTAATGCACAGTACTATAAATGGATATGATGTCGGGGATGTAAGGTGTTGTAATACCTTTGTATATGTATTTAGTTAGAGTCAAAGGATAGTAAATCTTGATATATGAATGTGATTATGGAAATGGAATGGTAAATAGGTGAGAGGTGACTAACACTGAATCATAGCCCAACTGTTTGTAGGATGGTCATGATGAGAGAAAGGTAAGAATTAAATAATAAATGAAAAACTAAAAAATTTACTCTGATTTTTAGGTAATTTGGGTCGTGACACACTAGCCAGCCTATCCATCAATTCACTTAAAACAAAGCAATATGTTTTGTGAAAACGTTCAAAACATTTGGTTTATGCAATTATTAGCCTTACTATCCCATTTCTTTCTAATACCATTTCAACAACCAAATCTCATACAAGTACTTATAGTTACTTCCATACATCGTCAAACACATTTCTATAAACTCATGCACATTTCAAAAGCCCTATACACCCACAAAATGCGAGCAACTACCTCTATATACTTACAGAATTCCCTTACCTGGAATTGCGTCACTTGATTCCACTGCCTTAAAGCTGCTTCCTTGTGCGGCCCGATTCATCTCCAACGAACTGTTCGGAATTGCACATAATCGTATTTCGCATCAATTTAATTCACATACAACACTCTTGCATTTACCATAGTTGATTCGACCTATAGTCTCCATTAACGCTCATAAGGCATAGGTTTATTGTTCTGTTCATATCTCGAGGCTATGGATTCCTTTAGGCCTATTTATTCATAATGAATCGATATTAAGCTCATAGTGTTTATATTTCATCAATTTCCTCACTATGGCATTTTATCAAACATTTTACATACCCATTTTCATAATTTTTCCCAAACATACAATGTGGCTTCATTTACCCATCTAAAATCATTCACATTACTTCAACAACCATTTAGTATAACCCATAATTCATCAACTCCTCCAAACCACATTTTCTCACACTAGACATAATCTAGGTTATAAGTGTTCCATTGCTTTCTAGATGGCTTCTATCATAAATATTAACACCAATCTACTCCAACATAAATAAAGAAACAAATGTACTTGGATTGGTGCCTTGGAAACTTACCTATTTGGATTTCCTTCTTACTCCAATGAAAATGCTCCTTGCTCCTTCAATCCAACAAATGGGGTTTTGACTTCAAACCATGTTGTTCTCTTCTTTAAGATGAACAACTTTGTATCTAATGGTCTTGTCAGGACCCCATTCTCAATCCATGACTTAACCAAAAATCACTACAAATTTTTCGCATTTTGTTTTTTACTTACCTTTCCTCTCATCAATGGTTGGGCTGTGATTCGATGTCAGAATCCTCGTTTACCATAATATCCATTATCATACATACATGTCAATATACTGTTACTGGCTGTAACTGAGATTATATAAAATCGAACACAAATACATTCCCCATAATATATATCGTATACATCACTGTGCTGTTTCTATGATTAGATATATAACAGTACAAAATCTGTATACCTGGCGATCGATAGGAACTAGCAGTGGACTCAGGAATACTATCCCTCGACAGCTCTCGCTCTACTGATGCTCTGTAGAGATGTAAAGAAAGGGGGTGAGCATACAACGCGCTCAGTAAGAAAATCAGGCAAGCAAGTAGATATCTACACTATCTACTCAAAATAATGCTATACCTTGAAAACATTATTTCCTTAACTCACTTTAAAAGCATGTCTTTAAATATATATATATATGTATACTTGTACAGATTAAATCCCATGTACAGAAATCATGCTTTCTTTCTCAAATGTGGGCATGTAGTGCAAAACAATGCATCTTTATATAAATCATGCCTTTATGTAAATCATGCCATGTATACTTAAATCACAATAAATATGGCATTAAATAATTCACATCACAAAATCGGAGTCCGACCCATCCCTCAGGTCTATCCGCAAATTTAAATCAGTCAATCAATGTGATATATCATGTGAGACTCTGTGGTGAAATGCAAATGGTATCTTGGACTATGATCATATCCGACATGTGATCCCAAGCAACACAGTACTCGGTGTGCGGGGCATCACTACTGCAACGGGAGGATGGTCAGTCCATTACAACCGTCATCTATACAACAACACACGGTATAGCGTACTCCCATGCCCCAGGCACGGTACAAAGAACACCCGTGGACCCTACATCACAGTCGCGGTGCCTGCCATAGGTCTTAGCCCTCAAACCATGGAATATCATACCACGTCTATATTACCCTCATGCAGATATCCTCTCACAAGATGTGACACATAGTCACACAAGGACTCTGGCATGGGTTTTAACATGTATTATATATCACATACAGTGCGTGCCTTGAGTGTGACTCACAGTCGACACTCCGCTCAAACACTGTTTCACATCACAAACTCAACTCTAGTGCGAGTAAACCTCCAGCAACTAGGTCAATCATAGTTCATGTATTAAATCAAGTACGAGCAATAGCTCCAGTACCATGCTATGCATAATATCATCAAATCAAGTACGAGCAATAGCTCCAGTACTATGTGATGTATAAACCATGAAGAATCGAGTACGAGCAACGCTCCAGAACTCTGTCATCTATCTGATGTAAAACTCGAGTACGAGCTAATCGCTCCAGCACTCTGTCATGCATATATCATATAAAACCGAGTACAAGTAATAGCTCCAGTACTCTATCATGCATGTCATGGAAATCTAGTGCGAATCAAAATCCAGCACTAATGTATGTGGAAAATATATGAAATCCCGTGCGAGCTGTGCTCTAGCACGATTCATTCTCACATAATATGATAAATGGCTCTTAAAAAAGGGATGGTTTACAAAATGTTAAAATCAGCACTATAAAGTGTGCTTAAGTCACATCAACCTTAAAATCATTAGCCTAACTATTTATTTTCATGCTAAACAGCAGTTAAACACTCACAATAGTAGTTTCCATGCTTTTTGCAACTTTTCACAAAAGTTGACTTTTTGACTAACTTGGAGTAAAATCGTAATTTGCCACTATCGGGTCGCAATAATTATTATTCACTTTATCTGACCCTTAGAGTTTTTAAGTGAATGTAAAAGTAGACGAAAATACGTGTAGGTATCTCTAACTACTCACAAAAGTCCCTTACCTGCAATCACTCGAGAAATTTCACTTTCTCTGCGCTGCTCGTTTCAGCAGTCCGATTTGCTTCTCCAATACTCTCTAGAGCTGCATATAACCATTTATCAAGTTAATTACACTTTTCCTACTGTATTTCACATTAAATATAGTCTATTTCCCTTAATGGGCTTTTATAATCCTTAATGGGCCTAACTATGCCTTAAGCCCATTTTCATTTTACTATTCATTTTTGTTGGGCTTATTGGGCTTGTGGGACCCACCAACTCTTATTGGGCTTGTCCTAGACCCATTACATCTTATTGAGCCTAAAATATTTGGGCTTGGCCCATTGGGCCTCTCGACCACATGCCATGGCCGAGAGCTACCCATGCCTTCGCTTTTGCCATGGCATGCCATCCATGCCTATTTCTTAGCCAATTCACTTAGGCATTTTCACAAACACTTGGTTGGCAACTTTCCTTAACATCATATAGTTCATTTATGCATTTTATCAAACACCTTGATTACCAACTAATTACATGTATTAATTAATCCAATTGATTAATTCTAATTACACCATAATTATTAACATATGTACATTAATCCATTTATGCCTTAAAATCATATGGACATAAATCAATGTCTCACCACTCACTCTCGATCTAACCAACATCATAGTGATTTAATATATTTCAATGCTTAAAACATATATCAATATACTTAAAATCATTCATACATTAACATATATGAAATTGAAAACTAGAAAATATACCAATTGTTGTGTTCACCCTTTGGCCGAATCTTTGAAGGCTCTCTGTTTGCACTCTATGGCTCCTTGATAGCCAATTCCAACATATGTCACTCTCCTTTCAATTTGGAACAACTTCCATGAAGGATGCAAGTTCCAATTATGCCTAATTCCTAGTGATTTCTAGTGAGAGAAAGCTTGGATAATATGTTTCAATGGTTTCTTCTTCTAGCCGAATTTAGTGTGATGAAGATGACAATGGTGTGGCTGATTTTATAAGCCACTTACTTAGCCATTAATCTTTACTTTCCAAGCCTTAGCCATGAGTCACCTAATGAGTCACCTTATGAGTCATGGTTAGCTTTAACTATAGTTAGGTATTTATCTCATGGGCTTTCCATTTGGGCTTCTCGGTTTCGGCTTTCTTAATGGGCTTTTGGGCTGAAATTTTTACTATGTCTCGGGCCTTTAATTGTCTAAATATTTGGCCAATCAATTGGTTCAACAAAATGGTCTAAAGGACCTAAGAATTTCGATATACGTTTAGTATACCTTAATGGGCTTTAAAATTTTCACCTTAGGCCATTACGTTTTTAACCATTAAATTTATTCCGGAATCCTTCCGAATAAATTTTCCTTATTTTCAACGATGATTATCTTGTATTCTGGCCAAAAATATTTTTCTCCAAATTTTTCTCCACACTTAGGTTAATTTTTAACCATGATTAGTCAACTATGGTAAAAGTCCACTTTCTTAACTATAGTTGACTTTTTCCTTAACCATTGACCTAGTTGACTTTTTTTCAAAATTTCAAAAGTGTCATATCTTATGTCTTACACTCTCGTCTTTATGTTTCAATCGTTCCCGATGGATAATTTCACCCGAAACACCTTATCTCGTCAAAAAGGTCCATTTTACCCTTTTTAGCTTTTACTCTCGTTTTCTATGTTCGAGACTAAATCAAGCTGACTTTCCTTCATGAGCTCTCTATGCTCTCTCATTTTAAGTTCTTATTTTCAGTCAGGATGATTTAGATTCACTCGGTTTAGCCTGTGACGCTTATAGTCCACATTAGGCTTTTTATGTAGCTTTTGAATGTTAAATCATTTCACTAACACTTTAAGTCTAGTAAATACTCTTCTTATGATTCAACTATAATAACACAGTGTTCATACACATAGGAATCATAAGGTACAAGTTTCAAAAAATCCTGGTCTAACAATCCTCCCTTACTAAGAAAATTTGGACCTCCAAATTAGAACCAAGTCTGTCATCAAATAGGTGAGGGTACTTCTCTCGCATCAGACCCTCTAGCTCCCAAGTAGCTTCCTCTGAAGTATGATGCTACCAGAGAATCTTCACTAACCCAATGGTCTTCGATCTCAATACCTTCTCCTTCTTATCCAATATCTGAATCGGTCTCTCAACATATGACAAGTCCTCTCGGAGCTCCAAAGGCTCTTAACTAATCACATGTGTCGGATCCGGATGATACTTCCGAAGCATCGATATGTGGAAGACGTTATGGACACCTGATAAGTCCGGTGGCAATGCCAATCTATAAGCCTTATCTCCCACTCGATAAAGTATCTCAAAGGGTCCAATATAGTGAGGATTTAGCTTTCCTCTCTTCCCAAATCTCGCTATGCCATTGGAAGGAGAAACTCTAAAAAACACGGATTCACCAATTGCAAACTCTAGTGGCCTACGTCTCCTGTCAGCATAACTCTTCCGTCTACTCTGAGCCATCCTCAGTCTCTCTACTATCAAGTGTACATCCTCAGATGCCTGTGTAACCATGTCAGGAGCGAAAATCTTACGGTCACCCACTTCTTCCCATCTAATAGGGGAACGACATCTACGGCCATATAAAGCCTCATACGGTGCCATCCCGATACTCGAATGATAATTGTTGTTGTAGGCGAACTCGGCTAGTGGTAGGTGGTCATCCCAGGAGCCTCTAAAATCTAGCACACATGCTCTCAACATATCCTCCAGAGTCTGTATAGTCCTCTCTGACTGACCCTCTGTCTGAGGATGGAAAGTGGTGCTCAAACTCAACTGGGTTCCCATGGCTTCCTGAAAGTGTCCCCAAAAGTGGGAAGTGAAGCGGGAATCACTATCAGAGACAATGCTCACTGGTACATCGTGTAACCTCACTACCTCGCGTACATACAGTTTTGGTAATGAACTTAGAGTATCGGTCACTCTCATAGCTAGGAAGTGGCCTGACTTCGTTAGTCTGTCGACGATCACCCATATAGCATCGTGATTCCTGTGGGTTCTCGGTAAACCCATCACGAAATCCATGGTGATATGCTCTCATTTCCATGTTGGTATAGGTAGAGGTTGGAATAACCTTGCAGGTTTCTGATGCTCTACCTTCACTTGGTGACATACGAGACACTTTGCCACAAAGTCTGTTACATCTCTCTTCATACCCGACTACCAGTATACCTTCCGGAGGTTCTGATACATCTTGTTACTCCCCGGATGTAATGTATACCTCGACGAATGAGCTTCCGCCAATATCAATCTCCTGAGTATTGGATCCTTGGGAACACACAATCTACCTCTGAACCTCAATAGTCCATCCGAACTCAACTCAAAATCAGTCACTGTGCCCTTCTGCATCTGACTACTCACATCCATACAAAAGGGATCAGTCTGCTGAGGCACTTTGATCCTGTCCAACAGGTCCGGCTCCAAACGTAGACTAGCTATCCCATAGCCTGCATCCATGTCAGAAGGCAGACTCCCAAACTGAGGCTAGCAAACTACTCTAGCAAATCATGTTCCCTAACCATCATATACGATACCATCCCTAGGCTCTTCCTACACAAGGCATCGGCTACAACATTAGCCTTACCCGAATGATAACGTATCTCACAATCGTAGTCCTTCAGAAGCTCTAGCCATCTTCTCTGTCTCATGCTTAGCTCTTTCTATGAGAACAGATACTTGAGGCTCTTGTGGTCGGTAAATATCTGCAACTTCTCGCCATATAAGTAGTGGCGCCATACCTTCAACGCAAACACTACTGCTGCTAGCTCCAAGTCGTGGATCGAATAGTTCTTCTCATGATCCTTTAGTTGTCTGGATCCATAAGCAACTACCTTCCCATCCTGCATCAATACATAGCCCAGTCCCTGATGCGAAGCATCGGTATACACTACAAATCCTCCTGAGCTGGTAGGGATAGTGAGAATCAGAGCGGTGGTCAATCGACGCTTCAACTCCTCAAAACTCTTCTCACAATCCTCGTTCCATACGAACGGTACACTCTTTCTAGTAAGACGTGTCAACGGAGCAGCCAACTTCGAAAATCCCTCAACGAATCTCTGATAGTATCCAGCTAAACCCAAAAAACTCCTAATCTTGGTGACTGTCCTCGGCTATTCCCACTGAACTACAGCCTCTATCTTAGATGGATCAACTGATACACCATCTCTCGATACAACATGTCCCAAAGACGAGATCTGTGACAACCAAAAGTCACACTTACTGAGCTTTGCATATAACTCCTGCTCTCGTAGAGTCTGTAACACGATCCTGAGGTGCTCCTCATGCTTCTCCTTGGATCTCAAATACACCAATATGTCATCGATAAAAACGATAACAAACTGGTCCAAATATGGCTTGAACACATCGTTCATCAAAGCCATGAAAGCAGCTGGAGCATTCGTCAGTCCGAATGGCATGACCAAGAACTCATAATGGCCATATCGGGTACGAAATGCTGTCTTGGGTACATCTCCACTCCGAACCTTCAGCTGATGATACCCAAACCTTAGGTCAATATTGGAAAAGACCTATACTCCCTGAAGCTGATCTAACAAGTTGTCAATGCGTGGAAGGGGGTATCTATTCTTGATGGTGGCCTTATTCAACAATCAGTAATCTATACACAATCGGAGGCTTCCATCCTTCTTCCTCACAAATAGAACCGGTGCTCCCCAAGGTGAAACACTTGGTCGTATAAAACCCCTATCCAACAGCTCCTGTAACTGTCTCTTGAGCTCCTCCAACTCAACTAAGGCCATGTGATATGGTGGTCTCGAAATACCAGGTACCAAATCTATACAGAACTCCATCTCTCTGTCTGGTGGTAATCCTGGCAATTCATCTGAAAAAACATTTGGGTACTCACTGACCACAGTAATATCTGACAACTCCGGATGTGCCTTATCCATATCTACCACGTATGTAATGAAACCTTGATATGTTGAAGGTTTTCTAAATCAGTAATCATGTAATAATCATAACTACTCCTTTCATTTATTCTTATTAAACTTTACAACATATCTAGTAGGGTTAGGAAACATAATTGTCTTAGCATAACAATCTAAAATAGCATGGCTTGCAGATAGCCAATCCATTCCTAATATTAGATTAGCTGTCATCTCCTTATTCCCTACTCTCAACTTGCAGTCATTAAATACATATTCTACAACTTGACTACTATTTATAGGCGTACTAATCAACATCATCATACAAAATGGTGTACGCTCTACATGTCTTGCTAATTTACATGCAAAAGAAGGCGATACAAAAGAATGCGTGGCACCAGGATCAATTAAAACATATGCTTCAATATCATAAATCAGGATGTTACCTTGTATCACATCCGATGAAGCATCAGCTGTCCCCTGGTCCAAAGCATGCACTCGCCCTTGACCCATCACCTGTTTCCCCTTCTCCTCTGTCGTCGCTCTACCTCTCTGAGCAGACGTACCAGCTGGAGTTCTATCAGGCTCCCTGCCCTTCTGTGGGGTAGTCACAAATGTCTATGGGCAATCTCTAGCCATATGCCCTTGTTTCCCACATGAAAAACATACAATAGGAGTCAGTGGACATAGTCTACTTCCATGTTGTTTACCGCATCTTCTGCACTGATCAACAGAAGGTCTCTGTCCTCCTATGACAATGCCTTTTGTTGGGGCTACAGTCGGATAAGCAAGAGGTCTAGCATATCTCTCTCGTGCCTCCTCCACCCGTGATCTCTTACCGAAGAATTTTTTCCCTCCTCGATAACCGAAATCTCTAGCCGGCCTCTTCTTCTGTATATCTCGGCTACAGCTAAACTTTCCAAACTCGAAAGCATTTCTCTCATAATCTTGCTCACATATTTGCTCCCTGCGCACTGCTTCCTCATAGGTTGCTATGTCTAATGGAACCAACCTGGACCGCAGAACCGATCTCAACCCGTCGATAAACCTGTGGACCTTCCTGGCCTCACTATACATGGTATCGGGGTCATACCTTCCTAGGGATAGGAATGGAGTCTCATACTCGTCCACAGATAAACTCCCCTGGTTTAGTCCCAAAAACATTACCTGTAGTTTTCGCTATGCGGTGTCGGGTACAAACTGCCTCCTAAAGACCTCCCGAAATATCTCCCAACTAATGTCTGTGTGTCGAGCTCTGAATATAGGTCGGGTGGACTTCCACCAATGCTCTGCAGCTCCCTTCAGTAGGAACGTAGCAAACGCGACCATCTCCGAGGTCGTGCACTCGAAGAATCCATAGAGCTTCTCCATCTCCGCTAACCACTCCTCGGCAGTTACAAGGTCCTTGACCCCACTAAAGGATCGATATCTAAACTTCTGAAATTCTCGCAACCGATGCAGATCACATCCGTACCCTAATCCACTACCACCCGAAACTGGTGGGGGTGTAGGAGTATCTACAGTCCTCGGTGCATCAGCTGTCTACGTAGGTGTATCAGGGGCAACTGCCTCTCCTATCGCAGCTCCTGCCTCCTGTCTCTGCCTACCTGGCATCGTCTGTGCTAATATCTCGACAATCATCTCAAGACTACGCTCTAATCTCGTAAAGCGCATCTCAGTACACTCGGGTGCCTCAGTAGCGCCTGGAGTCTCATGTATAGGTAATGGTTCGGCAACAGCTCGTCCCTCGGGTCTATCTCCCCGGCTCGAGCCCTACCTCTCGTAACTCAACCACTACGCGTATTTGCTATATAGGCAAAGTTCCTGCATTAAAAATCATGAATTTGTCCGTTTCCTATCTAGTATACATAATTATATCTAAACACAGCACAGTACTATGGGGATGTACACTTTCCTATTTTCTAACACCGACTCACATTAGACCAACCTCTACTCTGATACCATTCTGTCAGGACCCGTTCTCAATCCATGACTTAACCAAAAATCACTACAAATTTTTAGCATTTTTTTTACTTACCTTTCCTCTCATCAATGGTTGGGCTATGATTCGATGTCAGAATCCTCGTTTACCATAATATCCATTATCATACATACATGTCAGTATACTGTTACTGACTGTAACTGAGATTATATAGAATCGAACACAAATATATTCCCCATAATATATATCGTATACATCACTGTGCTGTTTTTATGTTTAGATATATAACCGTACAAAATCTGTGTACCTGGCGATCGATAGGAACTAGCAGTGGACTCAGGAATACTATCCCTCGACAGCTCTCGCTCTACTGATGCTCTGTAGAGAGATGTAAAGAAAGGGGGTGAGCATACAACGCGCTCAGTAAGGAAATCAGGCAAGCAAGTAGATATCTACACTATCTACTCAAAATAATTCTATACCTTGAAAACATTATTTCCTTAACTCACTTTAAAAGCATGTCTTTAAATATATATATGTATACTTGTACAGATTAAATCCCATGTACTGAAATCAAGCTTTCTTCCTCAAATGTAGGCATGTAGTGCAAAACAATGCATCTTTATATAAATCATGCCTTTATGTAAATCATGCCATGTATATGTAAATCAAAATAAATATGGCATTAAATAATTCACATCACAAAATCGAAGTCCGACCCATCCCTCAGGTCTATCCGCAAATTTAAATCAGTCAATCAATGTGATATATCATGTGAGACTCTGTGGTGAAATGCAAATAGTATCCTGGACTATGATCATATCCGACATGTGATCCCAAGCAACACAGGACTCAGTGTGCGGGGCATCACTGCTGCAATGGGAGGATGGTCAATCCATTACAACTGTCAGCTATACAACAACACACGGTACAACGTACTCCCATGCCCCGGGCACGGTACAAAGTACACCCGTGGACCCTACATCACAGTCGAGGTGCCTGACATAGGTCTTAGCCCTCAAACCATGAAATATCATACCACGTCTATATTACCCTCATGCGGATATCCTCTCACAAGATGTGACACACAGTCACACAAGGACTCTGGCATGGGTTTTAACATGTATTATATATCACATATAGTGCGCGCCTTGAGTGCGACTCACAGTCGACACTCTGCTCAAACACTGTTTCACATCACAAACTCAACTCTAGTGCGAGTGAACCTCCAGCAACTAGGTCAATGCATAGTTCATGTATTAAATCAAGTACGAGCAATAGCTCCAGTACCATGCTATGCATAATATCATCAAATCAAGTATGAGCAATAGTTCCAGTACCATGCTATGCATAATATCATCAAATCAAGTACGAGCAATACTCTAGTACTCTGTCATGTATCTCACGTAAAACTCGAGTACGAGCTAATCGCTCCAGCACTCTGTTATGCATATATCATATAAAACCGAGTACGAGTAATAACTTCAGTACTCTATCATGCATGTCATGGAAATCTAGTGCGAATCAAAATCCAGCACTAATGTATGTGGAAAATATATGAAATCCCATGCGAGCTGTGCTCTAGCACGATTCATTCTCACATAATATGATAGATGGCTCTTTAAAAAGGGATGGTTTACAAAATGTTAAAATCAGCACTATAAAGTGTGCTTAAGTCACATCAACCTTAAAATCATTAGCCCATCTATTTATTTTCATGCTAAACAGTAGTTAAACACTCACAATAGTAGTTTCCATGTTTTTTGCAACTTTTCACAAAAGTTGACTTTTTGACTAACTAGGGGTAAGATCGTAATTTGCCACTATCGGGTCGCAATAATTATTATTCACTTTCTCTTACCCTCAGAGTTTTTAAGTGAATGTAAAAGCAGACGAAAATACGTGCAGGTATCTCTAACTACTCACAAAAGTCCCTTACCTACAATCACTCAAGAAATTTCACTTTCTCTGCGCTACTCGTTTCAGCAGTCCGATTTGCTTCTCCAATACTCTCTGGAGCTGCATATAACCATTTATCAGGTTAATTACACTTTTCCTACTGTATTTCACATTAAATACAGTCTATTTCCCTTAATGGGCTTTTATAATCCTTAATGGGCCTAACTATGCCTTAAGCCCATTTTCATTTTACTATTCATTTTTGTTGGGCCTGTTGGGCTTGTGGGGCCCACCAACTCTTATTGGGCTTGTCCTACACCCATTACATCTTATTGGGCCTAAAATATTTGGGCTTGGCCCATTGGGCTTCTCGGCCACATGCCATGGCCGAGAGCTACCCATGCCATTGGTTTTGCCATGGCATGCCATCCATGCCTATTTCTTAGCCAATTCACTTAGGTATTTTCACAAACACTTGGTTGGCAACTTTCCTTAACATTATATAGTTAATTTCGGCATTTTATCAAACACCTTGATTGCCAACTAATTACATGTATTAATTAATCCAATTGATTAATTCTAATTACACCATAATTATTAACACATGTACATTAATCCATTTATGCCTTAAAATCATATGGACATAAATCAATGTCTCACCACTCACTCTCGGCCTAACCAACATCATAGTGATTTAATATGTTTCAATGCTTAAAACATATATCAATATACTTAAAATCATTCATACATTAACATATATGAAATTGAAAACTAGAAAATATACCAATTGTTGTGTTCACCCTTTGGCCGAATCTTTGAAGGCTCTCGGTTTGCACTCTATGGCTCCTTGATAGCCAGTTCCAACATATGTCACTCTCCTTTCAATTTGGAACAACTTCCATGAAGGATGCAAGTTCCAATTATGCCTAATTCCTAGTGATTTCTAGTGAGAGAAAGCTTGGATAATATGTTTCAATGGTTTCTTCTTCTAGCCGAATTTGGTGTGATGAAGATGACAATGGTGTGTCTGATTTTATAAGCCACTTACTTAGCCATTAAGCTTTACTTTCCAGGCATTAAGCTTAACTTTCCAAGCCTTAGCCATGAGTCACCTAATGAGTCACCTTATGAGTCATGGTTAACTTTAACTATAGTTAGATATTTATCTTATGGGCTTTCCATTTGGGCTTCTCGGTTTCGGCTTTCTTAATGGCCTTTTGGGCTGAAATTTTTACTATGTCTCGGGCCTTTAATTGTCTAAATATTTGGCCAATCAATTGGTCCAACAATACGGTCTAAAGGACCTAAGAATTTTTATTTACGTTTAGTATACCTTAATGGGCTTTAAAATTTTCACCTTAGGCCCATTACGTTTTTAACTATTAAATTTATTCCGGAATCCTTTCGAATAAATTTTCCTTACTTTCGGGGATGATTATCTTGTATTCTGGCCAAGAATATTTTTCTCCAAATTTTTCTCCACACTTAGGTTAATTTTTAACCAGGCTTAATACCCAAATATGTCCTCAACGTTTACCAAAAAATGAAATTAAGCTCTTAACGTTTAATTGCATGGAAATAAGTACTTTAAGTTTTATTTTGAGCAATTTAAACCTTAACGTTTCAAAACAACATAATTAAACCCTTTTTCGTTAAATCTCAAAAACAGCAGTTAGTCATGTATACGTGGCATGCTGACGTGGAATATTTGTGCCACGTGGATTGTTGATGTGGAAAAATTTTTTCCACGTGTACAAAAATTACTGACATGAAATATTGGGCCAAAAAAAGTTTTCTTTTTTTTGCTTAATATCCAAATATGCCCTCAACTTTACCAAAAAATGGAATTAAGCCCTCAACATTTAATTGCATGGAAATAAGTTCTTTAAGTTTTATTTTGAGCAATTTAAACATTAACGTTTCAAAAAAACATAATTAAATCATTTTTTGTTAAATCCCTGAAACAGCCATTAGTCAGATATATGTGACATACTGACGTGAAATATTTGTGCCACGTGGAAAAATTTTTTCCACATATACAAATATCGCTGACGTGAAATATTGGGCCCCAAAATGTTTTTTTTTTTGGAGTTTCCATTCTCCCATAATTACCTTTTTTTAATTTTTATTTTTTTTGCAAAAATTACTTTTTTCATACTGTTTTTTTTTTATTTTATAAAATTACATTTTTTCCTTAAAAGATATAGATTTTTTAAAAAATTATATTTTCTTTTAAAATGTATTTTTTAAAATTCATTTTTCCAAAATTACAATTTGTTTAGACATCGCATTTTGCTTAAAGTTACATTTTTCCAAAATTATAAGTTTTCTACTGAAAGCACACAAAAATTAATACAAAAATAAAATTGAGACAAGAAAAATATATAACTGTACAAAATAATCCATCCCGAATACAACAATAGAAGTAAAAGACAACTAACATATTCATTGCAACAAAATTAAGATATAATAGCAACATATTCATAGCAGAATTAAGTTTAAAACTACAATTAATAACAATTACAAATCTGGATAATAAATTTAATATAAAAACAATCTAATTGTGGCAGTATCGACTTCAACTTGCCAGTCACAATTAGCTTGTTTTTATGTTGAATTTATTATCTAGATTTGTAATTGTTATTAACTATAGTTTTAGACTTGATTCTGCTCTGAATATGTTGTTATTATAGCTTAATTTTATTGCAATGAATATGTTAGTTGTCTTTTACTTCTATTGTTGTATTCGGGATAAATTATTTTGTATAGTTATGTATTTTTCTTCTCTCAAATTTATTTTTGTATTAATTTTTTGGTGTTTTTAGTAGAAAACTTGTAATTTTGAAAAAAAATATAACTTTGAACAAAATGCGATGTCTAAACAAATTGTAATTTTGGAAAAATGAAATTTAAAAAAATACATTTTGAGAGAAAATGTAATTTTTGAAAAAAATATATATTTTGAGGAAAAAATGTAATTTTATAAAATAAAAATAACAGTATGAAAAAAAATAATTTGTGCAAAAAAATAAAAATTTAAAATTTAAAAAATGTAATTATGGGAAAAAGGAAATTTGAAAAAAAAACATTTTGCGGCCCAATATTTAAAGACAGCAATATTTGTCTACGTGGAAAAAAAATTTTCACGTGGCACAAATATTTCTCGTCAGTATGTCACATATATCTGACTAACAGCTGTTTCTAGGATTTAATAAAAAATGATTTAATTATGTTTTTTTGTAACGTTAATATTTAAATTACTCAAAATAAAACTTAAAAAAACTTATTTTCATGCAATTAAACGTTGATGGCTTAATTCCATTTTTTGGTAAACGTTGAGGGCATATTTGGATATTAAGCAAAAAGAAAAACTTTTTTAGGCCCAATATTCCACGTCAGCAATTTTTGTACACGTGGAAAAAAATTTCCACGTCAACAATACACGTGGCACAAATATTCCACGTCAGCATGCCACGTATACATGACTAATGACTATTTTTGAAATTTAACGAAAAATGGTTTAATTATGTTTTTTTAAAACATTAAAGTTTAAATTGCTCAAAATAAAACTTAAAGGACTTATTTCCATCCAATTAAACGTTAAGAGCTTAATTCCATTTTTTGCTAAACGTTGAGGACATATTTGGGTATTAAGCCTTTTTAACCATGATTAGTCAACTATGGTAAAAGTCCACTTTCTTAACTATAGTTGACTTTTTCCTTAACCATTGACCTAGTTGACTTTTTCTTAAAATTTCAAGAGTGTCATATCTTATGTCTTACACTCTCGTCTTTATGTTTCAACCATTCTCGGTAGATAATTTCACCCGAAACACCTTATCTCGTCAAAAAGGTCCATTTTACCCTTTTTAGCTTTTACTCTCGTTTTCTATGTTCGGGACTAAATCAAGCTGACTTTCCTTCATGAGCTCTCTATGCTCTCTCATTTCAAGTTCTTATTTTCAGTCAGGATGATTTAGATTCACTCGGTTTAGCCTGTGACGCTTATAGTCCACATTAGGCTTTTTATGTAGCTTTTGAGTGTTAAATCATTTCACTAACACTTTAAGTCTAGTAAATACTCTTCTTATGATTCAACTATAATAACAGAGTGTTCATACACATAGGAATCATAAGGCACAAGCTACAAAAAATCCTGGTCTGACAAGTTTTCCATCAAATCTTACTGGAAATGGGTAGATTTAGGAGTGATAAAATCTAAGTTTTGGGTGGAAAATGGAAAGGATGGTTCTATCTCGAAAAAATGCAGATTTCACTGCTCCTTTTATAGAAATCACCCGATGAGATCGATCTGTAGAATCATGAGATCGATCTGGTCCTCTTAAATCCCTCATTTTCACGCCAATTTGAATGCATGAGATCGATGTGTCGAAAGCTTGAGATCGATCTGTCTCAGGTAGTAGCTTAAGGAGATCGATCTGTTTCCAGTGGAGATCGATCTTCTCCTACCCGAGAGTTAAGGAAATCGATCTGTTTGCATTAAGAATCGATCATCATTTTACAAAATGTTAAGCAGATCGTTCTGGCTCCATTGGAGATCGATCTGTCTATTTCTACAGCTCAAATACGAGCATTATTGGCTCTTCCAGATCGATCTCTCATCCTATGAAATCGATATGGCCTTCATATTTTCCAGATTTTCTGCAGCAACTCACACTCAAACATCCTTAATTTACTGCCATGATCATTTTCTCATCCAACCACCTTTAAGGCTTGAAAATGGCATCCATTCATATCTTATACGGATTAGAACTTGGGTGTATTCATTGTATAGCCAAAGGTATACCATACCAAGCTAAATGGAAGTACAACTTCATTTCATTTTACCACACTACTCATTTTGAGTTCTAATCACATCCATCACCTATAAAAGCTCATTTCTTCTAATTCATACACAATGAAACTTGTATGTACATTACAAAATCATATTATAAGTATGTCATTAAATCCATGGACTTACACCACTTATGCTTACATTACAAATACATCACCATACTCATGATTACATAAAGTTTACATCCAAAAATACGTGTCTTACATCACATTTGCTGTAACAGGAGGTGGGTTAACTCCATGGACCCAAACCTCACAGTCGGGGTGTCTGCCATAGGTCTTAGCCCTCATACCATGGATAATAATTTTGATAGCCTGCGGTTATGTCACAAAATTTTACGAGTAGAAACATATAATCGATGTGATGCACAGTCTGTACAGACTCCCAACACGGCTGTTTCATGTTATCCGTTTCAAAACTGATACGTGCGTGTAAACTCCAGCACGATCACATGCACAAGTCATATAAATCCAGTGTGAGCAATGCTCCCAGCACTATGCCGTGTAAATCTGAGTATGAGCAAATGCTCCAATACTCTATCATGCATCAATCAGTAAAACTGAGTATGAGCAACTCTCTAATACTTTATCAAGCACAAATCATATTAAAAGCATGTACGAGAAATACTCAAGTACTATGTGATGCATATCTTATAAAATCTAGTACGAGTTGTGCTCTAGCACGATTGGTTTTCACACAAACCGATAGATGGCTTATTTCAACTGAAATTCACTCAATTAAATCAAATCGGCACTATAATGTGATGTTTTCACATATATCAAGAAAACATTAGCCAGTCTATCTATGCAACTGTCAAACAATGTCAAAACTAGTCACAAACAAGCTTCCTAAGCTTTTTTCCCTTAATTAGGGTAAAATCACAATTCTACCCTATCGATTCCTTACCGACATTTTCCATATTCAATTTAAGTACTCAAAAATCTATCTGAAATACATATAGCTACCTCTAGTTACTCAAAAAACTCCCTTACCTCTGATCAAGTCACGTGACCTCACTTTCTCAGTGCTGCTAAACCTCGCAGTCCGATCAGCTTCCAATATAAACTCTGAAGCTATAGATAACCATTCACATCAGTATAACTTAATATACTTAATTTTCACTCGCATGAACTTCAAATCAATGCATTAGGCCTTTTACACCCATTTGACCTTATTACATCTTATTGTATCTTACCCTTTCTTAAGTCCATTTCGATTTTACAATTCATTTCTCAAGAACCTATTAGACTCATCATGTCTACTGACCGAATTTGTCACGCCCCGAAAGTGCGGAAAATAGGGTTAATTTAAAACTTTTTATTCATTAATTCACAATTAAGAGTGCATTCCTGTGCAGTGTCATACATCATCACCTATATTATACCTCAAGATCTCGTCATTGAATAGTATATATTATATCATATACATTACTTGATCTCAAGTTAATTAATCCTAATACATCCCATACAATGTTATACATCAAGTGTCTGCAATTATGATAATTGTCTGGGTACATGAAAAGATAAAAGATACCTCAAAATACAATATATGGCCTGGAGCTCAAGTCCTCCACTAGCCACTACTCCGTACGTCGCAGGAAAACCCTTTTCACTTGAAGAGATCTGGGGGGAAATAAAACAGGGTGAGCTTCTAAATCGCTCAGTAAAGGGGGTAAGGGACTCATTTCATAAACCAAAATGCACATCACAAAATACTTATTTGTATGTGAAACTCATTAATCTCATTTGAAAACCATAGCATGAAAGTACTCAAAACGACATTCTCATATCTCAAATCATGTGAAAACATGAAATAAAATGCTCAGTATAGAGCAAAAACAAAGCATGTGAAAATAATGCGATAATCGCTTTCTCAATAAACGTGATAAAATCACTGAAATAGTCATGCACGTGGCGCAGCCACTAAACACACGTGGCATAGCCACTGATTTAAATTTACACGTGGCACAGCCACAGGATAGGGTTTCATGTGGCAACGGCCACCAATTAGGGTTCTCACGTGGCAACGGCCACCAAATAGGGTTCTCACGTGGCAACGGCCACCAAATGGGGTTCTCACGTGGCAACGGCCACCAAATGGGGTTCTCCGTGGCAACGGCCACCAAATAGGGTTCTCACGTGGCAACGGCCACCAAATAGGGTTCTCACGTGGCAAGAGCCACCAAATGGGGTTCTCACGTGGCAACGGCCACCAATTATACGTCGCATAGCCACAGAATGGGGTTTCTCACGTTACCAGAATGGAGAAGAATCGGGCTTACATGATACCAGAGCAATGCCCGATGTGTACTCAGAATTACACACCTAAGTCTTAATCACATAAGACTAGTTTACCTTCACGTAGAACTCATAGTGGTTTTTCTCTCATAAAACTCATTTAAAACCGTTTTGTTCTCAACACAAAACATATTGAAACCGAGTCCCAACCGGCAAAACACGCACACATTTCTCAAATCTCGATATTGCCTTAACGTAGAGCCCAGTTATAAACTCATAAAAACATTGGGCTCCAACCGGCTATAAAAATTGTGTGCAATTGTATCACAACACAACACTCAACATGCTTGTTTTATAAATCACAAATCATGCTATAATAGTTCGCAAATCACATACACAAATGGTTTATTTCCCTGACCTCTTTGCACCTCGTATAGTGCAATCGTTTCCCCCTTGACACGGACTAGTCCCGCATTCCACTCTGGAACTCCCGAGCTGTCCAAACGATGTTAAAACATCAATATTCAACTATCACATCAACCTCAATTCTCAAAATCGAGCATAATTGCTCATAACTCCTCAAATTTCTCAATTCTCATAACTCCACCACAAATCACAATCTCGCTCACAACACCTCAACATTCTATATTTCTGTGAGATCAGAGAATTTTAGATATATTTGAATGATGTAATATGAACTTGAAGTGTAATTTATTGAGCTAAGTGAATTGGGGAATGATAATTGGAGATTTATATGATAAGTGTTTAAAATAAGTGTGAAGTTATGAGGACAGATCGATCTGGGAGAAGGAGAGATCGATCTGGTGAGTTAAAAATGACTAGGAAGGAGGAATTTAAGGAGCAGATCGATCTCCAATGGAAGAGGATCGATCTCCTTATGATTCTGTTTGAGAGAAGATCGATCTCATGAGGAAGAGATCGATCTCCAAATGATTCTGTTTGGGAGAAGATCGATCTCCTTAAGGAGCAGATCGATCTCACAAAGCCATAAAGAGATCGATCTCACCCCTCGACAGATCGATCTCCTAGGCATAAAATTACCCAAATCGTCCCCAAAATTCAAATGCAGATCGATCTCATCAAGAGCCAGATCGATCTCCTACCCTCAGCCTATATAAGGAACCCCTATTTTTCTCCTGCAATCTCACTTTCTCTCTCTTCCAACCCCCATTTTCACCGAAACCTAGCTTTCTCACTCATCCAAAGCCCCTATTTTCGGCCAAATCAGAAGTTGTGGTAAGAAGGAAAGTTGTTCCTCATCAAAGAGAGAACAACATACTTGGAAATCGAAGGACAAATCGAATCGAGGCGTGGGTTGTTCGTCTCACAAGCTTTGGGTAATTTTTAAACCCGATCTTGATATCTGAGATGATTTTGATGATAATGGTTGTTGTCATTGTGTTGAAATAGCTGAGAAATGATTAGGGATTGATGAAATTGCAATGTGGTTGGAGAGATAATGATATTTAGCAATTTTGGGAATTTGAGCTATAAATAGAAATTTAGACAATGTGGTGAATTAGCATAGATAATTGGCACGAGAAATGTAGAACGTTGAGATGTTGTGAATGGGAGTGTAGTTTGGGGTAGAGTTACGAGAATCAAGAGATTTGAGGTGTTATGAGCAATTATGCTCGATTTTGAGAATTGAGGTTGATGAGATAATTGAGTATTGATGTTTTAACATCGTTTGGACAGCTCGGGAGTTCCAGAGTGGAATGCGAGGCTAGTCTGTGATACGGGGGAAACGATTGCACTATACGAGGTGCAAAGAGGTAAGGGAAATCTAATCCATTTGTGTATGTGATTTGTAAACTATTATAGCATGATTTGTGGTTATAAAACAAGCATGTTGAGTGTTGTGTTGAGATATAATTGCACACGGTTTTTATAGTCGGTTGGAGCCCATTATTTTATGCGTTTATAAGCTCAGTGTGAAATTGCTTTATAAACCGTCGAATTTATGTGAGTAATGAATTGGGCTCTACGTTAAGGCAATATCGAGATTTGAGAAATGTGTGCGTGCTTTGCTGGTTGGAACTCGATTTTATTATGTTTTGTGTTGAGTACAAAACGGTTTTCAAATGAGTTTTATGTGAGAAAAACCACTATGAGTTCTACGTGAAGGCAAACTAGCCTTATGTGATTAAAACTTAGGTGTGTAATTCTGAGTACACACTGGGCATTGCTCTGGTAGCATGTAAGCCCAATTCTTCTCCGTTCTGGTAACGTGAGAATAACCCATTCTGTGGCTATGCCACGTATACTTGGTGGCCGTTGCC
Source organism: Firmiana major (assembly GCA_033439115.1). Classification (NCBI taxonomy): domain Eukaryota; kingdom Viridiplantae; phylum Streptophyta; class Magnoliopsida; order Malvales; family Malvaceae; genus Firmiana; species Firmiana major. The sequence goes on along the minus strand of CM065896.1, from coordinate 31,194,038 downwards.
ACGTGAGAAACCTTGGTGGCCGTTGCCACGTGAGAACCCCATTTGGTGGCCGTTTCCATGTGAGAAACCCTATTTGGTGGCCGTTGCCACGTGAGAACCCTATTTGGTGGCCGTTGCCAAGTGAGAAACCCTATTTGGTGGCTGTTGCCACGTGAGAACCCTATTTGGTGGCTGTTGTCACGTGAGAACCCTATTTGGTGGCCGTTGCCACGTGAGAACCCTAATTGGTGGCCGTTGCCACTTGAAACCCTATCCTATGGCTGTGCCACGTGTGAATTTAAATCAGTGGCTATGCCACGTGTGTTTAGTGGCTATGCCACGTGTGAATTTAAATCAGTGGCTATGCCACGTGTGTTTAGTGGCTGTGCCACGTGCATTATTATTACAGTGATTTTATCACGTTAATTAAGAAAGCGTTTATCACATTATTTTCACATGCTTTGTTATTGCTCTAGATTGAGCCTTTTTACTTCATGTTTTCACATGATTTGAGACATGAGAATGTCGTTTTGAGTACCTTCATGCTATGGTTTTCAAATGAGATTAATGAGTTTCACATACAAATAAATATTTTGTGATGTGCATTTTGGTTTATGAAATGAGTCCCTTACCCCCTTTACTGAGCGATTTAGAAGCTCACCCTGTTTTCTTTCCCCCCAGATTTCTTCAAGTGAAAAGGGTTTTCCTGCGACGTATGGAGTAGTGGCTAGTGGAGGACTTGAGCTCCAGGCCATATATTGTATTTTGAGGTATCTTTTATCTTTTCATGTACCCAGACAATTACTGTAATTGAAGACACTTGATGTATAACATTGTATGGGATGTATTAGGATTAATTAACTTGAGATCAAGTAAGGTATATGATATAATATATACTATTCAATGACGAGATCCTGAGGTATAATATAGGTGATGATGTATGACACTGCACAGGAATGCACTCTTAATTGTGAATGAATGAATAAAAAGTTTTAAATTAGCCCTATTTTTCGCACTTCCGGGGCGTGACAATTTCCTATGCCACAATATCTATGCTAATACACCACATTGTCTAAATCTCCATTTATAGCTCAAAATTCCTAAATTGCTAAATATCATTATCACTCCAACCACATTGTAATTTCATCAATCCCTAATCATTTTCCAGCTATTTCAGCACAATGCCAACAACTATTATCACCAAAATCATCTCAAATATCAAGATCGAGGTTTAGAAATTACCCAAAGCTTGTGAGGTGCACAACCCACGCCTCGATTCGATTCGTCCTTCGATTTCTTAGTATGTTGTTCTCCCTTTGACGAGGAACAACTTTCCTTCTTGCCACAACTTCTGATTTGGACGGAAATGGGTGCTTTGGATGAGTGAGAAAGCTAGGTTTCGGTGAAAATGGGGGTTGAAAGAGAGACAAAGTGAGATTGCAGGAGAAAAACAGGAGTTCTTTATATAGGCTGAGGGTAGGAGATCGATCTGGCTCTTGATGAGATCGATCTGCATTTGAATTTTGGGGACGATTTGGGCAATTTTATGCCTAGGAGATCGATCTGTCATCTGCTCCTTGAGGAGATCGATCTTCTCCCAAACAGAATCATTTGGAGATCGATCTCTTCCTCATGAGATCGATCTTCTCTCAAACAGAATCATAAGGAGATCGATCCTCTTCCATTGGAGATCGATCTGCTCCTTAAATTCCTCCTTCCTTGTCATTTTTAACTTACCAGATCAATCTCTTCTTCTCCCAGATCGATCTGTCCTCATACTTCATACTTATTTTAAACACTTAACATATAAATCTCCAGTTATCATTCCCCAATTCACTTAGCTCAATAAATTACACTTCAAATTCTTATTACATATTTAAAGTATGTCCGAAATTCTTAGATCTCACATCCTCCCCACCTTAAAAAGAATTTGGTCCTCCAAATTCAACTCAACTAGTCAAATAGATGGGGGTATTTCTCCTTCATGAGATTCTCTAGTTCCCACATTGCCTCTTCCATTGAGCGATGTTTCCACAAAACTTTCACTAATGGGATGCTCTTAGTTCTCAGTAACTTCTCTCTTCTATCGAGAATCTGGACGGGTTCCTCAGTGTAGCTCATATCCTCTTGAATGTCCATCTCGTCATACTCTATGACATGAGAAGGGTCTGGGTGGTACTTCCTCAACATAGACACATGAAAAACATTGTGTATTCCGGACATCTGTGGGGGTAATGCTAATCTGTAAGCTACCTCTCCCACTCTCTCGAGAATCTCGAATGGTCCTACGTGTCGAGGACTCAATTTCCCTTTCTTTCCAAATCGCATGATACCCTTACTCGGTGATATTTTTAGAAATACTGCATCACCAACCTCAAACTCGAGTGGCCGTCTACGCACATCCGCGTAGCTTTTCTGTCTACTTTGTGCAGCCCGTAACCTCTCACATATGAGTTTCACACTCTGTACGGCTTGCTCAACAAGCTCGGGAGCATTTATCTTTCTATCACCGACTTCTTCCCAGGCTACAGGGGATCTACACCTCCTACCATATAGAGCCTCAAAGGGTGCCATTCCAATACTTGCATGATAGCTGTTATTGTACGTAAACTCTGCTAGGGGCAGGTGATCATCCCATGATCCCTTAAAATCCATCGTACATGCCCTCAACATATCCTCCAAGGTCTGAATAGTCCTCTCTGACTGACCATCTGTCTGAGGATGATAGGCGGTACTAAAACTTAATCGAGATCCCATAGAATCCTGAAACTGGGTCCAAAATCTAAAAGTAAACCGGGAATCTCTATCAGAAGTAATACTCATTGGAGCCCCATGTAATCTAGCTATCTCGCTGACATACAGCTCAGCTAAGGCATCCATAGTATCCATTCTCTTGATGGCCAGGAAGTGGGCACTCTTGGTCAGTCTATCCACTATAACCCATATAGCGTCACGACCTCTTCGGGTCCTCGGTAAACCCATAATAAAGTCCATAGTGACATGCTCCCATTTCCATATAGGTACAGGTAAGGGCTGTAGTAGTCCTCCGGGCTTCCGATGCTCAGCTTTCACTTGCTGGCATACTAAACACCTGGCCACATACTCTGCCACGTCTCGCTTCATACCACTCCACCAATACACCTTTCTCAAGTCTCGGTACATCTTAGTACTCCCTGGGTGCATGGTGTATCACGAGCAGTAGGATTCTCTCAGTATCTGTCTCTTCAGGGTATCATCGTCCGGTACACAAATCCATCCTCTGAATCTCAACAATCCATCCTCACTGACTGTGAGATCCGACTGCGAACTCTGTTCAGCTTGGCTAATCATATCTATCAATCTCTGATCACTGCGCTGCCCAGTTCTAATCTGATCCATGATCCTGGGCTCTATTCGCAAGCTAGCCACAAATCCAGTCTCTATCTCTTTAACTCTGATCCGAAGTTCGACAAACTGCTCCAGTAAATCCCATTCACTGATCATCATAGCAGATATCATACTATTCTTGCTTAGGGTATCAGCAACCACATTCACCTTTCCCGGATGATATAGAATCTTGCAGTCATAATCCTTAAGGAGTTCCATCCATCTCCTTTGTCTCATGTTTAACTCTTTCTGATCAAAGAGATATCTCAAACTCTTGTGATCAGTGAAGATCTGGAATCTTTCCCCATATATGTAGTGTCGCCAGATCTTCAAAGCAAATACCATAGCGGCTAACTCCAAATCATGCGTGGGGTAATTCCGCTCATGGTCTTTCAGCTGTCGCGATCCATATACGACCACTCTTCCATGCTGCAAAAGCACACACCCCAATCCTTGATGAGATGCATCACTATACACTGAAAATCCTCTTGATCCCTTAGGAATAGTTAACACAGGTGCCGCTGTCAACCTCCTCTTTAATTCCTGAAATCTGAGCTCACATTGATCAGTCCATATAAATGGAGTCTCTTTGCGCGTGAGCTTAGTCAAAGGGGCGACAATCCGGGAAAATCCTTCCACAAATCTTTTGTAATACCTTACCAAACCAAGAAAGCTTCGTACCTTAGTAATTGTCCTCGGTCTCTCCTAATTAAGCACAGCCTCCACCTTGCTTGGGTCCACTGATACTCCTTCCTCTGAGACTATATGACCAAGGAAAGCTATCCGATCCAGCCAAAACTCATATTTACTAAGCTTTCCATATAATTGCTTATCTCGGAGTATCTGTAGTACTAACCACAAATGTTGTGCATGCTCCTCATACGACTGAGAGTATACCAGGATATCATCAATAAAGACTATCACAAATTTATCCAGATAGTCTCTGAACACCTCGTTCATCAATCTCATAAATGCTGCAGGGGCGTTCGTCAATCCAAAGGACATCACCAAAAATTCATAATGGCCATACCTCGTCTTGAAGGCCGTCTTTGGAATATCTTCTTCCTTGATTCTCAATTGGTGATAGCCCGATCTCAAATCAATCTTAGAAAAGGTTGATGCCCCTCTCAGCTGATCAAGTAGATCATCAATCCTGGGCAATGGGTATTTATTCTTCACCGTGGCTTTATTCAACAACCGATAGTCTACGCATAATCTGAGACTACCATCCTTCTTCTTGACAAATAAAACAGGTGCTCCCCATGGTGAAACACTGGGCCTAATGAACCCTTGATCCAATAACTCCTGTAGTTGTTTCTTCAATTCCTCAAGTTCCACTAATGCCATCCTGTAGGGAGGTTTAGAGATCGGCTGAGTATCTGGTACCAAATCAATGGTAAACTCTAGCTCTCTCTCTGGTGGTAAACCTGGCAATTCATCTGGGAATACATCTAGAAATTCACACACCACAGGTATATCCTCAATCCTCGGATGTTCCCGCTCATCGTCTGAGATGAGTGTCTCATAACCTTCACATGAACAATCATTTTACTATTCTCCAAAATAATATCAAAATTCTCAAATTACTTACTAGAATTCCACATATTCATTTCCTCAATATCTCAATCGTACACTGTAAGGTTCAGGTAGGGAGAAAGTTACAATCTTAGTGTAGCAATCTAAGCTCACTCGATTGGCTGCCAACCAATCCATTCCAAAAATTACATCAAATCCATGTATATTCAACATGATTAGATCTGCTAACATCCCTCTATCTCCCACCTTTATCTCACATCCTCTACAGATTAACTCAGTTCTCTGGGATTCACGCATAGGGGTATTTACATGTAGTATATATTCTAGAGGTTCAAACTTCAAGTTTAATCTACATGCAAAATGCTCATAAATAAACGAATGTGTGGATCCTGAATCAATCAACACATGAGCCTTATGATTACAGACAGTGAGTGTACCTCTTATAGTTTCTGCAGAAGTGTCAGCGGTCTCCTTATCTAGGGCAAACACACATCCCTGGGTAACAGGTCTCTTTCCTTTCTCTGCAGTAGTGGCCCGTCCCTGGGGATTCACTCTTTGAGGCTGTTGTCTAGTGGGCTCCAAGACATGTGGTTTCTGAGGTTGAGGGCAATCCTTCAACATGTGACCCATGTCTCCACATCTAAAACATCTATGGATCGACCCAGTATAACTTCCATCATGCATTCGGCCATAATTTCTGCAAAACCTTGTCTCTGGCCAGACATCTCGAGGGGTCTCTCTAATGCTAGGGTACCCTCTGGGTCTCTCTAATCTGCCCTTCTGTACCTCAATCCTTTCTCTTCTGAAGGAACCTCTCCGAGCCTCTGTTTGGAAAATCGCTGGCCTCTTGCCCTTATCTCTATTCACCGCTCTGAGCTCATTCTGGGATTGTACCATTTCAATTCCTCTTTCAATCTCTTGTGCTCATCTCAGAGCATCTCCAAACTCAGTAATACATAGCCCTATCAATCTATCTCTGATGATGGGCTTCAATCCATACACAAATTTCTCTGTGCGGAGCTCTTCATTCTTAAAGGTCTCTGGGTCATATCTCAATAGCGCTGTGAATTGGCTCTTATAGTCATCCACAGACATGTCACCCTGTACCAAACTCAAAAACTTGACCTGTTTCTTTCTCTGGGCGGCTCGTGGTACATATTGGGTCCTAAAGGCTGTCTGAAACTCTTCCCAACCAATCACATCCTGGCGGGACATCAGAATACCCTGGGTAGTACCCCACCAATCTCGAGCTCTCCCCTTCAACATATAGATACTCATACTGACCCTCTCAGCATCGGTGCACCCCAGATAATCATATATAATTCTCAACTCCGTTAACCACTCCTCAGCCTCTGTAGGATCCTTCTTTCCCCTAAACGCGGGTGGATTCATCTTCAGAAAATCCTTCAGTCGGACCATACTTCTATCATCAGGCTGAGTGACGGGAGGCGCTGGGTCCATCTGTACTGGAGGTATGGGAGGTCCTTGTGGTGGTGTAGGAGTAGTACCTGAGGCATTAACTCCAAAGTATTGCGCGAATAACGCTGCCATCTACTCAAAACCTTGCCTCACATCGGTCTCAATCCGATTAAATCAAGAGTTAGGACTCTCTGGTTGTGGGACAGTTGGCGGAGGGGACTCTGCCTTCCTCCTCGAACGACCTCGTCGTCCACTTATTCTCTATCTTAACTCGTCTCCTGCGTGTACATATCAGAATCGATTGAAATCTCGATCCTCAATTTCAATTCATGACCAGACTATTACAGACACTTGGGATGTATTCTATTTCACTTAACCGACACTGACAGTACTAGACACCCTAAGCTCTGATACCAAGAAAACTCTGTCACGCCCCGGAAGCGCGAAAAATATGGCTAATTTAAAACTTTTTATTCATTAATTCACAATTAAGAGTGCATTCCTGTGCAGTGTCATACATCATCACCTATATTATACCTCAGGATCTCGTCATTGAATAGTATATATTATATCATATACATTACTTGATCTCAAGTTAATTAATCCTAATACATCCCATACAATGTTATACATCAAGTGTCTGCAATTATGATAATTGTCTGGGTACATGAAAAGATAAAAGATACCTCAAAATACAATATATGGCCTGGAGCTCAAGTCCTCCACTAGCCACTACTCCGTACGTCGCAGGAAAACCCTTTTCACTTGAAGAGATCTGGGGGGAAATAAAACAGGGTGAGCTTCTAAATAGCTCAGTAAAGGGGGTAAGGGACTCATTTCATAAACCAAAATGCACATCACAAAATATTTATTTGTAAGTGAAACTCATTAATCTCATTTGAAAACCATAGCATAAAAGTACTCAAAACGACATTCTCATATCTCAAATCATATGAGAACATGAAATAAAATGCTCAGTATAGAGCAATAACAAAGCATGTGAAAATAATGCGATAATCGCTTTCTCAATAAAGGTGATAAAATCGCTGAAATAGTAATGTACGTGGTGCAGCCACTAAACACACGTGGTATAGCCACTGATTTAAATTTACACGTGGCACAGCCACAGGATAGGGTTTCACGTGGCAAAGGCCACCAATTAGGGTTCTCACGTGGCAACGGCCACCAAATAGGGTTCTCACGTGGCAACGGCCACCAAATAGGGTTCTCACATGACAACGGCCACCAAATAGGGTTCTCACATGGTAACGGCCACCAAATGGGGTTCTCACGTGGCAATGGCCACCAAATGGGGTTCTCACGTGGCAACGGCCACCAAATAAGGTTCTCACATGGCAACGGCCACCAAATGGGGTTCTCATGTGGCAACGGCAACAAATTATACGTGGCATAGCCACAGAATGGGGTTTCTCACGCTACCAGAACAGAGAAGAATCGGGCTTACATGCTACCAGAGCAGTGCCCGGTGTGTACTCAGAATTACACACCTAAGTCTTAATCACATAAGACTAGTTTGCCTTCATGTAGAACTTATAGTTGTTTTTCTCTCATAAAACTCATTTAAAACCGTTTTGTACTCAACACAAAACATATTGAAACCGAGTCCCAACCGGTAAAACACGCACACATTTCTCAAATCTCGATATTGCCTTAACGTAGAGCCCAGTTATAAACTCATAAAAACATTGGGCTCCAACCGGCTATAAAAATCGTGTGCAATTGTATCACAACACAACACTCAACATGCTTGTTTTATAAATCACAAATCATGCTATAATAGTTCGCAAATCACATACACAAATGGTTTAGTTTCCCTTACCTCTTTGCACCTCGTATAGTGCAATCGTTTCCCCCTTGACACGGACTAGTCCCGCATTCCACTCTGGAACTCCCGAGCTGTCCAAACGATGTTAAAACATCAATATTCAACTATCACATCAACCTCAATTCTCAAAATCGAGCATGATTGCTCATAACTCCACAAATTTCTCAATTCTCATAACTCCACCACAAACCACAATCTCGCTCACAACACCTCAACATTCTATATTTCCAATGCCACAATATCTATGCTAATACACCACATTGTCTAAATCTCCATTTATAGCTCAAAATTCCTAAATTGCTAAATATCATTATCACTCCAACCACATTGTAATTTCATCAATCCCTAATCATTTTCCAGCTATTTCAGCACAATGCCAACAACTATTATCACCAAAATCATCTCAAATATCAAGATCGAGGTTTAGAAATTACCCAAAGCTTGTGAGGTGCACAACCCACGCCTCGATTCGATTCGTCCTTCGATTTCTTAGTATGTTGTTCTCCCTTTGACGAGGAACAACTTTCCTTCTTCCCACAACTTCTGATTTGGACGGAAATGGGTGCTTTGGATGAGTGAGAAAGCTAGGTTTCGATGAAAATGGGGGTTAGAAGAGAGAGAAAGTGAGATTGCAGGAGAAAAACAGGAGTTCCTTATATAGGCTGAGGGTAGGAGATCGATCTGGCTCTTGATGAGATCGATCTACATTTGAATTTTGGGGACGATTTGGGCAATTTTATGCCTAGGAGATCGATCTATCGAGGGGGGAGATCGATCTCTTTATGGCTCTATGAGATCGATCTGCTCCTTGAGGAGATCGATCTTCTCCCAAACAGAATCATTTGGAGATCGATCTCTTCCTCATGAGATCGATCTTCTCTCAAACAGAATCATAAGGAGATCGATCCTCTTCCATTGGAGATCGATCTGCTCCTTAAATTCCTCCTTCCTTGTCATTTTTAACTCACCAAATCGATCTCTTCTTCTCCCAGATCGATCTGTCCTCATACTTCATACTTATTTTAAACACTTAACATATAAATCTCCAATTATCATTCCCCAATTCACTTAGCTCAATAAATTACACTTCAAATTCTTATTACATATTTAAAGTATGTCCGAAATTCTTAGATCTCACAGAATTGAACCAGCATAAATCTTCCAATGCCTCAAGTTCTTACTTTCTCCCACTATGTCATTTCACCATGCATCTCATATACCTATTTTCATTCCTCATCTATTCCAACACATGTATTTCATAAAACTATCTTACAATCATATATACATGCTTAATAACATCACTACATGCATAAATCATCCTTAAATCCATTCCTAATCAACTTTCTCTTATTTTCTCAAATTTTAGGTCATGGAGGATTAGCATGTCCATGGGTGTTTTCAGCCAACAAAACATACACCAATTAACTCACCAAGATACCTATTTTAACATACTTGAAGTTGGTGTATTGAAATCTTACCTAGCTTAATTTTTCCTCTTTTTGCCAAATTGGGGGAAATCATTTTGCTCCTTCAATCCTTGATTTCAGCTTCAAGTTTTCAACTATGTTGTTCTCCTCCTCATGAGGGATAACTTTGCTAAAATAAATCTCTTTTAAAACTGATTGAAAGGTGATGATTTTTGGAGTAAGAAAGTTAGGTTTTCACTTGGTTTCAATGGAGGATTTGGTTGGTTTCGAGGAAGAAGATGCACCAGTCAGGTTTATATAGAATTTCCTTGACAGATCGATCTGCTAGCAGTGAGAGATCGATCTGCCCTGTGTTTATCTCTTCAGAATTTGACCTTTGGAAGGTAGGATCGATATGCCCATTGGTATGAGATCGATCTAGTTCAAACAGAATCACTTGGAGATCGATCTAGCCTTGAGAAGAGATCGATCTACGCTATCTAGAACCCCTTAGAGATTGATCTGTCTCAACAACAATTCATTCGAGATCGATCTGCTTTGAATAAGGGATCGATCTGCCTATTGCAGAATGCTTATCATTGTATTTCAAGGCGATGAGATGATCTCCCCTTGCTAATGAGATCGATCTGCCCTTCATCTGCAGTATTCTTGCTATAATTTTCCCAAAAATTCAAAGGTAACTTCTTATGCATTTGCTTCACTACTCGTTTTACATTTCATTCGCATTTAGAACTTAAAAACATTCATTTCTTATGATTCATATCAAATGTAACTTGTCTGTACATCACAGAATCATAAAGAATACATACGAATTTATGGGCCTTACATGTATTTGATGGATGAATTGATGTTAAGGATGAATGTAGGATATGTATGGTATGATTTATGATAATAAATGATTTGGTTTAGCTTACAAGTGTATGTCAATTAAGAATTCTAATTTATGGCTTAAGAGGAATTAAGAGGAAATGTTATGTTAGGAAAGGGTTCTGACTTATGAAAGTTTAAGTAAGCTAATTAAGTAAGGAACTAAGTTTTATGTGATTGGATTTTGCAGCTAAACGTCCAATTGAGGAAAGTTAGGGAATATAAATGCATTGCATAACCTAAGTTGGTACTATAAAGACCCACGTTAAGTGCTACAATTACTTAAAGGTAAGGGATACATGTAAAGTCACAGCATTTATTTGCTTTCAATGCATGCATGCAAGTGTAATATGTTTTAAGTATGTTTATGTTAGGAAAACGTTAAGTATGTTATCCCAGAAATATACATTCGGATGATGAGGGACTGATCCCCAAATGGTAAGAGCGATCCCTTTCCCTTATTTTATGCTTAAAAGTACCTTTCATGTAAATTAACTCATTTTGGTTTAAATTCAATAAATACATGATTTATTAAGCTTATAATTTATGAAATAAGTATGAGGATCCAACAAAATGCATTAAATAGCTTCATTTGGTCAAATTACATGATAAAACTTGTTTTAGGTATTTGAAAACAAACTTATGCATTAAAATGTTTTCTCTTAAATGGGTTTTGGCATGTTTTGAATTGGAGTCACTATGTTTAAGATTATGAAAAGGATGATTCCATGGGATGACTATCCCACTTGTGATTATGTATTATGATTTGAAAGTTAAGCTATGTTTCTTATGTTATGCAATCATGCCATGTATTTGTTTATGAATTGTTTTAAGATATTATAGGGCTAATTTTGGAATGTGTTGATAGGTCGTGTAATATCTATCAATGTCATGTTGGAAATCATGCTTCATGTTTTTTAAGGGACGTTTAACGTCCACCCTCTTTAAGGCATTTATGCCTTCATGTTTATGTTTATTTATGTATGGTTCTATGACCTAAACAAGTCAACAACATTCATAGTACTCACCGGTCCATGGGGTTGACAAAACCCTAACTGTAGCCATAAGTTAACCATTTCCCTTTTTAGGAGCTCCCGTTTTAGGATGTAAGTACGATACAAAATGCAGTTGGAATTTATTGCCTAGTCTCAACCTTATGTTTAAGGTTTTCTTAAGCACATGATTTTAAATATGATTTGTAAGCCTGTGATTTTAAGCTATGTGTTGTCAGCATATGATTTCAAGTTATGATTTCTAAACCTATGATTTTAAGTTACAATTTATAAGCACATGATTTCAAGCTATGATTTGCAAGGATGCATCAAGCATGATTTAATTTCATGCCTATGTTTTGTAAGAATGCTTATGTATGCTTCATGAAATAAGTGAGATCTTTAAAATAAACTGCCTTAATATGTTTTAAATTAAGTATGCATGTCATTTTGCCTTCCCCTCTGCATGTACTCATATTGGGCGTAAAGCTCACCCCCATTCTTTTTTCTCCACAGGTAATCTTATAGACAACACCGAATGTGTCCCTTTTGAGTAGGCTCAGAAAGTGCTTTCCTCTGCCCGTTTAAATCATCTAGAAAGTATATGTTAATGTATATCTTCAGTTTATATTTTAGACAATTATCATATGGTTTATGTATGTGCATTTTGAGATGTAACGTTAGGCTATGATAGGTATAAACTAGAACTTATAGGCTAGATTTGAAGTGTGATGTAGAAATATTATGTAAGGGCTAACTATGCTTTATTGCAGACGATTGATGGATGAAGTGAAATCTGAATTTGATGAACGAATGGTATCTATGCACGTATTAATTTAGGATCACATCACACACATTGGAATGGGACCATAACTAATGGAATTAATAACTGCGTTGATCGAGTTAAATCAATGAAAATAAGTAAGCACTACACTAATTTCATGCAAACATAAGTAAAGGAAAGAAAATTTTAGTCCAATTCCTTCTAATTTCGGGTCGTTACATTTAGCTACATATTTTCTATTTTTTAAGTTAATTTATGTTTAAAATAAAAATAACTTTTAGAGACAGAATTTCATCGTTAAAGGCCTTTAATGAAAAATAAATAAAATTTATTTTACAAATGAAATTTCATCCCTGAAGACCTTTAGCAACAAAATTCAACATTTTTTATTTTTTATTTTCCAGAATTGAAAAAAAATAAAAATATGAGTAGCGATGGAATTTTGTCGCTATTACTTAAACATTTGTCGCTAAATGAATAACGAATTTAGCGATAGAACACATTAGTTGCAAAATTACATTCGGAGATGAAATTAAAGATGGAATTTTCGTCTCTAATACTCTTTAACGATGGAAAACTAAAATTAGTAACATATAATCTGTCTCTAATTCCATTACTATTGGTGCAGATTCTTATAGTGATTGTATAATAATTATTGATAAAATCATTAAGTTTGTTATTTAATTTTAAATAAAATTATATAATTATAATTTAGGTATTTACGTGTTATAAAATCAAATTTTTTTTTTAAAGTTCGAAGCTATTTGATCTTGGGTTTTGGTTATTATGGGTCTGGGTTTTGACAGATTCTGGTCTTATTGATTTTGTGTTTTATATTATGATTTTTTTGAGTTCGTATATTTTTGTGTTCGATTTTTTTCGTGTTCAAATTGAGCTCGATTCAAATTTTTGACTTTTTTAAGTCAATTTGAGTTAAGATTTATTACAGATCGATTCGAGAGTGTTATCGAGTTGGATTTCGCTTTACAAACTCTCTCTATCAATTTAAGAAAACTATAATTCAACCATAAAGAAACACTATGATGTTTCCATTAACCATAGTCTATTTATGGAATATTATACTAAGAATCACAGACGAATTCTAGGTGGAAGATGGGGGCAACTGCCCGACTAGAATCTTAAATCTTAAATATTACTTTTGGTAATATATTTAGAATTACAATGATTAGTGTATTTTGCCTACTTTAAATGTCAAAAAATAGGCAAAACTATTATAACCAAACCTAAACATTTATTTTGCTCTTACAAAATTGTAAAAGAAACATTTAAATATGAATCTTTATTAAAATTGAACGGTATATTGATCTATTAACAAAATAAGATAATAATTGGGTAATAAAAGCAATGGTTTACAATGTGAACAAGAATATTTGTTAGGGGTTACTGTAATAACTTCTATTTCATTATTTAGAATTAACTTCAACGAAAATTCAAAAGTTTAAAAAGGCTTTGAAAAGAATGAAAATTATAAGAGAAAAGAATGATAACAATTTGCTAGGAATTAAACAAATAAGTAAAAACAAACCTTGAAAAAAAGAAATGTAAATTCATTTCGTATAAATTCATTAGTTTGATCTTCTCTCAAGATGAAATATTAGATCGCACTTGATTAAGAAAGCTATGTAGGCCATTGTTGGATCGTTTGAACCTTTCTTGCCATCCTTGTACATATTTTATCTCTAGTCACCCCTTTGGGCCAAATAACTTTTCTCTGTATGTATACCTTCATGATTTTCCTAAGGCTAAATACTTTTTCCTATCCCTTACCCCAAAAGCATGTGATTTCACTAGGATATATTTAGATCTTTGTATATAAGGGTTATGGGTAATAGTGAAAAAGAAAAGCAAAGAAAAGAAAAGTAAGTAAATAAATAAAAAAATGTGAAAAGAAAAGAAGAAAAAATGGAAAAAAAAAAGAAATTAGCAAAATAAATAAGTTTGAGAGAATAATTAATAGCTCTAACATCATTGATCTTAGTATTTAATGCATGTCTAAGGTTTTTGTTCTTAGCATAAATTGACTTTATCATACCTTAACCCTAGTTTTACATTATAAGCTTAATGAAGTTCTATTGATCTTTGATTAAGTGTGACTACATTAGTGGAGAGAGAAATGAAAATCAAACTTATGGGAATGATCACTTTGTCATTGACTTTGCATCCTTTTGTTTGCATAATCCAGTCCGAGTGGTGTACTCTAAAATGGCTTTGACATTCTCACACACACAAGGGCTTCAATTTAGCTTTAAACTTATGATTTGTTGATACATAGTGCTTGAATAACAACTGTAATTTTTTGATTTTGGGATTTGTACTTTGTCTTTGTGGATATGTTGAGAGAATAATCATTTTGGTATTTTATCACTTCCACTATGAATTTAATTGCTCTTGTTTTGCTTGAGAATAAGCAATAGTTCAAATTTATAAGTGTGATAACTCTATAAAATAGAGTTATTCATGTGCTTGTTTTCTTTGATTATTTCTCAATTCTCTTGTAAAAAATGTTAATTTTCCCCTAATTTGATTAATTTTCTTTAATTGTGAAGATAAATAAATTTTAGAATAAATTAGGTTAATTTGATGGTATTTAAGCTCACTTATGTAAAATAAGATTAAGTGTACTAGAAGATAAATTTCGTGCCAGTAAGAGACAAAATAACAACAAAATTTGTCTATTAGTACAACTCACTCATTGCCACCTAGCATGCCACATGGCTTTATTTCATTCACTATTCGAATATGATGACAAGTTTTCATATAGACTTCACATGGGTTAGCCACCTAGAAGACATTTGGAAAAGAAGACAAAAAATGGTTATGGAGCTTTTGTCACGACCCAAAACTGTAAACTTTTCAGTAATTTGTTGCGGAAGTGTAAAAATGTGAGCTAATTTTTTTTCATCTTTCTTTTCATACATTGTTTGTTATGTGAATACAATCGTAACTATTTCTAAGTCTCAAACTACCTAGCTAGGTTTAAGGTTAAGAACCTAAGGTCTCAGTCTAACTTCTTATTAACTTTTGTAATCATTTCTTAATTTAATACACATTTCGACACATACACTGTAAAGTAACTGTCTGAAAAAGTATAATTAAATAGTATAAGTAACTGTACCGTCATGAGTTGTGAAATCTTGAAGTGTTTACTTCGATGCTGTTACCGATATCATTGTCAATGCAACTTTGGTCTGAACCTGTGATTAAAGAAGAAAGGGTGAGCTTTGGGAAAGCTCAGTAAGTAAACCATATAAGCACAGAGGTAATAACCTACACGATACTTGTAAGACCCACTTTTGGTGATGTATTCCTTATGATTCATATGATGTAATACATTTTCATATGTTAAATTGAATCATAAGAGGAGATTTTGGATTGAATGAAGTTGTAAAGAGAATGAATGAATGAATGAATGAATGAACATCCATGAATCCATGTAAAGGTTAAATAAGGGCTGAAGTGGCCACAGACTAAACGAATGGAACTCAAACAACTAGATTGAATATAAAGACTTAAAAACACGAAATGATAATGTAAGACCTACGAATTTCAAGTACACCTTTATGATTTCAAGCAGTACACACAAGTTCAATAACATGAGAATCATAAGAAATGAACCTTTCCATGCTCTAAGTGTGAATGGATTGCAAAAAGACTAATGAAGCAATCAAATATAGGTTTCCCTTTGAAAATTCTAGAAAATTTACAGCAGGAAGCCTGCAGATGAAGGCCAGATCGATCTCCTATTCCAAACAGATCGATCTCCTATTCCAAATAGATCGATCCCTTGTTCAAGCAGAACGATTTCGAGTTGATTCTGCCAAGAGCAGATCGATCTCCCCTATAAGCAGATCGATCTCCCCCATGAACAAATAGATCTGTATTTGCTTCTACCAAGCAGAGATCAATCGCTTCATAAGTCCAGATTGATCTCCATTTGCTTCTACTTAGAGCAGATCGGTCTCCTCATGAAACAGATCGATCTCTAGTTGCTTCTGCCTAGCAAAGATCGATCTCTCCTCGAAGAACAGATTGATCTCTCCCTTACAAACTGAATATTTCGATAGCTTAACCAAGGGAAGATCGATCTCTTACCCTAGGAGATCGATCTCATCACCTCTGCTCTATAAAAACTCGATGGCCAAACCCCTTTCTTCACCAAATCAACACATTCCTCCATTTTTAACCAAAAAGACCAAGCTTTCTCACTCTAGAATACACCCCCTTCTAAAAAGATTTGAGAAAAAGCTATTAGAGCAAAGTTGTTCATTGTTAGGAGGAGAACAACATAGCTTGGAGCCAACATTCAACTTGTTAGATTGAAGAAGCCAATGAGTCTTCTTATTTGGGACAAGAGAAAAGTCAAGCTAGGTGAGTTTCCAATACACCAACTCTAAGTATGTTTATATAGATATTGTTGTGAGTAGATTGGTGTATGAATTGTTGGTAAAAACTACCTAGAATATGATGAATCAAGCATGACCTAAAATGAGTTTAGTGTGAGAAAATATGATATGGTTGATTTGATGATAAATGGATTATACTAAGGTGTCAACAATGTTATATGCATAATTTTGAGATGGTTTTGTGAAATAAGTTTACAGAATAGGATGAGGTTGTATAATGTGCATATTTGGTGTTTGTAAAAATGCATGAATGAACAGAAGAGTTAAGGTTAGAGCAATGCAAACCAAGTGCTTGATTTGATAACTAAAAGAGTTTACTAAACCAAAATTAGACTAGGAATGGCGTGATGGACGTTAAACCCCAATGCCATGGTCGAATGTGACTATAGGCCAAATTTGAATTCAATCGATTGAATAAGGTTAATGGACCTAGAATTCAGTTCAACGAGTGATAACGAGCCTAAGGAGCTCAATGGGCCTAGGTGAAATGATAAGCGTAACTGAAATCTACTTAAGAAGAGAATTAGGCTCAATAAGATATGTTGACTAGAATCAAGTCAGAATATGAGTTATTTACAATTAACTCATGTGATAAATGAATGTTTACAGCTCCCGAGGATAAATCTAAAGAAAATTGAGTCCAATCACAAAAACTGAGGAAGGAAGAAGGAGTTGCTTCTCAGAGAGTTGAGGAAAGGGAATTGTGTTGGTCTTAGAGGTATCTGTATACGTTTTTGAGTGCATAAAGGTTTCTAGAATGTTTGTGAGTCATATGAAAGGAATTAAATGTTTGAAGGGCAAAGAAGAATGTGATTTGGGAAAAGTTCATGAAAAACAAGAATCATAATGTTTTGAATCCTTTTACTAACCTTTTTAGCATGTGGATTGGTAGGTTGGCTAGCATTTAAATGCTTTGCAAGAAATAGTTTGATTTGGTTTTAATTACCATGCTTTGCAAATAAATTAGCCATTTACATGAGTTTTGTGCAAACAAAGCGTGCTAGAGCGTTGCTCGCACGAGATTTGATATGTTTTTACATGCATGAGTGCTGGAGCCTAGCTTGCACTAGTTTTCACTTGGATTTTACGATATAGTGCTGGAGCATAGCTCACACTAGAGTTTTACATGCATGAGTGCCAGAGCCTAGCTTGCACTAGTTTTCACATGGATTTAGACATTGTGCTGTAGCGTTGTTCGCATTAGATGTCCACTTTATACTTGTTACCGTGCTAAAGACTACTCGCATGTGGTTTTACGACAAGTAGGGAGCTATGCTAGGAGCTTTGGGTAGGCTATGTGCCATGCCGATTAAATAGGCTCACACGTGTGTGTTGAGATCTGGCGTGATATGATGTAATGACATGGGTCCACGGAGTACGTTGTACCGTGCAAATAGCATGGAGTACGTTATACCGTGTATGAATATGGTAAATATACCATCTTTAGGCGATGTATATTCTGCTATGGACCAACAGGTTGGATGTGACCCAGCTCTCGTGCAGAAGCAGATAGAGGTGATACCCCGCATACTAGGATCCGTGTAGCCTAGGATCAATGAGGATATGGCCATAGTGCTAGTTATTACCCTTATTATTATTTTTACCTATCTCACATGTCACTTGTTTTATGATGAATCCATGTTTTAAATTGTTTTGTGGATTAGGACAGTTCAAGGGAAGGGCTAAACCTTGACGAGTGGTGAAGTTTGTGGTGATTTGTGTTAAGTAAGAAATGCTTTTAAGTGCACCTCGCATGACGATTTTCCATGCTTTAATTACCACTTGTGCATGATGATTTTCCATGATTTGTTTAAGAATTGTGCAATGATTTAAATAGTATGAATTGCTTTATATATCATGAACACGAGCATGAACTGATGTTTTGGAGTATGACAAGTAAATGCTTAGTTTTTATGCATGGCATCACGATCATGTAGATAGTACAGTTATCCACCTGCTCGCATGATTGCCTTACTGAGCACGTTGTTTGCTCACCCCCCTTATTTTCCCCCTCTACAAAGCACTTTTAGTAGATAGAGAGTAACTGAGAATTGCATTTTGGTGTTCGCTACATCCCATCACACAAGGTATACGCATTTGTATAGTTTTTGTATCTAGACATACCAAAGCACAATAATATTTTGAATGTAATTTTTGGGGGAAGTAAAGAATTGTAAACACATGTAAACAACAACTCTGATTAAGAAATACAAGTGTTTGTGTTTAAATGAATTGTAATTTGGAATGGTCTGGTTAGATGAGATTGACACCAATACACAGCCCAACTGTTGGTGGTGTAGCTGTTCACGAGCAAGTAAGGTAAAGGTAAGAACAATTAATAAGAAATGGATTAAATAATAAATGAAAAATGAAAAATTTGTAGTGGATTTTGGGTGGATTGAGGGTCATGACGTTGGCTCAATGGTATCAGGAGTGCTTGGACAAAGGACTTGGTCTTGAGTTCGAGCCTCTAGGGATGCGTCTCTTGGGAATTTCCCAGTGGAGCAAAACCTTGAGGGTCAGTGTGCCTAAAGAGGACAATACATGAAGTTGTAGGACTGGTTAGCAGTAGGAGCGGGGATTAGAGGGGTCTGGCGTGCTCTAGGGCCAGGTCCTTACAATACTGAATTTCTAATGCATGACTAAAGTATTTCCGTTCGATCATTTTTTCTTATTTCTTATGTGAATCACAATCCGATACTTATCATATTTCCAAACATACCTTATCGCAAACATACTTTTCAGTTCGGAACTTATCGATGATCACACTTCTCTTTGGGTTTTTGGATTAGACTGTTATCTAGACGCTATTAAGTTTTTCAAGCAGGAAGGTATTTTAAAATACCTTAATTTGTAACAACCCATTTTACTCTCACTTTTACTGGTTGAGCTACGAGTCGATATCAGATCAAAAATCGTAAACGCGAGTAGTCGATTTCATTTTTTTGTGACAAATTTAAACAAAATTGATCATCATAATTGTTCTTTCATGTTCACAATTCCCCAAACACATTTCTCTAGACATTACTATACTTGCAAAATATAGATACAATATAAATGTCTATGCCGGGTATACCTCTAGTGGTGAAGAGTCCTTCGCTGACACATGACGGTGCAAATTTATTCGACTTACAAACACTCTCTGTCATCGATGAGGCTTTGTGGAGTAAAGTAAGGGGTCAGCTCAACATGCTCAGTAAGAAAAATCAAGCAGCGGGTAGATAAATACACTATCTATAAAATACGCTCTTGAAGTAATACTATTCAGTTTAGTGTAGTACAATGAAAATTACCATTTTTTCACAGTATCAGTATCACAAAATTACCATTTTCTCACAGTATCGGTATCACAGAAAGCATTACTACAAAATATCAATTAAATCAACTGCAGTAAAATAAAACTCATTTCATTTCAGAAAATTCACTTCATCAAACTTAGTTCAAATAAATCAAATAAGTAAGGCATGGTGGAATATTCATCATCAATAATCAATCAATAGGACAATTAGCCATTGTCAGCGACTCCAAGCAATCACGGGCCAGGTGTGTCGAGATGTCAAGTGCTGTGGGAGTGGTCAGCTATCAAATTGGCTTACTCATTTCTCTATTTCTCAATAATACTGTATATCGTACTCACGTGCACACAGCACGATACATCATACTCCATATGTAAGACCCAAAAAGTTGTATATGTAATCTTTATGACTTTGTAATGTGTAGACAAGTCACAAATAATGTAAATGTGTATGGAATGAATACATGCAAGTTTATAGTATAGAATAAGTGAAAGAGGGATAATTCCCTGAGTGAAAATAGGAATATCTTGAGTTTTGAGTGGTTAAGTAAAATGGAATGAGTTTTATACTTTCATTTGGGATATATTGTATGCATTGGTTATACAAAGAATACACACAAGTTTTAATGTGTATAAGTTATGAATGGATGTCATTTTCAAGCCTTAAAGGTAATTGGATGAGAAAATGACTATGACAGCAAAATAAGTAAAGTTGGTGTGTGTTTACTACAGAAAACTGTAGTAAAATATGAAAAATATGAATGAGAGATCGATCTCATGGGATGAGAGATCGATCTGAAAGAGCCAAAAATGCTCTTAATTGAGAGATGGAACATGTCAGATTGATCTCCAATGGGGCCAGATCGATCTGCTGCGCATTCTGTGTTGAAGGAATCGATCCCAAAAGGGTCAGATCGATTTTCTTAAGCTACTAACTTGCAACAGATCGATCTCATGCAAGAGCAGATCGATCTCCTTAAGGTTTTGTGTTGTGTAGATCGATCTCATGTAGTCTGAAAGGTCGGTTTCAAGAGGAAAAATGCAGAGCTGATCGATCTTCTATGGTAGCAGATCGATCTCATAGAGATAATTCTATAAATACTAGGCTTCTACACTTCATTTTCCTGAGAGTTATTATTCCATTCGAGAACTAAACCTAAACCTAGCCAAGAAACACTAGAAAACTTCAGTTTGTAATCAGTTTTGAGTCAGATATAAGTGAGCAAAGTTGTTCTTAGCAAAGAGGAGAAGAACATGCTTGAAAACAAGAGATTACAATCAAGAGTTGATGGATTGAGAAGGATTATACAATTTTGGTGAAAAAGGAAGGAAATCTCAGCTAGGTAAGATTTAATGCACTAAATTGATATATGTTAAACTAGATGTATTGATGAGATTATTGGTGCATATATGATTTGTTGAAAATGAAAGGAGAATGAAAAATCACCATGACCTAGATATTGGTGAGAAAATGAGAAAGTGATGAGGAAATAGTATTAACATTGATTTAATGATGAAATATGCATGTATGGAAGATTATGAGGTAATCTTATGAAATGCATAAATTGAAAATAAGGAGAAATGAAAGTAGCTATGTGAAAATGTGGATTTATACCATATTTGGAGAAAGTGATAAAAACTATGTATTAAATTGAGATTCGGCAAATGAAATGAGTATATAGTGATATACTAATGCCAATAATTATAACAGCTTCGAAAATTACCTTGGAAGCTGATCGGACTATAAGAGTGACCAGAACCGAGGAAGAAAGGTCGCTTGACGTGATCCGGGGTAAGGGAATTTCGTGAGTAGCTAGAGATGGCTACACGTATTTTGAGTAGTATTTCGATACTATATCTTATATCAATGCCCATGAATAAGCTTAATGTGTGTGATAGAGATTAATGAGATAAAGTGTGATTTTATCCAAAAATAGGATAAAAAGCCTGAGAAGCATGTTGTAACCCTTCATTCATGAGTTACATGATAGAATGTCTAATGTTTTCATGTATATACGAAAACAACACAATTAAGTGCTAATTTGATTTAAAATGAGAGAGTTGTGATTTGAATAAGCCATCTATCTGGTTTTGTGTGAAAACCCTAAGTGCTAGAGATTACTCGCACTATATTTTGAGATATACATCACATAGTACTAGAAGATATACTCGTACTACATTTTAATGCGATTTTATGCATGTTAGAAAACTGGGAGCATAGCTCATACTCAGTTTGTGATTGATGCATTTAGAGTATTAGGAGCTTTGCTCATACTCAGTTTTACATGATAGAGTACTAGGAGCATTGCTCGTACTCGACTTTTCATGAGTTATACATGATATCGTACTAGAGTGATAGCTCGTACTTGATTTGAAAAGAGAATTATGCATTAACCTAGTGCTAGAGGTTACTCGCACTAGTGTTTGATATTTTGAAATCCATACACGGTGTTTAAGAGGCGGAGTGTTGATTGTGAGTCACGCTTAAGATGCGTACTATTGTTTTTACGTGATATATAAGACATGTTAGCGAAACCGTGACGATTTCCTCCCTGTAGATTGAGTGTCACACCGTTCAGATGTTCACACATGAATTTAGAGACGTGGCATTATTTCCATAGTATGAGGGCTAAGACTTATGGCAAGCACCTGAACTATGATGTATTTCCATGGTGAGAGGACTAAGACCTATGGCAGGCATCCCGACCATGAGGAGAGGGTCCACGGGTGTACATTGTACCGTGCGAGTGGCATGGAGTACATTGTACCGTGTGTTGTATGGAGTTGTAGAGTTGAGGAGTTTATAGCTGGCAGTTATGATGGATTGACCCCCCTCCCGTTGCAGTAGTGATTACGTGCACACCAAGATCTGTGTTGCCTGGGATTTCACATTATAGGATATGGTCATAGTCTAAGAGAGTATTGCATTTAGCCACTAAGTCTCGCATGATATATCACTTGTTTTCATGATACGATTAGACCTGAGAGAGATAGGTCGGAAACTGGTTTGTGTTGTGTTGTGAACTGCCATATTTACTGTGATTTATGTGTAAATGGCATGATTTCTATAAAGGCATTCTGAAATTATAAATATGTACTGTTTTGCATGAATGCCTATATTTGATAACTCAACATGATTTCAAGTAGATTCAATTTATTCTGTACTATTATTATATCATTTTGATACATGCTTTGAGATGAGAGAAGGAAAGGCAAAGCTTTATTTTCAGTAGATAGTGTGGACGTCTACTTGCTTGCCTGATTTCCTTACTGAGGGCATTGTTTACTCATCCCCCTTTATTTTCCACTCTCTATAGATCATCCGCAGTAGATTGAGTCCGGCTGAGGTATAGCATTCATTGTATCCGCTGCCTATCCATCTTACGAGAGGTATACACACTCGAACATTTTGTACTGAACAATGTATAAGCACAGTTATGTAACCAATTGTACGGTCGGGATGTATATGTATAAATACTGTATAACAGTTTATGTTATTGAAAAGAATACTAAATTCTATGTATATTGTAAATGAATGTGAGTGGGTAACTAATATCAAATCACAGCCAAACTATTGAGGAGAGAAAGGTAAGTAAAAGTAAAAAATGAAAAATTAGTAGTGGTTTTTGGTAAGTCACGGAATGAGGTCGTGACACCATGGATCCGACATCATTCTCAATTAACATTTCCATATAATTTCATTTCCAGTCACACGGTACATCGTACTCACATGCACACAGCACGGTACATCGTACTCTGTAAACCTCGACATCATTCACATTTCCATATAATTTCCATCGCCTTCTTTGCCTCTAATCACGTGCGAGCATATACATGCAGGATCACACAGCAATACACATCTGATAGACATGGTTTATCAAAACACTTTAAAATCACGTGCGAGCAGGTCAATGCAAGATCACACAGCAATACACGACGGTTGGCATGGTTTTACTTCATGACTTAGATCAAAATCCAGTGTGTGTAGGATCGTGCGACACTGTCTGCACGTGTTCAAGCTCGTCATGTTAGTGCAGGTCAGACGCTGCGACATACAGTCAGCACGCGCTCAAGCACATTGCGTCAGTACGAGTCGGTCCGTGCGATATAGTCATCATGCGCTCCAGTACATCTCATTTAAAATTTTTCATAAACAGTACACATGTCTAAAAATACCTATAAAATTTCATTTGTTTCACGAAAACAGTTCAAACTAGGCTGTCTAGCACAATTTTAACTTCAGAATACTTAAATCTCATATTAGGGTATAAAATAGATTAAAAGGGGCAAGTCTTGCCATTTTCAGCTAAAAATTCATAAAACATAGTCTCGAGTGCAAATCCGTAATTTTAGGTTTTTTTTTGTGATAATTTTAAAAAAATACTCTAATATTTATTTAAATACACTAAATAGGGCTATTCCAAAAAATCGAGGCAATTCGAGATTCCTTAAAACTTCTTTCTGAATTTCGAGCAGTAAAATTTGCTTAAGGATTTTCTGCGTTCAGTGATATCGAAATTTTGTCCTAAGGTTCGCAGTCTCAAAATACACAATAAATATATTCGGTGTATTTTTCAACAGTTATCAGATATTTTCTACAGCATAATTATTTCCTAAAATTCATAACTACAAAACTGTAACGACTCAAATTTACAGACATTTCGGTTGGGCTTCAAGTCGATAATTGGTCAGAACAATACTCAGTCTGATTAATTTTCATTCCTAGTAACAAATTTTTTAAAAAATAGATATTCACATTCCCCATACACATCTCGTTTGCATTACTGTACTTACAAAAATTTTAGATATAAGAGAATTGTTTAAACTTGGGTATACCTTCAATGCAGAAATCTGCTTTGCGGAATCATAACTGCGCGGATTGTCTTACTAACGAAGCGATCCAAACTACAGTGGGACTCTGTGGAGGAAAGTAAGGGGGTGAGCTCAACATGCTCAGTAAGCAAAACCCCATAGCAGGTAGATAAATACAGTACCTAAAAATATATATTTCTATATTTGCCAAATCCATAATATTTTCATAGTGTTCATAAATAGTTTGGCAATTTTTCACAAATACAAAAACAAGTTTCAGAAACAGAACATAAATCGGTAGTGAAGTTAGCTACTATATTAAATACAAAAATTTCAGAGGTTCCAGTAGCAAAATAATCAGATTTTCAGAATATCCCAATCCATGTAAACAATTTAGAAAATATTTCAAATAAACACAGGGGCACAACCAGTTCCGAAAATTCAAAGTCGAAAATCCATGGCAATTTCAGTATGGAAATGGAACTGAAGTCAATACCGTTTCTAAAACTTTAAACAGCTTTTAAAAGCGATGACAGTGTGACACTTTGCTCCCGCAGGATTCAATAGGTGGCCCCCACTGTGTTTTATGCATTAAAATATTCAGTTCCATACTAGATAAAATCACACAGTCAATTCAGAAGTTCAAATAGATGAGACAATGCAGACATGATACATCAGATATCAGAAATGACTATTGGTCAATGTTGGTGACTTCGAGCAATTCACGAGCCGGGTGTGTCGGGGTGTGAATCGCCGTGGGAGTGGTTAGCTACCCAAACGACTCACAAATCAAAATGTCCGAAGACAAGAAATAGAATAAGAAACATATTACATTGTACTCGTGGATCACAGATACAGAAACAGATATAGAACAGACAGAAATGCAGCATGATCACACAAACGCCTGTGTCTCAAAATCAGTGCGAGACGGACCGTACGACACACAGTTAGTACGCGCTCAAGCACATATCATTAGAATAGCTTTATAAGCAAATCATTTCACCTCAAATCACATATAAATTCAATTGTTTCATGAAACCATTCAAAACAGGCTGACTAGCCCTTTTTCGAATAAAATCTCATAAAACAATCTATGGAAATTACAATTTTGAGATTTTCGATAGTTAAAACAGAATTCAAGCCACATCAAAATCTATGTAAACCATTTAAATTCAATCCGTAAAAATTGGTTTGTTCAGCTAGGCTAAAATCTCTAATTTTCAGAGTTATAATATTCTGCGTAGATTTTTTGGTAATTTCGAACTGCGAAATTCAACCTAAGAATTTTATATCTACAAATACACGAAAATTACGCATATTTATCTCTAGTAGCAACGAGAATTCTCCTTACCTTGGTGTCTGTTCGGGGTCCTCAATTACCTCAACGTTGCGAGACAGCGGGTCCGGTCCACTCGGTTTATGTCACGACCCTCAGTCTACCGAAAATCCACTACAAATTTTTCATTTATTATTTAATCCATTTCTTACCTTGCATTGATCATGAACAGCTACACCACCAATAGTTGGGCTGTGTATCGGTGTTAATCTCATCCAACTATACCATTTCAAGTTACAATTCATTTAAACATAAACAATTGTATTTCTTAATCAGAGTTGTTATTTACATGTGTTCACAATTCTTTACATCCCGAAAAGTTACATTCAAAATATCACTGTGCTATTACAGGTCTAGATATGAAACCATACAAACGTGTATACCTTTATATGATGGGATGCAGCGGACTCCAAAGATCAAATCCTCAGTCGCTCTCAACCTACTGAAAGTTCTTTGTAAAGGGAAAAATAATGGGGGGTGAGCAAACCACATGTTCAGTAAGGCAATTATGCGAGTAGGTAGATAACTGCACTATCTACATGATCGTGATGCCATGCGTAAAACCAAGCAGTTACTCGTCATACCTAAAAACATCAGTTGATGCACGTGTTCATGATATATAAAGCGGTTCATGCTATTCAAATCAGTGCACAAGTCGTAAATAAAGCATGGAAAATCATTATGCGCAAGTCGTAAATAAAGCATGGAAAATCATCATGTGAGGTACACTTAAAAGCAGTTCATACTCAACACAAATCAGTACAAATCAGCATTCGTTAGGACTCAAACTCTCCCTTGGACTGTCCCAACCCATAAACAATTTAAAAACATGGATTCATCATAAACCAAGTGACATGTGAGATTAGGCAAATAATAATAACGGTAATAACTAGGACTATGGTCGTATCCACTGTGATCCCAGGCTACATGGATCCTAATGTGTGGGGTATCACCTTTATCTGCTTCCGCATGGGAGGTGGGTCACGTCCAACCCGTCGGTCCATAGCAGATTATCCATCGTCTGAAGATGGTATATATATATATATCCATACACGGTATAACATACTGCATGCTATATGCATGGTACAACATACTATGTGGACCCATATAATCACATCATATCATGCTACATCTCAATACGCACATGCGAGCCTATTTAATCAGTGTGACAGACAGTCTAGCCAAAGCTCCTAGCACGACTCCTAACATGTCATAAAAATCACGTGCGAGTAATCTCTAGCATAGCTGTAAGTGTATAGTAGACATGTAGTGCGAGCAACGCTCCAGCACCATGCCATAAAATCCATGTGAAAACTAGTGCGAGCTAGGCTCCAACACTCATGCATGTAAAACTCTAGTGCGAGCATCGCTCCAGCGCTAATGCATGTATGAATATATAAAATCTCGTGCGAGCAACACTCCAACATGCTTTATTTCCACAAAATCCATGTAGGTGGCTAATTCTTTTGCAAAGCATGGTTATTAAAACCAAATCAAGCTATTTTCATGCAAATCATTTAAATGCTAGCCAGCCTACCTATCCACATGCTAAAAAGCAGTAAAAAGACTAAGAACATACTGTTCCTTCTTCTTATGAACTTTTCTAAAATCCCAATTTTCTTTGCCCTTCAAACATTTATTTCTTTTCTAAAACCCTTCGACACTTTAAGAGATTACAAATGCGCCCAAAAATGCGTACAGATACCTCTAAGAGCCAACAAAATTCCCTTACCTCAATTCACTCGGAAGCAACTCTTTCTTCCTTTCCCGCTTTTCATGATTGGGCTCAATTTGCTCCGGATATATCCTCGAGAGCTACAAACATTAATTTATCACATGAGTCAATTACTAATAACTCATATTCTAACTTCATCCTAGTCAATATATCTTATTGAGCCTAATTCTCTCTTAAGTTCATTTTGACTATTCTATTCGTTTCACCTAGGCCCATTGGGCTTCTTAGGCTCATTATCTCTCATTAGATTGAATTTTGGGTCCATTGACCTTATCGAGCCGATTGCATCAAGCTTGACCTATGATTACATTTGGCCATGGCATTATGGTCGAACACCCATTATGCAATTCCTAGCCAATTCGGCTAACAAACTCACTTAGTTATCTAACCAAGCACTTGGCTTGCATGCTCTAACCTTAGTTCTTCCATTCATTTGTGCATTTTCGCAAGCATTTTATATGCACATTTCATAACTTCATCCAATTTCATAGATTGATTTCGCTAAACCAACTCAAAATCATGCATATAACATTACTAACAACTTTGTATAACCAATTCATCATTGAATCCACCCTATCTCATTTTCTTACACTGAAACCATTTTTAGGTTATAGTTGATTCATCATGTTCTAGGTAGTTTCAACCAACAATACATGCACCAATCAACTCATAACAATGTCTAGATCGATTCATCATGTTCTAGGTAGTTTCAACCAACAATACATGCACCAATCAACTCATAACAATGTCTAGATAAACATACTTAAAGATAATGTATTGAAAACTCACTTCGCTTGACTTTTCTCTTGTCCGAAATTGGAATACCCTTTTGCTCCTTCTATCCAAGGATTTAAAAGCTGATTCTAAACTATGTTGTTGTCACGACCCAATTTACTTAAAAATCACTACAAATGTTTCATTTATTATTTATTTAATTCTTACCTTCCTCTCATCATGACCATTCTACTAACAGTTGGGCTATGATTCGGTGTTAGTCCCCTCTCACCTATTTACTATTCCATTTCCATATTTACATTCACACATCAGGATTTACTATCCTTTGACTTTAACTAAATACATTTACAATGGTATTTACATAATCTTACATCCCCGACATTATATCTGTTTACAGTACTATGCATTTACATGTTCAGATACAAAACTATACAAATGTGTATACTTGTCTTTCGATGAAACACAGCGGATACCAAAGATGCAACTCCTCAGCCACGCTTAAAATACTGAAAGTACTCTGCAGAGGAGGAAAATAAGGGGGGTGAGCAAACAACACGCTCAATAAGGCAATTATGCAAGTAAGTAGATAGCTCCACTATCTACATGCTCATAATGCCATGCCCTTAAATCCATTTCTTTTCATTTAAATCTCATGCACAAAATCATGCATACATTAAAGCCATAGTTTATAAAAACTATTCATGCATATGGAAATCATGCAACTCATGCATCAAAGGCATTTTATGTAAAATCATAATTCGCATGAAGTAAATCAAGATCATGCATTATTTCATGCCATGTAAAACAAATCATGAGAAACAATTCTTTTCATGAATTTGTAATTAAAGCATGGAAAATTTCTCATGCTACTACATTTAAATTACTTCATTAAAGCTCAGTATAAAATAACCCCTCCAGGTCAATCATCTCATAAATTAATCTCAAACTCATTAAGAATTTCATTATAAAAATTCTGTTATAAAATCACCCTTCTTTTAGGGTCACATGTCATAAAATCCTCTGAAAAATCTATCATCATAGTAGAAATCACAAAATCGGGGGCCTGACCCCTCCCTCGGGTCTACCCTGGTTTATCAAGACTAAAAGTTATATCATGTGAGACATGTAGGTGACTTTATAAGTAACATCGAGGACTATGGCCATATCCTAGTGATCCTTGGCTACACGGTACCTAGTGTGCAGGGCATCACACCTGAAACAGGAGGTGGGTCAGTCTTGTCGCCAGAACAACATAAATACCAAGATTGTGAGGGCAAGGCTTACAACCTCGTGGCTAATGCCACTACACTCCAACAATCCCTATGGTACAATGTACTCCGCGTGACATACAAGATACAACGTACTCCGTGAACACAAATCATAGTCAGTGGGTGTCTCAGTATGCACGTGTGGGCATATTATCTCACTGTGACACAATCTACAAGAGGCTCCAACACAGCTATATGCATGTCATATAAATCCCTGTGCAAGCAAAGCTCTAGCACGGCTCCATGCATATTCATGATATTTGAAAACCATGTGCGAGCGAAGCTCTAGCATAGTTTTATAAAATTCAGACAAATCTGCGTACGAGCAGTATTCCAGTACGACTTTAAGAGAGTTATAAATCCATATAAAGCACAAATCATTCAAAACTTCGTGCGAGCAATGTTCTAGCATGAATAAATGCTCAAGTAAATCAAAACTTCATGCATGCAATGTTCTAGCACGGTTTCATGCATAAATAAATCAAATCTCGTGCGAGTTACACTCCAGCATGGCTTTTATGTAATTAAATCGATTAAATCACGTACGAGCAAGGCTCCAGTACGGCTTTTATGGAATTACCATATCAAAACAGGATGCGAGCTAAGCTCTAGCATCTCTCATGCATGTCAAATCATTAAAACTAGTGCGAGCAATCGCTATAGCACCTTTTTATGCATATCAAGTTAAAACAGTCTAAACAAGGTGCGAGCTAGGCTCCAACACCTCTAATGCATTTTACAATAGTAAAAATCAGTACGAGCAACCGCTCTAACACATTTCATGCATATGATGTCACACAAATCAGTTCAAGCAACTATTCTAACACCTTTTATACACACTCACAAACTCAGATATAGTGTGAGGAAATGCTCCAGCACCATCTGTTTCCATATAAACTTGATAGTTGGCCCATTTTCCAAAGAAATTTAATTTAAATCTTAATAACACTTACGTAGTGTTATCTTGTGAAATTTATGCAATTACTGGCCAATCTACCAATTTGCTTTGCTAAAATTTAGCGGAAAGTTTTCAAATCATGCATTTCATGCATGTCATGCTTTCACCATCCTTAGGTAAATTTTCCCTCAATAGGGGTAAAATAGTCTTTTACCTATCTCGAGTCCTTAAAATTTTCAATCCATTTCTAGGATCTTTATACAGTTTCAGTGTATGTAAAAGCTGTTAAAATTACGCGTAGCTACCTCTAGCTGCTCGTAAAATTTCCTTACCTCATTTTTCTATAGTTTGACCTTTCCACTGATGTCTCGTCACGCAGTCCGATTTGCTCCCAATACACGGAGGGTAGGAGATCGATCTGGCTCTTGATGAGATATATCTGCATTTAAATTTGGGGACGATTTGGGGTAATTTTATGCCTAGGAGATCGATCTGTCGAGGGGTGAGATCGATCTTTCAATGGCTTTATGAGATCGATGTACTCCAATTATGAGATTGACATCTAGTTTACAGAATGCTTCATGTGATCGATCTTCTCCTTAACAGAAAAATTTTGAGATCGATTCCTTCATCATGAGATCAATCTCTTCATTATAGAATCATAAGGAGACCGATCCTCTTCCATTGGAGATCGATCTGCTCACTTAAATTCCTCATTCCTTGTCATTTTTGACCTACCAGATCGATCCTCTCTTCTCCACGATCGATCTGACCTCATAGTTTCACACTTTGGTTAAACACTTAACATATAAATCGCCAGATATAATTTCCACAATTAACTACTTTGATTATTTCTCAATCATTACTTATACATTTCATTCAGCTCAATAAATTACACTTCAAGTTCATATTACATAATTAAAATATGTCTAAAATTCTTAGATCTCACATCCTCCCCACCTTAAAAAGAATTTGGTCCTCCAAATTCAACTCAACTCGTCGAATAGGTGAGGATATTTCTCCTTCATGAGACTTTCCAATTCCTACGTTGCCTCTTCCATTGAGTGATGTTTCCACAAAACTTTCACTAATGGGATGCTCTTGGTTCTAAGTACCTTCTCCTTTCTATCAAGAATCCGGACGGGTTATTCAGTGTAGCTCATGTCCTCTTGCATGTCCATCTCTTCATACTCTATGACATGAGAAGGGTCCGGGTGGTACTTCCTCAACAATGATACATGAAAGACGTTGTGTATTCCGAACATCTATGGGGGTAATGCCAATCTGCAGGCTACCTCTCCCACCCTCTCAAGGATCTCGAATGGTCCAATATAATAAGGACTCAACTTCCCTTTCTTCCCCAATCTCATGATACCTTTACTCGGTGATATCTTCAGAAATACTGCATCACCAACATTAAACTCGAGTGGCCATCTTCGCACATCCCCGTAACTTTTCTATCTACTCTGCGCAACTCGTAATCTCTCACATATGAGTTTCACACTCTGTACAGCTTGCTTAACAAGTTTGGGAGCATTTATCTTTTTGTCACCTACTTTTTCCCAAGCTACAGGGGATCTACACCTCCTACCATATAGAGCCTCAAAAGGTGCCATTCCAATGCTCCCATGATAGCTGTTATTGTACGTAAACTCTGCTAGGGGCAGGTGATTATCCCGTGATCCCTTAAAATCCATCGTACATGCCCTCAACATATCCTTCAGGGTTTGAATAGTCCTCTCTGACTGACCATCTATCTGAGGATGATAGGCGGTACTAAAACTCAATCGAGATCCCATGGACTCCTGAAACTGGGTCCAAAATCTGGAAGTAAATCAAGAATCTCTGTTAGAAGTAATACTCACTGGAGCCCCATGTAATCTAGCTACCTCGTTGGCGTATAACTCAGCTAAGGCATCCACAGTATTTATGCTCTTGATGGTAAGGAAGTGGGCACTCTTGGTCAGTCTATCCACTATAACCCATATCGTATCATGACCCCTTCGGGTCCTCGGTAAACCCATAATAAAGTCCATGGTGACATACTCCCATTTTCATGTGAGTACAGGTAAAGGCTGTAGTAATCCTCTGGGCTTTCGATGCTCAACTTTCACTTGCTGGCATACTAAACATTTGGCCACATACTTTGCCACGTCTTGCTTCATACCACTCCACCAGTACACCTTTCTTAAATCTCGGTACATCTTAGTACTCCCTAGGTGCATGGTGTATCGCAAGCAGCGAGATTCTTTCAGTATCTGTCTCTTTAGGGTATCATCGTCCGGTACACAAATTCGTCCTCTGAACCTCAACAATCCATCCTCACTGATTATGAGATCCGACTGTGAAATCTGCTCAGCTTGGCTAACCATATCTATCAACCTCTGATCACTACGCTATCCAGTTCTAATCTGATACATGATCCTGGGTTCTATTACCTGGATAGCCAAAAATCCAATCTCTACCTCTTTAACTCTGATCTGGAGTTTGACGAACTGCTCCAGTAAATCCCATTCCCAGATCATCATAGCAGATATCATACTCTTCCTGCTCAGGGCATCAGCAACTACGTTCATTTTACCCGGATGATATAGAATCTCGCAGTCACAATCTTTAAGGAGTTCCATCCATCTCCTTTGTCTCATATTTAACTCTTTCTTATCAAAGAGATATCTCAAACTCTTATGATCAGTGAAGATTTGGAATCTTTCCCCATATAAGTAGTGCTGCCAGATCTTCAAGGAAAATACCACAGCGGCTAACTCCAAATCATGCGTGGGGTAATTCCTCTCATGATCTTTCAATTGTCACGATCCATAAGCGACTACCCTTCCATACTGCATGAGTACACACCCTAATCCTTGATGAGAAGCATCACTATACATGAAAAATCCTCCTTATCCCTCTGGGATAGTCAACACGAGTGCCGCTGTCAATCTCCTCTTCAATTCCTGAAAATTGAGCTCACACTGATCAGTCCATATGAACAGAGTCTCCTTGCACGTGAGCTTAGTCAAAGGAGCGACAATCCTGGAAAATCCTTCCACACTGTAATACCCTGCCAAACCAAGGAAGCTTCGTACTTCTATAACTATCCTTAGTCTTTCCCACTTAAGCACAACCTCTACTTTACTTGGATCCACTGATACTCCTTCTTTTGAGACTATATGACCAAGGAAAGCTATATGATCCAGCCAAAACTCAAACTTACTAAGCTTTCCATACAATTGTTTATCTCGGAGCATCTGAAGTACTAACCACAAATGTTGTGCATGTTCCTCATATGACCAAGAGTATATCAGGATATCATCAATAAAGACTATCACAAATTTATCTAGATAGTCTCTGAACACCTCGTTCATTAATCTCATAAAGGCTGCAGGTGCGTTTGTCAATCCGAAGGACATCACTAGAAATTCATAATGGCCATACCTTGTCCTGAAAGCTATCTTTAGAATATCTTCTTCCTTAATCCTCAATTGGTGATAGCCCGATCTCAAATCAATCTTAGAAAAGACTGAAGCCCCTCTCAGCTGATCAAGTAGATCATCAATCTTGGGCAATGGGTATTTATTCTTCACCGTGGCTTTATTAATAATCAGTAGTCTATGCATAATCTGAGACTACCATCCTTCTTCCTAACAAATAAAATTGGTGCTCCCCACGGTGAAACACTGGGTCTAATAAACCCTTGATCCAATAACTCCTGTAGTTGTTTCTTCAATTCCTCAAGTTCCATTAATGCCATCCTGTATGGAGGTCTAGAGATCAGCTAAGTATCTGGTACCAAATCAATGGTAAACTCCAACTCTCTCTCTGGTGGAAAACCTGGTAACTCATTTGGGAAAACATTCAGAAATTCACACACCACAGGTATATCCTCAATCCTCGGATGTTCCCGATCATCATCTGAGATGAGTGTTTCATAACCTTCACATAAACAATCATATTTAGTACTCTCAAGAGCAACATCAAAATTTCAATTTGCTTACAAAATTCCATACATCTATTTACTCAATATTTCAAACGTACACTGTAAGGTTCCGGTAGGGAGAAAGTTACCATCTTAGTGTAGCAGTCTAAACTCACTCGATTGGTTGCCAGCTAATCCATTCCCAAAATTATATCAAACTCATGCATATTTAATATAATTAGATCTGCTAACATCACTTTATCTCCCACCTTTATTTCACATCTTCTATAGATCAAATTAGTTCTTTGGGATTCATGCATAGCGGTGTTTACATGTAGTATATACTCTAGAGGTTCAAACTTTAAATTTAATCTACATGCAAAATACTCAGAAATAAACGAATGCGTGGACCCTGAATCAATCAACACATGAGCCTTATGATTACAAACAGAGAGTGTACCTCTTATATTTTCTGTAGAAGTGTCTGTGGTTTCCTTATCCAGGGCAAACACACGTCCCTGTGTAACAAGCTTCTTCCCTTTCTCTGTAGCAGTGACCCGTCTCTGGGGATTCACTCTCTAAGGTTGTTATCTAGTAGGCTTCAGAGCATGTGGTCTCTGAGGTTGAGGGTAGTCTTTCACCATATGACCCATGTCTCCACATCTAAAACATCAATGGATCAACCCAGTACAACTTCCCTCATGCATTCGACCATAATTTTTGTAAACCCTTATCTCAGGCCTGACATCTCGAGGGGTCTCCCTAATGATGAGATAAGCTCTGGGTCTCTCTAATATGCCCTTTTGCACCTCAATCCTTCCTCTTCTGAAGGAACCTCTCCGAACATCTGTTTGGAAAATCGCTAGCCTCTTGCCCTTATCCTTATTCACCACTCTGAGCTCATTCTGGGATTGTACCATTTCGATTCCCTTCTCAATCTCTTGTGCTCGTCTCAAAGCATCTTCAAACTCTGTAATACATAGCCCTACCAATCTATCTCTGATGATGGGCTTCAATCTATATATAAATCGCTCAGTATGAAGCTCTTCATTCTTGAAGGCCTCTAGTTCATTCTTGAAGGCCTCTGGCTCTCATAGTCATCCACAAACATATCACCTTATACCAAACTCAAAAACTCGACCAGCTTCTTTCTCTGAGCAGCTCGTGGTACATATTGGGTTCTAAAGGCTGTTTGAAACTCTTCCCAACCAATCACATCTTAGCGGGACATCAGAATACCCTGGGTAGTACCCCACCAATCTCGAGTTCTCCTTTTCAACATATATGCACTCATACTGACCCTTTCAGCATCTATGCGCCCCAAATAGTTGAATATGACTCTCAACTCCGTCAACCACTCCTCAACCTCTGTAGGATCCTTCTTTCTCCTAAATACGGGTGGATTCATTTTCAAAAAGTCCTTCAATCGGACCATACTTCTGTCATCAAGCTGAGTGACGGGAGGTGCCGGGTCATCTGTACTGGGGGCACATGAGGTCATTGTGGTGGTGTAGGAGTAGTACCCGAGGCATTAACTCTAAAATACTACGCGAATAGCACTGCCATTTGCTCAAAACCTTACCTCACATCGATCTCAATCCAGTTAAATCAAGAGTTAAGACTCTCTGGTTATGGGGCAGGTGGTGGAGGTGGCTCTGCCTGCCTCCTCGAACGACCTCATCGTCCACTCATTCTCAATCTCAATTCGGTTCCTGCGCGTACACATTAAACTTGATTGAAATCTCAATCCTCAAATTCAGTTCATGACCAGACTATTACAGACACTTGGGATGTATTCTATTTCGCTTAACCGACACTGACAGTACTAGACACCCTAAGCTCTGATACCAAGAAAACTCTGTGACGCCCCGAAAACGTAAAAAATAGGGTAAATTTAAAACTTTTTACTCATCAAATCACAATTAAGGGTGCATTCCTGTGCAGTGTCAAACATCATCATACATATCATACCTTGGGATCTCATCATTAAACAGTATATATCATATCATATACATTACTCAATCCCAAGTTAATTAATCCTAATACATCCCATACAATGTTGTACATCAAGTGTCTATAATTACAATAATTGTCTGGGTACATGAAAAGATAAATGATACCTTAAAATACAATATATGGCCTGGAGCTCAAGTCTTCTACTAGCCACTACTCTGTACGTCGTAAGGAAACCCTTTTCACTTGAAGAAATCTGGGGGAAAGGTAAAATAGGGTGAGCTTCTAAATCACTCAGTAAGAGGGTAAGGGATTCATTAATAAGAAAATGATTTGCACGGCACAATCATTTTGTTTTACATGATAAACTCAATAACTTAGTGGAAAATGTAACATTAATAGTTAAAACATCATCTCAAAGCTCATGTAAAAACATGATAATAAATGGCTCAATTCAAGGTTACAAGCATGTAGAAATCAAGATACGATAATGGCTTTTCTCTTTAAAACGTGATGAAAATCACTGCAATAGTAATGCACATGGCACTACCACTAAATAAAATCTACATGTGGCCTAGCCACTAATTAAAATCCGCATGTGGCACAACCACTAAACACACATGGTACAGCCACTGATTTAGATTCGCACGTGGCACAGCCACTGATTAAGATTCGCATGTGGCACAGCCACCAAATACACGTGGCACAACCACTGATTAAGATTCGCACGTGGCACAGTCACCAAAAACACGTGGCACAGCCACTGATTTAGGATTCACATGTGGCATAGAAACCAAATACACGTAGCACAACCACCAAATACATGTGGTATAGCCATTGATTAGGATTCACACGTGGTAGGTAACCAATGCTACCAGAGTAGGGGTCATCTCACTTTACCAGAACGGATGAATATTAGACTTACACGCTACTAGAGCAATGGCTGATGTGTATTCAAAATGACACACCTAAGCCTCAATCAATAGCCATTATCATAAAAATCGTTTTGCCTTCACGTAAAGCTCATAATGGTTTTCTCTCATAAAACTCAATTCAAACCGTTTTGTACTCAACACAAAACATGTTAAAATCGAGCTTTAACCGACAAAACCACGCACACATTTCTTAAATCTCAGTATGCCTTAACGTAGGGCCCAAAACATTTTTTACATTTTAAACACAAAATGATTATAAAACATTTTCACGTATAGTTTAAGACTCATAAAAGTTGGGCCCCAACCAGCTATAAAATCTGTGCAATTCTCATTCATAACAAATAAAACATGCTTGTTTTCTCAATCGAAAATCATGCTACAATATTATCACAAAACACATACACAAATGAGTTTAGTTTTCCCTTACCTCTTTGCACCTCGTATAGTGTAATCGTTCTCCCGTATCACGGACTATCCTCGTATTCCACTCTAGAACTCATGAGCTGTCCAAACGATGTTAAAAACATCAATATCTCGACTCAATTTCATTATCGAGCATACATTTGCTTATATTTCTCACTAACACCTAAATCTCTCAATTATCCCATTTCTCATGACTCTATCACAATACGTCATCTCATCCACTACATCTCAACATTCTACATTTCTCATGCATAATACCTATACCAAAATCACCTCATTGCCTAAATTTCTAATTATAGACAAAAATCCTCATTGACCACAATTTACTTAATAACATCATCATTCCAATAAAATCACAATTTCATCAATCGCTAACCATCTCCTAACTATTTCATCACAATGCCCATGTTCACAATCATAAAAAAATCACTTCAAAATCCAAGATTGAAGTTTAGAGATTACCCAAACTTGTGAAGTACTCAACTCCCACCTCGATTCATTTTGTCCTTCGATTTCCAAGTATGTTGTTCTCCTTTGGATGAGGAATAACTTTCCTTCTTGCCACAACCTTTGATTTGGACAAAAATGGGTGTTTTGGAGGGGAGAGAAAGCTAGGGTTCGAAAATGGCGATTTAGGGAGAGAGAGAGATTGATTTCCAGGAAAACAAAAGGGGTCTTATATAGACGGAGGGTAGGAGATCGATCTGGCTCTTGATGAGATCGATCTGCATTTGAATTTGGGGATGTTTTGGGGCAATTTTATGTCTAGGAGATCGATCTGTCGAGGGGTGAGATCGATCTCTTAATGGCTTTACGAGATCGATCTGCTCCATGAGATCGATCTGCTCCAATTATGAGATCGATCTCTAGTTTACAAAATGCTTCATGAGATCGATCTGCTCCTTGAGGAGATCGATCTTCTCCTTAACAGAAACATTTTGAGATCGATTCCTTCCTTATGAGATCGATCCTCTTCCATTGGAGATCGATCTGCTCGCTTAAATTCCTTCTTCCTTGTCATTTTTTACCTACCAGAATGATCCTCTCTTCTCGAAGATCGATCTGACCTCATAGTTTTACACTTTAGTTAAACAATTAACATATAAATCGCCAGATATAATTTCCACAATTCACTACTTTGGTTATTTCTCATTCATTACTTATACATTTCATTCAGCTCAATAAATTACACTTCAAGTTCATATTACATAATTAAAATATGTCTAAAATTCTTAGATCTCACAATCGATCTGCTTTGAATAGGGGATCTATCTATCCTTCATCTACAAGTTTCCAACTGCAGATTTTTCTAAAATTTCAAAGGAAAACTTGGCTTTGATTTCTTCATTAGTCATTTTACATTCTATTCACTCTTAAAACCTAAAAAGGTTCATTTTTTATATTTCACATACAATGTGACTTGTGTGTACAGTTGGAATCATAAAGGGTACCTAAAATTCACATTCCTTGCATTATCATTTTGTGTTTTAAGTCCTTATATTTAGTCTAAATGTTTTGAATTCCATTTGTTTAGTCAGTGGCCAGTTCAGCCCTTATTTAGCCATTACATGAATTCATGAATACTCATTCATTCCCTTTGCAATTTCATCTAAGCCAAAAGCTCTTCTTATGATTCAATTAACATGTGGAAATGTGTTAAATCATATGAATCATAAGGAATACATCACCAAAAGTGGGTCTTATAGTTTATTTCCTTCGGAGTCCTTTCCCCTTGGTTTTCCATACGTTCGGTATACTTGTCTTCTTTATTAAATTTTTTGCCCATTCTCAGATATATATATATATATACTTGTAAACATATATATAAAATTTTCAACTTCTTCTTCTTTTTTTTAAAAAAAAATCTTCTCGTCAAAACCAATTTCTTTTCTTCTTCAATATTCCTACCCGATCTACTCTGTTTTTTCTTCCCTCCATCATCTCTCGGCATCGTTCTGTGCTGAACTGCACTCTAACCATTGTCTTCACGCAGCTCTCTTCCTCGCCTTCTTCTTCCATCACTTAGCCTACCCGCTACCTCCATCGTCATCTCTCTTTTGTTCCCATCTCCTGCTGCCACCTTCCAGCCCGTGCCCCCCTCTTTTCATACTTCTGTTTCTGCCTTTCGTGGTCGCCTTCCGCTCCAAGTGCCCAGCTATTGCTTCTGTTTCCAAGTGTCTGGCTATCACCTCCACTTCAGCCCTTCATCGTCCACGTTCCTGCCACTATCCTCAGCATTCCCTCTACTGCCGAGAGGTACGCAGCCTCGTCTACTGCTATAGGGCAAAGGGGTGAGTCCCATATTTCTCCAACTGCTTCACTGCTTCGGTTTCTTTTGGTTCCTTATGTGCCTTTCTCTTTTCACCGATCTCGATCTTCT
The DNA here is from genome assembly GCA_033439115.1 of Firmiana major. Classification (NCBI taxonomy): domain Eukaryota; kingdom Viridiplantae; phylum Streptophyta; class Magnoliopsida; order Malvales; family Malvaceae; genus Firmiana; species Firmiana major. The sequence goes on along the minus strand of CM065896.1, from coordinate 31,153,715 downwards.
CTCTTTCCCAGCCTTATAAATTTCTTGTTTTCTGACTCTTTTCTACCTTATACTCTTTCTTCTCTTCTCTTGTTTCTACTCCACCCACTCATTGTCTCTATTAGTTTCTTTTTCAGCAGACCATACACCAAAATGTTACAACATCATTTTCTTACTCTCCCTTTTTCAAGCATCATAGTTCCTCTGTTTCTTTCAAAACAAGTATTTTCTTCTCTTTGCCTTGCCAACCTCCCCATTCTCTACTATTTTTTATCTTTATTTTGATGCTTCGTGCTGCTTCAATTTTTTTTCTTTTCTTTTCTGTTTTCTCTGCTGTTTATCCTACTCCCGTTATCACTGTTTCCAGCTGCTCCGTCCACCTTCTGCTCCTCTCCGTTTTCCAGTAACCAATCTTCACAATTTAGTTGCCTCTCTCTCTCTTCTCTCATTCATTTCCTTCAGCATCAGTTATATATACATATATTTAGATTTTAGAGCAGTAAATCTCTACCCTCTGCTCCACTTGCTGCTATCACTTCCTCCTTCAGCTTTCAGGTCTAGATTTTTCCCTTCCCTATTCTTTTTTCTTTCACCGAGCCTACTAGTTGTCCACCCTCACACTTCTCTACTGCAGTCTACTATTTCTCCTGCTATGTCCCTTCCATTTCTCTTCATTTACTGAATGCCACTTTCATTTCATTCTTTTTCCTTTTTAATTTTTCCTCACGTTCCCTTAGCCAGAACATCATTATCATCTTTTCTTTCACACTTCTCCTATTGCAGACTCCCTCGGGTTTGCTTCACTTACTCCTGACAACCCACTCCTAACCCATATATATATGCATGGATATCTAAGTACACCTTACATAGACTCTTGCAAGAAACTCTCGGGTTCCCATTGCTGCCAGCAGGTTTATGTACTATTTAATGATATAAATTATGTATATAAATATAAATATATATATATATATATCTATACATATATGTATGTGTACATTTATTTCTATTTATATCCCCATATATATTTACATATATACAATTATATATGTGCATACTTATATGGTTTTGTATTCTTATACCTATCTATACATAAATCTTGAGGAGTAAATAACATTATAAAAATAATGTTAGTCCTAATACTTATACCTAAATTAATTCTCCCATTTCCACACATTTAGCCTCAATTGTCTAAATTATTATTTTTAGACAATTACCAAATACATTGAAAATTTTTCGGTATTTACATTTGTAAGACCCGAATTTAATTAAAATATGAAATAAATAAGTATTCATGAAAGGAAGTCGGGTTAAATTAATTCTCGAACACGTGTAAGGGCAAAATGATCAAAAGACCGAAAGTCGGTATAAATTCGATGAGAAGAATTGAATTAAAAATAATGGATTGAGAAATCTTGGTCAATAAAGGTGAAATAAATTTATTCTGGATTAAATTGATCAAGATATTAATTATTGGAATTAATCGGGATTAATCGAAATTTTTAGTTCAGAAAAATAATCCCGAAAATAATCGAAAAATATACTGAAAAGTCATTCGGGACAATATCCCGAAAATACGGAGAAATTATACCCGAAAAAGGGTTAAAATATAATAAATAAAATAAATTAAATTAAATTAACTAAATTGGAATAAAATAATAATTTTAAGGGATATTTGGGTGTTTTTAAGGTATTTGAATGATTAAAATAATAAAAAAATAAATTAAAGAATTGAAAAAAAAAAGGTTTCAGAAACGAAAAAACGCGAAAGGAGACGAAAACGGAAGCCAAGACGACCGAGGAAGCCCGAGGACGCACCGGCGGTCGACGACCCACGACGAGGAGTCGACGAGGAAGAGGGGAGGCCGACGAGTAAGATGGTACCGGAGACGCGCCGTGCAGTGGCCGGAGGAAGCCGATCGGAGGAGGGAAAGAACCGAGGAGAAACGGCCCGATTTCCGGTGATCCACTGCGGCTGGGCATCAACGGAGGCCACCGATGAGTTCAGGAGGAGGAGCCGGTCATTTTGAGACCGGTAGCAGCCGGCGAAATGGCCGGAATCGCTGGCGACGGCCAAGAGGAGAAATGGGTCCCGACGGCCGGAGGAGAACAGGCCGGATCGACCATTTTTCGGTGAGCTCGAGGCGAACCAAGCCCAGATTCGTGATGCGGACGACCCAACGGAGATGCTGGCGATGGAAGCCGGCGGAGAACCGGTCGGCAAGGCCTTAAACCGATGGTGAACCGGCCAAACCGGAGTGAACCGGTGGTCTGAACCGTTCCGAACCGGACTGAACCGGTTCAGCCAAAAAGAGGAGGAAAAAAGGAAGAAAAAGGGAAAAAGAAAAAGAGAAAAAATTGGGAAAAATTCCAGTGATGCAATCGAGCTTCGGGTAAGTCGATAAGCGGTCAAATTGACCGATTTAAATTTTGGAATATTTTATTTAATTAATTTTCGACTGAAAATTTACCCGAAAAATTATGAAATTGTGTACCTCAACGATTGGCATCAAACGAGAGCTCGAGACAGCCTCAATTTACGTACTAGCATGGAATCTCGGGTAAGTGATCCTTATTTATGATAATTTACATCGTTATGCGTGATATGAATTTAAATTCCGCATAAATTGAATTAAATTATGGAAATTTAGATAAATTGTCGTAAATATTAAATTTAGCTATTCGGGAGTTAGAACGAGGCCCAATAAATTGTTGGAGGGCCCAATGAGCCCAATAGGCCTCGATAAAGTGAAAATTAAGTGGAAAACGGGCTTAAGGCCGATTAAAGCCCATTAAGGTGCAATCGGGCCCAATAGGGGTAAACGAGCCCAATGATTTAAATTAAGCCCAAAAAAAAAGGAAATAAAATTAAATTGTATGTTATCTGACCTGAGGAATACTGATACGCTGTTCCGAGCATTGGATTGAGAGCAGATCGGACTGCGCGACGTGACATCAGTGGAAAGGTCAGACTCGACAGGAAAATAAGGTAAGGAAATTCTGCGGACTGCTAGAGGTAAACCTTACGAAATTTCAAGTTCATATGCAGTCTTTAAAAATTATCTGAAGGGTCTAGAGGTCAAATAATAATTTTAGTGCCCCGAATGGGTAAATTACCAAAATACCCTTGTTAAGGGTAAAATTTACAAATTTAGGAAAAATTTGGGAGGAGCAAGAACAAGAGGTTTCTGCTCGTTCTGGAGACATTTTAATGCATGCATGAGTAGGCTGGCTAACCTTGAAAGAAAATGCATAGCATTGCATACTTTCAACGATATAATTGTTTTGAAAAACTGTTTTGAGGAAACAGAGCCGCCTACGTGTTTTTATTGACATGTGACGTGCTATAGCTCAGCTCGCACGATATTTTAATTTGTGTGATGCATGCATTAGTGCTGGAGCGAGAGCTCGCACTAGAGTTTTACATGCATAGGTGCTGGAGTCCAACTCGCACCAGATTTGTATACATATATATATATATGATTTTCGTGACAGGGTGCTAAAGTCTAACTCGCACCATATTTTTATGTGATTTTTGAGACAGGGTGTTGGAGCTTCGCTCGCACCAGCTTTTCATATGGTTTGCATACAGAGTGCTAGAGCTTAGCTCGCAATAGTTTTACTTGATTTGATGAGAGTGCTGAGCATCGCTCGCACTGATTTTTATGAGAACATGCGATGAGTCGTGCTTGGAGCATCGGGTAGACTGTGTGTCACCAATTAAATAGGCTCGCACGTGCGTTTTGAGACATGGCATGTTAAAACAACCTGATGAGCCCGAACGAGGGATAAGGGTTAGAGAAACAACCTGATGAGCCCGAACGAGGGATAAGGGTTAGAGAAACAACCTGATGAGCCCGAACGAGGGATAAGGGTTGGAGATCCACCTGATGAGCCCGAATGAGGGATAAGGGTTGGAGGTCCAGCTGATGAGCCCGAACGAGGGATAAGGCTGGGGGTCCATGGAGTATGATGTACCGTGCAAGTAGCATGGAGTACGATGTACCGTGTGGTATCTTTGTGATACGTTGTATCTTTGTGATACGTTGGCATCTTCGAATGCATGGGATCGGATAAGACCGACGAGATGGAGTGACCCACCTCCCGGACGGTTCCCGATCAGGGTGAGACCCCGCACACTAGGATCCGTGTAGCAGAGGGGCTCACGAGGACACATATGGCCATAGTCCTAGTTATTTGCCGATATACAGACGTTGCCTAGTCTCGCATGTTGATCTTGACGATGATTTAAATTGGGTTTTTAATTAAATGTGCATGATGGTTATTTCCATGCTTTCTAAACCCATGTGTGATGTAAACCAATTTTCATGATTTTTTGTGAGTCAGGATCACCCGAAGGAGGGGTCGAATCCTGACTTTACTGTGAAATTTTTAAATGAGAAATATATGATTTTGAATATAATTGCATGTTGAATTTTCCGTGCAAATGTGTTTTACATAACATCATAACTCATATCATCTATTTTAAAATGTGTGGAGAAAGGGTGGTTTATGCATGGCACTACGTTCATGTAGGTAGTATGGTTACCTACTTGTTCGTAGGATTGCCTTACTGAGCTTGATGTGCTCACCCCTTTCATTTTCTCTCACAGATAATCTCCAGTAGACGTTGAGATGACTCAGTACTGCATTCCGGATATCCGCTGCTGCCCATCATTCAAGGTATATACACTTGTACAAATTATATCTAAATAAGCATAGCACAGTAACATGTTTGTAAGTGTCTCTAGGGGATGTATAAATATTGTAGACATTTTATAAATGACTGAGAAAGAATTAAGTTATATGGTAAATGTATGGTGGGACTGCATTGACGCACAGCCCAATTTGTTAGTAGAGTGTGGTCACGATCAGAGGACAAGTAAGCAATGAAAGAAAATAACAAAACGCGAAAAAAATTAACTCTGATTTTTGGGTAGTTTGGGTCGTGACATACAAAGGTGGTATCAGAGCGCAATTGGTCTGATGTGTGTCAGTGTCAGTAATGAGGAAATTACATCCCCGTGTTACTGTGCTTGGTTAGATTCAATAGTGTATATCGAGATAGGTTTTGACTAAGAAATGGTCGAGAATGCAGGAATGCCTAATGTGAGTCGCGTTAGATGAGATAGTGCACGAGGCAGAGGTCGTAGAGGTAGACCTGAGTCTGCTAAATCGTGCTGAGTTGACTATGAAAACCAAGATGAAATTGAAATGGAGGTAAATGTTGAGCATGCCCCACTGAGTCCGACAGAATGATCGGACAGTATTGAGACACGCTTCGCGAGATTGGAGCGGAGTGTGGAGATTATTTTGAGGAGCTAATTGCTCAAATTATGAATGAGATATGAGGGCGCAGCGGAGCATTGGTGGAAACCCGCTCGACGCATCTTAAGTGTTAAACATCCAGAGCTGACGTGAGAAATGTTTATGGATGTATTCCGGTGATAGGATATCCCGGACATGATTTAAAGGAAATTATGGATAAAAGTCCTTACTCTGACCTAGAGGATTTGATTTATTGATGAGTATGATTTACGAGTATGGAAACTCAGTTATATTCTTGGACAGATATTACCTCGACACTATGAACAAGTGACAGTCGAGATGTCTAAAAGTTTATGGAAGGGCTCAGATTTTCAATTAGAGCCCGATTGGCCCATGAGATATTGCTTATACCGAGGCAGTGCGTAGATTTACAATTGGGTAAATAAGAACATGAATTGCACGCCTCTGAGATTGGGAAAGGTAGTGAGGGCTGAAATAGAGACAGAAAAGAGAATCGAGAAATGACAGAGATGTTAAAAATGGAAAATGATAATTGGTAAAAGATTTAATTTGATGAGTCATTGAGTAAGATAATTGGTAAGGCCCCAGTTCATCCAATTTTGGCACTCTTGAGGGGTATTGTGATTGGAGGACCCTGACCTGCTATGAAACAGAGTAGCAGTGTGATCACTGTAGAATGTGTGGTGGATACCACGAAAGGAGGGTATATACCTACACTGTATTGATGAAAATGGCCGTTAAGTGTGGTAAGACGGACCATTGATTTTGGTTGCACAGAGTTGGGCGAGATCGCTCCACAGAAAAGTAAAGAGACAGAGAAAAACTTCGTTGGTATAGCTGCGACGAAAAGGCAGGCCATAGCAGAAAAGAAAAAGGAAGGTAGGCTGTTGGACGAAGGCGAGAGGATGTCTTGGACCAGGACACTATTGATGTTTCATGGATGTGGTGTAAGATACCACACTTGTTATGAATAATGAAGTACATATGTTCATTGATCCTGGTGCCACACATTTATTCATACCGCCTTCATTCTCATATAACTGAGTAAAAGGCATGAATGCCTACATCATTGGGCACAATACCGATAAATGAGTACCCCAATAGAGAAGGATTAATTAACGGAATATGGATATAGAGATTTTAAGTTGAAAACAGGGGTGAAAACATCACTGAAAAGTATACTATAAGTGTTGACAAGTGATAAAAAGGGGTGCAACAGTTAAAATTAAAGGAGTAAAAGATTGTACTCACGAAATGAATAATGAAAGAGTTTTGTCATGATTGATATACGAAGGAGATAATCTTTGAGATAAGATAGATCCTAAATACCAGATGTACTGGAGTAAGAGGCGTATGCAAGGTGAGAACATCCTTACGATATGAAGTCATTAGGATTAAAGCAATTAGTAGCGAATATAAATTGTAACCACATGGACTGATTTGTAAAGTAATTGTGGTTAAGTCTGAAGGTTAATAAAGGTATTTCAAAATACCTCCCCGCCAGAAGACTTGACAGCGTCTAAAAGTATATATGTAACCTATAACGTGAAATCGATCGTCGTAATAAATACCTTCAGCATTAGGATACCTTTACTAAGACGATAAGAATATTAAAAATTCGACAAATCATAAAGGTTAACATAGAAAAATTTAATAAGAGCCGTTAAGATAAGAAAAGGAAATGACGCAGGTTAGTACCTGAAAACGTAAGCGATTTTGGAGGATCTTATAAGCTGATGCGTAAATAAGTCAAGGATTGGACCGAGTTGCAATCATCATTATCGATGATATGTTGGGTGTATTTAAAGTCTAGGGTAAATTGTAAGCAATAATTGAAAATGGCTTTTACAAATGGGTTGTTGCGACTTCTAAAAAGGGTATACCTTGACACGTTTAACTATTAAAACGTGGTCTTTGAGTGAGATGATAGATGTGACGTGAATTTCGGTGTAGTGAAGTATGAACTGACCACTGTGATTAATTTTACCATACCCAACAGCTCAAGAGGTTTTCAATGAGTATGGATACCTCAAATCATGATGAGCTATGTATTGATGTATAATGGGAAGACAGTCAATTTTGGAGTCAGACAATTTCTTGATCACGAAATAAACTATCTGACCCATGATTTAAAGTTGGCAACGGTAGTGTTTGTACCGAGGATATGGTACTATTATGTACACGATGAGGAATTGTGGATATGCACTGATCATAAAAGTCCCAAGTATCTGTTTTCACAGAAAGAGGCGAATATGAGAATACATAGTGGGTTAGAGCTTCTGAGAGGTTTTGATTTGTGAAAATTATGCCACCCAGGGAAGGCTAATGTGATGGCTGATGCCTCGAGTATAAAGAGCCTTGGGATGGTATTACATATGATGGTCAGGGAGCGTGAGCTGCTAGAGCAGTTGTGAACCTCAGTATTGATGTGATCCCTTCTGATGATGACAGTGATTGTGTGACAGCTAGCCTGAGACTAGAACCGGATGAGAGTGCTCGGATTTGACAGGCTTAGCGTGATGATCGGCAGGATGTCGATAGTTTGGGGTCAGATTCAGAAGGGTACAGTAATAGAGTTCACAGAGTATGATAATGATTTACAGAGAGGTTCAGAGACAGTATAAGTACTCCCCAGGACCATAGTTAATGAGATAGTAATATTGTCAGAAGCTCACTCTTCGGGATATACAGTGCATATGGAAGTAAAGAATATATCGAAATCTCGAAAAGGGTATGGGTGGTCAGATGTGAAAAGAAATATGATAGAGTATTAAAAGTCTGCAGAGTTATTGCAGCCTCTACCTATATTGACACGGCACGAAAAATGAGAGCAAGTCTCCATGAATTTCGTGATGGGTTACAGAGGACCCACGTGAATTACGAGGCTATTTAGATGATAGTCGATAAATTGACTAAGTCTACCCACCTTCTGGTTATGAAATCCCCAGATACTCAGAGTGTATGAGGATTCAGGTATAAAGTAAATTGTGGAACATTAAGTAGCGTTCCAGTGAGCATGGTATCATATAGGGATTCCCGCTTCACTTCCCACCTCTGAGGATATTTTTAGGAAGCTATGGGAACCCGACTGAGTATTAGCACAGCTTTCCATCCTCAGACAGATGGTCAGTCAGAGAGGACTGTACAGGTTCTGGAGGATACGATGAAAGCGTGTGCTATTGATTTTATAAGCTCCTGGAATGATCAGTTATAACAAATCGAATTCGTCAATAGTGACAGTTGTCACTTGAGTATCGGGATAACAAGATATGAGGCAGTGTATGGCTATAGGGGTTGTTCCCTAAATTGGATAAGAAAAAGTGGGTGACAGATAGAATTATTTTCGACTTGGATAATAAGTCTCTGAGGATGTTTAGTTAAGGATGAGAGATTAAGAACACCTCAGAGCAGATAGACAAGTATTGGAATTCACCCTTGGTGAATTAGTATGGTTGAAAGTTACTCGTCCTAAGAGAATAAGGACATATCGAGCTTTTGGAAGAAGGTAAATTGAGTTTCGCTGGATTGAATATTTTGAGAGATTGGACAAGTGGGAGATAAGACCTGTAGGTTGGCGTTATCACCTGAATTAGTAGGCACCCACAATGTGTCCTAACTTTTGATGCTTCGGCAATACTATCCAGATCCAGCATAGGTGATCGATTATGAACTCCAAAAGTTCAGTTTAATGAAAATATAAGTATATTGATAAGTTGATTCGGGCATTAAACAGGAAAGAGAAAGTATTGAGGTTTAAGACGATCTCCCTAATTAAAGTCCTTTGATAGTGATTACACTCCGGAAAAAGGTCACATGAGAATTTAAGAAGTATGATACGATCGATGTACCCGGAATTGTATATGGACTCATATGAATTGGTTCTAATTTGGAGGACCAAATTCCTTAAGTGGGGGAGAGTTGTAAGACCCGAATTTAATTAAAATACAAAATAAATAAGTATTCGTGAAAGGAAGTCGGGTTAAATTAATTCTCGAACACGTGTAAGGGCAAAATGATCAAAAGACCGAAAGTCGGTATAAATTCGATGAGAAGAATTTAATTAAAAATAATGGATTGAGAAATCTTGGTCAATAAAGGTGAAATAAATTTATTCTGGATTAAATTGATCAAGATATTAATTTATTGGAATTAATCGGGATTAATCGAAATTTTTAGTTCAGAAAAATAATCCCGAAAATAATCGAAAAATATACTGAAAAGTCATTCGGGACAATATCCCGAAAATACGGAGAAATTATACCCGAAAAAGGGTTAAAATATAATAAATAAATTAAATAAAATTAAATTAACTAAATTGGAATAAAATAATAATTTTAAGGGATATTTGGGTGTTTTTAAGGTATTTGAATGATTAAAATAATAAAAAAAATAAATTAAAGAATTGAAAAAAAAAAGGTTTCAGAAACGAAAAAACGCGAAAGGAGACGAAAACGGAAGCCAAGGCGACCGAGGAAGCCCGAGGACTCACCGGCGGCCGACGACCCCCGACGAGGAAGAGGGGAGGCCGGCGAGTAAGATGGTATCGGAGACGCGCCGTGCAGTGGCCGGAGGAAGCCGATGGGAGGAGGGAAAGAACCGAGGAGAAACGGCCCGATTTTCGGCGATCCACGGCGGCTGGGCATCAACGGAGGCCACCGATGAGTTCAGGAGGAGGAGCCGGTCATTTTGAGACCGGTAGCAGCCGACGAAACGGTCGAAATCGCTGGCGACGGCCAAGAGGAGAAATGGGTCCCGACGGTCGGAGGAGAACAGGCCGAATCGACCATTTTTCTGCGAGCTCGAGGCGAACCAAGCCCAGATTCGCGATGCGGACGACCCAACGGAGATGCTGGCAGTGGAAGCCGGCGGAGAATCGGCCGGCAAGGCCTTGAACCGGCGGTGAACCGGCCAAACCGGAGTGAACCGACGGTCTGAACCGGTCCGAAACGGACTGAACCGGTTCAGCCAAAAAGAGGAGGAAAAAGGAAGAAAAAGGGAAAAAAAGAGAAAAAATTGGGGAAAATTCCAGTGATGCAATCGAGCTTCGGGTAAGTCGATAAGCGGTCAAATTGACCGATTTAAATTTTGGAATATTTTATTTAATTAATTTTCCACTGAAAATTTACCCGAAAAATTATGAAATTGTGTAGCTCGACGATTGGCATCAAACGAGAGCACGAGACAGCCTCAATTTACGTACTAGCATGGAATCTCGGGTAAGTGATCCTTATTTACGACAATTTACATCGTTATGCGTGATATGAATTTAAATTCCGCATAAATTGAATTAAATTATGGAAATTTAGATAAATTGTCGTAAATATTAAATTTAGCTATTCGGGAGTTAGAACGAGGCCCAATAAATTGTTGGAGGGCCCAATGAGCCCAATAGGCCTCAATAAAGTGAAAATTAAGTGGAAAACAGGCTTAAGGCCAATTAAGGCCCATTAAGGTGCAATCGGGCCCAATAGGGGTAAACGAGCCCAATGATTTAAATTAAGCCCAAAAAATAGGAAATACAATTAAATTGTATGTTATCTGACCTGAGGAATATTGATACGCAGTTCCGAGCATTGGATTGAGAGCAGATCGGACTGCGCGACGAGACATTAGTGGAAAGGTCAGACTCGACAGGAAAATAAGGTAAGGAAATTCTGCGGACTGCTAGAGGTAAACCTTACGAAATTTCAAGTTCATATGCAGTCTTTAAAAATTATCTGAAGGGTCTAGAGGTCAAATAATAATTTTAGTGCCCCGAATGGGCAAATTACCAAAATACCCTTGTTAAGGGTAAAATTTACAAATTTAGGAAAAATTTGGGAGGAGCAAGAACAAAAGGTTTCTGCTCGTTCCGGAGACATTTTAATGCATGCATGAGTAGGTTGGCTAACCTTGAAAGAAAATGCACAGCATTGCATACTTTCAACGATATAATTGTTTGGAAAAACTGTTTTGAGGAAACAGAGCCGCCTACGTGTTTTTATTGACATGTGTCGTGCTAGAGCTCAGCTCTCACGATATTTTGATTTCTGTGATGCATGCATTAGTGCTGGAGCGAGAGCTCGCACTAGAGTTTTACATGCATAGGTGCTGGAGTCGAACTCGCACCAGATTTGTATACATATATATATGATTTTTGTGACAGGGTGCTAGAGTCTAACTCGCACCATATTTTTATGTGATTTTTGAGACAGGGTGTTGGAGCTTCGCTCGCACCAGCTTTTCATATGGTTTGCATACAGAGTGCTAGAGCTTAGCTCGCACTAGTTTTACTTGATTTGATGAGAGTGCTGAGCATCGCTCGCACTGATTTTTATGAGAACATGCGATGAGTTGTGCTTGGAGCATCGGGTAGACTGTGTGTCACCGATTAAATAGGCTCGCACGTGCATTTTGAGACATGGCATGTTAAAACAACCTGATGAGCCCGAACGAGGGATAAGGGTTAGAGAAACAACCTGATGAGCCCGAACGAGGGATAAGGGTTAGAGAAACAACCTGATGAGCCCGAACGAGGGATAAGGGTTGGAGATCCACCTGGTGAGCCCGAACGAGGGATAAGGGTTGGAGGTCCAGCTGATGAGCCCAAACGAGGGATAAGGTTGGGGGTCCACGGAGTACGATGTACCGTGCAAGTAGCATGGAGTACGATGTACCGTGTGGTATCTTTGTGATACTTTGTATCTTTGTGATACGTTGGCATCTTCGAATGCATGGGAGCGGATAAGACCGACGAGATGGAGTGACCCACCTCCCGGACTGTTCTCGATCAGGGTGAGACCCCGCACACTAGGATCCGTGTAGCAGAGGGGCTCACGAGGACACATATGTAGGGGTGTAAACGAACAGAACGTTCGGTGAACCGTTCGTGAACCGTTCGGTTACTGTTAGTTTATGTTCGTTTATTAAGCTTAACAAACGAACACGAACAGCATTTTTTGTGTTCGTTTATTAAACGAATGAACATGAACAGAGGTGTGGTTCGTTCGTTTATGTTCGTTTATTATTCGTTCGTTTAAAGTGTCATTTGTTGTTCGTTCGGTTATGTTCGTTTGTTGTTCGTTTAGTGTTCGTTTGTTTTTCGTTTGTAATTTATTAAAGTATTAAAATTGTTTATATTATATAATTATATAAGTTATATGTTATATAATTATAATATATACTAAAATATTAAAGTCGTGTTTGGTGCATATTTTATTTATTTTATACTTTAAAATTTTTAGTATTAATTTTTGAATTTTTAATGTATTAATTCTTAAATTTCGTTGTGTTATATTTAAGAATTTTAATTGGATGATTTCAAATCTTACTATTGTTTATGTAGGATTTAGTATTTATGTAAGATTTTTAATATTTAATATTTAATTTTCAATTTGTATTAATATTTAACGTGTTCGTGAACACGTAAACGAACGTGTTCGCGAACGCTTGTTCGCGAACACGTAAACGAACTTGTTCGCGAACGCTTAAACGAACATGTTCGCGAACACGTAAACGAACATGTTCACGAACGAAAACGAACAGTATTAAAAAATAAACGAACGAACACGAACGAACACAAACGAACACGAACAACACTAAAAAATAAACGAACGAACATGAACATCAATCGTTCGTTCGTGTTCGGTTCGTTTACAGCCCTACACATATGGCCATAGTCCTGGTTATTTGCCGATATACAGACGTTGCCTAGTCTCGCATGTTGATCTTGACGATGATTTAAATTGGGTTTTTAATTAAATGTGCATGATGGTTATTTCCATGCTTTCTAAACCCATGTGTGATGTAAACCAATTTTCATGATTTTGTGTGAGTCAGGATCACCCGAAGGAGGGGTCGAATCTTGACTTTACTGTGAAATTTTTAAATGAGAAATATATGATTTTGAATATAATTGCATGTTGAATTTTTCGTGCAAATGTGTTTTACATAACATCATAACTCATATCATCTGTTTTAAAATGTGTGGAGAAAGGGTGGTTTATGCATGGCACTACGTTCATGTAGGTAGTATGGTTACCTACTTGTTCGTAGGATTGCCTTACTGAGCTTGATGTGCTCACCCCTTTCATTTTCTCTCACAGATAATCTCCAGTAGACGTTGAGACGACTCAGTACTGCATTCCGGATATCCGCTGCTGCCCATCATTCAAGGTATATACACTTGTACAAATTGTATCTAAATAAGCATAGCACAGTAACATGTTTGTAAGTGTCTCTAGGGGATGTATAAATATTGTAGACATTTTATAAATGACTGAGAAAGAATTAAGTTATATGGTAAATGTATGGTGGGACTGGCATTGACGCACAGCCCAATTTGTTAGTGGAGTGTGGTCACGATCAGAGGACAAGTAAGCAATGAAAGAAAATAACAAAACGCAAAAAAAATTAACTCTGATTTTTAGGTAGTTTGGGTTGTGACAACATTCTCCTCACCTTGGGAAATTTGGTCCCTAAATTTGAAAGTACATCATTCCTTAAACAGCTGCAGATATTTCTCTCACATTAAATTTCTAATTCCCGTGCGGCTTCTTTCGAAGTGTGATATTGCCACCAAATCTTGACTAAAGGAATTATTTTGGACTGTAGCATTTTCTCTTTCGTATCCAGTATCCGAATCGGCTTCTCTGCATATATCATATCCTCCTTCGGCTCTAACGGTTCATACTTTACCACATGTGTCGGATCTAGATGATACTTACGAAGCATTAAAGCGTGGAAAACGTTGTGGGTACTTGATAATTCTGGTGGTAACGCTAATCTATTAGCTCGTCTCCCACTTGGTCTAAGTTCTTGAAAGGTCCAATGTATCGGTGTAAGACCCTTAATTGTATATGTAACCATTATGATTTTGTGATGTATGGATAAGTCACACTTGATATAAATCATAAGGAATGGATGTTTTAAAGTTGTAAATGTGTATGAAATGTAAAATGGATGGTTGAGTAAATTAAATACCAATGAAATAGTGATTTTGGGATGGAAGTTGCAGCAGAAATGCAGTAGAAGAGGAGCAGATCGATCTCATTGGCAAGAAGATTGATCTCATAGGTTGAATATGCGAAAATAAGGTATCTGCAAGGGGCAGATCAATCCCTTAACAAGAGTGGATCGATCCCTCAATGATGCAGATCGATCTTCAGTAAGTTCTGGCTGAAGCATATCGATTTTCATAAGGCTCGGGTTGCAATAAATCGATCTCATTGTAAGGTCAGATCGATCTCCTTAAGGTTTTGAGTAATGCAGATTGATCTCATGCTTAGGGGCAGATCGATCTCATCAGCTAGACAGGTCAATTTTTGAGGAGGAAAGTGCAAGGAAGATCGATCTCATGTGGTTAGCAGATCGATCTTTATGAGCTAATTCTATAAATACAAGGCTCTCTACTTCAATTTTTTTCTGAGAAACATTATTCCATTCAAGAAACAAAGCTAAACCTAACCTTTCAACACTAGAAAACTTTAGTTTGCAATCCGTTTTGAGTGAGATACAGTTGAGCAAAGTTGTTATTAGTTGAGAGGAGAACAACATAATTGGAAACAAGATGTTAGAATTAAAGATTGAAAGAGCTAGGATGATTTTACTAATTTTGGTGAAAAGAGGAAAAGTTCAAGTTAGGTAAGATTTAATACACCACTTTGATATATGTTAATCTAGGTGTATTGGTTAATTAATTGGTATATGTGCAAATTGTTGGAAACAAAAAGATCATGAAAAATATCCATGACCTAGCTATTGGCATGAAAGTGAAAAAATGATGAGGAAGTTGTGTTAGCATGAATTAAATGATGGAATATGCATGTATGGAAGATTTTAGGGTAGTTTTATGAAATGTATAAAATGAAAATGAAGAGAAATGAAGATAGATATATGAAAAATATGGTGTAATACCATAATGGAAGGAAGTGATGAGATTAATGTATTGAATTGAAATTTTTCAAATGAAACAAGTATATTACGGTATACTGACATAGATAATTATAACAATTTCAAAAATCGTAGTGGAAGCTGATCGGACTGCAAGAGTAAGCAACACCAAGGAAGTGAGGCCACTTGACATGATCCGAGGTAAGGAAATTTTGTGATTAGCTAGAGATAGCTACATGTATTTCAAATAGAATTTTGATACTATATTCTATATGAATTCCCTTGAATAGATATGTTGTGATAGGAATCAATGAAATAAAGTGTGATTTTATATAAAAAAAATAGGGTGAAAATACCTTAGATGCATGTTGTGACTAAAATTCATAATTGCATGATAGAATGGCTAATGTTTTCATGTATATGAAAAGACAACACATTTGAGTGCCTATGTGATTTGAGTTGGGTGAATTACGATTTGATCAATCATCTATTAGGTTTTGTGTGAAAACCATAAGTGCTAGAGAATACTTGCACTATATTTTGAGATATGCATCACATAGTACTTGAGTGTATTCTTGTAATAATTTTAAATGTGATTTATGCATGTTAGAGTACTGGGAGCATAACTCGTACTCAGTTTTCATTAATTGATGCATTATAAAGTATTAAGAGCTTTGTTCATACTCAGTTTTACATGACATAGTGCTGGGAGCATTGCTTGCACTAGATTTATTTCATTGTGATATGGTCGTGCTGGGAGTTTATTCGTATGTACCAATTTTGAAAGAAAGTATGAAACAACCACGTTGGGAGCCTGTGCTGACTGTGTGTTGCACTGATTATATGCTCACACGTGCATTAATTTGAGATAAGACTGAGGGCTATCGAAAATAGAACCCATGGTATGAGGATTAAGCTCATGACGAGCATCCCGACTTTGAGGTATATCCAAGGTAAGAGGACTAAGACTCATGGCGAGCATCCCACCTTGAGATAGGGTCCATAGAGTACTGTTTATCGTGTATGTCACATGGAGTACGTTGTACCGTGAGTACACGATGAGAGTGAGTTATGAGCTGATGGCTAAGATTTGACCCACCTCCTGTTACAGCATTTGTGAGACCCCATACAATGAGTACTATGTAGCTTGGGATCACGAAAAATGAGTTTTGAGCATAATCTTGAAACATGTAGTCGCCAATCTCATTTTCTTTTCATGCAATGTAAATTGAGTTTCTTGAATGAACTATCACGTGGTTTTATAATCTGACCATGTGAGTTTGTGTATTGTGATAAAGGGTAACCCGAGGGATGGGTGAGGCCTAGATTTTCATGTTTTTGAACATGCTGAATGCCACATTATTTTGATTTAAATGAATGGCATGATAAATGTGATTTGTGTGAAATTACATGAGAAATGCAATATTTTGCATAAACTGCTGAGGAGTTTAAACCAGCATATTTTCAGTTTTATAACTGATGATTTGTATCTATATATATATATATATTGCATAAAAGCTTTAAGGAAGATGCCTGCTTTAGATACGAATAGAGAAGGAGATGATTTCTAGGCATGAGCATTGTATTTTGTAGATAGTGTGGTTATCTACTTGGTTGCCTAATTTCCTTACTGAGCTGTGAGGTCACCCCCTTTTTTACTTCCCTCTTTACAGAGCATCCACAATAGGTGGACATGGCTAAGAACTAGTAGACTTGGATCCGCTGCCTATCCATCTTAGGAGAGGTATACACACTTGACATTTTGTACTGAACATTGTAACAACATAGTTATGTAAACGATTATAGGGTCGAGGATGTATATGTATAATTATTTGTGTTAATGTGTAAAAGCTTACATTATAGAAAAGAATATTAAATTGTATACATGTTATGAATAAATATGAATGAGTGACTAATATCGAATCACAACCCAATGTTTTATGTGAGTGATGACAGAAGGAAAGGTCAGTAAAATACGAAAATTTTATGGTGATGTTGGAGAAGTCATGTGTGAAAGAAGGGCGTGACAGAGAATGGTATCAGAACGGAGTTGGTATGATGTGAATCAATATTAGTAATTAGGAAAGTGTACATCCCCATAGTACTGTGTTTTGTTCAGTTACAATTGTGTATATGAGATGGAAATAAGACTAATTAATGGTTATAAATGCAGGGATTTAGCTATTATGGTTAATACTCACCGTGGTAGAGGGGTTAGAGGTAGGGCTCAAGGCTGTAGAGGTAGGTTATAGACCCGAGATGAGACTACAGGTCCTACCAAGGTACCAGAGAGTACCGAGGCACATTTCGAGAGACTAGAGCGTCGCCTGGAGACCTTAATAGAGTTGTTGGCACAAACTATGCTAGGAGAAAAAGGACAGGATGCTGG
Organism: Firmiana major; assembly: GCA_033439115.1. Lineage (NCBI taxonomy): Eukaryota > Viridiplantae > Streptophyta > Magnoliopsida > Malvales > Malvaceae > Firmiana > Firmiana major. The sequence goes on along the minus strand of CM065896.1, from coordinate 31,136,191 downwards.
GACTATGCCTAGAGAGGCAGTTGCACCTAGTACACTTGTACAGCTAGCTCATGTGCCACAGCCTACAGATACACCTACACCTCCACCGATTCAGGATACGCTATCTCATGTTGCTCCACAACAGGGCGGTAGTGCTCTGGGGTATGGTTGTGATCTTGACAGACTCCGACAATTCCAAAAGCTTGGACCTCCAACTTTTCATGGGATTAAGGACCTAGTTTTGGCGGAGGAGTGGATAGGAGAGATGGAGAAGTTGTTCGGATTCTTTGAGTGTACAACTTTAGATATGGTCGTATTTGATGCGTTCCTACTAAAGGGGACAATAGAGCATTGGTGGAAGTCCACCCGACCCATATTAAGATCCCGACATACAGAGATTAGTTGAGAGATATTTCTGGATGCCTTCAAGAGGCAATTTGTTCCAGATATGACCCAGCAGAGGATGCAGGTTGAGTTTTTAGGGTTGAGCTAGGGGAATCATTCAGTGGGCGAGTATGAGACCAGATTTCTATCCCTGGGGAGGTATGACCCCGACACTATGAGTAGCGAGACCAGGAAGGTCCGCAGATTCATTGATGGACTGAGACCAGTATTACGGTCTAAACTGGTTCCATTTGATATCTCTACCTATGATGAGGCATTACGCAGGGCGCAACTCTGGGAGCAAGATTATGAGAGAAATGCCTCCGAGTTCAGGACAGTTAGAAAGGGTAGAAACAGAGTTAGAAAGCGGTCGATGAGTGATAGTGCCTGAGGTTTCGGATATCGAGGGGAGAGGTGTGAGAACTAAGAATGTGTATACCCAGTTATGAGAATTGTAATTTGGTGTATGTAATTATGATATGTTAATGTACACGCAAGTTTTAAATATGATGAAGTATAAGAAAATGAGGTCTTTAAGTCTTGAATGTGTATGGATTGAAATATGGACTATAGGGTAGATTTTGAGAAGTTTTAGATTGAGTTTTCTGCAAATTGATGCAGCAGCAGTACAATCTGTGAAGGCAAATATATCTCCAAGGATGAGAGATCGATCTCATGGCTCCAGAATGTAGAAAATGTGCAAGAACTGATAGGCATATCGATCTTATAGACAAGCAGATCAATCTCCAAATGTTTCTGTAAAGAGAAGATCGATCTCCTCAAGGAGCAGATTGATCTCATGAAGTATTTTGTAAACAGAAGATCGATCTCCTTAAGGAGAAGATACATATCATGAAGCAATTATGAGATCGATCTCACCCCACGACAGATCGATAAAATAAAATAAAATTTAATTTAAGAGGACTTTGTGATATTTGCATGTGTAGAGCACAGAGTTTTGATTGCTTTCCTCTAGATCCTGAAATTGAACGAACTCTTAGGAAAATTCGAAAGGATTCTAGGAAATTTATAGCTCCGCTGCAAAACACCATGGCAGAAAATAGGGAAATCAGGATCGTTGGAGATTATGCGGTGCCGAGATTGGAGGATATTATACCGATATTAGGCCACTAGCTGTCCCTGCTAACAATTTTGAACTTAAGCCTTCCATCCTCTAGATGATCCAATCCTCTTTACAGTTCAGTGGGCTTCACCACGATGACCACATGCTCACTTTGGGCAATTTCTGGACTTGTGCAACACGTTCAAGCACAATGGATTATCTGATGATATGCTTAGACTTACATTATTCCCCTTCTCACATAGGGATAGGGTGTGACACTAGTTAACCTCCTTACCTCCAGGATCCATTTCTACATGGGACGAGTTAGCCCATCAATTTCTAGCCAAGTTTTTTCCTCCCTCTAAAATGGCTAAACTCCATAGTGATATATCTTCCTTTGCCCAGTTAGACTCTGAATCTCTTTACAAAGCATGGGAACGATATAAGGAGCTTCTTAGGAAGTACCCTCACCATGTCTTACCTTTATGGCTGCAAGTCTAAACTTTCTACAACGGACTTACAAGCCAAAATAAAACCATCATGGACGCTGTTGCGGGTGGAGCCTTGATGTGCAAAACAAAGGAGGAAGCTTACGAGCTGTTAGACAAGATGGCGGCTAACAACAATCAATGGTCCTCGGAGAGACAATTGTCAAAGAAGTCGGCGGGTATTTATGAGCTCGACACACTGTCTACCTTGACCTCTCAAATCGCTAACCTTACGAAGAAGGTAGAGTCGCTCAGTACCCAACATAAGCCTTCCACCAATGCTAACCCTGTGTTTTCTGTCCAAACTCCTTTTCTCTCTTGTGATCTATGTAGTGGTACCCATGCTATAGATAGGTGTCCACTTAACTTAGAATCGGTTCAGTACATTGCCCCCCCTAAGCAACAGAACAACCCTTTTTCAAACACCTATAATCCAGGGTGGATGAACCATCCTAACTTTTCTTGGAGCCAAAACCAAGGACAAACTTTTAACTCTAGACCAATAGGACCCCTTGGTTTCCAAGCTCCACCGGTTTAGGTACCACCACAACATCAATTTCCTCACCACCCACCACCTCAGTATCCACATCATGCACCTAATCATTCCCATCCATCCCACTTCCATCAACCACCACCACCACAACCATAGCACTTATCAGCAGCTAAAAAAAAAGCCATCGTTTGAGGAAATGTTCACAACAACCCTGAAAAATCAAGCAGCTTCAATTAAGAACCTAGAGGTTCAGGTGGGACAAATCGCAAACACTCATAGTCAATGTCCTCAAGGGACCCTTCCTAGTAACACTGAAGCCAATCCTATTAGGCAAAGGGAGGGTAAGGAATATGTGAAAGTCATCACCCTTAGGAGTGGCAGAGAGCTAGTAGATCCACCAGTTAAGTCCAGACCTGACAAGCCCATAGTTGAAAAACCCTAGGTTCTACCGAAGCAGCTCAGAAGGAGCAGGAATCAAAAGATTAAGCTGCAAAGGAAACAAAGCCAAGCATTTCTTCACATTTACCTATTTCTGTATCACAACCCTCTTTGACCTCAGATGCTACAAAGGTTTCCACTACATCCCCTCCTGTTAGATCATCAGTTCCTTTTCCTCAGAGGTTTCAAAATAAAAAACGGGACCAAAAATTTGCAAAATTCCTCAAGGTTTTTAAGAAACTTCACATCAACATTCCCTTCGCAGATACCTTAGAGCAAATGCCAAGCTAAGTGAAGTTTATGAAGGACATCCTCTCTAGGAAAAGAAGATTGGAAGATTATGAGACGTAGGCCTTAATGGAGGAATGTAGCGCCATTATCCAGAGGAGATTACCCCCCAAGCTCAAGGATCCCAGGAGTTTTATCATACCATGCACTATTGGAAATTTATTCTTTGGTAGAGCCCTGTGCGATTTTGGAGCTAGTATAAATCTAATGCCTTTGTCTATTTATCAGAAGTTAGGAATAGGGGACGCCAAGCCCACTACAGTGACCCTCCAGTTGGCTGATTGATCAAGTAAATATCCGAAAGGGGTCATTGAGGATGTCTTAGTAAAGGTGGATGACACGCCCTAAGGGTATTGTCCGTAAGTGCACGTGTCGTACAAGTAATAATGGGATTTGAGTCCCAGATTATAGTCCCACAGAGAAGTTGACTAGCCTAATTAACTACCGGTTAATCTTACCCTAAGTATATCATAGCAAATTATGAATTTAGAGTGGGTGATCTAATAAGGCTAACTAAAAATACTAGAAAGCAATAAAATAATAACTAAAGAAAATAAAACCGAGCAAAATTACTTACAGTGCTCCACGCAATTAAAATAAAAAACCTACAAAAATAATTAAAGCAATTAAAACTAATTAACGCAATTAAAATAAAATGCACTTATGAAAATAAAGCAATAAAATTAATTAAACTAAAATTTAAACAAACTTAAAATAAAAATGTATGTAATTAAACTAATAAAAATTGTAAATTAAACTAACCTAAAATCTAATAAAAATGAAAACTAAATTAAAAATGCATGAAACACATTTAATCTAAATTGCAACTAAACTAAAATAAAGTCCTAACACATATAATATGAAATTATCTACTAACTAAAAAATTAAAACTAAAAAATAAATTGACAAACTAACATGCATAGATAAAAAACTAACCTACCAATTAATAAAAACTAACAACTAAATAAAGATTAAAACAACTAAAAGCATGAAATAACAAATTAATTGGCCAAACAAGGCCTTAACCAATTCTACCTAGCAAGTGGACCTGATTAATAGTACTGTTCATGTCTTCATCAACAAATTTGCTTTGTTCTCCATTTTCAGGTGCTGCTGCTCACGGTTTGCTTGGTTTGCTATCCTGGCACTGCATGGTTTTGTCTTCTACTCCAAATCTATCTTGGTTGCTCCAGGTACTCACGGTATGCCCAAGTACTCTCGGTTTGCTGCATCTGGTCTGTCCCTGTTGCTGCTCTCGGCTACAGTCCAACTTCATTCCAGCTGCTGTCTGGTGTGCTTCCAAGTGCTGCAGGTGCAAGCTAGCTGCTGTCCTGCTTCTTCCTCTGCGTCTTACTCCAGCCAAAAGGATCAACACATTAGAAACCACCTGGAAACAACAAAAACAATAGATCCAAATGTGCGAAAATAACTTCAAAGAGTTTGAACAACAAAATATCTAAGAAACAGAGTAAAACATAGCAATAATGTTCCACCCATGTTGCTGGCAAACTCAACAAACTGGCTTCCTCATCTGATATTCATCGAGGTCATTGCTCCCACTGCAGCAATCAAGCACACAGCTCATGAACTACACACACAGAAGCTAACAAATACTCGAATCCTTTCATCAGATACAAAATATAATACCAGCCTTGCAACCAAAACTAAAAGAAATTGCAGGAATACAATACCAATTGGGAAATAGAAAAATTAATGTAAAGGATGAAACGAATGCTATTAAATAACCTAGAAGAATGAAAGAGCAAATTTAAACCAAACAGAAATGGCTAAATCAAAATACAGCAACATCTACATCAAACTTGAAAGACCGAAAGAAGTTTTTAGTTGAAAATAAGAAAAATCAAATAGTGATCCTCGACACATTATCCATGATGCATATCACTGGACACAAGAGGGTAAAATGATCAGGAAATAGCTGGATAAATCATCAACACAAATGATTTCACCCTTCATGAGAGAAAAGAATCGAATACAACTAATATAAAGGAAATGCAAAGGAAGGTGAAGAAAAATAGCTACTGTCACTAGCTATTTCACCTACCCGAGTAGAATTAAAAGGAAAAATGAAAAACAATGTGATAAGATAGAATACTAACTACTGGAATGAAAAAAATTGCATTTCAATCGAATAAAAATAAAATTAAAGCTTCAAAAAGTTGACATGAATAGTAATTAACAATGGTGGCTATCGAAAAAAGAAAAACTTAAAAACAATAAATCCTAAAATATACCCTAAAACTATTCTACCCTAAATTAAAATTACTCCTAAATTACTTCTATTCTAACCTAGGCTACCCCCTTTTTCAATTGCCATCTTTTTCTATTTATATACACACTTAGGGGTACAATTGTAATTTTTTTCATCCTAGATGAGTTGGCATTGTTTGGCCACTTGTCTTCACACCATTGGCTCCTTGAAAAATAATATTTTCATGTCGTCTGTCTTTTTGTCCAATTGGGTGTGCTAGGCTCGTGTTGTCCGCGTGGTCCAATCTCGATTTTAGCTCAATTTCGGTCCATTTTCTACCGAAATATTTAAAATTCATCCGGATTTAATTTATCTGCATACATGAGAATTTTAATTAAATAAAGTGGATAATTAACAAAATAAATTGGGAATGTAAATAATTAATTAGGAAATTAAGCATAAATAATTTAAAAATATAGAATTATCAGTGGACAAATTTATTTTCCCTGCTAATTTTATTGTATTGGACATGGAGGAAGACAGGGAAGTCCCCATTATATTAGGCAGACCTTTCCTAGCGACCGGTAGAACTTTAATTGATGTATAAAAGGGGGAGTTAACAATGAGAGTTCAAGATCAAGAAGTCAAGTTTAATGTGTTCAAATCTCTAAGATTCCCTGATGACTCTCATAATTGTTTTAGGATGGATTTAGTCTATAAAGACATCACTGAGGAGTTTGCTAAGACTCATCCTTTATACCCTCTAGAAGTCTCCTTAGTGAAATCTGTTGAGCTTAAATAATACAGTGAAGATGATGATGAGGTCTATGAAGCTTTATAATTATTAGAGGTCACTCTTTTTGAGGAAATTGCCCAATTCGAGATGTTAGACCCTTCATCTATTCCAATTTAAAATATCTCTCCATCCACCAGTGATCCTCCTGCCTTAGAGCTCAAACCTTTACCCTCACACCTTAGGTATGCTTACTTAGGTGAATCCTCCACATGACCAGTAATAGTATCTGCTACTCTCTTCAGTGATCAGGAAGCAAAATTACTACAAGTTTTAAGAGAACACCAGAAAACTATAGGCTGGTCTATCTCTGATCTTAAGGGTATTAGTCCCTCAATCTGTATGCATAAGATACTATTAGAGGAAGGGTATAGGTCATCCATAGAGCACTAGCGTCGATTGAACCCTGTAATGAAAGAAGTTGTCAAGAAGGAGATCATTAAGTGGTTAGATGCAAGGATCATCTATCCCATTTCTGACAGTGCCTGGGTGAGCCCAGTACAATGTGTCCCTAAGAAGAGAGGGATGACAGTGATTGAAAATGAGAATAACGAGCTCATCCCCACTAGAAATGTCACTGGCTGGCGAGTATGCATGGACTATAGGAAACACAATAAAGCCACCAGAAAAGACCACTTCCCTTTACCTTTCATTGATCAAATGTTAGATCGATTAGTTGGTCACGAATTTTATTGTCTATTGGATGGATACTCTGGGTACAATCAGATAGCTATAGCCCCAGAAGACCAAGAAAAGACTACCTTCACCTGTCCCTATGGGACCTTTGCATTTAGAAGAATGCCTTTTGGCTTATGCAATGCACCTGCTACATTTCAGCATTGCATGATGGTCATATTTCATGATATGGTGGAGGATTTTCTTGAGGTTTTCATGGACGATTTCTTAGTATTTGGGGATAGCTTTGATTTATGTCTGCATAATTTAGCATTAGTACTGAAGAGGTGTGAAGAAACAAATTTAGTGCTTAATTAGGAGAAATGCCACTTTATGGTGAAAGAATGTATAGTGCTTGGGCACAAAATTTCTGCTATGGGGATAGAAGTGGATAAAGCTAGGGTGGAAATTATTGAGAAGTTACCTCCCCCTACCTCTATTAAAGGAAATCGAAGTTTCCTGGTCCATGCAGGATTTTACAGAAGGTTCATTAAGGATTTTTCTCAGATATCTAAGCTTTTATGTAATCTCCTGGAAAAAGACACTTCATTTTGCTTTGATGAATGATGCTTAGGAGCATTTAAAACTTTGAAGGAAAAATTAGTTACAGCGCCTATAATCATAGCTCTGGATTGAAGTTTACCCTTTGAGCTTATGTGTGATGCAAGTGATTATGTTGTTGGGGTTGTACTAGGACAAAGAAATGGAAGAGTCTTTATGCTATCTACTATACAAGCAAAACTCTGAATGAGGCCTAATTGAACTATGCTACTACTGAGAAAGAGTTGTTAGTTGTAGTATTTGCTTTTGATAAGTTTCGGTCCTATCCATTGGTACTCAGGTAATAGTTTATACTAATCATGCTGCCATTAAGTACTTAGTCTCCAAGAAGGATGCAAAGCCTCGACTGATTAGATGGATCCTCCTACTACAGGAGTTTGACTTGGAGATTAGGGACAGGAAAGGAACGAAGAATCAGGTTGCTGATCATCTATCTAGATTGGAGAGTGGACTTAAAGAAGATGGTACAACTATTAATAAGTCCTTTCCTAATGAGTAATTATTTACTTTTAGGCATTCCAAATTACCCTGGTACGCTAATTTTGTGAATTATCTAGTAAGCAATGTGATGCCACCTGATTTGACTGCCCAATAAAAAAAAGTTTTTGAGTGATGTTAATTATTATGTTTGGGATGAACCCTTCATGTACAACTAATGTAAAGACCAGATTTTAAGGAGGTGTGTCCCCATGGAAGAAGTAGAGGATATACCTAGACATTGCCATTCTTCTGATTATGGAGGGCAATTTGGAGGAGAAAGGACAGCTGCTAAGGTTTTACAATTTAGATATTACTGGCCCACGTTGTTTAAGGATACCCACTACTTTGTATTGGAATGTGATAGATGTCAGAGGGTAGGTAATATTTCCAAGCGAAATGAGATGCCTCTGACAAATATTTTAGAAGTAGAACTCTTTGATGTCTGGGGTATTGATTTCATGGGACCATTTGTTCGTTCATATGGAAATCTCTATATTCTTATGGCTGTAGACTATGTGTTGAAATGGGTTGAAGCGATGGCTTTACCGACTAATGATGCCAAGGTGGTGATAAGGTTTTTGAAGATGAATATTTTCACAAGATTTGGCACACCTAGGGCTATCATTAGTGATGGAAGATCCCACTTTTGCAATCGAAGTTTTGACGGGCTTTTAAAGAAATATGGGGTCAAACATAAGGTAGCCACTGCTTATCACCCACAGACGAGTGGCTAAGTATAGTTGTCCAATAGGGAAATTAAGGGGATATTGGAGAAAACAGTGAACCCAAGTAGGAAGGACTGGTCTATTAGGTTAGATGATGCACTTTGGGCCTATAAGACAACCTTCAAAACACCTTTAGAAATGTCCCCTTATCAGCTTGTTTATGGTAAGGCCTGTCATTTACCAGTGGAGCTTGAGCACAAGGCCTATTGAGCCCTTAAAAACCTGAATTTCAATTTAGATACAGCAAGAGAGAAGAGGCTGCTACAACTCAATCAGTTAGATGAGTGCAGGTTGCAGGCTTATGAGAATGCCAAGCTCTACAAAGAAAAGACTAAGCGATGGCATGATAGGAAAATCAAGGAGAGACACTTTGAGCCAGGTCAACAAGTTCTGTTATTTAATTCACGCTTGAAGTTGTTTCCAAGAAAGCTTAAGTCTAGATGGTCAGGACCCTTTACCATTACAGAAGTATTCCCTCATGGAGCCATTGAAATTATGGATGAGACTCTGAAGCAACCCTTTAAGGTTAATGGGGGCAGACTGAAACATTATTTCAGGGGAGGATTTGATCGTCAGCATTCTGTGACCACTTTAGCTGACCCCCTACTTCTAATCCTGCTACTTAGCTTCATTTTTCTTTGTACTTTTTATACAGTTCTTTTATCTTTTCTGCTGTTTCTTCCTTATTTATTTTGTAGGTTGCTTTTACAGCATTACGTTTTCAATCAAGCTTCAATTGTTCATCATCATTAGATAAGGGAGTACTCTGTCTTATATTATCTGCACATTGAGGACACTGTGCACTTTAAGTTTGGGGGAGGGGATATCACTTGAGCAATTTTGTGAAAAATTGGAAAAAATTTTAAAATTTTTTCAAAAATCTGAGAAAGAATTTTTAAAATTTTTTCGATAATATGATCTTAAATTGCTTGATTTTGGGATGATTTAGTGCTTAGCATGTAGCTTTCCCATATTTCGATGATATGACCCCATGATTTAGTCTGACTTTGATTAACTGAGAAGCATGATTATAGGAAAAGCATGAAGTTGAATTCTTGAATTTATCTTAATTCTGATTATGATTGCCTCATCTTATGCACATGTCATGTCATGAATCTGTATATTTATTTAGAGAAAGCTTATGTTGACATAGGATTGCATTTGTTCAGTTGATTTTGTGCATCATATTCTAGAATTTGTTTGATCTGATCTCGAGGTGAAATATTAGATCACACTTAATTAGGGAGATGATTTAGGCCATCTTTGGATCGTTTGAGCCTCTCTAGCCTTCCTTGTACATATTCTACCCCTAGTCACCCATCTGGGCCAAATAAGCTTTTCTTTGTAAATATTCTGGTAAAATTTTTCCGTAGCTTAAATACTCTGTTCCTATCCCTTACCCCAAAAGCATAAAAAGTCACTGGGATATAATGTGAGCTATATGGGTATTAAGTGATAGTGAAGGAGTATGTAATATAAAAAAATGAAAAAGAAAGAAAAAAGAAAAAGAAAAGAAGAATGAAGAAAAATACAAAAATAGAATAAAAAGTTTAGTGAAATAAATAAGTTTGAGGGAAATAAATTTGAGCTCTTACATAAAGATCCTAGAAGTAATGCATGTTAAGGGGTAATTAAACCTAAATTGACTTTATCATACCTTAGCCCCAGCCTTACATTACAAGCTTAATGAAGTCCTATTGATCTTTGGTTAAGTGTGACTACATTAGTGGAGAGAGAAGTGAAAAGCAAACTTATGGAATGATCACATGTCATTGACTTTGCATTCACTGTGTGTGCATAATCTGATCCAGATAATGTATTGTGAAGTGACTTTGACATTTTTCACACACTCACGAGGAGTCCAATTTGGGTTAGGACTTGTGATTGAACGATTCTGAATGTTGGACTTGTAATTATGAGTCTTTAAGATCATAGTCTGTACTTTTTGTTTGAGGATAACTTTGGGGAAATTATTGTGTTTTGTACTTGTCATTCCTACAATTATTTTGTTTTGCTTGAGGACAAGCAAAAGCTCGAGTTTGGGGGTGAGATAATTCTATGAAAATAGAATTATTTGTGCTTAATTTTCTAATTAATTAATTAAATCCCCAATTTATTTTGTTAATTATCCCCTTTATTTAATTAAAATTCTCATGTTTGTAGATAAATTAAATCCGAATGAATTTGGAAAATTTCGGTAGAAAATGGACTGAAATTGGGCTAAAATCGAGATTGGACCACGCGGACAACACGAGCCATGCCACCTAGCACATCCAATTAGACAAGAAGACAGATGACATGGAAATATTTTTTTCAAGGAGCCAATGGTGTGAAGACAAGTGGCCAAACAATGCCAACTCATCTAGGATGGAAAAATTACAATTGTACCCCTAAGTGTGTGTATAAATAGGAAAGGATGGAAATTGAAAAAAAAAAGGTAATCTAGGGTAGAATAGTTTTTAGAGTAATTTTAAGTTAGCATTTTATTTTTTCTAAGCTTTCCCGTTTGTCTTACTCTTTAAATTTATTTTTTAGCCACCATTGTTAAACTTTTAGAAGCTTTCCGTTTACCACCATTGTTCATTGATCTTCTCGATTTTGTTAAATCCATTTCTTCTACTTTTCAGTTTTAATACATAGTTTACATAGTTTACATTTCCCAATTTTAGCTCTTGGTTTGTAAAAGAATTACTCTCGGTTTGCAAAAGAATTGCTTATGTTTTGAGTTGAAAAACCTTTATTTTTTTTAGCTCTCGGTTTACTCTCTTGGTGCATTCAGGTAACAACTTCTTCCTTTGTTTATGCCTTTTGGTTTTGATGCTTTGATATGGGTTGATGCTTAGCATTTATCCACATCAATGGTAATGTGGAACCACGGTTGGAGAAAGGAATGAAGCAACCCGAGCTGCTGGATTCACGTTGATGAAGATCATGTTGATGTTTATAGTTGTAGTTTTCACATATTTCCTCTCAGTTTCATTCTAAGTTGCCTATTTCATTTTTGTTTGCTGTCCTAAGCTTTTATTAGAAGCATGTTTTCTGGTTTATAGCATTGTTATTATGAGGTTGCAAAGAACCGAGAACCACAGATCACCCTTTGTTACACTCTGTTTTAGAAGTTTTACACTATTTATTCCCATTGCATGCTTTCTTTTTGCATTAACCTAGTGATTGGTAGTTGCAAGTTCATAGATGTGTGCAGGCATTATTACCGAACTGATGTGAATGTCATTGGACATAGATGTGTAGGCTACAGCTAACATTTTGAAGGATACATATTTTATTTTTAAGCTCGGTTACAAGAGGCAGTGCAGGACAGCAGAGGAAGAAGGTGTTAGCCAGGGGTGGATGTGCAACGCAGGCAGGACTGGCCAGAAAATGAATCATGAAGCAGAATGGTGGCAAGTCCGTGGTGCTGGTGCCAGCAATGCAGGAGCAAGACGTGTGCGGGCAGCTGTCAAACTGAAGAAGCTGGAGCATGTTACTGCTAGCGGCATGGCAAAAATCTGGATCAAACTAAGACCAGTTGCTTGTCTTGTTGATGAGTGAAGACGTGAAACAGTTGGAGACGTGCAGGGAATAGTGCTGTACACGAAACTGAGGCAGAGTTGGTGGATGTTGCAGAGCAGAAGATGGACTTGCCTGGACAGACCGAAAGCAAATGCAAAGAAGACGTCCACAGTAGCAGTGCAATTCGGGACCAGCATGGTTTACAATTAAGCTTAAGGCCCTGTTTGGCCATAATTCAACTTAGCCATTTTATATTTTAATGCATTTTTATTAGTATGTACATTCCTTGCATTAGTTGTTAAGTAGGTTGATTGTTAAATAGGTTAGTTATAGTGTTTGTTTGTTAATTTAATTGTTAGTTTTAATTTAGTTAGTAGTTAATTTAATATTATATGTTTTAGGACTTAATTTTAGTTTAGTCTTTTATGAGTTATATTTAGAATTAATTTAGATTAAATTTGTTACATGCATTAATTAGATTCTATTGTTAAATTAGTAATTAGATATAGTTAGGATTAGTTTAGAGTTACTATTTTAGAAATGTGTTTAATATGCAATTTTTATTGGTTTAATTACATGCATTTCTATTTTAAGCTTGTCTAAATTTTAGTTTAACTTTATTTCTTTATTTTAATATTTACATTTTATTTTAATTACGTTAATTAGTTTTAACTATTTTAATTTTCTTTTGTAGGTTATTTGCCTTTAATTGCTTGGAGCACTGTAAGTAAATTAGCTCGGTTTTATTTTCATCAGTTTATAATTTTTATTGTTTTCCCATAATTTTAATTTCAGACTTAGTCGATCACTCATCTTAACTTCATAATTTGCTAGAATATACTTAGGGTAAGATTAACCGGTAGTTAATTAGGCTCATCAACTTCTCTGTGGGACGATAACTCTGGACTCAAATCCCATTATTACTTGTACGACCCATGCACTTGCGGATATACGTTTAGATCGTGTCAAGTTTTTGGTGCCGTTGCCGGGGAAGTTTTAATTAGTCGTTAATTAATATTGGTGAAATTATGCTTAAGTGTAATTCTAGCTTGTAAATATTTAGGTTGTAAATATTTAGATCCTTAGTTTAGTTTAGTTAATTTACTATCTAATTAATAATAAAAAATTTAAAAATTTAAAAAAAAAATTTAATTTAAGAGGACTTTGTGATATTTGCATGCGTAGAGCATTTTGTATCCAGACAATTATGTAATACAGACATTTGTAATGAGTATTTTGGGTTTTATTTAGGTTGATATGAAAGAAATGATTTGAGACTTATGGGTTGATTCTTTTTGGGATATTATGTAATTGATTTCATTAAGTATGATCTTGGGTATAATGACTAGTGTTAAAACGTAAGTGAGCACATGACACTATACAGGATTATACCCAGAGTTGTTAGTTTTGTTTTTTAAAAAAAATTTAAATTAGCCTTATTTATCGCTCTTCCAGGCTGTCATAGGGAGTCGTGCCTTCAGACATGGATACAGACTGTATGATTGCTAGTCTACGCTTGGAGCTAGATCTGTTGGACAGGATCAGATAGGCTCAGCAGACTGATCCGTATTGTATTGATGTCAGTAGTCAGATACAGAAGGGCACAATGACTGACTTTGAGATATGTTCAGATGGACTTCTGAGGTTCAGAGGCAGATTGTGTGTTCCCGGGGACCTAGAGCTCAGAGGATTGATATTGACAGAAGCTCATTCATCGAGGTACACGCTACATCCGGGGAGTAACAAGATGTATCAAAACCTCCAAAAAGTGTATTGGTGGTCAGGTATGAAAAGAGATGTGGCGAATTTTGTGGCGAGATGTCTCGTATGTCAGCAAGTGAAGGTAGAGCATCAGAAATCAGCAGGGTTATTGTAGCCTCTACCTATACCGACATGGAAATAAGAGCATATCACCATGGATTTCGTGATGGGTTTACCGAGGACCCGGAGGAATCATGATGCTATATGGTTGATTGTTGATAGAATGACGAAGTCAGCCCACTTTCTAGCTATGAGAGCTACCAATACTCTGAGTTCATTGGTAGAGTTGTATGTACGAGAGGTTGTGAGGTTACATGGTATTCCAGTGAGTATTGTCTTGGATAGGGATTCCCGCTTCACTTTCCACTTTTGGGAATATTTTCAGGAAGCCATGGGAACCCAGTTGAAATTGAGCACTACTTTTCATCCTTAGATAGATGGTCAGTCGGAGAGGACTATACAGACTCTGGAGGATATGTTGAGAGCATGGGTGCTGGATTTTAGAGGCTCTTGGGAAGATCATTTGCCACTAGCCGAATTCGCCTACAACAACAGTTATCATGCGAGTATCGGGATGGCACCATATGAGGCTTTATATGGCCGTAGATGTTGTTTCTCTATCGGTTGGGAAGAAGTGGGTGACAGAAAAATATTTGCTCCTGACTTGGTTATACAGGCCTTTGAGGATATCCGGTTGATTGTTAAGAGATTGAGGACAGCTCAGAGAAGACAGGAAAGCTATGCTGACAAGAGACGAAGACCACTTGAGTTCATAGTTGGTGAGTCAATATTTTTGAAGGTTTCTCCTTCCAAGGGTATAGCGAGATTTAAGAAGAGAGGTAAGTTGAGTCCTTGCTACATTAAACCCTTTGAAATACTGGACAGAGTGAGAGATAAGGCATACAGATTGGCTTTGCCACTGGAATTATCGGGAGTGTATAACATCTTCCACTTTTCGATGCTACGAAAATATCATCAAGATCCAAATCTTGTGATTAGGTATGAGCCTTTGGAGCTAAAAGATGATTTGACATACGTAGAGAAACTGATACGGATACTGGATAGAAAGGATAAAGTCTTGAGAAATAAGACTATCGGGTTAGTAAAGATTCTTTGGCAACATCACACTTCAGAGGAAGCTACTTGGGAGCTAGAGAGTCTAATGCGAGAAAGATATTCCTTATTGTTTGTAGAGTAACTTGGTTCTAATTTGGAGGATCAAATTTCTTAAGGTGGGGAGGATTATAAGACCCTTAATTGTATATGTAACCTTTATGATTTTATGATGTATGGACAAGTCACAATTGATATAAATTATGAGAAATGATGTTTTGAAGTTGTAAATGTGTATGAAATGTAAAATGGATGGCTGAGTAAATTAAATACTAATGTAACAGTGATTTTGGGATTGAAGTTGCAACAGAAATGCAGTAGAAGAGGAGCATATCGGTCTCATTGGCAAGAAGATCGATCTCATAGGTTGAATATACGAAAATAAGCTATCTACAAGAGGCAGATCGATCCCTTAACAAGAGCATATCGATCCCTCAATGATGCAGATCGATCTTGAGCAAGTTTTGGCTGAAGCAGATTGATTTCCATAAGGCTCAGGTTGCAATAGATCGATCTCATTACAAGGCCAAATCGATCTCCTTAAGGTTCTGAGTAATGCAGATCGATCTCATGCTTAGGGGTAGATCTATCTCATCAGCATGAAAGGTCAGTTTTTGAGGAGAAAAGTGCAGGGAAGATCGATCTCATGTGGTTAGCAGATCGATCTCTATGAGCCAATTCCATAAATACATGGCTCTGCACTTCAGTTTTTCCCGAGAAACACTATTCCATTCAAGAAATAAATCTAAACCTAACCTTTCAACACTAGAAAACTTCAGTTTGCAATCAGTTTTGAGTGAGATATAGTTGAGCAAAGTTGTTCTTAGTTAATAGGAGAACAACATACTTGGAAACAAGAAGTTGGAATTAACGATTGAAAGAGAAAGGAGGATTTTACCAATTTTGGTGAAAAGAGGAAAAGTTCAAGTTAGGTAAGATTTAATACACCACTTTGATATATGTTAACTTAGGTGTATTGGTGAATTAATTGGTATTTGTGTAAATTGTTGGAAATAAAAGGATCATGAAAAATATCCATGACCTAGGTATTGGCATGAAAGTGAGAAAATGATGAGGAAGTTGTGTTGGCATGAATTAAATGATGAAATATGCATGTATGGAAGATTTTAAGGTAGTTTTATGAAATGCATAAAATGGAAATGAAGAGAAATGAAGATAGATATATGAAAAATATGGTGTAATACCATAATGGAAGGAAGTGATGAGATTAATTTATTGAATTGAGATTTTTCAAATGAAAGAAGTATATTATGGTATACTAATGTAGATAATTATAACAGCTTCAGAAATCACAGTGGAAGCTGATCGGACTACAAGAGTGAGCAGCACCGAGGAAGTGAGGTCACTTGACGTGATCCGAGGTAAGGGAATTTTGTGAGTAGCTAGAGATAGCTACACATATTTCCAATAGAATTTCGATACTATATTCTATATGATTTCCCTTGAATAGATATGTTGTGATAGGAATCAATGAGATAAAGTGTGATTTTATCCAAAAAAATAGGGTGAAAATACCTTAGAAGCATGTTGTGACTAAAATTCATAGTTGCGTGAGAGAATGGCTAATGTTTTCATGTATATGCGAAAATAGCACATTTGAGTGCCTATTTGATTTGAGTTGGGTGAAATATGATTTGAAAAACCATCTATCGGGTTTTGTGTAAAAACCATTAGTGCTAAAGAATACTCGCACTATATTTTGAGATATGCATCACATAGTACTTGAGTGTATTCTCGTACTAAATTTTAAATGCGATTTATTTATGTTAGAGTATTAAGAGCATAGCTTGTACTCATTTTTCATTGATTGATGCATTATAGAGTATTGGGAGCTTTGCTCATACTCAGTTTTACATGACATAGTGCTGGGAGCATTGCTCGCACTAGAGTTATGTCATTGTGATATGGTCGTGCTGGGAGTTTACTCGCACATACCAATTTTGAAAGAAAGCATGAAACAACCGTGTTAGGAGCCTGTGCTGATTATGTGTCACACTGATTATATGCTCACACGTGCATTAATTTGAGATAAGACTGAGGGCTATCGAAAATAAAACCCATGGTATGAGGACTAAGACTCATGGTGAGCATCCTACCTTGAGATAAGGTCCATGAAGTACTGTGTACCGTGTATGTCACATGGAGTACGTTGTACCATGAGTGCACAATGAGAGTTAGTTATGAGCTGACGGCTAGGATTTGACCCACCTCTAGTTACATTATTTGTGAGACAGCGCACACCGAGTATTGTGTAGCCTGGGATCATGAAAAATGAGTTATGATCATAATCTCAGAACATGTACTCTCCAATCTCGTTTTCTTTTCATGCAATGTAAATTGAGTTTCTTGAATGAACTATCACATGGTTTTATAATCTGAACATGTGAGTTTGTGTATTATGATAAAGAGTAACCCGAGGGATGGGTGAGGCCTAGATTTCCATGTTTTTGAATATGTTGAATGCCACATTATTTTGATTTCAATGAATGGCATGATCAATGTGATTTGTGTGAAATTACATGAGAAATGCAATATTTTGCATAAATTGCTGAGGTTGTTAAACCAGCGTATTTCCAGTTTTATAACTGATGATTTGTATCTATATATATATATATATATATATTGCATAAAAGCTTTAAGCAAGATGCATGCTTTATATACGAATAGAGAAGGAAATGATTTCCAAGCATGAGCATTGTATTTTATAGATAGTGTGGTTATCTACTTGCTTGCCTGATTTCCTTACTGAGCTATGAGCTCACCCCCTTTTTACTTCCCTCTTTACAGAGCATCCACAGTATGTGGACACGGTTGAGAATTGGTAGACTTTGATCCACTGCCTATCCATCTTACGAGAGGTATACACACTTGACATTTTATACTGAACATTGTAACAGCACAGTTATGCAAACGATTGTATGGTCGGGGATCTATATGTACAATTATTTGTATTAATGTATAAAAGCTTACATTACAGAAAAGAATATTAAATTGTACACATGTTATGAATAAATGTGAATGGGTGACTAATATCGAATCACAACCCAATATTTGATGTGAGTGATGGCAGAATGAAAAGTAAGTAAAATGCGAAAATTTTGTTGTGATTTTGGAGAAGTCGCCTGTGAGAGAAGGGTGTGACAATCTGGGACTCAGCTTTCCTTTCTTTCCTAATCTCATTATACCTTTGGAAGGATAAACTTTCAAAAATACCAAATCTCCAACTAAAAATTCCAAAGATCTTCATCTTTGGTTAGTATAACTCTTTTCTATCTACTCTGAGCTTTTCTAAACTTCTCACAAATTAATTAAATATTCTCAAAAGCTTGCTGAACCAAATCGAGAGTATATACCTTCCTTTCACCCACTTCTTCCCATCCAATCGGCGAACGACTCCTTCAACTAAACAACTCCTCAAATTGTGTCATCTTGGTACTTGGGTAGTAGTTGTTATTATATACTAATTTTTCTAATGACAAACAATCCTTTCGAGAGCCTCTAAAATCTTGGTCATATGCTCTCAATTCCATATTGGCATGGTCAAGGGTTGTGATAATCTCATAAGCTTCTGGAATCCTTCCTTAACCTGCTAACATAAGAGACATTCAGTCCCAATTTCAGTTATTTCTCTTATCATACCAGATTACCAATATACCATCCGGGAATTTTAGTACATCTTACTATTCTTCGGATGCGAAGTTATATCTCTATAGATGAGTCTCAAACAACTTTAATTTCTTTAACTATCGATCATTGGGTACACATTCTATTTTTAAATCTTAATAAATTGTCAATATCATAAAGGAACCACATCCAATTGAAGTTCACTAAATATTTCAATACTCATGTCCTTCACCAATATACATAACGCCATCTCGAAATCACTTCTTCTCAAGGCACTAACCCGAGTCACTCTCTTTTTCTTGTATTTGACAATTTTTGTAAAATTTAATACTTAAACCTTCATGATCAATAGAATTCCATAAGTCTTCACAACACAAGTAATAGTACCCTGACTTCGAACGTGATTATTACAACTGTCAATTCTAGTTTATGGGTTAAGGATCAAAGTACTTCTAGATGCTGTCAAGTTTCTCAGGCGGAGAGGTATTTTGAAACACCTTTATTAGCCATCAGACGTGACCACATGACTGGTTATGGATATAAGGGTTCAAGGTTTAGTATCAATAAGAAGTAGGATACCAAAACCTATCACAATTTCACATTTATCCTTTAGTCACAACTCATTCATTTTCGGTTCATAACACTTAATCTGAATCATTTCACATACTAGAGATATTCTTACCTTGTATACACCTCTTATTCCAATATAATTTGCATTCAGAATTTATCCCACTTCAACATTTGTCTCATTTCGTTTATCAATTATAACGAAATCATTTTCTTACTCAAATTGAGTCTCGCATTCAAAACGTAAGCATATATAACTTACAATCCTTAGACTCGATACGTAATTCATATTCCAAAGTCTCCTTATATCTCAATCTCTGAATCATCTTAACAGTTTTGGGCCTTTCCCATGAATCTATAATCTCTGTTTTGGGAGAACCCAATTGACTCCCATTTTTTACACATCGTGACCTAGAAAACTCAAAAACTCCTCAACAATTAATGCCAGTACACCCCAAAGTGGATCATTCGGTCAAATAATCCCCTCATCATATAATTCCTGTAATTGCATATTTAGTTCTTCAAATTCAAACGAAGCCATTCAGTATAGCGTTTTGATTATTCCCTAAGATCGATCTGACTTCATAGCTTCCCACTTGGTTAAGCACTTAACATATAAATCTCCAAATATAATTTCCACAATTCACTTAGCTCAATAAATTACACTTCAAGTTCTTATTACATAATTAAAATATGTCTAAAATTCTCAGACCTCACACCACTCCACCAATACACTTTGAGCAAATTACAATACATCTTAGTACTGCCTGGATGCATGGTGTATCAAGAACAGTTAGACTATCTCAAAATCTGCTGCTTTAGGGTATCATCGCTCGAAACACAGGTACGACCCTTAAACCTTAATAACCCATCATTACTGACCAAAAAATTATGATTGCACAGTCTTTTCTGCCTAGCTAACCATGTCCAATAACCTCTGGTCATTCCTCTGCCCTGATCTGATCCGATCCAGGATACTAGGCTCTATTCATAGGCTAGCCATAAACCCGACCTCTGTTTCTTCAACACTGATTCTGAGTCCGATGAATTGTTATAATAAATCCCACTCTCTGACCATCATAGTAGAAATAATGTTTTTCCTACTCAGAGCATTAGCAATAATGTTCGCCTTACCCGGATGACACAGAATCTCACAGTCATAATCCTTAAGGAGCTTTATCCATTGTCTCTGCCTCATATAAAGCTCCTACTAATAAAAAATGTACTTCAAACTCTTGTGGTCAGTGAAGATCTGGAACCTTTCTCTATATAAGTAATGCCGTCATATCTTTAAAGCAAATACCACAGTGGCTAATTCCAAATCATGCGTGGGGTAATTCCGCTCATGGTCCTTAAGCTGGCATGAACCATAAGCGACTACTCTTCCGTGCTGCATGAGTACGCACCCTTGACCCTGATGGGAAGCATCACTATAAACTGTGAAGCCTTCGGATCCACTCAAAATGGTCGAAACGGGTGTTGTAGTCCATCTCTGCTTAAGCTCCAAGAAGCTTTGCTCACACTGATAAGATCACACAAACGAAACGTCTTTATGTATAAGCTTAGTCAAAGGAGCTACGATCTAGGAGAATCCCTCAACAAACCTCTTGTAATACCCTACTAGTCCCAGAAAACTCCGAATCTCTATAACTGTCCTCGGTCTCTCCCACTGCAGCACAGCATCTACCTTTGATAGATCAACTGACATCCTGTCCTTAGATATAATGTGACCAAGGAAAGCTATCTAATCCAACCATAACTCACATTTTCTGAAGTACAGTCTGTAAATGCTGCTCATGTTCTTCTCGAGACCTAAAATAGATCAGAATCTCGTCAATGAAGACTATTACAAATTGATCTAAATATTCTCGAAACACCTCATTCATCAGATTCATAAAAGCAGCAAGGGCATTAGTCAGACCAAAGGGCATCACTAGGAACTCATAATGGTCGTATCTAGTCCGGCAGGCTTTCTTGGGCACATCCTCCCACTGAATTCTCAACTGGTGATAGCCCGACCTCAGATCAATCTTGGAAAACACTGACTCCCCTCTTAGTTAATCAAATAAATCATCTATTCTTAGTAGGGGATATTTATTCTTCATTGTAGCCTTGTTCAGTAATCTATAATCTATACACAATCTGAAGCTATCATCCTTCTTCTTGACAAATAAAATCGAAGCTCCCCTTGGTGACACACTGGATGTAATAAAACCCTTATCAAGCAACTTTTGCAACTACTTCTTTAGTTCTTCGAATTCAACTAGTGCCATTCTATATGGAGGTTTAGAGATTGGCTGGGTATCTGGCACTAAATTGATAGTGAACTCCAGCTCTCTCTGGTGGTAAGCTTAGTAACTCATCTAGAAATACATCTGAAAATTCACACACCACTGATATTTCTTCTATCCTCGGATGTTCTCGACTGGTATCAGAGATGAGAGTGATATAACCTTCTTATCAGTAAATTTATTAGTAATTACAAGAAATTACCATTATATCATAAGATTTAATACATTGACCTTCACTCATTTACTTCTTATCAGATAAACGTACACTGAATTTTTTGGGTAGGGAGAAGGTTACAATTTTAATATAACAGTATAGACTTACGCAATTGGCAGCTAGCCAATCCATACCTAGAATCAAATCAAAATAATACAGATTTAACAAAACTAGAAATGCTAACATTACACTGTCTCCCACCTAATTTCGCACTCCCTACATAGTTTATCGATCCTTCGAGACTCACGTACAGGTGTATTTACATGCAGTGTATGATCTAAAGGTTTAGGCTCTAAGTGAAGTTTATATGTAAATTGTGGCGAAATAAAAGAATATGTGGATCCAGGGTCAAATAGTACATGTGCTTTATAGTTACAGACAGGAAGTGTACCTTGGATAGCCTCAAGTGAAGTGTCTGCCATCTCTTTATCAATAGCAAACACACGTTCCTCTGCGACAAGCTTTTTACCTTTCTCAGCGATGGTGACCCGTCTCTAGGGAGCCTGTCTCTGAAGCTGTTGTCGTGGAGGCCCCTGGGGCTGCGGCGTCTGAAGCTGTGGGCAATCATTAACCTTGTGGTTCGTGTCTCCACACCTAAAACATCTGCCTGTCACCTGGTAGCAAAAAACCTCATGTGGCCGATCAAAGTCTTTACAGTTCTTAACACCTGGCCTGGGGCGTTGAGTGGTCTCCACAGTGTTGGAAGGAATCTTAGGCCTATCAACCCTCGCCCTAGACTCCTCAGTCCTCTGCTTCTTGGGTGGATCCCTCTTATAATTTGCTTGGAATGCCTCAGGCTTCTTACACTTATCTCTGCCCTTCACCTGGGACCCATACTAAGACTCATCAAATCTAACCCCCTCTCAATTTCCTGTGCGTGGCCCAGAGCATCCTTAAATTCTGTAACATGGAGCCCCAGCAATCTATCCCTGATAGTCGGCCTCAATTCGTATAAAAATCGCTCTGTACGATGTTTGTCATCTTTGACAGTCTCGGGGATCATATCTCATCAAAGTAGTAAGCCAGTTCTCATATTCATCAACTGTCATACTTCCCTGAACTAAATTCAAAAAATTAGCTTGCATATTCTTTTGGGCAGTGTGAAGGACGTATTAGGTTCGAAACGCTGACTGAAAAGCATCTTATCTGATTATCGAGTAGCTGGCAGTCAGTGGTCTCTGATTGGCTTGCCACCAATGTTGAGCCTATCCTTTAAGTGTAAGACCCCGTATATGTATTAGGGTAATGTGTGTACTTGGATCAAATAATATGAATGGACTTGTAATGTAAATTATGATTGATGTAAGTCCATGGATTCAATGTATGTATGTGTAATATGAATAGTAACGTACATACAAGTTTCATTGAGTGTGAATACGAAGAAATGAGTTATGGCAAGTGATGGATGTGATTGAAACACAAAATGAGTAGTGTGGTAAAATGGAATGGAGTTATGCTTCCATTTGGTTTTATGTTGCATACCTTTGAATATACAATGAATGCACACAAGTTTCAATGTGCATAAGGTATGAATGGATGCCATTTTCAAGTTATAAAGGTGGATGGATGAGAAAATGGCCATGGCAATAGATTAAGGATGTGTTGGTATGAGTTGCAGCAAAGAAACTGCAGGAAATCAGGAAAACATGAGGTCCAGATCGATCTCATAGGATGAGAGATCGATCTGGAAGAGCCAGAATGCTCTTATTTGGGCGAAAGAATAGAGCAGATCGATCTCCAATGGAGCCAGATCGATCTGCCAAGCATTCTGTAAGCGAAAAGATCGATCCTCAAGCACCCAGATCGATCTCCTTAGCTCTCTGTTTGGGACCAGATCGATCTCATACTTCGACAGATCGATCTCATGCTTCGACAGATCGATCTCAGGCTTAAAAATGCCGTGGAAAAGAGGGATTTTAATGGACCAGATCGATCTCCTCTTGGACCAGATCGATCTCCTCAAGTCATTTCTATATAAGGAGAGCTGAAAATTTGGAAATCTCGGAAAAACACCAAACTTTACAATTTCAACCCCAAAAACCCAACTTTCCCTCTCTAAAATCAGCCATTTTCAGTGAGATTTGGAGAGAGATCATTAGAGGCAAAGTTGTTCCTATCAAAGAGGAGAACAACATAGTGAGAGGGCATTTTCCCATTTTTGGAATTGAAGGAGTTGAGGGCATTACCAATTGGAGCAAGAAGAGAAATCATATTGGTAAGATTCTAACACTCCAATCCAAATGCATTAGCTATTTAATTGATTTTGGAGTTGATTGATATGAGTATTGATGGATAAACTACCTAGGAATGTAGGGGAATTGGTGTGACCTAGAAATCTAAAATGGGTGTAAAGTGAGGATATGTGGGATTGAATGAGTTTATGATTTATGGCATGCCAAAGTTGTTATTGGGATAATATTTATGATTTTAAACGGTTAAATGAGATTACATAGTGAGTTTGGAGGAATTGTGGAAATGGGTATGTATATAATTGATAAATGTCATAGTGAGGGGATTCATGGAATATGAACGCTATGAGCTTTATGTCGATTTGATATCGACTTTGAATAAGTTAATAGGCCTAAAAAGGTCCATAGACTCGAGCTATGGGTAAAGTAATGAAACGAGGCCAAATAAGCTTTAATAGAGGCTATAGATTAAATTGACTATAGCAAGCACAAGGGTTGCAATTATATGGATCGAATATAATGCGGGATACGATTTTGTACAGTCCCGAAGAGTTCGTTGAAGGCGAACCGAACCGTACGAGAAAGCAGCTTAAGGAAGTGGAATCACGCATCGCGATTCCAGGTAAGGGAATTTTGTGAGTATATAGAGGTAGCTGCTCGTACTTTGAACTTGTGGGTGAATATCGGGTGTTTTTATGAAATGCATGATTGCTCAAATAAATGTTGATGGTATTCGTGAAAGATGATGGGTATATGCGTGGTTTTGGATTTGAAGTGGATTTTATGAAAAAGGGATAGTAAGGCTAATAATTGCATAAATCATGTGTTTTGAATGCTTTTACAAAACACAATGCTTTGATTTGAGCAAATAAAAGGATAGGCTGGCTAGTACTTGAATGATGTTGTGAAATAGCCCATATGAGGCACTAAGCATATTATGAGATGTTTTGAATGCATGTAAGCCGCCTATCGCATGTATGAGATATAATTCGCGTTAGAGCCTCGCTCGCGCGAGATTTCTATGTTTTCACTTGTGTGAAACGTGCTTGAGCTTAGCTCGCACCTTGAAATTGAATTGTGATGATGTTTATAAACCGTACTGGAGCTTATGCTCGTACGTGGATTGGAGTGGTTTTTCTTATGCATATAACTGTACTGGAGCTATGCTCGTACATGGTTTCTTCATATTTTATGCATAAATACCGTACCAGAGCGTTTCTCGTACGAAGTGATTGGTTTTGATGCATGAATTCGCACTAGAGTGTAACTCGTGCTAGTTTTCACACTGTGGTATGTATGAGGCCGTGGTGAGAGATACGGATTAACTCAGGGAACCCAACAGGCCTGACAGACCTCTTAGGTGGGGTGAGGGTGAGGGGCTAGGACCTGACATGATCCATCCAGGGAACCCAACAGGCCTAACAGACCTCTTAGGTGAGGTGAGGGTGAGGGGCTAGGACCTGGATCAGGGAACCCAACAGGGGCGAGCAAGGCCATGAGGGGCTAGGACCTGGTATTGCGGTTACTCCCACGCGCTCTTGAGACTATAAAGGTTACACTCGATATGGGGTAGATAAGACCTATGGCATGCACCCCCTAACCATGTTATGGGTCCGCGGAGTACAATGTACCGTGTATATCACATGGAGTACGATGTACCGCGTGGTGGTTACTTGATTGAGAAAGTCTGGCGGAGAACTAACCCACCTTCGTGCCAGCATGATACCCCGCACACCGGAATCTGTGTGGTCTGGGATGATATGTGACGATTGGCCAATGTAGTCACTTGAGATATAGTAACCTGTCTCCTTGCTTGAATTACTTACTACCACATGATTTTAAATCTCTAAGTGTGATTGTGATTGTTTAAGGTAGACCCGAAGGAGGGGTCGAGCCTCGTGGATTTGAATTGTGAAATGAAAACGTGGTTGTGATTGGGAGTTGATGTGATGTGATTGTATGTGATGAGAAAGAGATTTATGACGTGGGTTTAAAAAGGAGGTTTCTTAATGAATTGCCCTTTTTATGAATTTAAATGAGATCGAGCATGAGATGATTTATACATGATGTTTTACCATGTTTTATATGCCAATTTTACATGACTTTGATACATGATATATATGTATACTCATATGGCATAGTTTTATTCCTCATGCTCCTACCATAAATGATTTATGCATAACACTATCAGCATGTAGATAGAGTAGTTATCTACCATGCCTGCATTATTGCCTTACTGAGCGTGTGGTTGCTCATCCCACTCTATTTTCCCCCTACAGAGCGTGCATAGTAGCCCAGTGAGGACTGAGGCGTATTATTTTGGACTCCGCTGCATCTCCATTGCTAAGAGGTATATACACAGTGATTCTTTTTGTATCTAAACAATGTAAAAGCACAGTATTCTTTTGAGTTGTACTTATGGGGGATGTAGATGTCAGTAAAACATGTATTCGTATAAATACACGATTAAATGCACATGTATGACATCGTTTTAATTAATTGAGAATGAATGAGATGTGGTGATTATTATTGGCTCACAGCCCAACAGTGTGAGGTGAGTTTAGTTTCACGACCGGGCAAGGTAACAGTAAAAACGCGAAAAATTTTTCAGTGATTTTCGGTTAAAGAGAATGGAATTGGGTCGTGACATTAAGCATATATACACCCATGCTAATCTTTTCTGCATCAGTGCATCCCAAATAGTCAAAAGTTGTTTCCATCTCTGATAGCCACTCCTCTGCCTCAACGGGGTCCTTAACCCCTGAAAGAAGGCATATTCAGCTTAAGAAAATCTCTCAATCAGCCCACGTCCTTTTCCTTGGGCCTGGTCTGTACCAACGATAGAGCGGCTAGAGATACTGGAACAGTCTGTGGAGGAGGTGGGGGCGGATCCTGTGGTGGTGTGGGTGTAGGAGCTAGGGTAGGTGTAGTACTAGAGGCATTAGCTCTGAAATGTTGAGCGAATAATGTTGCGATCTTATCAAATCCCTGCCTCACATCTTACTATAACCGACTTATTCAATTGTTAGGACTCTTTGGCTGTGGGGTAGGTGGTGGAGATGGCTGTGCTTGCCTTCGGGGATGACCTCGTCTCCCGCTCATAATGTATATTTAATATACCTGCGTGTACACAATAAACTTGGTCATAACTTTAACAGATAGTTTCAATTTATAACCAGACAAGTAAAGATACTTAGGATGTAATCTATCTCCAACTAACCGACATTGACAGTACTAGACACCTTTAGCTCTAATATAAAGCAAACTGTAACGCCCCGGAAACACAAAAATTAGGGTCGATTTTTTTAATCTTATAATTTAGCCTCTTAGTTAAGGTGTATTCCTGTTCAGTGTCAATTTACATCTTATCTTTACATTATTAACTTTCTCATATTCGTTGATGCCTATTTCCCTTTCTAACGAAAATCTGGCAGTATAACCCCTTATATATATACTCCTAACCTCTTGCAAGTTTCAGACTTACATAATAAATTACAAATAGTTGATTTTACTTGCATTTTATTCCTAAGCAAATGAAGAAACTCCCAAAATTCATCATCTAAATTGATTATATCACGTAGTATCAAAATGACTCACTTTTCTAATTTTACATACATGTACGAACGTGATTACATCCCAAACGTTTACTTACATACAAGTATTTGTACTACATCATTGGATACAAAGTGAAATATACCTTAAGTGTGTATAAGATATAGCCTGGGGAAAGTCTCGTCCACCAGCCTATATTGGGTACGCAATAGGCACAGAGGTACTATTATAAATAATCTAGAAAGGAGGAAAAAAAGGGAGTGAGCTTCACATAGCCCAGTAAGGAGTGCATTATAATAATAATATTCAAATGGAAAAGTAAAAATACTAGATCACAAAGTGCCATTTTCAAATTGGACGGTTAAAAATCATTCAAGTCTCATACTCAAAATCATATACCTATTTATACCAAAACATAAGTCATATACTTTTCTTACTTCCGTCAAAATTTTGAAAATTTCATGATTATATAACTCAGCATAGGTAATAAACAGATCGTAACAAAATTGGAATATGGAGACTAGGCATTCACTATTATTGTCATAAGGGTAATTACTACTTCATCCTCAAAAGTGGGCATCCTCCAAAGAGGGAACAGAATACCTATGGTCATGGTAGGGCTGTAGACTGGATCAGGGTTGTATAACATCATAGAAATGCCACACAGGCGAAAACAGATACTGCCACGAAGGCGACATGACAGACACATAGAAATGTACATGATATAGTCAAGGTCTAGCCCGTTCATAGGACGTCGACTAGAATTCCCTTGGGTCCCATTAAATCAACCCCCAAGTCTACCATGACTCGTACATTAAGCCTATAGTCTCGAAATCAGACTTATCAATTTTTACAGAATTTAATTTCAATTTATTTGTAGAAAAGCTTGCAAACGTGTTTTTAGAAAGTTACATATACATACATATGTTTAGTACAAAATATTATAGCTTTCGGTTTATACAAAAAAAACATGCACTCAAAATAGTAAATACAGGCTTAAGATCATTTCAAAATTTGTGCTTATTTTATAAAAGAGTTTTTTTTCCATGTTATAAATATCCATTTGCAGGTAAGGAATGTCATTACTAAAATAGATTGCATCCCTTACCTGATCGAGGTTGAGACAACACTAAATTGCCCGGTATCGGGTGTGCGGTGTTTTGCATGCCAACGTGTCGGGCTACCAAAAATAATTTCAAATCCATCAAATGATATTCAAATTCATCTTAATCTACTTCAATATACCTCAACCTACGTAAAGCTCACCAAATTCGACCATTTTGTCGATTTTCCCTACTTTCTCGATTTTACAGATAAAGTCTCAGTTTAAGCTATTTTCGATAGTTTCTTTCCTTCTAATTTAAATTCATTAACCTAATATCTTACACATTTATTCCAATCTCCACTTAACAATTCATAACCTACCAAATCGTCCAATTTTCACAATTTCACAGTTTTGAGCTAAACTCAGCTATAAACCTAGTTTTTGGGTATTAACCGGTCCTTCTTTAACATACAACACAACCAAATTCCACCATTTCTTCAACCACCCATGGCTGGCCGAACCTATATCCATCCCTAGAGATTATTCCATCAAGTTCTACTTTAGCAAAAACATTCCAAATTCATCATACAACCACATATATGAACATCATCATCTTCATCAACTTAGCCTCAGGTTTGACCAAGTTTGACTTAAAATTGAACCTCCAAAACCACTCTCAGCAGTAGATAAACATCCATACAACTTAGAATCATGAGAATTAAGCTAAAAAACAAATCAACAAATTAAAAATTTCAAGTTTCTCTCTTACCCGAAACAGGGCAATTTCTGCCCCTATTCTACTCCCTAGGTTTTCACCTAGCAAGCGAGCTTTTTCGGGGCTGAATTTTTTATATGTTATAGAGGGATTAAGTTAGAAGGTTTTCTCCTGCTTGGTTAAAGTCTGGAAATGGCCAGAAGGTGGTCGACAAATTCACACAATGAACCCTAGGAGATGACGCTAGTGACAACTTTAAGAGACTGGTTCTCTCTGGTTCCAGCTGGTTTCGGGGTTTACTATACCTCTCTAGAAAGATTATTAAGTGTAGTTTAGATCTGGAAAATATCAGGATTTAATAATTTTTGGATGGGCTTCAAATTGGGCCATTTTTTATGGGTATAGAGATTCCTGGGCCAGGGCAGCTCATTGCCCTGTTTTCATAAATCGATGAAAAATATTCCCAGCCACACATCCTATAGCTGGTAGATAAATACACTGCCTAAAATATATATTTGCCAAAACTAAGAAAATTTCAAAAAGGTATACACCAGAACCAACTTCGGTAGTGTAATCAATTTTCTATGGTAAATATAGAAATCCCAAAACTTTTAATAGTAGAATAAATAGTTTCCAGATAACACAATCCATGTAGATAATTTAGAAAAATCAAATAGATGAGACAAGGCGGAACATGCTATATCAGATATAAGAATGACAAATGACTAATGTCGGTGACTCTAGGTAATCACTGATCAGGTGTGTCGGATGTCAATTACTGTGGGAGTGGTCAGCTACCCAATACGACTCACACATTAGAATGTATGAAGACCAGAATGAAAAACATGGTACATCGTACTTGCGTGCGTGTTGCACAGTACATCGTACTCCGTGGACCATAAAAATAGAAACATATCATCAATGATGTAACGGACCAGACTAGTCGGCCATGGCCACCCTTATGGGCCCATAAACAACGACTGCTGCAACATCGTTGCACGATAACATTAACAATGTAGCATAATCTCACAAACGCCCTGGTCTTAAAATCAGTGTGAGTCAGACCGTGCGACACACAGCATGCTCTCAAACACATACATTAGTATTTCTTTATAATCCGATCATTTTTCCTCAAATCACATATAGATTTAGTTTGTTTCACAAAACAATTCAAAACAATTTAAAATCAATAATTATATTTACCAGGATTTTGTCTATAGAAACCAAATAAATCTATATTGGTAACTGGGGCAATCTACGAAGTTTAAAATTTTCCTTAAATTCCAAAGAGTAAAATCGGCTTAGGGTTTTCTATAATTTTTGTAACTAGGAAATTTAGCCTAAAATTTATATCTACAAACACAGAGAAATTACGTATATTTATCTCTAGCAGCACACGAGAATTTTTCTTACCTCAGTGTCTGTTCGAAGTCTTTAATGCCTCAGCGTCGGTCAACCTGGTCCACTCGAGTTATCTCCCTCAGAGCCCTTTTTTCGGGTTTCCAAATTTTTAGTACACTCTCTTCTTTCTTCAATTTTTCTTTTATTCTCTAATATATATAGATATATATTCTACCTTTTTTTAACTTATTTCTCTTCCTGCTAAATTTTCATTTCTCCTTGTTCCTTCTTCTTCTTCACAGTTGTTGGTGACCTCTGTTCAATTGTCTTCCTCGTTATCACCTCATTCACAGTGTTGCCACGCCACTCCTCCATCATCTAGCCATATCTGGTTCACCTGCTCCTGTGCTCTCCTACCGTTACCGTCTCACTCCTCCTCCGTTCACACTGCCTCTCTCGATCTCCTGCTTGTCTTAGTTATCCTCCTATTTTGAGCTTCTCCAACCTGTTTATATTGTCGGCCAGCGAAGTGAACACAGTCGGGCCTTACATGCATACACAACTGCCTTCAGTTTCGAACCAGCCTCCTAGCAGCCTGTGGTTACATGTCTCTTCTCTTGCTCTCAGCCACTGTCTCCCTTCCCTATTTCTCTATTTTCAGTTCTCACTTCGGTAACTCTCAGTTTCTCCCTTTTTCCTTCAACCTCACTATTCTCAACTCTTCCTTCAACAGCAGCAAAGTGATCCTTCAACCTCACTGTCTCACCATTTTATTATTTCCAGTAGCAACTCTCTTTTTTCGTTCCAATCTTCGCCCATTTTCCCACTTTTTGTATGCACAAAGTTGGAGCAGAGAAGACGTGAGGGTGAGAGCTTGGTGGTGTGTGCGTGGAAAGGAAGCAGGGATGAGGTTGGATACAAAGATGGTGCAAGAAGGCCAGGTATGGTCGATGATAGCAGGATGATGGTGAAGATCGCCAGCTTGGATGAAGTAAAAATGGTGGCAGCAGTGAGAAATACAAGAGAATGCAGGCAG
Organism: Firmiana major; assembly: GCA_033439115.1. Lineage (NCBI taxonomy): Eukaryota > Viridiplantae > Streptophyta > Magnoliopsida > Malvales > Malvaceae > Firmiana > Firmiana major. The sequence goes on along the minus strand of CM065896.1, from coordinate 31,104,636 downwards.
CAGGGTTTGTAGCAGCGGTGAGATTGCACTGGAGTAGAGTGGAAACAGTAAAAAGGATAGGGCAGTAAGTGGCTATTTGTAAATTTTGTCGAGTTGCAGTGGAAATGGTAGCACAGTGATGTCTTAGTGCCAAAGATACATGTTTCGATAGTTTAGTGAAGCAGGGGAGAAACGCAAGGGTGAAGCTAAGCGGAGAATGTCGATGGAGTAACAAGACCGAGCTAAATACCCAGATTATAATTTTGTGTAGGCCTTGGTTCCTTTGTCTCCTATTGTTTCGCTACCTTTCCTTCATTTATTTTTTAACATTCCTACATGTTCATTCTGTAATTGTAAGCTTTCAGGAATATAGTGAAACACATTCGGTCATACTTTCCCATAGCTACATAGAATTGACCCTTTTCCTAAGTAGTATGTTCACTGCATGCCATTATCCATCTGAATTCTTCTTTTTTTTTTCTATTATTCCTAGCCACTTCTCGCTAAGCTTTTGTCAAATTAATGTTTTCTCAGATTTTCTGTTCATATCCTCTCTGACACCCCACTACTTAAGCAAGGCTAAATCTTGTTTCACGTCCCCTTTTGTTAAATCATTATTATTTTCTATTTTGCCTATAGGGTCCTGGTATAGTAGTCTTCATTCGGTCCCTTGGTCACTTATGTGATCCTTGGGTTTTCTGCCTTTCTCCCAACAAAACATCATATTTGCATCAGTTCTTCACTACTATAGCAGGCTACCATAGTAGGTTTCACAATTTCTTTCTTCCTTCCATCATGTTTCCTTGTTTTTCCTTGTTTTAGGACTTCATCATCACCTACTTCTCACTTGTTACCTTGTAATATACATATATACATATATATGTCGTTCCCTTCAATATACTTTCACCCACTTTTATGTATATATCATGGTGTATATATATATATATGTATACATATATATGGAGTGATCGGGTATGTTCTTGTGTATATATCTATATATTATCCATATATATATATATATTATCCAATTCCACTGCTTATGCTTGAATATATATATATATATATTTATTTATATTCTTATATATATATGTGCATACATTTATTAATATGTGTGTGTATATATATATATATATATATATATATATATTATCCATACATTTATCTTAAGGAACATATAAAACATTACTCATATATTTATATATGTGTGTGTGTCCCTGTTCAATTTTCTTAAGTTCCCTAGGTTGTACTATAGTTTAATTTAAATTCCTTGACAAAGGAAACACATTTTTGATCCCAATAATTTAATTATTTTCCTTGATAAAACCGAATACAAGTAAAGTCTAGGTGTTTAGATTCTCTCCACCTTATGAAATTTAGTCCCCAAATTTAAAAGTACATCAGTTCTAAAACAAGTGTGGATATTTCTCTCGCATTAGGCTTTCTAATTCCCACGTGGCCTCTTCTGAAGTGAGGTACTGCCATAAAACTTTGATCAGAGGAATCGTTTTAGACCGCAATTCCTTTTCTTACCTATCCAAGATTCGAATCGGTTTCTCCACATACGTCATATCCTCCTTCAACTCTAGTGGCTCATATTTTATCACATGTGTCGGATGCAGATGATATTTACGAAACATCGAAATGTGGAAGACATTATGAATACTTGATAATTCTGGCGGTAATGCCAATCTATAAGCTTTGTCTCCCACTTGGTCTAAGATCTCGAAAGGCCCAATATAACGGGGACTCAGTTTCGCTATCCTTCCAAATCTCATTATACTCTTGGATGCAGAAACTTTTAAAAACACCGACTCTCTTACTGAAAATTCCAAGGGTCTGTGTCTTTGGTTAGTGTAACTCTTTTGCCTGCTTTGAGTTGTTTTCAACCTCTCACAAATCAATCGGACATCCTTAGAAGCTTGCTTAACCAAATCGAGAGCAAATATATTTATTTCACCCACTTCTACCTATCCGATTAGTGACTGACACCTTCGACCGTACAATGCTTCATAGGGTGCCATTCCGATACTTAAGTGAATGTTGTTATTGTACGCAAACTTCGCTAGCAGTAAATGGTCATCCCAGGAGCTATTAAAATCTTGAGCACAAGTTCTCAATATATCCTCAAATGTCTGAATGGTTCTCTCTGACTGCCCATCTGTCTGAGGATGGAAAGCTGTGCTAAAATTCAATTGGGTTCCTATGGCTTCTTAGAAATGTTCTCAGAAATGTGAAGTGAGTTGGGAATGCCTGTCAGATACAATCATTGGTACGCCATGTAGTCTTACAATCTCTTGTACATATAGACCCACTAGTGCACTCAAAGTATCAGTGGACTTCATAGCTAAAAAGTGGGCAGACTTTGTTAATTTATCAACGATTACCCAAATCGCATCATGGTTCCTCCAGGTCTTTGGCAACCCCATAATGAAATCCATTGTAATATGCTCCCATTTCCATATGGGTATCGGTAGAGGCTGTAACAACCCTGTAAGTTTTTGATGTTCTACCTTAATCTGTTGACACACAAGACACCGGGCCATAAATTCGGCCACATCCTTTTTCATCCCTGACCACCAGTACACTTTCCACAAATTCTAATACATCTTATTACTTCCCGGGTGTAATGTATAACTCGAGGAATGAACTTCTATCAATATCAGTTTCTTCAACTATGTATCATCAGGAACACAAGCTCTACCTTTGAACCTCAATAGACTATCAGGGCTAACTTCAAAATCTGCCACAGTGCCCTGACCGACCATATCTACATAGTACTTATCAGTATGCTGAGTCTATCGAATTCTGTCAATCAAGTTTGGTTCTATTCTCAAGCTAGTTATCACACCACAACAGGCAGTGTTAAAAGGTTCAATGTCCAAGTTGAGGTTCGTAAACTGTTCCAATAGTTCATGTTCCCGAATAATCATGTATGATACCATCCCGTTATTCTTTCTACTTATGGCATCTGCTACCACATTTGCCTTCCCTGGGTGGTACAAGATCTCACAATCGTAGTCCTTCAGAAGGTCTATCGATCTCCTCTGCCTCATGTTCAACTTTTTCTGTGAAAATAAATACTTGAGGCTTTTATGATCTGTGAAGATTTGGAACAACTCTCTATACAAATAATGGAATCATATTTTCAGTGTAAACATTACGACTGCCAATTCCAATTCATGGGTCAGATAGTTCCTCTCATGGTCTTTTAATTGACGGGAACCATAAGCCATTACCTTCCCATTTTGCATCAATACACAACCCAGACCTTGACTAGATGCATCCGTATACACCGAGAAGCCTCCCGAACTAGCGGGTATAGTCAAAATAGGTGCGGTGGTCAGTCTGTGCTTCAACTCTTAGAAACTTCTTTCACATGCATCACTCTACTAAAACTTAACATTCTTTCTAATAAGCTGTTATAGAGGAGCAGCTAATTTAGAGAAACCCTCCACAAATCTTTTGTAATATCCGACCAAACCCATGAAACTTCGAATCTCAGTAACAGTCTTGGCTCTTTCCCATTTTACTACAGCCTCAACCTTAGACAGATCTACAGACACCCTATCTTTCGACACAACGTGACCCATAAATGCTATCTGATTCAACCAAAAATCACACTTGCTGAGCTTGGCATATAACTTCTTCCCCCTAAAGGTTTGTAGAATCATTCTCAAATGCTGCTCATGCTCTTCTCTAGACTTGAAATACACCAAAATATCATCAATGAAAACTATGAAAAATCTATCCAGGTACGACTTAAGTACTTCATTCATCAGTGCCATGAAAGCTGTAGGAGCATTCGTCAGCCCGAAAGGCATAACTAAAAACTCATAATATCCGTATCGGGTTCTGAAAGCTATCTTGGATACATTCTCACTTTTGATCTTCAACTGGTGGTACCCTGATCTCATATCAATCTTAGAAAAGTGTGCTCCTCGCAGTTGGTCTAGCAAATCATCAATGCGGGGTATGAGACATTTGTTCTTAATGGTTGCCTTGTTGAGTAATCTGTAATCAATACACAGCCTAATACTGTCATCTTTCTTTTTCACAAATAATACTGGTGCACCCCATGGTGAAACACTCGGTCTAATGAATCTCTTATCTAGCAATTCATATAATTGCTTTATCAACTTTTCTAACTCAACAGGAGCCATTCTATAAGGTGGTTTTGATATCGGTTCAGTACCAAGCGCTAAGTCAATACAGAACTCCATCTCCCTATCCGGAGGGAGCCTTGGTAAATTGTTCAGGAATACGTCGAGAAAGTCCCTGACCACGAGAATATCACTCAACTTCGGACTTGCCTTGTCCGTATCGATTACATAGGCAATGTAACCTTCAAAATATTTTTCATATAGTTAGTAAGAACGTCGCCAATAAACTACCAATTCTTTTTCGTTACTTTTCAGAAAAACTTACGATGTATTCTTCGGGCAAATAAAAGGTCATTGTCCTATCGTCACAATCAAGAACAACTTGATTTCTTGCTAACCAGTCCATGCCTAATATCACATTAAAATCATACATATCTAATAGGATTAGGTCTGCTAACATACTTGATATGATCTAAACATATTGTCTGCAAGTGCACAGGTTGTACAAGTAATAATGAGATTTGAGTCCCGAGTTATCGTCCCTCAAAGAAGTCGGTTAGACTAATTAACTACCGATTAATCTTACCCTAAGTATATTCTAGCAAATTATGAAATCTTAGTGGGTGATCTACTAAGTCTAAGATTAAAATTACTGGAAAGCAATAAAATAATAAGAGCTAAATAAAATCGAGCAAAATTTACTTACAGTGCTCCAAGCAATTAAAAGAAAATACCTACAAAAATAATTAAAACAATTAAAATTAATTAACAAAATTAAAATAAATGCAATTATGAAAATAACAAAGCAAGATTAATTAAACTAAAATTAACAAACCTAAAATGCAATTAAACTACTTAATCAAAATGCAATTTAAACTAACTTAAGATTTAAAGAAATAAAATCCTAGAAAAATTAAAAAAAATAACTACAAGCCTAATTGTCTAAAATATTAACTCTACATTACTCCTAATTATATCTAATTACTAATTTAACAATAAGATTTAACTAATGCATAAAATGATTTTAATCTAAGTGTATCCTAAATGCAACTCATACATTACTAAAATTAAGTCCTAAAACATATAATATAAAATTAACTTTTAACTAAAAATTAAAACTAAAGATTAAATTAACAACTTAAAACATTAGATCTAACCTACCATTATCAATTAACAACTATCCTAACTAACAACTAATGAAACAATTAAAATAAAAAAAATGCAATTAGCTTTAAATTAAACAAGGAAGTAAGGTGGCCAAACAAGGCCTTGCTCGAGTTGCAATAGGCAACTGCCCCAACTGTGCAGTTTGCATTTCATGTACAGTTTGCATTTCCAGGTTTGGTTGCAGTCTTCTGCAACTTCCATTCCCTGCACAACTCCCAGCATTGTCCTGCCCATACCACTGCTGCCCCTAGTACTATCCTTGCTTCAGCACTGGTTCATCACGTACCTCACGTCTACAGCTATCTGCTATAGGTTCTGCTCTGCATATAAGCATCGCGTCTTGCTCCTGATCGTATCTCTAGCAGCTGTCTAGGTTTGCTCTCAGTTCCAGCTTTGCTCCCGATTCCGTGTGCAGCATCCATTCCTGCAACAACTCCAACACCTCATGTTACCAACCACTTCAGCTTCATTCTCTGCCCATGCCGCTACCTGCCTAGAAATGCTCTACACGTCCTCGACTCCATTCCCTGCAACCATCTGCTATTTCGTGTTGTCTCCAGGTTCTGTTCTAAGCCACTGTCCGGCTAGCATGTGCATCCAAGTGCTCTCGGTTTCAGATTTGCTTCAGGTGCTATCTAAGTGATGCTATGTAAGTGTCGGCTTCAGCTGAAATGAGTGTTCTGCTCCAGACCTTGTACCGATGGCTGCAGCAACATGTAAACGTCCTCAAGCAGCATGCACTGATCAACTATTGTATGAAATGGAAGAAAAATTATCTAATGACAAATCTAAGACAATGAATGAAGTAAGACAGCATTAACACCAGTAGTTAACATGAAAAATGAAGATGAACAATAATGGAAACATAGAACAGGGGATAACAGAGGCTGCTCTCGGGTTGCTGATGCTCTCGGGTTACTGCTGTTGCTTTGCTCTCGGGTTTCTCACTTGACTCATGAAATCAAATAAGCTAACCATAACCTTGAGCAACAATGAAAGCTAACAAAAAGAGCAAAAAAATAAAACCAATATGGGAACAAACCGAGAGCAAAAAAAATATGATTTATCAAACAAAGACATAAGCAAGTTTAGCTAACTGAGAGCTTCATTGAACAATAACAACACACAAAACACTTGTAAATAGGAAGCAAAATCGAGAGCCAGATAAAAAAATAGAGGTTCTTCAAATGAAAACATAAGCAAGTTTTTTGTTTTATGGAAACCGAGAGCTACACTAAGAGATATGGGCTATGCATATTAAAACTTGAAAAAACAAAAGAACTGATTATAACCAAACCGAGAATATGAAATGATATTGATTGCTAGAAAATATCCAAGTCTAGAAAAGAAGAACATAAAAATGGAATGATCATTAAAAAGTAAGAAAGGTGGCTAACAAAAATAATTTAACAATAGAGCAACGAGAAAGCTTGAAAAAAGTAAAATGCTAACTTAAAATTACCCTAAAACTATTCTACCCTACTTACATAGTTTTTCAATTGCCATCCTTTCCTATTTATACACACACTTAGGGGTACAATTGTAATTTTTTCATCCTAGATTAGTTGTCATTTTTTTGGCTACTTGTCTTCACGCCATTGGCTCCTTGAAAAAATATTTCCATGTCATCTGTCTTTTTTTCCAATTGGATGTGCTAGGTGGCATGGCTCGTGTTGTCTGCATGGTCCAATCTCCATTTTAGCCCAATTTCAGTCCATTTTCTATCGAAATTTTCAAAATTCATCCGGATTTGATTTATCTGCAAACATGAGAATTTTAATTAAGTAAAGGGGATAATTAATAAAATAATTAGGGATTTAAATAATTAATTAGGAAATTAAGCACAAATAATTATATTTTCATAGAATTATCAGTACTTATGTCTTTTATTTTGAGCCTACAGTCCTTATATATTTATTCTATCATTCGACTATCCTTCATTGGTATCCAAATCATTAACATCCTTCCTAATGTTTTAGGTTGTACATAAGAAGTCAATTTACATGCAAACATGGGTGATTTAAATGAATGAGTTACACCAGAGTAAAAAAAAACCACTGCTGTAATATAAAAAATTAGAATGGTACCTTTAAATGCTTCTGCTAGTGCATCATTTCTTGTTGCCTCATGCTCAAGGGCGTACACTCGCCCCTGTCCTACAAACTGCTTACCATTCTCTTCTGCTCTGGCTTTCCTCCTCGATGTAAAGGTTGTAGCAGGTACTCTTATTTGTTATGTGTTCCTCTGCGGGGCTGTGCTGGTATTTTCTGGATAATCTCTAATCAAGTGCCCCATCTTACCACATCTGAAGCAAGTCTTAGCCGTCCTATAGCAGGGCCTATTACCATGATTTCCCCTACAATGTCTGCATACCACATTATTAGGCCAGGGTCCTCAGATCATAATCCCCTTAGTAGAAGCTGAGGACGGATAGATGAGAGGCATAATAATCTTTCCTCGCAACTCCTCACAATTCCTCTGTCGCTTAAACAATGGCCTCCTACCCTCTCTGCCACTCCTATCCCTAACTGACCTCTTACGATCTTACTCCTTACCTTTGCCCATCTTGTTCAACTCAGAGCCATGCATCTTGTAATCTTGTTCGCACAAGTGGGCTCGGTGAACTACCTCCTCATAAGTATTGAGATCCGACGGAGCTAGTCGGACTCGAATTGAGGGCCTCAGTTCATCCACAAACTTTCAAACCTTCTTCGCCTCATTGTCCATGGTGTTCGGATCATATCTCCCAAATGAGGTGAACTTTGACTCATACTCATCCACGGATCTATTTCCCTGAATCAAGTTTAAAAATTCTGTCTGTAGTCTCCTCTGGGCAATATCCGGAATGTACTTCCTCCGAAAGGCATCAAAAAATAAATTTCAACTAATTACCCCATGCTTTTTTCTTAGGATCAGTCGAGTGGACTTCCACCAGTGTTCAGCTACTCCTTTTAGTAAAAAAGCTGCAAAAGCAACTTTCTCGATATAGTTACATCGGAAAAACCCATAAAGTTTCTCGATCTCACTTATCTAGTCCTCTGTAACCATTGGATCCTTAACCCCACTAAAAGATGGAGGCTTGAATTCCTGAATGTTTCTCAGTCTGTCTAGTTCACACTCGTACCCCATATCATTACTACGCTGCTGTAGGGCCACTGGTACCGGTGATTGTAGAATAGGTGGGATCTACGGTAATATAGTAGGTGAGGATGCAGAGGGTTCTTCCGCTGGTGGCATGGGTGTTGTCTAGGCTTGTTCAGGTGTATTAGACGCAATTACTGGAGTAACCGGTGCAGTCTGAGTAGCAATGCCTAGTGGGTTGTCCAGCCTAGCCATCCAATCCTTTAGGCCTCTCCTCACGACCTTGGGATGACCTGCCCCCTTGTCCCTTCAGTCGACCTCGTCATCCACTAGCCATAACTAATTGGCTTCCTGCATTCAGTAGCAATTTCTTAGCAAAACACAACCACGTATACCCATTTTATATCTAAACAATGTACAGTAATGCTGGGGATATGAACTTTCCAAATTTTCTCTTGCTCCTAATATCGACTCGTATCAGGCCAACCTTGCTCTGATACCAACTTCTGTAACGACCCTTTTTACCACACATTTGGTTGGGTTATGAGTCGATAACAGATCAAAATCCATAAATCCGCCTATTTAATTTAATTTTCTTGGTAGCAATTTAAAAAAAACAATAGTAACGCTTTCCATTTAATCTGCACATTAGTTCATATACAAAATAATTTTGTTCACATTCCCAGACGCAACTCGTATACATTACTGTACTTACAAAAAAATTTAGACACAAAATAGTTATCCATACTGGGTATACCTTTAGCGTAGATGAATGCATGTGGATGTGCAAAATATTTCGACCTAAGGAGTCGATCCCGCTACTGATGTGAATCTGTGGAAGAGAGTAAGGGGTGAGCTTAACATGTTCAGTAAAAAAACCCCATAACAGGTAGATAAATACACTACCTAAAATATATATTTGCCAAAACCAAAAAAATTCATAAAGGTATACATATAATTTTGCAAATCCAAACATATCAAAAACAAAAATCGAAACCAGAACCAACTTCGGTAGTGTAATTAATTTTTTTTGGTAAATACGAAAATTCCAAAACTTTGAGTAGCAGAATAAACAATTTCCAGATAACACAGTCTATGTAGATAATTCAAAAAATCAAATAGATAAGATAAGGTGGAACATGCCATATCAGATATAAGAATGACAATTGGCCAATGTCGGTGACTCCGGGAAACCACTCATCAGGTGTGTCGGGATGTCAATTACCGTGGGAGTGGTCAGCTACCCAATACGTCACACATCAGAATGTCCGAAGACCAGAATCAGAAACATAGTACATCATACTCACGTGCGTGCTGCACGGTACATCGTACTCTGTGGACCACAGAAACAGAAACAGAAATATATCATCAATGATGTAATGGACCATCCCAGCAGGCCATAGCCACCCTTGTGGACCCACAAATAATGATTGTTCTGACATCGTTACATGGTAACATTAACAGTGTAACATAATCTCACCAACGTCATTGTCTCAAAATTAGTGCGAGTCGAACCGTGCGACACACAGTCAACATACGCTCAAACACATCACATTAGTATTTCTTTATACTTAGATCGTTTTTCCTTAAATCACATATAAATTCAGTTTGTTTCACAAAACAATTCAAAAGGGGCTGCCTTGTCACGACCCTTTTTCATCTTTTTCAGCCAAAAATCACCATAAATTTTTCGTTTTTTATTTCCTTTACTGGTCGTGAATAATTCTCACCAATAACAGTTGGGCTATGAGTCAGTATTAATCATCATTTACCATTCATCTTTCAATAAATCAAGAGCAAACACATACATTTGAAAGTTTAAGTTCTATACTTATACATGTTTGCTAACACTTACATCCCCTATCTTACAATTCAAAATGATTATTGTGCTATTACATGTTTAGATACAAAAGATTTCCTATGGGTATACCTCTTAGCAATGGAGAGCAGCGAATATCCGAATACAACTCCTCAGTCCCTCACTAGACTACTGTGTGCGCTCTGTAGAGGGGGAAATGATAGGGATGAGCGACCACACGCTCAGTAAAGCAATAATGCAAGCATGGTAGATAATTACACCATCTACATGTTTATAATGTCATGTCATAATGATCATTAATATCATATCAAATACATTAATCCATCTCAAGTTAATTAATCCTAATACATCCCATATAATGTTATACATCAAGTGTCTGCAATTACAGTAATTGTCTGGGTACATGAAAAGATAAAAGATACCTTAAAATACAATACATGGCCTGGAGCTCAAGTCCTCCACTAGCCACTACTCCGTAGGTCGCAGGGAAACCCTTTTCACTTGAAGAAATCTGGGGGGAAAAGAAAACAGGGTGAGCTTCTAAATTGCTCAGTAAAGGGGGTAAGGAACTCATTTCATAAACCAAAATGCACATCACAAAATGTTTATTTGTATGTGAAACTCATTTGAAAACCATAACATGAAAGTACTCAAAACGACATTCTCATGTGTCAAGTCATGTGAAAACATGCAGTAAAAGGCTCACTCTAGAGCAATAACAAAGCATGTGAAATTAATGTGATAAACGCTTTCTCAATGCACGTGATAAAATCACTGAAATAGTAATGCACGTGGCACAGCCACTAAACACACGTGGCATAGCCACTGATTTAAATTCACACGTGGCATAGCCACAAAACACACGTGGCATGGCCACTGATTTAAAATCACTCGTGGCATGGCCACTAAACACACGTGGCATAGCCACTGATTTAATTTCACACGTGGCACAGCCACAGAATAGGGTTTCGCGTGGCAACGGCCACTAAATTGGGTTTCTCACGTGGCAACGGCCACCAAATGGGGTATCACGTGGCAACATGAGGAATTATTAAATTGTATATACATATATCATGTACTGAAAACATGAAAGATACTCATGTAAACATGAAAAACCATCATGCAAAACATCTCATGCTCATTATAATAAAACTTATCAGCTTCATCGCAAATCATGGATTTCATCATAAATTATCCCCTCGGGATTAACACCTTGTCAAAACATTCGTAAAACTCTTCACAAATAGCTTATCATCCTTTAAAAACATCCCACAAAGTTCGACCCCTCCCTCGGGTCTACCCTAGACAACACAAATCATGTTCAGTATATAAAACCATGTGATATCATGTGAGATAGGTGGTCACTAAATAATCGAGGACTCTATTGGCCAACTATGTCATTATCATCCTAGACCACATGGATCCTGGTGTGCGAGGCATCATGCTGGAACGGAGGTGGGTTAGTCCTACGCCAGACTTTCAAATCAACATCATAACCACATGGTATAGCATACTCTATGTGATATACATGGTACAACGTACTCCGTGGACCAATATCATTGTTGGGGGTGCCTGCCGTAGGTTTTATCTATCCCATACCATGTATAACCTTCTCAGTCTCAAGTGCACGTACGAGCATCTCATCCGTGTGACTAGCAGTCTACAAGAGTCATCCAGCATGGCTCGTGCGAGCATCTCATCCTTGCGACATAAAGTCTACACGAGGCATCCAGCACATTACATATCACAGTGTGAAAAGCCAGTGCGAGCAAAGCTCTAGCACGATTTCATGCATCATCAGTAAATACCCTCGTATGAGCAACGCTCTAGTACGACTTTATGTTTAATAAATAATAAGAAAATCTCGTACGAGCATAGCTCCAGTACGATTGTATGCATAAGCAAATCAATGGAAACCCACGTATGAGCAAAAGCTCCCGTACGGTTTGTAAAACATCATAACTCAAAATATGGTGCGAGCTAGGCTCTAGCACGATTTAACTTATATAAATCTGATAGGTGGCTCTATTTTAACAAAAAACACTTAAAACCACAGTTAGCACCTGACTCATGCTATTTCATGAAATCATGAAGTTAATAGATAGCCTATTCTTAGATTTGCTAAAACCAAATCAATGTATTTCGTAAAAATATCAAAACGTGAGATTTATGCAATCATTATCCTTACAGCCCTTTTTGTAAGATTCACTACCAAAACCAAAATCATCTAAATTTGAGATCATTCGTACAAATCATTAGTTCTTTTCTAGATAACCAATCGATTACAAAGCCCTATAATACTCTCAAAATACGTGCAGCTACCTTTAGATACTCACAAAATTCCCTTACCTGGAATCGCATCAAGTGATTCCACTTCCTCAGAGTTGCTTGACCGTGTAATCCTATTTGCTCCCAATGAAATCTCCGAAGTTGCACGAATTACTTATAACATCAATTTAACCCAATACAACACAATTCTCGCATTTATTATATTCGATTCGACTTATTGGGTTTATTAACACTTATAAGGCCTCACTTTCTCTTAAGTCCATTTTGATTGCTCTATTCATTTCTCGAGAATCTATTGATTCACACTAAACCGGCATTAAGCTCTTAATGCCTCTAGTTCATCATTTCCTGCACTATGGCAATTTATCAAACACCTCTTATGCCCATTTCAAATCATCATCCATTCCAACATATGGATCTCACAAAGTTATCTTAAAATCATCTATACATGCTTACTAACATCTCTGCATGTTTAAATCATTATCAACTCCATGCCATTTCAACTTTCTCTCACTAAACCCATTCTACGTTATGTTTGTTTAAGCATGTACATGAACATTTCAGCCAACATTATATACACCAATCAACTCATCAAAATGTCTACATTAACATACTAGAAGATGGTGTATAGAGATCTTACCTAGCTTGACTTTTTTCCTCTTTTTTCCAAAATAAGGAAAACCTTTTTTCTCCTTCAATCTAAGGTTTGAGCTTCCAATCATTGACTATGTTGTTCACTTCCTCACTAGGAATAACTTTGCTCAAATAGCTTTTTCCTCAAATCTTTTTGAAAGGTAAGGATATCATAGAGTGAGAAAATTAGGTTGTTTTTAGTTAAAATGGAAGATTTTGGGATTTATGGGGAAGAAGGCTCGACAGTTAGGTTTCTTTTATAGAAATTGCATTATGAGATCGATCTCCAAGGGTGGAGCTCGATCTCTGTTTGCTTAAATTCCTTCAGAATTTGACAATGCAGGCTAGGGGATCGATCCGCCTCTTGGATGAGATCAATCTGCTTATTTGCATGAGATTGATCTGCTCAAAGGGATAGGATTGATCTTTGTTCATGGGATAAGATCGATCTCGGCCAGGCAGAATGCTTCAGAGATCGATATGACCTTAAGAGGAGATCGATCTAGCTTATCCAAAGGCAACTAGAGATCGACCTGCCTTATGAGAGGAGATCGGTTTGGTCTAACCAAAAGTAACTTGAGATCTATATGCTTGAGTGAGGGATCAATCTCCCTTTTCTAGAATGCTTGACATTGTGTTTCTAGGCCATGAGATTGATCTTCCTTACATGTAACATTAATATGGCATTTATCTTGCAACATTTCAGTTGCAATTTTCTAGGTTTTCAAGGTTAAACTCCCATTCAATCACTTCAATACCCATTTTGCACTTCATTCACACTTAACACTCAAAAATATCCAATTCTTATGATTCATTTATTGTGTAACTTGTTTGTACATCATGGAAATCATAAGGTTACATAGAAATTCACAGGCCTTAGATTCTTTCCCTCCTTTAAGAAATTTCGTCCTCTAAATTAGAACCAAGTTAATCTGAGAACAACTTTGGGTACTTATCTTGCATCATACTCTCCAACTCCCATGTAGCTTCCTCCAGAGTGTGATATTGCCAAACAACTTTCACTTAAGGGATCGTTTTCGACCTCAACACCTTCTATTTTCTATCCAATATCAGAACTGACTGCTCAACATATGACATACTCTCATTAAGCTCTAATGGTTCATATCTTATCACATTTACCGAGTCCGGGTGGTACTTCCGAAGCATAGAGACGTGGAAGATGTTATGAACACTTGCTAACTCCAGAGGCAATGCCAACCTATAAGCCTTATCTCCCACTCTCTCCAGAATCTCAAACGGCCTAATATACTGAGGGCTCAACTTACCCTTCTTACCAAACCTCATAATCCCTTTTGAGGGAGAAACTCTCAAGAATACCGACACACCTACAATAAACTCTAGTGGTCTCCGTCTCCTGTCAGCATAACTCTTTTGTCGGCTCTGAGCTATCCGTAAGCTCTCACATATCAACTGAAAGTCCTCAGAGGCTTGCTGCACTAAATCGGGAGTAAACATCTGTCTATCACTAACAACTTCCCATCCAATAGGGGATCAACATCTGGGTCCATACAGTGCCTCATATAGTGCCATCCCGATACTCGCATGATAGCTGTTATTATAGACGAACTCGGTTAACGGTAGGTGACCATCCCAGGAGCCTCTAAAATCCAGCACACACGCTCTCAACATATCCTCTAAGGTTTGTATAGTCCTCTCTGACTGACCATCTATCTGAGGATGAAAAGTGATGCTAAAATTCAGTTAGGTCCCCATTGCTTCCTGAAAATGTTCCCATAAATGAGAACTGAAGCGGGCATCTTGATCAGAAACAACGCTCACTGGAACACCATGTAACCAAACTACCTCTTGAACATACAAGTTTGCCAACTAACTCAGAGTATCGGTAGCTCTCATAGCTAATAAATGGGCGGACTTCGTCAATCAATCCACAATTACCAAAATGGCATCATGACCTCTTTGGGTCCTGGGTAAGCCCATAACAAAATCCATGGTGACATACTCCCACTTCCATGTCGGTATCGGTAGAGGCTATAATAACCCTGCAGGTTTCTGATGCTCTACCTTCACCTGTTGAAAGATGAGACATCTAGTGACATATTTAGCAATGTCTCTTTTCATTCTAAACCACCAATAAACTTTTTGAAGGTTTTGATATATCTTGGTATTCCCCGGATGTATCGTACAGCCACGTTGAGTGAGCCTATGATAAAATCAATCTCCTGATCTCTGGATCCTCGGGAACACATACTTTACCCCTGAACCTCAGCAATCCATTTGTACTCAGCTCAAAATCAGTACCCACACATGTTGGTACCTTTCTCAACCAATAGGTACACTGTCTATCACTCTACTCAGCCTGTTGAATATGACTAATCAACTCTGGCTCCAATCTCAAACTAGCCACAACATCAAATCTCTCTATATCAGGCGGAGCTACATCCAAACTGAGGTTCACGAACTTCTCCAACAACTAGTGTTACCAAACCATCATATAAGACACCAACCTGAGGTTTTTTCTGCTCAAGGCATCGGCAACCACATTTGCCTTAACCGGGTGGTACATGATTTCACAATCATAGTCCTTCAGGAGTTCGAGCCATCTTCTCTGTCTCATATTCAACTCTTTCTACGAACAGATACTTAAGGCCTTTGTGATCCGTATATACTTGAAATTTTTCACCATAGAGATAGTGGCGCCATATCTTTAATGCAAATACTACGATCGCCAACTCTAAATTGTGAGTCGGATAGTTCCTCTCGTGATCCTTCAACTGTCTGGATCCATAGGCAACTACCTTCCCATCTTGCATAAGTACACAGCCTAATCCCTGGTGTGATGCATCCATATACATAGAGAAACCTCCTAAGCTGGTAAGAATAGTGAGAATTAGAGTAGTGGTTAACTAACGTTTAAGCTCCTAAAAACTCCTCTCACATGCCTCGTCCCACAAAAACTTAACATCCTTCCGCGTGAGATGTGTCAACGGAGCAGCTAGTCTGGAGAAACCCTATACAAATCTTTGATAATAACCTGCCAATCCCAGAAAACTTCTAATCTCAATAACAGTCTTGGGCTGTTTCCACTGTACAACAGCTTTAATCTTAGATGGATCCACTGATACCCCATCCCTCGATACAATATGACCCAGAAATGAGATCTGCTCCAACCAAAAGTTACACCTACTGAGTTTGGGATATAATTCCTTCTATCGGAGGGTCTACAGAACTATCCTTAAATGCTGCTCATAATCTTCCCTGGACTTAGAATAAACCAATATATCATCAATAAACACTATCACAAACTGGTCAAGGTGTGGCTTGAATACATCATTCATCAGAGCCATAAATGCTGCAGGGGCATTCGTCAATCCGAATGGCATAACCAAGAACTCGTAGTGGCCATAATGGGTACGAAATGCTATCTTAGGTACATCTCCACTCCGTATCCTCAACTGATGGTACCCAGATCGCAGATCTATCTTAGAAAAGACTTGTGCTCCCCGAAGCTGATCAAACAAATCATCAATGTTCGGAAGGGGGTACCTGTTCTTAATGGTGGCCTTATTCAACAATCGGTACTATACACACAGTCGGAGGCTCCTATCCTTCTTCCTCATAAACAGAATCGGAGCTCCCCAAGGTTAGATGCTCTGTCTTATAAACCCCTTCTCTAGCAACTACTTCTTTAGCTCCTCTAACTCAATTGGAGCCATCTATATGGTGGCTTAGATATCAGCTCTATACCAGGTACCAGCTCTATACAAAACTCTATTTTCCTGTCAGGTGGTAACCCTGGTAAATCATCCATAAAGACATCAGGAAATTCTGCAACCACTAGAATGTCTTTCAATTCCGCGTGTGCCTTATCTGTGTCAACCACGTATGCAATGAACCCTTCACATTATCCTTTCCACCATTAGTAACATAGGTTATCACATTAACATTCATGATTAATAAGTAGATTCAGCTCTTAAATATGATAAATAAAAATTATACTCTTCTCATATATGATAATCATGTTCTTTCATTTCTTTTCAACAAAACTTACAATAAGATTATCTATCTTTGGAAACATCACTGTTTTAGCATAACAATCCAAAATAACACGATTTGCAGTTAACCACTCCATTCCTAAAAGTACATCAAAATCGCTGATACTCAATAGAATCAAATCGGCTGCCATATCTTTTCCCCTTTCTTCAACTTACAATTCCTATATACATACTCGGTCAACTAACTATCATTCATAGGTGTAGAAATCATCAACATTCTACCTAACAATGTGGGCTTTACATGCTTCAAAAATTGTGCAAAGGAAGGTGATATAAAGGAACGCGTGGCACCAGGATCAAACAATACAAATGCTTCTAAATAAAAAATTAGGATGATACCTTTTATCACATCCGTTGAAGCGTCTGCGGTGTCCTGGTCCAGTGCATGTACTCGCCCTCTGCCAACCGCCTATTTCCCTTTTTCCTCATGTGTAGCTTTTCTCCTTGGAGCAAAAGTCTCAACAGGAGCTTTCTCCGACTCCTTGCCCTTCTGTGGGGTAGTCTTAATCATCTTTAGACAATACCTCGTGATATGTCCTGGCTTCCCACATCTGTAACACACACCAGGGGTCATCGGACAAGGCCTGGTACCATGAAATCTACCACATTTTTTACACTGCTCGGTGGTAGGTCGTGGTCCTCTAATGACTACAACCCTCGGTGGAACAAAAGCTAGGTACACAAGAGGTTTAGCAGCTCTCTCTTCCACTTCCTCAATCTTTGGCCTCTTCTCAAATAGTCTCTGACCTCCTCTCCTGACTACTCTATCAACCCCGAATTTCTTTCGGTCTTTATCTCTTCTGCCACTAACCTTCCCAAATTTAGAGGCATTCTGCTTAAAATCTTGTTCACAGAACTGTGCCCTGCGCACTGCCTCTTCATAAGTGAGGATGTCAAACGAAGCCAATCTAGATCTGATGGCTGGTCTCAGTCTATCCATGAACTTCTGGACCTTCATAGCCTCACTGCTCACCGTATTAGGGTTATACCTCCCCAAGGATATGAACCTAGACTCATATTCATTAACGGAGCTGTTCCTCTGAACCAAATTCATAAACTCCATTCGCAACTTTCTCTGTTCAGTGGCTGGAATATATTACAGCCTAAAGGCCTTCAAGAATATCTCCCATGTAACCTCGGAGTGTTGGGCTCTCAGAATAGATATGATGGATTTCCACCAGTGCTTTGCCTCGTCTTTCAGCATAAATACGGTAAAGGTAACTCTCTCAGTTGATGTACATCTGAAGAACCCAGATAATTTCTTCATCTCATATACCCAATCCTCAACCATGATCGGGTCCTTCACCCCTCTAAATACTGAAGGTTTTAACTCCTGGAACTGTCGTAACCTACTCAACTCATAATCATAACCCAGGTCACTTCCGCTCGGCTGTAGAGCGATAGGAGAAGCCGTATCCTAAACTGGAGGTGGTGTGACTGTCCCTATAGTCTGAGGTCTCTCAACCTCTACAACTGCCTATCCAACAGTAGTAGGTTGCATGGCTAGACCTTGTCTATCGCCAGCACCCAACGCCTACGTGACTATTTCCACAAGGCTCTCAATACTTCGCTCTATCCTAGCGCAGCGTGCCTCGGTATCCCTTAGTCTCTCTAACGGGTCCTGTGGAGCCTGATCAGTCTGTGGCTTCGCACAGCTCTCAGGCCTACCCTTGTAGCCTCTAGCATGTGAACTCGCCCCTTTACCTCGGCGGGTTATAGGCATAATGCCTACTTTCCTGTATCCATACCATATATTAGTCTCATTCCATCTCTATATACACAGTTACATCTAAACAAAAACACAGTAATATGGGGATGTAACCTTCCTACTTATTAATACCGACTCATATCAGGCCTACTCAGCTCTGATACCAATCACTGTCATGACCCTTTTTCATCCTTTTCAACCGAAAATCACCATATTTTTTTTGCTTTTTCATTTCCTTTACCGGTCGTGAACAATTCTCACCAATAACAGTTGGGCTATGAGTCAGTATTAATCATCATTTACCATTCATCTTCAAATAAATCAAGAGTAAACACATACATTTGAAAGTTTAAGTTCTATACTTATACATGTTTGCTAACACTTACACCCCCCATATTACAATTCAAAATGATTACTGTGCTATTACATGTTTAGATATAAAAGATTTCCTGTGTGTATACCTCTTGGCGATGAAGAGCAACGGATATCCGGATACAACTTCTCAGTCCCTCACTAGACTACTGTGTGTGCTCTGTAGAGGGGAAAAATGATAGGGATGAGCAACCACATGATCAGTAAGGCAATAATGCAAGCATGATAGATAACTACACTATCTACATGCTTATAATGTCATGTCATAACGATCATTAATATCCAGAGCATGAGGAATTATTAAGACTATGCCACATGTATATACATATATCATGTACTGAAAACATGAAAAATAGGCATGTAAACATGGAAAACCATCATGTAAAACATCTCATGCTCATCATAATAAAACTTATCAGTTTCATCGTAAATCATGGATTTCATCATAAATTATCCCATCGGGATTAACACCATGTCAAAACATTAGTAAAACTCTTCACAAACAGCTTATCATCCTTTAAAAACATCCCACAAGGTTTGACCCCTCCCTCGGGTCTACCTTGGACAACACAGATCATGTTCAGCATATAAAACTGTCACGACCCTCAACTTACCAAAATACGTATAAATTTTTCGTATTTTCATGCATCAATTATTAATCATCCTTCCTTGATCGTGAACAACCACACTCTCAACAGTTGGGCTGTGTGTCGACGTCTAACTCACTCCACCATACCAATTCAATTTGAACATTATTTATGAGTAAAAGCTTGTATAAATGTATATATATATATATATATCAGAGTTGTTACATGTGTTTACATTGTTTTACATCCCCAATAGTTACATACAAAATGCTACTGTGCTATGTCTAGTTTAGATACAAAATAATCCAAGTGTGTATACCTTTAGCGATGGGATGCAGCGGATTACCAAAAACTGAAACACCTCCAGTCACGCTCAATCTATACTCAACACTTTGTAGAGAGGGGGAAAATAAGGGGGTGAGCAAACCACATGCTCAGTAAGGCAATCATGCGAACAGGTAGATACTGCACTATCTACGTAATCATGATGCTATGCTCAAAAGCATTTAATTCATCATTTGTCTCAAAACATGAGTGTATGATTGTGTTAATGGTATGTAAAGCATTCATGCTATTAAAATTCAGTGCACATTTGAATACAAAGCATGGTATAAATCATTATACATAATTCGCAATAAAAGCATGGCATTACCCGTCATGCATTTTCTCAAATAGCATGGCATTAACCATCATGCATTTTCACAATAAAGCATGGCATTAAACATCATGCATTTTCATAATAAAGCATGGCATTAAACATCATGCATCTGTGCACTTTAAAAACCATTAACAAATCAATTCAACACTGGTCAGGTCTCGGCCCATCCCTCAGACTTTCCTGACCCACAAATCATTTTAAACATGGATTTATTCTCAAAGCAATAGACATGTGAGATAGGCAGTTCAACAACAGGTAATAACCTCAAGGCCTATGTACATAACCTGTGATACCGGCTACACAGATCAGGTGTGCGGGATATCACCACTATCTGCTTCCACACGGGAGGTGGGTCAAATCTTACCCGCCGGTCCATAGCAGATCTCATCCGAAGACGACACATCACAACTCAACACGGTACAATGTACTTCATGCTACATGCACGGTACAACGTACTCCGTGGACCGAATCAACACATCATATCACACCACATCTCAAACGCACGTGTTAGCCTATTTAATCGGTATGACCTCTTGTCTACCCGAAGCTCCTAACATGGCTAATTAATCATGTCAAAACAATGCACGTGTGAGCCTATTTAATCGATGTGACACCCAGTCTACGCGAAGCTCTAAACACGGCAACATGCAAGGTGGGCATCCAGTGCGAGACAAACTCCAAGCACAATGCCAAAACAAATATGAAATCCATGTGAAAACTAGTGCCTCTAGCACTCATGTGTATAAAACACGTCAAATCTCGTGCGAGTCATACTCTAGCACGCTTTCATACTCACGAAATCATGTAGGTGGCTCAAAACTTTGCAAAGTATGGTTAACAAAACCAAAACACACTCATTTCTTTTGTAAATCATTTTAATGTCAGCTAACCTACCAATCATTTGCTAAAAAGCAATAAAACATGATTTTTCAAAGCAATATGCTTTTGTTTTCATGCACATTTTGTCAAACACCCAACTTTTGCCCTTCAATCACCCAACATCATTTCCTAATGTCTCATGCATTCTAGCAAAACATTTAATGCGCCCAAGTTGAGCACAGATATCTCTAATAGTTCACACAATTCCCTTACCTCGATTTACTTGGTGTGACTCCTTTCCTTTTAGCTTCTCACGCTCTTGGCTCAACTCGCCTCGGCGTATCCTCGGAAGCTGCGATTCATTCATTCAATCAATTGAGTTAATGTTTTTAACACATAATTGACCTCACTAGTCAATATTATTCACTTATGCATTTTACAAATGCCTTAATCCACATTTTACCTCTTTTAGGTAAATCTCACATTTTATCCACTAACCACATCTTAAAATCATACCACGACACTATTAACAACTTCTACACATCTCATTCATCATTAATCTCCAAACATTCCACTTTCTCACTCTAGACCATTTCTAGGTCATAATCATTCTAATGCATTTTAGATAGTTTCGAACCATCCATACTCATGAAAACAACTCCAAAATCAATTATATAGACAATGTACCATAGTTGGAGTGTTAGAATCTTACCCAATTTGATTTCTCTTCTTGCTCCAAATGACAATGCTCTTAGCTCCTTCAATACCAACAATGGGAAAATGCCTTCCAACTATGTTGTTCTTCTCTTTGATAGGAACAACTTTGCCTCTAATGGTCTCTCTTCAAATCTTACTGAAAATGGCTGATTTTAGAGAGAGAAAGTTAGGTTTTTGGGTTGAAAGTGGAAGGTTAGTGTTTTTCTCAAAATTTTCTGATTTTCAGCACTCTTTTTATAAAAATAGCTTGAGGAGATCGATCTGGTTCAAGAGGAGATCGATCTGGTCCCCTTAAATCCCTCTTTTTTACAGCATTTTAAGCATGAGATCAATCTGTCGAAGCATGAGATCAATCTGCTCCCAAACAGAGAGCTAAGGAGATCGATCTGGGTGCTTGAGGATCAATCTTTTCATTACAGAATGCTTAGGAGATCGATCTGGCTCCATTGGAGATCGATCTGCTCTATTCCATTGCCCAAATAAGAGCATTCTGGCTCTTCCAGATCGATCTCTCATCCCATGAGATCGATCTGCCCTTCATAGTTTTCAGATTTTCTGCAATTCTTCTGCAGCAACTCATAATCAAACATCCTTAATTTTCTACCATGATCATTTTCTCATTCATTCATCTTTGAGGCTTGGCAATGATATCCGTACATGCCTTATTCCTATTGAAACTTGTGTGGAATCTTTGTATATCCAAAATTACATGTTATAAACCAAATGGAAGTGCACAACTTATGCAATTCTACTTCCATTTTACCACACTACTCAAATCCATTCTACTCACATTCTCCACATGTTTAAGTCCATTTCTTTACATTCACACAGAATGTAACTTGTAGGTACAATCACAACTCTTATTAAATGTGTGTACATTTAATTTATGGACTTACATCACATATACTCCACATTACAATTGTATCATCAAACTTATGACTTCATAATACAACTTCATTTACATTTCTATGTACATATATACCATTATACATATACGGGGTCTCACATTCTCCCCCACTTAGAAAATTTGGTCCTCCAAATTGGAACCAATTATTCTGTGAACAACTCGGGATACTTTTCCCTCATCAAACTCTCCAATTCCCATGTGGCTTCTTCCACAGTGTGATGTTGCCAAAGTACTTTCACCAAGGGAATTGTCTTTATCCTCAACACTCTCTCTTTTCTGTCCAATACCCGAACTGGCTTCTCAACATATGCCATACCTTCAGTGAGCTCCAAAGGCTCATATCTTATCACATGTGTCGGGTCCGGGTGATACTTCCTCAACATGGATATGTGGAAGACGTTATGAACACTTGCTAACTCTGGTGGCAATGCCAATCTATAAGCCTTATCTCCCACCTTATCAAGTATCTTAAATGGCCCTATATATCGAGGGCTCAACTTTCCCTTCTTTTCGAATCTCATAATTCCCTTCAAAGGGGAAACTTTCAAGAACACTGACTCACCCACATTAAACTCGAGTGGTCTCCGTCTCCTGTCAGCATAACTCTTTTGCCTGCTCTGAGCTGTCCGTAACCTCTCACATATCAATTGGACATCCTCAGAGGCTTGTCTAACCAAGTCAAGAGCAAAGATCTGTCTGTCACCAACCTCTTCCATCCAATAGAGGAACAGTATCTACGCCCATACAATGCCTCATATGGTGCCATCCCGATACTCGCATGAAAACTGTTATTATATGCGAACTCTGTGAGTGGCAAATGGTCATCCTAGGAGCCTCCAAAATCCAATGCACACGCTCTCAACATATCCTCCAAGGTCTATATAGTCCTCTCTGACTGACTATCTGTCTGAGGATGAAACGTGGTCTTAAAACTCAACTGGGTCCCCATCGCTTCCTGAAAACGTTCCCAGAAGTGGGAAGTGAAGCGGGTATCCCTATCAGAAACAACGCTCACTGGAATTCCATGTATCCTCACTATCTCGCACACATATAGGTTTGCTAACTGGCTCAGAGTATCGATAGCTCTCATAGCTAGAAAATGGGCTAATTTTGTCAACTGATCCACAATCACCCATATGGCATCATGACCTCTATGGGTCATCGGCAATCCCATCACAAAATCCATGGTGACATGCTTCCACTTTCAAGTCGGTATCGGTAGAGGCTGCAATAACCCTGCAGGCTTCTGATGCTCTACCTTCACCTGCTGACAAACGAGACACTTAACAACATATTCAGCAATGTGCTTTTTCATTCCAGACCACCAATAAACCTTTCGAAGGTTTTGATACATCTTAGTACCCCCTGGATGTATCGTATACTTCGATGAGTGAGCCTCTATCAAGATCAACCTTCTGATCTCTACATCATCAGGAACACATATCCTACCTCTGAACGTCAACAACCCATCCGAACTCAACTCAAAGTCCGTGTCTATACCCCTCTGTATCTGCCAGACAATATCACTACACTACTGATCAACTCACTGAGCCTGTCGGATTCGTTCTACCAGATTCGGTTCCAACTGTAGGCTAGCTATCATAAATCCACTATCAGCGTCAGGCGGGGTCATATCCAAACTGAGGTTCGTGAATTGTTCCAACAGCTCGTGTTCCCTGACCATCATGAATGATACCATCTCGAGATGCTTTCTACTCAATGCATCAGCAACCACATTTGCTTTACCCGAGTGGTATAGGATTTCACAATCATAATCCTTTAACAGCTCGAGCCATCTCCTCTGTCTCATGTTCAACTATTTCTGTGAGAACAGGTACATAAGGCTCTTATGATCCGTATAAACCTGAAAACTCTCACCATAAAGGTAGTGGCGCCATATCTTCAGCGCAAACACCACCGTTCCAACTCCAAGTCATGGGTCGGGTAGTTCCTCTCATGATCCTTTAATTGTCTTGATCCATAAGCTACTACATTCCCATCCTGCATCAATACACAGCCCAATCCCAGATGTGAAGCATCCGTATACACTGATAAACCTGCTGAGCTGGTAGGAATGGTGAGTATTGGAGCTATAGTTAATCTCCTTTTCAGCTCCTCAAAACTTTCTTCACATTGCGAGCATATCATCTCACTGTGACACACAATCTATAGGAGGCTCCAACATGGCTATATGCATGTCATATAAATCCTTGTGCGAGCGAAGCTCAAGCACGGCTCCATGCATATTCATGATATCTGAAAAACTCGTGCGAGCAAAGCTCTAGCACGGTTTCATAAAAATCAATAAAATCTGTGTACGAGTAGCACTCCAGTACGACTTAACATGAGTTATAAATCTATATAAAACTTTGTGCAAGCAAGGTCCAGCACGGTGTTATGCATCAATAAATCAAATCTCGTGCGAGTTACACTCCAGCACGACTTTTATGCAATATCATATCAAAATTGGATGTGAGCTAAGCTCCAGCACCTCTCATGCATGTCAAATCATTAAAACTAGTGCGAGTAATCGCTCCAGTACTATTTTAAGCAAATCAGGTCAAAACAAGTCAAAACATGTCAAAACAAAGTGCGAGCTAAGCTTCAGCACTTCTCATGCATTTCACAAGAATAAAAATCAGTGCGAGCAACTTCTCTAGCACATTTCATGCATATGATGTCACATAAGTGGGTGCGAGCAACCGCTCTAGCACATTTCATGCATATGATGTCATACAAGTGGGTGCGAGCAACCGCTTAAGCACATTTATGTACACTCACAAACGCAGATATAGTGCGAGCTATGTGTCGGCACTATCTGTTTCCATATAAACTTGATAGTTGGCCCATTTTTCGAATAATTTTCATTTAAATCTTAATAACACTTACGTAGTGTTATATTGTGAAATTTATGCAATTACTGGCCAATCTACCAATTATTTTGCTTAAAAACCAAGAAAATTCCTTAAATCAAACAATTCTTAAATTATGCATTTCATGCATGTCATGCTTTCACCATCCTTAGGTGAACTTCCCTCAATAGGGGTAAAATAATCTTTACCTATTTCGAGTCCTTAAAATCTTTAATTTATTTCTAGGACCTTTATACATATTCAGGGTATACATACATATTCAGTGTATACAAAAGCTATTAAAATACCCTCTAGTTACTCACATAATTCCCTTACCTCATTTTTCTGTACAGTTTGACATTTCCACTAATGACTTGTCACGCAGTCCAATTTACTCCCAATCCAATCTCTAGAACTGCGGATAAATGTTCATAAGGTCAAATACAATACAATTAATTGTATTTCAGAATTTTCTGTTAATTTTAAATCATTGGGCCCGATTGTACCATAATGGGCCTTAATTGACCTTAAGCCCATTTTCCCAATTATTATTCACATTATCGAGGCCTATTAGGCTCAAGGCCCATCAGTATATATTAGACCTCATTCTAAATTCTCAGATATCTCAATTAATTATTTATAACAATTTATCTCTAATTCTAGAATATAATTCATTAAATGCGAAAATTAAATCCGTAATTTATGCGGTAAATTCTAACAGGCATAAAGATGAAAATTATCGTAAATAAGGGTTACTTACCCGAGATTTCATGATAGTACGCAAATCGAAGCTATCTCGAGCTCTCGTTTGACGTCAATTGTCGAGCTACACAATTTAATATTTTTTCCAGGGAAATTTTCAGTCGAATTTTAATTAAATTAAATATTTTGAAATTTAAATCGGTCAATTTCAACCGCTTACCGACTTACCCGTAGCTCGATTGCATCACTGGAATTTTTTCCAAATTTTTCTCTTTTTCTTTTTCCCTCTTTTCCCTTTTTTCCTTTTCTTTTTGGCTGAACTGATTTGGTCCGGTTCAGACCGGTTAGGTCCAGAGGTTCAGTCTGGTTCGATCGATTCGGTGCCTCGTCGGTCGGTTCTCCATCGACTTCCACCGCCAGCAGCTCCGCGGGGTTGTCTGATGCACGGATCTGGGGTTGGTTTGGTCCAAGGTCGTCGGAAAGTGGCTGGTCCGGCTCTTCTCCTTTCCCGCATCGGTGGCTTTCCTTTCTTCCTCCGTTTTTCGACGTTGGCCGCCATTCTACCGGCCAAGGCTGCCACCAATCGGCCAGTCTTTGCATGGTGCTCCCTCGGCTAGCGGTGGTCAGGTCTAGATCGGCGCTGGTCACCGATTCCTCTTTTCTCCCTTTTCGATTTCCCTCGATTTCTCTATCTCTCCTTTCGTCGGTCGTCGTTCCTTTGAGCTGGGGGTGCCGACAGTGGCTCGCGCTCACCCTCTTCCGGCTAGCTCGCCTGGGCCCGACGCTGGCCGCCTCCATTGGTGAGCAGAGGCTCGACCTTCGTCGTTTCCCAGAAAATCGTGTTTCGCAATTTTCATTTTCCTTTTTTTAATTTTATTTTTTATTTATTTATAATTTATTTTATTTATTTATTATTTTAATCCATTAAAATAATATTTAAAATTCAAAATATCCCATAAAAATTATATTTATTCATTTTTCAATAAATGAATTTCTCGATCTTATTTCGTCTTTCCGGTATAATTTTTAATTATTTTCGGGATAATTTCCCAATGTAAAAATTTTGATTAATTCCTATAAAATCATATCTTGATCAATTTAACCCGAAATTTAATTATTTCTTCGTTATTGATCAAGACTTCTCAAGCCATTATTTTTAATTAAATTTTCGTGTCTCGATTAATACCGAACTTCAATCTTTTGACCGTTTTACCCTTCACGTGTTCGGGAATACCATTTCAATCCTTTTGCATTTTTCATTTCGTATTTTAATTAAAATCGGGTCTTACATTTACCACACTACCCATTTTCCATTTTACTCCCACTCTTCACATGTTTAAGTCCATATCTTCATATTCATATGTAATGTAACTTGTACGTACAATCACAACTCTTATTGCAAGTGTGTACATTAAACTTATGGACTTACATTACATATACTTCACATTACAAGTATATTACCATACTTATGATTTCATTTACATTTCTATGTACATTTATATAATTATACATATACGGGGTCTCACATCTTCAGTCTGTCCTTTGGTCACTTATGTGATCCACGATTTTTCTACCTTCCTCCCTACTGAATATCATATTTGCATCAATTCTTCACTACTGTAGCAGGCTGCCACAGTAGGTTTCACGATTTCTTTCTTCCTTCCCTCCATCACGTTTCCTTGTTTTTCCTTGTTTTAGGACTTCATCATCACCCACTTCTCCCTTGTTACCTTGTAATATACATATATATATATTTATAAATATATGTTGTTCCCTTCAATATACTTTCACCCATTTTTATGTATATATCATGGTGTATATATATATGTATACATATATATAGAGTTCTCGAGTATGTTGTTGTGTGTGTGTATATATATATATATATTATCCATATATATATATATATATATATATATATTATCCATACATTTATCTTAAGGAACAAATAAAACATTACTCATATATTTATATATGTGTGTGTGTTCCTGTTGAATTTTCCTAAGTTCCCCAGATTGTACTATTGTTTAATTTAAATTCCTTGACTCAGGAAACACATTTTTTATCCCAATAATTTAATTATTTTCCTTGCTAAAACCGAATACAAGTAAAGTCTTTGTGCTTACAATTTCTTTCCAAATTTTCACATTGCAAGTGTTATACTTGGTCCTTAGTGTCTCCCATAAAAATTTGGGGCCCACTTGTTTAAGAAAAGTTCCTTGATTGAGCCCATTTTGTGCGATTTAACCTTTACTGATTGAAATGGCTTAAGGTTTTCGTTTTACTTTAAAAATTAATTCGACTACCTAAACCTCCATATTTCCACCAAATTTTGATTCCCCGAGTCAATTATGTCTTATACTAATTTCCTATGGCCTCAGAATAATTTTTATGAATTTATAGAATTTATTTCAAATTTATTTCTCTTATTGGGCCCAATTGCTCAGTTTAGTGCTAACTCGAGTTTTTACTAACATTTTCACTTCCAATAGCTTAGTTTCACCTTCAAACTACAAAAACATAGCTATACATGCAATCCTTGAGAAATTCTCAAATTTAACCTACCTCGATTTTTATGCCCCGAGCTTCGTGCCACTATTTCAAGCATTTCAACTGTTCACGGGTCTACATAACATTTTTCCGAGTATCTTAATTATTTTCTAACTTCCAAATAAATAATAAAATGAAAATTTTTGGGTCAGTGTCACACTTGGTTTCGATTATTCCAGCCTCCACGCAGGTCGCACGTTTGCTTCAATCCTTTATTTGCTTCCAGCACCGAGAGGAAGAAACAGACACTGCTCTGCTTGCTTCAATACACTCTAAGCATCATTGGGTTCTAATAGCCAAATACGCCTTGGTTCAACCATTTGTTTCATCTTTAACTTGTACTATATGTAGTAAAATTTAATTACATAATATCTGTACCCAGGATCTCATGTTCAATCATCAAGAAAATTAGAAAGAAGAAACATACTTGGATGCATTGGAATTAATTTATTAGGGGCTAGCAGTCTTTCACGTCCAAACCTTACTTTTTGAGGTAAAACCTTAACTCACTCATTGATAGGATATGAGAATGAGAAAATTTTTAAACTGGGGACCATAACCTATTTATAACTGTAGTACACTTTATCCTATTTTGGCCCATCATTAAAATATTATAAAATATTGGGTCTCTACAATTTGCAAAGCCTATACTAATTGAGATGTTTTAAAGTACAATAAATTTATTTGATCACTTTTAAATGGACTAAACAAATTAGATAGCTTGTAATATACAATTAATTGATATATGTAAGCCCACATAAATAATTTTCCAACAATCTTCCACTCGGGCCACATATGTCACATAACAATTATATATTTTAAAAATAATTTTAAGAGCTCAATATTTGCTATCTTTACAAAGTAATGTCTCTAAACAATTTGGTCCACTAATTATATCAACATAGGATCAAAGCAATTGTCGTTACATATATTTCGTAACTAGACTCATCAATGGTCACGTATATTAATATAATCAATGACGTAGATCAAGTATTGATGTGTAGCATGAAAATTACATGTAACGTGATCCTGTAACATGCATATTTCCGACTGATCCTACTTTATAATTCAAAGAATAACATACTTTCAAAACTTTATGCATACTGCAACTGAATGAATGTCACTTTATTTCAAAGTTTTCAGTAACAAAAATACTTAAGTCTGATCAGAAAAATATCTCAATAACAAATGAACATCAAGAAACAAACTCCCATTATACAAGCATATCATCAGGATGAACCACACTCATACGAGCTACATGCTCATTAAACACCTTAGGTGGAACTCCATTCGTAAGCGGATCAGTAATCATGGAGCTTGTATTTATATGTTCAATAGTAATCTAAAGACTCTGAACACTATCCTTAACAACAAGAAACTTACTATCAATATGCTTTGACTTCGACGAGTTTTTGTTGTTCTTAGAATATAACTCAGGGGCTTTATTATCATAATTAATCTTCAATGGTCTCTCAATACCATCGACAATGCATAGCCAGGTGATACAATTTTGCAACCATATTGCTTGGTTTGATGCCTCATAACAAGCTATAAATTTTGCCTCTATGGTGGAAGAAGCTATGAGTGATTGCTTTACACTCATCCATGAGATAGCTCATCCACCTAACATGAAAATATAGCCAAAAATCAAGGCAACCAACAAAGTCAGAGTCTGAATACCCAACGATCTTTAAATGATAGAACCTCCGATATGTGAGCATATAATCTTTAGTTCTCTATAGATACCACATAACCCTCTTTACTGCTTTCCAATGATCCATAGCAGGGTTACTTAAATATTTTCCAAGCATTCCAACTACGTACGTAATATCCGGACGCGTACAAACTTAAGCATACATAAGACTCCCTACTGCTACGGCATGAGGAATCTTCTGCATCTCTTTATTTTTAATCTCATTTCTTGGGCATTGAAGCAAACTAAATTTATCACCTTTAGCAAGAGGTGTATCTCCTGATGCACAATTCTTGATGTCAAATCTGCTAAGTACCTTATCGATATATGCCTTTTGTGATAAGCCAAGTATACCACGAGAACGGTCTCGATGGATCTATATGTCCAACAAAAAAGATGCATCCCCAAGATCTTTCTTTTAAAGTTACTTGGCAGAAATCTATTGGTTTCATGCAACAAGCCTATATCGCTGCTTGCTAGCAGAATATCATCAACATACAGCACCAGAAGAATAAACTTGCTCTCACTGATCTTATGATAAATACATTGATTAATAGTGTTCTCCTTAAAGTCGAATGAGGTAATCACTTGATCAAATTTTTTGTACCATTGACGAGATTCTTGCTTTAAACCATAGATGGATTTCTTTAATTTGCATACCAGATGTTTTGAATTATCTGAAATGAAATTTTTTGGTTGCACCATATAAACTGTTTCTTCAAGGTTTCCATTAAGAAACATTGTCTTTACATCCATCTGATGTAACTTTAAATTATAATGAGCTACAAGAGCCATAATGATTCTAAAAGAGTTTCGATGAAACTTGAGAGAAAGTTTCTTTATAATCAATGCATTCTTTCTAAGTGAAACCAGACGTGCTTTATATCTTTCGATATTGCCTTTCGAATCTCATTTGGTTTTGAAAATCCATTTACAACTGATCAGTTTCACTCTTTTAGGTGATTCAACAAGATCCCAAACACCATTGTCCTCCATTGATTTCATCTCATCTTTCATGGTGTCTATCCATTGTTAGGAGTGAACATTTTGTTTGGCTTCACTAAAAGATGTTGGATCATCTTCCACTCTTATATCAAACTCATGTTCTTGAAGATAAATGACATAATCATCCAGAATCACTAATCTCCTCTTCCTAGAAAATCTCCTTAATGGCACTTCCATTTGAGGTTATTGTTCTGTTCCAGTTGAATAGACGCTGGCTCTTCAATATAAACATGAGGTAACCCAAGAGCGTATTGATAATCTGGATTTGCATCTTGAACAACATTGACATAACTGCCTGATCATTTTCAATTGCAACTGTAGGAATAGTGAAATGTTCTTCTTCAAAGGTAAGATTCTTGGGTTTGACACTCCCACTATATTCAACATCCTTAATGAACTTAGTATTTCCCATTTCTAAAAAGGATTTACTTGAGGAATCATAAAACTTGAAACCCCTTGATCTTTTTAAGTATCCAACAAAGTAGCAACTTATTGTTCTTGAGTCCAATTTCCTTTCATTAAGCTTGTATGGCCTAACTTTAGCTGGACAACCCCAAACATGCAAGTGCCTAATACTAGGCTTCTTTCCTATCCATAATTCATATGGGGTTTTAGCTACTGCTTTGTGTGGAACTCGATTAAGGATATACACTCCAGTCTTTAAGGCTTCTCCCTAAAGTGATTTTGGTAAAAAAGAATGATTTATCATACTTCTCACCGTATCCTTTAGGGTCTTATTTCGTCTCTCGGCTACACCATTTTGACTTGGAGTCCCCTTGCAATGGGTCCTGGATGTTGTTCACCCGATCTGTTATATCTACCATGGCACTCACTACCTCGGTCAGATTTAACGACTTTAATTTTTCTACCAAGTTGATTTTCAACTTTAGCTTTATAGTTCTTGAAAATGTCCAACGATTGAGACTACTCATGAATTAAGTACAGATACCCATGACAAGAATAGTCATCTATGAAAGTAACATCAATTTGAATTAATTCCAAGATGTTTGAACTCTTTTTGGCACATATGTTCTTGACATTTGTTTTTTTTTCGCTTAATACACTCAATATAGATTTTGAAATCTGAAAAATCAAGAGAATCAAGAATCCCTTCTGACACAAGTTTCTGTATTCTTTATTCAGAAATATGCCCTAAACGTTTGTACCTTAACACAGAAGAATTCTCATTAATTAATTTGGGTTTTGTATTGCAATTACGTACATGCAAGCATTCATTAACATATGAGGTATGGAGGTCCAATTTATATAAATTATCAACTAAAGAATCGATACCAATAAGATTTGAATATTGAATTAGACTAAACTTTCCATTTTCAAATGAATAAGAATATCCCAATTTGTCTAAATTAGAAATAGAAATCAAGTTCCGTCTAAATGACGGTACATAAAAAGTCTCATTTAAATCTAATTAACAATCAGATTCTAACTTTAACCTGAATAGACCAATAGCCTCAACATGAGCTTTCTCGACATTTT
Organism: Firmiana major; assembly: GCA_033439115.1. Classification (NCBI taxonomy): domain Eukaryota; kingdom Viridiplantae; phylum Streptophyta; class Magnoliopsida; order Malvales; family Malvaceae; genus Firmiana; species Firmiana major. The sequence goes on along the minus strand of CM065896.1, from coordinate 31,071,467 downwards.
TCCAATAGATGAAACTTTTAGCATAAGTTGGCTTTCTGCTCCCTAGACAGCCCTACATTATCACACTTATGTGAATAGTTGCACATATATCTATCCACTAAGTGCGATTTGGTATTAAAGCCAATTTAACTTCAGAACAAACAAACTTGAGAAGTTTACCCTTTTTGGCAAGCCATTTTGCATATTTGGATCAATCCTTCTTCACATGTCCATCTTGACGGCAGAAGAAATAAGTGATCATCTTATCCTGTTTCTCTTGCCCCTTGGCTGTGAAGTTCCAATGTTTGCAATGTCGTTTCCTGTATTGTTCCTTTTCCTTTTCTTGTTGGCAACATTACCATTAGAAGAAAATGCTAAGTGAGTACTTTCTATCTTATCTTGTTTCAGCCTCTCTTCCTATTGCACACACTGAGCAATGAGCTCGTTAAGAGTCCATTTCTCCTTTTGAGTGTTATAACTTATCTTAAAGGGACTGAATTGTGCATGAAGAGATATCAAGACCAAGTGAATGAGTATGTCTTCAGACAACTCTAATTTTAGTGCCCTTAATCTTGTAACAAGATTAAACATTTCGATAATGTACTCCATAATGTTTCCTTTGCCATTATACCACATTGAAACAAGCTTAGTCAGAGTAGTGCTTGTTTCGACCTTTCATTTATAGCGAATCTGTCAGCAATCTGCTTTAGGAAACTTTTAGCGTTTTCTTCCTCAGGTATTGCGCCCCTGATGGCATCCGAGATTGAGTGTTTCATGATCATCAGACTCATGCGATTCGAACGGTCCATTTTTTCATAAAGTGCCATTTTCGTAGCTAAACTATTTTCAGTAGGGGTGGAAGGTTATTCTGACCTGATTGCATAGTCCAGATCCATACACCCAAGCACAATGGTTACGTGCTCCTTCCATTTCTCAAAGTTAGTGCTGTTAAGCACTAGAATGTTATTCAAATTGGCATATATAGAAGAAACATTCACTGTAAGTAGAAAACAATAATAATAAGCTCACAATTAAATAATTTTGGGCTATATAAGATACCAAGCACAACATTGACATTTAGTCTTTGGATAGAAATATCAATTTGTAAGTAGTACTCTTAAACTTTATTAGTAAATATTGATAACTAAATCCTCCCAACAATATGCCTTTCTTTGGATCGACATATTGCATGCATGGTAAAAAACAATTTTATCACATATTTACTACCTTATGTGTTAATAATTCGGCAAAAAATAATCTTCCTTTGGGCTGATTATTTTTTGCATGAACTAAAAAACACTGTCATATAAATTCCTTCATGACAACCTTATTTTCCAAAATAAATAAATTAACATAAAAGAGGTCACTTTACTGGCATTTTATATCAATTTAATTTATTTTGAAATTTTATTTTTCATAAAATATGCACATGTTTATAAGTAAGAGTACATAAATTTACTGACAATTTTAAGGAGAGTACATATTGCCAATCAGCTTAGAACATCATAAAACATATCACCATGAAGCAAAAAAATAAAAATCATGTGCATAACATATAACTTTAATTCAAACAATACAAAATATTAAATAATAAATATTTAACAATTTTTAAAAAATCCAGAAAAATCACCAAAAGTTTTTAAATCAAATTTTATTCCAAACTGGAGAAAATGGTGGCCGTCGGGCCACGACCACCAGATGGTGGCGTATGGCATCCATGCGCCGCCCCTTGCGCGTATGGGAGATTCCGATTGGGAACCTGACTGGATTTCGGGTCTGTTCATCAATTGTTTTTTATTTTTAAAAATTGTTTTAGACTTATTTTCACCATTAAAACCTAATTGTTATGTTCTTGGTTTTTCTTTCAACCAAAACAAAAATTTATTAAACTTGTAACTATGTTTCAACCATAAAAGTCACAAGAAACAATTATCATTCAACAATTTGAATCAAAACATATACAAAATAATGTTTTGGTTGAATTTTCAATTCGCGATTTAAGGAATTAAAACCCTTAATTACTTGAAACATGAAACTAACTCCAAAAAATTGTTTACAGATTTTTACCTTTATTTTATAGGGAATAAAAGCCCTAATGTTTCAAACAATAATTTTAATTCTTAATGATTAAACATGAATTGGCTCCTGATACCACTTGTAGTAAAATTTAATTACATAATATATGTACCCAGGATCTCATGTCAAATCATCAAGAAAATTAGAATATAGAAACATACCTGGATCCATTGGAATTAATTGGTTGGGGGTTAGCAGTCTTACACGTCTAAATCTTATTTTATGAGAGAAAATCCTAAATCACTCACTGATGGGATATGAGAATGAGAAAATTAACGTTTAGACTGGGGAACATAACCTATCTATAAGTGTAGTATACTTTATCCTATTTTGGCCCATTATTAAAATAGAATAAAATATTAGGTCTCTACACATTCCAAAGCACATACTAATTGAGATGTTTTAAAGTCCAATAACTTTATTTGATCACTTTTAAATGGACTAAATAAATTAGATAGCCTGTAATGTATAATCAATTGATATACGTAGACCCACATAAATAATTTTCCAAAACTATATTGTCTTGTTTCCTCTTTTCTATTCCACGTCACTATACCTTCACCATCTCTTATTCATTTTTTGTCAGCTTCCATCATCATCCTTCAAGGAAAACGAGAGAGCCTTTCAATGTCATGACCCGTTCTACCAAAATTACTACAAATTTTTCATTTTTTCTATAATTCTCACCTCCTCATGACAATTTCCATTTTGAATGAGTTGGGCTATGAGTCAGTAATAATCCCAACTTTTATCCCATTTGACCATATCATTCTTACCATGGTAATAATGTTAGAATTTCAGACAGTGCAATAATAAGTACATACATTATACATATGTTTTCATATATTTACATCCCCCATAATTATATTCGTTACAAGACTATGCTATTATATGTTTAGATACAAAACTGTACGATGTGTATACCTGATTCGCGATGGGAGCAGCGGACAACCAGGAATGTAGTCTCTACCCGCTCTCAACTACTGTAGATGCTCTATGGAGGGTGGAAAATGAAAGGGTGAGCATAACTAGCTCAGTAAGGTAATAATGTAAGCATGTAGATAACTATACTATCTACGTGCTGATAATGTCATGATATAAAATCGTTTACATTTGGAGCATGAGGTAAGACTAAAACGATGCCACATGTATATATATCATATACGAGAAATCATGAAATTGACATATAAAACAAACATGGAAAAATCATCATGTATGACATCTCATGCTCATCACGTTAAAACTTATTTTTTAATCATAAACTCATCATGTTAAAACTTATTTTTTTCATCATAAAACAACCACATCAAGGCTAAAGCCATCCCTCGGGAATACCTTGATTCATTAAATCGCATCTCATTTAAAAACATAAATCGGGACATTACCTCTTGTTGGGATCTATCTTGGTCTATTCAGACCATATGATATCATGTGAGGCATGTAGGTTACTGTATGAAAAATCGAGGACTATGGCCATATTATGTCCCTCTGATCCCAGGCTACACGGATCTCGGTGTGCGAGGCATCACAGCTATAATGGGAGGTGGGATCAAATCCTACCCGCCAGAATATCAAGTAACATCAGCGATTAGTCATGACTGCTCGGTACAGCGTACTCCGTGTGACATGCACGGTACAACGTACTTCGTGGACCCTTATCATAGTCTGGGGATTCCTGCAGTAGGTCTTATCCAACCCATACTATGTCGATAACCAACCCATGTCTCAAAGTATACGTACAAGGATATCAACTCTCAGTGATACACAGTCTATAGGAGGCTTTCGCACGGCTCTATGCATGTCACATCACGTCTAGTGCGAGTGAAGCTCCAGCACGACGCTATGCATATCATGATATCTAAAATCTCGTGCAAGTGAAGCTCCAGGACGATTTTTGTACACATAAAAATTCTCGTACAAGCAACGCTCCAGTACGGCTTTTTATGAGTAATAAATCAGTAAAATTTAGTGCGAGTAAGACTTTAGCACTCTTTTTACTCGTGTAAATATGGTAGGTGGCTCAATCTTGATAAAACATCTTTAAAATCGTAATCGGTACCAATCTGTACCATTTTGTATAATTCATGAAATCAACAGCCAACCTATGTGCAAATTTGCTTAAATCAAAGTAATACATTCGTATAAAATATCAAAATATGATAATCATGCAATTTATTTACCTTACTACCCTTTTTGTAAATTTTACTCCCAAGGGCAATATCGTCTTTTTATTTATTTATTTATCCATGCCCCCGATTTTCGTAAAAATTATTATTTCGTTTCTAGATACTTTAAGAAATTCTAGGCCTTGTAAATCCCCTCAAAAATACGTATAGATATCTCTATGCACCTACAAAATTCCCTTACCTGGAATCACACGCAAACTTAACTCGTCTCAATGATACCCGATCTCTCTGTCCAAATACACTTCAACCAAGTCTACGAAACTGCATATAACCACATATTTAGGTCAATTCACTTATCTTTATCAGTATGTCACATTCACTGATCAATCTAAAGTATTGGGCCCGTTTGATTTTATTGGACCCATTGCACCTTAATGGGCCTCGACCCATTTCCAGCCCGTTTCTACTTATAAAATCCCTTCTTCGGGTTTACTAGGCTCATTCAGCTTACCAATAATCATCGGGCTTCGTTCCAAACTCATTGGATAGCCCGTATACTATTTACGGTAATTACGTTACAATTTCGAATAATATTCCTTTTTATAGAGAATTTAATCCGTAAATTTCGTAAAATAATCTAAACTCTGTATTAAAGGACTCATATTATCATAATTAAAATATACATACCCAATATGATGCGGGTTGCAAAAATCAGAGCTCAATCGGCTCTCATTCGAGCTTTGTCAGAAAACTGCACAATTAGGTAAATCCGGGTTATTTTCCATTAAATATAATATTAATTAAATTTTTGAAATTTACACGTAGGTCAATCTCGACCCTCAGTCAACTTACCCAAATATTGAGTCGTCCCCGGTAATTTTTCTTTCCTTTTTCCCTTTTTCTTTCTTTTCTTTCTTTTCTTTTCTTTTCTTTTCCTTTCCTTCCCTTTTTCCTTCATTTTCCTTCATTTTCCTTTCGGCCAAACGGTGCCGTTTTTTGCCCTCTGTCGTTGTCGGCATTTCTGACTGTTTCTTCGGCCGCTACCTTTCTCAAAAGGACCACTTCCTCCTCCCGATCACGCCGGTGCCCACCGTTTGAGCCTAGCTGCCATGGATCGTCGAGAATCGGGCTGTTTCTTCTCAATTTTTCTCTTCCTCTGATCGTCGGTTTTCGGCCTCTAGACAGCACGTCTCCAGTACCAACAGCTTCGCCGGCCTCTCCTCTTCCTCCTAGGTTCTTTGTCGGAGGTTGTTGATCGTCGGTGGCGTGGGTCGCTCCTCGATTTCTTTTTGGTTTCGTTTTTAGTTTTTGTTTCGGGTCTTCCCAATTTCAATTTCAGTTCTTTTTCTTATTATTATTTGTAACGACCCTTGACCCTTAAAATTCGGGGGAATTTTTTTTTGAACTTAATTTACCCCCTTATTCCCTTATTCACTTAGGTTGCATTCCTGTGCAGTGTCAAAACACTTTTCCAAATTCTTTATCCGTAATTATATTTAATTTTCATACTTTGACCTATGTGGCCGATAGAAATTTCGGCAGCATAACGGCTTATATATAATACCCACCTGCAAAGCAATAGTTTTGACAATCCTAGATATCCACAACTACCAAGCATACTTTCCAAATCCACCTTTACAACTCAATACATCTATTTCGATTTAATACTAGTCATCTCAAAATATAATCCCAAAATAATATTGTTTACATCGTTTTCTTTACAAATTACATCCCAACAAAATATTCCCAGTATATGTGTCTGTGCGTACAAATATGTCTGGTACAGGAATGTAAATGTATACCTTTCTGCGTGTACAAAAAGTAGCCTAGGGTAGCTCTTCCCACAGCCTACGTCGTGTACGCGGCAGGTAGCGCCGACGGATCACTGCAAATGGTCTGAGAGGTAGAGGGGTGAGCTTTCAGGAAAAAGCTTAGTAAGAAGATGTATTTAAAAACAGTCCTAGTAATTCAAATATGTAGAAAACATAATAGTACGTAAAATGATTACTTCCTGAAATTAACATAAAGGACATTCAAGGATTAAGGAAAATCGAAAACATCGAGATTCAAAATGTAATTCTTTAAGTACGTGAACTTGACAGATATTATGTAAACTTTTCGTACATTCAGAATTCCAAAACAAGAATACATGTCAAATCACATAATATGAAATCAGATTCTGAAAATAGAGTTTAATTTTCAAATAGAGACTACATCGTCCCATATAATCATCATGCGGCAATAACATATTCATCATGCGGCAAATAACCAAGTCATCCTCCGTAGAGGGAATTCAGAACCTATGGCCATGGTAAGGCTGTAGACGGGATTAAGGTCATACAGCGTTCAGAACCCGAAGGTGAAATTCAGAACTCGAAGGTGAAATTTAGAACCCGAAGGTAAAATTCAGAACCCGAAGGTAAAATTCAGGGGCCACGAGGGCGAAATACAGGCGCCACGAGGGCGAAATACAGGCGCTAAGAAGGCAAAATACAGGCGCCACGAGGGCGAAATACAGGTGCCACAAGGGTGAAATACAGGCGCCACGAAGGTGAAATACAGACACTATGAGGGCGAAATACAGGCTCCACGAGGGCGAAATACAGGCTCCACGAGGGCGAAATACAAGCGCCGCGAGGGCGAAATACAAGCACCACGAAGGCGAAATACAGGTGCCACGAGGCCGAAATACAGGCGCCACACAGGTGAGTTCAAACGCCACACAGGCGAAGTTGACATGCGTAAGCATATAACATAAATGACCCTTAGTCTCAAAACATACTATAGTTTTCATATACGAAAACATCGAAATAAAATCATCTTATTCGAAAGATCATTTCAGAAGACATGCTCTTATTCAGAAGTCAAATTCAGCTATATGCAATTATTCAAAAACACAAATACAAAGAGCATAGTCTTGATCAGAAATATAATTTAGAAACATGCATGAAAATCATACTTCATGTCTTTGTAAGCTTTCTTTAATCAAGGTTCAGAAAGTAACTATTACCATTTTAAATTACATCTCCTTACCTCGATCTATCGAAATTCACGAATTCGAGTGGTGACGCCTCTTAGTACCTCCCTTAATTTCTTCTACGATCACCTACACCGAAATCGTACACTTAGCACCCTATTCATGCGAATTGTCCGAATTGCGTTAAAATCGTAACCTATTCGTTACTACTGCGTGTGTAGGTATTATTGTATCTACCTAAGTCAACACGCACGTTTATATATTTTCTTTGCTATTTATATATTTTGTACATACAAATATTAATCATACACATTTTCTATATACATTTACATGTATATGCACATAAATATATATATATATACTCCTATATATATATCATCATCATTTGTTTTCATTTTTCCTTATCACGTGTATATATCCTTGTATGTACATATACTTAACATATCCATTCATTATATACACCTATATGTATATACCCAAATATATATATATATATATATTCACATAAATACACATTTATCTTATATACACCCACATGTATATACACCAATATATATATATATACATACATATATATACATATATATTATTATTAGTTTCCATTATTCAATATCACAAATATATATATATATATATATATATATTTGCCTAATCCTCATCATTCCCATTTTTATCTAATTCAAACTATACTAGCATGCTTATATATACCACACATATATATATATTCATGTACATTAAATACACATATATACATATATGTATTTTACCTCTTTCTCTCTTTTCCTTTTCTTTTTATTTTCTTCTTCAGTTTCCAGAAACAGGGCTACCTTCCTCTTATTCTGGCTTTCGGTCTACACTTCCCATCATCATCCTCATCAACCTCATTCAACCCTCATTTCCTGCTTCTCCGCGGCCTACACCTTCTGCTCCAATTTTACTCTATTTTCGGGCTTCCAAATTTCCAGCCTTTCTCTCTCTCTCTTTTTTTCTTTTCTATAGTTATCAGTTTTCTCCTCTCTGTAGCTCTTGGTTCCAGCCTTCACTGCACCGCACCGATCCTTTCTCCTCTCTTTCAGTGGACCCCGTTTTCCTTCAGCTCACGGTTCTGCTTCTCTTCACTCAATTTCCCCTGCCTCGGTTTACTTCTCTTCACCCTCGGTTCTGTCCTATTTTCCTGGCCGAGAGTCTCCACTGCTCTTGGTTGCTTCAGCTTGCTTCGGTTTTGCTCTGCTTCCGTTTTTTTACTCTGCTTCAATTCTGCTCCATTCTTGGTCTGTTCCAATTTCCATCTTTCGATCTTCTTCAATTTCCTTTCCCTCAGGTTGGCTCCAGCTCCCGATTTTCCTACTTTAGTTTTCGGCTTCCTCTTTCTTTCTTCCTTCTCTTTCCCTTCCTTTCTTCTCTTGTCTTCTCTTCTCCTTCTTCCTCGGCTAGCCGTCCTCTTTCTCCTCTTTTCTTTCCTTCTTTCTCTTCTTCTCAAGTCGATCCTCTCCTTCTTCCTTTTCCCGATCCGTCCCTTCTTCTTTCTTTCCCTCTCTTTTCTTTCTTTTCTTCTCCTTCTTCCTCTTCTCCTTTCCCTTTCTTTTTTTTTCTTCTCCTCTCTTCCTCGGCCAGTAGCCCCTTTCTTTCCTTCTCTTTTCTTTTTTTCCTTTCTTTCTTCCTCCCTCGACTGGACAGCTTCCCTTTTTCTTTCTTTCCTTTCTCTTCTGGCCGACAACCTTCTCTCTTCCCCCTTTCCTTCTTCCCTTTTCTTCTTCTTCCTCTTCTCCTTTCTCTTCTTCGGTTCCCACCCAGCTCCTCTGTTTCTTTTTTTTTTTTCAATTCCAAATGTGGCAGACGGAATTGGCTTTTCAAAGCCAATTCTATACAATGCCATGTTTATATATATTATATTAATATTTATATATATATATTAATATATATATATTATTTATTTATTGATTGTATTATTATTTTTGTTTGTTGTTTTTTTGATTATTTGTTGTTTCCCATTTCATTCTTTTTTGTTTGTCTTATGATTTAATTATTATTTATTAATACTTATATATTAAATACTATGCACTAAATAATATATATATATGCTATATATATTATTATTCTTTTATTTAAATGTCTAGTATATATGTATATATATACATATACACCTATGTATATATCCACATATATACATTTTCTTATATACTTTATCCAAAGACATCATATCCATGCCTTCCATGAATTTTCATTATTCCGAAAATGAAATAGTATCGAGATTCCGTCATTCTTCATAAATTCTCAATAGAAGTTTTTACATCAACAATTTTTAACTAACAAATTAAAATTTTCCAAATCCCTTCGTGCTTGCATTTACTTCATCACTTCTTGTGTTTCGGGTTCCCTGTCGTTCACGGGCTTCTCAGTTCCTATAGTCCTCGAGCCCTACAACGAATATTCACATTTCCATTAAAACATATTATTTTTATTCTTATATGGTCTAAATAAATATAGGAATTTCATGGGGTTTACATTCTCCCCACCTTAAAAGAATATGGTCCTCCAAATTCATTCAAGTCCATCTGTCTACGATCACCCAGATTGCATCATGCCTTTTCGGGTACTTGGTAATCCCATTATGAAATCCATTGTAATGTGCACCCATTTCCAAGTAGGCACTGGAAGAAACTTAACTAACCCCATTGGTCTTTGTTGTTCGATATTAACTTGTTGGCAAATCAAATACTTGGCCACAAACTCAGCTACATCTCTTTTCATACCGACCCACCAATACACCCTCTGTAAATCATGGTACATCTTAGTGCTTCCCGGGTGCATGGTGTACCGATAACAATGGGACTCTTTTAAGATCCTTTTCCATAGGGCATCATCGTGTGAGACACCAAACTTATCACAAATTCCCATTTATCCTTAATAAGATTCTTAATTTATATCCCTTGATCCCAATCACTTCACATACCAGAGATATTCATACCTTCCATACATCTATTATTCCAATATGACTCGTATATTCAAGATTTATCTCATTTCAAAGCTTCTCTCATTTCGTACATCAACTATAGCAAAAATTCCTTCCTTATTCCAATTAAGTCTCACATTCAAAACATAAAAATATAGAAATTACAATCCTTAGATTCAATACGTAATCCATATTCCAAAGTTTCCTTACATCTCAAACTCTGAATTTTTATAATAGTTTGAATCCTTCCCATTGACATGTAACCTCTGTTTGGGAAATCATACTTACACCCATTCTTAATACACTGTGACCCAAGAGACTCCGAGTCTCCTTAAAATTTAACACCAATACACTCCAAAGTGGGTCACTTGGTCCGAAAATCTCCTATGAGTTTCTGAACTTCCTTTATCTAACAGTTATTGTAACTCATTTTTCTTTATTCCTCAAGATCTACAAAGTCCATCCGGTAGGGAGACTTCGAGATAGGCTACACATCTTGAGCCAAATCCATAGTGAACTCCAGTTCTTTCTCCTGATGTAATCCCAGTAGTTCACCAGGAAAATACATCCGGGAACTCGCATACCACTGGTATGTTCTGAATACTTGGACATTTTTGACTAGTATCGAGGATGAATGTAACATAACCTTCACATTAATATGTTTACAAAAAATTTTAATCATAGATAAAATCATAAAATTTATTCCTTAACTGCAAAGCATACATCAAACTTACTAGGTAAGGAGAAGGTTACAATCTTAGAGTGGCAGTTTAAACTTACACGGTTGGTGGCTAGCCAATCCATACCCAAAATTACATCAAAGCCATACATGCTTAACCAGATTAGATCTGCTAATATGATCCTATCTCCTACCTTGATTTCAGAATTGTTACACACCATATCAGTTTTCTGTAATTCATACATGGGTGTACTAACGTGTAACGTAAAATCTAGAGATTCAGGCTTAACATGCAATTTTTACGTGCGAAATGGGGTGATATGAAAGAGTGTGTGGAACCTGAATCAAACAATACACGTCCCTCATGATTGCAAATTAAAAGCTTACCATGAATGGTCTCAGCGGAGGCATCAGCAGTCTCTGTATCCAAAACAAAGACCCTCCCATGAGTGACAGGCTTCTTGCCCTTATCTGCTGTGGTAGCCCGTCTCTGTGGGACTTGTCTCTGGGGAGCTTGCCTCTCAGGTTGTCGTGGTAGCTCTGGGGGCTGTGGAAACTTATTCAGTGGGCAATCTTTAATTCGGTGTCCCCTCTGTCCATACCTAAAACTGTCACGACCCAATTCCATTCTCTTTAACCGAAAATCACTGAAAATTTTTCGCATTTTACTGTTACCTTGCCCGGTCGTGAAACTAAACTCACCTCACACTGTTGGGCTGTGAGCCAATAATAATCACCACATCTCATTCATTCTCAATTAATTAAAACGATGTCATACATGTGCATTTAATCGTGTATTTATACGAATACATGTTTTACTGACATCTACATCCCCCATAAGTACAACTCAAAAGAATACTGTGCTTTTACATTGTTTAGATACAAAAAGAATCACTGTGTATATACCTCTTAGCGATGGAGATGCAGCGGAGTCCAAAATAATACGCCTCAGTCCTCACTGGGCTACTATGCACGCTCTGTAGGGGGAAAATAGAGTGGGATGAGCAACCACACGCTCAATAAGGCAATAATGCAAGCATGGTGATAACTACTCTATCTACATGCTGATAGTGTTATGCATAATCATTTATGGTAGGATCATGAGGAATAAAACTATGCCATATGAGTATACATATATATCATGTATCAAAGTCATGTAGAATTGGCATATAAAACATGGTAAAACATCATGTATAAATCATCTCATGCTCGATCTCATTTAAATTCATAAAAAGGGCAATTCATTAAGAAACCTCCTTTTTAAACCCACGTCATAAATATCTTTCTCATCACATACAATCACATCACATCAATTCACAATCACAACCACGTTTTCATTTCACAATTCGAATCCACGAGGCTCGACCCCTCCTTCGGGTCTACCTTAAACAATCACAATCACACTTAGAGATTTAAAATCATGTGGTAGTAAGTAATTCAAGCAAGGAGACAGGTTACTATATCTCAAGTGACTACATTGGCCAATCGTCACATATCATCCCAGACCACACGGATTCCGGTGTGCGGGGTATCATGCTGGCATGAAGGTGGGTTAGTTCTCCGCCAGACTTTCTCAATCAAGTAACCACCACGCGGTACATCGTACTCCATGTGATATACACGGTACATCGTACTCCGCGGACCCGTAACATGGTTAGGGGGTGCCTGCCATAGGTCTTATCTACCCCATATCGAGTGTAACCTTTATAGTCTCAAGAGCGCGTGGGAGTAACCTCAATACCAGGTCCTAGCCCCTCATGGCCTTGCTCGCCCCTGTTGGGTTCCCTGATCTAGGTCCTAGCCCCTCACCCTCACCCCACCTAAGAGGTCTGTCAGGCCTGTTGGTTCCCTGGATGGATTAAGTCAGGTCCTAGCCCCTCACCTTCACCCCACCTAAGAGGTCTGTTAGGCCTGTTGGGTTCCCTGAGTTAATCCGTATCTCTCACCACGGCCTCATACATACCACAGTGTGAAAACCAGCGCGAGCTACGCTCTAGCGCGAATTCATGCATCAAAACCAATCACTTCGTACGAGCAACGCTCTGGTACGGCATTTATGCATAAAATATGAAGAAACCATGTACGAGCATAGCTCCAGTACAGTTATATGCATAAGAAAAACCACTCAAATCCACGTACGAGCATAAGCTCCAGTACGGTTTATAAACATCATCACAATTCAATTTCAAAGTGAGAGCTAAGCTCCAGCACGTTTCACCCAGGTGAAAACATAGAAATCTCGCGCGAGCGAGGCTCTAACGCGAATTATATCTCATACACGCGATAGGCGGCTTACATGCATTCAAAACATCTCATAATATGCTTGGTGCCTCATATGGGCTATTTCACAACATCATTCAAGTACTAGCCAGCCTATCCTTTTATTTGCTCAAATCAAAGCATTGTGTTTTGTAAAAGCATTCAAAACACATGATTTATGCAATTATTAGCCTTACTATCCCTTTTTCATAAAATCCACTTCAAATCCAAAACCACGCATGTACCCATCATCTTTCACGAATACCATCAACATTTATTTAAGCAATCATGCATTTCATAAAAACACCCGATATTCACCCACAAGTTCAAAGTACGAGCAGCTACCTCTATATACTCACAAAATTCCCTTACCTGGAATCGCGATGCGTGATTCCACTTCCTTAAGCTGCTTTCTCGTACGGTTCGGTCCGCCTTCAACGAACTCTTCGGGACTGCACAAAATCGTATCCCGCATTATATTCGATCCATATAATTGCAACCCTTGTGCTTGCTATAGTCAATTTAATCTATAGCCTCTATTAAAGCTTATTTGGCCTCGTTTCATTACTTTACCCATAGCTCGAGTCTATGGACCTTCTTAGGCCTATTAACTTATTCAAAGTCGATATCAAATCGACATAAAGCTCATAGCGTTCATATTCCATGAATCCCCTCACTATGGCATTTATCAATTATATACATACCCATTTCCACAATTCCTCCAAACTCACTATGTAATCTCATTTAACCGTTTAAAATCATAAATATTATCCCAATAACAACTTTGGCATGCCATAAATCATAAACTCATTCAATCCCACATATCCTCACTTTACACCCATTTTAGATTTCTAGGTCACACCAATTCCCCTACATTCCTAGGTAGTTTATCCATCAATACTCATATCAATCAACTCCAAAATCAATTAAATAGCTAATGCATTTGGATTGGAGTGTTAGAATCTTACCAATATGATTTCTCTTCTTGCTCCAAATGGTAATGCCCTTAACTCTTTCAATTCCAAGAATAGGAAAATGCCCTCTCACTATGTTGTTCTTCTCTTTAATAGGAACAACTTTGCCTCTAATGATCTCTCTCCAAATCTCACTGAAAATGGCTGATTTTAAAGAGGGAAAGTTGGGTTTTTGGGGTTGAAATTGTATGGTTAAGTGTTTTCCGAGATTTCCAGATTTTTCAGCTCTCCTTATATAGAAATGACTTGAGGAGATCGATCTAGTCCAAGAGGAGATCGATCTGGTCCCTTAAAATCCCTCTTTTTCACGGCATTTTTAAGCCTGAGATCGATCTGTCGAAGCAATGAGATCGATCTGTTGAATCATGAGATCGATCTGTAGAAGCATGAGATCGATCTGGTCCCAAACAGAGAGCTAAGGAGATCGATCTGGGTGCTCGAGGATCGATCTTTTCACTTACAGAATGCTTGGCAGATCGATCTGGCTCCATTGGAGATCGATCTACTCCATTCTTTCGCCCAAATCAGAGCATTCTGGCTCTTCCAGATCGATCTCTCATCCTAGGAGATCGATCTGGACCTCATGTTTTCCAGATTTCCTACAGTTTCATTGCTGCAACTCATACCAACACATCCTTAATCTATTGCCATGGCCATTTTCTCATCCATCCACCTTTATAACTTGAAAATGGCATCCATCCATACCTTATGCACATTGAAACTTGTGTGCATTCATTGTATGTTTAAAGGCATGCTACATAAAACCAAATGGAAGCATAACTCCATTCCATTTTACCACACTACTCATTTTGAGTTTCAATCACATCCATCACTTGCCATAACTCATTCCTTCGTATTCATACTCAATGAAACTTGTATGTACGTTACAATTCATATTACACATACATACATTGAATCCATGGACTTACATCAATCATAATTTACATTACAAGTCCATTCATATTATTTGATCCAAGTACACACATTACCCTAATACATATACGGGGTCTTACAAAAACAGCTTGCTGAGGACCAGTGACACGCACCACTATGAAAATTACCGCAACTAGTGCACAATCTCTCATACTGCTAGAAGCCTTTGGTAGTCTGTGTGGTAGCTATAAGAGCCGTGGGCCTATCAATCCTAGCCCGAGACTCATCTGTCCTTTGCCTCTTAGGCCGACCCCTCCGAAAATCTCGTCTCACCAACTCCATCTGCACACTCTCATCTCTGGTCTTTCTTTTAAAACCATACTCCGTCTGGGTGACATTAAGGCCCCTCTCAACCATTTGTGCTCTACCCAAGGTATCTTAAAATCTTGTAATCCATAGCCCCAAAAGACGGTCTCTGATAGCTGGCCTTAAACCTGCTAAGAACCTCTCAGTCCGACGCTCTTCATTATGGAATGTCTCTGAATCATACCTCATCAGCATAGTGACCTTACTTTCGTACTCATCCACAGTCATACTGCCCTGTACCAAATTCAGAAAGTCCATCCTTAACTTATGCTGGGCAGCTAGTGGAACATACTGCTTCCTAAAGGCTGTGGAGAAAGCATCCCAACTAATCATCGGATGCTGAGCAGTCAGAATAACCTTGGTGGATCCCCACCAGTACTCTACTTGGCCCTGCAGCATGTAAGTGGCAATAGAGACCTTCTCAACATCAGAACACCCCAGAAAATCGAAGATCTTCCCAAGCCTCACTAGCCACTCTTCAGCCTCTACAGGATTCTTAATTCCCTTAAATGCTTGAGGCCTCATCTTCAGGAAATCCCTCATCCTACAGATATTCCTCTCCTCCCTCTGGGCCTGTACAGGAGGCTGAGGCGCCATAGGTACTGGAGGAATTGGTGGAGGAGGAGGTGGCTGTGCTTGTGGAGGAGTCTGCACTGGAGTAGGAATTGGTGCCGTGCCAGCTAAATCAGATACGTTTGCCCCTAAGTGTTGGGCAACCATGGCGGTTATCGACTCCAAGCCTCGCTCAAGGCGCTGCTCCAATCGCTGCTCGAACTGAGCCATACGAGTACTAGGACTCTCTGGCTCTGGTGGAGGAGGTGGAGGCGGCTGAACCACCTCCAAGTACGTCCGCGTCTTGCACTCATCGTGCAGTGATCTAATACATGCGCGTAATTTCAAAGATCAAACCTTAAAGTCATTAGGTATACATTACCTACAACCAGACAAGCACAGACATTGGGATGTAATTTAATCCTTATTTTTGACATTGACAGTACTAGACAACCTTCGCTTTGATACCACTTAAACTGTAACGACCCTTGACCCTTAAAATTCGGGGGAAATTTTTTTTGAACTTAATTTACCCCCTTATTCACTTAGGTTGTATTCCTGTGCAGTGTCAAAACACTTTTCCTAATTCTTTATCCGTAATTATATTTAATTTTCATACTTTGACCTATGTGGCCGATAGAAATTTCGACAGCATAACGACTTATATATAAGCCTACCCACCTGCAAAACAATTATTTTGAAAATCCTAGATATCCACGACTACCAAGTATACTTTCCAAATCCACATTTACAACTCAATACATCTATTTCGATTTAATACTAGTCATCTCAAAATATAATCCCAAAATAATATTGTTTACATCGTTTTCCTTACAAATTACATCCCAACAAAATATTCCCAATATATGTGTATGTGTGTACAAATATGTATGTTACAGGAATGTAAATGTATACATTTCTGCGTGTACAAAAAGTAGTCTAGGGTAGCTCTTCCCACAGCCTACGTCGTGTATGCGGCAAGTAGCGTCCATGGATCACTGCAAATGGTCTGAGAGGTAGAGGGGGTGAGCTTTCGGAAAAAAGCTCAGTAAGAAGATGTATTTAAAAACGGTCCTAGTAATTCAAATATATAGAAAACATAATAGTACGTAAAATGATTACTTTATGAAATTAACATAAAGGACATTCAAGGATTAAGGAAAATCGAAAACATCGAGATTCAAAACATAATTCTTTAAGTACGTGAACTTGACAGATATTACGTAAACTTTTCGTACATTTAGAATTCCAAAACAAGAATACATGTCAAATCACATAATATGAAATCAGATTTTGAAAACAAAGTTTAATTTTCAAATAAAGACTACATCGGCCCATATAATCATCATGCGACAATAATATATTCATCATGCGGCAAATAACCAAGTCATCCTCCGTAGAGGGAATTCAGAACCTATGGCCATGGTAAGGCTGTAGATGGGATTAAGGTCGTACAGTGTTTGAAACCCAAAGGTGAAATTCAGAACTCGAAGGTGAAATTCAAAACCCAAAGGTAAAATTCAGAACCTGAAGGTAAAATTCAGACGCCACAAGGGCGAAGTACAAGCACCACGAGGGCGAAATACAGGTGCCATGAGGGTGAAATACAGGCGCCACGAAGGCGAAATACAGGCGCCACGAGGGCGAAATACAGGCGCCACGAGGGCAAGTTCAAACGCCACATAAGTGAAGTTGACATGCGTAAGCATACAACATAAATGGCCCTTAGTCTCAAAACATACTATAGTTTTCATATGCGAAAACATCGAAATAAAATCATCTTATTCGAAAGATCATTTCAGAAGACATGCTCTTATTCAAAAGTAAAATTCAGCTATATGCAATTATTCAAAAACACAAATACAGAGAGCATAGTCTTGATCAGAAATATAATTTAGAAACATGCATAAAAATCATACTTCATGTCTTTGTAAGCTTTCTTTAATCAAGGTTAGAAAGTAACTATTACTGTTTTAAATTACATCCCCTTACCTCGATCTATCGAAATTCACGAATTCGAGTGGTGACGCCTCTTAGTACCTCCCTTAATTCCTTCTACGATCACCTACACCAAAATCGTACACTTAGCACCCTATTCATGCGAATTGTCCGAGTTGCGTTAAAATCATAACCTATTCGTTACTACTGCGTGTGTACGTATTATTGTACGTACCTAAGTCAACACGCACGTTTATATATTTTCTTTGCTATTTATATATTTTATACATACAAATATTAATCATACACATTTTCTATATACATTTACATGTATATGCACATAAATATATATATATATATATACTCATATATATATATATAATCATTTGTTTTCATTTTTCCTTATCACATGTATATATCCTTGTATGTACATATACTTAACATATCCATTCATTATATACACCTATATGTATATACCCAAATGATGTTGCCTACCTGACAGCAACAGTGCTTTGCTTTCCACGTGATCGGATTGTACTGTTGACGGTTAAGTCAATCGTCACAGTTTGCTCCACGTGTTCTTCGTATATCCTGCAAAAACAACAGGAATCAGAGGGGGCAGGGATTTGTCCCTGCACGCGCACTCCGACGATCAAGTCAGTGATCAGGAGTTGGTGTATGTAAGAAAAGGGGAAAGTATTGCTTAAATCAAAGGGTTTAAGTGTTTCTCCCTGTTTTTCTCTTTTTTGGATCGGATCCTCTCATTTCTCAGAGGGCTCACCTCATATTTATAGGCTTCTGAGTCGGTTCGGGCTGAGGCCCAGGCGCGTGTCTGGGCCGCGACAGAGTGGTTGAGCACTCTGTCGCGCTTCTGTGCGAGAGACTCTTCCCAGGCCGTACGGGAGACTCTGGGGACTCTGGGGACTCTGCCCCAGGCCATGCGAGAGACTCGGGGACTCTGGGGACTCTGCCCCAGGTCGTGCGGGAGACTCCGGGGACTCTGGGGACTCTGCCCCAGGCCATGCGAGAGATTCTGGGGACTCTGCCCCAGGCTGTGCGGGGGACTCTGCCCCAGGCTGTGCGAGAGACTCTGCTCAGGCCGTGCGAGAGACTTCTACCGCGGTCTGTGCGGGAGACTACGTCGTATGCTGTGCGGGAGACCTCTATCGCGGTCTGGGTGGGAGTCCTCTACCTCGTGAGGTGCGGGAGTCTTCTACCGCGGTCTGCGCGGGAGTCCTCTTCCGCGTGAGGTGCGGGAGTCCTCTACCTCAGGAACGCGGGAGATCTGTGTCGGGGGCAATGCGGAGTCCTGCGATGTGCATGGGCGATGGAGGTCTGCCGCTTAAGATGGACGGCAGATTGTGAGGCGGCAGACTCCTCTCGCATCAGACACTCTGTCGCACCTCTAGGAACGGTGTCGTATGGCGGTTCTGTCGCCAATCTGCCACGTGGCCTGTTCTTGGTTCGACACGTGGTAGGCGGAAAGTTACACACGTGGATCTGGTGATACGGCCACCATCAATTGCTCCCCACTCTTTGGCGGGAATTTTTCCCGTGAAAGAGGATCTGGGTCTGGCGCTTATCGGGTCGGGTCGGACCTCCGCGCGTGTGTGTACTCAGGTGAGCCGCTATAAATACTGGGCCCCTGACGTCCTTGTCGCTACTGAATTCTCTCTCGCAAGGACACTCTGTCGCGACTCTCAGGATACTCTGTCGCAACTCCTTCGCCACACTGTCGCAACTCTGCCGCGGGACTGCTCACTGTGTCGCTAGTCTGCCGCGAATTTTCACACTCTGCCGCGAGTTCTGTTTCCATTACCTTAAGTAATTTTTCGTAGCTCGTAGTCCTGTTTCTTCGATCTACGAGCTTCTAAGATGGCTAGGCATGGCATAGGAAAGCAAATCGATCTAGGCGTTAAGTCGACTTTAAAGGAAGGCGACGTCCAAGACCTAGAATCCCGATTTCCTTTATCCGAGGGATACTCTTATAGACTCCCAACCCCTCAGGAGAGCGACATACGTCGTGTGTCTAACGGGGCTGTCGTTTTTAGGGCAGCTTTGGAGTTAGGACTCCGCTTCCCATTGTCCGACTTTGGGGCTTCCTTCCTCAGGACGCACGGGGTATCCCCGGGGCAACTGCATCCTCATGCATGGATGCAATTGGTAGCATTTACTGTGCACTGCCATTTAAGGGGCGTCCCTCCGTCTCTTCCTCTTTTAGAAGTATTCTTTAGGCTTCGAGGGAGTCCCGGCTTAGTGCCTTACTCGCTTCAGCGGGTGTACCAGCCTAGTTTTGAGAATCGATTATTCGAGAAACCTGCTAACAAGCTTCATGGTTTCGAGACAGAATGGCTGGTTGTGGAAGTGCCCGAGGGCCTGGATATCCCCACTCGTTGGGAGAATAGGCTCGAAATTCCCAAGGGTCCTCGGATCGTCACACTTAGGGAGCAGTTGTCTTCTGACATCGACAAACTGCTAGTCCCTCATCCCCTTAGCCTCAAAAAATTTGATATTAGCAGGCTAGGGTGTGGGCTCGGTCCCTGTTGCCGGGCCCTCTATTCCTTCGTCAGATCCTCTGCCTTCGGCTTCTCTCGAGTTGAATCCTGAAGCTCTTAGGCCACAAGAGGATATAGGGGGCACCAATCTGGAATCTAGCTCTGGTAGCGAACCCTTAGCCGATCTCACTGGTTGGGAAGGGTTCGGCTCCACTTTTATGGTGCTCCCTGATGACGACACCATAAATATAGAGTCCCTTCAGGAGCATCTCGATTCTCCTGAAGGTAACTTTTAATTCTCTTTATGGCTTGCTATTTTTGATCAGTTTTTGACCACTGATTTGTCTTCTTTTTCTTTTTTGCAGATATGAGTCATTTTCGGCAATCATTAGGTCGCCATGTTTCTGAGGCTGGTCCTTCCAGCGCTCCTGATAGGAAGAGACATCGTTTGGCTGACGATGTCCCAAGTGAGGCACCAGTCCCCTCTCATCCACCTCGTGCTCCGACCCCTCCTGTTTCTAGGCAGGCTATGCCTCCCCCTCCTTCAGAGCAGAGAGATCTCTCTCGGGATAGAGGGAGAGTTGCCTCATCTTCACGGGGGGCTTCCGGGTCATACGGGCGATCACGCTCCGAGGAGCGCGCGGAATGCAATATCATTCCTTCCCAGCGGAAGAATAGAAAGCGCCTGTACATCGAGGGTTCGATGGGAAGCAGACCGATATTGCTGAGGATTGGTCCTGCCGATGAGAGGCCCTATTCCGTGGATGGAGGGAATATTATGAGGGGCCACGAGTTTCAGGTCTACCCCGGGGTTCGTGATAACGATGTTCTGGACACTCCCGGGGTGGCCTCCCGGTTGAGCTAGTCCACTATCCTTCCTCGAGATGAGGCAAGGATATTCAGAAACTACCCTGAGGGGGAAGACTTAGCCGATATCGAGGCGTGAGGGTAAGTTTCTGATTTCTTTTCTTTTTGATTGCTTTTTGCAGCATGCTTTGAATCTAACATTTTTGCATTTTTTCGCAGTTGGTTCAACGAACCATGGCAAATAATGCCCAACATCGAGCTTATCGGGAGCGAGCCGACAGAGAAATCCGGGAGTTGAGGGACAAAGTCATGGAGTTACAGAACACGGTTAACAACTTGTCCCCTCTTCCGGGTTTAGTTAGAAGCCTGGAGGAGCAGCTTGCTAAGGCTCATCAAGACCTTGGTCTAGCCAAGGGGGATCTCACAGTGGAGACGGCCCGGTCTTGTAAACTCCAAGAGGACCTGCAAGAGGCTCATTCTGAGTTAGACCGTATGCAATCCAACTACGGGTCTATGCTCACTCGGAATCAAGAGCTCGAGCAGCGTGTTGCTGAGTTGGAAGGCCAAGCTGCTCCTGTACTGTCCCAGGCCGAGATTGACAGCATACGGGCCGAGGCCGTAAAGGAGTATCGTCTCTCCAAAGACTGCTTGAGGCGAAAGGAAGACTTCTCCAACCCTTATGTTAAGTACGGGTTCTACCTGGCCCGATCTTGGCTAGAAGCACACAGGGAAGGAGAGGAATTTCCTGAGCTCCAATACACCCATGAGGCGATGCTCTTTGAGGCCCCTGATTGGACCAAGTACGAGCCCGAGGCTGAGCCTGCGGACGAGCTGTTCAAGAGGACTGCTCAGGACGATCTTGCCAACCTTACTGGTCCTTGGGAGCCCGCGGATCTGGACGGTGCTCCTGAGCCTATAGAAGCCCTCATCGATTTAGACGGTGAGGAAGGCGAGCAGTCCCTTGGAAGTGAAGGTTTTGCAGCTGATCCCCAGCTTCCTTCCGGAGAGTAGATAGGGATTTTTGCTTTTTTGTTTTTTGTATTTCATTTCAAGTACTTTGTTTTTTGTTTTAACTTTGTACTTTTGTCGAAATGTAATTGTAAAGATCTGTCAAAGATCTGCTTGTACCGATACTTGAATGAAATGAAATTGAGATTTTTGTTCATGCTTTGTCTCGCACTACTTCTCTAATTTTCTTTTATCATTCTTTGTCTGATTGTTTCTTTTGCTTTGCTTGTATATAGCTTTGCATTTATATTCATGTATGCTCCCCAATTCTTGATAGAAAGGTATACTTTCAAGAAGAATTTTTTGTGCAAACGCGCAGTTGTTTAAGGCTTAAGTACTGTGACGTGAAGGCGTCTTTAGTTTTTATAGCCTTAGTATTTTGATTACCTGGCCACGGTGACGCGTAGCGTCTCAGGCCTTTATGGTTAATTGAATGTTTTATGCCTGGCCTTAGTGAAGCATTGCGTCTCAGGCTCTCACGGCTCTTTTGAGTATACGCCTGGCCACAGTGACGCGTTGCGTCTCAGGCTCTTACGGCTTTTTTGTGGATGTATATATACCTGTTTTACAGTGATACGTATACGCCGGGCCACAGTGACGCAAAGCGCCTCAAGCTCTTACGAGTCATCTGAACTACGCCTAGCCACAGTGACGCATAGCGCCTCAGGCTCTTACGGCTCGGTGGAATTACGCCTGGCCACAGTGACGCAAAGCGCCTCAGGCTCTTACGGCTCGGTGGAACTACGCCTGGCCACAGTGACGCAAAGCGCCTCAGGCTCTTACGGCTCGGTGGAACTACGCCTGGCCACAGTGACGCAAAGCGCCTCAGGCTCTTACGGCTCGGTTGAACTACGCCTGGCCACAGTGATGCATAGCGCCTCAGGCTCTTACGGCTCGGTTGAACTACGCCTGGCCACAGTGACGCATAGCGCCTCAGGCTCTTAAGGCTCGGTTGAACTACGCCTGGCCACAGTGACGCATAGCGCCTCAGGCTCTTACGGCTCGGTTGAACTACGCCTGGCCACAGTGACGCATAGCGCCTCAGGCTCTTATGGCTCGGTTGAACTACGCCTGGCCACAGTGACGCATAGCGCCTCAGGCTCTTACGGCTCGGTGGAACTACGCCTGGCCACAGTGACGCATAGCGCCTCAGGCTCTTACGGCTCGGTGGAACTACGCCTGACCACAGTGACGCAAAGCGCCTCAGGCTCTTACGGCTCGGTTGAACTACGCCTGGCCACAGTGATGCATAGCGCCTCAGGCTCTTACGGCTCGGTTGTCCGCTTTGGGTTTGGCCCGTTGGTAGCCTGCGTTCTCAGGGCCCGAACCAAGGGTTCCCCTCACGGTTTTGAATCCTGTCACGAGATTTTGACTTACAACAAAAAGATAATTCATATATCAGTTAGGTAATGACATCTGGTGACAGTGTAAGTAAAACAATAGTGCTTGGGAAGGAAGATGTAGTGGTTAATTCAAATACAGCTTTAAGTGATTTGAATTCCACGTTTTCCCTATCTTCTTCCCTTGTAGAGTTTCCAGAGTGCAGGTGTTGGGTCCAATCTTGCTTCTGATTCTGTAGGGACCTTCCCAGTTGGCTCTGAACTTCCCATCCTCCTTCAGGGCATTCGTGATCTGCGACTTTCTGAGCACGAGATCTCCCTCAGACATTGGCCTATCTCTTACCCGGCTATTATAGTAGTTGGCCACCCTCTGATGATAGGATGCCAGTCGAATAGCCGCGGTTTCTCTATGTTCATCGAGTAGGTCCAAGCCTTCCCTTAGAGCTTGTGAGTTTTCTTCCTCTACTAAGGGTATCACTCTTGGCGATAATGCTCCAAGTTCCACGGGGATCAATGCTTCTGCGCCGTATACAAGACTGAATGGCGTTTCTTTAGTCGACACACGACTGGTGGTACGATATGCCCATAAAACACTAGGCAATTCGTCCACCCAGGCCCCTTTTGCTTTGTCGAGCCTGGTCTTCAGCCCATGGAGGATAGTCTGATTACTGACCTTGGCTTGTCCATTAGCTTGAGGATATGACACTGAAGAGATCCGTAGCTGAATGTTGAGGTCCTTACAAAAGTCACGGAAGGCGTTGCAATCAAATTGCTTTCCATGGTCGGCATTCAAGGTGCGGGGAATTCCAAATCGACAAATAATGTCTTTCCACACCATTGCCTCCACTTTCTTTTCCGTGATTGTGGCCAAAGGCTCTGCTTCGATCCACTTTGTAAAGTAATCGGTAGCCACTAACAGGAACTTTCTTTGACCCGTGGCTAATGGGAAAGGTCCAAGGATGTCCAACCCCCATTGTGCAAAAGGAATTGGTTATACTGTACCTTGAGAGGGAGTTACTGGGGCTGTGGTGATAGGCGCAAACCTCTGGCATTTGTCACACATGCGGGTTTGGTCCATTGCATCCTTTTTCAGCGTTGGCCAGTAGAATCCCGATCGCAGTACTTTAGCAGCGAGGGCTCTTGCTCCTAAGTGTTCGCCGCAGATTCCTTCATGCACTTCCGCTAGGACATATCTTGCTTGTTCCGGTCCCAGACATTTTAGCAGTGGCGATGAGTATCCCCTTTTATACAGTTCTCCGTTGATGAGTGTGAACTTCGCCCCTTGTATTTTCAAGCGACGAGCCTCGTCTTTATCTTGGGGGAGTGTACCCTCAGTGAGATACTGTTTAAATGGGGATCTCCAATCGTCTCCAACTTGAATGTCACACACTTCGACTCCTTCAATACTTGGTCGTTCGAGCCTCTCCACCTTTACGGTCCTTCCTTGTGTTTTTGTGGAGGAGGCTAGCTTAGAGAGTGAATCAGCATGTGTGTTTTCGGACCGGTTGATTTGCATCAGCTGAAAGCTTTTGAAAGTCTTGGTCAGGAATTGGACTTTCTTTAAGTAAGGAACCAGCATCGGTTCTCGTACCTCATACTTTTCGCTGAATTGGTTCACCACCAGTTGAGAATCACTGTGTGCTACCAGGTGGTGAACTTGCAGTTTCTCCGCTAGTGTCATCCCTGCTATCAGAGCTTCATACTCCGCTATGTTGTTCGAACTAGGGAATCCGAATCGTAGGGAGTATTCCAGGGATTTTCCTTCTGGCGACACCAGGACTATACCCGCTCCACTTCCATTGGCACTTGATGACCCATCGACATGCAGTAACCATGGGTGAGCCTCCCCTTCACTGCAGTCGTTCGGGATAGTGCATTCCACGATGAAGTCAGCCAGAGCTTGACCTTTGATAGCCTGCCTTGGTTGGAATGTGATGTCGTATCCCCCAAGCTCCACCGCCCATTTCACTAACCTTCCTGAATGTTCAGGTTTCTGGAGGATCTGTCTTAATGGTTGATCTGTTAAGACAGTGATGGGATGTGCTTGGAAATACGAACGCAACTTTCGCGAGGCCATCAAGAGGGCTAATGCTAGCTTCTCGGCCAGTGGATAGCGGGTTTCTGGATCCGATAACACTTTGCTCACGTAGTATATGGGACGGTGTACCATTTCATCTTTCTTCAGTAGCACCGCGCTGACGGCAAAATCACCGACTCCCAAATACATATAGAGCTGTTCTGCTTCCAGGGGCCTTGTTAACAAAGGCAGCTGTTTCAAGTAATCCTTGAGATCTTCAAAGGCTTTTTGACAATCTTTCGTCCATTCGAAATTCTTCCCCCTCCCCCCCGTAGAGTTTTGAAGAAAGGCAAGCACCTTTCCGCTGATTTTGACAAGAAGCGATTCAGAGCTGCTATTCTGCCTGTCAATTTTTGGACCTCTCTTACGGTGGTTGGGGGTTTCATGTCAATGACAGCCTGTATCTTCTCAGGATTTGCCTCGATGCCCCTGTTAGTGATCATGAAGCCTAGGAATTTTCCTGATTTTACCCCGAATGAGCACTTTTCGGGGTTTAGCTTCATGTTAAATCTCCTCAATACTTCGAATACCTTGGACATTTGATCAGTATGAGATTCTCCTACGCGGCTCTTGATTATCATGTCGTCCACGTAGGCTTCCATGGTATTTCCCAGAAGATCCTTGAACACTTTGCTCACCATTCGTTGATAGGTGGCACCCGCGTTCTTTAAACCGAACGGCATTACCCGATAGCAATAGGTTCTGTCATCGGTTATAAAGGAAGTCTTTTCTTCGTCTTCTGGGTGAAGCATGATTTGGTGATACCCGGAGAATGCATCCAAGAAACTGAGGAATTCGTAGCCGGATGTATCATCTACGAGTCTGTCTATCCGAGGTAGGGGGTATGAATCTTTGGGGCAGGCTTTGTTCAGGTCTGTGAAATCAACACACATTCGCCACTTCCCGCTAGATTTCTTTACCATCACTACATTGGCTAACCACTCAGGGTAATAGACCTCTCGGATGAATCCGGCGCCTAGGAGTTTAGTCACTTCTTCAGTGATTGCTTTTTGTCGCTCCGTGGTGAAACTCCTCTTCTTCTGTTTGACGGGTCTATGTCCGGGTATGATGTTAAGTTCATGGCATATGACTTCGGGATTGATCCCGGGCATGTCGCTGGGCTCCAGGCGAAGATATCCGAGTTTCTCCTCAGACACTCGACTATCTCCTTTTTCTGTTGCTCGCCCAACTGAGTCCCAATGAATGCCCTTTTTCCGCTATCCCCTTCAGTTAGCGCGATGGCTTCTGTTTCTTCTACAGGTTGGGGTTTAGGCAGATCGTCGATGCATAGGGTTTCTTTTCTCTGTGCTACCTTGTTGGCAGTGGAAGCGAGATAACAAGTACGGGCACTCCTTTGGTTTCCGCGTACTTGCCCGACTCCGTTGGGAGTGGGGAACTTCATCAATAGGTAGCAAGAGGATATCACCGCCCTCATGTCGTTCAGCATCGGCCTGCCCAAGATCATGTTGTAGGCAGCGGAGGTCGATCTGACTACCATGAACAATACTTGTCGGGTTACGTCTTTCGGGTGCTCACCGAGAGTTACAGGCAACTCTATAGACCCGACAACTTTCACTCGCTCCCCCGTGAATCCATATAGTGGTGTCATAATGGGTTTCAACCTATCCTCGGATATGCTCATTTTTTCGAAGTAGTTCCAATAGATCAGGTTCACTGAGCTCCCGTTATCGACCAGGACCCTGCTCACCGGGTGTTTGGCCACCACCGTGGATATCACCATGGGGTCGTCATGGGGCATGGCGACATCGCCTCTGTCAGCCGGAGTGAACATGATGGGCTCTTCATTCGCTTGCTCCTCCATCACCACGTTAACCTGATACGCTTGCCTAGCGTAACTTTTGTGGGAAGTAGAGGAGCTTCTTGCACTTGAGTCCCCGCCTGCAATGACATTTATCGCGGGGCCTGTAGGTTCGTTGTTTGGCGGATTAGCACGGGGGATGGGCCTGACTGCTTCATTTCTAGGCCTATCCCTCCTGATATCATTATTCGCCCCCGTTCGCGGACGATTATTCCTTTGGTCACGCGGAGGATATCGGGGTCTCTCGCTTCGCCACAGGAAGCGGTTGATCTTCCCCTCTCTGGCCAGTCTTTCTAACTGGTCCATTAAGTCTTTACACCTCTCTGTTGGGTGTCCATGAGCACAATGGAATTCACAGTAGGCTTCAGTGTTTCAACTTACGTCTCCAATTTTCTTCTTGGGGAATTCCAGTAATCCTGCCCCTTCGATGGCTGCCAGTATTGCAGTGCGAGGCTCGTTTAACTTGGTATAACCTTCATACCTGAGCCTAGGGGCCTTGTCAGTTCTCACGGGTCTTGAGAAGCTTCTCTCGGATGCGTCTCTCTCTCTCTTCTTTCCTTCCTTTGCCTCCCTGGGCTGTATTGTTCTCATCACTTCTTCTTGAGCTACATATTTGTTAGCCCTGGCAAAGAGGTCGAAAATCGTCATCGGTTGATCGAGAGAGATGGATTCTTGTAGCTTCTCGGAGCTCGTTCCTTGTAGCATTGCGGCCAAGGCTACCCCTACTGGTAGATCTTCCACCTCCAAGGTTGCATCTCGGAAGCGATCTACATAGCTTTTCAAGGATTCTCTATTTCCTTGTTTAAGCGTGAATAGGTAAGTAGCGTCTTTCTTCCTCTGGCTGTGAATCATGAACACTTTGAGGAACTCATTTCTCAACTCGTCGAAAGAGGAGATTGAACCTTCACTCAGCCCGTTAAACCATTTCAGAGCGTGCCCAGACAATGTGAGAGAAAAAGCTCTGCACATGATTTCGTCCTCCCATCCATGAAGCAGCATGAGGGATTCATAACTCTGAATATGGTCGTAGGGATCCGCTTTGCCGGTATAAGTAGCCATAGAAGGCATTTTGAACTTCTTCGGCAAGGGTTTGTTCATGATCTCCGGACTGAATGGGATCCTCCTCTTTTGTCCATCATCCGGAGACACTAGCCTTTTCTTCTCGAGGATCCTTTGGACGACCTTCTCCACTTCCTCCGACCCTCGAGCTAAGTAAGGTCCTGTCCCTTCCGGTCTAGAAGAGTCTGATTGATAAATACCTCTTCCAGTACCTCTGACTACGGGACTTGATATCTCGGGACCTTCTTGTGGGTTAAAATCTCTTTGTCTTTGCTGCTCCCCAGTCCTATATTCTCCTAACTCCTGTACAAACTCCAAAGGAGAAGAGCTGCGGAGTGTAGAGAAACTCTGCCGCACAGGGGCTACAGGGGAGCTCTGTCGCCTGGCCGACAGAGGTGAAGTCTGACGCGCATCGGGCAAAGGTGAACTCTGCCTCCTAGCGGCGGCGAGAGAGTGCTGTCGCCTATCCGACCTGGGATATCTCTGCCGCATGTGGTCGGCGGGGGAGCTCTGTCGCCTTTGAGCCGGGGGAGAGCTCTGCCGCTCGTTTGGCGAACTCCGCCGCCTATCGGGCAGAGGTAAGCTACGTCGCAGTTGAGCCGCGGGTGATCTCTGTCGCGGGGATGCGGGCGAGCTATGCCGCCTCGGGGCCAGAGGTGACCTCTGTCGTTGTTGAGCTGCGGGTGAGTTCTGTCTTGCTGGGTAGGCAGTAGCATTGTCTTGCGTTCCTGCACTTTGTCCAGCACTCACCAAAGTGGAGGGCTGACCTCTCTCGTAGGTCTGCCTCGGTGTGCTTTCCCCCACTAACTGCTGCACTTCATGGGGTAAGCTCAATTGGGGGAGAGCATATCTGAAGAAGCTCACCATGGCTTTCAATGCAGCTGTAGTCTCCTCATTTTTGCGCTTCAGGGCATCAAATTCCTCCAAGGAGACTAAGGGTTCTCCTTGGGTCCTTTCACTGTGTCTTCTTCGCTGTTCTGATCTGACAGGGGGACTTACAGAGTTCTGCCCTCCTGTCAATTCTGCAGTTGAGCGTGTCCTCACCATTTCGATAGAGAACCTGACTTTTTGTCGAGATTCCCACAGACGGCGCCAATTGATGTTGCCTACCTGACAGCAACAGTGCTTTGTTTTCCACGTGATCGGATTGTACTGTTGACGGTTAAGTCAATCGTCACAGTTTGCTCCACGTGTTCTTCGTATATCCTGCAAAAACAACAGGAATCAGAAGGGGCAGGGATTTGTCCTTGCACGCGCACTCCGACGATCAAGTCAGTGATCGGGAGTTGGTGTATGTAAGAAAAGTGGAAAGTATTGCTTAAATCAAAGGGTTTAAGTGTTTCTCCCTGTTTTTCTCTTTTTTGGATCGGATCCTCTCGTTTCTCAGAGGGCTCACCTCATATTTATAGGCTTCTGAGTCGGTTCGGGCTGAGGCCCAGGCGCGTGTCTGGGCCGCGACAGAGTGGTAGAGCACTCTGTCGCGCTTCTGTGCGAGAGACTCTTCCCAGGCCGTGCGGGAGACTCTGGGGACTCTGCCCCAGGCCATGCGAGAGACTCGGGGACTCTGGGGACTTTGCCCCAGGTCGTGCGGGAGACTCCGGGGACTCTGGGGACTCTGCCCCAGGCCGTGCAAGAGATTCTGGGGACTCTACCCCAGGCTGTGCGGGGGACTCTGCCCCAGGCTGTGCGAGAGACTCTGCCCAGGCCGTGCGAGAGACTTCTACCGCGGTCTGTGCGGGAGACTACGCCGCATGCTGTGCGGGAGACCTCTATCGCTGTCTGCGCGGGAGTCCTCTACCGCGTGAGGTGCGGGAGTCTTCTACCGCGGTCTGCGCAGGAGTCCTCTTCCGCGTGAGGTGCGGGAGTCCTCTACCTCAGGAACACGGGAGATCTGTGTCGGGGGCAATGCGGAGTCCTGCGATGTGCATGGGCGATGGAGGTCTGCCGCTCAAGATGGGCGGCAGATTGTGAGGCGGCAGACTCCTCTCGCATCAGACACTCTGTCGCACCTCTAGGAACGGTGTCGTATGGCGGTTCTGTCGCCAATCAGCCACGTGGCCTGTTCTTGGTTCGACACGTGGTAGGCGAAAAGTTGCACGCGTGGATCTGGTGATACGACCACCATCACCAAATATATATATATATATTCACATAAATACACATTTATCTTATATACACCCACATGTATATACACCAATATATATACATATATATATACATGTATTATTATTAGTTTCAATTATTCAATATCACAAATATATATATATGTTTGCCTACTCCTAATCATTCCCATTTTTATCTAATTCAAACTATACTAGCATGCTTATATATACCACACATATATATTCATGTACATTAAATACACATATATACATATATGTATTTTACCTCTTTCTCTCTTTTCCTTTTCTTTTTATTTTCTTCTTCAGTTTCCAGCAATAGGGCTACCTTCCTGTTATTCTGGCTCTTGGTCTAAACTTCCCATCATCATCCTCATCAACCTCATTCAACCCATGTTTCCTGCTTTACTGAGGCCTACACCTTCTGCTCCAATTTTGCTCTGTTTTCGGGCTTCCAAATTTCCAGCCTTTCTCTTTTTTTTTTTCCTTTCTACAGTTTTCGGTTTTCTCCTCTCTGCAGCTCTCGGTTCTAGCCTTCACTGCCCCCCACTGATCCTTTCTCCTCTCTTTCACCAGACCCCTGTTTTCCTTCAGCTCACAGTTTCGCTTCTCTTCACTCAATTTCCCCTGCCTCAGTTTGTTTCTCTTCACCCTCGATTCTGTCCTGTTTTCCTGGCCAAGAGTCTCCACTGCTCTTGGTTGCTTCAGCTTGCTTCAGTCCTGCTCTGCTTTCATTTTTTACTCTGCTTCAGTTCTGTTCTGCTCCATTCTCGGTCTATTCCAATTTCCAGCTTTCAGTCTTCTTCAATTTCCTTTCTCTTGGGTTGGCTCTAGCTCCTAATTTCCCTGCTTCAGTTTTCGGCTTCCTCTTTCTTTCTTCCTTCTCTTTCCCTTCCTTTCATCTCTTGTCTTCTCTTCTCCTTCTTCCTCGGCCAACTCTCCTCTTTTCTTTCCTTCTTTCTCTTCTTCTCCAACCGATCCTCTCTTTCTTCCTTTTCCCGATCAGTCCTTTCTTCTTTCTTTCCCTCTCTTTTTCTTTCTTTTCTTCTTCTTCTTCCTCTTTTCCTTTCCCTTTCCTTTTTTTTTCTTCTTCTCTCTTCCTCGGCCAGCAGCCCCTTTCTTTCCTTCTTTTTTCTTTTCTTCCTTTATTTCTTCCTCCCTCGGCTGGACAACTTCCCTTTTTCTTTCTTTCCTTTCTCTTCCTGCCGACAGCCTTCTCTCTTCCCCCTTTCCTTCTTCTCTTTTCTTCTTCTTCCTCTTCTCCTTTCTCTTCTTCGGTTCTCGCCCAGCTCCTCTGTTTCTTTTTTTTTTCAATTTCAA
This sequence comes from Firmiana major, assembly GCA_033439115.1. NCBI lineage: Eukaryota > Viridiplantae > Streptophyta > Magnoliopsida > Malvales > Malvaceae > Firmiana > Firmiana major. Next base: position 31,039,670 of record CM065896.1, on the reverse strand, counting down.
ATGTGGCAGACGGAATTGGCTTTTCAAAGCCAATTCCGTACAATGCCATGTTTATATATATTATATTAATATATATATATTATATTAATATATATATATATATCTATTATTTATTTATTTATTTTATTATTATTTTTGTTTGTTGTTTTGTTTGATTATTTGTTGTTTCCCATTTCATTCTTTTTTGTTTGTCTCATGCTTTAATTATTATTTATTAATACTTATATATTAAATACTATACACTAAATAATATATATGCTATATATATTATTATTCTTTTATTTAAATGTCTAGTATATATGTATATATATATATACATATACACCTATGTATATATCCACATATATACATTTGCTTGTATACTTTATCCAAAGACATCATATCCAGCCTTCCATGAAATTTTCATTACTCCGAAAATGAAATAGTATCGGGATTCCATCATTCTTCATAAATTCTCGATACAAGTTTTTACATCAACAATTTTCAACTAACAAATTAAAATTTTCCAAATCCCTTCGTGCTTACATTTGCTTCATCACATCTTGTATTTTGGGTTCCCTGTCGTTCACGGGCTTCTCAGTTCCTATAGTCCTCGAGCCCTACAACGAATATTCACATTTCCATTAAAACATATTATTTTTATTCTTATATGGTCTAATTAAATATAAGAATTTCGTGGGGTTTACATTATTATTATTATTTATAAATTATTTTATTATTATAATAATCATTAAAGTATTCTAAAGTATTCTAAAAATATCTACTAATGTATTATTTTATTCCAAATTATTTTATTTAATTTATTTATTATATTTTTAACCCTTTTTCGGTATAATTTCTATGTATTTTTGGGATATTGTCCCGAGTGACTTTTTAGTATTTCTAAAAATTTCGGATCTTGATCAATTGGACTCGAAATTGTATAATTTCCTCATTATTTATCAAGATATCCTAAATCCTTATTTTTAATTAAAATTCTCTTATCGAATTTATATCGGATTTCGATCTTTTAACCGTTTTACCCCTACACTTGTCTCGAAACCAATTTAACCCGATTTTCCTTCATACATTCACTATCTTTTCTTATTTTAAATTCGTATTTCTGTCAACTTAATTTCGATCCCTTTCGTTTGACCTATGGCCATCTTGGCCCGTATTTGGCTACTGCATACATTCACCGATATTTCATTTTATTCTATTTGCAAATTTAATTCAGTCAAAGCTCTTCTTATGATTCAATTAATATGTGGAAGTATACATCACACGAATCATAAGGAATGCATCAACAAGAAATAAAAAGTGGGTCTTACATAATCTCCCCCACTAAAAGAATTTGGTCCTCCAAATTGGAACCAAATCAGACTCTGAATAACTCCGGGTACTTCTCTTTCATCAAACTCTCTAACTCCCAAGTTGCTTCCTCTGAAGTGTGATGCTACCACTGTACTTTCACCAGGGGAATCGTCTTTGATCTCAATAACTTCTCCTTCCTATCCACAATCTGGATCGGTCTCTCAACATAGGACATACTCTCACTGAGCTCCAGTGGCTCGTATCTGATCACATGCGACGGATCCGATTGATACTTCCGAAGCATGGAGACGTGGAAGACGTTATGGACATTTGCTAGCTTGGTGGCAACGCTAGCCTATAAGCTCGATCTCCCACTCTCTCGAGTATCTCAAAAGGTCAGATGAAGTGAAGGCTCAACTTCCCTCTCTTTTCGAATCTCGTAATACCCTTGGAAGGAGAAACTTTCAAGAATACTGACTCCCCTGCTGTAAACTCCAGCGGTCTACGTCTCATGTCAGCATAACTATTCTGTCGACTTTGAGTTGTCTTCAACCTCTCACAAATGAACTGGACATCTTCAGAGGCCTGCCGTATCAAATTGAGAGTGAATATTTGCCTGTCACCAACCTTCTCCCATCTTACAGGAGAATGACATCTACGGCCATACAAGGCCTCATATGGAGCCATCCGATACTCGAATGATAACTGCTATTATAGGTGAACTCCGCGAGTGGTAGGTGATCATCCCAGGAACCTCTAAAATCAAGTACACAAGCTCTCAACATATCCTCAACGGTCTGTATAGTCCTCTCTGACTGCCCATCTATCTGAGGATGGAAAGTTGTACTGAATCTCAACTGGATCTCCATAGCTTCTTGAAAGTGTTCCCAAAAATGAGAAGTGAAGCGAGAATTCCTGTCTGACACAATACTCTCTGGGACACCATGCAGTCTCATAATCTCGCGCACATATAGCTCCGCCAATCTACTCAGAGTATCGGTGACTCTTATAGCTAGGAAATGTGCCGACTTCATCAATCTGTCAACTATCACCCATATGGCATCATTCCCTCCACAAGTCCTTGGTAAATCTATCATAAAGTCCATGGTGACATGCTCCCACTTCCAAGACGGTATAAGTAGAGGCTGCAATAACCCTGTAGGCTTCTGATGCTCTACCTTCACCTGCTGACAGACGAGATATCTCGCAACAAACTCTGCTATGTCTCTCTTCATCCCTGACCACCAGTATACCTTTGAGAGATTCTGATACATCTTTGTACTACCTAGATGCAAGGTATACCTCGATGAATGAGCCTCTGTCAAGATCAACCTCCTGATCTCAGGATCCTCGGGAACACATATCTTGTCTCGAAATCCCAGTAATCCATCCGAACTCAACTTAAACTTAGTCTCAATACCCCTCTGCATCTGCCTGACTATCTCAATACACTGTTGATCATCACGCTGAGCCTGTCAAATCTGATCCATCAAATTTGGCTCTAACCGTAGGCTAGCAATCATATAACCACTCTCAGCATCAGGCGGGGTCACATCCAAACTGAGGCTCGCAAAATGCTCTAACAACTTGTGTTTCTGTACCATCATATAAGAAACCAACCTAAGGTGCTTCCTGCTCAACGCATCAGCCACTAGATTCGCCTTACCTAGGTGGTATAGGATCTCACAATCGTAATCTTTTAGAAGCTCAAGCCACCTTCTCTGTCTCATGTTCAATTCTTTCTGCGATAACAGATACTTGAGGCTTTTGTGATTGGTAAATACCTGAAATTTCTCACCGTAGAGATAGTGGGGCCATATCTTCAATGCAAACACTACGGCCGCCAACTCTAAGTCGTGGGTCGGGTAGTTCCTCTCATGATCCTTCAGCTGCCTGGATCCATAAGCAACTACCTTCCCGTCCTGCATCAATACACAGCCCAGTACTTGGTAAGAAGCATTTGTGTAAACAAGAAAACCTCCTGAGCTGGTAGGAATGGTGAGAATCAAAGTAGTGGTCAATCGATGCTTCAGCTCCTGAAAACTCTCCTCACATCTGTCGTCTCATTCAAATGCTACACTCTTTCGAGTGAGACATGTCAACGGAGCAACCAACCTCAAAAACCCCTCCATAAACCGTCTATAATATCCATTATTAATAAATAAATTTGCCTCGCAAATATAATGAATTACAATTATACTTTTCCAAATGTATTAATTATATGCCTTTTATTTATTTTCAGCAAAACTTACAGTAAGGATATCTATCCCCGAAAACATTACTGTCTTAGCATAGCAATCTAAAACAGCATGGTTTGCAGTAAACCAATCCATTCCTAAAATTACGTTAAAATCCCTCATATTCAGTAAGACAAGATCGATTGACATATCCTTTCCCCCTATTTTCAGCCTACAATCTCTATATACATACCCAGTCAACTGACTGTTATTCATAGATGTAGAAATTAACAACATTCTATCTAACAATGTAGGCTTTACATACTTCAACAACTTATGTGCAAATGAAGGCGATATGAAGGAATATGTAGCACCAGAATCAAATAACACAAATGCTTCTAAATCAAAAATTAGGATGGTACCTTTAATCACATCCACTGAAGCATCTACGGTGTCCTGGTCTAATGTATGCACTCGCCCTCTGCCCATAACCTGCTTCCCCTTCTCCTCAGCAGTGGCTCTTCTCCTAGGAGCAGGAGTCTCAATAGGAGCTCTCTCTGGCTCTTTTCCCTTCTGTAGGGCAATCGCAATCATCTCGGGATAGTTTCTTATGACATGCCTTGGTTTCCCACAATAAAAACATACTCCACTAGTCATCGGACAAGGCCTGGTATCATGAGATCTACCACATCTCCTACACTGCTCGGTAGTCGATCGTGTCCCTCCAATAACTATACCCCTCGGTGATGGTAAAGCCGGATATAAAGGAGGCTTACCCATCCTCTCATGTACCTCCTCAATCCGAGGTCTCTTATCAGCAAACCTTTGACCTCCTCTCCTGATCACACTATCCCCTTCGAATCTCTTTCGGTCTCTATCTCTAGCTCTGCTGACCTTCCCTAACTCTGAGGCACTCCGCTCAAAATCTTGCTCCCACAACTGAGCCTTGTGCACTGCCTCCTCATAAGTAGAGACGTAAAACAGAGCTAATTTAGATCTGATGGCTGGTCTCAATCCATCTATGAACTTCTGAACCTTCTGACTCTCACTGCTCAATGTATCTGGGTCATACCTCCCCAAGGATATGAACCTCGACTCATACTCATCAATCGAGCAGTTCTTCTAACCAAACTCATAAACTCCATCTGTAATCTCCGTTGTGCAGTCGCCAAAATAAACTGCCTTCTAAAGGCCTCCAAAAATATCTCCCAAGTAATCTCTAGGTGTCGACCTCTTCGGATAGACATAGTGGACCTCCACCAATGCTCTGTCTAGCCCTTCAGCATAAATATGACAAAGGCAACCCTCTCAGTCGATGTATATCTGAAGAACCCATACAATTTCTCCATCTTATATATCCAATCCTCTGCAATAATCGAATTTTTCACCCCTCTGAAAATTGGAGGTCTAAATTCCTGGAATTATCGTAATCTGTCTAGCTCACAGTCATAACCCAGATCACTACCGCTCGGCTATGGAGCGATAGGAGAAGCTGTATCTTGAACTGGTGGTGGTGTAACAGTCTCTATAGTCTGTCTAGTAGCAGTAGGCTGTCCAATTGGGCCTCGTCTATAACCAGCCCGTAACGTCTGTGCAACTATCTCAACAAGACTTTTTATACTTCGCTCAATCCTAGCGATATGCACCTCAGTATCCCTTGGTCTCTCAATGTGGTCCTGCAGAGCCTAACTAGTCTATGGCTCTGCACGGCTCTCGAGCCTACCTTTACGGCCTCTAGCACGTGAACTTGCCCCTCTACCATGACGAGTAACAAGCATAACGCCTAAGTTCCTGCATCCATGACCATTTATTAGTTTAATCCCATATATACACAGTTATATCTAAACAAAGCACAGTACTATGGAGATTTAATTTCTTAACTATTATTACTGACTCATATCCGACCAACTCTAGCTCTGATACCACATTTTGTCACGACCCGTTCTACCAAAATTACTATAATTTTTTTGTTTTTTCTATACTTCTCACCTCCTCGTGACAATTTTCATTTTGAACGAGTTGGGCTATGAGTCAGTAATAATCCCAACTCTTATCCCATTTGACCATATCATTCTTACCATGGTAACAATGTTAGAATTTCAGACAGTGTAATAATAAGTACATATATTATAAAACTGTATATACATATGTTTTCATATATTTACATCCCCCATAATTATATTCGTTACAAGATTGTGCTATTATATGTTTAGATACAAAATTGTACAATGTGTATACCTGATTCACGATGGGAGCAGCGGACAATCAGGAATGCAGTCTCTACCCGCTCTCAACTACTATAGATGCTCTATGAAGGGTGGAAAATGAAAGGGTGATGAGCATAACTAGCTCAGTAAGGCAATAATGTAAGCAGGTAGAGAACTATACTATCTACGTGCTGATAATGTCCTGATATAAAATCGTTTACATTTGGAGCATGAGGTAAGAGTAAAACGATGCCACATGTATATATATATATCATATACGAGAAATCATGAAATCGACATATAAAACAAACATGGAAAAATCATCATGTATGACATCTCATGCTTATCACGTTAAAACTTATTTGTTTCACCATAAACTCATCACATTAAAACTTATTTGTTCATCATAAAACAACCACATCAAGGCTAAACCCATCCCTCGGGAATACCTTGATTCATTAAATCGCATCTCATTTAAAAACATAAATCGAGATATTACCCATCCTTCGGGTCTGCCCTGGTCTATTCAAATAGTATGATATCATGTAGGTTACTGTATGAAAAATCGAGGATTATGGCCATATTATGTCCCTGTAATCCCAAGCTACACGGATCCTGGTGTGCGGGGCATCACAACTATAACAGGAGGTGGGGTCAAATCCTACCCGTCAGAATAGCAAGTAACATCAGCGAGTCGTCATGACTGCACGGTACAGTGTGCTCCGTATGACATATGCGGTACAACGTACTCTATGGACCCATATCATAGTCTGGGGGTGCCTGCCGTAGGTCTTATCCACCCCATACTATGTCGATAACCAACCCATGTCTCAAAGTATACGTGTGAGCATATCTACTCTCTGTAACACACAGTCTACAGGAGGCTTTCGTACGACTCTATGCATGTCACATCATGTCTAGTGCGAGCGAAGCTCCAGCACGACGCTATGCATATCATGATATCTAAAATCTTGTGTGAGCGAAGCTCCAGCACGATTTTTGTACACACAAAAATTCTCGTACGAGCAACGCTCCAGTACGGCTTTTTATGAGTAATAAATCAGTAAAATTTAGTTCGAGTAAGACTCTAGCACTTTTTTTTACTCGTGTAAATATGGTAGGTGGCTCAATCTTGATAAAACATCTTTAAAATCGTAACCGGTACCAACCTGTACCATTTCATATAATTCATGAAATCAATAGCCAACCTATGTGTAAATTTGCTTAAATCAAAGTAATACATTCATATAAAACATCAAAATATGATAATCATGTAATTTATTTGCCTTACTACCCTTTTTGTAAATTTTACTCCCATGGGCAATATCGTCTTTTTATTTATTCATCCATGCCCCAGTTTTCAAAAAATTATTATTTCGTTTCTAGATACTTTAAGAAATTCTAGGCCCTGTAAATCCCCTCAAAATACGTATAGATATCTCTATGCACCTACAAAATTCCCTTACTTGGAATTACGCGCAAACTTAACCCGTCTCGATGATACCCGATCTCTCAGTCCAAATGTGTGCCAACCAAGTCTACGAAACTACATATAACCACATATTTTGGTCAATTCACTTATCTTTATCAGTATGTCACATTCACTGATCAATCTAAAGTACTGGGCCCGTTTTACTTTATTGGACCCAATTGCACCTTAATGGGCCTCGACCCATTTCTAGCCCGTCTCTACTTATAAAATCCCTTCTTCGGGTTTACTGGGCTTATTCGGCTTACCAATAATCATTGGGCTTCATTCCAAACTCATTGGATAGCCCGTATACTATTTACGATAATTACGTTACAATTTCGAATAATATTCCTTTTTATATAGAATTTAATCCGTAAATTTCATAAAATAATCGAAACTCTGTATTAAAGGACTCATATTATCATAATTAAAATATACTTACCCAATATGATGCGGGGTACAAAAATCGGAGCTTAATCGGCTCTCATTCGAGCTCTGTCAGAAAACTACATAATTAGGTAAATCCGGGTTATTTTTCATTAAATATAATATTAATTAAATTTCTGAAATTTACCCGTAGGTTAATCTCGACCCTCGGTCAACTTACCTGAATCTCGAGTCGTCCCCGATAATTTTTCTTTCCTTTTTCCATTTTTCTTTCTTTTCTTTTCTTTTCCTTTCCTTCCCTTCCTTTTTTCCTTCCTTTTCCTTTCTGCCAAACGGTGCCGTTTTCTGCCCTTTGCGGTCGCCGGCGTTTCTGACAGTTTCGTCGACCACTACCGGTCTCAAAAGGACCGCCTCCTCCTCCCGATCACGCTGGTGCCCACCGTTCGAGCCCAGCTGCCATGGATCGCCGGGAATCGAGCCGTTCCTTCTCGATTTTTCTTTTCCTCCAATCGCTGATTTTCGGCCTCTAGACGACGCGTCTCCAGTGCCAACAGCTTCGCCGGCCTCTCTTCTTCCTCCTAGGGTCTTCGTCGAAGGTCTTTGATCGCCGGTGGCGCGGGTCACTCCTCGGTTTCTTTCCATTTTCAGTTTTCGTTTCGGGTCTTCCCGATTTCAATTTCAGTTCCTTTTTATTTTTATTATTATTATTATTATTTATAAATTATTTTATTATTATAATAATCATTAAAATATTCTAAAGTATTCTAAAAATATCTACATGTATTATTTTATTCCAAATTAATTAATTTAATTTTATTTAATTTATTTATTATATTTTTAACCCTTTTTCGGTATAATTTCTACGTATTTTCGGGATATTGTCCCGAGTGACTTTTCGTTATTTCTAAAAATTTCGGATCTTAATCAATTGGACTCGAAATTGTATAATTTGCTCATCATTGATCAAGATATCCTAAATCCTTATTTTTAATTAAAATTCTCTTATCGAATTTATCCCAAATTTTGATCTTTTGATCGTTTTACCCCTACACTTGTCTCGAAACCAATTTAACTCGATTTTCCTTCATACATTCACTATCTTTTCTTATTTTAAATTCATATTTTTTGTCAACTTAATTTTGATCCCTTTCGTTTGACTTATGGCCATCTCGGCTCGTATTTGGCTACTGCATACATTCACTAATATTTCGTTTTATTCTATTTGTAAATTTAATTCAGTCAAAGCTCTTTTTATGATTCAATTAATATGTGAAAGTATACATCACATGAATCATAAGGAATGCATCAACAAGAAATAAAAAGTGGGTCTTTCATTCAACCCTTGACATCATCACAGTACGCCATTTCCCCTGGGAAGGTACCTCGGTCCAACTGGGTTCATTTCACATTTTAGCCTTTAACCTCTTCTCACTCTCTGTTACGAAGTCTTTAAAGGCAGAAAGGAGGTTTTGGTCCTCTTGGTTTCTACTGACCTAAATCTTGAAAGAAAAATAAGATTAGCCCACACTTTTCCTCTCTTCAGCAATGCTCTTCCTCACTTCAAGCTTAATCTGTCTTAAAGCTTTGATTTCTTTCTCTCATTCTAAGCTTTTCTCCTTTTTTCACTCTTGCCTTTTGAAAATTATAGAGGTTAAGCCTCTGTTTTGACACAATATAATCCCCATCAATGTGGGGTGATGGAGTACAGGTTGGCTTCCTTTGAAAGCCAATCGTGTACTTTATCTAGTATATATAATATAATATAATATAATACACATTTATTACCTATAAATATTTAATCTACATTGCTTTGGAAGAATAATATTCTAAGTGCACACTGATAATTCTATTTTTAATAGAATTATTTATGCTTAATTTCCTATTTAATTATTTAAATCCTCATATTATTTTATTAATTATCTCATTTATTTAATTAAAATTCTTTAATGTGCAGGTAAATTAAATCCGGATGAAACTCAGTCGTTTCAATCAAAATTGGTCTGAAAAATGAGCTAAAGGAGACTGTACCACTTCCAATTTGCATACCGAGTCACCAAGTCATTTGGACACACGTAATGCCAGGTGTCCATATTTTATTCGCTCCGAAACGATAAGATCGACGGACGCCGTGCCAACCCTCTGGAAGACACACGCCGGGCCACATCGCACAACCAACTGGACAAACTGACAAGTGACGTGGAAATATCTACTCTGCAACAAATAAAATGAAGACAAGTAGCCAGACAATGCTAACTCATCTAGGATGGAAAATTACCATTGTACCCCTAAGTGTGTATATAAATTAAATATGATGGCAATTGAGGGGAGATGTAATCTAGGGTAGAATAGTTTTAGGGTAAATTTAGGATTTATTCTTGTTTTTTTAGCCTTCTTTTCCGTTAGCCACCATCTTTAAGTTACTATTCATAACAATTTCTTTATTTTTCATGAAAAGCTTTCGTTCATTTCTAGTTCTTTGTTATTTTTAAATTAATGAATAGTTCCATTTCTATTTCTCTTCTTCTTGGTTTTGTTAAAATTCTACTTCTTTATTTTCAGGTTTCCATGAAAAACTTTAATTTTCCTATTGTTGATAGCTCTCGGTTGGCTTATTACGAAGGTTCCATGTTTGTTTGTTCTTCATTTTTGCTCATTCAGGTGACAAAGTTTTTCCTTCATCTCTACCTTTTGGTTCTGGTGTTTTGATGTGGATTGTGAGATCTGCAATTTTTGTATGATATTCCTTATGATTTCCATATTGTATGACATTATTATATGTTAATGGATTCATAAGATGGTTGATTCAGATTTGATAAATGTAGATGAAATGAAATAACGTACGTAAAATCGAATAAGGAATTTAATCGAGTTGACTGAAAATAAGGAATTTAAAATAGGGAAAAGATTGTGGATTTATGAAAGAAAGTCGATTCAATTTTTGTCTCGAACATGTGCAATGGTAAAATGGTCAAAAAACCAAAATTCGGTATAAATTCGATAAGTAATTTTCATTAAAATATGGAATTTGCGAAATATGGATCAATAACGTGGAAAATATTTAATTTCGAGTCCAATTGATATAGATATAAATTTATGGGAATTAATCGAAATTAATTCGAAATTAATCGAGAATTTTAATTCGAAGAATTATCCCAAAAATAATCAAAAAAATATACCGAAAATATGAAAATAGACTGAGAAATCCATTTATTGATTAAATGGATAAAATAATAATTTTTAAGATTTTTTTGGTATATTTGGATTATTTTAATATATTTTAGTGTACTAAAATAATAATAAATAATTAAAAAAAAGAAAACGAAAAATCTGAAAATTTTCGAGGAGAGGAAAATCGAAACAGAACCCGCCAAACCCGAGGAGCTCAACGAGCCACTGGTGTCCGACAGACCCAACTAACGGTCGAAAATGATAGAGCACAGTCCGACGGTTCCAACGGTACTGGTGACGCGCACCGACGGTCCCTATCTCCGGTGAATCGACGACCAAAAGATCTGAGGAGAAAACATGTCGATTCTGGCGAACAGCGATGTCCCAGGGCTGATTCAGCCCAGCCAAGCACTCCCCTGGCCGAGACGGTTCTTTTGAGCTCACTGGCGACCAACGAGATGGCCGAAATCACCGACGATGGCAAACAGGCCAAAACGGCACCGTAGTCGAGAATGAAGAAAAGGAAAAGAAAAGAAAAAGAAGAAGAAAAAGAAAGAAAAGGGAAAAGAAAAGAAAGAAAATTACCCGGGGATGACTCGAAATTTGGGTAAGTGACCGAGAGTCGGGATTGACCTGCGGATAAATTCTGAGAATTCAATTTAATATTATTTTATTAAAAAATGACCCGAATTTAAATAATTGTGCAGTGTTACTACACAGCCCGAACGAGAGCCGATTTAGCTTCGATTTTTGTACCCTGTATCATATTGGGTAAGTATATTTTAATTACGATAATATGAGTCCTTAAATGCAGACTTAAGATTATTTTACGAAATTTACGGGTTAATTCTGCATAAAAGGAATTTTATTCAAAATTTCAAAGTAATTATCGTAAATAGTATCCGGGCTATCCAATGAGTTTGGAACAAAGCCCGATGATTATTGATAAGCCAAATGAGCCCAGTAAACCCAAAGAAGGGATTTAAAACTGGAAATGGGCTGAATAATGGGTTGGGGCCCATTAAAGTGCAATCGAGCCCAATAGAGTAAAACGGGCCCAGAGCTTTAGATTCGATCAGTAAGAGTGAAATACTGATCAGTATATTTAAAGTGAACCCATATGTGGTTATATGCAACTCCGTAGACGAGCGAATTGGACTGAGAGACCTGGTACGACTGAGTCGGGATAAGCTCGTGCGTGATTCTAGGTAAGGGAATTTTATGAACACTTAGAGGTAGCTATACGTAGTTTCGAGGGGATTTACATTACGTTAAATTCATTAGGCTACCCGAAAACAGAATAATAATTTTTGTGGAAAAATATGGAAATAGTGACAAATGACTATTTTGCTCCCAATTAGGAAAATTTCAAAAAGGGTAGTAAGGTTATGAAATTGCATGAAATTCATGATTTTAATGTTTTCATGATGATATTGCTTTAATTCAAGCAATTTATGGATAGGTTGGCTATTATTTTCATGTTTTTAAGTGAAAAGGCACATGTTGGTGCTAATTGATATTTATTTAACATGTTTTGATAAAATTGAGCCACCTATCAGTGTTATATGAGTTGAAACCGTGCTTGAGCACTGCTCGCACTAGATTTTATATTTTAACTCATACACAGAGTGCTGGAGCCCTGCTCGCACAATTTTACAGATTTATTTCATATGACTATCGTACTGGAGTTTTTCTCGTACGAGGCTTTCATTGAGTTTTTATACATATTCGCACTAGAGCAATGCTCGTACGTGGATTTGAATTGAATTTATAATTAGTTTAAGTCGTACTGAAGCGCTGCTCGTACGCAGATTTCATTGATTTCTATGAAACCATGCTAGAGCTTGGCTCGCACGAGGTTTTCAAATATCATGAATATGCATGGAGCCATGCTAGAGTTTCGCTCGCACAGGGGTTTATATGAAATGCATATAGCCGTGTTGGAGCCTCCTGTAGACTGTGTGTCATAGTGAGATGATATGCTCACATGTATATACTGAGACATACTTGACATAGGTGGATAAGACCTATTACAGGCACCCCTAATTGAGCTTGGGTTCACGGAGTACGTTGTACCGTGCATGTCACGCAGAGTACGATGTACCGTGGGGATTGTTGGAGTGGAGTGGCATTAGCCACGAGACAGCAAGTCTTACCCTCGCAATCCTGATATTATGCTATTCTGGCGGGTAAGATCGACCCACCTACTGTTTCAGATGTGACACCCCGCACACTAGGATCCGTGTGCCAGGGATCACGAGGTTATGGCCATAGTCCTAGATATTACCGATATAGTCGCTTACATGTCTCACATGATATAACTATTGGTCTTGATAGACCAGGGTAGACCCGAGGGAGGGGTCAGACCCCTATTTTCTTATGATTTCAATTGAGTTTTGATTATTCCCATGGAGGGATTTTATGAAACTTTCATGACTTGTAACCCTGTGAGAAGGGTGATTTTATAACAAAAATTTTAAGATAAATTATTTTATTGAAATGGATTTAATTCCTTGAGTGTATCATATTTAACCCAGATGGGGTGTTTTAAACATGTTGATTCATTTGAGCATGAGATGTTTTCACATGAAAATTATTCCATGTTTTAATATATCGATTTCCTGTTTTAGAATAGATGATATTATATATATGGCATATCATTATTTTTACCTCATGCTAACATATATCCTGATTTCTTATCAGCATGTAGATAGTATAGCTTTCTACCCGTTTGTATTATTGCCTTACTGAGCATGTGGAGCTCACCCTTTCATTTTTCACCCACTTTCAGTGTTTCCATCATAGAGATAGCGGGTGTAGAGATTAGACGGCATAGCTGATTTTTTGTGATTCCCATCGACTGTGAGGTATACACCACGTACAGAATTTTGTATTAGTATACTTACAGCACAGTATTGTATATAAAGGAATATTTGGGGATGTAAATATAGATTCTTGTTATGTATAAAACATACCAACCACTCTATTATAATATGATTGATGTCAATATATATACATATGTATGTGTGATATTTTAATGGTTACAAAGGGTATATCGATATTGATTCACAGCCTGACCTGTTTAGAGGGATATGTCACGAGGAGGTAAGAAAGATTTTCCAAAAGGGAAAAATTTGTACTGATTTTGGTAGTATTTAGGTCATGATAGTAAAAGTGGTATCAGAGCAGAGGTTGACCAGACGTGAATCAGTATCGATAAGTATGCAATTAAGAGTTAGAGTTAGTTAGAAAAGAGTCGATAGTGGTCGTTAAGAAAAATTATATCCCCTTAGTACTATGTTGTATGAGATATCAAAGTGTATACTAGATGAGAACTAAATTAATAAATGAATTTGATTACGGGATTTACACTATGCTGATCACCCGCAGTGGTAGAGGGGCTAGTACATGTGCTAGAGGCTGTAGGGGTAGGGCTAGAGGCCGTGGTGATGGTATACAAACTAGTCATGTACCCAAGGGTACTACCGTGAGACCAGATGAGACTGAGGCACATTTTGCTAGACTTGAGCAGAGTATTGAGAGCATGGCTGAGATTGTAGCGTAGTAGGCAACGCTCGGGGCTAGAGATATTCGAGATCTTGTGGGACAGGCAGCAGCTGATCCTGAGATGCCAGCACAGGCCGCAGAGTTACCCGAGGTTCAGGCTCAGTCTGCAGAGGCAGTGAGACCCCAGCCAGCTTAGGATGCTGGATATGAGTGTGACCTTAATAGATTTAGACAGTTTCAGAAGTTTTGACCTCCAGTCTTCCATGGGAGGAAGGACCCAGTAGTAGTTGAGGATTGGGTGTATCAGATGGAGAAGCTATATAGGCTTTTCAGGTGCACTACTATTGAGAGGGTTGCTTTTGTCGTATTTGTATTTCAGGGAGCGGTAGAGCATTGGTGGAGATCTACCGAGTCGATTTTGAGAGCTCGACATGCTAAGGTCATCTGGGAGATATTTTTGGATGCCTTTAGGAGGCAGTATGTTCCCGCTACTGCACAGCGGAAATTAAGGATGGAGTTTATGAGTTTGGTTCAGGGGAACGAGTCTATTGATGAGTATGAGACTCGATTCATCTCTTTGTGGAGATATGATTTAGAGATGATGGGCAGTGAGGATTGGAAGGTCTAGAAGTTTATAGATGGACTGAGACCAGCCATCAAATCTCAATTGGCTCCCTTTGATGTTTCGACTTATGAGGAGGCAGTACATAGAGCTCAGCTATGTGAACAGGATTATGAACGGAACGTCTCCAAGACAGAAAAGTGTAATAGGAGTCGAGACAGAGACCGAAAAAGACCTGAGAGAAATAAATTTTTCAGGAGAGGGGTACAGCTCTCTGATAAGAGGTCGAAGATTGAGGAGGTTCAGGAGAGGACAAATAGACCCCCTGTTTATCCAGCTTTACCACCAGGTAAAGGCATTATCATTGGAGGACCACGCCCTACTACTGATCGATGTAGGCGATGTGGCAGATATCTTGATACCAGACCTTGTCCAGTGCCTATAGCTACTACTGTAGTATGTTATCGTTGTGGGAGGCCAAGGCATGTGGGTAGAGATTGCCCAGAGAGATAGGACACTGCCCTACAGAAGGGCAAGGAGCCGAGGAGAGCTCCAGTTCAGGTTCCTGCTCAGAGGAGGAGAGCTACTGTCGAAGAGAAAGGGAAGCAAGTGATGGGTACAGGGTGAGTTCATGCTTTGGACCAGGATACGATAGATCAGTCATCTAATGTGGTGAAAGGTACCATCCTGATCTTTGATTTAGAAGAATATGGTTTGATTGATCCTGGTGCCACACATTCATTCGTATCACCTTCATTTTCATATAAATTGTCTAGGTATGTAAAGCATATTCCTCTGAGTAGTAAATTGTTAATACTTAACCCCATAAACACTAGTCAGCTAGTAGAGTATGTAGTCAGGGACTGTAAGTTGAAAGTCGGGGAAAAAGAAATGTCAGCCGACCTTATTTTTGATGTACATGAGAGACTTCAATGTCATACTAGGAATGGATTGGTTGGCTGCCAATCATGTTGTGTTAGATTACTTTTCTAAGACGTTAACGTTCAATATCCTCGAAAGATATGTTGTAAAATTTCCCTGAAAAGTAATGCAATCAGTGGTTGTTCTAAATGGAGCAATGAATTTTGCTGATTTCATGATTTATATTTTGAAGGATTCATCGCATATGTGGCTGATACAGATTAGGTACGATCGAATTTGAGAGACATTCTAGTGGTTAGGGAGTTTCCTGATGTCTTTCCAGACGATTTACCAGGATAACCACATGCCAAAGAGATAGAGTTTGGGATAGATTTAGTACCTGGTATAGAATCGATTTTGAGACCGCCGTATAGGATGGCTCCGACTGAGTTGGAGGAGCTAAGGAAGCAGTTACAGGATCTGCTTGAGAAGGGGTTTGTGAGACCGAGCGTATCACCTTGGGGAGCTCCGATCTTATTTGTGAGGAAGAAAGATGGCAGCCTCCGATTGTGTATGGATTATAGATTGTTGAATAAGGCTACCATTAAGAATAAGTATCCCCTTCCACACATTGACGATTTGTTGGATCAGCTTCAGGGAGCATAGGTCTTTTCTAAGATTGATCTAAGGTCTGGGTATCATCAGCTGAGGATACGGAAGGAGGATTTGCCTAAGACAGTATTTAGGACCCGTTATGGTCATTATGAGTTTTTGGTTATGCCATTCGGGTTGACTAATGCCCCCGCAACATTTATGGCTTTGATGAACGATGTGTTCAAGCCATACCTGGATCGGTTTTTTATTGTGTTTATCGATGATATTTTGGTATACTCCAGATCCAGGGAGGACCACGAGCAGCACCTGAGGATAGTGCTACAGACCCTCAAAGAGAGACAGTTGTATGCTAAACTCAGTAAGTGTGACTTCTGGTTGGAGTAGATTTCTTTTCTGGGCCATGTGGTATCGAGGGATGGAGTGTCAGTGGACCCATCCAAGATTGAGGCAGTTGTTCAGTGGGAGCGGCCCAGGACAGTCAAAGAGATTCAGAGTTTTTTGGGTTTGACTGGATACTACAGGAGATTTGTTGAGGGTTTCTCTTGATTAGCTGCTCCATTGACACGTCTCACACGGAAGGATGTTGAGTTTGTGTGGGATGATGCATGTGAGAGGAGTTTTCAAAAGCTGAAGCGTCAGTTGACCACTGCTCTTGTTCTCACCATACCTACCAGCTCAAGATGTTTCTTGGTATATACAGATGCTTTGTATCAGGGACTGGGCTGTATATTGATGCAGGATGGAAGGGTCGTTGCCTATAGATCTAGAAAGCTAAAAGATCACGAGAGGAACTATCTGACCCATGATTTGGAGTTGGCGGCCATAGTGTTTGCACTGAAGATATGGCACCATTACTTATATGGTGAGCAGTTTCAGATTTTTACAGACCATAAGAGTCTGAAGTATTTATTCTCGCAGAAGGAGCTGAACATGAGACAAAGGAGATGGCTCGAACTCCTGAAGGATTCTAATTGCGAGATATTATACCACTCGGGTAAGGCTAATGTAGTTGCTGATGCTTTGAGTAGGAAGAGCCTAGGGTTGGTATCATTTATGATGGTTCGGGAATATGACCTACTAGAGCAGTTTGTGAGCCTCAGTTTAGACATAGCACCCTCTGAGATTGATAGAGTTGAGATCATTGCGAGCCTCAGGTTGGAGCTGAAGTTGATTGATCATATTCGACAGGCTCAGCAGAGTGATCAGGGATGTATTCAGTTGATGAGTCAGGTACAGGCAGGTGCAGATACAAATTTTATATTGAGTACTGATGGATTACCGAGATTCCGCGATAGGATATGTGTTCCCGAGGATCCTGAGATCAGGAGGATGATTTTATCAGAGGCTCACTCAGCGAGATATACAGTACATCTGGGGAGTACGAAGATGTATCAGAATCTTCGGAGAGTTTATTGGTGGTCTGGAATGAAGAGAGACATAACAGAGTGAGAGTATGTTGCTAGATGTCTCGTTTGTCAGCAGGTAAAGGTAGAGCATTAGAAGCTTGTAGGATTATTGCAGCCTCTACCGATACCGACATGGAAGTGGGAGCATGTCACCATGGATTTTGTGATAGGATTACCGAGGACCCGCAGAGGTCACGATGCCATCTGGGTGATTGTGGAGAGACTGATGAAATCAACCTATTTCTTAGCTATGAGAGCTACAGATGCTCTGAGTACGTTGGCGAACTTATATGTTCGAGAGATTGTCAGGCTACATGGTGTTCCAGTGAGCATTGTTTCTGATAGGGATGCCCGCTTCACTTCTCATTTTTGGGAACACTTTCAAGAAGCGTTGGGGACCCAGTTGAGATTTAGCACCGCTTTCCATCCTCAGACAGATGGTCAGTCAGAGAGGACTATACAGACTCTGGAGGATATGTTGAGAGCATGTGTGCTGGATTTTGGAGGCTCATGGGATGTTCATTTGCCATTAGCCGAGTTCGCCTACAATAACAGTTATCACTTGGGTATCGGGATGGCACCGTATGAGGCACTGTATGGTCGCAGATGCCATTCCCCTATTGGATGGGAAGAGATTGGTGACAGACAGTTATTTACTCCTGACTTGGTGTAGCAGGCCTCTGAGGATGTCAGATTTATATGCGATAGATTGTGGACAGCTCAGAGCCGAAAGAAAAGTTACGCTGACAGGAGACGCAGACCACTAGAGTTTGCTGAGGGTGAGTCGATGTTTTTGAGAGTTTCTCCTTCTAAGGGTATCATGAGGTTCGGTAAAAAGGTAAACTGAGCCCTCGTTTTATTGGACCCTTTGAGATTCTGGAGCGAGTGGGAGATAAGGCCTATAGATTGGCATTGCCACCAGTGTTGGCTTGTATACATAGTGTCTTCCACATTTCTATGCTTTGGAAGTACTATCCGGATCCGTCACATGTGATTCACTACGAGCCGTTAGAGCTCAGTGACAGTATGACATATGTTGAGAGACTGGTTCAGATTTTGGATAGGAAGGAGAAGGTATTGCGATCCATGACGATCTCCCTGGTGAAGGTTCAGTGGCAGTATCACACTCCAGAGGAAGCTACCTGAGAGCTAGAGAGCATGATACAGGAGAAATACTCGGAGTTGTTTACCGATTGATTTGGTTCTAATTTGGAGGACCAAATTCTTTTAGTGGGGGAGATTGTGAGATCCGTAATTTTTGTATGATATTCCTTAAGATTTCCATATTGTATGACATTATTATATGTTAATGGATTTATAAGATGGTTGATTCAGATTTGATAAATGTAGATGAAATGAAATAATGTACGTAAAATCGAATAAGGAATTTAATCGAGTTGACTAAAAATAAAGAATTTAAAATAGGGCAAAGATTGTGGAGAAAGTCAATTCAATTTTTATCCCGAACACGTGCAAGGGTAAAATGGTC
This sequence comes from Firmiana major, assembly GCA_033439115.1. Classification (NCBI taxonomy): domain Eukaryota; kingdom Viridiplantae; phylum Streptophyta; class Magnoliopsida; order Malvales; family Malvaceae; genus Firmiana; species Firmiana major. The sequence continues at coordinate 31,020,527 of CM065896.1, read as the reverse complement.
AAAAGACCGAAATTCGCTATAAATTCGATAAGTAATTTTCATTAAAATATGGAATTTAAGAAATCTGGATCAATAACGTGGAAAATATTTAATTTTGAGTCCAATTGATTTAGATATAAATTTATGGTAATTAATCAGAATCAGTTCGGAATTAATCAGAAATTTTAATTCGAAGAATTATCCCGAAAATAATCAAAAAATATACCGAAAAGACGAAAATAGACTAAGAAATCCATTTATTGATTAAATGGATAAAATAATAATTTTTAAGATTTTTTTGAGATTTTGGATTATTTTAATACATTTTAATGTATTAAAATAAAAATAAATAATTTAATAAATAAATTTAAAAAAAAAAGAAAACAGAAAATCTGAAAATTTTCGGGGAGAGAGAAATCGAAACAGAACCCGTGAAACCCGATAGCCAAACCAGAGAAGCCTAACGAGTCACTGGCATCCGACAGACCCAACTAACAGTCGGAAACGATAGAGCACAGTCCGACGGTTCCAACTGTACTGGTGACGCGCACCGACGGTCCCTATCTCCGGTGAATCGATGACCAAAAGATCCAAGGAGAAACGCGTCGGTTCTAGCGAATGACGGTGTCCCAGCGCCGATTCAGCGCAGCTGAGCACTCCCCTGGCCGAGGCGGTTCTTTTGAGCCCACTGGCAGCCGACGAGATGGCCGGAATCACCGACGATTGCAAACGGGCCAAAAAGGCACCGTAGCCGAGAAGGAAGAAAAGGAAAAGAAAAAGAAAAAGAAAAAGAAGAAGAAGAAGAAGAAAAAGAAAGAAAAGGAAAAAGAAAGAAAGAAAATTACCCGGGGACAACTCAAAATTTAGGTAAGTGACCGAGAGTCGCGATTGACTTGCGGATAAATTCTAGGAATTCAATTTAATATTAATTTATTAGAAAATGACCTGGATTTAAATAATTGTGCAGTGTTACTACAGAGCCCGAACGAGAGCCGATTTAGCTCCAATTTTCGTACCCCGTATCATATTGGGTAAGTATATTTTAATTACGATAATATGAGTCCTTAAATGCAGAGTTAAGATTAATTTACGGAATTTACGAATTAATTTTGCATAAAAGGAATTTTATTCGAAATTTCAAAGTAATTATCCTAAATAGTATCTGGGTTATCCAATGAGTTTGGAACGAAGCCCGATGATTATTGATAAGCCAAATGAACCCAGTAAACCCGAAGAAGGGATTTAAAAGTGGAAACGGGCTGAAATAATGGGTCGAGGCCCATTAAATTGCAATCGGGCCCAATAGAGTAAAACGGGCCCAGAGCTTTAGATTCGATCAGTAAGAGTGAAATACTAATCAGTATATTTGAACTGAACCCATATGTGGTTATATGCAGCTCCGTAGACGAGCGAATTGGACGAGAGACCTGGTACGGTCGAGTCGGGATAAGCTCATGCGTGATTCCAAGTAAGGGAATTTTATGAACACTTAGAGGTAGCTGTACGTAGTTTCGAGGGGATTTACATTACGTTAAATTCATTAGGATACCCGAAAACAGAATAACAATTTTTGTGGAAAAATATGGAAATAGTGACAAATGACTATTTTACCCCCAATTAGGAAAATTTTAAAAAGGGTAGTAAGGTTATGAAATTCATGATTTTAATGATTTCATGATGATATTGCTTTAATTCAAGCAATTTATGGATAGGTTGGCTATTATTTTCATGTTTTAAGTGAAAAAGGCACAAGTTGGTGCCAATTGATATTTATTTAACATGTTTTGATAAAATTGAGCCACCTATCAGTGTTATATGAGTTGAAACCGTGCTTGAGCACTGTTCCCACTAGATTTTATATTTTAAATCATACACAGAGTGCTGGAGCCTTGCTCGCACTATTTTACAGATTTATTTCATACGACTACCATACTGGAGTTTTTCTCGTACGAGGTTTTCATTGAATTTTTATACATATCCGTACTAGAGCAATGCGCGTAAGTGGATTTGAATTGAATTTATAATCAGTTTAAGTCGTATTGAAGCGCTGCTCGTACGCAGATTTCATTGATTTCTATGAAACCGTGCTAGAGCTTCGCTCGCACGAGATTTTCAGATATCATGAATATGCATGGAGCTGTGCTAGAGCTTCGCTCGCACAAGGGTTTATATGACATGGATATAGCCATGTTGGAGCCTCCTGTAGACTGTGTGTCACAGTGAGATGATATGCTCACACGTGCATACTGAGACATACTTGACATGGGTGGATAAGACCTATTACAGGCACCCCTGATTGAGCTTGGGTTCACGGAGTACGTTGTACCGTGGGGATTGTTGGAGTGGAGTGGTATTAGCCACGAGACAGTAAGTCTTGCCCTCACAATCCTGATATTATGTTGTTCTGGCGGGTAGGACCGACCCACCACTCGTTTCAGGTGTGACACCCTGCACACTAGGATCCGTGTGCCAGGGATCACGAGGTTACGGCCATAGTCCTAGATATTACCGATATAGTCGCTTACATGTCTCACATGATATAACTATTGGTCTTGATAGACTATGGTAGACCCGAGGGAGGGGTCAGACCTCGATTTTCTTATGATTTCAATTGAGTTTTGAGTATTCCCATGGAGGGATTTTATGAAACTTTCATAACTTGTAACCCTGTGAGTAGATGTTTTTATAACAGAAATTTTAAGATAAATTATTTTATTGAAATGGATTTAATTCCTTGAGTGTATCATATTTAACCCAGATGGGGTGTTTTAAACGTGTTGATTCATTTGAGCATGAGATGTTTTCACATGAGAATTATTCCATGTTTTAATATGCTGATTTCCTATTTTAGAACAGATGATATTATATATATGGCATATCATTATTTTTACCTCATGCTCACATATATGCTGATTTCTTATCAGCATGTAGATAGTATAGCTATCTACCCGTTTGTATTATTGCCTTACTAGGCATGTGGAGCTCACCCTTTCATTTTCCACCCACTTTCAGTGTTTCCACCATAGAGATAGCGGGTGTAGAGATTAGACAGCATAACTGATTATCTGTGATTCACATCGACTGTCAGGTATACACCACTTACAGAATTTTGTATTAGTATGCTTACAGCACAGTATTGTATATAAAGGAATATTTGGGGATGTAAATATAGAGTCATGTGATATATAAAACATACCGACCACTCTATTATAATATTATTGATGTCAGTATATATACATATGTACGTGTGATATTTTAATGGTTACAAAGGGTATATCGATATTGATTCACAGCCCGACCTGTTTAGAGGGATATGTCACGAGGAGGTAAGAAAATTTTGTACTGATTTTAGTAGTATTTGGGTCGAGACAAATTCCGGGCATTGTTACAGATCAATAACAATGTGGAACCATGGCAGTAGGAGCTGGAATTAGAGCAACTCAAGGATGGTGGTTATTCACGTTGATGAAGCTCACGGGTGTTGATTGTCTTACTTTCATTTGTTGGTTTTGCATATTCTCCTTCAGTTTTAAGTTTATGTTCTGCAATGCATTGCTATTATCTTTTTTCTTATTTCATTGTTTGCACTACATGATTCAATTCTCTGCTGCATTTAATCATTAGCTTCATATTATTTTTTTCTACATTTTCTTATGTCTGCAGTCCATTTCATTTACTGCAAGTTATCTCGGCATTTTCTTGTTACTCGTACTTGACTCACTAGCCGGTTTAGGTTTGGTAGAATCATTGTCGTGTGGTGAGGAACAGAAGCTGGTGTCCGTGGGTCATCTGTTCTGCTCTGTTTCGAAAGCCTTGTACTGTTCACTCCTTTTGCAAGATTTCATTATGCACTAATCTTATTTGGTAGCTGCAGATTTTCAAGGATGTGTGCTGTCATCATTACCGAGCTGCTGTGAATGTCGTTGGACATAGATGAGCAGATGTTGGCCGAGCCGATCACTGAGGTATAATTATGCTTGGATGTGTACTGCATCGTCGGGACATGCAAAGGCAGTACAGGATAGCTTAGTGGAGGAAGACATTACCCGCTAGCTAGGCAAGACGAAGACGCGTAGCAGCACAAACAAGGAATTATGTAAACTAAAAAACCTGAGAGCTGGAGCTGTACATGGAACCAGCGTGAACCAAGATGGGAGTACCTGGAAATGAAGCATGAAGATAAATGTGTACAGTGCTCGGTTCGGGACCGCAACAGCCAGTTGGAAATTGTAGATAAGGTTATGTTTGGCCATAATGTCTATTATTGCAATTGTTTTAAGCATGTTGGGATTTAAATTTTTTTATATCGTTTACATTTTTTTTGTTAAGTTAGGAAAAATAGATTTTTATTGTTTGTTAAATTAGTAACTAGTGTTAATTAGGCTAATAGTTGATACATTAGGTTGGTAATTTTATTTTTTAAAAGAAACTCATGGGTTGCATTTAGAATTAATTTAGAGATAGAAGTAGTTCATAATTTAGTTTTTAAATTGAAAAATCCAAAAATATTGTTTTCATGCAATATTTACTTATTTAGACAAGTTAGTGATTAGTTAGAGCTATAATTAATTTAGGGTCATTTTTATAGTTAGTTAATTTCTTAGATATATTTACGAATTTCTTTAGGATTAATAGAAGTTTTATTTTATTAGACTTTACGTTAGCTTAATTTGCCTTTTTATTAAGTAGTTTAATTACATGCATATTTTATTTTAGGTTTGTTTAATTTTAGTTTAATTAATTTTGTTTTTTTATTTTTATATTTGTATTCTGGTTTAATTGCGCTAGTTAATTTTAACTGTTTTAATTAATTTTGTAGGTATTTTCTTTTAATTGCTTGGAGCACTGTAAATAATTTTTGCTCTCTTTTATTTCCTTTAGTTTATAATTGTTAGTGTTTTCAGTACTTTTAAAGCCTTGTAGATCACCCATTAGTACTTCATAATTTGCTAGGATATACTTAGGGTAAGATTAGCCGGTAGTTAATTGGGTTAATCAACTTCTCTGTGGGACGATAACTCAGGACTAAAATCCCATTATTACTTGTACGACCCGTGCACTTGCGGATAGAACGTCTAGGTCACTTAGAGTGAGCACTAGTCTGTTATCAACTTTTTGGCACTGTTGCCGGGGAAGTCTTAGTTAGCCATTAATTAATATCGATGAAATTATGCTTAGGTGTAATTCTAGCTTGTAAATACTTAGGTTGTAAATATTTAGAGCTTTAATTTAGTGTAGTTAATTTTCTCTCTCATAATTACTTAAAAAAATTTGAAAAAACATTTATGAGGACTTTGTGATGTTTGCATGCGTAGAGTCAGGAGTTATTATTGCTTTCCTTTAGGTCTTGAAATTGAATGAACACTTAGGAAAATTAGAAAGGATTCTAGGAAATTTATAGCTCCGCTGTAAAACATCATGGTAGAAAATAGAGAAATTAGGACCATTGGAGATTATGCAATGCCGATTATTGGAGGTTATTATACCGGCATTAAGCCACCAGCTGTCCCTGCAGACAATTTTGAAATTAAGCCTTCCATCCTCCAGATGATCCAGACCTTTTTACAGTTCAGTGGGCTTCCGCATGACGACCCACATGCTCACCTCGGGCAATTCCTGAACTTGACGCGCTATCTACCTTAACCTCTCAAATAGCTAACCTTACGAAGAAGGGAGAGTCGCTCAGTACCCAGCATAATCTTTCCAACAGTTCTAATCATGTTTATTCTGTCCAAAGTCCTTTTCTTCTTACGATCTGTGTGGTGGTACACACTCTGTAGATAGGTGTCCGCTTAACTTAGAATTAGTTCAGTACGTTGCCCCATCTCTGAAGCAGCAGAAAAACCCCTTTTCAAACACCTACAACCCAGGGTGGAGGAACCATCCTAACTTTTCCTGGAGCCAAAACCAAGGGCAATCTTCTAATTCTAAACTTGTAGAACCCCCTGGTTTTCAAGCTCTACCGGTTCATGTACCACCACAACGGTAATTTCCATATCATCTGCCTCATCAACCATCCCCACCTCAATTTCAGCATCATCCACCTCACTTCCATCAACCACCACCATAACCTATGCAGCCCCAACATTACCATGCACCAGCAGCTGAGAAGAAGCCCTCGCTTGAGGAAATGTTCACAACGATCCTGTAAAATCAAGCTGCCTCAATCAAGAATTTAGATGTTCAGGTTGGACAGATAGCCAATACTCTTAGCCAACGTCCACAAGGGACCCTTCCTAGTAACACTGAAGTTAATCTTGTTAAGCAAAGGGAGGGTAAGGAACATGTTAAATCCATCACCCTTAGGAGTGGCAAAGAGCTAGATGATCCACAAGTTAAGTCCAATCCTATTAAGCCCACAGTGGAAGAGCCCTTATGGTCTAAAGAGGCAGCTCAAAAAAAGCAGGAACTAAATGATTAGGCTACAAAGGAATCAAAGATAGGCGCTTCTTCATCTATACCTTCTTCTACTTCACAGCCTTCCTCATCCTCTGACGCTACAAATGTTTCCACTACATTACCTCAAGTTAAACCACCAGTAACTTTTCCTCAAGGGTTCCAAAATCAAAAACTGGATCAACAATTTGCCAAATTTCTTGAGGTTTTTAAGAAACTTCACATCAACATTCCTTTCACAGATGCTTTAGAGAAAATGTCGAGTTTTATAAAGTTCCTGAAGGATATCCTCTCGAGGAAGAGAAGATTGGGAGATTATGAGACGGTGGCCTTAACTGAGGAAGGTAGTGCAATTATCCAGAGGAAATGACCCCCAAGCTCAAAGATCCCAGGAGTTTTACCATACCTTGCACTATTGGAAATATATTCTTTGGTAAAGCCCCGTGTGATTTAGGAGCCTGTATCAATTCGATGCCTTTGTCTATCTACCAAAAGTTAAGAATAGGGGATGTCAAGCCTACCACAGTGACCCTTCAGCTTGCTGATCGATCCGTTAAATATTTGAAGGGGTCATTGAGGATGTGTTAGTAAAGGTGGAAAAATTTATTTTCCCTACGGATTTTATTGTTTTAGACATGGAGGAAGACAGGGAAGTCCCCATTATACTAGGCAGACCTTTCCTAACTACTGGTAGAACATTAATTGATGTACAAAAGGGGGAGTTAACAATAAGAGTCCTAGATCAGGATGTGATATTTCATGTTTTCAAACCTTTGAAGTTCCCTGATGACTGTCAAGATTGTTTTAGGATGGAGGATATAAAGCTTGAGCATAAGAAATCTGAAAGAAAGAGGGAAGTAGATAGAGCTCAGAAGGATTTAACTGTTAACATTCTGTCACCACTCTGGCTGATCCTCCTACTCTTCGCCCTGCTGCTGAGTGTTGTGTTCTTTAGTCTTTTCCGTTGTTTCTTTCTTTATTTTGCAGATTTCTTTTACAACATTACCTTTTCAATCAAGCTTCAGTTATTCGCCATCATCATTAGATAGGGAAGTACTCTATTCTTGAGCTTTAATGTTTACATTATCTACACACTGAGGATACTATGCACTTTAAGTTTGGGGGAGGAGATATCACTTGAGCAATTTTGGGCAAAATTGAAAAAGTTTTTGAAAATATGAGCTTAAATTGTTTGATTTTGGGATGATTTAGTACTTAGCATGTAGTTTTCCCATATTCTGATGATATGACCCCATGATTTAGTCTAACTTTGATTGACTAAGAAACATGATTATAGGAAAAGCATAAGTTAAATTCTTGAATTTATCTTAATTCTTATTGTGATTTCCTCATCTTATGCATATGTCATGTCATGAATCTGTATATTTATTTAGAGAAAGCTTATGTGGACATAGGATTGCATTTGTTCAATTGATTTTGTGCATCATATTCTAGAATTTGTTTGATCTTGTCTCGAGGTGAAATATTAGATCACACTTAATTAGGGAGATGATTTAGGCCATCTTTGGATCGTTTGAGCCTTTCTAGCCATCCCTGTACATATTTTACCCCTAGTCACCCATCTAGGCCAAATAAGCTTTTCTCTGTAAATACACCCGCATAAATTTTCTTAGCTTAAATTGTAAGACCCGATATTTTCGAGTGCATTTAAAAAATGCAAAAGGACTTAAATGGTATTCCCGAATACGTGCAAGGGCAAAATGGTCAAAAGACCAAAATTCGGTATTAATCGGGACAAGAAAATTTAATTAAAAATATGAGAATGAGAAATCTTGATCGATAACGAAGAAATAATTAAATTTCGGGTTAAATTGATCAAGATATGAATTTATTGGAATAAATTGAGATTTTCGTATCAAAAAAATAATCTCGAAAATAATCGAAAAATATACCGAAAAGGTAAAATCGGACTGAGAAAATTATTTACAGATTAGATGAATAAAATATATTTTTTTTAAAAGATATTTGTGTATTTTAATATTATTTTATTGATTAAAATAATATTAAAAATAAATTATAAATAAATAAAAATAAATAAATTAAAAAAAAAAAAAAAAAAAAAAAAAAAAACGCGAATTGGAATCGCGAGAAACAGAAACAGAGAAGAAGAAAAACGCGAAAAGCGAACCCGAGGGAGATCCCTCCGTCCGACGGTCACCGGCGGCATAGGACCCCAGGCGAGGGTCGGCGAAGGTCGACTGACCTCAGGCGAGCCCACAGGCGGCAGCGACGCGCGGCGAAGTGGCCGGAAATCGTCGAAAAACGAAGGAGATGCCGCGGGGAAGAAACGTCGATCGGCGGCCATCGGCGCCGATTCGACCCAGGCCGAGGCCTGATTTGAGAAGCCCAGTCCATGGCGCGTTGAACGGCACCGGAATCGGCCAGGGAACCGGCCGGACGGCGCCGGCACGACCAAAGGGAGATTGGACCTGCCGAACCGGACTGAACCGGCCGAACCGGACCAGACCGAACCGGCGGTCCGAACCGGGTTGAACCGGACCGGACCGGTTCAGCCAAAAAGAGAGGGAAAAAAGGAAGAAAAAGGGAAAAAGAAAAAGAGAAAAAATTGGGAAAAATTCCTGTGATGCAATCGAGCTTCGGGTAAGTCGGTAAGCGGTCAAATTGACCGATTTAATTTTTAGAATATTTAATTTGATAAATAATCGACTGAAAGTTTACCCGAAAATATATTTAATTGTGTAGCTCGACGATTGGCATCCACCGAGAGCTCGAGATAGCCTCAATTTTTGTATTATCATGGAATAACGGGTAAGTGACCCTTATTTACGACAATTTTATATCGTTATGCGTGATTGATATTTAACGCATAAATTACAGATTTAATTTTCGCATAAATGAATTAAATTCTGGAAAATTAGATAAATTGTCGTAAATATTAAATTGAGATATCAGAGAATTTAGAACGAGGCTAAATAAATTACTGATGGGCCCAGTGAGCCCAATAGGCCTCGATAAAGTGTGGTAAACGGGCTTAAGGCCGATTAAGGCCCATTAAGGTACAATAGGGCCCAATATGAGAAACGGGCCCAATGATTTAAAATTAAGCCCAGAAAATTATGAAATACATTAAATTGTATTGTATTTGACCTGATGAATGTGTATCCGCAGTTCCGGAGATTTGATTTGGATTCGGAGCAAATCGGACTGCGTGACAAGACATCAGTGGGAAAGGTCAGACTGTACAGAAAAATGAGGTAAGGGAATTGTGTGAGTAGCTAGAGGTAGCTACGCATATTTTAATAGTTTTTCTGTACACTGAGTATGTATGTATACATGGATATTGTATAATGATCCTAAAAATGGTTTGAATGATTTTAAGGATCGAAATAGGTGAAATGTCTATTTTACCCCTATTGAGGGAAGTTCACCTAAGGATGGTGAAAGCATGACATGCATGAAATGCATGATTTAAGGACTATTATGGTTTAAGAATTTTATTGGTTTTAATCAAAGAAAATTGATAGATTGGCCAGTAATTGTTTAAATTTCACAAGATAACACTACGTAGGTGTTATTTATATTTAAATGGAAATTTCTTTGGAAAAGAGGCCAACTATCAAGTTTATATGGAAACAGATAGTGCCGACACGTAGTTCGCACTATATCTGCGTTTGTGAATGTGCATAAATGTGCTTGAGCGCTTGCTCGCACCGACTTGTGTGACATCATATGCATGAAATGTGCTAGAGCATGGTGCTCGCACTGATTTTTATTATTGTGAAATGAGAGCTGCTGGAGCCTAGCTCGCACTCTGTTTTGACATGTTTTGACTGGTTTTGACTTGATATGCATAAAATGGTGCTGGAGCGATTGCTCGCACTAGTTTTACTGATTTAATATGCATGAGAGATGCTGGAGCTTAGCTCGCATCCTATTTTGATTTAATTATGCATGAAGCCGTGCTGGAGTGTAACTCGCACGAGGTTTGATTTAATTATGCATAAAGCCGTGCTGGAGTGTAACTCGCACGAGATTTGATTTACTTGAGCATTCATTTGTGCTGGAGCGTTGCTCGCACAAAGTTTTATATGGTTTTACAATTCATTTGAATGTCGTACTGGAGTTTTTCTCGTACGAAGTTTTCATTGAATTTCTATACATATCCGTACTAGAGCATTACTCGTACGTGGATTTGACTTGAAATTATAATCAGTTTAAGTCGTACTGGAGCGCTGCTCGTACGCAGATTTCACTGATTTTTATGAAACCGTGCTAGAGCTTCCCTCGCACGAGATTTTCAGATATCATGAATATGCATGGAGCCGTGCTTGAGTTTCGCTCGCACAGGGATTTATATTACATGCATATAGCCGTGTTGGAGCCTCCTGTAGACTGTGTGTCACAGTGAGATGATATGCTCACACGTGCATTCTGAGACAGATGATATGGGTGGATAAGACCTATTACAGGCACCCCTGACTGAGCTTGGGTTCACGGAGTACTTTGTACCGTGTATGTCACGCGGAGTACGCTGTACCGTGGGGATTGTTGGAGTGGAGTGGCATTAGCCACGAGGCAGCAAGCCTTGCCCTCGCAATCCTGGTGTTATGCTGTTCTGGCGGGTAGGACGACCCACCTCCCGTTTCAGGTGTGATACCCCGCACACTAGGTACCGTGTTGCCAGGGATCACTAGGATATGGCCATAGTCCTCGATGTTACTGTTAATTACCTGATTGTCTCACATGATATAACTTATGGTCTGTTAGACCAGGGTAGACCCGAAGGAGGGGTCAGGCCCCCGATTTGATGATTTGATGATTTCAGATGATTTTATGATATGTGACCCTGAAAGAAGGGTGGTTTTATAAATCAAGATTTATAATGAAATATAACAAACTGTTTTATGAGTTTTGAGATGATTGACCCAGAGGGGTTATTTTATACTGCGTTTTAAATGAATTGATTTAAATGCAGTGGCATGATGTGTTTTTCCATGCTTTCATTTGAAATCCATGTTTTGTCTTACATGGTATGAAAGATTGCATGATCTTGATTAAATTCATGCTTAATATGATTTAATGATGTCACATAAAATGCTTTGAATGCATGAGTTACATGATTTATATATGCACAAATAGTTTTGGATGAACTATGGCATTGAATATGCATGACTTTGTGCTTGATGATTTTAATGAAAAGAAATGGATTTAAGGGCATGGCATTATGAGCATGTAGATAGTGGAGCTATCTACTTACTTGCATAATTGCCTTACTGAGCGTGTGGTTTGCTCACCCCCCTTATTTTTCCATCTTTTCAGAGCACTTGTAATAATTATTGAGCGGCTGAGGACTTGCATGCTTAATATCCGCTGCTTGCTGCTACCCATCGAGAGACAGGTATACACATTTGTATGGTTTTGTATCTAAATATGTAATGCACAGTACTGTAAATGGATATGATGTCGGGGATGTAGAGTCATGTAAATATCAGTGGGTATGTGTTTATTTAAAGTCAAAAGGATAGTAGACTCTGATATATGATTATGGGAATGAAATGTTAAATAGTGTGAGGTGACTAACACCGAATCATAGCCCAACTGTGTTGTAGGATGATCACGACGAGAGAAAGGTAAGAATTAAATAATAAATGAAAAAGCGAAAAATTTACTCTGATTTTTAGGTAATTCGGGTCGTGACAGGTTTAAATGGTATCAGAGCTTGAGTTGGCCTGATATGAGTCGGTGTTAGTGGTTAAGGAAGTTTACATCCCCTTGTACTGTGCATTATTTGGATACAATTGTGTATATCGAGATGGAAGTGCAGCTAAGAATTTGGTTTTAAATGCAAGAATAGACTCATTGACTGATAGCCGCTATGGTTGAGAGGCGAGTACACGAGCTCAAGGCCGTTGAGGTAGGCCCATGAGTTGTACTGAGTCGCCACATGAGACTTGAGATGAGATTGACGTGGAGGCTGGTTGATCATGCCCCACAGAGTCCGATAGAGAGATCGGATAGAGTCTGACAAAGAGATCGGATAGAGTCTGACAGAGAGATCAGACAGTATTGAGATACGCTTCGCGAGGTTGGAGCGGAGTGTGGAGAATATTTTACGAGCTAATTGCTCAGAATATGTATGAGATTTGAGGGCGAGTTGGAGCATTAATTGAAGTTCGCTCGACCCATTTGAAGAGTTAGACGTCCAGAATGGACATGGAAAAAAAAAAAAAAAAAAATTCTATATGTATTCCGGTGACAGAATATCCCGGATATTGTTTTAAAGAAAATTACAGATGACATTATTTACTCTGACCCAGAGGAACATGTTGATTGACGAGTATAATACTCAGTTTATATTCCTGGGCAGATGTGACTCGGACACGATAAACAGTGAGAGTCGAGATGTCTGAAAGTTCATGGAAGGACTCAGATTGTCAATTAGAGTCCGATTAGCCCGTTAGATATCACTACCTATGCCGAGGCATATGCCGAGGCAGTGCGCAGACTACAGTTGTGTGAATAAGATCATGAGTTGCACGCCTCTGAGATTGAGAAAGGTAGTGAGGGCCGAAATTGAGACAAAAGAGAATAGAGGATGACAAGAATGTCAGAACGGGAAAAAGGTAGTTTGGTAAAGGCTTTGAGCTGATAAATCATGGGGTAAGTTGATTGATAAACCCCAGTGTATCCAATTTCAATACTTTTGAGGGGTATTGTGATTTGAGGACCCCGACCTGCTACGTAACAGTATAACAGAGTAGCAGTGTGAACAGTGTAGGATATGTGGTAGTTACCACGAAAATAAGATGTTGGATGAAGGCGAGTGTATGCCTTGGACCAGGACACTATTGATGTTTCATAGGATGTGGTGGAAGATACCACACTGGTTGTGAATAATGAAATAATTATTTTAATTGATCCTGGTGCCACGCATTTATTCATACCGCCTTCAGTTGCTTATAAGTTAGTGAAAAAAATGTGAAGCCTATACCTTTAAGCATAAAGAGGATGATAGTTAGTTGATTTTCACTAACTGAATATGGGTATAGGGATTGTAAGTTGAAAATAGGGGTGAAAATATCACTGAAAAGTGTATTGTAACTTGACAAGTAAGGAAAGAGTTTGCCATAAGTGATATATGAAAGGAGATAAGATTGGAGATGTGATAGATCCTGCATACGAGATATATTGGAATAAAAGGCATATGCAAGGTAAGGATATCATTGATATGCAAAGTAATTTGGATTAAGCAATATGTAGTGTATATGGATTGCGACCAAGATAAGGGGTAAATATATCTACACCCAGTCGATGTGGTTAAATCTTAGGGTTAATAAAGGTATTTTAAAATATCTCCCTGCCTGAAGATTTGACAGCGTCTAGAAGCGCACGCATAAGCTATAAATTGAAATCGACAATTGGGATATATATGCAATTAAAATTTGGGTACCTTTATTGGTATGATAAAAAGATATAGAAATTCATTAATCATGAAGTTCAAAAAATTTAAAATTTTATAAAAGCCGTCAATATAAGAGGAAAGAAATGACGTGAGCTAGTATCTTGAACGAAAGCTATTTCGAAATGACATTGTACGTTTATGCGTACATAGGTCAAGTATATGGAAAATTGAAATATTGAGTGGAACTCAACTACGTTAAGGTATTTAAACCTTACCTGGACCGATTGGTTGTCATCTACAGCGATGATATTATGATGTATTCGAAGTCCAGGGATGAGTATGAGTAGCAACAGGAAACTGTCTTACAGACGAGGTGTTGAGAGTTTCTTGAAATGGGCTACTCAGTTGACACGTCTCGTTTGGAAAAAGATTTCATACGAGTGTTATGATATATATGAAAATAGCTTCGATGAGTTTTGGTATATTGGAGTAATGAACTGACCACCGTAAGTATTCTCACCATGACTAACAGCTCAAGAGGTTTCATTGTGAATGGATACCAAAATAAGGATTGGGCTGTGTATTGATGTAAAATGGGAAGATAGTCGTTTATAGATCCAAATAGTTCAAGGATCATGAGAGAAACTATCTGACCCATGGTTTAGAGTTGGCAGCCGTAGCGATTACACTGAAAGTATGGCGCTACTACTTATATGGTAAGAAATTTCGGGTATGCACTGATCGTAAAAGCCCCAAGTATCTGTTTTCACAGAAAGAGTAGAATGTGAGATAACCAAGAGGGTTAGAGCTTTTAAGGATTATGATTGTGAACATTGTACCACCCAGGAAAGGCTAATGTAATGGCTGATGCTTTGAGCAGAAAGAGCCTCGGGATGGTATTACATGTGATGGTCAGGGAGCGTGAGCTGCTAGAGCAGTTGTGAACCTCAGTAGTGATGTGATCCCTTCTGATGATGACGGTGGTTTTGTGACAGCTAGCCTGAGGTTAGAACCGGATTTGTGTGACCGGATTTGCCAGGCTTAGCGTGATAATCGGCATGGTGTCGATAGTGTGGGTTAGATTCAGAAGGGTGTAGTGACAGAGTTCACAGTGTATGATGATGACTTACAGAGGTTCAGAGAAAGTATAAGTGCTCCCCATGACCACAGTTGATGAGATAGTAGTATTGTCAGAAGCTCACTCTTCGGGATATACAGTGCATCCGAGAAATAATAAATATATCAGAACCTCTGAAAAATGTATTGGTGGTCAGATATGAAAAGAGATATTGTAGAGAATTGCGAAAAAGTGTCTCCTATGTCAGCAGAGCAAGGTAGAGTAAAAGAAGTTGCAGGGTTATTGCAGCCTCTACCTATATTGACACGAAAATGGGAACGAGTTACCATGGATATCGTGATGGGTTATAGAGGACCCTAATGGATCACGAGGCTATCTAGGTGATAGTCAATAGATTGATTTAGTCTACCCACCTTCTGTTTATGAAATCCCGAGATACTCTGAGTGCGTAGGCGGATTTATGTGTATAAAAAAATTGTGGAACAATATGTAGCGTTCCAGGGAGCATGATATTAGATGGGGATTCCCGCTTCACTTCCCACTTCTGGGAATATTGTTTTTGAAAGTTATGGGAACCCGATTATGTGTTAGCACAGCTTCCACCCTCAGACAGATGGTCAGTCAGAGAGGACTGTACAGGTTCTGGAGGCTGTGATGAGAGCGTGTGCCATTGATTTTATGAGCTCCTGGGATGATTAGTTACTACTAATCAAATTCGCCAATGATGACAGTTGTCACTTGAGTATCGGGATGAGATTATATGAGGCTTAGTATGGCCGTAGGGAGTTGTTCCCTGACTTTGATAAGAGAAGCGGGTGACAGATAGAAAATTGTTCCCGAATTAGTAAGACAAACCTCTGAGTATGTTCAGTTGATTTGAGAGAGATTAAGAACACCTCAGAGCAGATAGAAAAAGCTATGCTGACAAGAGACAGGAAATCATTAGAATTCACCGAGGGTGAATCATTATAGTTGACAGTTATTTGTCATAAAGACGTAACGAGATTCGGATAGAGATATTGGACAAGTGGGAGATAAGACCTGTAGGTTGACATTACCACTTGAATAAACAGGCATCCACAATGTGTCCTATCTTTTGATGCTTAAGAAATAATATCCGGATCCGATATATGTGATCGGATATGAACTCCAACGGTTTAGCTCAATGAAAGTATAACGTATGATTGGAGAAATTGATTCGGGCACTAAACGGAAAGAGAAAGTGTTTAGGGTTAAGATGATCTCCCTAGTTAAGTATGATGGTAGTATTACACTCCGGAGAAGGTCACTTGAGGATGACAATATATGATGCGATAGACATACCCGGAGTTATTTCTGGACTCATATTACTTGGTTCTAATTTGGAGGACCAAATTTTTTTAAGTGGGGGAGATTGTAAGACCCGATATTTTCGAGTGCATTTAAAAAATGCAAAAGGACTTAAATGGTATTCCCGAATACGTGCAAGGGCAAAATGGTCAAAAGACCAAAATTCGGTATTAATCGGGACAAGAAAATTTAATTAAAAATATGAGAATGAGAAATCTTGATCGATAACGAAGAAATAATTAAATTTCGGGTTAAATTGATCAAGATATGAATTTATTGGAATAAATTGAGATTTTCGTATCAAAAAAATAATCTCGAAAATAATCGAAAAATATACCGAAAAGGTAAAATCGGACTGAGAAAATTATTTACAGATTAGATGAATAAAATATATTTTTTTTAAAAGATATTTGTGTATTTTAATATTATTTTATTGATTAAAATAATATTAAAAATAAATTATAAATAAATAAAAATAAATAAATTAAAAAAAAAAAAAAAAAAAAAAAAAACGCGAATTGGAATCGCGAGAAACAGAAACAGAGAAGAAGAAAAACGCGAAAAGCGAACCCGAGGGAGATCCCTCCGTCCGACGGTCACCGGCGGCATAGGACCCCAGGCGAGGGTCGGCGAAGGTCGACTGACCTCAGGCGAGCCCACAGGCGGCAGCGACGCGCGGCGAAGTGGCCGGAAATCGTCGAAAAACGAAGGAGATGCCGCGGGGAAGAAACGTCGATCGGCGGCCATCGGCGCCGATTCGACCCAGGCCGAGGCCTGATTTGAGAAGCCCAGTCCATGGCGCGTTGAACGGCACCGGAATCGGCCAGGGAACCGGCCGGACGGCGCCGGCACGACCAAAGGGAGATTGGACCGGCCGAACCGGACTGAACCGGCCGAACCGGACCAGACCGAACCGGCGGTCCGAACCGGGTTGAACCGGACCGGACCGGTTCAGCCAAAAAGAGAGGGAAAAAAGGAAGAAAAAGGGAAAAAGAAAAAGAGAAAAAATTGGGAAAAATTCCTGTGATGCAATCGAGCTTCGGGTAAGTCGGTAAGCGGTCAAATTGACCGATTTAATTTTTAGAATATTTAATTTGATAAATAATCGACTGAAAGTTTACCCGAAAATATATTTAATTGTGTAGCTCGACGATTGGCATCCACCGAGAGCTCGAGATAGCCTCAATTTTTGTATTATCATGGAATAACGGGTAAGTGACCCTTATTTACGACAATTTTATATCGTTATGCGTGATTGATATTTAACGCATAAATTACAGATTTAATTTTCGCATAAATGAATTAAATTCTGGAAAATTAGATAAATTGTCGTAAATATTAAATTGAGATATCAGAGAATTTAGAACGAGGCTAAATAAATTACTGATGGGCCCAGTGAGCCCAATAGGCCTCGATAAAGTGTGGTAAACGGGCTTAAGGCCGATTAAGGCCCATTAAGGTACAATAGGGCCCAATATGAGAAACGGGCCCAATGATTTAAAATTAAGCCCAGAAAATTATGAAATACATTAAATTGTATTGTATTTGACCTGATGAATGTGTATCCGCAGTTCCGGAGATTTGATTTGGATTCGGAGCAAATCGGACTGCGTGACAAGACATCAGTGGGAAAGGTCAGACTGTACAGAAAAATGAGGTAAGGGAATTGTGTGAGTAGCTAGAGGTAGCTACGCATATTTTAATAGTTTTTCTGTACACTGAGTATGTATGTATACATGGATATTGTATAATGATCCTAAAAATGGTTTGAATGATTTTAAGGATCGAAATAGGTGAAATGTCTATTTTACCCCTATTGAGGGAAGTTCACCTAAGGATGGTGAAAGCATGACATGCATGAAATGCATGATTTAAGGACTATTATGGTTTAAGAATTTTATTGGTTTTAATCAAAGAAAATTGATAGATTGGCCAGTAATTGTTTAAATTTCACAAGATAACACTACGTAGGTGTTATTTATATTTAAATGGAAATTTCTTTGGAAAAGAGGCCAACTATCAAGTTTATATGGAAACAGATAGTGCCGACACGTAGTTCGCACTATATCTGCGTTTGTGAATGTGCATAAATGTGCTTGAGCGCTTGCTCGCACCGACTTGTGTGACATCATATGCATGAAATGTGCTAGAGCATGGTGCTCGCACTGATTTTCAGATATCATGAATATGCATGGAGCCGTGCTTGAGTTTCGCTCGCACAGGGATTTATATTACATGCATATAGCCGTGTTGGAGCCTCCTGTAGACTGTGTGTCACAGTGAGATGATATGCTCACACGTGCATTCTGAGACAGATGATATGGGTGGATAAGACCTATTACAGGCACCCCTGACTGAGCTTGGGTTCACGGAGTACTTTGTACCGTGTATGTCACGCGGAGTACGCTGTACCGTGGGGATTGTTGGAGTGGAGTGGCATTAGCCACGAGGCAGCAAGCCTTGCCCTCGCAATCCTGGTGTTATGCTGTTCTGGCGGGTAGGACGACCCACCTCCCGTTTCAGGTGTGATACCCCGCACACTAGGTACCGTGTTGCCAGGGATCACTAGGATATGGCCATAGTCCTCGATGTTACTGTTAATTACCTGATTGTCTCACATGATATAACTTATGGTCTGTTAGACCAGGGTAGACCCGAAGGAGGGGTCAGGCCCCCGATTTGATGATTTGATGATTTCAGATGATTTTATGATATGTGACCCTGAAAGAAGGGTGGTTTTATAAATCAAGATTTATAATGAAATATAACAAACTGTTTTATGAGTTTTGAGATGATTGACCCAGAGGGGTTATTTTATACTGCGTTTTAAATGAATTGATTTAAATGCAGTGGCATGATGTGTTTTTCCATGCTTTCATTTGAAATCCATGTTTTGTCTTACATGGTATGAAAGATTGCATGATCTTGATTAAATTCATGCTTAATATGATTTAATGATGTCACATAAAATGCTTTGAATGCATGAGTTACATGATTTATATATGCACAAATAGTTTTGGATGAACTATGGCATTGAATATGCATGACTTTGTGCTTGATGATTTTAATGAAAAGAAATGGATTTAAGGGCATGGCATTATGAGCATGTAGATAGTGGAGCTATCTACTTACTTGCATAATTGCCTTACTGAGCGTGTGGTTTGCTCACCCCCCTTATTTTTCCATCTTTTCAGAGCACTTGTAATAATTATTGAGCGGCTGAGGACTTGCATGCTTAATATCCGCTGCTTGCTACTACCCATCGAGAGACAGGTATACACATTTGTATGGTTTTGTATCTAAATATGTAATGCACAGTACTGTAAATGGATATGATGTCGGGGATGTAGAGTCATGTAAATACCAGTGGGTATGTGTTTATTTAAAGTCAAAAGGATAGTAGACTCTGATATATGATTATGGGAATGAAATGTTAAATAGTGTGAGGTGACTAACACCGAATCATAGCCCAACTGTGTTGTAGGATGATCACGACGAGAGAAAGGTAAGAATTAAATAATAAATGAAAAAGCGAAAAATTTACTCTGATTTTTAGGTAATTCGGGTCGTGACATAAATACTCTGTTTCTATCCCTTACCCCGAAAGCATGAAAAGTCATTAGGATATTTTGTGAGCTTTGTACATATGGGTATTAGGTGATAGTGAAAGTAAAAAAAAATGAAATGAAAGGAAAAGAAAAAGAAAAGAACGAAGAAGAAAAATATAAAAATAAAATAAAATGTTTAGAGAAATAAATAAGTTTGAGGGAAATAATATGAGCTCTTACATTAAAGATCCTAGAATTAATGCATCTTGAGGGGTAATTAAACCTAAATCGACTTTATCATACCTTAACCCTAGCCTTACATTACAAGCTTAATGAAGTCCTATTGATCTTTGATTAAGTGTAACTACATTAGTGGAGAGAGAAGTGAAAAGCAAACTTATGGGAATGATCACATGTCATTGACTTTGCATTCACTGTGTTTGCATAATCTGATCCGGGTAATATATTGTGAAGTGGCTTTGACATTTTCACACACACACGAAGGGTCCAATTTGGGTTAGGACTTATGATTGAATGATTTTGAATGTTGGACTTGTAATTGTGAGTCTTTGAGATCATAGTCTGTACTTTTTCTTTGAGGATAATATTGGGAAAATTATTATGATTGGTACTTGACATTCCAACATCTATTTTGTTTTGCTTGAGGACAAGCAAAAGCTTAAGTTTGGGGGTGTGATAATTCTATTTTTAATAGAATTATTTATGCTTAATTTTCTAATTAATTATTTAAATCCCCATATTATTTTATTAATTATCTCCTTTATTTAATTAAAATTCTTTAATGTGCAGGTAAATTAAATTCGGATGAAACTCAGTCGTTTCAGTCAAAATTAGGCTGAAAATGGGCTAAAGGAGACTGGACCACTTCCAATTTGTAGACCAAGTCACCAAGTCATCTGGACACGCGTGATGCCAAGTGTCCGTATTTTATTCACTCCGGAACGATAAGATCGATGGACGTCGTGCCAACCCTCTGGAAGACACACGTCGGGCCACATCGTATAACCAACTGGACAAACGGACAAGTGACGTGGAAATATCTACTCTGCAACAAATAAAATGAAGACAAGTGGCCAGACAATGCCAACTCATCTAGGATGGAAAATTACCATTGTACCCCTAAGTATGTATATAAATAGAATATGATGGCAATTGAGGAGAGATGTAATATAGGGTAGAATAGTTTTAAGGTAAATTTAGGATTTATTCTTGTTTTTTTAGCCTTCTTTTTCGTTAGCCACCATCTTTAAATTACTATTCATAGCGATTTCTTTATTTTCATGAAAAGCTTTCGTTCATTTATAGTTCTTTGTTATTTTTAAATCAATGAATAGTTACCATTTCTATTTCTCTTCTTATTGGTTTTATTAAAATTCTAGTTCTTTATTTTCAGGTTTCCATGAAAAACTTTAATTTTCCTATTTTTGATAGCTCTCGGTTGGCTTATTACTAAGGTTCCATGTTTGTTTGTTCTTCATTTTTGCTCATTTGGGTGACAAAGTTTTTCCTTCATCTTTGCCTTTCGGTTCTGGTGTTTTGATTTGGACTAATGCCGGGTATTGTTCCACATCAATAACAATGTGGAACCATAGCAGTATGAGCTGGAATTAGAGCAACCCAAGGATGATGGTTATTCACGTTTATGAAGCTCACGGGTGTTGATTGTGTTACTTTCATTTGTTGCTTTTGCATATTCTCCTTCGATTTTAAGTTTATGTTCTGCAATGCATTGTTATTATTTTCTTTTCTTATTTCATTGTTTGCACTACATGATTCGATTCTCTACTGCATTTAATCATTAGCTTCATATTATTTTTTCTGCATTTTCTTATGTCTGTAGTCCATTTCATTTACTGCAAGTTATCTCGGCATTTTCTTGTTACTCACACTTGACTCACTAGCCGGTTTAGGTTTGGTAGAATTATTGCCGTGTGGTGAGGAGCAGAAGTTGGTGTTTGTGGGTCCTCTGTTATGCTCTGTTTTGAAAGCCTTTTACTGTTCACTCCTTTTGCATGATCTCATTATGCACTAATCTTATTTGGTAGCTTCAGATTTTTAGGGATGTGTGTTGTCACCATTACCGAGCTGCTGTGAATGTCGCTGGACATAGATGAGCAGATGCTGGCCAAGCCAATCACTGAGGTATAATTATGCTTGGATGTGTGCTATATCGTCGGGACATGCAGAGGCATTATAGGAAAACTTAGTGGAGGAAGACATTACCCGCTAGCTGGGCAAGACGAAGACGCGTAGCAACACAGGTGGGGAATTATGCAAACTAAAAACCTGAGAGCTGGAGCTGTACTTGGAACCAGCGTGAACCAGCATGGGCGTACCTAGAAATGAAGCATGAAGAGAAACGTGTATAGTGCTCGGTTCGGGACCGCAACAATCAGTTGGAAATTGTAGATAAGGCCATGTTTGGTCATAATGTCTATTATTGCAATTGTTTTAAGCATGTTGGGATTTAAATTTTTTTATATCATTTACATTTTTTTTGTTAAGTTAGGAAAAATAGATTTTTATTGTTTGTTAAATTAGTAACTAGTGTTAATTAGGCTAATAGTTGATACATTAGATTGGTAATTTTATTCGTTTTAAGAAACTCATGAGTTGCATTTAGAATTAATTTAGAAATAGAAGTAGTTCATAATTTAGTTTTTAAATTGAAAATTCTAAAAATATTATTTTCATGCAATATTTACTTATTTAGACAAGTTAGTGATTAGTTAGAGCTATAATTAATTTAGGGACATTTTTATAGTTAGTTAATTTCTTAGTTAGATTTACGTTTCTTTAGGATTAATAGAAGTTTGTTTTTATTAGATTTTAGGTTAGCTTAATTTGCCTTTTTATTAAGTAGTTTAATTACATGCATATTTTATTTTAGGTTTGTTTAATTTTAGTTTAATTAATTTTGTTTCTTTATTTTTATATTTGTATTTTAGTTTAATTGCGTTAGTTAATTTTAACTGTTTTAATTAATTTTGTAGGTATTTGCTTTTAATTGCTTGGAGCACTGTAAGTAATTTTTGCTCTCTTTTATTTCCTTTAGTTTATAATTGTTAATGTTTTCTGTACTCTTAAAGCCTTGTAGATCACCCATCAGTACTTCATAATTTTCTAGGATATACTTAGGGTAAGATTAATCGATAGTTAATTGGGTTAATCAACTTCTTTGTAGGACGATAACTCGAGACTCAAATCCCATTATTACTTGTACGACCCGTGCACTTGCGGATAGAACGTCTAGGTCACTTAGAGTGAGCATTAGTCTCCTATCACACAAATATATAAATATATATAGTATATTCTTGAGTTTTATTTATCCTTTGTTTATGGCTTAATTCTTATTATTTTAGTCCAACTACCATCAAATAATTTATAATACGTATACATATAATTATATACATATAATTAGTAACTACATGTTTATATATATTTAGGTGTTGAACATTTTATTATTTATTTTATTAATTTCGCCTAACTTAACTATTGATTTTTTACTAAGTTGCAAGAATTAAATTTGAAAATAAATTGAGCTAAGGCAAGAATGTAATTCTAGTTAAACTGGCATGTTTGAACTTAAACTCTCACCTTTCCACACTTAACTTCTGTGCTCATAGCAAACCTTCTCAATTTCCTTTACTCCTCGAGTCCTACAACGAATATGCATATTGTCATTACAAACCAATTAGTTCACTTAACTAGCTTATAACTACGTACAAAAAAATCCTGAAGTTTACATTAGGCTTCAATATAGCTAACATGTGACTTCTTTACTTTGCACACTCATGGTTAGTTGAATGGTCATCAATAACTTGGTTTCGTTCTATGGCCCTCATCTTTTCAAAATAGCACATTGGTATCGTTGATCCATGATGCTTATGTAGTTCGTAAAAGGAACAATAAATACACAAATGCAGTTAACGAAATCTAAAATAATTATATGGTCAGGATCGTTAAGTGTGATTCCTTCAATGAATTCATTACCCTTCTAATCTCGTAATGACACTCTACATTTATGCTACTCCAATCATTGGTATTGGGTTGGAGTTGACTATTTTAATGGTTTTGTTTCTTTCTTTACCGTTAGGCCAAGCTTCTTGGTTGTATTTTCAGGAAAAAGAAACAGATTTGAATTCCCCTTTATCAACTAAAGCAATGATCGGCTTGCTTTAACCATTGTGTCTATAAACATGAACCTCTATTATGTCCCTTAACCCTAAAAGGATGTAAGCATAATTGAATGAAGCGCCAAGGTCTCATTCTCTGGCTCATCATCTTATTGAGCTATAACAAATAATTTGTTTCTTTTCCAAGCAGTCACACACCTTATGTGGCCCCTCACATGAGAAACATTCCAATGGCCCATGGTCCTTCTTGGAATCTTCCTCATTAGACTCTTTCTTACACTTCCACCATGATGGCTTCCTAATGTCATTCTTATACTACCGATTATGGTCTCCTTCACCAATACAGGTTGATAACTGTATATACAAATTTTGCGTCTAGAAATTTTAGAACACGAATTGGTGACAAAATTTAAATTTTTTTATTTATGTGAATGGGTATAGATCTCTATTTTAAACTCTTTACAAGAGAGTAATCCTCTGATTCAATCTCCTGGAATAAATTTATCGAGGGCTTGACGCTTAATCCCAATGGAGTGAAAATGAATAGTTATTAGGAGGAACAGGCGAAGGCTGTGATTCTTTGTGGACTTGTTGAGGGCTTAATGCTTAATCCCGACAGAGTGAAAAGGAGTAGGTGTTGAGAAGAATAGGCAAAGGCTTGTGCTTCCTCTTGAGTTTTTAACGGATTGGTTGATCGTTGAGAGAACGGTCTGTGATTTGTTGTCCTCTTGTGGATCTCTTGACTTTTCTTGGCTTTACGATAGCTTTGACGAAGAGAAGGCTTGATAGCTTATGACTTAGGAGAATGATCGGTATTTTGAAGGCTTCAAATTCTCTGAGGAGGCTGAGACTTCTCTTTAATGTGAACTGCTCTTCCTCTCCTTCAGATGGAGCAGCCTTCTATTTATAATGCTAGGTGATAGAGAGTTCGAAAAGGAGTCAGTCACTCTAGGTTTTATCTGTAATTAATTTGATTTAATCAGAGATAATATAGATGGCTAATTCATTTTGACCAATATATTAGGAAACTATTAATTAATTAAATATTTAATTTAATTAATTAATTATATTAATTCTTTTATGCCTACAAATGCCCCCACTTCAAGATATGGGCATGCACATGCTAGGGATGAAGTACGTACGAAACTTAAAGTTCATCAATGTCAACAGCATGCCAGTTGGGACAAAATTCTTCAATTTTTTTAAATGGCATAACCTTTTTTTGCTTCATATATTCTTTGAATTTGTGTTTATTTTCAACACAACTTGCGACTAAAGAAATAAATCACAAATGGGTTTCTTCACTTGGAGTTCAACTCAAATTCTTCTATTAAAAATATATATATATATATATATATATATATATATATATATATGGATTGTTCATAAGACTAATAGTCATAGTCTTTCTCCCATAAGTTTTAAACAGCTCAGATTCTGCTCTACTAACACATTTCTGTGAGAATGTGAGGATAAAATCATTAGGTATGGATTTTGTTTGTTAGTCTATATATATATATATATATTTATATATATTCGATTTTTGCAATATGGCAGTCATCGCAACATAGCGATACTTCCCTGCATTGGAATATTGATAGCAGCTTGATATGACTTTTCTGATCACGTGTACAATGGGCAAGCAATGTACGAACATGTCTGAGTTTACCAATTTCATATTTTCATTGTTTCTGTCACTTAAGCACTTCTTGTCTTTTATACCAGAGATCAACCTTTTTTTATGTCATCTACCCTTCCCATTTCTCTAAAGGGGAAGCTCGTATATGATTAGAGAACTTTTGGCTGCGGTTATAGAGAGGTTAAGGAGTAGATGAGTTGGGTCACGAGTGAAGCCCACCGTGAGCATTAGGCCGCCTCAAATTAAGCATGAAAGCACCGTCTATAGACTCGTCGTCATCCTTGGAGTCCAAGTAATCTAGTGTCTTACCGATTTCGAAGATGGATGGCCATGAAAGATATTTTTTCTCCTTTTCAAATTCTTCCTCTTCGTTTGGAGCTTCTTCTGGTTTCACTTCTAAAGTAGATATTCCTTTTTTTTTTCTTTCAACCCAGAACTTGATCGATGCTTGACTTATCGTCGGTCAACTTTTCTTTCCGACGATGGTTTCTTTTCTTTCCTTTTTCACAAAATCTCGTATTCTCCTTTCCTCTCATTTCAACCAAACTCCAAAGCTTTCTGAGATGCCTCTGCTATCGCCACTTATCATACCGTCGAGCTGTCGTGCAGTTGCCTCTTTCGATGGGCACCGATTTTGATCAATCTTAAAAGTTTCACCTCTTCTTGCACTGATTTGATTTCTCTATGAAGCCTTCGAGTCACCACGGCTTGAGAAATTTAAAGGAGCGCCGATTCAAACTTTTTGCCCAGAATTTGTGTTTCTTCCTTTTTTTTTATGATATGAAGGACTATGAAGCTTTTACCACAGGACTATAGCATAGTGTCAGCTTCTCTAATAAGATTTATTCACAAGAATGCTGGCATGAAATTTTACCTCCCCAAGCCTTTTTGTTTTTGCTTTTCTTCTCGAGGAGACACCACAATGTTTCATTTTTTATAGAAAGACCGTTCTCATTCACTGTGACATTTACCATTGACTCATTATACTCTAACTGGCCAGTAATTCTGGTTGATATTTACTAAACTTGCTTTTGTACAGCTTTAAAACTAGTTTATATCTCCTCTCTCCTCAACTGCATATCTCGCAATGCTAGAGAAATGGAATCAAGTTATTCTAATTTTCCTGACATTTTTCTGGCTGCGGAAACATTTCAAATGATCCTACGTGATGATCCGAGTGTGGGTGATAGCTTCGCTGGGACACTTGAAACTGCTTAAAGCTGGACACCTTTGCTAAGATTCTTAGAGTTGAATTACAGGAAGGTGGAAGCTACTGGTTTGATAAAAGCAATCAAGCCATGTTTAGAGAATGAATAATGGGCTTAGAGCTTTTTTTTTTTTTAAAAAAAAAGAAAAGCTTGACAGAGGTAGATGCTCCTAAGGCTTTTGTAATGTGAGTGACTGATTGTGCTGTAAAATGCCATTGATCAGAGGAAGACCCCATTGCACTGATTAGGTTCTGATGGAATGGTTCAGTCTACCCTAGAGCAAGTTGATTCTGCAAACTTGGTCTCTTGGTAGATAAACGCCCAATTTCGGTATTGATATTCAATGAATAATAAACACGTCCACTTTTACCTAAAGAGAAATATTTCCTTTGTAGTCTTCCTCGAATTGAAGCTTTAATTGATTCAGCTCTTTTTATTATTATTATTATTATTATTATTATTATTATTATTATTATTATTATTATTCTTATCATTAATTTTGTTTTTGTCTAGAATTTTTTTATGTGACAAATCTGCTACTTATTACATAGCCATATTTAGCTTCATTTTTTTTTAATACTACATTATTGGATACTCTTTTGCTCTGAAATTATCTTCATCTATGATATTGGAATAGAACTCTACTTTTTGGTTGATCACGACTTATGCCGGGGTGTGTCACTCATTGATCACCCTCTACCTCGACAATGATTTCTGGTGGGGTGTGTCGCTTATTGATCACCTTCTACCTTGACAACAATTTCTGGCAGAGTGTGACACTCATTGACCACCTTCTACCTCGATAACCATTTCTGGCGGAGTGTGTCGCTCATTGACCACCCTCTACCTCGACAACGATTTCTGGCGGAGTGTGTCGCTCATTGACCACCCTTTACCTCGACAATAATTTCTGGCACCCTCTACTTCGACAACGATTTCTAGTGGGGTGTGTCGCTCATTGACCACCCTTTACCTCGACAACGATTTCTGGCGGGGTGTGTTGCTCATTGACCACCTTTTACCTTAACCATGATTTCTGACGGGGTGTGTTGCCATATCCCATTCTTTCGATCAATTGTCGATACCTTCTTTGTGCATATCACCTCATCAGGCTGCAGGAAGATCCTGGGGATTTTAAAAGCGATGAAGTTTCTACTTTCACTGGCGTGAGATTTTGGTTTCGAGGAAAAAGTAAATACAATGATCCTTATGATTCGATCACAATCAAATGCAGAAAGAATTTTCTATATATCCCTGATGGTGGTTTCAGACTCCACCTTCGTACTAGAAAGGAAAATGAGGTTTTCATTGATTTGGGTGTTGTTGACATTGATAGAGATGATGTGTTCTTAGTTGCAGTCTTATCAATTTGGTTATGCTCTTTTGTTTTTCCATGTATTTGTGGTGATGTCATTTGGCCTGAGACACGATTTAGCCTTGTTATTCATATCTTGGCAACCACATATAATGGACTGAATCAAATTGCTACTTGTGTGGATGATCCTGGTCAATGCAATGTTACGCTTCCTAGGCATTTTATGCATGCGTGGATGTCATCTTATCTTGGGACTTATCTTGAATCGAATAAAGCACCGGTAAGACCTAAAATGTGCAAGTATGGGGGAGCTTTCAGTCACAGATCTTATAGTGAGGTCAAAAGCCAAGAAATCATCCAACAATTGCCTGGAGTGGATTGGCAAGCCATTCGGATAATTGAAGTTTGCAAGACTAAACTTATAGACACTCTAGGGAACCGATTTAAGCTTGATGATTTTGAATACTTGGTGAGCATTCGGTCTTCATTTTTGACTTTACAGAGAGGCAATTTTCACTTGGTAGAATCATACAGTTCTCATCGCTTTGCAAGGCAATTTGGATACTGTAAAGATGTTCTAGGATCTTTGATAACTGACATTAGAACTGCTAGTTTAAGAGGGTTGTTGCGCTATTGGCGATGTAGCGTGTTAAGAGGTCCAAGTTGTAAGGTGACTATCCTTAAATAGAGTAGCACAAATGAAAACTTGTTTGTAACAAGAGAATTCTTTGTATGATGGCAAGGTCAAATGGGAGATTATTATCGCAGCAGTATACCTATTTTGAAAGATAATACAAGTGCTGACTTTAGACTTGCTTCTTCTAGCTATTGTAGAGAATGATCATTGTGTAAGACACGATTTTTTTTAACGTAAGAGCAAAAGGGAATGAATAAAAATTTTCGAGTGCATTTAAAAATGCAGAAGGATTTAAATGGTATTCCCAAACGCATGCAAGGGTAAAACGGTCAAAAGACCAAAATTCAGTGGTAATCGGGAAAAGAAAATTTAATTAAAAATATGAGATTGAGAAATCTTGATCAATAACGAAGAAATAATTAAATTTCGGGTTAAATTGATCAAGATATGAATTTATTGGAATAAACCGAAATTTTCGTATCGAAAAATAATCTCGAAAATATTGAAAAAATATATCAGAAAGCCGAAATAATACCGATAAATTCATTTAGTGATTAAATGAATAAAATATAAATTTTTTAAAGATATTTGTGGATTTTAATATTATTTTAATGAATAAAATAATATAAAAATAAACAAATAATAAAAAAACAAAACAGAAAATCGCGAAATGCGAAACGCGATTTTCTAAGGAAGCAAGCAGAAGCCGACCTCTGCTCACCGGACGGAGCAGTCAGCGGCGGCCCAGGCAAGGTGCTGAGGAAGCCAGCCGAGAGGCGGCTACCACCGGTACCAACGGCCTAAACAAAACGGCGATCGACGGTCGAAAGCAAAATCGAGAGCAAAACCGAGAAAGGGAGAAAAAAATCCGATGGTCGACGTTGATCTAGGCCCAACCACCGATAGCCGAAGGTAGCCCACGCGGAGATCGGCCAATCGACGGTTGAATCGACTGGTGGGGCGGCGGCTAGCGCCGAAAAATGGGAGAAAGAGAGAAGTTACCGACGGCGGAAAGGAGAACAGGTCGGACCAGCCACTTTTCGGTGACCTTGGACGAAATCGAGACAAGATCCGTACATCGGATGGCCTAGCGGAGCCACTGGCAGCGCAAACTGGCGGAGAACCGGTCGACATGGAACTGAACCGATCGAACCGGACTGAACCGACGGTCTGAACCGGGTTAAACCGGACTGAACCGGTTCAGCCAAAAAGAAAAGGAAAAGAAAGAAAAAGGGAAAAAAAAAGAGAAAAAATTGGGGAAAATTTCAGTGATGCAATCGAGCTACGGGTAAGTCGGTAAGCGATCGAAGTGATCAATTTAAATTTCGAAATATTTAATTTGATTAATATTCGACAGGAAATTTATCCGAAAAAATATTAAATTGTGTAGCTCGATAATTAGCGTCAACCGAGAGCTTGAGATAGCCTCGATTTGTGTACTATCATGGAATCACGGGTAAGTAACCCTTATTTACGACAATTTTGCATCGTTATGTGTGTTAAAATTTACCGCATAAATTACGGATTTAATTTCCGCATAAAATGAATTATATTCTGTAAATTGAGATAAATTATCGTAAATAATTCATTAAGCTATTCGAGAGTTTAGAACGAGGCTCAATAAATGCTGATGGGCCTAATGAGCCTAATAGGCCTCGATAATGTGAATAATAAGTGGAAAAACGGGCTTAAGGTCGATTAAGGCCCATTATGGTATAATCGGGCCCAATATGGGTAAACGGGCCCATTGATTTAAATTAAGCCCAGAAAATATGAAATATAATTACTTGTATTATATTGTATTTGACCTGATGAATATGTATCCGCAGTGCTGGAGATTTGATTTGGATTGGGAGCAAATCGGACTCCATGACGAGTCATCAATGGAAAGGTCAGACTGTACAAAAAAATGAGGTAAGGGAATTATGTGAGTAGCTAGAGGTAGCTACGCGTATTTTAATAGTTTTGTATACACTGATTTTGTATGTATACACGGTTATTGTATAATGATCCTAAAAGTGGTTTAAATGATTTTAAAGATCAAAATAGGTAAAAGTCTATTTTACCCCTATTAAGGGAAGTTCACCTAAGGATGGTGAAAGCATGACATGCACGTAATGCATGATTTAAGGAATCTTCTGAAGTATGAAATTTTATTGGTTTTTAAGCAAAGCAAATCGATAGATTGGCCAGTAACTGCATATATTTCACAATATAACACTACGTAAGTGTTATTAAGATTTAAATGAAATTTCTTTGGAAAATAGGCCAACTATCAAGTTTATATAGAAACAGATAGTGCTGGCATATAGTTCACACTATATCTGCGTTTGTGAGTGTGTATAAATGTGCTTGAGCAGTTGCTCGCACCAACTTGTGTGACATCATATGCATGAAATGTGCTAGTGCGGTTGCTCGCACTGATTTTTCTTATTGAGAAATGCATGAGAGGTGCTGGAGCCTAGCTCGCACCCTGTTTTGACTGTTTTGATTGTTTTGATGGTTTTGACTATTTTGACTGAACATGCATAAAAAGGTCCTGGAGCGATTGCTCACACTAGTTTTTATGATTTGAAATGCATGAGAGGTGCTGGAGCTTAGCTCGCATCCTGTTTTGATATGAAATTGCATAAAACCGTGCTGGAGTGTAACTCGCACGAGATTTGATTTAATTATGCATAAAGCCGTGCTAGAGTGTAACTCGCACGAGATTTGATTTACTTGAGCATTTATTCATGCTGCAGCGTTGCTCGCACAAAGTTTTATAAGGTTTTATAACTCATTTTAAAGCCGTACTGGAGTTTTTCTCGTACGAGGTTTTCACTGAGATTTTATATATGTCCGTATTAGAGCATTACTCGTATGTGGATCTTACTGGAATTTATAATTATTTTAAGTCGTATTGGAGCGCTGCTCGAACACAGATTTTATTGATTTCTATGAAACCGTGCTAGAGTTTCGCTCACACGAGATTTTATGATATCATGAATATGCATGGAGCCGTGCTAGAGCTTCATTCGCACAGGGATTTATATGACATGCATATAGCCATGTTGGAGCCTCCTGTAGACTATGTGTCACAGTGAGATGATATGGTCACACGTGCATACCGAGACAGAGATGATATGGGTGGATAAGACCTATTGCAGGCACCCCTGACTGAGCTTGGGTCCACGGAGTACGTTGTACTGTGTATGTCACGCAGAGTACGCTGTACCGTGTGGATTGTTGGAGTGGAGTGGCATTAGCCACGAGGCAGTAAGCCTTGCCCTCGCAATCCTGGTGTTATACCGTTCTGGCGGGTAGGACGACCCACCTCCCGTTTCAGGTGTGATACCCCGCACACTAGGCACCGTGTTACCAGGGATCACGAGGTTATGGCCATAGTCCTATGTTGTTACTGATAGTCACCTACAAGTCTCACATGATATAACTTGTGGACGGATAGACCAGGGTAGACCCAAGGGAGGGGTCAGGCCCCCGATTTTACGATTTTATGATTTTATGATATGTGACCCTGAAAGAAGGGTGGTTTTATAACCGAAGTTTTATAATGAATTTTAATGAATTGTTTTATGAGATGATTGACCCGGAAGGATTAGTTTTTACTGCAGTTTTAATGAATTGATTTAAATACAGTAGCATGATGATGTTTTCCATGCTTTCATTTCAAATTCATGATTTGTCTTACATGACATGAAAGAATGCATGATCTGGATTTCTTCATGCTCATTATGATTTAATGATGTCACATAAAATGCCTTTGATGCATGAATTACATGATTTTTATATGCACAAATAGTTTGATAAACTATGTCATTGATGTATGAATGATTTTGTGCTTGAGATTTAAATGAAAAGAAATGGATTTAAGGGCATGGCATTATGAGTATGTAGATAGCTCCACTATCTACTTACTTGCATAATTGCCTTACTGAGCGTGTGGTTTGCTCAGCCCCTTTATTTTCCCATCTTTTCAGAGCACTCACAGTAATTAGTAGCGGTTGACGACTTGCATCTTGGTATTCGCTGCTTCCCACTGAGAGACAGGTATACACATTTGTATAGTTTTGTATCTAAATATGTAATGCACAGTACTGTAAACGGATATGATGTCGGGGATGTAGAGTTATAAATGCCATCGTGTATATATTTAATTAAAGTCAAAGGATAGTAAACTCTGATAATATGAATGTGAATATGGAAATGGAATGGTAAATAGGTAAGAGGTGACTAACATCGAATCATAGCTCAACTATTTGTAGGATAGTCACGATGAGAGAAAGGTAAGAATTAAATAATAAACGAAAAAGCAAAAAAAAAAATTTACTCTGATTTTTAGGTAATTTGGGTCGTGACAAGTTTAATGGTATCAGAGCTTAAGTTGGCCTGATATGAGTCGGTGTTAGTGGTTAAGGAAGTTTACATCCCCATGTACTATGCATTGTTTAGATACAATTGTGTATATCGAGATGGAAGTGCAGCTAAGAATTTGATTTTTAAATGCAAGAATAGACTCATTAACTGATAGCCGCTATGGTAGAAGGGTGAGTACACGAGCTCGAGGCCATAGAGGTAGGCCTGAGAGTCGTACTGAGTCGCCACATGAGACTCGAGATGAGATTGACGTGAAGGCTGGTATTAAGCATGCCCTACAGAGTTCGACAGAGAGATCAGACAGAGTTTGATAGAGAGAAATCATACAGTATTGATACACGCTTCGCGAGGTTAGAGCGAAGTGTGAAAAAAATTTTGAGAGCTAATTGCTCAGGGTATGTATGGTATATGAGGGCGAGTCGGAGCATTGGTAGAAGTTCGCTCGACCCATTTTAAGAGTTAGACATCAAGAATGGATATGAGAACATAATTCTAGATGTATTCCGGTGACAGAATATCCCGGACCCTGTTTAAAGGAAATTACAGAT
Source organism: Firmiana major (assembly GCA_033439115.1). Classification (NCBI taxonomy): domain Eukaryota; kingdom Viridiplantae; phylum Streptophyta; class Magnoliopsida; order Malvales; family Malvaceae; genus Firmiana; species Firmiana major. Next base: position 30,986,932 of record CM065896.1, on the reverse strand, counting down.
AAAATTCTTTACTCTGACCCAGAGGAACTGGTTGATTAATAAGTATGAAACTCAGTTTATATACCTGCCCAGATATGACTCTGACACTATGAACAGTGAGAGTTGGGATGTCTGAAAGTTCATGGAAGGGCTCAGATCGTTAATTAGAGTCTGATTGGCCATTAGATATCACTACCTATGCCGAGGTAGTGCGCAGAATACAGTTGTGTGAATAAGATCATGAGTTACACGCCTCTGAGATTGAGAAAGGTAGTAAGGGTAGAAATTGAGACAAAAGAGAATAGAGAATGACAGATATGTCAGAACGGGAAAAAGGTAGTGTGGTAAAAGCAGTGAGAGCAGTGTAACAGTGTAGAATTGTAAGCAGTGTAAGATGTGTGGTAATTACCACGGAAATAAGATGTTGGACGAGAGCGAGTGTATGTTTTGGACCAGGACACTACTGATGTTTCATATGATGTTGTGGAAGATACCACACTGGTTGTGAATAATGGAGTAATTATTTTAGTTGATCTTAATGCCACGTATATATTCATACCGCCTTCAGTTGCTTATAAGCGAGTGAAAGATGTGAAGCCTATACACATGCATCGTAAACAGTTTCACAAGTATGAAAGCATTGATAAATCACTTCAAATCATATGCTCTTTCATAAAATCATTTATCGGTGAAACAAGAATGCATTATCAAAACTAAGTTAAATACTACCCCTTACCTCGATTTATCGGATATCCCAAATTCGAGTGGTGACGCCTCTTAGTACCTCCTTTAATTCCTTCTACGATTCACCTACACCGAAATCGTTTACTTAGCATCCTATTCATGCGAATCATCTGAATTGCGTTAAAATCGTAACCTATTCGTTACTACTGCGTGTGTACGTATTATTGTACATACCTAGGCCAACACGTACATTTATATATTTTCTTGCTATTTATATATTTTGTACATACAAATATTAACGTATACCTTTATTATATACATCTACATGTATATACACACACACACATATATATATATATATATAAACACTCCTATATGTATATATATATATTTTTTATTTGTTTCCATTTTTCCCTATCTCATATAGATACATTCCATGTATGTATACATACTAGCACACATTCGTCTTATATACACCCATATGTATATGCACCTAAATATATATATATATATATATACACTCCTATATATATATTATCATTGTTTTCCATTTTTCCTTATCACATATGCATACATATTCTTTTTATGTACAAATACTAGAATATCCATTCATTATATACACCTATATGTATATGTACCTAAATATATATATATACACTCCTATATATATATATATATTATCATTGTTTTCCATTATTCAATATCACAAACATATATATATGTTTGCCTACTCCTCATCATTCCCATTTTTATCTAATTTCACCTACACCTTAATTTACACTATCATACTTATAGCTCATCATGCATATATATACACATATGTCAAATGTACATATATAAATTTTTACCTTTCCTTTTTCTAAGTTCCAGCTTTTTTTTTTCACCTGTTATTTTTCTTTCTTCAATCTCGGTTTCCAATCTTCACTGTTTCCCCACCAGTCCCTCCAACTCTCGGGTCTCCTTTCACCATCGTCCCCTACTTCATTGTCTCACAATTTCTCCCTCAATCCTCGATTCCAGCCCTTTCTTCAGCTCTCGGTTCCAGCTGTTGTCTTCTGCCTTCGTTTTCTTCTTCGGTTGCTTCTCGATTTTCAGCTTCAAATCTCAGTCTTCTTCTTCCCATCGATTCTTCTAGTTCTTCAATCTCGGTTCTATTTCAGAGTCTCCTCTCTTGCCTTTGTTCCAGCCCTCATTTCAAGCTTCATTTTTCTACTCCCACGCCGACCCAGCTCTCTCTTTCTTTCTTCGCTCTTCCTCGGCCAGCAGCTTCCCTTATCTTCTTCTCTTTTCTGGTTTTGCTTCCCGTCCAGCTCCCTCTATTTCTTGCTTTCCTTTCCCCCTCGGCAGGATCGGCTTGTAACGATCCTTGACCCTTTAAAATCAGGGAAATTTTTTTTTGAATTTAATTTACCCACTTACTTCCCTTATTCACTTAGGTTGTATTCTTGTGCAGTGTCAAAACACTTTTCCTAATTCTTTACTCGTGATTATAAGTAATTTTCATATTTTAACTTATATGGTCGATAGAAATTTCGGCAGCATAACAGCTTATATATAAGCCTACCCACCTGCAAATCAGATTATTTTTGACAATCCTAGATATCCACAACTACCAAGCATGCTTTCCAACGATCCTAGATATCTACAACTACCAAGCATACTTTCCCAATCCACTTTTACAACCCAATATATCGATTTCAATTTAATACTGTTTACATCGTTTTCCTTACTAATTACATCCCAACAAAAATATTCCCAATATACGTTGTGCGTACAGATATGTCTGGTACAGGAATATAAATATATACCTTTCTGCGTGTACAAAAAAGTAGCCTAGGGAGCTCTCCCCACCAGCCTACGCCGTGTACGCAGCAGGTAGCGTCTATAGATCTCTGCAATAATCTGAAAGGTAGAGGGGTGAGCTTTCGGGAAAAAGCCCAGTAAGAAACGCATTTAAAACGATCATGGTGGCTAAATCACATTGAATGCATGATAACACTAAGAGATACGTCTCTTTACAAATATCACATAGCTTTCAAAAAAACGTTTATATAAAACATAATCGATAGAAATATAATTTTGAAGAACAAATCCATTCTGTTACATCACAAATTATCGAAACACACAGAACTCCAAATTATTTCAAAACCGATAAAACTTCAAAAGCATAGTTGATGCATAAACATATATCAGAGGATCAAAATCATATAGCATAGTTCATATCGGATGGATACTAGGCTAACTTATAGAATTGTTATGTGGTAATAACAAAATCATCCTTCGTAGAGGGAATTCAGAACCTATGCAGGCGAAGTTCAGACAACACAAAGGCGAGCATGACAAAAATGCATTGACCGTATGGCACTTTGCATCTATAGGACTCAAGAGGTGGCCCCCACAGTCACACAGGCTGTGTGGCACTTTGCTCCCACAGAACCCAAGAGGTGGCCCCCACGATCGTATGTCTTTGTGAACCGCGTGGCACTTTGCTCCCCTCGGACTTAAGAGGTGGCCCCCACGTTCGTATGTCTTTGTGATCCGTGTGGCACTTTGCTGCCGTCGGACTCAAGAGGTGGCGCCCATGTTTGTATGTCTTTGTGATCCGTGTGGCACTTTGCTTTCGTCGGACTCAAGAGGCGGCCCTCATGTTAGTATGTCTTTGTGGACCATGTGGCACTTTGCTACCGTCGGACTTAAGAGGTGGCCCCCACGTTCACATGTCATTGTGGAAATTGCGTTGCACTTTGCTCCCGTCGGACTCAAGAGGTGGCCCCCACAATTCTACCATATGTTGCCCTTTCGTCTCAAAACAGAATTTTTTTTAAAGTCTTTCTTGGGTTTTGTAACCCATAAACTAATACCGAATAATAACATCGAATTTCTTATGAACTGAAAACTCTTTCATAAAACAAAAAGACTGTGTGGCACTTTGTTCCCGTAGGACTCAAGAGGTGGCCCCCACAATCGCCTTTGGAAAGCAAATTTCATTTCATTCAGAAACATGAAATCAATCATACATAAGTCAAAACCATGACATTTATTCAGAAATCATGTTTGAAACTATGCATTTAATTTCATATAGCATTTCTTTATCTCAAAAACATGATCAAATAAACCTTGGGCTTATTAGGTGTCGGGTTTTGTTTTACAATCAAGGGTTGCACGAGAAGGCACAAAAACACACAAATAAATTGGAGTCTAAGGGTAGGGATACCATTACCATCTTAAATTACACCCCTTACCTCGATTTATCGAAATCTCCGGACTCGAGTGGTGACGCCTCTTAGTACTTCCCTCAATTCCTTCTACGATCACCTACACCGAAAATCGTACACTTAGCACCCTATTTGTACGAATTGTCCGAATTGCGTTAAAATAGTAACCTATTCATTACCACTGCGTGTGTACGTATTATTGTACATACCTAAGTCAACACGCACGTTTATATATTTTCTCTTACCACATATTATTTTGTATGTACAATTATTGACATACAACATATTATATACCTCTACATGTATGTACACATAATATATATATATATACACTCCCATGTATATATATATATATTCGTTTTCATTCTTTTCCTATCTCATACATACATTCTTTGCATGTACATAAACTAGCACACATTCATCTTATATACACCCATATGCATATACACCTAAATATATATGTATATACATTCCCATGAATATATATATATATATATATATATTATTCTTATTTCCATTATTCATCAACACATAAATATATATACATATATATATATATCTATATATATATATACATTTTTTTGTCTATCATTCATCTCTCCCATTTTTATTTTTATTTCACATCTAGTTGAAAATCTACACTAACATGCTTGTATCTACAGCATATACATACATGTATATTGAATTTATATACATGTATATACATATATATACTTTATCTTATCATACTCATACACAATCACATAAATATATATACATGTACAATTAAATATACATATATTGTCACGACCCAAACCACCCAAAATTCAGAGTTAATTTTTCGCGTTTTATTATTTTCTTACTTAAATTTCTTACCTATCCTCGAATCGTGACCAAACTCCACTAATAATTGGGCTGTGCGTCAATGCCAGTCCCACCATTCAATTGCCATCTAACTTATTTCTTCTCCAGTCATTTATAATTGTTTACATTAATTGTACATCCCCTAAAGTTACTTACAAACATGTTACTGTGCTATGCTTATGTAGATACAATATGTACAAGTGTATATACCTTATGTCGATGGGCAGCAGCGGATATCCAGAATGCAGTACTGAGTCGCCTCAACTTCAACTGGAGACTATCTGTGGGAGATAATGAAAGGGGTGAGCACATCAAGCTCAGTAAGGCAATCCTACGAACAAGTAGGTAACCATACTACCTACATGAACGTAGTGCCATGCATAAACCACCCTTTCTCCACACATTTTAAAACATATGATATGAGTTATGATGTTATGTAAAACACATTTGCACGAAAAATTCAACATGCAATTATATTCAAAATCATATATTTCTCATTAAAAATTTTCACCGTAAAGTTAGGACTCAACCCCTCCTTCGGGTGATCCTGACTCTTAAAAAATCATGAAAATCGATTTACATCACACATGGGTTTAAAAAGCATGGAAATAACCATCATGCACATTTAATTAAAAACCCAGTTTAAATCATCGAAATCGTCGACATGCGAGACGAGGCAATATCTGTATAACGGCAATAACCAGGACTATGGCCATATGTGTCCTCGGGAGTTCCTCAGCTACACGGATCCTAGTGTGCGGGTTCTCCCATGATCGGGAACCGCCCGGGTGGTGGGTCAATCCATCCCGTCAGTCTTATCCGATCTCATGCATCCGAAGATGCTAACGTATCACAAAGATACCAACGTATCACACAGATACCACACGGTACATCGTACTCCATGCTACTTGCACGGTACATCGTACTCCGTGGACCCACAGCCTTATCCCTCGTTCGGGCTCATCAGCTGGATCTCCAACCCTTATCCCTCGTTCGGGCTCATCAGGTGGATCTCTAACCCTTATCCCTCGTTCGGGCTCATCAGGTTGTTTCTCTAACCCTTATCCCTCGTTCGGGCTCATCAGGTTATTTTAACATGCCATGTCTCAAAACGCACGGCGAGCCTATTTAATCGGTGACACACAGTCTACCCGATGCTCCAAGCACGGCTTATCGTATGATCTCTGAAAAGTAGTGCGAGCGGTGCTCTAACACTGTCAGTAAACCAAATAAAACTAGTGCGAGCTAAGCTCTAGCACTCTGTATGCAAACCATATGAAAAGCTGGTGCGAGCGAAGCTCCAACACCCTGTCTCAAAATCACATAAAAATATGGTGCGAGTTAGACTCTAGCACACTATCACGAAAATCATATATATATGTATACAAATCTGGTGCGAGTTGGACTCCAGCACCTATGCATGTAAAACTCTAGTGCGAGCTCTCGCTCCAGTACTAATGCGTGCATCACACAAATCGAAAATATCGTGAGAGCTGAGCTCTAGCACGTCACATGTCAATAAAACACGTAGGCAGCTCTGTTTCTTCAAAACAGTTTTCAAAACAATTTCACGTTAAAAGTATGCAATGCTGTGCATTTTCTTTCAAGGTTAGCCAGCCTACTAATGCATGCATCAAAACACCTCCAGAATGAGCAGGAACCTTTTGTCCTTGCTCCTCCCAATTTTTCCTAAAGTTGGAAACATTTACCCTTAACAAGGGTATTTCGGTAATTTTACCCATACGGGGCATTAAAATTATTCTTCGACCTCTAGACCCTCCAGAACATTTTTAAGGACTGCATATGAATTTAAAATTGCGTAAAGTTTACCTCTAGCAGTCCGTAGAATTCCCTTACCTTATTTTCCTGTCGAGTCTGACCTTTTCTTTTCCAATGTTGTCTCGTCGCGCAGTCCGATATGCTCCAAATCAAATGCCCGGAACTGCGTATTAATATTCCTCAGGTCAGATATTATACAATTTATTCGTATTTAATACTTTCTGGGCTTAATTTAAATCATTGGGCCCAATTACCCCTATTGGGCCCGATTGCACCTTAATGGGCCTTAATCGACCTTAAGCCCGTTTTCAACTTAATTTTCACTTTATCGAGGCCTATTGGGCTCATTGGGCCCACTAATAATTTATTGGGCCTCGTTCTAATTCTTCAATAACTAAATCGATTATTTACGACAATTTATCTAAATTTTCATAATTTAATTCAATTTATGCAAAAATTAAATCAATATCGCGCATAACGAGGTAATTGTCGTAAATAAGGGTTACTTACCCGAGATTCCATGCTAGTCCGCAAATCAAGGCTATCTCGAGCTCTCGTTGGATGCCAATCGTCGAGCTACATAATTTCATAATTTTTCGGGTAAGTTTTCAGCCCAAAATTAATTAAATTAAATACTCCGAAATTTAAATCGGGTCAATTCGACCGCTTATCGACTTACCCGAAGCTCGATTGCATCACAGAAATTTTCTCCAATTTTTTTTCTCTTTTTCTTTTTCCCTTTTTTTCTTCCTTTTCCCCCTCTTTTTGGCTGAACCGGTTCAGTCCGGTTCGGACCGGTTCAGACCGCCGGTTCTCTCCGGTTCGGCCGGTTCATCGCCGGTTCACCGCCTTGCCGGCCGGTTCTCTGTCGGCTTCCACTGCCAGCAGCTCCGCAAGGTCGTCCGCATCTCGAATCTGCCCTCGGTTTGGGTCAAGCTAGCCGGAATGCCGCCGGTCCGGCTGTTCTCCTCTTCGCCGTCGGTACCCATTTCTTCTTCCACCGTTTCCGACGCCGTCCGCCGGTTTCGGTGGCTGCCACCACCACCAATCGCATCGTCTGGGCCTGGGGAGTCCTCGACTGGGTTCGGGGTCGGCCAGATCGGCGCCGTTCGCCGCCGATCGGAACTCTTTCTCCCGGGGCTTCTCTCCCCCGATTCGCCGATCTCCGACGTCGGTAGGCTGCACCGCCGGTACCATCGTGCTCGTCGGCCTCCCCTCTTCCATTTTCGACCTTCCGCCTGGCCGTTGGTCGCCGGACGGCTCGCCGGTCTTCTCCCCCTTTCCGGCTCCATTTTTGTTTTCTGCTTCTTTTCTCTCTCCCCGATATTTCCAATTTCTCTTTTTTTTTCATTTCTTTTATTAATTATTTTTATTATTATTATTTATTTTAATTATTACACTATTCCTTAAAATACTCTATAAAAATCCAAAATATCCCTTAAAATTATTATTTAATTCTAAATTAATTAATTTAATTTAATTTAATTTATTTATTATATTTTAACCCTTTTTCGGGTATAATTTCTCCGCATTTTTGGGATATTGTCCCGAATGACTTTTCGGTATATTTTTCGATTATTTTCGGGATTATTCTTTCGAACTAAAAATCCCGATTAATCTCGATTAATTCCAATAAATTAATATCTTGATCAATTTAACCCAAAATAAATTTATTTCATCTTTATTGACCAAGATTTCTCAAATCCATATTTTAAATTAATTTTTCTCATCGAAATTATACCGGCTTTCGATCTTTTGACCATTTTGCCCTTACACATGTTCGGGATTAATTTAACCCGACTTCCCTTCACGAATACTCATTCATTTCGTATTTTAATTAAATTCGGGTCTTACAACTCTCCCCCACTTAAGGAATTTAGTCCTCCAAATTAGAACTAATTCATATGAGTCCATATACAACTCCGGGTACATCAATCGTATCATACTTCTTTAATTCTCATGTGATCTTTTCTCCGGAGTGTATTACTACCAAAAGACTTTAATTAGGGAGATCGTCTTAAACCTCAATACTGTCTCCTTCCTATTTAATGCCCGAATCAACTTTTCAATATACTTATATTTTCATTAAACTGAACTTTTAGAGTTCATATTCGATCACCTATGCTGGATCTGGATAGTATTGCCGAAGCATCAAAACCTGATACACATTGTGGGCGCCTGTTAATTCAGGTGATAACACCAACCTACAGGTCTTATCTCCCACTCGTCCAATCTCTCAAAATATTTCATCCAGCGTAACTCAATTTACCTTCTTCCAAAAGTTCGCTATGTCCTTATTCTCTTAGGACAAGAAATATTTCAACCATACTAATTCACCAAGGGTGAATTTCAATACTTGTCTATCTGCTCTGAGGTGTTCTTAATCTCTTACTCTTAACTAAACATCCTCAGAGACTTATTATCCAAAGTCGAAAATGATTCTATCTATCAGCCACTTTTTCTTATCCAATTCGGAGAACAACCCCTACAGCCATACACTGCCTCATATCTTGTTATCGCGATACTCAACTGCCAACTGTCGTTATTGGCAACTTTAATTGGAAATCAACTGATCATTTCCAGGAGCTTATAAAATCAATGGCACATGCTTTCATTGAATCCTCCAGAACCTGTACAGTCCTCTCTGACTGACCATCTGTCTGAGGATGAAAAGCTGTGCTAATACTCAGTCGGGTTCCCATAGCTTCCTGAAAAATATTCCTCAGAGTAGGAAGTGAAGCAGGAATCCCTATATGATACCATGCTCACTGGAATGCTACTTAATGTTCCACAATCTTCCTTACACATAAATCCTGATACACACTCTGAGTATCTGGGGATTTCATAACCAGAAGGTGGGTAGACTTAGTCAATTTGGTGACTATCACCCAAATAGCCTCGTAATTCACCTGGGTTCTCTGTAACCCATCATAACATTCATGGAGACCTGCTCTCATTTTCGTGTCGTGTCAATATAGGTAGGTGCTGCAATAACTCTGCAGACTTTTAATACTCTACCTTATTCTGCTGACATACTAGGCACTTTTTCACAACCTCTACAATATCTCTTTTCACATCTGACCACCCATACCCTTTTCGAGATTTCGATATATATATTCGTCACTTTCTGTATGCACTGTATATCCCGAAGAGTGAGCTTATGACAATATTATTATTATCTCATCAACTGTGGTCCTGGGGAGCACTTATATTGTCTCTGAACCTCTCTGAAATCATTATCATACTCTGTGAACTCTATCACTGTACCCTTCTGAATCTGACCCAAACTATCGACATCCTGTCGATCATCACGCTAAGCCTGTCAAATCCGGGCACTCTCATCCGGTTCTAGTCTCAGGCTAGCTATCACATAATCATACCAATCATTGTCATCATCAGAAGGGATCACATCACTACCGAGGTTCACAACTGCTTTAGCAGCTCACTCTCCCTGACCATCATATGTGGTACCATCCCGGGCTCTTTATGCTCAAGGCATCAGTCATCACATTATCCTTTCCTGGGTGGTACAATTTTCACAAATCAACTCTCTCAGAAGCTCTAACCCACTATGTATTCTCATATTCACCTCTTTATGTGAAAACAGATACTCGGGCTTTATGATCAGTGCATATCCACAATTTCTCACCATGTACATAATAGTACCATATCCTCGGTAAAAGTACTACTGCTGTCAATTTTAAATCATGGGTATCTTCCCATTATACATCAATATATAGCTCCTTCATAATTTTGAGGTATCCATACTCACTGAGAACCTCTTGAGCTGTTGGGTATGGTGAAATTATTCACGGTGGTCAGTTCGTACTTCACAGCACCGAAATTCATGTCACATCTATCATCTTATTTATCATCTCATTCCAAGATCACGTTTTCTTAATTAAACGTGTCAACCAAATAGTCCATATCGAGAACCCGTAACAATCCATCTGTAAAAGCCATTTCCCAATTGTTGCTTATAGATCGCCCTAGACTTTAACTACACCCAACATATCATCGATAATGATGATTACAAATCGGTCCAATCCTTGACTTATTTACGCATAAGCGTATAAGATCCTTCAAAATCGCTTACGTCTTCAGGTACTAACCTGCGTCATTTCCTTTTCTTATCTTAACCGCTCTTATTAAATTTTTTACTATGTTAACCTTTATGATTTGTTGGATTTAAATACTCTTATCGTCTTAGTAAAGGTATCCTAATGCTAAATTTATCTATTACGACGATTGGTTTCACGTTATAGGATATATATATACTTTTAGACGCTGTCAAGTCTTCAGGCGGGGAGGTATTTTGAAATACCTTTATTAACCTTCAGACTTAACCACAACTACGTTATATCTCAGTTTATGTGGTCACAATTTATATTCGATACTAATTGCTTAACCTCAATTACTCCGCATATTAAGGGTATTCCTTACCTAGCATATATCTCTTACTCCAATACATCTTGTATTTGGGATCAAAACACATCTCCTTCGTATATCAATCATGATAAAACTCTTGCCATTATTCATTCCGTGAGTACAATCCTTTACTCCTTTAATTTCAACTGTTACACCCTTTTTTGTCAATTAAAATCTCGATAACCATATTCCGTTAATTAATCCTCCTCCATTGGGGTACTCATTTATCAGCATTATGCCCAATGATGTAGGCATTCATGTCTTTTACTCACTTATATGCGAATGAAGGCAGTATGAATAAGTGTGTGGTACCAGGATCAATGAACATATGTACTTCATTATTCATAACAAGTGTGGTATCTTACACCACATCCATGAAACATCAATAGTGTCCTGGTCCAAGACATCCTCTCGCCTTCGTCCAACGTCTACTTTCCCTTTTTTCTTTTCGGCTATTGCCTCCCTTTTCGTTGCAACTATACCAATGAAGTTTTTCTGTCTCTTTACTTTTCTGTGGGACTATTTCGCCCAATTCTGTGCAATCAAAATCAATGGTCCGTCATACCACATTTAACGGCCATTTTCCATCAATACAGTGATATAGACCCTCTTATTGTGGTATCCACCACACATCCCGCACTGCTTACAGTGATCACACTGCTACTCTGCTTCGTAGCAGGTCGGGGTCCTCCAATTACAATGCCCCCCAAGAGTGCCAAAATTGGATACACTGGGGCCTTACCAATTATCTTACTCCATGACTCGTCAAATTAAATCTTTTTACCAATTTCCATTTTCCCATTTTGACATCTCTATCATTTCTCGATTCTCTTTTCTGTCTCTATTTCGGCCCTCACTACCTTTCCCAATCTCAGAGGCGTGCAATTCATGTTCTTATTTACCCAATTGTAAATCTGCGCACTGCCTCGGTACAAGTAATATCTCACGGGCCAATCGGACTCTAATTGAAAAGTTGAGTCATTTTCATAAACTTTTAAACATCTCAACAGTCACTTGTTCATAGTGTCGAGGTAATATCGGTCCAAGAATATAACTGAGTCTCCATACTCGTCAATAAATTAAATCCTTTGGGTCAGAGTAAGGACTTTTATCCATAATTTCCTTTAAATCATGTCCGGGATTTCCTGTCACCGGAATACATCCAATAAGATTTCTCATCTTAGCTATGGATGTTTAACACTTAAGATGGGTCGAGCGGGTTTCCACCAATGTTTCGCTGCGCCCTCTGATCTTATTCTTAATCTGAGCAATTAGCTCCTCAAAATAATCTCCACACTTCGCTCCAACTTCGCGAAGCGTGTCTCAATACTGTCCGATCTCTCTGTCGGACTCTGTGAGGCCTTCTCAACATTAGCCTCTATTCCAATCTCATACTGATTCTCATAGTCAAACTCAGCACGACTTAGCAAACTCAGGTCTATCTCTATGACCTCTGCCTCGTGCACTATCTCATCTAACGCGACTCATATTAAGCATTCCTGCATTCTCAACCATTTCTTAGTCAAGCCCATCTCGATATACACTATTGTATCTAACTAAGCACAGTAACACGGGGATGTAATTTCCTAATTACTGACACTGACACACATCAGACCAATTGTGCTCTGATACCATAAAATCTGTCACGACCCAAACTACCCAAAATTCAGAGTTAATTTTTCGCGTTTTATTATTTTCTTACTTAAATTTCTTACCTGTCCTCGAATCGTGACCACACTCCACTAATAATTGGGTTGTGCGTCAATGCCAGTCCCACCATTCAATTACCATCTAACTTATTTCTTCTCCAGTCATTTATAATTGTTTACATTAATTATACATCCCCTAAAGTTACTTACAAACATGTTACTGTGCTATGCTTATGTAGATACAATATGTACAAGTGTATATACCTTATGTCGATGGGCAGCAGCGGATATCCAGAATGCAGTACTGAGTCGCCTCAACTTCAACTGGAGATTATCTGTGGGAGAAAATGAAAGGGGTGAGCACATCAAGCTCAGTAAGGCAATCCTACGAACAAGTAGGTAACCATACTACCTACATGAACGTAGTGCCATGCATCTCCACACATTTTAAAACATATGATATGAGTTATGATATTATGTAAAACACATTTGCACGAAAAATTCAACATGCAATTATATTCAAAATTATATATTTCTCATTAAAAATTTTCACAGTAAAGTTAGGACTCGACCCCTCCTTCAAGTGATCCTGACTCTCACAAAATCATGAAAATCGATTTACATCACACATGGGTTTAAAAAGCATGGAAATAACCATCATGCACATTTAATTAAAAACCCAGTTTAAATCATCGATATCGTCGACATGCGAGACGAGGTAATATCTGTATAACGGCAATAACCAGGACTATGGCCATATGTGTCCTCGGGAGTTCCTCAGCTACACGGATCCTAGTGTGCGGGTTCTCCCATGATCGGGAACCGCCCGGGTGATGGGTCAATCCATCCCGTCAGTCTTATCCGATCTCATGCATCCGAAGATGCTAACGTATCACAAAGATACCAACGTATCACACAGATACCACATGGTACATCGTACTCCATGCTACTTGCACGGTACATCGTACTCCATGGACCCACAGCCTTATCCTTCGTTCGGGCTCATCAGCTGGATCTCCAACCCTTATCCCTCGTTCGGGCTCATCAGGTGGATCTCTAACCCTTATCCCTCGTTCGGGCTCATCAGGTTGTTTCTCTAACCCTTATCCCTCATTCGGGCTCATCAGGTTATTTTAACATGCCATGTCTCAAAACGCACGTGCGAGCCTATTTAATCGGTGACACACAGTCTACCCGATGCTCCAAGCACGGCTTATCGTATGATCTCTTAAAAGTAGTGCGAGCGGTGCTCTAACACTGTCAGTAAATCAAATAAAACTAGTGCGAGCTAAGCTCTAGCACTCTGTATGCAAACCATATGAAAAGCTGGTGCGAGCGAAGCTCCAACACCCTGTCTCAAAATCACATAAAAATATGGTGCGAGTTAGACTCTAGCACCCTATCACGAAAATCATATATATATGTATACAAATCTGGTGCGAGTTGGACTCCAGCACCTATGCATGTAAAACTCTAGTGCGAGCTCTCGCTCCAGCACTAATGCGTGCATCACACAAATCGAAAATATCGTGCGAGCTGAGCTCTAGCACGTCACATGTCAATAAAACACGTAGGCGGCTCTGTTTCTTCAAAACAGTTTTCAAAACAATTTCACATTGAAATTATGCAATGCTGTGCATTTTCTTTCAAGGTTAGCCAGCCTACTAATGCATGCATCAAAACACCTCCAGAATGAGTAGGAACCTCTTGTCCTTGCTCCTCCAAATTTTTCCTAAAGATGGAAACATTTACCCTTAACAAGGGTATTTCGGTAATTTTATCCATACGGGGCATTAAAATTATTCTTCGACCTCTAGACCCTCCAGAACATTTTTAAGGACTGCATATGAATTTAAAATTGCGTAAAGTTTACCTCTAGCAGTCCGTAGAATTCCCTTACCTTATTTTCCTGTCGAGTCTGACCTTTTCTTTTCCAATGTTGTCTCGTCGCGCAGTCCGATATGCTCCAAATCAAATGCCCGAAACTGAATATTAATATTCCTCAGGTCAGATATTATACAATTTATTCGTATTTAATACTTTCTGGGCTTAATTTAAATCATTGGGCCCAATTACCCCTATTGGGCCCGATTGCACCTTAATGGGCCTTAATCGGCCTTAAGCCCGTTTTCCACTTAATTTTCACTTTATCGAGGCCTATTGGGCTCATTGGGCCCACTAATAATTTATTGGGCCTCGTTCTAATTCTTGAATAACTAAATCGATTATTTACGACAATTTATCTAAATTTTCATAATTTAATTCAATTTATACGAAAATTAAATCAATATCACGCATAACGAGGTAATTATCGTAAATAAGGGTTACTTACCCGAGATTCCATGCTAGTTCGCAAATCGAGGCTATCTCGAGCTCTCGTTGGATGCCAATCGTCGAGCTACATAATTTCATAATTTTCTGGGTAAGTTTTCAGCCCAAAATTAATTAAATTAAATACTCCGAAATTTAAATCGGGTCAATTCAACCGCTTATCGACTTACCCGAAGCTCGATTGCATCATAGAAATTTTCTCAAATTTTTTTCTCATTTTCTTTTTCCCTTTTTTTCTTCCTTTTCCCCCTCTTGCGCAGGTGCAACATTCTCAGGCTCAGGTGCAGCTGCTGGGGGATTCGGTGCAGCCTGTCCCGCTGTACCAGGTGTACCCTCAAACCTAGCCATGATCTGACCCATCATGGTCATCATCGTGCGCATGTCTTCCTCCAATCGAGTTATTCGAGGATCAGAAGCCTCTATCTGTTCCTGGGGCTCATGACTAGAGGATGATCTACTGTGCCTCTCAGTCCTATCATTTTGCCCTCGAGCCCTCGAGCTCTCTCCCCTCTTGCGGTGTCTCTCAGGCATAACTCACTAGCCTGATAACTTTCCTGCGTTATAACAAACATTTAATTTACTACCAGCTCCGTATACACATTTGTATCTAAATATCGCACAGTAACTTGGGGATGTATGTTTTCTTAGTCCTAAGCATCATCTCACATCAGACCAACCAAGCTCTGATACCAAGCCTGTCATGCCCCGTTTTTGGGAACCCTTCTATCCATACAATCTCCACTACGGTTGGGCTGTGAGAAGATGCAATTACTAAAAATTTATTTATTTACAGCGGAATATTTAAAACTTTAATTCACACTCCCAGGTGTGTGTGTAAATACACAAAATTAATTGTATAAATACCAAGTGTTTACATATCATCCCCATAATACTGATTACAATTCCAAGATATAACTGTGCGATACAATATATTAGATACAAAATACTCGTGTATACAAATCTTATACCTTTGCGGATTGTGGGAGCTGTTCAACACAAAAGACTTAGAGACCACCGCTCTCTTACTTCTCAGTACCTGGAGGGGGAAAAATAGTGTGAGCAAACCACGGCTCAGTAAGGAAATGTATGCTAGCAGGTAGATATTGTACTACCTACATAGCCCATGCATGCATAAACCAAAACCATGTTTTCGTTATAAATGGAAATATCATACGAACAATGCATTTAAACACATATTTCTCAATAGCATTTTCGTGTAAATCAAATGTCAAACTTCCATTTAAAACATGTTCATAAATAGTGCCCTCATGGCACGAATGTGAAATCGGAGATTTATTAAAACACGAAATCTCTTTCACTTCTCAAATCATTCTTTCTCGCAAATCTCTTTCTTTTCTGAGATTGTCTCTGTTTCTCGATTCTCTGAGACAGGCATGGAATTTTAGGCAATCAAATATCCACGACTTATGGCCACAGTCAGTGATCCCAGGCCTCACTGATCGGGTGTGCACAGGGTATCACTTCGCCTGAAGGGGGATGGGTCAGTCCTACCCTCCGGCTCATTTCAATCCACCTCATCTCCTCGTATACTCACGGTGAAGATACGTCGTGTGTCATCTACGCGATACTCGTACTCACGTGCACCCAGCACGATACATAGTATACCAACGGGTGACTACACTGTTCTACGTACAACTGTGGACCCAAGTCCATACTCCAACTCCGATGGACTTTTTATCCTTAAACCATGTCTCATATACCAGGCGAGCAAGCAGCGTGACACACAGTCAACGCAAAGCTCCAGCGCGGTACGATCTATCGTTAAGGCCCAGCCCGTTCAATTGGCCGTCGGCTGGTATCCCCTTGGGTCCCAGACCCCCAGGTTTACCTTAACTCAACAAAACAGGTGCGAGCAAAGTTCCCGCACTTTCTCAAAACCCCCGTGCGAGTTAAAACTCCCGCACGGTACATCAAGGCTTTAAACCGGGTGTGAGCTAACGCTTCAACACCAAATCCCATCTCAAAACTGATAGATGGCTATTTTCTCTTTTTAAAATTCAAAACATGTTTATTCATACAGCATGCTTCTTCATGCTAAAACATGTAAAATTAGCCAACCTATCATCAACATTTCTCAATCATCAATAACAATATAAAATTGAGAATTTCATTGAAAACATGCATATCATGCTATTTCCTTACCCTATCCCATTTCTCAATACATATATATACATCATAGTACTTTTCATATTTCCACATCATTTCATAAACTTATAATATCGTACTAGTCTTAGCAATATATCTACGAAATTGCTGTAATTACGTACGAACATCTCTATAGCTAACACACAGTCCCTTACCTCGTTTTACTTGTGTGCAACTATCCGCCTTTATGCTTCTCGCGTTTTCATCTTGACTTGCTCCGGCGTATCATCCGAAACTGAAATTCATCCATCAACATTTGAGTTAATATTTCTAACTCTTATTCAACTAAGCATTTATCCAATGCCTTAATTACACATTTTTACCCTTTGTGGTAAATCTCCCAATTTATCCTAATATCAACATTTCCAAACCATTTCCACAACATACTCATCCACTCAAGATATCTCATTCATCAAAATTACTCCCACACTCCACTTTCTCACACTTGACCATTTCTAAGTTATATTCATTTCATACCATTTTAGGTAGTTCTATTCACAATATGCACACCCAAATATCTTTATAAGCATTAACTAAACCAATGTACTTGGATTTGTGCATTAGAACTTACCTCATTGGATTTCCTCTTGCTCCAATTAGGATTGCTCTCTATTTCTTCAATCCTTCAAATGGGAAAGTGCCTCTAGACTATGTTGTTCTTCTCTTTGATGTGAACAACTTTGTCTCTAATAGCCTCTCCTTAAATCTCACTGAAAATGGCTGGATTTAGGAGTGAGAAACTAGATTTCTTTGAGTTGAAGTGAAATGGAAATGTTTTCCCGAAATTCTGATGATCCAACTGCTCCCATTTATAGTTTTGACTTGATGAGATCGATCTTCCTTGGGTGGAGATCGATCTGTTCCTCAAAAATCCCTCTTTTCTGAGACGTTTTAAAGGTATGAGATCGATCTGTCGAGACTGGAGATCGATCTGCTGTCAAACAGAAGCTTAAGGAGATCGATCTGGTCTTATGGGACATCGATCTGCTTCCAACCCGAGACCTAGAGAGATCGATCTGGTCTTAGGGAAGATCGATCTGCTCCGAACCCGAGAGCTAAGGAGATCGATTTGCTTCCTTCGGAGATCGATCTGTTCCCTTCCATTTCTCACATAAGGGCATTCTGGCTCTCCCAGATCGATCTCTCATCCTATGAGATCGATCTGGCCTTCACAAATTCCAGATTTCCTGCAGTTTTTCTGCAATAACCCTTACCAAACACCCTTAATTTGCTACCATGATCATTTCCTCATTCATTCATCTTTGAGACTTGAAAATGGGATCCATCCTCACTACATACACATTAAAACTTGTGTAGAATCTTTGTATGACCAAATATATACGATATTACTCAAATGGAAATATACACTTATGTAAATCTTTCCTTCCATTTTACTATACTACTCATATTCTATTTCGATCACATTCTTCTCGTATTCAAGTTCATTTCTTCCTACTCATTCGTAATGCAACTTGTACGTATAATCACAATTCTTACTACAAGTGCGTACATAATCTTATGAACTTACATTGCATACACTTCACATTACAATACATCATCTTACTTATGATTTTATTTACATTCCCATGTTCCTATATGCATAGCTATACATATACGGAGTCTCACATTCTCCCCCACTTAAAGAATTTGGTCCTCCAAATTAGAACCAATTCAATCTGTGAATAACTCGGGATACTTTTCCCGCATCAAACTTTTTAGTTCCCATGTGGCCTCTTCCACAGTGTGATGTTGCCACAAAACCTTAACCAATGAAATCGTCTTGTTCCGCAACACCTTCTCTTTCCTGTCCAACACCCTGATCGGTCTCTCAACATACGACATATCTTTCTTGAGCTCCAACGGCTCATAGCTAATTACATGTGTCGGATCCGGGTAGTACTTTCGAAGCATAGAAACGTGGAAGACATTATGGACTTCTGCTAGCTCAGGTGGTAAGGCTAGCCTATATGCTCCTTCTCCCACTCTATCCAAAATCTCGAAGGGACCAATGTAACGAGGACTTAATTTTCCTTTCTTTCCGAACCTCATTATTCCCTTAGAAGGAGATACTTTCAAAAATACAGACTCGCCAACATCAAACTCAAGTGGTCTCCGTCTCCTGTCAGCATAGCTCTTTTGTCGACTTTGAGCTGTTCGCAGCCTCTCGCATATTATCTGAACATCCTCGGAGGCTTGCTTAACCAAATCGGGGGCGAGCAATTGTCTGTCACCAACTTCTTCCCAACCAATGGGCGATCGGCATCTACGACCGTATAGTGCCTCATAAGGGGCCATACCAATACTTGAGTGATGACTGTTATTGTAGGCGAACTCAATCAATGGCAAGTGATCGTCCTATGAGCCTCTAAAATCCAGCACACACGCTCTCAACATATCCTCCAGGGTCTGTATAGTCCTCTCTGACTGACCATCTGTCTGAGGATGAAAAGCGGTGCTAAAACTCAACTGGGTCCCCATCGCTTCCTGGAAATGTCCCCAAAAGTGGGAAGTGAAGCGGGCATCCCTATCCGAAACAACACTCACTGGGACTCCATGCAATCTCACTATTTCTCGCACATACAGATTCGCTAGTGCACTCAATGTATCAGTAGATCTCATGGCTAAGAAATGCGCCGATTTCGTTAACCGATCTACTATCACCCATATCGCATCATGGTTCTTACGGGTTCTCGGTAGCCCCATCACAAAATCCATGGTGACATGCTCCCACTTCCATGTTGGTATCGATTGAGGTTGTAATAATCCTCCTGGTTTCTGATGTTCGACTTTTACTTGCTGACAAATGAGACATCTAGCGACATACTCAGCTATGTCTCTCTTCATTCCAGACCACCAATATACTTTTCGGAGATTTTGATACATCTTGCTACTCCCTGGGTGTATCGTGTATCTCGACGAGTGTGCCTCTGATAAGATCAGCTTTCTCAGCTCTAAATCCTTAGGAACACATATTCTATCTCCAAACCTTAGTATTCCATCTGGACTTAATATAAAATCAGCACCCTTCCCTTTCCGGATTTGGCTAATCATGACAATACACCATTGATCAATTTGCTGAGCTTGTCGGATTCTCTCAATCAACTCCGGTTCTAATCTCAAGCTAGCAATAATCCCATAGCTGCCAATCTCAGGTAGGGTCATATCCAGACTAAGGTTCGTGAATTGTTCCAACAACTCGTGCTCTCTAAGCATCATATGTGATACCAACCCGAGACTCTTCCGACTCAATGCATCGGCAACCACATTTGCCTTCCCCGAGTGGTACAAGATCTCACAATCGTAGTCCTTGAGGAGTTCCAACCACCTCCTCTGTCTCATGTTTAACTCCTTTTGTGAAAATAGATATTTCAGACTCTTATGATCCGTAAAGATCTGAAATCTCTCACCATATAAGTAGTGGCGCCATATCTTCAACGCAAACACTACGGCCGCTAACTCCAAATCGTGAGTGGGGTAGTTCTTCTCATGATCCTTCACCTGTCTAGATCCATAAGCTACTACCCTTCCATCTTGCATCAAAACACAGCCTAGTCCTTGATGTGAAGCATCAGTATACACCGAGTAATTCCCTGAACTGTTAGGGATGACAAGAACTGGCGCGGTAGTTAATCTGCGCTTAAGTTCCTGAAAACTTCTCTCACAAGCTTCATCCCATGAAAACTCCACACTTTTCCTCGTAAGACGTGTCAATGGAGCAGCTAATCTAGAGAAACTCTCTACAAATCTTCTGTAGTAACCAGCCAATCCCAGAAAACTTCTGATCTCTGTGACTGTCCTAGGTTGTTCCCATTGAACGACTGCCTCAATCTTGGATGGATCTACTGACACCCCATCCTTCGATATAACATGGCCTAGAAAAGAAATCTGTTCTAGCCAAAAGTCACATTTGTTAAGCTTGGCATATAACCTTTTCTCTCGGAGGGTTTGCAAAATAATCCTTAAGTGCTGCTCATGCTCTTCTCTGGACCTTGAATACACCAATATGTCATCAATGAAAATAATTACGAATTGGTCCAGGTATGGCTTGAATACTTCATTCATTAAAGCCATAAAAGCTGCCGGCGTATTGGTCAACCCAAAAGGCATCACTAAGAATTCGTAATGGCCATAGCGGGTACGAAATGCTGTCTTGGGCACATCCTCCTTCCGAATCTTCAATTGATGATACCCAGACCTCAGATCTATCTTGGAGAAGATCTGTGCTCCCCGAAGCTGATCCAATAAATCGTCAATGCGTGGCAAGGGATACTTATTCTTGATGGTAGCCTTGTTTAACATCCGATAGTCAATGCACAACCTGAGGCTCCCATCTCTCTTCTTCACAAACAGTACCGGGGCTCCCCATGGTGAGACACTCGGTCTTATGAACCCCTTCTCTAACAACTCTTGCAGCTGTTTCCTTAATTCCTCTAACTCAACTGGGGCCATCCTATATGGTGACTTCGATATTGGTTCGGTTCCAGGCGTCAAGTCTATACCGAATTCCGTTTCTCTATCAGGTGGCAATCCTGGTAGATCGTCTGGAAAGACATCAGGGAATTCTCTGACCACTGAGATGTCTTCCATATCCGGATGTACTTTGTTCAAATCCACCACATAAGCAAGAAAACCTTCAAAACAACACTCAAGCCATTTATACCAAAGTACTTTACTTAATACAAAATTTAAGATTTCATTTCTTCTCTTAAAATCTTACAACACATTCTTCAGGTAGAGAAAACTTAATGGACTTAGAACGACAGTCTATGACAGCATGATTGGCGGCTAACCAATCCATTCCCAAAATTACATCAATGTCATACATATTCAACAAAATCAAGTTGGCTGTCATGCACTTATCTCCCACCCTCACTTTACAATCTTTATACACTTGTTCAACTAATTGGCTAACTCTCATTGGAGTACTTATCAGTAAGGTCCTACTCAAGTATGTGGGTTCTACAAAACCTTTTAACTTAGATGCACATGCAGGTGATATGAAGGAATGCGTAGCACCAGAATCAAACAAAGCAATAACCTCCAATTTGAAAATCAAGATTGTACCTCTTATCACTTCAGAAGAGGTATCAGCCGATGCCTGGTCTATCGCATACACCCTGCCTTGACCCACAACTTGTTTTCCTTTTTCTTCAGCCGAGGCTTTCTTTCTTGCAGGAGGTGCAACTGTAGGAACCCTCTCTGGCTCTTTACCCCTCTGTGGAATTGCCTCAACTATCTCCGGGCACTCTCTGGCATAATGTCCAAATTTACCACATCTGAAACATCGGGTACCCTGAAGATGACATGGCCTACCACCATGGTATCGACCGCATAGCCTACACTGATCTGTAGTCGGTCGGGGTCCACCAATCACTATACCCCTGGCTGGTGTCTGAGTCGGAGGCATAAAAGGTCTAGCAACCTTTTTCTGGAAATCATCTACCTCTCTCCGACGTTTACTCATGAATTTTTGACCAAATTTGGCACTCTTGCCATCTCCCAGCTTCCTCGGACCCTTGTCCTTACCCTAACTAAACTCAAAAATCTGCAAGTCATGATCTTGCTCACATAACTGGGCCCGTCGCACGGCCTCTCTATATGTAGCGACGTCAAATGGGGCCAACTTCGCTCGGATCGAAGGCCTCATTCCATCTACAAATCTACGGACTCTGACAGCTTCACTCCTGATCGAGTCCGGATCATATCGACCCAGTGAAGTGAATCGACCCAGTTCGATTCCCTTGAGTCAGATTCAAAAATTCCATCTGTAGTCTCCGTCGAGCAGTATCTGGGATGTATTGCTCTCTGAAAATGTCCAAGAACATATCCCACGTGATAACCATTCCTTGAGCTCTTAACATCGGCCTGACGGACTTCCACCACTGCTCTGCTTCGCCTCTCAATACAAAGGCCGCAAGTGCTACTCTCTCCGTAGCTAAACATCTACAGAAGTCGAATAACTTCTCCATTTGACTGATCCAGTCCTCAGCCACCGTCGGATCCTTTACCCCGCTAAACGAAGGAGGCTTAAAGTCCATAAAGTGCCTCAACCTTTCCATGTCGTAATCATATCCATACCCCAATTCATCATCATGCTGATGTGGGGCTACCGGAGGAGGTACCGGTCGAATATGAGGTTCCCGTGGCCTAGCCGGTTCAGCTTGCGCAGGTGCAACATTCTCAGGCTCAGGTGCAGCTGCTGGGGGATTCGGTGCAGCCTGTCCCGCTGTACCAGGTGTACCCTCAAACCTAGCCATGATCTGACCCATCATGGTCATCATCGTGCGCATGTCTTCCTCCAATCGAGTTATTCGAGGATCAGAAGCCTCTATCTGTTCCTGGGGCTCATGACTAGAGGATGATCTACTGTGCCTCTCAGTCCTATCATTTTGCCCTCGAGCCCTCGAGCTCTCTCCCCTCTTGCGGTGTCTCTCAGGCATAACTCACTAGCCTGATAACTTTCCTGCGTTATAACAAACATTTAATTTACTACCAGCTCCGTATACACATTTGTATCTAAATATCGCACAGTAACTTGGGGATGTATGTTTTCTTAGTCCTAAGAATCATCTCACATCAGACCAACCAAGCTCTGATACCAAGCCTGTCATGCCCCGTTTTTGGGAACCCTTCTATCCATACAATCTCCACTACGGTTGGGCTGTGAGAAGATGCAATTACTAAAAATTTATTTATTTACAGCGAAATATTTAAAACTTTAATTCACACTCCCAGGTGTGTGTGTAAATACACAAAATTAATTGTATAAATACCAAGTGTTTACATATCATCCCCATAATACTGATTACAATTCCAAGATATAACTGTGCGATACAATATATTAGATACAAAATACTCGTGTATACAAATCTTATACCTTTGCGGATTGTGGGAGCTGTTCAACACAAAAGACTTAGAGACCACCGCTCTCTTACTTCTCAGTACCTGGAGGGGGAAAAATAGTGTGAGCAAACCACGGCTCAGTAAGGAAATGTATGCTAGCAGGTAGATATCGTACTACCTACATAGCCCATGCATGCATAAACCAAAACCATGTTTTCGTTATAAATGGAAATATCATACGAACAATGCATTTAAACACATATTTCTCAATAGCATTTTCGTGTAAATCAAATGTCAAACTTCCATTTAAAACATGTTCATAAATAGTGCCCTCATGGCACGAATGTGAAATCGGAGATTTATTAAAACACGAAATCTCTTTCACTTCTCAAATCATTCTTTCTCGCAAATCTCTTTCTTTTCTGAGATTGTCTCTGTTTCTCGATTCTCTGAGACAGGCATGGAATTTTAGGCAATCAAATATCCACGACTTATGGCCACAGTCAGTGATCCCAGGCCTCACTGATCGGGTGTGCACAGGGTATCACTTCGCCTGAAGGGGGATGGGTCAGTCCTACCCTCCGGCTCATTTCAATCCACCTCATCTCCTCGTATACTCACGGTGAAGATACGTCGTGTGTCATCTACGCGATACTCGTACTCACGTGCACCCAGCACGGTACATAGTATACCAACGGGTGACTACACTGTTCTACGTACAACCGTGGACCCAAGTCCATACTCCAACTCCGATGGACTTTTTATCCTTAAACCATGTCTCATATACCAGGCGAGCAAGCAGCGTGACACACAGTCAACGCAAAGCTCCAGCGCGGTACGATCTATCGTTAAGGCCCAGCCCGTTCAATTGGCCGTCGGCTGGTATCCCCTTGGGTCCCAGACCCCCAGGTTTACCTTAACTCAACAAAACAGGTGCGAGCAAAGTTCCCGCACTTTCTCAAAACCCCCGTGCGAGTTAAAACTCCCGCACGGTACATCAAGGCTTTAAACCGGGTGTGAGCTAACGCTTCAACACCAAATCCCATCTCAAAACTGATAGATGGCTATTTTCTCTTTTTAAAATTCAAAACATGTTTATTCATACAGCATGCTTCTTCATGCTAAAACATGTAAAATTAGCCAACCTATCATCAACATTTCTCAATCATCAATAACAATATAAAATTGAGAATTTCATTGAAAACATGCATATCATGCTATTTCCTTACCCTATCCCATTTCTCAATACATATATATACATCATAGTACTTTTCATATTTCCACATCATTTCATAAACTTATAATATCGTACTAGTCTTAGCAATATATCTACGAAATTGCTGTAATTACGTACGAACATCTCTATAGCTAACACACAGTCCCTTACCTCGTTTTACTTGTGTGCAACTATCCGCCTTTATGCTTCTCGCGTTTTCATCTTGACTTGCTCCGGCGTATCATCCGAAACTGAAATTCATCCATCAACATTTGAGTTAATGTTTCTAACTCTTATTCAACTAAGCATTTATCCAATGCCTTAATTACACATTTTTACCCTTTGTGGTAAATCTCCCAATTTATCCTAATATCAACATTTCCAAACCATTTCCACAGCATACTCATCCACTCAAGATATCTCATTCATCAAAATTACTCCCACACTCCACTTTCTCACACTTGACCATTTCTAAGTTATATTCATTTCATACCATTTTAGGTAGTTCTATTCACAATATGCACACCCAAATATCTTTATAAGCATTAACTAAACCAATGTACTTGGATTTGTGCATTAGAACTTACCTCATTGGATTTCCTCTTGCTCCAATTAGGATTGCCCTCTATTTCTTCAATCCTTCAAATGGGAAAGTGCCTCTAGACTATGTTGTTCTTCTCTTTGATGTGAACAACTTTGTCTCTAATAGCCTCTCCTTAAATCTCACTGAAAATGGCTGGATTTAGGAGTGAGAAACTAGATTTCTTTGAGTTGAAGTGAAATGGAAATGTTTTCCCGAAATTCTGATGATCCAACTGCTCCTCCCATTTATAGTTTTGACTTGATGAGATCGATCTTCCTTGGGTGGAGATCGATCTGTTCCTCAAAAATCCCTCTTTTCTGAGACGTTTTAAAGGCATGAGATCGATCTGTCGAGACTGGAGATCGATCTGCTGTCAAACAGAAGCTTAAGGAGATCGATCTGGTCTTATGGGAGATCGATCTGCTTCCAACCCGAGACCTAGAGAGATCGATCTGGTCTTAGGGAAGATCGATCTGCTCCCAACTTGAGAGCTAAGGAGATCGATCTGCTTCCTTCGGAGATCGATCTGTTCCCTTCCATTTCTCACATAAGGGCATTCTAGCTCTCCCAGATCAATCTCTCATCCTATGAGATCGATCTGGCCTTCACAAATTCCAGATTTCCTGCAGTTTTTCTGCAATAACCCTTACCAAACACCCTTAATTTGCTACCATGATCATTTCCTCATTCATTCATCTTTGAGACTTGAAAATGGGATCCATCCTCACTACATACACATTAAAACTTGTGTAGAATCTTTGTATGACCAAATATATACGATATTACTCAAATGGAAATATACACTTATGTAAATCTTTCCTTCCATTTTACTATACTACTCATATTCTATTTCGATCACATTCTTCTCGTATTCAAGTTCATTTCTTCCTACTCATTCGTAATGCAACTTGTACGTATAATCACAATTCTTACTACAAGTGCGTACATAATCTTATGAACTTACATTGCATACACTTCACATTACAATACATCATCTTACTTATGATTTTATTTACATTCCCATGTTCCTATATACATAGCTATACATATACGGGGTCTCACATACCCTCCCATGAGTGAAAAGCTTCTTGCCTTTCTCTGCTGCGGTAGCCCGTCTCTGTAGGACTTGTCTCTGGGGAGCTTGCCTTTTAGGTTGTCATGGTCGCTCTGGGGGCTGTGGAACCTTATTCAGTGGGCAATCTTAATCAGGTGTCCCCTCTGTCCACACCTAAAATAGCTCCCTGTGGCCCTGTAACAAATACCTTCATGGGGTTTATCGCCCTCCCTACATAACTTCTCGTATTGCTTGGACCTCTGGTAGTCTGTAGAGAAGGTATAAGAACTGTGGGCCTATCAACCCTAGTCCTAGGCTCATCTGTCCTCTGCCTCTTATGCTGACCCCTCCGAAAATCCTGCCTCACCCACTCCGTCTGCATACTCTCATCTCTGTTCTTTCCCTTAAGGCATTACTCCGTCTGTGTAACATTCAGGCCCCTCTTAATCATCTGTGCTCTGCCCAGGGCATCCTAAAATTCAATAATCCATAACCCCAAAAGTCGATCTTAGATAGCTGGCCTTAACCCTGCTAGAAACCTCTCAGTCTGACGCTCTTCATTCTGGAACGTCTCCGGATCATACCTCATCAGCATAGTGAACTTACTTTCGTACTCATCTACAGTCATACTGCCCTGTACCAAATTCAGAAAGTCCATCCTCAACTTCTGCTGGGCAGCTAGTGGAACATACTGCTTCCTAAAAGCTGTGGAGAATGCATCCCAACTAATCACCGGATGCTGAGCAGTCAGAAGGACCTTAGTGGATCCCCACCAATACTCGGCTTGGCCTTGCAGCATGTAGGTGGCCATAGAAACCTTCTCAACATCAGAACACCCCAGAAAATTGAAGATCTTCCTAAGGCTCACCAGCCATTCTTCAGCCTCTACTGGATTCTTAATTCCCTTAAATGCTTAAGGCCTCATCTTCAGGAAATCCCTCATCCTACCGACATCTCTCTCCTCCCTCTGGGACTGTACAGGAGACTGAGGCGCCATAGGTACTGGAGGAACTTATGGAGGAGGAGGTGGTGGTGCTCGCAGAGGAGTCTGCACCAGAGTAGAAACTGGTACCGTGCCAGCAGAATCAGAAACATTTGCCCCTAGATGTTGGGCAACCATGGCAGCTATCGACTCAAAACCTCGCTCGAGGCGTTGCTCCAATCGCCGCTCAAATTGAGCCATACGAGTACAAGGACTCTCTGGCTCCGGTGGAGGAGGTGGAGGTGGAGGTGGCTGAGCTTGCCTCCGAATACGTCTGTATCTTCCACTTATCGTGCAATGATCTAATACCTGCGCATAATTCCAAAGATCGAATCTTAAAGTTATTAGGTATACAATACCTACAACCAGACAAGCACAGACATTGGGATGTAATCTAATCCTTATTTTCGACACTGACAGTACTAGACAATCTTCGCTCTTATACCACTTAAACTGTAACGACCCTTGACCCTTGAAAATCGGGGGAAAATTTTTTTTTTTGAATTTAATTTACCCACTTACTTCTCTTATTCACTTAGGTTGTATTCCTGTGCAGTGTCAAAACACTTTCCCTAATTCTTTACTCGTGATTATAATTAATTTCCATAACTTAACTTATATGGTCGATAGAAATTTCAACAGCATAACGGCTTATATATAAGCCTACCCACCTGTAAATCAGATTGTTTTCGACAATCCTAGATATCCACAACTACCAAGCATGCTTTCCAACGATCCTAGATATCTACAACTACCAAGCATACTTTCCCAATCCACTTTTACAACCCAATATATGGATTTCAATTTAATACTGTTTACATTGTTTTCCTTACAAATTACATCCCAACAAAAATATTCCCAATATACGTGTCTGTGTGTACAGATATGTCTGGTACAGGAATGTAAATGTATACCTTTCTGCGTGTACAAAAAGTAGCCTAGGGAGCTCTCCCCACCAGCCTACGTCGTGTACGTGGCAGGTAGCATCTATAGATCTTTGCAATAATCTGAAAGGTTGAGGGGTGAGCTTTTGAGAAAAAGCCCAGTAAGAAATGCCTTTAAAAAGATCATGGTGGCAAAATCACATTGAATGCATGATAACACCAAGAGATACGTCTCTTTACAAATATCACCTAGCTTTCAAAAAAACGTATATATAAAACATAATCGATAGAAATATAATTTCGAAGAACAAATCCATTCAGTTACATCATAAACTATCGAAACACACAGAACTCCAAATTATTTCAAAACCGATAAAACTTCAAAAGCATAGTTGATGCATAAAAATATATCAGAGGATCAAAATCATATAGCATAGTTCATATCAGATGGAGACTAGGATAACTTATAGAATTGTCATGCGGTAATAACAAAATCATCTCTGTAGAGGGAATTCAGAACCTATCCAGGCGAAGTTCAGATGCCACAAAGGCGAGCATGACAAAAATGCATTGACCATATGGCACTTTGCATCTGTAGGACTCAAGAGGTGGCCCCCACAGTTACACAGACTGTGTGGCACTTTACTTCCACAGAACCCAAGAGGTGGCCCCCACGATCGTATGTCTTTGTGAACCGCGTGGCACTTTGCTCTCGTCGAACTCAAGAGGTGGCCCCCACGTTCGTATGTCTTTGTGATTCGTGTGGCACTTTGCTCCCGTCGGACTCAAGAGGTGGCCCCAATGTTAGTATGTCTTTGTGATCCGTGTGGCACTTTGCTCCCGTCAGACTCAAGCGGTGGCCCCTACGTTCACATGTCATTGTGGAAATTGTGTGGCACTTTGCTCCCATCGGACTCAAGAGGTGGCCCCCACAATTCCACCATACGCTGCCCTTTCGTCTCAAAACAGAATTTTTTTTAAAGTCTTTTTTGGGTTTTGTAACGCATAAACTAATACCGAATAATAACATTGAATTTCTTGTGAACTGAAAACTCTTTCATAAAACAAACAGACTGTGTGACACTTTGTTCCCGTAGGACTCAAGAGGTGGCCCCCACAATCGCCTTTGGAAAGCAAATTTCATTTCATTCAGAAACATGAAATCAATCATACATAAGTCGAAACCATGACATTTATTTAGAAATCATGTTTGAAACTATGCATTTAATTTCATATAGCATTTCTTTATCTCGAAAACATGATCAAATAAATCTTGGGCTTATTAGGTGTCGGGTTTTGTTATACAATCAAGGGTTGCATGAGAAGGCACGAAAACACATAAATAAATCGGAGTCTAAGGGTAGGGATACCATTACCATATTAAATTACACCCCTTACCTCGATTTATCAAAATCTCCGGACTCGACTGGTGACGCCTCTTAGTACTTCCCTTAATTCCTTCTACGATCACCTACACCGAAAATCGTACACTTAGCACCCTATTCGTGCAAATTGTCCGAATTGCGTTAAAATAATAACTTATTCGTTACTACTACGTGTGTACGTATTATTGTACGTACCTAAGTCAACACGCACGTTTATATATTTTCTCTTACCACATATTATTTTGTATGTACAATTATTGACATACACCTTATTATATACCTCTACATGTATGTACACATAATATATATATATATACACTCCCAGGTATATATATATATATATATATATATATATATATATATATATATATTATTCGTTTTCATTCTTTTCCTATCTCATACATACATTCTTTGCATTTACATAAACTAGCACACATTCATCTCATATACACACATATGCATATACACCTAAATATATATGTATATACATTCCCATGAATACATTTATATTATTCTTATTTCCATTATTCATCAACACATAAATATATATACATATATATATATATCTATAAATAAATATATATATATATATATATGCATTTTTTTGTCTATCATTCATCTCTCCCATTTTTATTCTTATTTCACATCTAGTTTAAAATCTATACTAACATGCTTGTATCTACAACACATACATACATGTATATTGAATTTACATACATGTATATACATATATATACTTTATCTTATCATAATTATACATAATCACATAAATATATACATGTACAATTAAATATACATATATACATAAATACTTTACCTTTTCTTTTCTTTCTCTTCTTTTTTTTTTCTTTTCTTTCTTTCTTTTCTTTTCTTTTACCCGTCCCTGTTCATCATCTTCTTCACCTTCACCGAGAGGCTTTACGCCTCACTCCACTCCCTTCTTCCTTGACTTTCGGTTTGGGTCGCTCCCTCCCCTACCCTTCTCGGTTTCCAGTCACCTCTTCACGGAAGGAGGCCCTCCTTCTATAGCCACGCGACCCCTATTTTTAACTTCCACATGCAGGTCTCTGCTTCAGCTCTTCATTGTCTGCTCCATTTTCTTCTCTTCCACCACCTCAACTATTCCAGCTCTCGCTCACGTTTCTCTTTCTTTTTTTTTTTGTTCTCGATTTGCAATCTTCACTGTTCCCCACCAATCCTTTCAACTCTTGGGTCTCCTTCCACCATCGTCCCCTGCTCTAACCGGTTGCTTCAATTTCCAGCTGCCTCAATTTTGCTCTGCTTCGGCCCACTTCTGCATCAGCTCCAAACCTCAGTCTCCTTCTTCGGTTGTTCTCGATTTTCAACTCCCATCTTTGGCCTTCTCCTTCCTCACGTCGGCCTCCCCTGCTTCTCGGTCAGCAGCAGTTCTCTCCCTCTTCCTCGCAGTTCTGCTCCCAGTTTCCTTCTTCCTCAATCTCGGTCAGCCTCTAGCAACAACATCCTGCTCTGTTTTTTTTGCTCTCTACCTTTGCTTCTCCTTAGGCTCGGCCATCCTCAATTTTTTTTCTTTCCTCTCAGTTTGCTGCTGTTTTCTTCCCTCTCGGCCCTTGCTTCAATTTCCAGCCCTACTTCCTGCCCTAGTCAGCTTCAATTTCTTCTCCCCCTTCCTCGCGTCCCTGCTCCTAGCTTCGGTTTTCCTCTTCTCTTCTTCTTCTTCTTCCCTCCACTTCTTTTCTTTCTTTTCTTTTCTTCTCCCGACCAGCCCTCTGCTTCTCCCTTTCTTTTCTTTTGTTCTCTTCTTTTCCCCCAGCGGAGCAACCCCTCCTTCTCTTCTCTCCTTTCTCTCCTTTGTTTTCCTTTTTCCCGCCCCCTGCTACCTATTTTGCATTTCGAATGCAGAGTTACAAAATTGGCTTTCAAAGAAAGCCAATTCTGTATAAGTATATATGTATATTATATTAATATGTATAATATATTAATATATATATATATTGTATTAATATATATATTAATATTATTTATTTGTTTAGTTTATTTGTTTATTTGTATTATTATTATTATTTATTATTATTATTATTATTTTTTGTTTTATGTCCATTTATAATTCTTGTCTCATGCTTTATTTATCATTTACTAATACTTATTTATTAAATAATATACATTACATGATATATATATATATATTTGTTATATATATATATATATATATATTATTACCTATCTATTTAAATGTCATGTATATTTTTGCATACATGTACGCCTATGTATATATATCTATATATACACATTTTCTTGAAAAGTTATCCAAAGACATAATATCCATGCCTTCCATGAAACTCTTATTATTTCGAAAATGAAATATCATCGGGATTCCATCACTCCTCACGAATTCTCGATACACGTTTTTACATCAACAGTTTTCAACTAATAATTTAAAATTTCCAATCCCTCTGTACTTGCATTTGCTTTATCACTTCTTGTATCTTCGGGTTCCCGGTCATTCACGAGTTTCTCGGTACCTATATTCCCCGAGCCCTACAAAGAACATTCACACTTCCATTAAAATATAATATTTCTATTTTTATATAATTTAATTAACGTAATAAATTTGTGGGATTTACATGGCTTCCTTCTCCTCTCCCTTCCCTTGTCTTCTTTCTCTTCCTTTCTTTCCCTTCTCCTTCTTCTCCAGCCGAGCAACTCCCTCTCCTTCCTTTCTCCTCTTCTCTTCTTTTCTTTTGCTATTTCTCCCGCCCAGCTGAGCCCTTCTCTGTTTATGTTTTCATTTCGAAAACATAGTAGACGGGATTGGCTTTTCTAAGCCAATGTCGTACATGCTATGTTATATATATATATATATATATATATTAATAATATATATTATATTAATATATATATTATATTATTTGTTTATTTATTTTGTATTATTATTTTTGTTTGTTTGTCTTTTTGTTTTGCTTCCATTTTTATTTTAAATTGTCTCATGCTTTATTTATTATTTTTTTCTTTTAACACATATTTATTAAATACTATACATTACATAATATATATATATATATTTGTTATATATATACTATTGCCTATCCATTTAAATTTGTTTAGTATATATAGATATATACATATACACCTATGTATATGTCTATATATATACATTTTCATGTATAATTTATCCAAAGACATAATATCATGTCTTCTATGAAATTTTCCTTATTCCGAAAATGAAATAGTATCGGGATTCCATCATTCTTCATAAATTCTCGATACAAGTGTTTACATCAACAATTTTCAACTAACAAATTTAAAATTTTTCCAAATCCCTCCATGCTTGCATTTGCTTTATCACTTCTTGTATCTTCGAGTTCCCGATCATTCACAGGCTTCTCGGCTCCTATATTTCCTCGAGCCCTACAATGAATATTCACACTTCCATTAAAATATAATATTTCCATTTTTATATAATATAATTAAATGTAGGAAATTTGTGGGGTTTACATTCTCCCCACCTTAAAAGAATTTGGTCCTCCAAATTCATTCGGGTCCATTTGTCTACGATCACCCAAATTGTATCATGCCCCTTTCGGGTACTTGGTAATCCCATTATGGAATCCACAGTAATGTGCCCCCATTTCTAAGTAGGCACTGGAAGAATCGTAAGTAACCCCGCTGGTCTTTGGTGTTCGATCTTAATCTGTTGGCAAATCAAATACTTGGCCACAAACTCAGCTACATCTCTTTCCATACCGACCAACCAATACACCTTTCGTAAATCATGGTACATCTTAGTGCTTCCCGGGTTCATAGTGTATCGAGAACAATGGGACTCCTTTAAGATCCCTTGTCGTAGGGCATCATTGTTTGAGACACCAAACTTATCACAATTTCCCATTTATCCTTAATGAGAACTTATTCTTAATTTATATCCCTTGATCCCAATCACTTTACATACCAGAGATATTCGTACCTTACATACATCTCTTATTCCAATATGACTCGTATATTTAAGATTTATCTCATTTCAAAGTTTATCTCATTTCGTACATCAACTATAGAAAAATTCCTTCCTTATTCCAATTAAGTCTCACATTCAAAACATAAAAATATAGAAATTACAATCCTTAGATTCAATACGTAATCCATATTCCAAAGTTTCCTTATATCTCAACTCTGAATCTTCATAATAGTTTAGATCTTTCCTATTAACATGTAACCTCTGTTTGGGCAATCCTACTTACACTCATTCTTAATACCCTATGACCCAAGAGACTACGAGTCTCCTTAAAATTTAACACCAGTACACTCCAAAGTAGGTCACTCGATCCGAAAATCTCCCATTTATATAGTTCTTATAATTGCCCTCTCAGCATTTCTAATCCAAGCAAAGTCACTCAGTATAGTGGTTTGAGTAATTAATTCGATACCACCTGCTAAATTAATTCTAGAACTTCTCCTTTTAGTTTAGGGGTAACTTGATAAATCATTTAATCATGTGTCAAAAAACTTTTCTTGTTTACAGGGATGTTTCTATACTCCGAACACACCCTATCTTTGTCAATCATGTAAGCAGTGTGATCTTTAGAGTCTTATTTATACCGTTACTTCCCTGATTCATTCTTCCAGCATAGTGACTGTGCTCTTTCATTGTCACTATTTCCTTTATAGATCTCTTTTTCGTCATTCTCTTTATCTTTCCCTTTTTTTGTGAGTTTAGAAATATACAATTCATATTATCATAATTGTGCCTTGCGCACTGCTTCCTCAAAATAATTTTAAATGGAGTCATCTTAGCTTGACTAAATATCTCAATATCTCCTATGAGTTTCTGAACTCCCTTTATCTAACAGTTCCTGCAATTTCTTTTTCAATTCCTCAAGATCCACAAAGTCCATTTGACAAGGAGACTTCAAGATTGGCTGTGTCTCTAGTGCCAAATCTATAGTGAATTCCAACTCTCTCTCCAGTAGTAGTCCCGGTAGTTCCTTAGGAAACACAGCCGAAAACTTGCATACACAGATATGTCCTGGATACTTGGACATTCCTGACTAGTATCAGAGATGAATGCAATATAACCTTCACATTAATATGTTCACCAAAAATTTTCATCAATAGTCAAAATCATAAACTTTATCCCTAAACTGCAAAATATACATTAAACTTACTAGGTAAGGAAAAGGTTACAGTCTTAAACTTACACGGTTGGTGGTTAGCCAATCCAAACCCAAAATTACATCAAAGCCATACATGCTCAACAAAATTAGATCTGCTAATATGATCATATCTCCTACCTTGATTTCACAATCCTTACACACCATATCAGTCCAAGGCAAAGGCCCTTCCATGAGTGACAGGCTTCTTGCCTTTCTCGGCTGCGGTAGCCTGTCTCTGGGGAGCTTGCCTCTCAGGTTGTCGTGGTGGCTCTGGGGGCTGTGAAAACTTATTTAGTGGGCAATCCTTAATCAGGTGTCCCCTCTATCCACACCTAAAATAGCTCCCTGAGGACCAGTGACACGCACCAGTATGAAAATTTCCACATCTAGCGCACCATCTGTCGTACTGCGGGAAGCCTCTGGTAGTCTGTAGGGTATCTATAGGAGCCGTGGGCCTATCAACCCTAGCCCGAGACTCATCTATCCTCTGTCTCTTAGGTTGGCCCCTCCGAAAGTCTTGCCTCACAAACTCTGTTCGCTTACTCTTATCCCTGCCTTTTCTCTTAAATGCTGGAGGCTTCATCTCCAGGAAATTCCTCATCCTGCCGATATCCCTCTCCTCCTTTCGGGCCTGTACAAGAGGCTGAAGCACCATAGGTACTAGAGGAACTTGTAGAGGAGGAGGTGGTGGTGCTTGTGGAGGAATCGACACCGGAGTAGGAAATGGTACCGTGCCAACTGAATTGGAAACGTTTGCCCCTAGATGTTGGTCAATCATGGCAGCTATCGACTCCAAACCTCGCTCGAGGCGCTGCTCCAACCGTTACTCAAACTGAGCCATATGAGTACGAAGACTCTCTGGCTCGGGTGAAAGAGGTGGAGGTGGTTGAGCCTGCCTCCGAAGACGTCTACGTCTTCCACTCATCATGCAAGTGATCTAATACTTACGCGTAATTCTAAAGATCAAGTCTTACATTCATTAGGTATACATTACCTGCTACCAGACAAGCATAGACATTGAGATGTAATTTAATCCTTATTTTTTATACTGACAGTACTAGACAACCTTCGCTCTGATACCACTTAAACTGTAACGACCCTTGACCCTTGAAAATTGCAAAAATTTTTTTAATTTAATTTACCCACTTATTCCCTTATTCACATAGGTTGTATTCCTGTGCAGTGTCAAAACACTTTTCCTAATTTTTTACTCGAAATTATAATTAATTTCCATACTTTAACTTATCTGGCTGATAGAAATTTCGACAGCATAACGACTTATATATGAGCCTAGCCACCTGCAAATTAGGTGTTTTCGACAATCCTAGATATCCACAACTACCAAGCATGCTTTCCAACAATCCTAGATATCTACAACTACCAAGCATACTTTCCCAATCCACTTTTACAACTCAATATATCGATATCGATTAATACCAATCATCTTACAACCTAGTCCCAAGAATCATATTCTTTACATCATTTCCTTACAAATTACATCCCAACTGATATTCCCAATATATGTGTCTGTGCGTACAGATATGTCTGGTACAAGAATGTAAATGTATACCTTTCTGCGTGTATAAAAAGTAGCCTAGGGTAGCTCTTCCCACCAGCCTACGTCGTGTACGCAGCAGGTAGCGTCTATAGATTCACTGCAAATGATCTGAAGGTAGAGGGGTGAGCTTTTGGGGAAAAGCCCAATAAGATAATACTCTTAAAGCAATTCTGATATATAAAAGCATTTGAAGTGGTTCATTAAACGAAACTTAATGCAATACATAAATTTCCATTTCATGCATAATCGTCATAAAGGATACGTTTCATTAAAACAAATAACATGCTTAACCATTTTACAACTTTTCATAAACCTTTCATGAACATTTCATAAATCATTTCGTAAACATTTTATGAATATTTCATAGTCATTTCGTAAACATCTCATGAATATTTCATAGTCATTTCGTAAACATTTCATGAATATTTCATAATCATTTCATAAACATTTCATGCATATTTCATAATCATTTCATAAAAATTTCATGAATATTTCATAATCATTTCATAAACGTTTCATGAATATTTCGTAATCGTTTCATGAACATTTCATGAATATTTCATAATCGTTTCATAAACATTTCATGAAGATTTCATAATCATTTCGTAAACATCTCATGAATATTTCATAATCGTTTCATAAACATTTCATGAAGATTTCATAATCATTTCGTATATATCATGAAAACACATATTCATTCATCATAGTCGATTTTTATAATCAAATCGAGGAGACTAGGCTATAACTAAGTCATGCGATACGTGTCATTCTCCGTAGAGAGTCATCATAACTATTGCCAAGGTAAGAGGGGCTGTAGACTGGATCAGGTTCGTACAACAATAATAATTATAAACATGGGTAGTATCTTCTTATTTCTTATCATATACTAGCACATAGCTAGAGCACGGGCACCTGTGGCACTCACCGTGCGGGGAACATTCATGAGTGTTGTGCAGGCATGATATACTACCAATACATCATCATAAACCACCAGTAGCATGACATCTTCCACA
This sequence comes from Firmiana major, assembly GCA_033439115.1. Classification (NCBI taxonomy): domain Eukaryota; kingdom Viridiplantae; phylum Streptophyta; class Magnoliopsida; order Malvales; family Malvaceae; genus Firmiana; species Firmiana major. Next base: position 30,949,214 of record CM065896.1, on the reverse strand, counting down.
CAGGTTGAGTCAAGTGCTAAAAGGGCCAATGTACCGGCACCCCAAGTGGTGTAGCCGGAACACCACAAGAAGTAACCATGCATGAAGCCTGAAGCCTATAGTCTCAAAATAGAGTTTCCAAAATCTTTCTTAGGTTTTATAACTCATAAACTCATATCGAGTAATAAAATCGAATTCCTTGTAATCTGAAAACTCTTTCATAAAACCAAAAGACTGTGTGACACTTTGTTCCCGCAGGACTCAAGAGGTGGCCCCCACAATCCCATTTCGAAAACAAATTTCTTTTCTTACATACTTTTGAAATTGTCAAAAGTTTCTTTAACGATATGGATATAAAAACATAAATAAATGTAAAATATCCATATGCTTCATACCTTAGGAAATTCATTTCACAACATGGAAAGTACTCGGGGAATATTTCGATAAATTAAAACATGCATCGTAAACAGTTTCACAAGTATGAAAGCATTGATAAATCACTTCAAATCATATGCTCTTTCATAAAATCATTTATCGGTGAAACAAGAATGCATTATCAGAACTAAGTTAAATAATACCCCTTACCTCGATTTATCGGATATCCCGAATTCGAGTGGTGACACCTCTTAGTACCTCCTTTAATTCCTTCTACGATTCACCTACACCGAAATCGTTTACTTAGCATCCTATTCATGTGAATCATCCGAATTGCGTTAAAATCGTAACCTATTTGTTACTACTGTGTGTGTACGTATTATTGTACATACCTAGGCCAACACGAACGTTTATATATTTTCTTGCTATTTATATATTTTGTACATACAAATATTAACGTATACCTTTATTATATACATCTACATGTATATACACACATATATATATATATACACTCCTATATGTATATATATATATATATATATTTTTTATTTGTTTCCATTTTTCCCTATCTCATATAGATACATTCTATGTATGTATACATACTAGCACACATTCGTCTTATATACACCCATATTGTCACGACCCTCAACTTACCAAAATACGTACAAATTTTTTGCATTTTCATGCATCAATCCTTAATCATCCTTCCTCGATCGTGAACAACCACACACTTAACAGTTGGGCTGTGTGTCGACGTCTAACTCACTCCACCATACCAATTCAATTTGAAACATTATTTATGAGTAAACACTTGTATAAATGTATATATATCAGAGTTGTTACATGTGTTTACATTGTTTTACATCCCCAGTGGTTACATACAAAATGCTACTGTGCTATGTCTAGTTTAGATACAAAATAATCCAAGTGTGTATACCTTTAGCGATGGGATGCAGCGGATTACCAAAAAGGGAACACCTCCAGTCACGCTCAATCTATACTCAAATCTCTGTAGAGAGGGGGAAAATAAGGGGGGTGAGCAAACCACACGCTCAGTAAGGCAATCATGCGAATAGGTAGATACTGCACTATCTATGTGATCGTGATGCCATGCTCAAAAGCATTTAATTCATTGTTTATCTCAAAACATGAGTGTATGATTGTGTTAATGGTATGTAAAGCATTCATGCTATTAAAATTCAGTGCACATTTCAACTCAAAGCATGGTATATATCATCATGCATAATTCACAATAAAAGCATGGCATTAAACATCATGCATTTTCACAATAAAGCATGGCATTAAACATCATGCATTCGTGCACTTTAAAAACCATTAACAATTCAATTCAACGTCAGGTCTCAGCCCATCCCTCGGGCTTTCCTGACCCACAATCATTTCAAACATGGATTTATTCTCAAACAGCATTAGACATGTGAGATAGACAGTTCAACAATAGGTAATAACCTCAAGGCCTATGTACATAACCTGTGATATCGGCTACACAGATCAGGTGTGCGGGATATCACCACTATCTGCTTCCACACGGGAGGTGGGTCAAATCCTACCCACCGGTCCATAGCAGATCTCGTCCGAAGACGGCACATCACAACTCAACACGGTACAATGTACTCCATGCTACATGCAAGGTACGACATACTCCGTGGACCCAATCAACACATCATATCACGCCACATCTCAAACGCATGTGTGAGCCTATTTAATCGGGGCGACCTCTTGTCTATCCGAAGCTCCTAACACGGCTAATTAATCATGTCAACACAATGCATGTGTGAGCCTATTTAATCGATGTGACACCCAGTCTACTCGAAGCTCCAAACACGACAACGTATAAGGTGGGCATCCAGTGCGAGACAAACTCGAGCACAATGCCAAAACAATTATGAAATCTATGTGAAAACTAGTGCCTCTTGCACTCTTTCATACTCACGAAATCATGTAGGTGGCTCAAAACTTGCAAAATATGATTAACAAAACCAAAACACACTCATTTCTTTTGCAAATCATTTCAATGTTAGCCAACCTACCAATTATTTGCTAAAAAGCAATAAAACATGATTTTCAAAGCAATATGCTTTTGTTTTCATGCACATTTCTCAAACTCCCAACTTTTACCCTTCAATCACCCAACATCATTTCCTATTCTCATGCATTCTAGCAAAACATTTAAGCACCCAAATTGCGCACAAATATCTCTAGGAGTCCACACAATTCCCTTACCTTGATTTACTTGGTGTGACTCCTTTCCTTTTAGCTTCTTACGCTCTTGGCCCAACTCGCCTCAGCGTATCCTCGGAAGCTGCGATTCATTCATTAAATCGATTGAGTTAATGTATTTAACCCATAATTGACCTCACTAGTCAATATTATTCACTTATGCATTTTACAAATGCCTTAACCCACATTTTACCTCTTTTAGGTAAATCTCACAATTTATCCACTAACCACATCTTAAAATCATACCACAACACTATAAATAACTTTTACATATCTCATTCATCATTAATCTCCATACATTCCACTTTCTCACACTAAACCACTTCTAGGTCAAAATCATTCCAATGCATTCTAGATAGTTTCTAACCATCCATACTCATGCCAAACAACTCTAAAATCACTTAAATAAATAATGCACCATAGTTGGAGTGTTAGAATCTTACCCAATTTGATTTCTCCTCTTGCTCCAAATGGAAATGCCCTTAACTTCTTCAATATCAACAATGGGAAAATGCCTTCCAACTATGTTGTTCTTCTCTTTGATAGGAACAATTTTGCCTCTAATGGTCTCCCTTCAAACCTCACTGAAAATGGCTGATTTTAGAGAGAGAAAGTTAGGTTTTTGGGTTGAAAGTGGAAGGTTTGTGTTTTTTCCCAAATTTTCTGATTTCCAGCACTCCTTATATAGAATTAGCTTGAGGAGATCGATCTGGTCCAAGAGGAGATTGATCTGGTCCCTTAAAATCCCTCTTTTTCACGGCATTTTTAAGCCTAAGATCGATCTGTCGAAGCATGAGATCGATCTGCTCCAAAACAGAGAGTTAAGGAGATCGATCTGGTCCATTGGAGATCGATCTGTTCTATTCTTTTGCTCAAATAAGAGCATTCTGGCTCTTCCAGATCGATCTCTCATCCCATGAGATCGATCTGCCCTTCAAAATTTCCAGATTTCCTGTAGTTCCTCTGCAACAACACTTACCAAACATCCTTAATTTGCTACCATGATCATTTCCTCATCCATTCATCTTTGAGACTTGAAAATGGCATCTATCCTCACTTCATACACATTAAAACTTGTGTAGAATCTTTGTATGACCAATGGTACTTAATATAAACAAAAATAGAAGTGCACATCTTATGCAATTCTACTTCCATTTTACCAAACTATTCATAATCCATTCTACACACATTCTCCACATGTTTAAGTCCATTTCTACACATTCATACGTAATGAAACTTGTATGTACGATTACCACTCTCATTACAAGTGTGTACATTACTTATGAACTTACATCACATATACTTCAGTCATGAATTCATAGTACAACTCTATTTACACTTCTATGTACATATATACCCTTATACATATACGGGGTCTCACACATATGTATATGCACCTAAATATATATATATACACACTCCTATATATATACATATTATCATTGTTTTCCATTCTTCCTTATCACATATGCATACATATTCTTTTTATGTACAAATACTAGCATATCTATTCATTATATATACCTATATGTATATGTACCTAAATATATATATATATATATAATCATTGTTTTCCATTATTCAATATCACAAACATATATATATATATATATGTTTGCCTACTCCTTATCATTCCCATTTTTATCTAATTTCACCTACACCTTAATTTACACTATCATACTTATAGCTCATTATGCATATATATACATGTATGTCAAATGTACATATATAAATTTTTACCTTTCCTTTTTCCAAGTTCCAGCTTTTTTTTTTCACCTGTTATTTTTCTTTCTTCAATCTCAGTTTCCAATCTTCACTGTTTCCCCACCGGTCCCTTCAACTCTCGGGTCTCCTTTCACCATCGTCCCCTGCTTCATTGTCTCACGGTTTCTCCCTCAATCCTCGGTTCCAGCCCTTTCTTCAGCTCTCGGTTCCAACTGTTGTCTTTTGCCTTTGTTTTCTTCTACGGTTGCTTCTCAGTTTTCAGCTTCAAATCTCAGTCTTCTTCTTCCCTTTGATTCTGCTAACTCTTCAATTCCGGTTCTGTTTCAGATTCTCCTCTATTGCCTCTGTTCCAGCCCTCCTTTCCAGCTTCGTTTTTCTGCTCCCATGCCGACCCAGCTCTCTCTTTCTTTCTCCTCTCTTCCTCGGCCAGCAGCTTCCCTTCTCTTCTTCACTTTTCTAGTTTTGCTTCCCGTCCAGCTCCCTCTGTTTCTTGCTTTCCTTTCCCCCTCGGTAGGATCGGCTTCCTTCTCCTCTCCCTTCCCTTCTCTTTTTTCTCTTCCTTTCTTTTCCTTCTCCTTCTTCTCCAGCCGAGCAACTCCCTCTCCTTCCTTTCTCCTCTTCTCTTCTTTTCTTTTGCTATTTCTCCCGCCCAGTTGAGCCTTTCTCTGTTTATGTTTTCATTTCGAAAACATAGCAGACGAGATTGGCTTTTCTAAGCCAATTCCGTACATGCTATGTTATATATATATATATATCAATTATATATTATATTAATATATATATATTATATATTATTTGTTTATTTATTTTGTATTATTATTTTTGTTTGTTTGTCTTTTTGTTTTGCTTCCATTTTTATTTTAAATTGTCTCATGCTTTATTTATTATTTTTTTTCTTTTAACACATATATATTAAATACTATACTATACATAATATATATATATATATATATATTTGTTATATATATATATATATTATTGCCTATCCATTTAAATTTGTTTAGTATATATAGATATATACATATACACCTATGTATATATCTAGATATATACATTTTCTTGTATAATTTATCCAAAGACATATTATCATGTCTTCCATGAAATTTTCCTTATTCCAAAAATGAAATAGTATCGGGATTCCATCCTTCTTCATAAATTCTCGATACAAGTGTTTACATCAACAATTTTCAACTAACAAATTTAAAATTTTCCAAATCCATCCGTGCTTGCATTTGCTTTATCACTTCTTGTATCTTCGGGTTCCCCGTCATTCACGGGCTTCTCGGCTCCTATATTTTCTCGAGCCATCCAACGAATATTCACACTTCCATTAAAATATAATATTTTCATTTTTATATAATCTAATTAAACGCAGGAAATTTGTGGGGTTTACAAAAGCTTTTTATGAAAATATGGAAATTGCTATGAATAGAAACTTAAAAATGGTGGTCAATGATAAAGAAGACTATTCTAAAAATTACTTAACCCTAGGCTACCTATTACTCTACCATAAAATTACTTGATTTTTCAATTGCTCGACATGTTCTATTTATACACACACTTAGGGGTATAATAGTAATTTTTCATCCTAGATGAGTTGGCATTGTTTGGCCACTTGTCTTCATTTTATTTGCTATAGAGTAGATATTTCCACGTCATCCCTCTTTTTGTCCAATTGGTTGTGCGATGTGGCCCGGCATGTGCCTTCCAGAAGGTTGGCACGGTGTCCGTCGATCTTATCGTTTCAGAGAGAATAAAATACGAACACCAAGCATCACACGTGTTCAGACGATTTGGTGACTCGGTCTGCAAATTGGAAGTGGTACAGTCTCCTTTAGCCTGTTTTCAACTCATTTTTGACTGAAACGACTGAGTTCCATTCGGATTTAATTTACCTGCACATTAAAGAATTTTAAGTAAATAAAGGGGATAATTAATAAAATAATATGAGGATTTAAATAATTAATTAAGAAATTAAGCACAAATAATTCTATTAAAAATAAAATTATCAGTCTACAATTACCCATGAGTAGTATAAATAGCTATGTAATTGAACAATTGTGAGCAAGTCAAATTAAGAAATACAAGTTCTTCATTTCAAATACTTCCTCTTCTTTTCTTTACTTTGTGAGAAATTGATTAAGTACCCACCACTTTCCCACAAATCTTTCTTCAACAGCACCAACCGCCACTCTTTAAGAAGATTACATAATTCCGTAAGGCATATCAGCTCACTTGCTCTCAATTCTCTTTTAAAAAACCCATTCCATGAATTGTGATTAAAATGATTATCCAGAGCATAATCAGCTACCATTGCATGCTTATCCAGTGCTAAGATAAAAAAAGCCTTTTAAACTTAGAACTAAAAGGCTTCTCCTCACACCATTTATCAAGCTAAAACAACACCTCCTTTCCACATCCCCCACATCACCTACAAATCTAAACTCCCACAAACGTTTTACTAGATTCATCCTCAGCTAGAGTCATAGTGTCTCTCCAAATAACAGATTTAAATAAGACAAAATAGGTCAGAGACCGGGTCTACCACCTTGGAAACAGTATAACGGGAGACATAAATAAGATAAAAAAGGACATTTAGTCCAAGGATACGTAATTACTGACAGAATAAATCCCTATAAATAGGGGTCAAGTATGACTAAAAAACCTAAGTCTCTAGTTTCTACAGAAACTTTGCGAGAATTCCCTTCCAACTTAAGCATCGTAGTGTTTACATAAGGAACAATCCCTACATCCCTCGGATCATTCTCTTTCTTGCAGAGAATATGGTCAGACGTGGTATGAAGATCGAAGCAAGTACGTCAGCAATACGTTATCATTCTGTTGGCCAACAACAATTGGCATCATCTGTGGGAAACGAAAGAAAAGCTTTTTGCTCTATAGCAATGGTACAAACATGTTCAACAGCGATAAGAAGCGATGAGAATGAAGATACAGCGAGCTCTCAAATTGAAGTCTAGGGGGAGCAAGGGACGAACATGATGACAATATCAATGACAAAATTTGAAGCTATGAAAAAATAGGGGGAAGAGACTGTTGAAGCCTTACGAAATATGGTGGATCTGTTCAGGGATGCCTTTCCTCAAGTGATTCTGCCGCCAACCATCTAAAACTTGGTGGGAGAAAGGTGTATTGCGCAAGACCCTCACGACATGCAAGACCCTCATGACATACAAGATCCTCATGGCATGGCGGAGACCCTTACGGCATGTAAGACCCTGGTTGCATGGTTAGAGCCCCTCACAACATGCGGGTCCCTGGCTACATGACACGAGACCCTCACGGCATGCAAGACCCTCACGGCATGGCGCCAGACCCTCACGGCATACAAGATCCTCGCGACATGGTGCGAGACCCTCATGACATGCAAGACCCTGGCGGCATGGCTCGAGATCCTCACTGCATGTGGGTCCCTGGCGGCATGACGCTAGACCCTCAAGGCATGCGGGTTCCTGGCGGCATGACATGAGACCCTCACAGCATGCAAGACCCTCGTGGCATGGCGCGAGACCCTCTCGACATGCAAGACCCTGGCAGCATCGCTCGAGATCCTCACGGCATGCGAGTCCCTGGCGGTATGACATGAAACCCTCATGACATGCAAGACCCTCGCGACATGGCACGAGACCCTCACGACATGCAAGACCCTAGTGGCATGGCTCGAGATCCTCACGGCATACGGGTCCCTGACGGCATGACGCTAGACCTTCACAGCATGCAAGACCCTCATGGCATGGTGCGAAACCCTCACAGCATGCAAGACCCTCACGGCTTGCGGGTCCCTAACGGCATGACGGGAGACCCTCATGGTATGCAAGACCTTTGAGGCTAGTATGAGACCCTCACGACATGAAAAACCCTAACGACATGGCACGAGACCGTCACGGCTTGCGGGACCCGAGCGACATGATGTGAGACCCTCGCGGCATGGTACGAGACCCTTACGACATGCGGGGCCTTGTCGGCATGGGGTGAGACCCTCACAGCATGTAGGACCTTGACGGCATGATACGAGATCGTGGCGACCTGGGGTGGGACCCTCATGGCCTGGCGACAAGAGACCCTCACGGCCTGACGGTATGAGACCCTCATGACATGGCGACGCGAGAACCGCAGAGTCATGGTACAAGAAATTCAACATCAGAGATTGTTGGTGGTCGGAGACGCCAAAGTATTAGAAACCTTGAAAGTCCCGCTATACTAGGTTCTGGATATTTGGATACAAAAGATCCTTGGCTCCAAAACACAAATGGCCCATCGAATAATGGAAGAAGAGGTGTTGGAATGACAGGGTTCCATACTTGGAGGAGAAACTCAAAAATGGATCCGACACGGAACCCTGGAGAAGAAATGAAAAACTTACCACCTCGAACTAATCAGAAGGAACTCATAACCTACTCGGTGAGAGAAAAGATGTTGTTGACTGTGATCAGACTAATTCAAGTAACACCGAAAGGGTGCAGAATCAACCTACACCCATGGCATAAGATGCTACAGATATGAAGAAAATGGTGGAACAAATCATGGAGGAAAAAGGGTTAGTTTCAGCAGAAGAAAATCATAGGAGAAGAGTCCCATTCAATACAACGATCATGGAAAAATCATTGCCCCTATAATTCAAGATGCCATAAATAACAGCATATATTGGGAAGACTGACCCTTATGACCACATTCAGAATTATGAATCGTTAATGCTACTACATAGATGGGAAGACGAGATCATGTGTACGACATTTTTCCTAACTTTGACCGGTCATACGCTGAAGTGGTTCAATAGTTTACCAGAAGGATTTATTTCATCTTTCAATCAATTGAGAAATGAATTTCTAAAAGTTTTTGAGATAAATAGCCAGAAGAGGAAGGAGACCACCTATCTGCTTACTTTGAGGCAAAGGAATAATGAATCACAGAAAAGCTATGCAGATCGGTTTCATAATGCTATGCTTGAAGTGCATGACCTACAAGCTGGAGTAGCGGTGACAACTATGTTACAAGGAACAAGGTCAGAAAAATTGTAAGAATCGTTGTCTTTAGATCAGCCAACGATGATTACAGACTTATTCTCTAGAGAAAATAAGTATGTCATTCAAGAAGAGGTGATGAAGATGATACTAACACGCGATTTTAAGGAAGGAAGGAAGCGAGAAAGAGAGTCTGATTATAAAAACACAGAAAGATCAAATAAACCCCAAAGTTGAAGTATGTTAATTACACGTAGTTCGTTGAACCACGTGCTTCAATCTTATCAGCAATAGAAAGAACTGGGATGCTTCAATTCCCCAAGAGAGGTGAAGGGGATTTAAGACGAGATCTTGGGTCCTACTGTAGTTTCCATTCTACCTTTGGCTATACAATTGAGAAATACCGAGAACTAATGAACCAACTTGAGAAATTGGCTAGAAAAGGGAAGTTAGATTGTTATGTGTGGAGGAATGAAAGGATTCAATACCCCGCTCGTGGTCGAGGAGACAATAGACCGCGTGATAGACGTGATGATGATAAAGAAAATATGAGGAGAAACGAAGAAAGAAGAAATGAGGCTAGAAAGGAAGAACATATGAACCAACAGATAGACAATGAACCTATAAGAGTTGCTATTAATGTCATTTTCGGTTAAGAGTACATAGCTGGTAGCTCACCAATGCCTTGAAGGAAGATGGAAAATTCATAAGGTAATAAGATAGCAAAAACGTGGAATACTAACTACTTAAAACTACACTGGCAGTGAGACTTTAATTCAATTAATGTTATTTCTTGTTATTAAACTATGAGTTGAAATTTCATTCGTTGAATTGTGATTTATGCCATAATGACATTTTATTGCCTGTTGAGGTTTTCAAATAATTGATAGATGAATGATCAAACAAAGGGCTTGAAGCGAAAAGTGCGTGATGTAAGCCATGAAGAAAAAGTCCAAGAGCTTGAAGCAAAAAGTGGGCGAGGTAAGCTAAGCACTCAGACAAGGGCTTGAAGTGAAAAATGCACGAGGTAAGCCACGAAGAAATGTACAAGGGCTTGAAGTGAAAAAATGCGCGAGGTAAACCACGCACCCAAAACAAAGGGCTTAAAGCGAAAAATGTGCCAGGTAAGCCACGCACCCAAAACAAAAGGCTTGAAGCGAGAAGTGCGCGATGTAAGCCATGAAGAAAAAAGTGCAAGAGCTTGAAGTGAAAAGTGTGCGAGGTAAGCTAAGCACTCAAATAAGGGCTTGAAGCGAAAAATACGTGAGGTAAGCCATGAAGAAAATGTACAAGGGCTTGAAGCGAAAAATGCGCGAGGTAAGCCACACACCCAAAACAAATGGCTTGAAGCGAAAAGCGTCATGTAAGGCATGAAGAAAAAGGTGCAAGAGCTTGAAGCAAAAAGTGTGCGAGGTAAGCTAAGCACTCAAACAAGGGCTTGAAGCTAAAAATGCGCGAGGTAAGCCATGAATAAAATGTGTAAGGGCTTGAAGCAAAAAATGAGCGAGGTAAGCCACGCACCCAAACAAAGGGCTTGAAGCGAAAAGTGCACGATGTAAGCCATGATGAAAAAGTGTAAGAACTTGAAGCGAAAAGTGCGTGAGGTAAGCTAAGCACTCAAACAAGGGCTTGAAGTGAAAAATGCTCGAGGTAAGCCACGAAGAAATGTGTAAGGGCTTGAAGCGACAAAATGCACGAGATAAGCCACGCACCCAAAACAAAGGGTTTGAAGCAAAAAATGTACGATGTAAGTCATGAAGAAAAATTGCAAGAGCTTGAATTGATAAGTGCGCGAGGTAAGCTAAGCACCCAAATATAGGTTTGAAGCAAAAAATGTGTGAGGTAAGCTATGCACTCAAATTAACAAAGGTTTAAAGTAAAAAAGTGTGCAAGAAAAACCACTCTCTCGAAATAAGCCACACTCATGAGAGAAGGCGAAATCTATATGAGGCCTAATGTACAAAGACGCTGCTACTAAAGCGTGTTCTACACTTAGTTGGAAGCCTAAAAGAGGAAAAATGTTACGAATCGACCGAAGGTCAGATTCCCTAGGATTAGAAGAGGAACATAAAATTATTTTTTTGCTATCTTACAAACCATTGGGGAACAAGTAATAAAATCGACGATTTGAAAAAATGAAAAACCGAGCAAATATCCTCAGTCGAAAAGTTTGAGAATTTGGCCTCAAATTTTGGTTTCAGAATTTGACCTCAGGATTTAGCCTGAGAGAGAATCTAATACCAGAGTTTGACTTCAGAATTTGACACTAGAACATTGAATTCAGAGTTTAACGTGAGACAAAAACGAGAATATATGTACTCTTCCACAAGGTTATACCTAGCAAAAGAGTGGGGAGCAATTGTTGTGCATGATAAAATGAAAAATAAAAATAAAAATAATAAATAATAAAGTACGCCCATGGCGCATGAAGAAAACAGGTGGGAGACCAGGTCTACCGTCTTGAAAACAGTATAACGGGAGACATAAATAAGACAAAAAATGACATTTAGTCCAAGGATACATACGTAATTACTGGTAGAATAAATCCCTGTAAATAGAGGTCATGTATGACTCAAAAACCTAAGTCTCTATTTTCTACAAAAACTCTACTAGAATTTCCTTCTAAATTAAGTATCGGAGTACTTATGCAGGGAACAACTGTAAGACCCAAATTTAATTAAAATACGAAAATTAAATAAGAAAAGATGGGGGGATGTATGAAGGAAGGTCAGGTAAAATTGATTTTTGAAATAAGAGCAGGGGTAAAATGGTAAAAATACCAAAACCCGGTATTAAGGCCATAAGAAAATTTTAATTAAAAATAAGGATGTAAGATATCTTGATCGATAATGAGGAAATTATACAATTTGGGTCAATTGATCAAGATTCAGAAATTTTAAAAATACCGAAAAATTATCGGAACGATATCTCGAAAAGCGCGAAGGAATAATATCAAAAATTTAGAGAAAAATATATTTAATAAATTAAATTTAAATTAAATAAATTAAATTAGAATAAAAATAATATAAGTGTAGATATTTTGGATTTTATGGAGTATTTTAATGAATAGTGAAATAATTAAATAAATAATAATAATAATAATAAAAAAGAATCTGAAAACGGGTCGGGGAGAGAGAAAGAGAAGCAGAGAAAACGGAAACGAAACAGCCGACCGAGGAGTCCGACGAGCCACCGACGGCCGTTGAGCCCAGGCGAGGGCCGGCGAAGGAAGCCCGGCGCCAGGCGAATCGTCTGCCACCGGTGACGCGCGCCAAGGACGCCGGAGAACGTCGAAAAATGGAGGAGAAGGCCGCGGGAAAGAAATGGCCACCGGCGGCGAACGGCGGCGATTCAGGCGGAACCGAGGCCAGATTCTGAAAGCCCAGGGGCCGGCGGTTCTTTTGAGACCGGTATCAGTCGACGAAACAGCGGGAATTGCCGACGACGACCAAGGGAAGAAATGGGTTTCCGACGGCCGAGGGAGAAGAGCCGAACCGGCGGCGTTCTGGCGACCTCGATCGAAACCGAAGGTAGATTCGTGCTGCGGACGACCTTGCGGAGGTGCTGGCGGTGGAAGTCGACGAAGAACCGACCGGCAAGGTGGTGAACCGGCGGTGAACCGGTCAAACCGGAGTGAACCGACGGTCTGAACCGGTCCGAACCGGACTGAACCGGTTCAGCCAAAAAGAGAAGGAAAAAAGGAGAAAAAGGGAAAGAGAAAAAAAGAGAAAAAATTGGGGAAAAATCTAGTGATGCAATCGAGCTTCGGGTAAGTCGATAAGCGGTTAAATTGATCAATTTAAATTTTGAAATATTTTATTTAATTAATTTTCGTCTGGAAACTTACCCGAAAAAATTATGAAATTATGTAGCTCGACAATTGGCATCCAACGAGAGCTCGAGATAGCCTCGATTTGCGGACTAGCATGGAATCTCGGGTAAGTAACCCTTATTTACGACATTACCTCGTTATGCGTGATATTGATTTGATTTCCGCATAAATTGAATTAAATTATGGAAATTTAGATAAATTGTCGTAAATAATCGATTTAGCTATTCAAGAATTAGAACGAGGCCCAATAAATTTTTAGTGGGCCCAATGAGCCCAATAGGCCTCGATAAAGCGAAAATTAAGTGGGAAACGGGCTTAAGGCCGATTAAGGCCCATTAAGGTGCAATCGGGCCCAATAGGAGTAAATGGGCTCAACGATTTAAATTAAGCCCAGAAAAGATTAAATACAATTAAATTATATGTTATCTGACCTGAGGGATATTGATACGCAGTTCCGGACATTTGATTGGGAGCATAACGGACTGCGCGACGTGACAACAGTGGAAAAGAAAAGGTCAGACTCGACAGGAAAATAAGGTAAGGGAATTCTGCGGACTGCTAGAGGTAACTTTACGCAATTTTAAGTTCATCTGCAGTCTTTAAAAAATTACTTGAAGGGTCTAGAGGTCAATTAATAATTTTAGTGCCCCGAATGGGCAAATTACTAAAATACCCTTGTTAAGGGTAGAACTTACAAATTTAGGAAAAATTGGGAGGAGCAAGGACAAGAGGTTCCTGCTCGTTCTGGAGGTATTTTAACACATGCATGAGTAGGCTGGCTCACTTTTAAAGAAAAATGCAAAGCATTGCATACCTTAAATGATGTAATTTCTGTGAAAACTATTTGGAGATAACCGAGCCGCTTACGTGTTTTTATTTACATGTGACGTGCTAGAGCTCAGCTCGCACGATGTTTGATTTGTGTGATGCATGCATTAGTGCTGGAGCGAGAGCTCGCACTAGAGTTTTACATGCATGGGTGCTAGAGTCTAACTCGCACCAGATTTTACACGATTTTCGTGACAGGGTGCTAGAGTCTAACTCGCACCATATTTTTACATGATTTTCGAGACAGGGTGCTGGAGTTTAACTCGCACCAGATTTTATAAGATTTTCATGTGATTTATATACAGAGTGCTGAGCTTAGCTCGCACTAGATTTACTGGATTTATGGAGTAGCGCTGTCTGCCCTTGGAGTCAGCCAAAAGGCCCAACAGGCTCAAAAGACCTCTTAGGTGGGGTGAGAGTGAGGGATGAGGTTGGCAGCCTTGTGGGGATGTAAAGCGGGCTCTGCCAGTTTTATTTGATTTGATGAGAGTGCTGAGCATCGCTCGCACTGATTTTATGAGAACATGTGATGAGCCGTGCTTGGAGCATCGGGTAGACTGTGTGTCACCGATTAAATAGGCTTGCAGGTGCGTTTTGAGACATGGCATGAGTATTGAGAAACAAAACCTCTCTGTGGGAAGCAGGCCATTTGGGCTGGAGTACCTAGAGTGATTTGGGTCCATGGAGTACGATGTACCGTGCAAGTAGCATGGAGTACGATGTACCGTGGGGTATCTTCGGATACGGTATCTTTGTGATACGGGGTATCTTCGGATACGGTATCTTTGTGATACGGGGTATCTTCGGATACGGCATCTTCGGATGCGTGGGATCGGATAAGACTGACGGGTTGGATTGACCCACCTCTCGGGCGGTTCCCGATCAGGGTGAGACCTCGCACACTGGGATCCGTGAAGCTAGAGGGACTCACGAGGACACATATTGGCCAGTCCTGGTTATTGCCGATATACAGATGTTGCCTAGTTTCGCATGTCGACGATTTTGATGAGATCAAATCGGGTTTTAAATTAAATGTGCATGATGCTATTTCCATGCTTTTTAAATCCATGTGTGATGTAAACCGACTTTCATGGTTTTGTGTGAGTCAGGATCACCCGAAGGAGGGGTCGAGTCCTGACTTTATTGTGAAATTTTTAAATGAGAAAGAAATGATTTGAAATAATTGCATGTTGAATTTTTCGTGCAAACTTGATTTACATAACATCATAACTCATATCATCTATTTTAAAATGTGTGGAGAAAGGGTGGTTTATACATGGCACCACGTTCATGTAGGTAGTATGGTTACCTACTTGTTCGTAGGATTGCCTTACTGAGCTTGATGTACTCACCCCTTTCATTTTCTCCTACAGATAATCTCCAGTTGAAGTTGAGGTGACTCAGTACTGCATTACGGATGTCCGCTGCCGCCCATCATTTAAGGTATATATACACTTGTACAAATTGTATCTAAATAAGCATAGCACAGTAACATGTTTGTAAGTGTCTCTAGGGGAGTATAAATAATGTAAACAATATTAAATGATTAGAGAAGAAATAAGTTAGATGGTAATTGAATGGTGGGACTGGCATTGACGCACAGCCCAATTGTTAATGGAGTGTGGTCATGATTCGAGGACAGGTAAAAGTTTAAGTAATAAAAATAACAAAGCGCGAAAAATTAACTCTGATTTTTGGGTAGTTTGGGTCGTGACATATAAAGGTGGTATCATAGCAGCAATTGGTCTGATGTGTGTCAGTGTCAATAATTAGGAAATTACATCCCCGCGTTACTGTGCTTGGTTAGATATAATAGTGTATATCGAGATGGGTTTTGACTAAGAAATGGTTGAGAATGCAGGAATGCCTAATATGAGTCGCGTTAGATGAGAAAGTACACGAGGCATCGGTCGTAGAGGTAGACCTGAGTCTGCTAAGTCGTGCTGAGTTTGACTATGAGAATCAGTATGAGATTGAAATAGAGGTTAATGTTGAGCATGCCCCACTGAGTCCGATAGAGAGATCGGACAGTATTGAGACACGTTTCGCGAGATTGGAGCGAAGTGTGGAGATTATTTTGAAGAGCTAATTGCTCAGATTATGAATGAGATTCGAGGGTGCAGTGGAGTATTGATTGAAACCCGCTCGACCCATCTTAAGAGTTAAGATGAGAAATATTTATAGATGTATTCCGATGATATGATATCTTGGACATGATTTAAAGGAAATTATGGATAAAAGTCCTTACTCTGACCCAGTGGATTTGATTTATTGACGAGTATGGAAACTCAGTTATATTCTTGGGTAGATATTACCTCGACACTATGAACAAGTGACAGTCGAGATGTCTAAAAGTTCATGAAATGGCTCAACTTTTCTATTAGAGTCCGATGGGCCCATGAGATATTACTTATATCGAGGCAGTGTGCAGATTTACAGTTAGGTAAATAAGAACATGAATTGCACGCCTCTGAGATTGGGAAAGGTAGTGAGGGTCGAAATAGAGACATAAAAGAGAATCGAGAAATGACAAAGATGTTAAAATGGAAAAATGGTAATTGGTAAAAGATCTGATGTAACGAGTTATGGGCTAAGATAATTGGTAAGACCCTAGTGCATCCAATTTTGGCACTCTTGAGGGGCATTGTGATTGGAGGACCCCGACCTGCTACGAAGCAGAGTAGCAATGTGATCACTGTAAGTAGTATGGGATGTGTGGTGGATACCACGGAAGGAGGGTCTATACCTAAACTGTATTGATGAAAATGGTCGTTAAGTGTGGTAAGACGGATCATTGATCTTGATTGCTCAGAGTTGAGCGAGATTGCCCCACAGAAAAGTAAAGAGACAGAGAAAAAACTTCGTTGGTATAGCTGCAACGAAAAGGGAGGCAATAGCCGAAAAGAAAAGAAAAAGGAAAGTAGGCTGTTGGACGAAGGCGAGAGGATGTCTTGGACCAGGACACTATTGATGTTTCATGGATGTGGTGTAAGATACCACACTTGTTATGAATAATGAAGTACATATGTTCATTGATCCTGGTGCCACACATTTATTCATACCGCATTCATTCGCATATAAGTGAGTAAAAGGCATGAATGCCTACATCATTGGGCACAATATTGATATATGAGTACCCCAATAGAGGAGGATTAATTAACGGAATATGGATATAGAGATTTTAAGTTGAGAACAGGGGTGACAACCTCACTGAAAAGTATACTGTAAGTGTTGACAAGTGATAAAAAGGGGTGCAACAATTGAAATTAAAGGAGTAAAGAATTGTACTCACGGAATGAATAATGAAAGAGTTTTGTCATGAGGGATATATGAAAGGAGATAATCTTTAAGATAAGATATGCTTAATTCTGAATACAAGATGCATTGGAGTAAGAGGCGTATGCAAGGTGAGAACCTCCTTACAATATGAAGTAATTAGGATTGAAGCAATTAGTAGCGAATATAAAGTGTGACCACATGGACTGGTATATAAAGTAATTGTGGTTAAGTCTGAAGGTTAATAAAGGTATTTCAAAATACCTCCCCGCTTGAAGACTTGATAGCGTCTAAAAGTATATATATATAACCTATAACGTGAAATCGATCGTTGTAATAAATACCTTTAGTGTTAGGATACCTTTACTAAGACAATAAGAATATTAAAATTCGACAAATCATAAAAGTTAACATAGTAAAAAAAAAAATTTAATAAGAGCCGTTAAGATAAGAAAAGGAAATGACGCAGGTTAGTACCTAGAAACGTAAGCGATTTTGGAGGATCTTATACGCTTATGCGTAAATAAGTCAAGGATTGGACCGAGTTGTAATCATCATTATCGATGATATGTTGGGTGTATTTAAAGTCTAGGGCAAATTGTAAGCAATAATTGAAAGTGGCTTTTACAAATGGGTTGTTGCGAGTTCTCAATAGGGTATACCTTGTTGACACGTTTAACTATGAAAACGTGGTCTTTGAGTAAGATGATAGATGTGACGTGAATTTCGGTGTAGTGAAGTATGAACTGACCACCATGATTAATTTCACCATACCCAATAGCTCAAGAGGTTCTCAGTGAGTATGGATACCTCGAAATAATGAAGGAGCTGTGTATTGATGTATAATGGGAAGATAGTCAATTTTGGAGTCAGACAACTCCTTGATCACGAAATAAACTATCTGACCCATGATTTAAAGTTGGCAATGGTAGTATTTGTACCGAGGATATGGTACTATTATGTACACGATGAGGAATTGTGGATATGCACTGATCATAAAGCCCAAGTATCTGTTTTCACAGAAAGAGGCGAATATGAGAATACATAGTGGGTTAGAGCTTCTGAGAGGTTTTGATTTGAAAAAAAAAATTGTACCACCCAGGAAAGGCTAATGTGATGGCTGATGCCTTGAGTATAAAGAGCCTCGGGATGGTAGTACATATGATGGTCAGGGAGCATGAGCTGCTAGAGCAGTTGTGAACCTCAGTATTGATGTGATCCCTTCTGATGATGACAGTGATTGTGTGACAGCTAGCCTGAGACTAGAACCGGATGAGAGTGCCCGAATTTGACAGGCTTAGCGTGATGATCGGCAGGATGTCGATAGTTTGGGTCAGATTCAGAAGGGTACAGTGACAGAGTTCACAGTGGATGATGATGAGTTACTGAAGATTCCTAGACGGTATGAGTGCTCCCCAGGACCACAGTTGATGAGATAGTAATATTGTCAGAAGTTCACTCTTCGGGATATACAGTACATACGGAAAGTATTAAAAATATATTGAAATCTCAAAAAGGGTATTGGTGGTCAGATGTGAAAAGAGATATGGTAGAGATTGTGGAAAAGTGCTTAGTATGTCAGCAGAATAAGGTAGAGTATTAAAAGTCTGCAGAGTTATTGCAGCACCTACCTATATCGACACGGCACGGAAAATGAGAGCAAGTCTCTATGAATGTCGTGATGGGTTACAGAGAACCCAGGTGAATTACGAGGCTATTTGGATGATAGTCGATAGAGTAATTAAGTCTACCCACCTTCTGGTCATGAACTCCCCAGATACTCAGAGTGTGTATGAGAATTTATGTATACGGAAGATTGTGGAACATTAAGTAGCATTCCAGTGAGCATGGTATCATATAGGGATTCCCGCTTCACTTCCCACCTTTGAGGATATTTTTCAGGAAGCTATGGGAACCCGACTGAGTATGAGCACAGCTTTTCGTCCTCAGACAGATGGTCAGTCAGAGAGGACTGTACAAGTTCTGGAGGATCCGATGAAAGCGTGTGCCATTGATTTTATAAGCTCCTGGAATGATCAGTTGATTTCTAATTGAATTCGCCAATAGCGACAGTTGTCATTTGAGTATCGGGATAACAAGATATGAGGCAGTGTATGGCTGTAGGGGTTGTTCCCCAAATTGGATAAGAAAAAGTGGGTGACAGATAGAAATTATTTTCGACTTTGGATGATAAGTCTCTGAGGATGTTTAGTTAAGGATGAGAGATTAAGAACACCTCAGAGCAGATAGACAAGTATTGGAATTCACCTTTGGTGAATTAGTATGGTTGAAATGTTTCTTGTCCTAAGAGAATAAGGACATAGCGAACTTTTGGATGAAGGTAAATTGAGTTTCGCTGGATTGAATCTTTTGAGAGATTGGACAAGTGGAAGATAAGACCTGTAGGTGGCATTTTCACTTGAATAAGCAGGCACCCACATTGTGTCCCATCTTTTGATGCTTCGAAAATACTATCCAGATCCAGCATAGGTGATCGAATATGAACTCCAAAAGTTCAGCTTAATGCAAATATAAGTATATTGAAGAAGTTGATTCGGGCATTAAATAGGAAAGAGACAGTATTAAGGTTTAAGACGATCTCCTTAATTAAAGTCTTTTGGTAGTAATACACTCCGGAGAAAAGATCACATGAGAATTAAAGAAGTATGATACGATTGATGTACCCGGAGTAGTTTATGGACTCATATGAATTGGTTCTAATTTGGAGGACCAAATTCCTTAAGTGGGGGAGAGTTGTAAGACCCGAATTTAATTAAAATACGAAAATTAAATAAGAAATGATGGGGGGATGTATGAAGGAAGGTCAGGTAAAATTGATTTCCGAAACAAGAGCAGGGGTAAAATGGTAAAAATACTAAAACCCGATATTAAGGCGATAAGAAAATTTTAATTAAAAATAAGGATGTAAGATATCTTGATCGATAATGAGGAAATTATACAATTTGGGTCAATTGATCAAGATTCAAAAATTTTAAAAATACCGAAAAATTACCGGAACGATATCTCGAAAAGCGCGAAGGAATAATATCGAAAATTTGGAGAAAAATATATTTAATAAATTAAATAAATTAAATAAATTAAATTAGAATAAAAATAATATAAGTGTAGATATTTTGGATTTTATGGAGTATTTTAATGAATAGTGAAATAATTAAATAAATAATAATAATAATAATAATAATAAAAGAATCTGAAAACGGGTCGGGGAGAGAGAAAGAGAAGCAGAGAAAACGAAAACGAAGCAGGCGACTGAGGAGTCCGACGAGCCACCGGCGGCCTTTGAGCCCAGGCGAGGGCCGACGAAGGAAGCCCGACGCCAGGCGAATCGTCTGCCACCGGTGACGTGTGCCAAGGACGCCGAAGAACGCCGAAAAACGGAGGAGAAGACCGCGGGAAAGAAATGGCCACCGGCGGCGAACGACGGCGATTCAGGTGGAACCGAGGCCAGATCCTGAAAGCCCAGGCGACAGCGGTTCTTTTGAGACCGGTATCAGTAGACGAAACGGCGGGAATCGCCGGCGACGACCAAGGGAAGAAATGGGTTTCCGACGGCCGAGGGAGAAGAACCGAACCAGAGGCGTTCCGGCGACCTCGACCGAAACCGAGGGTAGATTCGTGCTGCGGACGACCTTGCGGAGGTGCTGGCGGTGGAAGCCGGCGGAGAACCGGTCGGCAAGGTGGTGAACCGACGGTGAACCGGTCGAACCGGAGTGAACCGGCGGTCTGAACCGGTCCGAACCGGACTGAACCGGTTCAGCCAAAAAGAGAAGGAAAAAGGGAGAAAAAGGGAAAGAGAAAAAAAGAGGAAAAATTAGGGAAAATTCCAGCGATGCAATCGAGCTTCGGGTAAGTCGATAAGCGGTCAAATTGATTGATTTAAATTTTGGAATATTTTATTTAATTAATTTTCGACTGGAAACTTACCCGAAAAAATTGTGAAATTATGTAGCTCGACAATTGGCATCCAACAAGAGCTCAAGATAGCCTCGATTTGCGGACTAGCATGGAATCTCGGGTAAGTAACCGTTATTTACGACAATTACCTCGTTATGCGTGATATTGATTTGATTTCCGCATAAATTGAATTAAATTATGAAAATTTAGATAAATTGTCGTAAATAATCGATTTAGCTATTCAAGAATTAGAACGAGGCCCAATAAATTATTAGTGGGCCCAATGAGCCCAATAGGCCTCGATAAAGCGAAAATTAAGTGGGAAACGGGCTTAAGGCCGATTAAGGCCCATTAAGGTGCAATCGGGCCCAATAGGGGTAAATGGGCCCAACGATTTAAATTAAGCCCAGAAAAGATTAAATACAATTAAATTATATGTTATCTGACCTGAGGGATATTGATACGCAGTTCCGGACATTTGATTGGGAGCATAACGGACTGCGCGACGTGACAACAGTGGAAAAGAAAAGGTCAGACTCGACAGGAAAATAAGGTAAGGGAATTCTGCGGACTGCTAGAGGTAACTTTACGCAATTTTAAGTTCATCTGCATTCTTTAAAAAATTACCTGAAGGGTCTAGAGGTCAATTAATAATTTTAGTGCCCCGAATGGGTAAATTACTAAAATACCCTTGTTAAGGGTAGAACTTACAAATTTAGGAAAAATTGGGAGGAGCAAGGACAAGAGGCTCCTGCTCGTTCTGGAGGTATTTTAACACATGCATGAGTAGGCTGGCTCACTTTTAAAGAAAAATGCATAGCATTGCATACCTTAAACGATGTAATTTCTGTGAAAACTATTTGGAGATAACCGAGCCGCCTACGTATTTTTATTTACATGTGACGTGCTAGAGCTCAGCTCGCACGATGTTTGATTTGTGTGATGCATGCATTAGTGCTGGAGCGAGAGCTCGCACTAGAGTTTTACATGCATGGGTGCTAGAGTCTAACTCGCACCAGATTTTACATGATTTTCGTGACAGGGTGCTAGAGTCTAACTCGCACCATATTTTTACATGATTTTCAAGACAGGGTGCTGGAGTTTAACTCGCACCAGATTTTATAAGATTTTCATGTGATTTATATACAGAGTGCTGAGCTTAGCTCGCACTAGATTTACTGGATTTGTGGAGTAGCGCTGTCTGCCCTTGGAGTCAGCCAAAAGGCCCAACAGGCTCAAAAGACCTCTTAGGTGGGGTGAGAGTGAGGGATGAGGTTGGCGGCCTTGTGGGGATGTAAAGCGGGCTCTGCCAGTTTTATTTGATTTGATGAGAGTGCTGAGCATCGCTCGCACTGATTTTATGAGAACATGTGATGAGCCGTGCTTGGAGCATCGGGTAGACTGTGTGTCACCGATTAAATAGGCTCGCAGGTGCGTTTTGAGACATGGCATGAGTATTGAGAAACAAAACCTCTCTGTGGGAAGCAGGCCATTTGGGCTGGAGTACCTAGAGTGATATGGGTCCATGGAGTACGATGTACCGTGCAAGTAGCATGGAGTACGATGTACCGTGGGGTATCTTCGGATACGGTATCTTTGTGATACGGGGTATCTTCGGATACGGTATCTTTGTGATACGGGGTATCTTCGGATACGGCATCTTCGGATGCGTAGGATCCGATAAGACTGACGGGTTGGATTGACCCACCTCCCGGGCGGTTCCCGATCAGGGTGAGACCTCGCACACTGGGATCCGTGAAGCTAAAGGGACTCACGAGGACACATATTGGCCAGTCCTGGTTACTGCCGATATACAGATGTTGCCTAGTCTCGCATGTCGACGATTTTGATGAGATCAAATCGGGTTTTAAATTAAATGTGCATGATGCTATTTCCATGCTTTTTAAACCCATGTGTGATGTAAACCGACTTTCATGGTTTTGTGTGAGTTAGGATCACCCGAAGGAGGGGTCGAGTCCTGACTTTATTGTGAAATTTTTAAATGAGAAAGAAATGATTTGAAATAATTGCATGTTGAATTTTTCGTGCAAACTTGATTTACATAACATCATAACTCATATCATCTGTTTTAAAATGTGTGGAGAAAGGGTGGTTTATACATGGCACCACGTTCATGTAGGTAGTATAGTTACCTACTTGTTCGTAGGATTGCCTTACTGAGCTTGATGTGCTCACCCCTTTCATTTTCTCCCACAGATAATCTCCAGTTGAAGTTGAGGCGACTCAGTACTGCATTCCGGATGTCCGCTGCTGCCCATCATTTAAGGTATATATACACTTGTACAAATTGTATCTAAATAAGCATAGCACAGTAACATGTTTGTAAGTGTCTCTAGGGGATGTATAAATAATGTAAACAATATTAAATGATTAGAGAAGAAATAAGTTAGATGATAATTGAATGGTGGGACGGGCATTGACGCACAACCCAATTATTAATGGAGTGTGGTCACGATTCGAGGACAGGTAAAAGTTTAAGTAATAAAAATAAAAAAGCGCGAAAAATTAACTCTGATTTTTGGGTAGTTTGGGTCGTGACAACAACCCCTGCATCCCTCGGATCATTCTCTTTTTTGCAGAGAATCTAATCACATGTGGCACGAAGATCGAAGCGAGGACGTCAGCAATACGTTATCATTCTGTTGGACAACAACAACTATAATTAGGAGAATAAACCTTCTTCTCAAAATAAAGATTAATCATACTTCAATTAATCATATTTTAAAAGTTCTGGTTAGAAGAAAAAAAGGTTTGTAGGGATATATTGTATATAACCCGTATAACATTATTATCGATCGGTCTTAATTATTGTGATTTATGAAGATAGCAAATCATAAATGAACAATAAATCGTAGCCAATTCCAACTAGTTTGAAATCAAGAAATAATTTTGTTCATAAGTTGCATGCCTCCAGAAGTGTTCACAATGATTATGGCATACAATAGATGGGATTTACACGTAGGCAGGCACCACCTATGGACTTGGAGGCGCTAGTGTATTATTTATTATTATTATTTTTTTATGCAGAGAATATTTAAAAGTAACAGAGCAAAGCACTGTTGGCGGAGAGGGAAATGTCTACGCAGTTGGTGGGATAAATCTACGGTGGTTTTCCTTTAAGCTGTCATCTACTCAAAAGAGAAGGTTTCTGAGAGAGACCCGATAGAAAGTTGGATTTTTTTTTTTTTTAAATTATACAGCTATGAGGGAGGGAGTATTGAACTGGTCTAGAATGTGAAGATAAATAGTCCAATCTGTAAGCTGATTTCTTGGCTGTAATTTTCAGCTTTATTTCATGAGCTTTTTGGTGGAAATTGGTTGGTCTTCCCGTACCATACTAAGGTTTCATAATTAAAAATAAATCTAAACCTGGTTGGGGCTGTAGTATAAATTGCTTGTCCATTCACATTCACATTCACATAGAGCCTAAATTACTTCAACTACTTCGGGCATATATAAAATTAAAAGCAAAAATTGAGCAATGTTAGTATATAATATTAGGGAAAATAGCTTATATACTAACATTTAAGGGGGAATTTTCGATGGGAAATTTGACCATTGTTCGTTATTGTGTTTTTTTCTGATTCTTTTTTCATGTTTTACGTGCATGAAGGAAAGTTTTTTCCAAATTTATCTCGACAAGGCAGTGTGATTTGTAGGCGTGTGTCCTGATTAATTAATAATATATTTAGCCATTATTTCTTGATTTTTTGTTTCTAATGTCTTTTCCAGTTATCTACAAGAGACTTTCTAGAGCTAGTCTAAACTCTAGGTGGTTGCTAATATATTGGTTTCTCAAATGCATGGATTTGAAATTGCTATGAAATCACCGACGTTAATTTGTTGGATAGAAATTTGTCAGTACACATTCTAGATCACCAACAACAATTTTCCGGCCAAAACAAATTATTCTTCATAGAACACAGTAGTGAAATGAGTACTAGGAAATAATCAATGAAAATTAAAACCTTAATTTCTATAGTTAGCTTAATGAAAATGTTTTATAACTAAGCTGGCTACAACTCAGTCCCAAGAAAAATGATGCAGACAATAACAAGACGGCCAATTTATAAATGTAAGAATTAAAATTGGCAGTTGAAGTTTTGTTTTTTCCTAATTATTAAGTGAAATTAATCATGAAGGTGAACTTGGAAATTCATTATGTACAGCTTTCACTAGCTAAGGCGTACAGAAATAATTAATGAAGGCAGGCAGGAAGGAAATAAGGTGGAAAAAAGATTAAAGTTCATAGCTGGTGAGAGTCATTTTAGCCATGACCATATAGCTTACACATTAACATTTACAGCTTAGTGATTTTCGGCTAATTTCCTCTTGATTGAAGTTTGAACCCACTGAATATGGAATTGCTCACTTTCACAAGAGTAAACAGTTGTGGATATATATAATTCAGCTATAAGCTTTTAGCTACGTCTCATTCCTTCATTCCTTTTCTTCATTTTGAAGCCAAATGGGATATCTAGTTGCTTTATTGGAAATCTCGTTGAGAAATAAAATAAAAAAAGAGTTTAAATTATTGCACTGTGGTTTAATAAAACGGTTCCTCGAACAATGATGCTTGTTGACGTGAATGATTGTGGAAAATAATGATTGTCAAAGAAAAGGAACCGAAAGAATCCACACAAATCAAGATTTTTCTGCATACTGGTTTTTGGAGGGTTGCATAATTAACTTGACATGAATGATTAAATTGAAAAGAAAAATGAACACTGTTTTCCTGAAAGTGATCGGAAATGATGATTATTAGGAAACTACTTTATGGTCTTATTTTTTTCATTATAGGATTTTTAGGTATGATGGTTCACCGAAAGGAAGTGATGTTTGCGCATATATGTTTTTAACCAGCTACCAATGCCATTGCTACTGAAAATTTGATACTTAAAAATCAAGTGGTCACGAAAATACTTATGTTTGGACAAAAAAAGAAAAGAAAAGAAGACATGATGAACGTCAAGTCGTTTGGATTTCATCCCATTTATAATGGGATGGAATTTGATGCTCATGACAAAAGCCTAAACATCGAAGTGCTGTTTGGCTAGCAAAGGTGTGGTGCGATGGAGGCCTCTCATTGCGCCACGCCCACATTTAGGCGTTGGATCTTTAAGGTCCAATTCATGAAAAGTTAAAAGGATTGAACACTAAACGAGCTTAGTTTTATTAACTGAAACTTTAGATACTTTAGATTATATAACGAGCATTAAGGGGACAACTCTAAAGTAGGAACACTAAATTCTAATTGTTATAACTCAATTACTTAAAATCGGGAAGTTAATTAGAAAATGATAATTTCATTAGTTGACTTTGTGATATTGAAATGGTTGCTGAAATTGTTGCTCATGATAATGACTTGGATTTAGCCTGTGTGTTATTGTTACAATTACGTTGTACATGATTTGCTAACCACTCAAGACTTGAACAAGTGTTGGTGAGTTGGGCGACAGAAGCCACTGTGCCTAATGTCACGCTCCGTGACTCCAGCTTACTCGCCTAACGTGCATAATTTAAGCGGAAAGCGTTACTGAAGAACTAGTATTAGCTAAGTTATTATTAGTTCTTTTATGGATCTTTTACTTGTCGTTTTCGTGTCCGATATGGTTAAAGCTTTACAATTATTAGGATGAGAAATTTGTTTAAGTCCTATAATTTACTAGAAATTTCGACCGCATAACGGCTGCAATTGGACCTAATCCATCCTACAAATAAGCCTAATACCCAATATATTCGCAATCATCAACCACATAATTCAAATCCCATCAACAACTCTAGTTATCCACAAAGTAACATTTATGTCACCTCATCATATACCGTTCATCATAATTTAAATTCAACCTAGTTTTATATCAACCTATTTAGATAGGTATATTATCATGAATAAGAAATGCCAAGCTTCTACCCGAAGACCGCGACGTAACACATCATTTTCAAAATTTCGAATAGAAGAAAACTAAGCTCCCTATCTCGATATTCCTACTCAATAAAGATCAGCTAATACATCCGAAAGTAAACCATTTTATAACTCCGTGTGTACAGAAAAGGTTTCAAATATATATATATATATATATATATATATATATATATAATTCCTTTTTTTTGTATATACCTCTGGAGCAATACTAGGCACTTAGCTGGAAAAGTCAGCAAGTCTAAGCAGGATTACCCATAAGTCGAATTTGAAATGTTTTAAAGAGAAGGGGTGAACGACCACATGCTCAATAAGGAATCAATACAAAGTGAAACTAGCTAACATCCACTACATGATCACTTTATGTAATTTGATTCTTTATGCATCACGTTACCAGATTGAGATAAAATAGCTTGGTTATTAAACTGTAAACACACGGTTTTGCCAAGTGGTGACAAGTATGCATTTAAAACTGTAAATCAACTTGTATATGCCTTAATCACTTCATTTAAAAGCTCGAATGAAATAAGTTTAGCATCCAAATTAGATAATGTAACCAAAAATAAAAAGTCACGTTTTGCAAATCATACACGTCCGACACGAGAAATCATGCATGGGCTTAGTTTGTAAATGACCGATACGAATGGAAGCGATGTGGCATAAATCCTCAATTTAATCATGGAACGAGTATAAATATTCGGGAAACCTATGGCCATAGTATCTAACCATTCTATCCTAGCTGATCAGGCTGCCAAACTAGGGTACTGAAGACGAGATCAAAGTCTACAGTAGTATAAGAAAAGCAACTGTGGTACACTGACACATCACTCAGAAGCGTACGTATATGCCACCAAGGCATAATTGTGAAGCACTTGGCACCATAAGGATTTCACACAGAAATCCCGCGATTCTATGGATAGCTCTCACGATCGATAAACTCGATGCCACAAAGGCACCCCCGTGAAGCACTTGGCATCGTAGGAACCACACAAGAATCTCGCGATACTAGAGATGACTCTCACAGGACATGACTGCCACAAAGGCACTACCAGGAATCACCAACAATCTCAGAATAGTTAACCTTTATTTCCATGAGAAAGTATTTGCATGTTAAATTATATATCATGTCTCGAAATCAAACAGTTTATAAATCGATCAAACATGCTTTCCAACTCATCAATGAGGTAAATACTTAAGAAATTCAATACTTTCTCAAAACAATTTGCATAGCCCATGCATAAACAAATGAGAGTATTAAAAGCGAGAAAGAAAAGCACAATGTCACGACCTCAATCCATGACTTATCAAAAACCACTACTAATTTTTTGTTTTTTACTTTGCTTACCTTTCTCTCCTCGACAGTTGGGCTGTGATTCGATATTAGTCACCCATTCATACTCATTCACAATATACATAGAATTTAGTATTCTTTTCGATAGCATAAACTGTTATACAGTATTTGTACATATATATCCTGACTGTACAATAGTTTACATAACTGTGCTTTTACATTGTTCAGTACAAAATGTTCGAGTGTGTATACCTATAAGACCCTATTTTTATCGTATTTCCTTATGATTCACACATTTTATAGATATTGTTATATATTACTTGAATCATAAGACGAATGATTTTGATCATATAAATATGAATGAAGTAGTCGAATGTACGTAAGATCCGAAAACGAACATTTAAGGAATTTCAAATTTAATTTATGAGATTTGAATTGTTCGGACAAAGATACAAATTTTAAATAAGAAATTATAGTGGGTCCAAGAAAGAAAGTTGGCCTAAAATGGTCCCGAACTTGTAGAAAGGTAAAACGGTCAAAAGACCAAAAATTCGGTATAAATTCGATAAGAAAATTTCTTTAAAAATATGGATTTGAGAAATCTTAATCAATAACGAGGAAATTATTAAATTCTGAGTCCAATTGATCAAGATACGAAATTATTAAGATTTATCGAAAATTCACTCGAGACAATATTCCAAAAATACGGAGAAAATATATCGAAAAAAGGTTAAAATACAATATATAAATTAAATTAATTAATTTGAATAAAATATAATTTTTGTTGATATTTTGGAATTTTTAATGAATAAAATAATATTAAAATAAATTATAAATAATAATAATAATAATAAAAAAATCAGAAACTGATTCTGAAAAGGAAAAGGAAAGAAACAAAACGCGAAGAGGAACGTGCGAAGAAGAAACGAAGACCTACGAGAAGGATTTTGTCATCGGCGAGCATCCGGCGACCCAGCGGCCAGGAGAAGGGCCGAAAAAGGAAGAGGAAGATTACGCGATCATCTAGCCACCGACGACGCGCTCCATCGACGTCGAAATCCGGCGGATCGAGGGAGAGAAGCCACGGAGATGAGAAGCGAATCCGACCGCCACCGGCGAGATTTGGCCCCGATCGAGGCCAGCCGAACGTTGCCTGGCTAGAGACACACCGAACGACGGTAGTGGCACACCGGGAACCGATCGGACGACGTCAGAACAGTAAAAAGGGACTGAACCGATTGGTAGTTCAGTGAGAAAGCCACTCTGCTGAACCGGACCAAACCTGTTCAGCCAAGAAAGAGAGGGAAAATGGAGAAAAAGAAAGAAAAAGAAAAAAAGGGGAAGATTTTCGAGGATACATCGAACTTCGGGTAAGTCGGTAAGAGGTCAAAAGTGACCTATTTGATTTTCGAGAAATTTATTTAAATTATATTTAATCAAAAAATAACCCGGAATTAAATATAAAATTGTACAGTTCGACGATAAATCGTGTACGTGAGCCCGATCGAACTTCGACTTGCGTACCATCACATAATATCGGGTAAGTAAAGCTCATTTATGACAATTTATGTAATTATCGCGTATTAAAGATTTATTTTACGAATTTTAGATTTAATTTCGCATTTAGTGAATTATATTGGGATTTTTGAATTAATTGTCGTAAATGATATACGGGCTATCCAAAGAGTTTGGAACGAAGCCCAATGGGTATTGATAACCCAATAGACCCGAAGAAGGGATTTAATAAGTGAAAAACGGGCTTAAGGCCGATTAAGGCCCATTAAAGTGTAAACAGGCCCAATGGGGTAAACGGGCCCATTTAAGTGAAATAGACTGTATTAAATGTGTAATATAGTAGGAAAAGTATAATTAACCCAGTTAATGGTTAAATACAGCTCCGGAGTCGTATTTAGAGTTGACCGGACTGCGAGATTTGGGCAGCACAGAGGAAGTGAGGTCACTTTACGTGATCCGAGGTAAGGGACTTTTGCAAGTAGTTAGAGATATCTGTGCGTACTTTCGTCTGCTTTTGCATTCACTAAAATTGTTTGAGGGTCAGAGAGAATCAATAATATTATAGGGACCTGATATGGGTAAATTATGGTTTTGCCCCTAGTTAGGTAAAAAAGTCAAATTTTGGGAAAAGTTGTAAAAAGCATGGAAATAATGTTTTGAGTGGTTTTTACTGCTATGTAGCAGAAGAGTAGGTGGATAGGCTAATGTTTTGAGGTCGATGTAAACTAAGCACACTTTATAGTGCTGATTTTAATGATTTGAAACATCCCTAGTTTTAAAGAGCCATCTACCGAATTATGTGGAAACAATCGTGCTGGAGCATAGCTCGCACTTGAATTCAGATGTTTTTCACATATATTAGTGCTGGAGGTTTAATCGCACTACATTTACTTGACATGCATGATAGAGTACTGGAGCATTGCTCGTACTCAATTTTATGTAATTTGTGCATGATAGAGCGAGTATTACATGAGATGCATGATAGAGTTCTGGAGCGTTGCTCGTACTCGATTCTTCATGATTTGTACATGACATAGTACTTTAGCGATTTGCTCGTACTTGATTTGAAATGAGAACTATGCATGACTTGGTGTTGGAGGTTTACTCGCACATGTGTTGATATTTTGACATGCATATACAGTGTTTTGAGGCAGAGCATTGACTGTGAGTCACACTCAAGACGCGCACTGTTGTTTTTACGTGATATATAAGACATGTTAGAAAACTCGTGACGATTTCCTCCGTGTAGATTGAGTGTCACACTGGAGATGTTCGCATGTGGATTTAAAGACGTGACATTTATTCCATAGTATGAGGGCTAAGACCTATGGCTGGCACCCCAACTATGATATATTTCCATGGTGTGAGGACTAAAACCTATGGCAGGCATCTCGACCATGAGGCAGGGTCCACGAGTGTACGTTGAACCGTGTTTGTGGCATGGAGTACACTGTACCGTGTGTTGTTATGGAGTTGTGGAGGAGAGTTGTTGATAGCTGGCGGTTGTGATGGACTGACCCCCCTCCCGTTATAGTAGTGATGACTCGCACACCAAGTACTGTGTTGCCTGGGATTTCACCATGTTAGGATATGGCCATAGTCCGGAGAGATTGCATTTAGCCACTGAGTCTCGCATGATATATCACATGTGTTTTCTGATACGGGTAGAACTGAGGGATGGCTCGAAACCCGATTTGTTTGTGTTGTGATGAGAAATGCCATATTTACTGTGTTTTGAATGTAAATGACATATTTTATATAAAGGCATTCTTAAATGATTAAATATGCACTGTTTTGCATGAATGCCTCTGATTGATAAACTAGCATGTGTTTAGTACATGGGATTTTAAATCTGTACTATATTATATAAATTTTAAACATGCTTTTGAATTGAGAGAAGGAAAGGCAAAGCACTATTTTCAGTAGATAGTATGGATGTCTACTTGCTTGCCTGATTTCCTTACTGAGCACGTTGATAGCTCATCCCTTTCATTTTTCCCACTCTCTATAGATCATCATCAGTAGATCGAGTCGGCTAGGGTATTGCATTCCTTTTGACCGCTGCCACTCACCATCTAGCGAAAGGTATACACATGCACACTCTTTTGTATCTGAACAATGTATACACACAGTGATGTACACGTTTTAATATTGAGGATGTAATTATATTAAATATATGAATTTACTTAAGAGAAAGTGTACGTACAATCGATAAATATTTAGAATGACATGTATGTATGTGTGGATGAGGAGACTAATGCCTAATCATAGCCCAACTGTTGAGGAGAGAAAGGTAAGTAAAAGGCAAAAAAAATTATTGTGGTTTTTGGTCAGTCGCGTGTGGGAGGAGGGCGTGACAATACCTCTCGTAAGATGGATAGGCAGCGGATACAATGAATACTATACCTCAGCCGTATGCAATCTACTTCTGATGATCTGTAGAGAGTGGAAAATAAAAGGGGATGAGTATACAATACGCTCAGTCAGAAAATCAGGCAAGCAAGTAGACAACCGCACTATCTACTGAAAATAAGGCTTTGGGTTTCCTTCTCTCATCTCAAAGCATATATTAAAATGGTATAATACTAGTACAAAGTAAAATTCATGTACTTAAAATCATGCTGCCTTATCAAATATAGGCATTCATGCAAAACAGTGCATATTTATAATTTCGGAATGCCTTTATAGAAATCATTGCCATTTACACATAAATCACAGTAAATGTGGCAGTTCATAACACAACATAAACCGATTTCTCGACCTATCTCTCTCAGGTCTAACCATATCATGAAATAAGTGATATATCATGCGAGACTCAGTGGCTAATGCAATAATCTCTTAGACTATGGCCATATCCTATAATGGTGAAATCCCAGGCAACAGAAATCTCTATGTGCGGGTTATCACTGCTGTAATGGGATAGGGGTCAGTCCATCACAACCGCCAGCTACAAACTCCTTAACTCCACAACTCCACACAACACACGGTACAATGTACTACATGCCACTCGCACGGTACAACGTACACCCGTGGACCCTCTCCTCATGGTCGGGATGCCTTGCATAGGTCTTAGTCCTCACACCATGAAAATACATCATAGTCGGGGTGCTTGCCATAAGTCTTATCCCTCATACTATTGAAATAATGCCACATCTCTAAATCCACGTGCGAACATCTCAACAGTGTGACACTCAGTCTACACGGAGGAAATCATCATGGTTTTCTCTTTAACACGTATTATCTATCACATAAAAACTACAGTGTGTGTCTTGAGTGTGACTCTCAATCAACACTTCGCCTCTTAAACACTGTATATGCATCTCAAAATATCAAACACTAGTGCGAGTAACCTCTAGCACTAGGTTAATGCATAATTCTCTTTTCAAATCAAGTACGAGTTATTACTCAAGTACTATATCATGTATAAATCATGAAAACTCGAGTACGAGCAATGGTCCTAGTACTCTATCATGTAAAATTGAGTATGAGCAAAGCTCTCAGTACTTTAATATGCATAAAATAGCATTAAAATGTAGTACGAGTATATCCTCCAGTATAACGTGTTGCATCTCTCCAAATATAGTGCGAGCATTCTCTAGCACTTATGGTTTTCACATAAAACCAGATAGATGGCTTATTCAAAACACAACTCTCTCAGTCAAATCAAATTAGCACTTAAATGTGTTGTTTTCGAAATTAGGAAAACATTAGCCATTCTATC
The DNA here is from genome assembly GCA_033439115.1 of Firmiana major. Taxonomy (NCBI): domain Eukaryota; kingdom Viridiplantae; phylum Streptophyta; class Magnoliopsida; order Malvales; family Malvaceae; genus Firmiana; species Firmiana major. The sequence goes on along the minus strand of CM065896.1, from coordinate 30,915,596 downwards.
ATGCAACTCATACATTTTGGGTCACAACATGCTTTTCAAGCTTTTTATCATATTTTTGGATAAAACACACTTTATCCCATTAATCTCTATCACACACATTAGACCTATTCATGGGAATCCATATAGCATATAATATCGAAATGCTATTTAAATAAGGTAGCCATCTCTAGCTACTCATGAAATTCCCTTACCTCGGATCACGTTAAGTGACCTCACTTTCTCGATTCTGCTAACTCTTGTAGTACGATCAACTTCAAATATGATTTTCGAAGCTATTATAATTATGGGCATTAGTATATCACTATATACTCATTTCGTTTGCCAAATATCAATAAAACTCATCAATCTCACTATTTTCTCCCAATATGGCATTATACCATATTTTCACTTAACTATATTTATTTCTCCTTCATTTCCAATTTATGCATTCCATAAGATTAACTTATAATCTTGCATACATGCATATTCTATCATTAAATCCATGTTAACACCATTTCCTCATCACTTTCTCATTTCCTCATCAATATCTAGGTCATGGTGATTTTTCATTCTCCTTTCATTTCCAACAAATCATATATACACCAATAATCTCATCAGTAAATATAGTTTAACATATATTAACTTGGTGTATTGAATCTTACCTAGTTGAACTTTCTTTCTTTTTTCACCAAAAATGGTAAAATCCTTCTTGCTCCTTGAACTCTTGATTCCAATCTCTTGTTTTCAAGTATGTTGTTCTCCTCTTTGCTAAGAACAACTTTGATCACTTATATCTCACTCAATACTGATCACAAACTGAAGTTTTCTAGTGTTTCTTGGCTAGGTTTAGGTTTATTTCTCAAATGGAATAGTAACTCTTGGGAAAATGAAGTGCAGAAGTCCAATATTTATAGAACTGTCTTAATGAGATTAATCCACTACCCTAGGAGATCGATCTGCTATGCATTTTTCATCTTGAAACCGACCTTCCAGACTACATGAGATCAATCTGCTCCCAAGCATGAGATCGATCTGTTGCAACTTAGAACCTTATGGAGATCGATCTGCTCTTTCATGAGATCTATCTGTTGCAAGTCAGTAGCTTAAGAAAATCGATCTGACCCTTCAGAGATCAATTCCTTTAACACAAAATGTTTAGCAGATCGATCTGGCCCACTTGGAGATCGATCTGACTTGTTCCATCGCTCAAATAAGAGCATTTTTTTGCTCTTCTAGATCGATCTCTCATCCCATGAGATCGATCTTTCATTCATATTTTCCAGATTTTACTGCAGTTTTCTACAGTAAACACACATCAAACTTCACTTATTTTGTTGCCATAGTCATTTTCTCATCCAATTACCTTTATGGCTTGAAAATGACATCCATTCATACTATATACATTGAAACTTGTGTGCATTTATTGTATAACCAAAGGTATACAATACACATCCAAATGAAAGTATAAAACTCATTCCATTTTACTTAACCACTCAAAACTCAAGATATTCCCATTTCACTCATGGAAATATCCCTCTTACACTTATTCTATACTTATAAACTTGTATGTATTCATTCCATACACTTTTACAAACTTCACATATACGTTCCTCATGATTTTCATTATTTGTGACTTATATACACATCACAAGTCATGAATGTTACATATACAAAATTGTGGATCTTACAATCCTCCCCTCCTTAAAGGAATTTGGTCCTCTAAATTAGAACCAAGTTAGTCTCTAAACAATTGGGGATATTTCTTTTGCATTAGACTCTCTAGCTCCCAAGTAGCTTCCGCTGAAGTGTGGTGTTGCCAGAGAATCTTTACTAACCCCATAATCTTATTCCTCAAGACTTTCTCCTTTATATCCAATATCCGGATCGATTTCTCTACGTATGTCAAATCATCCTTGAGCTCCAATGGCTCATGCCGAATCACATGACTTGGATCTAGATGATACTTCCTCAACATCGAAATGTGGAAGACATTATGCACTCATGATAAATCAGGTGGCAAAACCAACCTATATGCCTTATCTCCTACTCTATCCAGTATCTCAAAGGGTCCAATGTAGTAAGGACTCAATTTACCTCTCTTCCCAAATCTTGCTATACCCTTAGAAGGAGAAACCTTCAAAAATACTGAATCACCAACTGCAAACTCAAGTGGCCTATGTCTCTTGTCAGCATAACTCTTTTGTCTACTCTGAGTTGTCCTCAATCTCTCAACAATCAACCGAACATCCTCAGAGGCCTGTGTAACCAAATCAGGAGTAAAAATATTTTTGTCATGCACTTCTTCCCAGCCGATAGGGGAACGACATCTACGGCCATATAAAGCCTCATATGGTGCCATCCCGATACTCGCATGATAACTGTTGTCGTAGACGAACTCGGCTAATGGCAAATGATCATCCTAGGAGCCTCTAAAATCCATCACACATGCTCTTAATAAGTCCTCCAGGGTCTGTATAGTCTTCTATGATTGACCATTTGTCTGAGGATGATAAGTGGTGCTCAAACTCAACTGGGTTCCCATGGCTTCTTGAAAATGTTCCCAAAAGTGGGAAGTGAAGCAGGAATCCCTATCAGAGACAATGCTCACTGGAATACCAGTACATACAACTCTGCCAATGCACTTAGAGTATCGGTAGCTTTCATAGCTAGAAAGTGGGCTGACTTCATCAATCTATCAACTATCACCCATATAGCATCGTGATTCCTTCGGGTCCTCGGTAAACCTATCACGAAATCCATGGTGATATGCTTCCATTTCCATGTCGAGATAGGTAGAGGCTACAATAACCCTGCAGATTTCTGATGCTCTACCTTCAGTTGCTGACAAACAAGACATTTTGCTACAAAATTCGCAACATCCTTCTTCATACCTGACCATTAGTACACCTTCCGGAGATTCTGGTACATGATATTACTCCCTGGATGTAGCGTGTACCTCAATGAATGAGCTTTTGACAATATCAATCTCCTAAGCTCTGGGTCCTCAGGAACACATAATCTATCTCTAAACCTTAGGAGTCCATCTGAACTTATCTCAAAGTCAGTCTCTGTGCCCTTCTGTATCTAACCTCTCATGTCAATGTAATATAGATCAGTCTGCTGAGCGATCCTCTCTAATAGATCCGGCTCCCAACGTAGATTAGAAATCACATAGTCCGTATCCTTGTCAGAAGGCACAACTCCCAAACTGAGGCTAGCAAGCTGCTCTAGCAACTCATGTTCCCTGACCATCATATACGATACCATCCCTAGGCTCTTTCTACTCAAAGCATCAGCTACAACGTTAGCCTTACCCAGATGATAAAGTATCTCACAATCATAATCCTTTAGAAGCTCTAGCCATCTTTTCTGTCTCATGTTCAATTCTTTCTGTGAGAACAGATACTTAAGGCTCTTGTAGTCGATAAAGATCTAAAATTTCTCTCCATACAAGTAGTGGCGCCATATCTTCAAAACAAACACTACTGCCGTTAATTCCAAATCATGGGTCGAATAGTTCTTCTCATGATCCTTCAGCTGTCTGGATCCATAAGCAACTACCTTCCCATCCTGCATCAATACACAGCCCAGTCCATGATGCGAAGCATCGATATATATTGAAAATCCTCTTGAGCTAATAGGGATAGTGAGAATTGGAGCGGTGGTCAATCGACTCTTCAACTCCTGAAAACTTCTCTCATAATCCTCATTCCACACAAATGCTACACCCTTCCTAGTGAGATGCTTCAATGGAGCAGCTAACTTCGAAAATCCTTCTACGAATCTCCGATAGTATCCTGCTAAACCTAAGAAACTCCTGGTCTCGGTGACTGTCTTCAGCTGTTCCCACTGAACTATAGCCTCAATCTTGGATGGATCTATTGATACACCATCCTTAGACATAACATGTCCCAAAAATGAGATATGTGACAACCAAAAATCACACCTGTTGAGCTTAACATATAGCTTATACTCTCGTAAAGTCTGCAATATAATCCTAAGGTGATCCTCATGCTCTTCCTCAGATTTAGAGTATACCAAAATGTCATCGATGAAGATGATAACAAACTGATCCAGATATGGCTTGAACACATCGTTCATTAAGGCTATGAAAACTGCGGGAGCATTCGACAATCCGAATGGCATAACCAAGAACTCATAATGGCCATATCGAGTCCTAAATGCTATCTTGGGCACATCTCAACTCCTTACTCTCAGCTGATGGTACCCAGACCTCAAATCAATCTTAGAAAAGACCTGCACTCCCTGAAGCTGATCCAACAAATCATTTATGCATGGAAGGGCATATCTATTCTTGATGGTTGCCTTATTCAACAATCTATAATCTATACACAATCAAAGGCTTCCATCATTCTTCCTTACAAACAAAACCGGTGCTCCCCAAGGTGAAACACTCAATCTAATGAAACCCCTGTCCAATAACTCCTCCAACTGTCTCTTGAGCTCCTCTAGATCAACTAAGGCCATGCGATACGGTGGTTTTGAAATAAGCTCAGTACCACTCACCAAATCTATACAGAATTCCATCTCTTTGTCTGGTGGTAACCTTAGCAATTCATCCGAAAAGATATCTGGGAATTCACTGACCACAGGAATGTCTACCAACTCCAGATGTACCTTATCCATATCAACCACGTACACAATAAAACCTTCAACATATTCATTTCTCAGTCAGCATAGTACATTATCAAGTATAAATATAATTGCTACTTTTATTACTTTTGATCAAACTTTACAACATATTTCTCAGGGTTAGGAAACATAACTATCTTAGCGTAACAATCTAAAACAACATGGTTTGACGATAACCAATCCATTCCTAAGATTACATCAAAGTCACTCATACTTAAAAATATCAGATTGGCTGTCATATCCTTTCCCCCTAATTTCAACTTACAATCATTCAACACATACTCCACTAGCTGACTATTATCCATAGGCGTACTAATCAACATCATCTTACTCAAAGGAGTATGCTTCACATGTTTTGCTAATTTACATGCAAATGAAGGCGATAGAAATGAATGCGTGGCACTCGGATCAATCAAAACATGTGCTTCTAAATCATAAATCAGGATGTTACCTCTAATCACATCCGATGAAGCGTCAGCTGTCCCCTGGTCTAAGGCATGTACTCGCCCTTGTCCTATAACTTGCTTCCCTTTCTCTTTTGCCGTCGCTATCCTTCTCTGAGTAGATGTATCACTGGAGCTCTCTCTAGCTCCCTGCCTTTTTGTGGAGCAGTCTCAAACATCTATGGGCAAACTCTAGTAATATGCCCTAGTTTCCCACATCGAAAACACACAATAGGACTCATCGGACAAGGTCACCACCATGGTATCTACCACATCTACTGCACTGATCAGTAGTAGGCCTCGGTCCTCCAATCATAATGCCCTTCGTCGGAGCTATAGTCGGGTATGTAGGAAATCTCATAATATTTTCTTATACTTCCTTAATCTTTGGTCTCTTACCAAAGAGTCTCCTCCCTCCTCGATATCCGAAACCTCGAGTACGGTTACTCACTGGCCCCTTTCTATCTTTGTCTCTACCATTTTTAACTGATCTAAACTCTGACACATTCCTCTCATAATCTTGTTCACAGAGTTACGCCCTGCGCACAGCCTCATCGTAGGTAGAAATGTAGAATGAAACCAGTTTAGACCGCAACACTGGCCTCAATCCATCGATAAACCTGTCGACCTTCCTAGTCTCCTTGTACATGGTATCGGGGTTATACCTTCCCAAGGCTAAAAATCTAGTCTCGTACTCATCCACTGAAATACTCCCTTGGCTCAATCCTAAGAATTTAACCTGCAGCCTCCGCTGTGCCGTATCTGGAACAAACTGCCTCCTAAAGGCATCCAGAAATAGCTCTAACTAATCTCAGCATGTCGGGCTCTCAATATAGGCTTGGTGGACTTCCACCAATGATCTGCCATTCCCTTCAAAAGGAATGCAGCAAATACGACCCTCTTTGAAGTTGTACACTCAAAGAATCCGTACAACTTCTCCGTCTCTACAATCCACTGTTCAGCGGCCACTGGGTCCTTGACCCCTTTAAAAGATGGAGGTCCAAGCTTTTGGAATTATCACAATCAGTCCAATTCACACCCATATCCTAATCCACTACTATCTTAAACTGGTGGAGGTGTAGGAGTATCTACAGCCTGTGGCATCTCAAGTGCAGGCTGTACAAGTACGAGTTATTGCATAATTCCCTTTTCAAACTAGTGCGAGTAACCTCAGCACTAGGTTAATGCATAATTCTCTTTTCAAATCAAGTACGAGTTATTACTCAAGTAATATATCATGTATAAATCATGAAAACTCGAGTACGAGCAATGCTTCCAGTACTCTATCATGTAAAACTGAGTATGAACAAAGCTCCCAATACTCTATATGCATCAATCACAAACTGAATACGACCAATGCTCCTAGTACTCTAAGATGCATAAAATAACATTAAAATGTAGTACAAGTATATCCTCCAGTACTACGTGATGCATCTCTCCAAATATAGTGTGAGTATTCTCTAGCACTTATGGTTTTCACACAAAACCTGATAGATGGCTTATTCAAAACACAACTCTCTCAGTCAAATCAAATTAGCACTTAAATGTGTTGTTTTTGTATAATTACGAAAACATTAGCCATTCTATCACGCAACTCATGCATTTTGGGTCATAACATGCTTTTCAGGCTTTTTATCCTATTTTTGGATAAAACATACTTTATCTCATTAATCTCTATCACACACATTAGGCCTATTCATGGGAATCCATATAGCATATAATATCGAAATGGTAGTTAAATTCGTGTAGCCATCTCTAGCTATTCACGAAATTCCCTTACCTCAGATCACGTCAAGTGACCTCACTTCCTCGATTCTGCTCACTCTTGCAGTACAATCAGCTTTCAATGTGATTTCTGAAGCTGTTATAATTATTGGCATTAGTATTTAACTATATACTCATTTCATTTACTAAATCTCAATAAAAGTCATCAATCTCACTATTTTCTCCCAATATGACATTATAACATATTTTCACTTAACTATCTTTATTTCTCCTTCATTTCCAATTTATGCATTTCATAAGATTAACTTATAATCTTGCATACATGCATATTCTATCATGAAATCCATGTTAACACCATTTCCTCATCACTTTCTCATTTCCTCATCAATAACTAGGTCATGGTGATTTTTCATTCTCCTTTCATTTCCAACAAATCATATATACACCAATAATCTCATTAATACATCTAGTTTAACATATATTAACTTGGTGTATTGAATCTTACCTAGTTGAACTTTCCTTATTTTTTCACCAAAAATGGTAAAATCCTCCTTACTCCTTGAACTCTTGATTTCAATCTCTTGTTTTCAAGTTTGTTGTTCTCCTCTTTGCTAAGAACAACTTTGCTCACTTATATCTCACTCAAAACTGATCATAAACTGAAGTTTTCTAGTGTTTCTAAGCTAGGTTTAGGTTTGTTTCTCAAATAGAATAGTAACTCTCGGGAAAATGAAGTGCAAAAATCCAGTATTTATAAAACTGTCTTGATGAGATCGATCTGCTACCCTAGGAGATCGATCTGCTTTGCATTTTTCCTCCTGAAACCGACCTTTCAGACCACATGAGATCGATCTGCTCCTAAGCATGAGATCGATATGTTGCAACTCAGAACCTTAAGGAGATCGATCTGCTCTTTCATGAGATCTATCTATTGTAAGTCAGTAGCTTAAGAAAATTGATCTGACCCTTCAGAGATCGATTCCTTTAACACAAAATGTTTAGCAGATCGATCTGGCCCCTTTGGAGATTGATCTGACCTATTCCATCACTCAAATAAGAGCATTTTTTGCTCTTCCAGATCGATTTCTCATCCCATGAGATCGATCTCTCATTCATAGTTTCTAGATTTTACTGTAGTTTTCTGCAGTAAACACACACCAAACTTCATTTATTTTGCTGCCATAGTCATTTTCTCATCCAATTACCTTTAAGGCTTGAAAATGACATCCATTCATACTTTATATACATTGAAACTTGTATGCATTCATTCTATAGCCAAAGGTATACAATACACATCCAAATGAAAGTATAAAACTCATTCCATTTTACTTAACCACTCAAAACTCAAGATATTCCCATTTCACTCATGGAAATATCCCTCTTACACCTATTCTATACTTATAAACTTGTATGTATTCATTCCATACACATTTACAAACTTCACATATACGTTCCTCATCATTTTCATTATTTGTGACTTAGAAACACATCACAAGTCATGAAGGTTACATATACAAAATTCTGGATCTTACACGCAAGTGTTAAGCCAACCACTCGTCCTTATGCTTTAGTCGCTTTCTTTGCAAAAGTTTATCAAAAAACACATTAGTTGCAGAATCTATGAAAATCAGATTAGGAATACCATCGTTTCAATTCAATCCTAACTAACTAACTAATCTCATGGCTTATGGTTTCTATTATATTTTAACTTAACCTAGGGTATCCTACTAGCTATAAGTTGTATAAATCCCTTACCACAAAAATAACGCGTAACTTAATTATTCTCCTCGCTTTAGGCATGCATATATATGCCTAAACCTCCTTGGTAACTGACGAGGTAGCTGCTGCAATTTCACATCCAAAATAATTAATTATTAGTCTTATACTTATTTCAATCTATAACTAGAACTAAAAACTTCCTATGTGTCATGTGAAACTCACTTCTCTTGTACCTATATCAACTAGTTTAGACTTTAGCTTTACATCCCCGAACTAGTTGGCCGAAACTTCTCTTCAACACCCAATTCTAACTTTTCACCCACAATCTCTACATGCAATTTAATATATGTAGTGATTACATTGTAGTTTACTACTTTAAATTCTCAAAACCTATTTTAGCATGAATTTCCCAATTTCTATTATATGATTCACAAATCACTACCACATATCATACCAATTCTAGTCATATACTTCATAAATCAATATTTCATATCAAACCAATGTCAGTCATATAGTTCAACCAATAATATCACATTTCATCTCAAACTTAGTCCTGTAGGTTCAAAAATCCATATTACATAAAAATCTAACTTTTCAGTCATATAATTCAATAGTCAATTTCACATAGAGAACTCAATTTCAGTAAAGCAGTTCAAAATCAATATCACATATAATCCCAATTTCAGTTTCAGTAATCATAATGTTTCTAGCTACTTGTAAGTGTAAGGTTAACTTAACTCTTTATCATATCAATTTACAATTTTAACCATTCGCTTTATGACAGTGAGATAATTTAAAGATTTTTGTTTTCATCATTCCTAATTAGCTGTAAACCATACATAGAGTCTCCATGTCATTACACCACTATTTAACAATCAAGCATCCTAATGGTATCAATTAACTAAAATTACATATATTAATCGTACCCAGAGAAATCCCCAAATTGTTTGAAGATGTCAAAATCCCTAAGCTTGGAAATTCCTCACTGCCTAATTCGATTCAAGAACATATATATCATTAAAATGAGAAATTATCAACATGCAGGTAAAATCAAGGGAAGAATTCAACTTACCCGTTAAAATTTTTGTAATGGCCGAACTGTTCTCTCACTCTACTGATGAAATTTATCTCCTATTCCTAAAAGAAATGAAGTCAAGATGTTCTTATGTGAGGAAGACAAAATTTGTTTTGAGAGAGGTCAAATTTTTGCATTGTTTTCCTCCCTTCCACTTCCAATGCCGTTCCACGTCTCTCTCTAAACAAAGGTTGATGTTCTCTCTCTCGGTGGAAATGAAGATGTGATAAGAGGAGAGGGAAAGGCTTTGAGGTTAAGTTTCTGTTTTCGGGTTTTGTAAATGGCGTGAGGGAGGAGATGGGATGAAGGTGTTGCTAGAGCTTACGAGTTTGGGGGAAGAAGGAAATGGGGTCTTCTCCGTTGGCTGGTACGCAAAACAGAAGAGGAAGAAATAAGTATTCCTTTTGCTGGTAGCGTGAAGGAGGAAGGAGAGGAAGAAGGGAGAAAGAAGAGAGGAAAGGTAAGAAGAGAAGGATTTTCGGTGGTAAAGAGGAAAGGAAAAGAAAATAGGGTCTTCCTGTTACTGGCTAAAAAAAAAAGAAATCTGAGCAGGGGAAGAAGAAGAAGCGGAGGGGGGGGAGGGGGGTTTCAGTTCTTTTTTTTTTTTTTTTAGTTTAACTATAATATATTAAATTCTCTAGTTATATATGTGTGTGTGTGTGTGTGTTTATATGTGGATTTTCAGATTTTATTACTAAATCATAAAATTTTCCTATTTAATTATATTTTGTTTACATTTACATTAAATATATATATATATTAAATTTTGGGTACATTAGTCTTAATTACAACATAAATCTAATTTATTTTTTATAAATATTCTTATTAATATATTAATTTTGTTCAAATTATACTAATTGGACCTTAGTAATATAGCTACACCAAGATTTAACTAGCTTTGGATTTTAAGACTTTACCTTATTAAATTAGTCTCACATACCTGACTCAACCATATAAGCTAGTTCATGCATTAACATAAATATGGCATAATACTTAGTTAAGTGTCAGGGTACATGAGTTAGAGGTCTTACATTTCTCCCCACCTTATGGAATTTGATCCTCCGAATTCTCGAGCCAAGTCAAAAAATATATGGGTATCTCTTTTGCATAAAGCTCTCCAACTCCCACGTCGCTTCCTCAGTAGTGTGGTGTTGCCGAACTTTGACGAGAGGAATGGTTTTGGACCTCAGAACTTTGTCATTCCAATCGAGAATTCAGATCGATCTTTCTTCATAACTCAGATCTTCTCCTAACTCCAAGGGTTCATAAGCAATAACATGGGATGGATTGGGTTGATATCTATGGAGTATAGACACATGGAACACATTATGTACCTCGACTAGCTGAGGAGGTAAAGCTAGTCGGTACGCTACCTTACTGACACGCTCCAATATCTCGAATGGTCCTTTGTACCAAGAACTCAACTTGCCCTTTTTCTCAAATCTCATAATACCCTTAATCGTGGAAACTCTCAAGAATACGTGGTCCCCAACTGAGAACTCCAACTGTCTCCTCCGATGGTTTGCATAACTCTTTTGTCTATCTTGGGCTACCTTAAGTCAGTCACAAATTATGCGCATCTTTTCAACTGCTTGCTCAACCAAGTTCAAAGCATAAATCTTCCTATCTCCAACTTTCTCCCATCCGATTAGAGACCTACATCTTCTCCCATATAAGGCTTCATATGGGGCCATCCTTATACTGGCATGGTAGCTATTGTTATACGCAAACTCTGCCAACGACAAGTGTTCATCCCACGAACCTCTAAAATCAATTACACAAGCACGTAGCATATCCTCCAAAGTTTGTATGGTCCGCTCGGACTGTCCATTAGTTTGAGGATGGTATGCCATGCTAAACTGTATTTTGGACCCTAAAGACTCTTGAATTTGCTTCCAAAACTGAGATGTGAACCTAGAATCCCTATCAAAGGTGATACTAACTGGGGTTCCCTGTAGTCTCACTATCATTTAATAAACATTTTTGCCAACACTTTCAAAGAAGTAGTGGAGCTAATGGCTAAGAAGTGAGCTGATTTGGTAAGTCTATCCACAACTACCCAGATCGCATTATGATTTCTCTAAGTTCTGGGTAAGCCTATAGCAAGATCCATGGAGATGTGTTCCCACTTCCAAGTTGGTATAGGTACGGGTCGAAGCAAACCTGCTTACCTTTAGTGTTCTACCTTTACTTGTTCAGACACAAGGCACCTTGCTACAAAATCTGTAACATCCCATTTCATTTCGGGCCATCAATACACTTTACGTAGGTTATGGTACATTTTGGTACTACCAGGATGCAGAATTTACCTACTACTGTGAGTTTCAGTCAAAATTAACCTCTTCAGATCCTCATCATTGGGCACATAGATTGGACCTTGGAATCTCAACAGTCCATCCTTACCAATCTCAAACTCTGTATTCTAGCTCCCATGAATCTATCTGAAGACCTCAAGCAATCTTTGATCAAACTTTTGTGCTTGTCTAATCTGTTCCATCAACTCCGATTCAACCCTGAGACTAGCAATTATAGGACACTGCTTGGGAGACGTTATGTCAATACTCAAGCTCGTAAACTGTCCCAAAAAATCCCATTCTTTCATTATCATATTGGATATCATACCCATGCTCTTTCTACTCAAAGCATTAGCTACAACATTTGCTTTTCCCGGGTGATACAGTATTTCACAATCATAGTCTTTCAACAACTCCATCCATCTATGCTGCCTCATGTTTAGCTTATTCTGGGAGAATAGATATTTTAGGCTCTTATTATCTGTATAAATCTGAAACTTTTTTCCATAAAAATAGTGTCTTCAAATTTTCAATGCAAATACCACCGCTGCTAACTCTAGGTCATGCGTGGGATGGTTCTTTTCATTCTCCTTTAACTACCGGGAACCATATGCAACCACTTTCCCATCTTGCATAAACACACATCCCAAACCATTATAGGAAGTATCACTATACACTGTAAATCCTCTAGGACCATCAGGTATGGTAAGGATCGGTACAAAAGTTAATCGATGCTTAAGCTCTTGAAAACTGCGCTCACATGCATCACTCCACTCAAACTTAACATCTTTACGAGTGTGATATGTCAAGGGTGCAGTAATTTTTGAGAACCCTTCGACAAACCTTCTATAATACCCGACTAATCTAAGAAACCTCCTATCTCTGTCACTGCCTTTGGTCTCTCCCAATTCACTATTGCCACAACCTTGGATGGATCAACAGATACCCTATCCTTGCTTACTACATGGCCTAGAAAACCAATCTGCTTCATCCAGAACTCACATTTGTCAAACTTCGCATAAAACCTCTTCTCCCTAAGTGTTTGAAGGACAAGGTACAAGTGTTGTTCATGCTCCTCCATGGAACGGGAATACACTAGGACATCATCTATGAAGACAATAACAAACTGGTCTAAATACTCTTTGAAAACTTCATTCATTAGGTTCATAAATGTAGTAGGGGCATTTATCAAGCCAAATGGCATGACAAAGAATTCATAGTGTCCATAGCGAGTTTAAAAGGCGATCTTAGGGATATCCTTACCTCACACTTTCAACTAGTGACATCCCGACCTTAAGTCTATTTTTGAGAACACCTTGATACCCTTCAATTGATCGAACAAGTCATCAATCCTCGGTAAAGGGTACCAGTTCTTAATAGTGGCCTTATTAAGCATTCAGTAATCGATGCACAACCTCAAACTGCCATATTTCATCTTCACAAAGAGTACCAGTGCACCCCATGGTGATACATTAGGATGGATGAATCCTTTGTCTAACAATTCTTGGAGTTGTTTCTTTAACTCTTCCAACTCTATTAGTGCCAACCTATACGAAGGTTTAGACAGAGGTTGAGTCCCGAGCACCAAGTCAATGGCGAACTCCAACTCTCTATCAAGGGGTAATCCAAACAATTCTTCTGGAAATACATTAGGAAAGTCTCGTACTACCAAACAATTCTTGAGATCGGGTTTCGGCTTCTCAGCACATTGCACAAAAGCTAAGAAACCCTTAACGACTGAAGCAGAAGTATCTGCTAACTCCTTGTCAAGTGTAAACACCCTTCCTTGGCCAATAACCTTCTTGCTCTTATCTACTAGAGCTGCTGAAGCTGGAGGAATAGTTCTAACTGGCTGAACTAATATGGTCTTCATCTTGGGAGATTCTCACATCCAGTGTCCCTTCTTACCACAATGGTAACAAGCTCCGTAATTCCTTTGGCAAGGCTAATTAACTAGATGTCTTCTCCCACATTGTCTACACATAGGGAATTGATAGGGTACAGGGGCATTTTGAGTAGGAGGAATCCTTGGTCTAGTGGTCAAAGCTCTGGATGCACCCACCTTCTGTATCTTGCTCTGTCCTTTATTCTAAGAGGGTCATCTATCATCATACCTCTTCCCCAAAACCCTTATCCTAGAATGAAACTCAACCTGTGATATCGCTATGTCTTGCTCCACAAATTTAGCTCTCTTGATCGCATCAGCATAGGTCCAGATGTTTAGTGGGGCTAGCTTACTCCTAATGGTCGGTCTCAACCCACCTATGTACTTCAAAGTCTTTTTCAACTCATTCTTGGCTATATCCGGCTCATAACGACATAAGGTAGTGAATCTTGATTCGTACTGGCTATTGTCATATTACCTTGCACCAAACCCAGGAAATCTGCATGCTTCTTCCTCTGAGCACTCTTTGGAATGTACTGCTTATTAAACGCCTTTAAAAACACTTCTCATGTGATTTCGATGTGCTTGGCCAATAAGATTTGCTCCATAAAAGTCCACCAATGTTTCACTTCACTTTCCAACACATATGTGGCCAAAGCTACTCTCTCCGTACTACTACACTTCATATCCTTAAACATCTTTTCCAGCTTCATAACCTATTCTTCAGCTACCATGGGATCCTTGACACCTTTAAAGGTAGGTGGATTCATCTTCTGGAATTGTTTCAATCGCACCGTGTTCCTATCCACCAAGTCTTGAATTGGATGTTGCACCTCTTGAGGTTGTGGTACAGCAGGTGGTAGAGGTGGTGGTTTAGGTACTTGTGGAGCTAGTGGTGGATGATCTTTGGGAGTTGGTTGCTAGGGATTCTGTGGTAGTGATTGTGGCTCGGGTGGTAGTGGTGGAGCTTGTGGCGTGTTCGTAAAGTTTACGAAAGTAGCCATGAACTGAGTAAGTGCAGCAAACATTTGCTCCACAATATGCTAAAGTTTAGCCATCCGAGTGTTCAGACTACCCGACTGGGGAGGAGGAGGTACTGGAGGTGGTTGAGCCTGCCTCTCTCTATCTCGGCCTCTTCCACGTCTCCCACTCATATTGTCTTACAATTCCTATAACATAGACCTAGACACACTTATTAACAATCAAAGGTATATGCAAACATATATACAGATTTCATACATGCACGGTTTTGGAATGTATTGCTATCCTAGCTAGCCTACACCAACACGATCTAACAACAAGCTACTCTGATACCAAAATAACTGTCACGCCCCGTGACTCTAGCTTACTCTCCCAACACACATAAATTAAGCGAAAAAAGTTATAGAAGAACTAGTATTAGCTGAGTTATTATTAGTTCTTTTATGGATTTTCTACTTGTCGTTTTCGTGTCTGATATAGGTTAAAGCTTTACAATTATTAGGTTAAGAAATTTGTATATGTCCTATAATTCACTAGAAATTTCGACAGCATAACAACTGCAATTGGACCTAATCCATCCTGCAAATAAGCCTAATACCTAATATATTCGTAATCATTAACCACATAATTCAAATCACATAAGCAACTCCAGTTATCCACAAAGTAACCTTTAGGTTACCTCATCATACACCGTTCATCATAATTTAAGTTCAACCTAATTTCATATCAACCTATTTAGATAGGTATATTATCATGAATAAGAAATGCCAAGCTTCTACCTGAAGACCGTGACTTAACCATATCATCTTCAAAATTTTGAATAGAATAAAACTAAACTCCCTTTCTCGATATTCCTACTCAATAAAGATCAGCTAATACATCCCAAAGTAAACCATTTTATAAGTTTGTGCGTATAGAAAATGTCTGAAATAAAAAATATATATATAGTTCCCTTTTTTTTTACATGTACGTCTGGAGCAATATTGCTCACTTAGCTAGAAAAGTCAGGAAGTCTGAGCAGGATTACCTACAAGTCGAATCTGAAGTGTTTTAAAGAGAAGGGGTGAGCGACTACATGCTCAGTAAGGAATCAATACAAAGTGAAACTAGCTAACATCCACTACATGATCACTTTATGTAAGACCTGATTTTTTATTGTATTTTCTTATGATTCACACATTGTATGGATATTGTTATATGTTAATGGAATCATAAGACGGATGATTTTGATCATATAAGTATGAATGAAGTAGTTAAATGTACGTAAAATTCAAAAACGAACAGTTAAGGAATTTTAAATTAAATTTATGAGATTTGAACTGTCGGGACAGAGATACGAATTTTAAATGAGAAATTATAGCGGGTCCAAGAAGGAAAGTCAGCCTAAATTGGTCCCGAACGTGTGGAAGGGTAAAACGATTAAAAGACTAAAAATCCGGTATAAATTCGATAAGAAAATTTCATTTAAAATATGGATTTAGGAAATCTTGATCAATAAAGGAGAAATTATTGAATTCTGAGTCCAATTGATTAAGATCTGGAATTATTAAGATTTACCGAAAATTCACTCGGGACAATATTCCAAAATACAGAGAAAATATACCGAAAAAAGGGTTAAAATAAAATAAATAAAATTAATTAATTATATAATAAAAAATATAATTGATTAGATATTTTGGGAATTTTAATGATATTTTAATGAATATAATAATAATAAAATAAATTATAAATAATAATAATAATAATAATAAAAGAGGAAAAAAAGAATTTGAAAACACGAAACTGAAGGAGAAACGAAGTGAAGACGCGACCCGAGGAAGATCGAGAGCACCGACGAGCATCTAGCGACCTAGCGGCTAGGCGAAGGGCATGAGAAGAAAAGGGACGACCGTACGATCCCCTAGGTACCGACGACGCGTATCGAAAATGTCAAAATACGACGGATCGAGGGAGTGAAGCCGTGAAAGGGAAAAGAGAAATCGACGTCCATCGGCGCCGATCTGGCCAACCCCGCCCCCAGCCGATCGTTCCCCTACTCCAGGTGCACCGATTGGCTCCAGAAACAACTCGGGAATAGGCTAAAAAAGAGATGAACGGTGATGGGGAATCCTGAATCGGTACAGACTGGTTCAGTAAGAAGAGAACCAGACTGAACCGACCGGTCTGAACCGGGTTGAACCAAACCGGACCGGTTCAACCAAGAAAGAGAGGAAAAAAGGGAGAAAAAGAAAGAAAAAGAGGAGAAGGAAAAAAATGGGAAGATTTTCGGGGATACACCAGACTTTGGGTAAGTCGGTAAGAGATCAAAAGTGACCAATTTGATTTTTGAGAAATTTATTTAAATTATATTTGAACGAAAAATAACCTGAAATTAAATATAAAATTGTGCAGTTCAATGATAAATCGTGTACGTGAGCCCAATCGAACTTCAATTTGTACACCACATCATAATTTCGGGTAAGTAAAGCTCATTTATGACAACAGTATGATTATTACAGAATTAGAATTATTTTGCAAATTTCGGATTAATTTTTGTATAAAAATAAATTATATTCAAATTTTTGAATTAATTGTTGTAAATGATATACGAGCTATCCAAAGAGTTTGGAATGAATCCCGATGAGTATTGATAAGTCAAATGAGCCCAATAGACCCGAAGAAGGGATTTAATAAGTGGAAACATGCTGAAAATGGGTCGAGGCCCACTAAGGTGCAATCGGGCCCAATAAAGTGAAACAGGCCCAATGTTTTAGATTCGATCAGTAAGCGTGAAATACTAATAAGTATATTGGAACTGACCTAATATGTGGTTATATGCAGCTCCGTAGATTTGGTTTGGAGCGAATTGGACTGAAAGACTTGGCACGACCGAGACGGGATAAGCTCGCGCGTGATTCCAGGTAAGGGAATTTTATGGACTGCTAGAGGTAACTTTACACAATTTCGACATCATTTACATTCCCTAAAATTGTCTAAAGGGTTTAGATTTAAAATAAGAATTTTAGCGCCCCGGATGGGCAAATGACCAAAATACCCTTGTGAAGGGTAAAATTTCTAAATTTAGGAAAAGTTGGGAGACGCAAGAACAAGAGGTTCCTGCTTGTTTTTGAGGTGTTTTGATACATGCATGAGTAGGTTGGCTAACTTTTAAATAAAAATGCACAGCATTGCATATTTTCAACAATGTGATTTCTTGTGAAAATTGTTTTGAGATAACAGAGCCACCTACGTGATTTTATGAAGGTGTGACGTGCTAGAGCTCAGCTCGCATGAGTTTTGATTTGTGTGATGCATGCATTAGTGCTGGAGCAAGGGCTCGCACTAGAGTTTTACATGCATAGGTGCTGTAGTCTAACTTGCACCAGATTTTCATATGATTTTCGTGACATGGTGCTGGAGTCTAACTCCCACCAGATTTTCACTTAATTTTTATGACACAGTGCTGGAGCCTAGCTCACACTAGTTTTACATGATTTTGATAGAGTGTTGCAGCTTAGCTCACATTAGATCTTATGAGATTTTATGAAATGCGTATTGGAGCTTTGCTTGCACAAGATTTTCCTTGATTTTATGAGAGTGCTGGAGCATCGCTCGCACTGATTTTATGAGACATACGATTAGTCGTGCTTGGAGCGTTGGGTAGACTGTGTGTCACACCGATTAAATATGCTCGCACGTGCGTTTTGAGACAGGCACGATTGTAGATATGAGATATAGGTCTACAGAGTACGTTGTACCGTGCAAGTAGCATGGAGTACGCTGTATTGTGCTGGGATTGATTATATGGCATCTTCGGATGCGAGATATCAGACAGGACTGACGGGATGGACTGACCCATCTCTCGAGATGGTTCCCGATAGTGGTGAGACCCCACACACAAGATCAGTATAACTGTGGGATCACGAGTATATGGCCAATACTCTTAGTTACTTGCCTGAGATATATATAAATATATATATATATAGTGCCAAGTCTCGCATGTTGTTACTTGATGTTTTGAAAATCATGTTTGTGAACTTTTGTGTGTCTGGATCACTCAAGGGAGGGTTGAATCCTGACTGAGATATAATTTTGATAAGAATGAAACTGGGATTTAAATTGAAATTTGCTTGACGTTATTTTCATGCTATCTAAACCCAGACGTGATGTAAACTGGTTTTACATTACATTCATTGTGTCGCATGTTATTAATGTTTTGAAAAGCATCTGATTTCATGATTTTGTGTGAGTCAAGAACACCTGAGGGATGGGTGGAGTCCTGGCTGTGTTGTGAAATTTTAACGAGAATGAAATGATTTAAATGGATTTGCATGTCGAGTTTTTTCATGCTCTTTGAAATCCATATGTGAACTTGTTTTACATAACATCATGAATTGTAGGATCTATTTTAAAATGTGTGGAGAAAGGGTGGTTTATGCAGGACACCACGTTCATGTAGATAGTATGGTTACCTACTTGTTCGTAGGATTGCCTTACTGAGCTTGATGTGCTCACCCCTTTCATTTTCCTACACATATTTCTTTCAGTAAACTTTGAGGCGACTGAGTACTGCATTCCTGATATCTGTTGCTGCCTATCATTTTGAGGTATATACACTTGTGCATATTATATCTAAATAAGAATAGCACAGTAACATGTTTGTAAGTAACTTTCGGGAATGTATAGACACTGTAAACATTTGTAAATGAATGAGAAAGAAATAGTTAAAAACGCATGTGTTTACCTCTCTTTTAATAAGAAATTAAGTTATATGGTGAATGAATGGTGGGACTGGCATTGACGGACAGCCCAATTGTTAGTGGAGTGTGGTTACGATCAAAGGACAGGTAAGTATAAAAGAAAAATGAAAAGTTTACACTGATTTTTGGGTTGTGACATTAGTGGTATCAGAGTGAAATTGGTCTGATGTGTGTCAGTGTCAGTAATTAGGAAATTACAACCCCGTGTTACTCTGCTTGGTTAGATATAATCGTGTTTATTGAGATGGGTTTTAACTAAGAAATGGTTGTGAATGCAAGAATATAGGCATTATGCCCAATACCAGTCGCTATAGAGGAGGTAGAGCACGAGGCAAAGGCCGTAGAGGTAGGCTTGAGCCTGCTAGTCGTGCTGAGTCGACCCATGAGACTCATGAGGAGGTTGAGGTGGAGTCTAATGTTGAGCATACCCGACAGGGTCCTATAAAGAGACCAGACAGTATTGAGACACTTCACGAGGATGGAGTCGAGTGTAGAAAATATTTTGGAGTTGCATACTCAGTCTATACAAGTAATTAAAGATAGGCAGGGTAAAGCCTGAACAGATGCCTCAGACTATAGAGATTCTTACACCCCTCCGGTATTTAGCGAAGTAAAGAAACCAATAGTTACGAAGGACTGGGTGAATGAGATAGCGAAGTTGTATGGGTTTTATCGGTGTATGTTGACCGAGAAAGTGACTTGATGCGTTTATGTTGGAGGGCGAGACGGAGCATTAGTGGAAATTCGCTCGACCTATTTTAAGAGTTAGACATCCAGGAATGATATGAGAGATAATTCTGGATGCTCAGAGACAGTATATTTCAGACATTGTTGAGAAGAATTTACGGATAGAGTTCCTTACTCTTACCCAGATGAACAGGTCAATCGACCAGTATGAATCTCAATTTACATCCTTGGGCAGGTATAATCTGACATTATGAATAGTGAGAATCGAAAGATCCGAAAGACATAGAAAGACTCAGACCGTCTATCAGAGTCTGATTGGCCTTGTTAGATATCACTATTTATGATGAGGCAGTGCGCAGATCACAATGAGTGAATAAGATTAGGAATTGCATGCCTCTGAGTTTGAGAAACGTAATAAAGGCCGAAATAGAGACAAAAAGAAAATAGTGGATAACAGAGATGCCAAAGTGGGAAAGAGACGGTTTGGTAGGAAATTTAGAGTTAGTGAGTTATGGGGTAAGATGATTGGTAAGCCCCAGTGTATCCAGTTTCAGCACTTACACGGATATTGTGATTGGAGGACTTCAACCTGCTAATGAGCAGTGTTGGATGTGTGGTAGTTACGACGAAAATAGGCGGTTGAATGAGGGCGAGTGTATGCCTTGGACTAGGACATTATTGATGCTTCATTTGAGATGGTGCAAGGTACCATTTTGATTGTTAATATTAAAACAATTATTTTAATTGATCCTGGCACTACACATTTATTCATATTGTCGTCATTTGCATATAAGTTAGTGAAATATGTGAAGCCTATATCATTAGGCGAAATGCTGATACTTAGCACCCCAATGAAGGATAGTCTGCTAATTAAATATGTCAGTAGAAATTATAAGTTGAAAGTGAGGGAAAGGAACATGCGGACCAATCTCATTCTATGAAATATGAGTGTTTTGATGTAGTATGGGGAATAAATTGATTGGCTGCAAACTATGTTGTTGAAATTGCTATTCTAAGATAGTGATGTTTCACCATAGAAAAGTGTACAATAAGTTTTAACAAGTAATGAAAGAGTTTTGTTATAGTTGATATATGAAATGAGATAAACTTTGAGAAGTGATAGATGCTGAATAGAAGATATATTGCAACAAGAGGCGTATGCAAGGTAAGAATATCTCTGATATGTGAAGTAATTTGGATTAAATGATATGTAGTAGATATGAATTGCGACCAAGGATAAGGGGTGGATATATCCTTAACCAGTCCATGTGGTTAAGTCTGAGGGTTAATAAAGGTATTTCAAAATACCTCCCCGCCTGAAGACTTGACAGCGTCTAAAAGTATACACAACCTATAAATTGAAATCGACAGTCGTAATATATACATTTAAAATTAGGGTACCTTTACTTGTACGATAAAGAAATACAGAATTCGATTAATCATGAAGGTTTAAAAATTAAAATTTTATAAAAGTCGTTAATATAAGAAAAAGAAAATGACGCGGGTGAGTATCTTGAATAGAAGCGATTTTGAAATGACATTATGCGTTTATGCGTACATAGGTCAAGGATATGGGTGATTGAAATATATAGTGGAACTCAACTATGATGAGGTTCGTTTCTCATATTGACATTTGTTATGTGGAAGTGAGCCTAAGAGTTGAAAACTAGACTTGAATTTTCGAATCGAGCTGGATCAGAGTAAGAATAAGTATTTCGTTCTACTATTGATGATCCATTGGGTTAGCTGCAAAGAGCGTAAATTTTTTTTAGATTGATTGGAAGTCTGGGTTTTATCCGTCGAGAATTTAGAATGTGGATGTGCCCAAGACAATTCCTTATACTCGTTAGGGCATTGATGAATGAGGTATTTAAACTTTACCAGGACCGATTTGTTATCATCCTTATTGATGATATTTTGGGTGTATTTAAAGTCCAGGGAAAATCATAAGCAACAATTGGAAATTGCTTTTACAGATGATTTGTTGAGAGTTCTCAAAATGGATTACTTTGTTGACACGTTTAACTTAGAAAAAGTTGTATTTGAATGGGATGATAGACGTGACAGGAGTTGGTGTATTGAAGTATGAACTGACCACCATAATTACTTTCACTATACCCAATAGCTCATGAGGTTTCGCAGTGTCTATGGATACCTTAAAATAATGAGTGGGCTGTGTATTGATGCAAAATGGGAAGATAATCGATTATGGATCCAGACAACTTAAGGATAATGAAAGAAACTATTCGACTCATGATTTAAAGTTAGCAGCGGTAGTGGTTGTACTGAGTATATGGCACTACAATGTACACGGTGAGAAATTTCGGATATACATTTGTCATAAAAGCCCCAAGTATATGTTTTCACAGAAAGAGTAGAATATGAGATAACATAGAGGGTTAGAGCTTCTGAAGGATTATGATTGTGGAAATTTTACCACCCAGGAAAGGCTAATGTAATGGCTGATGCCTTGAGCAAAAAGTGCCTCGGGATGGCATCACGGATGATGGTCAGGGAGTGTGAGCTGCTGGAGCAGTTGTGAGCCTCAGTAGTGATGTGATCCCTTCTAATGATGATAGTGATTGTGTGACAGCTAGCCTGAGATTAGAACCGGATTTGAGTGATCAGATTTGACAGGCTTAGCGTGATGATCGATAGGGTGTCAATAGTGTAGGTTAGATTCAGGAGGGTACAGTGACAGAGTTCACAGTGAGTGATGATAGCTTACTGAGGTTCAGAGATAGTATAAGTGCTCCCCATGACGACAGTTCATGAGATAGTGTTACTGTCAGAAGCTGACTCTTCGGGATATACAGTGCATCCGAGAAGTAATAAAATATATCTAAATTTTTGAAAAAGGGTATTGATGGTTAGGCATGAGAGAGATATTAGAGAGTTGTGGTGAAGTATCTCGTATGACAGTAGATTAAGATAGAGCACTAGAAGTCTGCAGGATTATTGCAGCCTCTACCAATTTTGACATGGAAGTAGGAGCAGGTTACCATGGATTATGTGACAGGTTACAGAGGACTGTAGGAATCATGAGGATATTTGAGTGATGATCGATAGATTGATTGAGACTACCCACTTTCTGGTTATGAAAGCCATAGATACTCTGAATGCGTGAGAAGATTTATAGAAGTAAGAAGATTGTGGAACAGTAGGTAGCATTCCAGGGAGTATTGTATCAGATAGGGATTCCCGCTTCACTTCCCACTTCTTGGAACATGTTTGAAGAAGCCATGGGAACCCAGTTGAGTATGAGCACAACGTTCTGTCCTCAGACAGATGGTCAGTCAGAGAGGACTGTACGGGTTCTGGAGGATATGATGAGAACGTGTGCAATTGATGTTAGTAGCTCCTGGAATGATCATTTGTTATTAGCTAAATTGCCCATGGCGATAGTTATCACTTGAGTATCGATATGGCATTGTGTGAAGCAATGTTTGGCCGTAAGGTTTGCTTTTCCGAATGGATAGAAAGAAGTGGGTGACAGATAGAAAAGTGCTCCCGATCTAGTATAATAAGCCTCTGAGGGTGTTCAGGTGATTGTGAGAGAATGAGAACACCTCAGAACAAATAGAAAAGCTATGCTGACAAGAGATGGGGATCGTGAGGATTCATCGAGTGTGAATCAGTTTGTTTGGAAGTTTCTCTTTCTAAAAGTATAATAAGATTCCAGTATTAAACTGGAAGGAGAAGGTGTTGAGGTTTAAGATGATCTTCCTAAATAAAAGTCCTTCGGTAGTATTACACTTCAGAGGAATTTAAATAGGAGCTGGAGAGTAAGAGTATGATATGTGTGAAGTATCCGGAGTGATTTACAGACTAACTTGGTTCTAATTTGGAGGACCAAATTTTTTAAGTGGGGGAGATTATGTAAGACCTGATTTTTTATTGTATTTTCTTATGATTCACATATTGTATAGATAATGTTATATGTTAATGGAATCATAAGACGGATGATTTTGATCATATAAGTATGAATGAAGTAGTCGAATGTACGTAAAATCCAAAAATGGACAGTTAAGGAATTTTAAATTAAATTTATGAGATTTGAACTGTCCGGACAGAGATACGAATTTTAAATGAGAAATTATAGTGGGTCTAAGAGGGAAAGTCGGCCTAAATTGGTCCCGAACGTGTGGAAGGGTAAAACGGTCAAAAGACCAAAAATTCGGTATAAATTCGATAAGAAAATTTCATTTAAAATATGGAGTTAGGAAATCTTGATCAATAAAGGAGAAATTATTGAATTTCGAGTCCAATTAATCAAGATCCGAAATTATTAAGATTTACCGAAAATTCATTTGGGACAATATCCCAAAATACGAAGAAAATATACCGAAAAAAGGGTTAAAATAAAATAAATAAATTAAATAAATTGAATAAATTGAATAAATTAATTATATAATAAAATATATAATTGATTGGATATTTTTGGAATTTTAATGATATTTTAATGATTATAATAATAATAATAATAATAATAATAATAATAATAATAATAGAGAAAAAAAGAATCTGAAAACACGAAATTAAAAGGAAACGAAGAGAAGACGCGAACCAAGGAAGATCGAGAGCACCGGCAAGCATCCGGCGACCCAGCGGCCAAGCGTATGGCCGGAGAAGAAAGAGGATGACTGTGCAATCCCCCAGGTACCGACGATGCGTACCGAAAATGCCCAAATATGACAGATCGAGGGAGAGAAGCTGCGAAAGGGAAAAGAGAAATCAGTGGCCACTGGCGTCGATCTGGCCAACCCTGCCCCCAACTGAACGTTCCCCTACTCCAGGCGCACCGATTGGAGCCAGAAACAGCTTGGGAACTGGCCGAAAAAGAGATGAACGGGCGACGGGGAAGCCTGAACCGATACAGACCAGTTAAGTAAAAAGAGAATCGGGCTGAACTGACCAGTCTGAACCGGGCTGAACCGGACCGGACCGGTTCAGTTAAGAAAGAGAGGAAAAAAGGGAGAAAAAGAAAGAAAAAGAGGATAAGGAAAAAATGGGAAGATTTTCAGGGATAAATCGAACTTCAGGTAAGTCGGTAAGAGGTCAAAAGTGATCGATTTGATTTTCGAGAAATTTATTTAAATTATATTTGATCGAAAAATAACCCCGAATAAAATATAAAATTATACAGTTCGACGATAAATCATGTACGTGAGCCTGATCGAACTTCGATTTGCGTACCACCGCATAATTTCGAGTAAGTAAAGCTCATTTACGACAACAGTATGATTATTACGCAATTAGAATTTATTTTACAGATTCAGATTAATTTCTGCATAAAAATAAATTATATTCGAATTTTTGAATTAATTGTCGTAAATGATATATGGGCTATCCAAAGAGTTTGGAACGAAGCCCGATGAGTATTGATAAGTCAAATGAGCCCAATAGACCCGAAGAAGGGATTTAACAAGTGGAAACAGGCTGAAAATGGGTCGAGGCCCATTAAGGTGCAATCGGGCCCAATAAAGTGAAACGGGGCCAGTGTTTTAGATTCAATCAGTAAGAGTGAAATACTGATAAGTATATTAGAACTGACCCAATACGTGGTTATATGCAGCTCCGTAGATTTGGTTTGGAGCGAATTGGACTGAGAGACCTAGCACGACCGAGATGGGATAAGCTTACGCATGATATCATGTAAGGGAATTTTACAGACTGCTAGAGGTAACTTTACGCATTTTTGACATCATTTACATTCCCTAAAATTGTCTGAAGGGTCTAGATTTAAAATAAGAATTTTAGTGCCTCGGATGGGCAAATGACCAAAATACCCTTGTGAAGGGTAAAGTTTCCAAATTTAGGAAAAGTTGGGAGAAGCAAGAACAAAAGGTTCCTGCTTGTTTTTGAGGTGTTTTGACACGTGCATGAGTAGGCTAGCTAACTTTTAAAAAAAATGCACAGAATTACATATTTTCAACAATGTGATTTCTTGAGAAAATTGTTTTGAGATAACAAAGTCGCCTACATGATTTTATGAAAGTGTGACGTGCTAGAGCTCAGCTCGCACGAGTTTTGATTTGTGTGATGCATGCATTAGTGCTGGAGCAAGGGCTCACACTAGAGTTTTACATGCACAGGTGCTGGAGTCTAACTCGCACCAGATTTTCATATGATTTTCGTGATAGGATACTGGAGTCTAACTCCCACCAGATTTTCACTTGATTTTTATGACACAGTGCTAGAGCCTAGCTCGCACTAGTTTTACATGATTTTGATAGAGTGCTGGAGCTTAGCTCGCACTAGATCTTATGAGATTTTATGAAACGCATGCTGGAGCTTTGCTCACATGAGATTTTCCTTGATTTTATTAGAGTGCTGGAGCATCGCTTACACTGATTTGACTAGACATGCGATGAGCCATGCTTGGAGCATCGGGTAGACCGTGTGTCACGTCGATTAAATATGCTCGCAAGTGCATTTTGAGACAGGCACGATTGTGGATATGAGATATGGGACCACGGAGTATGTGTGAGATCTAAGAATTTCGGACATATTTTAAATATGTAATAAGAATTTGAAGTGTAATTTATTGAGCTAAGTGAATTGGGGAATGATAATTGGAGATTTATATGTTAAGTGTTTAAAATAAGTGTGAAGTTATGAGGACAGATCGATCTGGGAGAAGGAGAGATCGATCTGGTGAGTTAAAAATGACAAGGAAGGAGGAATTTGAGGAGCAGATCGATCTCCAATGGAAGAGGATCGATCTGCTTATGATTCTGTTTGAGAGAAGATCGATCTCATGAGGAAGAGATCGATCTCCAAATGATTCTGTTTGGGAGAAGATCGATCTCCTCAAGGAGCAGATCGATCTCATAAAGCCATAAAGAGATCGATCTCACCCATCGATAGATCGATCTCCTAGGCATAAATTGCCCCAAATCGTCCCCAAAATTCAAATGCAGATCGATCTCATCAAGAGCCAGATCTATCTCCTACCCTCAGCCTATATGAGGAACTCCTGTTTTTCTCCTGCAATCTCACTTTCTCTCTCTTCCAACCCCCATTTTCACCGAAACCTAGCTTTCTCACTCATCCAAAGCACCCATTTCCGTCCAAATCAAAAGTTGTGGCAAGAAGGAAAGTTGTTTCTCATCAAAGGGAGAACAACATACTCGGAAAGCAAAAGACGGATCGAATCGAGGCAAGAGATAAGCTCTCCACAAGTTTTGGGGTAATTTCTAAACCTCGATCTTGATATCTGAGATGATTTTGATGATAATGGTTATTGTCATTGTGCTGAAATAGCTGGAAAATGATTAGGGATTGATGAAATTACAATGTGGTTGGAGTGATAATGATATTGAGCAATTTTGGGAATTTGAGCTATAAATAGAAATTTAGACAATGTGGTGAATTAGCATAGATAATTGGCATGAGAAATGTAGAAAGTTGAGATGTTGTGAATGAGAGTGTAGTTTGGGGTAGAGCTACGAGAATCAAGAGATTTGAGGTGTTATGAGCAATTATGCTCGATTTTTGAGAATTGAGGTTACTGTGATGATGAATATTGATGTTTTAACATCGTTTGGACAGCTCGGGAGTTCCAGAGTGGAATGCGAGACTAGTCCGTGTCAAGGGGGAAACGATTGTACTATACGAGGTGCAAAGAGGTAAGGGAAACTAAACCATTTGTGTATGTGATTTGCGAACTATTATAGCATGAAATGTGATTTATAAAACAAGCATGTTGAGTGTTGTGTTGTGATACAATTGCATACGATTTTTATAGTCGGTTGGAGCCCAATGTTTTTATGAGTTTATAACTGGGCTCTACGTTAAGGCAATATCGAGATTTGAGAAATGTGTGCGTGCTTTGCCGGTTGGAACTCGATTTTATTTATGTTTTGTGTTGAGTACAAAACGGTTTTCAAATGAGTTTTATGAGAGAAAAACCACTATGAGTTCTATGTGAAGGCAAACCAGTTTTATGTGATAATACTTAGGTGTGTAATTTTGAGTACACACCGGGCATTGCTCTGGTAGCATGTAAGCCCGATTCTTCTCCGTTCTGGTAACGTGAGAATAACCCATTCTGTGGCTATGCCACGTATACTTGGTGGCCGTTGCCACGTGAGAAACCCTATTTGGTGGCCGTTGCCACGTAAAAAACCCTATTTGGTGGCCGTTGCCACGTGAGAAACCCCATTTGGTGGCCGTTGCCACGTGAGAAACCCTATTTGGTGGCCGTTGCCACGTGAGAAACCCTATTTGGTGGCCGTTGCCACGTGAGAACCCTATTTGGTGGCTGTTGCCACGTGAGAGCCCTAATTGGTGGCTGTTGCCACGTGAAACCCTATCCTGTGGCTGTGCCACGTGTAAATTTAACTCAGTGGCTATGCCACGTGTGTCTAGTGGCTGTGCCACGTGTGAATTTAAATCAGTGGCTATGCCACGTGTGTTTAGTGGCTGTGCCACGTGCATTATTATTACAGTGATTTTATCACGTTAATTGAGAAAGCGTTTATCGCATTATTTCACATGCTTTGTTATTGCTCTAGACTGAGCCTTTTTGCTTTATGTTTTCACATGATTTGAGACATGAGAATGTCGTTTGAGTACTTTCATGCTATGGTTTTCAAATGAGATTAATGAGTTTCACATACAAATAAATATTTTGTGATGTTCATTTTGGTTTATGAAATGAGTCCCTTACCCCATTTACCGAGCGATTTAGAAGCTCACCCTGTTTTCTTTCCCCCCAGATCTCTTCAAGTGAAAAAGGTTTTCCTACGACGTATGGAGTAGTGGCTAGTGGAGGACTTGAGCTCCAGGTCATATATTGTATTTTGAGGTATCTTTTATTTTTTTCATGTACCCAGACAATTATCATAATTGCAGACACTTGATGTATAACATTGTATGGGATGTATTAGGATTAATTAACTTGAGATCAAGTAATATATATGATATAATATATACTATTCAATGACGAGATCCTGAGGTATAATATAGGTGATGATGTATGACACTGCACAGGAATGCACTCTTAATTGTGAATTAATGAATAAAAAGTTTTAAATTAGCCCTATTCTCCGCGCTTCCGGGGCGTGACAGAGTTTTCTTGGTATCAGAGCTTAGGGTGTCTAGTACTGTCAGTGTCGGTTAAGTGAAATAGAATACATCCCAAGTGTCTGTAATAGTCTGGTCATGAACTGAAATTGAGGATTGAGATTTCAATCGATTCTGATATGTACGCGCAAGAGACGAGTTAAGATAGAGAATGAGTGGACGACGAGGTCGTTCAAGGAGGCAGGCAGAGTCCCCTCCGCCACCTATCCCACAACCAGAGAGTCCTAACTCTCGATTTAATCAGATTGAGACCGATGTGAGGCAAGGTTTTGAGCAGATGACAGCGTTATTCGCGCAACACTTTGGAGTTAATGCCTCAGGTACTACTCCTACACCACCACAAGGACCTCCCATACCCCCAGTACAGATGGACCCAGCGCCTCCCGTCACTCAGCCTGATGATAGAAGTATGGTCCGACTGAAGGATTTTCTGAAGATGAATCCACCCGCGTTTAGGGGAAAGAAGGATCCTACAGAGGCTGAGGAGTGGTTAACGGAGTTGAGAATTATATATGATTATCTGGGGAACACCGATGCTGAGAGGGTCAGTATGAGTATCTATATGTTGAAGGGGAGAGCTCGAGATTGGTGGGGTACTACCCAGGTGATTCTGATGTCCCGCCAGGATGTGATTGGTTGGGAAGAGTTTCAGATAGCCTTTAAGACCCAATATGTACCACGAGCCGCCCAGAGAAAGAAACAAGTCGAGTTTTTAAGTTTAGTACAAGGTGACATGTCTGTGGATGACTAGAGAGCCAATTCACAGCGCTATTGAGATATGACCCAGAGACCTTTAAGAATGAAGAGCTCCGAACAGAGAAATTTGTGTATGGATTGAAGCCCATCATCAGAGATAGATTGATAGGGCTATGTATTACTGAGTTTGGAGATGCTCTGAGACGAGCACAAGAGATTGAAAGAGGAATTGAAATGGTACAATCCCAGAATAAGCTTAGACCGGTGAATAAAGATAAGGGCAAGAGGCCAGCGATTTTCCAAACAGAGGCTGGGAGAGGTTCCTTTAGAAGAGGAAGGATTGAGGTACAGAAGGGCAGATTAGAGAGACCCAGAGGGTACCCTAACATTAGAGAGACCCCTCGAGATGTCAGGCCAGAGACAAGGTTTTGCAGAAATTGTGGCCGAATGCATGAGGGAAGTTGTACTGGGTCGATCCATGGATGTTTTAGATGTGGAGACATGGGTCACATGGTGAAGGATTGCCCTCAACCTCAGAAACCACATGTATTGGAGCCCACTAGACAACAGTCTCAGAGAGTGAATCCCCCGAGACGGGCCACTGCTGTAGAGAAAGGAAAGAGACCTGTTACACAGGGATGTGTGTTTACCCTAGATAAGGAGACCGCTGACACTTCTGCAAAAACTATAAGAGGTACACTCTCTGTTTGTAATCATAAGGCTCATGTGTTGATTGATTCAGGATCCACGCATTCGTTTATTTCTGAGCATTTTGCATGTAGATTAAACTTGAAGTTTGAACCTCTAGAATATATACTACATGTAAATACCCCTATGCGTGAATCCCAGAGAACTGAGTTAATCTGTAGAGGATGTGAGATAAAGGTGGGAGATAGAGGGATGTTAGCAGATCTAATCATGTTGAATATACATGGATTTGATGTAATTTTGGGAATGGATTGGTTGGCAGCCAATCGAGTGAGCTTAGATTGCTACACTAAGGTTGTAACTTTCTCCCTACCTGAACCTTACAGTGTACAATTGAGATATTGAGGAAATGAATATGTGGAATTCTAGTAAGTAATTTGAGAATTTTGATATTATTTTGGAGAATATTAAATATGATTGTTCATGTGAAGGTTATAAGACACTCATCTCAAACGATGAGAGGGAACATCCGAGGATTGAGGATATACCTGTGGTTTACAAATTTTTAGATGTTTTCCCAGATGAATTGCCAGGTTTACCACCAGAGAGAGAGCTAGAGTTTACCATTGATTTGGTACCAGATACTCAGCCGATCTCTAAACCTCCCTACAGGATGGCATTAGTGGAACTTGAGGAATTGAAGAAACAACTACAGGAGTTATTGGATCAAGGGTTCATTAGGCCCAGTGTTTCACCGTGGGGAGCACCGGTTTTATTTGTCAAGAAGAAGGATGGTAGTCTCAGATTATGCGTAGACTATCGGTTGTTGAATAAAGCCACGGTGAAGAATAAATACCCACTGCCCAGGATTGATGATCTACTTGATCAGCTGAGAGGGGCATCAGTCTTTTCTAAGATTGATTTGAGATCGGGCTATCACCAATTGAGGATCAAGGAAGAAGATATTCCAAAGACGGCCTTCAGGACGAGGTATGGCCATTATGAATTTCTGGTGATGTCCTTTGGATTGACGAATGCCCCTGCAGCATTTATGAGATTGATGAACGAGATGTTCAGAGACTATCTGGATAAATTTGTGATAGTCTTTATTGATGATATCCTGGTATACTCTCAGTCGTATGAGGAGCATGCACAACATTTGTGGTTAGTACTACAGATACTCCGAGATAAGCAATTATATGGAAAGCTTAGTAAGTGTGAGTTTTGGCTGGATCGGATAGCTTTCCTTAGTCATATAGTCTCAGAGGAAGGAGTATCAGTGGACCCAAGCAAGGTGGAGGCTGTGCTTAATTGGGAGAGACAAAGGACAGTTACTGAGGTACGAAGCTTCCTTGGTTTGATAGGGTATTACAGAAGATTTGTGGAAGGATTTTCCCGGATTGCCGCCCCTTTGACTAAGCTCACACGCAAAGAGACTCCATTTATATGGACTGATCAATGTGAGCTCAATTTTCAGGAATTAAAGAGGAGGTTGACAACGGCACCTGGTTAACTATTCCTAAGGGATTAGGAGGATTTTCAGTGTATAGTGATGCATCTCATCAAGGATTTGGGTGTGTGCTTATGCAGCACGGAAGAGTGATCGCATATGGATCGCGACAGCTGAAAGACCATGAGTGGAATTACCCCACGCATGATTTGGAGTTAGCCGCTGTGGTATTTGCTTTGAAGATCTGGCGACACTACTTATATGGGGGAAGATTCCAGATCTTCACTGATCACAAGAGTTTGAGATATCTCTTTGATCAGAAAGGGTTAAACATGAGACAAAGGAGATGGATGGAACTCCTTAAGGATTATGACTGCGAGATTCTATATCATCCGGGCAAGGCGAATATGGTTGCTGATGCCCTGAGCAGGAAGAGTATGATATCTGCTATGATGATCAGGGAATGGGATTTACTGGAGCAGTTTGTCGAACTTCGGATCAGAGTTAAAGAGATAGAGACTGGATTTATGGCTAGCTTTCGAATAGAGCCCAAGATCATGGATCAGATTAGAACTGGGCAGCGCAGTGATCAGAGATTGATAGATATGATTAGCCAAGCTGAACAGAGTTCGTAGTCGGATCTCACAGTCAGTGAGGATGGATTGTTGAGATTTAGAGGATGAATTTGTGTACCGGACGATAATACCCTGAAGAGACAGATACTGAGAGAATCCCACTGCTCACGATACACCATGCACCCAGGGAGTAATAAGATGTATCGAGACTTGAGAAACGTGTATTGGTGGAGTGGTATGAAGCGAGACGTGGCAGAGTATGTTGCCAGGTGTTTAGTATGCCAGCAAGTGAATGCTGAGCATCGGAAGCCCGGAGGACTACTACAGCCCTTACCTGTACCTACGTGGAAATGAGAGCATGTCACTATGGACTTTATTATGGGTTTACCGAGGACCCGAAGAGGTCGTGACGCTATATGGGTTATAGTGGATAGACTGACCAAGAGTGCCCACTTCCTTGCCATCAAGAGCACAGATACTGTGGATGCCTTAGCTGAGCTGTATGTCAGCGAGATAGCTAGATTACATGGGGCTCCAGTGAGTATTACTTCTGATAGAGATTCTCGGTTTACTTCTAGATTTTGGACCCAGTTTCAGGAGTCCATGGGATCTCGATTGAGTTTCAGTACCGCCTATCATCCTCAGACAGATGGTCAGTCAGAGAGGACTATTCAGACCTTGGAGGATATGATGAGGGTGTGTACGATGGATTTTAAGGGATCATGGGATGATCACCTGCCCCTAGCAGAGTTTGCATACAATAACAGCTATCATGCGAGTATTGGAATGGCACCTTTTGAGGCTCTATATGGTAGGAGGTGTAGATCCCCTGTAGCTTGGGAAGAAGTCGGTGACAGAAAGATAAATACTCCCGAGCTTGTTGAGCAAGCTGTACAGAGTGTGAAACTCATATGTGAGAGGTTACGGGCTGCACAAAGTAGACAGAAAAGCTACGCGGATGTGCGTAGACGGCCACTCGAGTTTGAGGTTGGTGATGCAATATTTTTGAAAATATCACCGAGTAAGGGTATCATGCAATTTGGGAAGAAAGGGAAATTGAGTCCTCGACACGTAGGACCATTCGAGATTCTCGAGAGTGTGGGACAGGTAGCTTACAGATTAGCATTATCCCCACAGATGTCCAGAATACACAATGTTTTTCATGTGTCTATGTTGAGAAAGTACCACCCAGACCCTTCTCATGTCATAGAGTATGATGAGATGGACATTCAAGAGGATATGAGCTACACTGAGGAACACGTCCAGATTCTTGATAGAAGAGAGAAGGTACTGAGAACTAAGAGCATCCCATTAGTGAAAGTTTTGTGGAAACATCACTCAATGGAAGAGGCAACGTGGGAACTAGAGAATCTCATGAAGGAGAAATACCCCCATCTATTTGACTAGTTGAGTTGAATTTGGAGGACCAAATTCTTTTTAAGGTGGGGAGGATGTGAGATCTAAGAATTTCGGACATATTTTAAATATGTAATAAGAATTTGAAGTGTAATTTATTGAGCTAAGTGAATTGGGGAATGATAATTGGAGATTTATATGTTAAGTGTTTAAAATAAGTGTGAAGTTATGAGGACAGATCGATCTGGGAGAAGGAGAGATCGATCTGGTGAGTTAAAAATGACAAGGAAAGAGGAATTTAAGGAGCAGATCGATCTCCAATGGAAGAGGATCGATCTCCTTATGATTCTGTTTGAGAGAATATCGATCTCATGAGGAAGAGATCGATCTCCAAATGATTCTATTTGGGAGAAGATCGATCTCCTCAAGGAGTAGATCGATCTCATAAAGCCATAAAGAGATCGATCTCACCCCTCGACAGATCGATCTCCTAGGCATAAATTGCCCCAAATCGTCGTCAAAATTCAAATGCAGATCGATCTCATCAAGAGCCAGATCGATCTCCTACCCTCAGCCTATATAAGGAACTCCTGTTTTTCTCTTGCAATCTCACTTTCTCTCTCTTCCAACCCCCATTTTCACCGAAACCTAGCTTTCTCACTCATCCAAAGCACCCATTTCCGTCCAAATCAGAAGTTGTGGCAAGAAGGAAAGTTGTTCCTCATCAAAGGGAGAACAACATACTTGGAAATCGAAAGACGAATCGAATCGAGGCAAGAGATAAGCTCTCCACAAGTTTTGGGGTAATTTCTAAACCTCGATCTTGATATCTAAGATGATTTTGATGATAATGGTTGTTGTCATTGTGCTAAAATAGTTGGAAAATGGTTTGGGATTGATGAAATTACAATGTGGTTGGAGTGATAATGATATTTAGCAATTTTGGGAATTTGAGCTATAAATAGAAATTTAGACAATGTGGTGAATTAGCATAGATAATTGGCATGAGAAATGTAGAACGTTGAGATGTTGTGAATGAGAGTGTAGTTTGGGGTAGAGCTACCAGAATCAAGAGATTTGAGGTGTTATGAGCAATTATGCTCGATTTTTGAGAATTGAGGTTATTGTGATGATGAATATTGATGTTTTAACATCGTTTGGACAGCTCAGGAGTTCCAGAGTGGAATGCGAGACTAGTCCGTGTCAAAAGGGAAATGATTGCACTATACAAGGTGCAAAGAGGTAAGGGAAACTAAACCATTTGTGTATGTGATTTGCGAACTATTAGAGCATGAAATGTGATTTATAAAACAAGCATGTTGAGTGTTGTGTTGTGATACAATTGCATACGATTTTTATAGCCAGTTGGAGCCCAATGTTTTTATGAGTTTATAACTGGGCTCTACGTTAAGGTAATATTGAGATTTGAGAAATGTGTGCGTGCTTTGCCAGTTGGAACTCGGTTTTATTTATGTTTTGTGTTGAGTACAAAACGGTTTTCAAATGAGTTTTATGAGAGAAAAACCACTATGAGTTCTACATGAAGGCAAACCAGTTTTATGTGATAAGACTTTGGTGTGTAATTTTGAGTACACACCGGGCATTGCTCTGGTAGCATGTAAGCCCGATTCTTCTCCGTTCTGGTAACGTGAGAATAACCCATTCTATGGCTATGCCACGTATACTTGGTGGCCGTTGCCACGTGAGAAACCCTATTTGGTGGCCGTTGCCACGTGAGAAACCCTATTTGGTGGTCGTTGCCACGTGAGAAACCCCATTTGGTGGCCGTTGCCACATGAGAAACCCTATTTGGTGGTCGTTTCCACGTGAGAAACCCTATTTGGTGGCCGTTGCCATGTGAGAACCCTATTCGGTGGCTGTTGCCATGTGAGAACCCTAATTGGTGGTCGTTGCCACGTGAAACCCTATCCTGTGGCTGTGCCACGTGTAAATTTAACTCAGTGGCTATGCCACGTGTGTCTAGTGGCTGTGCCACGTGTGAATTTAAATCAGTGGCTATGCCACGTGTGTTTAGTGGCTGTGCCACGTGCATTATTATTACAGTGATTTTATCACGTTAATTGAGAAAGCATTTATCGCATTATTTTCACATGCTTTGTTATTGCTCTAGACTGAGCCTTTTTACTTTATGTTTTCACATGATTTGAGACATGAGAATGTCGTTTTGAGTACTTTCATGCTATGGTTTTCAAATGAGATTAATGAGTTTCACATACAAATAAATATTTTGTGATGTGCATTTTGGTTTATGAAATGAGTCCCTTACCCCCTTTATTGAGCGATTTAGAAGCTCACCCTGTTTTCTTTCCCCCCAGATCTCTTCAAGTGAAAAAGGTTTTCCTGCGACCAACGGAGTAGTGGCTAGTGGAGGACTTGAGCTCCAGGCCATATATTGTATTTTGAGGTATCTTTTATTTTTTTCATGTACCCAGACAATTATCATAATTGCAGACACTTGATGTATAACATTGTATGGATGTATTAGGATTAATTAACTTGAGATCAAGTAATATATATGATATAATATATACTATTCAATGACGAGATCCTGAGGTATAATATAGGTGATGATGTATGACACTGCACAGGAATGCACTCTTAATTGTGAATTAATGAATAAAAGTTTTAAATTAGCCCTACTTTTCGTGCTTCCGGGGCGTTACAGTATGTTGTACCGTGCAAGTAGCATGGAATACGTTGTATCGTGCTGAGATTGATTATTTGCATCTTCGGATGCGAGTGGCATCTTCGGATGCAAGTGGTATCTTCGAATGCGAGTGGTATCTTCGGATGCGAGATATTAGACACGACCGACGGGATAGATTGACCCACCTCCTGGGACGATTTTCGATAGTGGTGAGACCCCGTACACAGGATCCGTGTAGCAGTGGGATCACGAGTATACGACCAATACTCCTGGTTATTTGCCTGAGATATATATATATATAGTGCCAAGTCTCGCATGTTGTTACTTGATGTTTTGAAAATCATGCTTGTGAACATTTTTGTGAGTCTGGATTACCCGAGGGAGGGGTTGAATTCTGACAGAGATGTGATTTTGATAAGAATGAAATTGGGATTTAAACTGAAATTTGCATGACGTTATTTCCATGCTATTTAAACCTAGACGTGATGTAAACTGGTTTTACATGACATTCATTGTGTCGCATGTTATTAATGCTTTGAAAAGCATATGATTTCATGATTTTGTGTGAGTCAGGAACACCCGAGGGATGGGTGGAGTCCTGGCTGTGTTGTGAAATTTTAACGAGAATGAAATGATTAAAATGGATTTGCATGTTGAGTTTTTCCATGATCTTTGAAATCCATATGTGAACTTATTTTACATGACATCATGAATTGTAGCATCTATTTTAAAATGTGTGGAGAAAGGGTGGTTTATGCACGACACAATGTTCATGTAGGTAGTATGGTTACCTACTTGTTCGTAGGATTGCCTTACTGAGCTTGATGTGCTCACCCCTTTCATTTTCCTACAAAGATTTCTTTCAGTAGACTTTGAGGCGACTGAGTACTGCATTCCTGATATCCGTTCCTGCCCATCATTTTGAGGTATATACACTTGTACATATTATATCTAAATAAGAATAGCACAGTAACATGTTTGTAATTAACTTTCAGGGATGTATAGACACTGTAAGTACTTGTAAATGAATGAGAAAGAAATAGTTAAAAACTCTTGTGTTTACCTCACTTTTAATAAGGAATTAAGTTATATGGTGAATGAATGGTGGGACTGGCATTGACGCACAACCTAATTGTTAGTGAAGTGTGGTCACGATCAGAGGATAGGTAAGTATAAAAGAAAAATGAAAAATTTACTCTGATTTTTGGGTCGTGACACTTTATGTAATTTGATTCTTTATGCATCATGTTACCAGATTGAGATAAAACGGCTCGATCGG
Source organism: Firmiana major (assembly GCA_033439115.1). Taxonomy (NCBI): domain Eukaryota; kingdom Viridiplantae; phylum Streptophyta; class Magnoliopsida; order Malvales; family Malvaceae; genus Firmiana; species Firmiana major. Next base: position 30,877,654 of record CM065896.1, on the reverse strand, counting down.
TTTTGCCAAGTGGTTACAAGTATGCAGTTAAAACTGTAAATCAACTCGTATATGCCTTAATCACTTCATTTAAAAGGTCAAATGAAATTAGTTTAGCATCTAAATAAGATAATACAACCACAAATAAAAAGTCACGTTTTGCAAATCATACATATCCGACATGAGAAATCATGCATGAGCTTATTTTTTAAATGACCGATACAAATGGAAGTGATGTGGCATAAATCCTCAATTTAATCGTAGAACAAGTATAAATATTCGGGAAACCTATGGCCATAGTATCTAACCGCCCTATCGTTGTAAGGCCCGTATTTTCGTATGTATCCATATGATTCCTTAAGTATACACTTGTTCTTGTAATATGAAGCATAAGAGATGTAAGGTCCGTAAATTTGATGTACACACTTGTTATATGAGTTCATGATGTACACACAAATTTCGTTATGTATGAATTATAAGAAATGAACATTTTTAAGTGATAAATGTGGATTGAATGCAAAATGAGTAGTGAAGCAAATTGATATGAAGTTAGCTTTGAAAATCTGGGAAAAATTTCAGCTAGAAGGCTGCAGAGTAAGGGGAGATCGATCTCTCCATGAAGCCAGATTGATCTAGGTGTGCTTCTACCAAGCAAGGATCGATCTCATCCCCAAGCAGATCGATCTCATTGTGTCTCGGCCAAAAGCAGATTGATCTCATCCCTCTAGCAGATCGATCTCTTAAGCTCTCTGCCTAGCCAAGATCGATCCTATCCCTTATAGCAGATCGATCTCCAAGGTTGTAAATTGTGTAATAGGAGCAAGAGGAGATCGATATCTTACCTAGGAGGTCGATCTAACAAGGCGAATTCTATATAAGGAGCCCGACATTGAGTTTCTTCCCCAAAAAACATCAAAACCATTCGGTTTTAGTCAAAGGAAGCAAACTTCATCTCTCTAAATTATCAACACCTGCCATAGAGATTGGAGAGAAGTTCATTTTAGTAAAGTTATTCCTAGAGAGAAAGAGAATAAAATAGTTGAAATCTAGAGGTTGAGTTGGTCAATTGAAGGAGAAAGGGAGTTTTCCCTAAAGTTGCCAAATAAGGAGAAAAGTTTAGATAGGTAAGATTTCAATACACCGACTTTTAGTATATTAATCTAGATGTTTTGATGAGTTCATTGGTGTATATATTGATGGTCAAAACATCAATGAACATGTTTAATCTTCCATGACCTATAAATGGCTTAGTGTGAGAAAGTAGCTTAGGCATGGAATTGATGATGAATTTGGCATGAATTGATGTTAGTGAGCATGTTTATATGATTGTAAAATAGTTTGGTGAACTCCATATGCTAGAAACAATAATGGTTGAAAATAAGCATATGAAGTATATGATGAACTTAAGGCATTGTGAGATTAATGTTGGTTTAATACGAATTAGTAGAAATTCTCGAGAAATGAATCATATAATCCAAATGGACGTAAGAGAGAATCATGTCCAATAAGATGTAAATGGATTAATGCATTAATTTGAATATCATGCAAGTGAAATGAAGTATATGAAAATATATTAATTTAAGTAGTACACAATTTTCAGCTTATGAAGATATAATTGTAGTCGATAAGACCGGATCACGAGCAGTGGAAATCGAAGGAAAGTGATTCGAGCGTGATTCGAGGTAAGGGACTTGTGAGAGCTATTAGAGATAGCTATACATATGTTTTCTTACATGCTGTGTACAAATATATGCGATACGTATATAGATATTGATATATCTAAGTGAAAACTATGTATGAAAAGAAGCCTATAATATGAGCTGCATGACTTGCAAGTTATTATTGTGAAAAGAGGTTTTGCAAACGTTTTGGAAATAGTAATAATAGACGGGCTCCCAGTTTAGTAATTTGCATGAAAAGCTTTTTACGAGTGATTGAAGGGAGATTGCTCTCTCACTCCTACTCAGTGAATGGATATTTCTATTTATTTTCTGTGTGAAATTGTGCTAGAGCCGAAGTGGTTATGGTAGATTTACCAACCCTGCTGGCACATCATTTTTAAAAAGGGATTTTTGAGAAAAGCAAAAAAGGGTGCAAGATGCTTCGGGTGATGCTGTGTGTTCCACTCGAGAGCTTGCACTAGATTTTGGAAAACATGTTGGAGCCAAAGAGTACTACTTAGTGATCTTGCTCTGATTATGCTTGTATGTGACCCCCTTGATTTAAAGTGATGGGACAAAACCATGCTAGATGCCTCAGGTATGATGTGTGTTCTTACGTTGAGTTGCTCGCACATGGTCTCTTGAGCTTTATTGTGTGATAAAAAAAACTGTGCTCGATGCCTCAGGTATGTTGTGTGATCTTACACTGAGTTGCTCGTACGTGGTTTATGATGTTTACTCTGTGATGAATAAAACTGTGCTGGAGCCGTCGTGTATTGCTTAGTGATCTTACACAGACCTGCTCGCACGTGATTTTGTGACAACGAAAATGGGTGATAAGGATCCACGAGAGCACAATGTATCATGAGCGTTAGCCATGGAGTACGATGTGCCATGATATCTTAGTGATTCTGTGTGAGCTGAAGGGATGGTTGATCCGTCTCCTCAGGCATAGGGTTCCCATACACCTGATCAGTGTTGCCTGGAATCTGAACTATGGCCATAAGTCTTATATCTGTGTGATATGATATTTTGTTACTACTGTGTGAGGTGACAAATGTCCCCCCTACTGTGTGATACAGGGTAATATAAAATCCCATTATATGTTTCATATTAATTGATTTACAAAGAGATTTGTTAGTGTGTTTTGTGTGAACTGATAAATGAAGCTGTGTGGTTTTAAAAGATTGAACTGTGTGTATTAATGATGTATATGCATGTGCCCATCTAGTGAATTAATGGTTTCACATTGATGGAAGTTATTTTTAAAGAATGCATATGTTTTATAAGAGAAATAAATGATTGTATTTTAGCATGTAGATAGGGTAGTTGTCTACCTGCTTTCATATTTTGCTTACTAAGCGTGTTAGCTCACCCCTTATTTCCTCATCCACAGATACTATGCAGTAGTGAGTAAACTGCAGTCATCCCTACTATCATATTGCTTCAATCATCCAGCACTATAGAGGTATACACTTGAGATGAAAAAATTTTTACTCTATATTTTAATGCAGAGTCTAGTGATCTTTTATACGAAGGAGATGTATATAAGAGAAACTGATGTAAACGTTTCCGCTTATTTATAAAAGAACAGTTTCTATTTCATTAAATAAATTTTAAATTATGAATGGATGAGATGTGGATATGGATGTTGACTCACAGTCCAACTGTTAATAGTAAGTTAAGTCATGGGAAGAGGGTTGTGATAGAGATTTGTATCAAAGCTTGAGTTAGACCGATGTGAGTCAGTATCCATAGTTAGGAAAAATATATGTCCCTAAAGTACTGTGCATTATTTGGATACAATTTGTATACCAAGCTGGAAATGTAACTGAGATGTTTGTTATTGAGTATGTAGGATGTCTGATAGATGATGTACTTTGTAGAGGAGAGAGTTCGTGCTCTCAAGGGCATAGAGGTGAGCTCTAGAGGCGCAGTGGGTCCAATTCTAGTAGAGATCCACTCCGTCTTAGTGAGGCCGCTGAGGCGTGCATTGAGCAATTACAGTGCAGGGTAGACACAGTTATGGAGATGTTTACACGGGCGATGGCCAGATTTAAGGGTAGGTAGGAGAACCCTACTGGTCAGGCTGTGGCACCTGAGAGACATGAGCCAGCATAGCCTGTACTGAGACCTCGGGCTGCAGAGTCAGAGATTCCGGCACCCCCTCCAGTTCAGGACATTCCCCAACCAGTTTTAGATCCTGTAGCTCCACAACAGGTTGGTGGAGAAGGAGTTTATGATTGTGACCTAGGTAGGCTGAGATAGGTCAGGAAGTTTGAACCACCTTCGTTTAGTGGGGTGAAAGACCCAGTGTTAGCGGAGCATTGGATTCGCAGTATAGAGAAGCTCTACAGGTTTTTCCATTGCTCTGCCACAAAGAAGGTCACTTTTGCGGCTTTTGTAGTAGAGGGTAAGGTTGAGCATTGGTGGATGGCCACCCAACCGATTCTGAGTTCACATCACCCGGTGGTGACTTGAGATATATTTCTGGATGCCTTTAGGAGATAGTACATTCCAACCACTACTCAGAGGAGGATGCAGATTAAATTTCTGACTTTGACTCATGGGAACCGTACAGTTGATGAGTATAAGTCCAGATTTACCTCCTTGGGTAGATATGACACAGTGACCATGGGCTGCTAGGACAGAAAGGTCCATAAATTTCTTGAGGGGTTGAGACCATTGATAAGAGCTCGATTGGCCCCATTTGACATTACCACCTATGACGAGGTAGTATGCAGAGCTCAGCTATGTGAGTAAGACTATGAATTGCATGCCTCAGAGTTAAGAGTGGTAAGTACAAAGATAGAGATCGAAAGAGGTTAGTTGAGGATAGAGGGTTCAGAAAGGGCTGAAGATTATTTGGTAAAGGGCCAAAGATTGAAGAGGTACGAGAGAGGCCAGTGAAGCCTCTAGCTTATGTTGCTCTACCTCCAGCTTCGAGGGGCATGGTTATTAGCGGACCTCGACCTACCACCGAGCAGTGTAGGATGTGTGGTAGATATCATGGGAGTAGGCCATGCCCTATGATGAGATCATGTTATAGATGTGGTAAACCGGGGAACATAGCTCGTGAATGCCCAAAGCTGACTAATACAGCCCCACAGAAGGGCAAGGAGCTAGAGAACGCTACAATTGAGACACCTATACCTAAGAGGAAGGCCATAGCTGAAGAGAAAGGGAAATAAGCTGTTGGTCGAGGGTGAGTGTTTGCTTTGGACCAAGCATCTGTAGAAGCTTTTACGGATGTGATTAAAGGCACCATCCTAGTCATTGATTTTAAAACATTAGCATTAATTGATCCTGGATCAAGAGTTGTATGCTAAACTCAACAAGTGTGATTTCTAGCTGAGTGAGATATTATTATTAGGTCATGTAGTCTCGAGAGACGGGGTATCACTGGATCCGTCTAAGATAGAGGCCGTGATACAGTGGGAAAAACCCAAGACGATTATAGAGATCCGTAGTTTCCAGTGTTTAGCAGGTTATTACCGATAATTTATCGAGGGATTCTCTAAGTTAGCTGCTCCGTTGACACGTCTCACTCGAAAGAATGTGGCATTCGAGTGGGATGATAAATGTGAAAGAAGTTTCTGCGAGTTAAATCGCAGATTGACCACTGCACCTATTCTCACCATACCCACCAGCTCAGGAGGTTACTCAGTGTATACAGATGCCTTGGGACAGAGACTAGGCTATGTGTTGATGCAGGATAGGAAGGTACTAGCCTATGGATCCAGACAACTTAAGGACCATGAGAGGAACTACCCGACCCATGATTCAGAGTTAGCAGCCATGATATTTGCATTAAAGATTTAGCGCCACTACTTATATGGTGAGAAATTTCAGGTGTATAAAGATTATAAGAGCCTCAAATATTTGTTTTCACAGAAAGAGTTGAATATGAGGCAGAAATGATGGATAAAGCTTCTGAAGGATTATGATTGCGAGATAATGTACCATCCAGGGAAGGCTAATGTTGTGGCGGATGACCTGAGTAGAAAAAGCCTCAGAATGGTATCGCACATGATGGTCAAGGAATATGAGCTGCTCGAGTAATTTGCTCACCTCAGGTTAGATATAGACCTTCTTGATGTTGATAGTGGCTGTGTGATAGCTAGCATGCGAGTGGAACCAGATATGACAGATGCAGCATGCCGATCTATTGTGTGAGGATCGTGCGAGTCTAATTTAGAGGGGTGATGTGGCCATTTTCTTAGTGAGTGATGATGGCCTACTGAGGTTTAGAAGTAGGATTTGCATTCCCAATGACCCATAACTAAAGAGATTAATTTTGACAGAAGCTCATTCATCGAGATATACATTGCATCTAGGGAGCAACAAGATGTACCAAAATCTCTGGAAAGTGTATTGGTGGTCAGGGATGAAAAAAGATATCGCAGAGTTTGTAGCAAAATGTCTGGTATGTCAGTAGGTGAAGGTAGAGCATCAGAAGCTTACAGGGTTATTGCAGCCTCTACCTATATCGACTTGGAAATGAGAACATGTCACCGTGGATTTCATCATGGGATTGCCAAGGACTAAGAGGAACCATGATGCTATCTGGGTAGTGGTTAACAAATTGATGAAATCCGCCCACTTTTCAGCTATGAAGTCTACAGATACTTTGAGTACCTTGGCAGAGTTGTATGTACGAGAAATAGTAAGGCTAAATGGTGTACCAGTGACCATCTGTCACGACCTCCCCTCTCGTGACCTACCAAAATCACCACAAATATTTTTCGCATTTTACCTGCCTTTGATGTCACTCAACACCAAACCATTGGGTTGTGATTCGATATTAGTCACCCATTCATTATTCTTTCATAGCATGCATACAAGTCAATATTCTTTTCTATAATGTAAACTCTTATACATTAATATAAATACTTGTACATATACATCCCTGACCGTACATTCATATACATAACCGTACTGTTACAATGTTCAATACAAAACGTTCGAATGCGTATACCTATCGTAAGATGGATATACAGCAGATCAAGGAATATCAATCCTTAGTTATGCTCGACTAATGTGAACGCTCTGTAGAGAGAGGAAATAAAAAGGGGGTGAGCTCACAACTCAGTAAGGAAATTAGGCAAGCAAGTAGATAACCACACTATCTACAAAATACTATGCTCATGCCTTGAAATCATTTCCTTATCGATTTAAATCTAAAGCATGCATTCTGCTTGAAAATTTTATGCAATATATACATATAGATACAAATCGTCAGTTATAAAACTGAAAACATGCTAGTTTAACAACCTCAGTACTTTATGCAAAATATTGCATTTATTATGTAATTTCATAAAATTTACATTTATCATGCCATTCAATTAAATCAAATAATATGGCATATCATCATGTTAAAAACATTGAAAACTAGGCCTCACCTATCCCTCGGGTTACCCTTTATCCCACACAAATTCACATGTTTAGGTTATATAATCTTGTGATAAGTCATTCAAGAAATCTCAATTTGCACGAAAGGAGATAGGCGACTACATGTTCCGAGATTATGATCATGACTCATTTTTCGTGATCCCAGGCTACACAGTACTCGGTGTGTGGGGCCTCACATTTGCTGTAACAGTAGGTGGGTCAAATCCTCAACTGTCAGCTCACAACTAAACAACATCATGTACTCACGGTACAACGTACTCCATGTGACATACACGATACAAAGTATTCTACGGACCCAATCTCAAGGCGGGATGCTTGCCATAAGTCTTAGTCCACATACCTTGGATATACCTCATAGTCAGTGCTTACCATAAGTCTTAGCCCTTATACTATGGGTTATATTTTCGATAGCCCTCGGTCATATCTCAAAATATTGCACATGCGAGCATATAATCGGTGCGACACACAGTCATCACAGGCTCCCAACACGACTGTTTCATGCTCTCTTTTAAAATTGGTACGTGTGAGTAAACTCCCAGTACGACCATAACACAAGTGATATAACTCTAGTGCTAGCAATGCTCCCAACACTATGTCATGTAAAAACCAAGTATGAGCAATGCTCCCAATACTCTATAATGCATAAATCAATGAAAACTGAGTATGAGCAATGCTCCTAGTACTCTATCATGTAAAACTAGTATGAGCAAAGCTCCCAATACTCTACAATGTATCATTCAATAAAACTGAGTACGAGCAATGCTCCCAGTACTCTATCATGCATAAATCGCATTTAAAATTTAGTACAAGAATATACTCAAGTACTATGTAATGCATATCTCAAAAATCAAGTGCGAGTATTTTCTAGCACTTATGGTTTACACACAAACCCGATAGATGACTTATTCAAATTTAATTTCACACAATCAAATCAAATAGGCACTCAATGTGCTGTTTTCACATATACATGAAAACATTAACCATTCTATCCATACAGAATCAAAACACGTTAAATTTGATCACTTACATGCTTCCTAAGCTTTTAAACTTATAGGGTCCTACCGAATGTTTCTATACACTGAATTTCATATAGCATATAGTTATCGAAATTCTATTCGAAATATGTGTAGCTATCTCTAGCTACTCATAAAATTTTCTTACCTCGGATCACGTCGCGTGACCTTACTTCCTCGGTGCTGCTCAATCTCGTAGTCCGATTAACTTCCAATATCAACTTTCGAAGCTGTTATCAATCATTCAAATCAATATACTTTAATATACTTGTTTTCACTTGCATGACTCTAAATCAATGCATTTAACGATTCTCTTAATACCACAATCTCATCACTTTCTCCCATTATGGTATTATACCATAATCCTTCATATAACTATCTTAATTTCTCATCTATTTCATTTTATGTATTTCATAAAACTACCTTACAATCTTTCATACATGTTCATTTCATCCTTAAATCAATGTTTACTCAACTTCCTCATCTTTTTCTCAATTTCATACCAATAGTTAGGTCATGGATATTTTACAAGATCCATTTGTTTCCAACAACTTAAACTTACACCAATTAACTCACCAAGACACCTAGATTAACATATATGAACTTGGTGTATTGAATCTTACCTAGCTGAACATTTCCTATTTTTCACCAAAATTGGCAAAATCCACCTTGTTCCTTCAATATTTGACTCCAACTTCTTGTTTCCAAGTATGTTGTTCTCCTCTTTACTAAAAACAACTTTACTGAACTGAATCTCACTCAAAACTGATTGAAAGATAAAGTTTTCTGGAGTAGAAAGGTTAGGTTTAACTTTAGTTCTTGAAGGGTTTTGGTGTTTTCAAAAAACAGAGGTTTGTAGAACCATGTATTTATAAAATTGCACTTGGGGATCGATATGCTAACTAAGTGAGATCGATCTGTTCTGCATATTTCTCTTCAGGAACCGGCCTTTCGAACTTATGGGATCAATCTGCTCTTGAGCACAAGATTGATCTACTATACACAGAGCCTTAAGGAGATCGATCTGCCCCATTCATGAGATCGATCTGTTCTACCCAGAACCCCTCAAAGATCAATCTGCATTGATGACAGATCAATCTGCTCCTCCTCCGAAGTAGTTTTGTTGCAACTTCTTCCCAAAATTCACTGTTACATTCATTTTCGATTTGCTTAACTACCCGTTTTGCATTTCATACTCATTGGTAACTTAAAAACATTCATTCCTTATGATTTATATCAATTGTGACTTGTCCATACATCACAAAATCATAAGGAATACATATAAAATTATGGGTCTTATAGCATCGTATCTGATAGGGATTTTTGGTTCACTTCTCGCTTTTGGGAATAATTTCAGGAAGTTGTGGGAACCTGATTGAATTTTAGTACTGCTTTCCATCCTCAGAGCGATGATCAGTCAGAGAGAACCATCCAAACGTTTGAGGACATGTTGAGAAAAAGTCTTATGGATTTTAAAAGCTCCTGGGATGATCACCTACCATTAGTCGAATTGGCTTACAATAATATTTACCACTCGAGTATCGAGATGGCACCGTATGAGGCCTTGTATGGTTGAAGGTGTTGTTCCCCTATTGGTTGGGAAGAAGTGGGTGAAAGAAAATTTTTTGCTCCTGACTTAGTGCAGCAAGCCTCTGAAGATGTTCAATTGATATGTGAGAGATTGAGAACAACTCAGAGTAGGCAGAAGAGTTATGCTGACATGAGACGAAGGCCACTAGAGTTCACTGTGGGTGACTCAGTATTTTTGAAAGTCTCTCCCTTGAAAGGGATTATGAGGTTTGGTATGAAAGGTAAGTTAAGCCTCGGTATATTAGACCGTTTGAGATATTTGAGCGAGTAAGAGATAAGGCCTACAAGCTAGCATTGCCACCGAAGCTAATAGGCATACATAATGTCTTCAATGTGTCTATGGTTCGAAAGTCCCATCCAGATCCAACTCATGTGATTCGATATGTGCCATTGGAGCTCAAGGACGATTTGACATATATTGAGAGACCGATCAAGATATTGGATAGGAAAGAAAAGGTGTTAAGGAATAAGACAATTCCACTTGTTAAAGTTCTTTGGCAGCACCACAAATCAAAGGAAGCTACTTAGAAGTTGGAGAACCTTATACGGGAAAAGTACCCCCGACGTTTTGAGGAGTAACTTGGTTCTAATTTGGAGGACCAAATTTCTTGAAGGAGGGGAGGAAGGTAAGGCCCGTATTTTTGTATGTATCCTTATGATTCCCTAAGTATACACTTGTTCATGTAATATGAATCATAAGAGATGTAAGGTCAGTAAATTTGATGTACACACTTGTTATATGAGTTCATGATGTACACACAAGTTTTGTTATGTATGAATTATAAGAAATGGACCTTTTTAAGTGATAAATCTGGATTGAATGCAAAATGAGTAATGAAGCAAATTGATATGAAGTTAACCTTGAAAATCTGGGAAGAATTTCAGCTAGAAGGCTATAGAGCAAGGGGAGATCGATCTCTCGACCAATCTAGATCTATCTCAGTGTGCTTTTGCTAAGTAAGGATCGATCCATCCCCAAGCAGATCGATCTCATTGTTTCTCAGCGAAAACCAGATTAATCTCATCCCTCTAGCAGACCGATCTCTGAAGCTCTCTGCCTAGCCAAGATAGATCCTATCCCTTAGAGCATATCGATCTCCAAGGCTGTAAATTATGTAATTGGAGCAAGGGGAGATCGATCTCTACCCTAGGAGATTGATCTCACAAGGTGGATTCTATATAAGGAGCCCGACATTGAGTTTCTTCCCCAGAAAACATCAAAACCATTCGTTTTTACTCAAAGGAAGCAAACTTCGTCTCTTTAAATGATCAACACCTTCCATAGAGATTGGAGAGAAGTTCATTTTAGCAAAGTTGTTCCTGGAGAGAAAGAGAATAACATAGTTGAAATCTATAGGTTGGGTTGGTCAATTGAAAGAGAAAAGGAGTTTTCCCCCAAAGTTGCAAAATAATGAGAAAAGTTGAGATAGGTAAGATTTCAATACGCCAACTTCAAGTATATTAATCCAAATGTTTTGATGAGTTGATTAGTGTATATATTGATGGTTGAAATATCCATGAATATGCTTAATCTTCCATAACCTATAAATGGCTTAGTGTGAGAAAGTAGCTTAGGCATGGAATTGATGATGAATTAGGCATTAATTGATGTTAGTGAGCATGTTTATATGATTGTAAAATAGTTTGGTGAACTCCATATGCTAGAAACAATAATGGTTGATAATAAGCATATGAAGTATATGATAAACTTAAGGCATTGTGAGATTAATTTCGGTTTAATACGAATTAGTAGAGATTCTCGAGAGATGAATCGTATGATCAAAATGGACGCAAGAGAGAATCATGTCCAATAAGATGTAAACGGCTCAATGCATTGATTTGAATATCATCCAAGTGAAATGAAGTCTATGAATGTATATTGATGTGAGTAGTACACAATTTTCAGCTTCTGAAGACATAATTGGAGTCGATAAGACCGGATCATGAGCAATGGAAATCGAAGGAAAGTGATTCAAGCGTGATTCGAGGTAAGGGACTTATGCTAGATATTAAAGATAGCTATACATATGTTTTTTTACCTACTGTGTGCAAATATATGAGATAAGTATATAAATATTGATATATCTAGGTGAACACTACATATGAAGAGAAGCCTATAATATGAGCTGCATGACTTCCATGTTATTGTTGTGAAAAGAGGTTTTGTAAACGTTTTATGAAAGAGTAATAATAGACGGGCTCCCAGTTTAGTAATTTGCATGAAAAGCTTTTTACGAGTGATTGAAGGGAGATAGCCCTCTCACTCATACTCAGTGAATGGAGCCTTCGATTTATTTTCTATGTGAAATTATGCTAAAGCCTAAGTGGTTACGGTAGATTTACCAACCCTGCTGGCACATCATTTTTAAAAAGGGATTTTTGAGAAAAGCAAAAAGGAGTGCTAGATGCCTCGGGTGATGCTGTGTGTTCCACTCGAGAGCTCGCACTAGATTTTTGATTCATGCTGGAGCCAAAGAGTACTACTTAGTGATCTTGCTCTAATTATGCTCGCAATGTGACCCCCTCAATTTAAAGTGATGGGACAAAACCGTGCTCGATGCCTAAGGTATGTTGTGTGTTCTTACGTTGAGTTACTCGTACGTGGTCTCTTGAGCTTTACTATGTGATAAGCAAAACCGTGCTCGATGCGTCAGATATACTGTGTGATCTTACGCGGTGTTGCTCCCACGTGGTTTACGATGTTTGCAGTGTGATGAATAAAACCATGTCGGAGCCGTCGTGTATTGCTTTGTGATCTTGCACAAACCCGCTCACACATGATTTGGAGACAATGGAAATAGGTGATACGGATCCATGGGAGCACGATGTACCATGATCGTTAGCCATGGAGTACAAAGTGCCATGATATCTTTGTGATTCTGTGTGAGCTGAAGGGATGGTTGATCCGTCTCCTCAAGCATAGGGTTCTCGCACACCTGATTAGTGTTGCCTGGAATCCGGACTATGGCCATAAGTCTTATATCTGTGTGATATGACATTTTATTACTACTGTGTGAGGTGACAAATGTCCCCCCTGTTGTGTGATATAGGGTGATATAAAATCCCATTATATGTCTCGTATTAATTGATTTACAAATAGATTTGTAAGTGTGTTCTGTGTGAACTGAAAAATGAGGCTGTGTGGTTTTCAAAGATTGAACTGTGTTTATTAATGATGTATATGCATGTACCCATCTAGCGAATTAATGGTTTCGCATCGATGGAAGTTATTTTTAAAGAATGCATATGTTTTATAAGGGAAATAAATGATTGTATTTTAGCATGTAGATAGTGTAGTTGTCTACCTGCTTTCATATTTTCCTTATTGAGCGTGTTAGCTCACCCCCTTATTTCCTCCTCCACAGATACTACGCAGTAGTGAATACACTGCAGTCATTCCTGCTATCATATTGCTTCAGTCATCCAGCAGTATAGAGGTACACACTTGAGATGAAAAATTTTGTATCCTATATTTTAATGCACAATCTAGTGATCTTTTGTACGAAGGGGATGTATATAACAGAAATTGATGTAAACGTTTTCGTATATTTATAAAAGAACAGTTTCTATTTCATTAAATAAATTTTAAATTATGAATGGATGAGATGTGGATATGGATGTTGACTCACAGCCCAACTGTTAATAGTAAGTTAAGATGTGGATATGGATGTTGACTCACAGCCCAACTGTTAATAGTAAGTTAAGTCACGAGAAGAGGGTCATGACAATCCTAGTTGATCAGGCTACCGGACTACGGTACTGAAGACGGGATCAAGGTCTACAGTAGTACAAGAAAAACAACCTTACTATGCGACACATCAGTCATAAGCGTGTGTATATGCCACTAAGGCATAATCGTGAAGCACTTGGCATCGTACCAATTTCACACAAAAATCCCGCGATGCTAGAGATGGCTCTCACGAGCCATAAACTCGATGCCACAAAGCACCCCCATGAAGCACTTGGCATCGTAGGAACCGCATAAGAATCTCGTGAAACTAGAGATGGCTCTCACAGGACATGACTACCACAAAGGCGCTACCAGGAATCACCAACAATCTTAGAATAGTTAACCTTTATTTCTATGAGAAATCATTTGCATGTTAAATTATATATCATGTCTCGGAATCAAACAATTTATAAATCGATCAAACATGCTTTCTAACTCATCAATGAGCTAAATACTCAAGAAATTCAATACTTTCTCAAAACAATTGGCATAGCCCATACATAAACAAATGAGAGTATTAAAAGTGAGAAAGAAAAGAGCAAGTATTAAGCTAACCACTCACCCTTATGCTTTAGTCGCTTTCTTTGCAAAAGTTTATCGAAAAACACATTAGTTGCAGAATCTATGAAAATCGGATTAGGACTACCATCGTTTCAATTCAATCCTAACTAACTAACTAATCTCATGGCCTATGGTTTCTAGTATATTTTAACTTAACCTAGGGTATCCTACTAGCTACAAGTTGTATAAATCCCTTACCACAAAAACGACACGCAACTTAATTAGTCTTCTCGCTCTAAGCACGCATATATATGCCTAAACCTCTTTGGCAACCGACGAGGTAGCCACTGCAATTTCACATACAAAACAATTAATTATTAGTCTTATACTTATTTCATTCTATAACTAAAACTAAAAACTTCCTAGGTGTCATGCGAAACTCGCTTCTCCTGTACCTATATCAACTAGTTTAGACTTTAGCCTTACATCCCTAAACTAGTTGGCCGAAATTGCTCTTCAATACCCAACTCTAACTTTTTACTCACAATCTCTACATGCAATTTAATATATGTACTGATTACATTGTAGTTTACTAGTTTAAATTTTCAAAACCTATTTTAGCATGAATTTCCCAATTTCTAATATATGATTCATCACTACCACATATTATACCAATTCCAGTCATATACTTCACAAATCAATATTTCATATCAAACCAATGTCAGTCATATAGTTTAGCCAACAATATCACATTTCATCTCAAACTTAGTCCTGCAGTTTCGAAAATCCATATTACATAAAAATCTAACTTTCCAGTCATATAATTCAATAGTCAATTTCATATAGCGAACTCAATTTCAGTAATGCAGTTCAAAATCAATATCACATATAATCCTAATTTCAGTTTCAGTAATCATAATGTCACGACCCTCTTCATCCATACATCACTAAAAAGTTTTTACATTTATTCATTAATGTACCCTGTCGTGAACAGTTTTCCTACACCAAACAGTTGAGCTATGATATGGAGCTATGATACGGAGCTAGTTACTCTTACCATACACAATATCACTTAACATTTATATACCATAATTGTAGACACTTAAATTGCTTACATTAACTTTAATAATTAATACATGTCTACAAATGTTTACATCCCCCGAATTTACATTTCCAATAATATTGTTGTGTTGTACTTGTTTAAACACAAAATGACATTAATTTGTATACCTCTCAGCGATGGGCAGCAGCGGATATTGGGAGTGTAAGACTCTGCTCGCTCTCGACCACTATGGGTGCTTTTTAGGGACAGAAAATGAAAGGGTGAGCAACCACACGCTCAATAAGAAAGTAATGTAAGCAGGTAGACAACTACACTATCTATATGCATATCATGTCATGATATAAAAATTATTTACATCCAGAGCACGAGGTAAAATAAAACCATGCCGCATGATTATGTATATAATATATCAAAATTCATAAAATCAGGCATGATATCACATGGAAAATCAACATACAAATCATATCATGCTCGACATATCAAAACTTATTGCCATTAATTTAAATTAAATCTAATCCCGCCCTTCGGGAATACCTTATGCATAAAATCACATTTCCTTTTATAAAAGCAAAATCACGGGTGTCACCCCTCCTTCGGGTTTACCCAAGTCTATTTGTAAAACATAATAGCAAGTGAGGCATGTAGGTTACATTTCAAAGATAATTTAGGAAAAATGGCCAGGTATAAAATCCCTGTGATCCCAGGCTACGCGGATCCCAGCTTGCAGGGCATCACAACTGCAACGAGAGGTGAGGTCAACCCTTCTCGTGCAATAACTCAACCAACTAGTCATCAAAACTACACGGTACAGCGTACTCCATGTAACATACATGGTACAACGTACTTCATGGACCCACACAATCTGAGGGTGCCTGCCATAGGTCTTTGCCCACATCATTGTCAAGGGTGCCTGCTATAGGACTTAGCCCACATGACTGTTTATTTGGGGTGTCTGTAACAGGTCTTAGCCCCATCATGGTTCGGGGGTGCCTGCCATAGGTCTCAGCTGCCCTATACCATACCGGTAACCATCTCATATCTCAAAACACGTGTGCGTTACATGTCTACAGTAGACTACAACACGATTTTTTTCTATAAAACTTGTCAAATCTTCGTACGAGAAAAGCTCTAGTACGACTTTCATGCACAGTAAAAAAATAAAACTAGTGCAAGCAGGACTCTAGCACTATCGGTGTAAATCAGAGCATTTCATTTTGGTAAAACATTAAATTCATGGAAATCCATGTGTTTTTGGAATCCTTATTACCCCCTTTCATAAAATTCCTACCAAGTAAAACTTATACTTCCTTATTTTTGGAACCTATCATAAAATTCTCAATGCACTATTAGATAATAATTAAATTTACGCCCTATAATTCCCCTCAAAATACGAATAGCCACCTCTAGGCACTTACAAAACCCCCTTACCTCGAATCACGTCGAGCGTAGTACAAGTTCCACCGCTAGAAGCTCGTCCAATCCAATTTGCACCTAACCTGGTCTCTGGAGCTGCAAGTATTCATAAATCACTTCATTACTATCGATTCATCTTATCAGACCTCATGGTATTAAGCTTGATCTATTTTTCGTATTTGGCCAACTTTGTGCCGTTCTTAAATAAATTAGCTAGTAACCTATTTAGCTATCAAATCAAACATTTGATTTGCATACTTAATCCTTAATTCCTCCATTCATTCATACATTTAACAATTACCATTAATACACATTTCATCACTTGTCTAAGCCCATGAATTGCTTTCAGAACCAAATCTCAAAATCATGGATATAACATTCCTAACACTTGATATGACCTATTTATCATTAACTTAACCTTATGATATCTTTTCACACCAAATCCATTCTAGGTTATGTTTGATTCATCACATTCTAGGTGTTTCTAACCATTGATATACACACCAATCTACTCCTAACAACATCTTATTATACATATTTAGAGTTGGTGTATCAAGAACTCACCTATCTTGACTTTTCTCTTATCTGAACTTGGAAGATCCTTCTACCCCTTCAATCCAACTAGTTGAGTTTTAATTCCAAGGTATATGGTTCTCCCCTTCAAGATGCACAGCTTTGGCTCTAATGACTTTTTCCTAATTCTTTTTAGAAGGGAAAGTATTCTAGAGAGAGAAAACTTGATATTTGGGTATAAATGGAGGGAAAATGTTTGATTTGCTAAGGAATGAAGTTTTACCATAAGGTATTTATAGATTGAGAGTGGGGAGATCGAGCTGCTAGGGTAGGAGATCGATCTTCCCTTGGTTTTCAGCTATCAGATTGTTCCAGCATGAAAGGGTTCGATCGATATGCTCTTAGGGTGAGGGATCGATCCTTTCTTGGCAAAGGCTTGAGGAGCTCGATCTGCTCATGGGGAGAGATCGATCTTGGCTTGGCAAAATCAAATCGAGATCGATCTATACTCAATAGGGGATCGATATCTACAAGGCAGTGGCAAATGCAAATCGATATGCTCTTTGGGGAGATTGATCTGGCCTTAGCATATTCACTTGAAATTGTTCTGCTTGAGCAAGGGATCGATCTGCCTTGAATAGGAGATCGATCTAGCCTTTGTCTGGGGCTTTTCCTCCTGCATTTTTTTAGATTTTCCAAGGGAGAACTTGCATTCGATTTGCTTCCCTAGTCATTTTGCAATCTATTCACAATTCGAGCATGGAAAGGCTCATTTCTTATAAGTTTCGTGTTATGGAACTTGTGTGTATTGCTTGGAAATCATGATGTATACACAATTCTGCAATCCTTGCTTATCATCTATTGTTTCAAGTCCTTATCTCCAGTTTAGATGTTTTAAGTTCTATTTGTTTAGTTTGTGGCCACTTCAGCTCTTGTTTGACTTTTACATGCATCCATGATACTTATTCATTCTCATTTATAACTCATTCACATTTGCATGGTCTAAAATCATCTGTCTTATACTTCCATTATCGTATAATAAGGTTTTACAAACATGGGGTCTCCCAATTTGGTCTTCCAAATTAGGATCAAGTTAGTCCGTGAATAACTCGGGGTACTTCTCCCGCATCAAATCCTATGACTCCTATGTAGCTTCTTCGACAGTGTCTTGCTGGCAAAGGACTTTCACTAAGGGAATCATCTTCAATCTTAGCACTTTCTCCTTCCTATCCAATATCCGAACCGATTTCTCAACATATGACATGTTCTCATTGAGTTCCAACGGCTCATATCTAATTACATGTGCCGGGTCCAAGTGGTACTTCTGTAACATAAAGATGTGGAAGACGTTATGAACGCCTGCTAACTTAGGTGGCAATGCTAGCCTATAGGCCTTATCTCCCACTCTGTCCAATATCTCAAAGGGTCCAATGTGACGAGGATTCAGCTTACCTTTCTTCCTGAACCTCGTTATACCCTTGGAAGGAGAAACTCGCATAAACATCGATTCACCCACTATAGACTCCAATGGTCTCCGTCTCTTATCAGCGTAACTCTTTTGTTTGCTCTGAGCTATTCGTAACCTTTCACAAATCAATTGGACGTCCCCAAAGGCTTGTCTCTCTAAATTGGGAGTAACTATCAGTCGGTCACCAACCTCTTCCCATCCAATAGGGGAACAACATCTGCGGCCGTGCAAGGCTTCAACGGTGCCATCCCGATACTCAAATGATAACTGTTATTATAGGTGAACTCTGTGAGTGATAAATGGTCATCCCAAGAGCCTCCAAAATCCAATGCACATGCCCTCAAGATGTCCTCCAGAGTCTGTATCGTCTTATCTATCTAACCATCTGTCTGAGGATGAAAGGTTATGCTAAAACTCCGTTGGGTTCCCATCGCTTCCTGAAAATGTTCCCAAAAGTGGGAAGTGAAGCGAGCATCCCTATCGAAAACAATGCTCACTGGAACACCATGCAACCTCACTATCTCGCGCACATATAGTTCTACCAGTGTACTTAGAGTATCGGTGGCTCTCATAGCTAGGAAGTGTGCCAACTTTGTCAATCTGTCCACTATCACCCAAATTGCATCATGTTTCATGCAGGTCTTGGGTAAACCTATTATGAAGTCCATAGTGACATGCTCCCATTTCCAAGTCGGTATAGGTAGAGGTTACAATAGCCCTGTAGGCTTCTGATGCTCTACCTTTATCTGCTGACAGATGAGACACTTTGCCACATATTCAGCCACCTCTCTCTTCATTCCTGACCACCAATACACTCTCCGAAGGTTTTGATACATCTTGGTACTCTCAGGATGTATCGTATACCTCGATGAGTGAGCCTCTGATAAAATTAGCCTATTTATCTCTGGATCATTGGGAACACATATTCTACGCCTGAACTTCAGCAAGCTATCAGAACTCATCTTAAAACCAGTCTTTGTGCCCCTCTGTATTTATCCAATAATATCACTGCATTGTTGATCAATCTGCTGAGCCTACCGGATACAATCCACCAGATTCGGTTCCAACCGCAGGCTAGCTACCATACAACCACTATCAGTATCAGGTGGGGTCACATCCAAACTGAGGCTTACAAACTGTTCCAACAGCTCGTGTTCCCTGATCATCATATATAACACCAACCCGAGGCTTTTCCTGCTCAAGGCATCAGCAACTATATTCACCTTACCCAGGTGGTACATAATTTAACAATCATAATCCTTCAGAAGCTCGAGCCATCTTCTCTGTTTCATATTTAGCTCTTTCTATGAGAACAGATACTTAAGGCTCTTATGATCCATAAACGCTTGAAATTTCTCACCATAGAGGTAGTGGCGGCATATTTTCAATGCAAACACTACAGTCGCCAACTCTAAATCATGGGTCGGGTAGTTTCTCTCATGATCCTTCAGTTGTCTAGATCCATAGGCGACTACCTTTTTATCTTCCATTAGTACAGAGCCCAGTCCTTGGTGTGATGCATCCATGTATATAGAGAACCCTTCTGAGCTGGTAGGAATGGTGAGAATTGGAGTTATGGTCAATCGACGCTTAAGCTCCTAAAAACTCCTCTCACACGCCTCACCGCACACAAACTTAACACCCTTCCACGTGAGATGCATCAACGGAGCAGCTAATCTGGAGAAACCCTTAACAAATCTCCGATAATAACCTACAAATCCTAGAAAACTTTTGATCTCAGTAATTGTCCTAGGTTGTCCCCACTGAATAAGTGACTCGATCTTGGATGGATCTACCGATACCCCATCCTTCGACACAACATGGCCCAAAAATGAGATCTGCTCCAACCAAAAGTTGCACTTGCTGAGTTTGGCATATAACTCCTTTTCTCGGAGGATCTATAGAACTATTCTCAAATGTTGCTCATAATCTTCCTTGGACCTGGAATAAACCAATATATCATCGATAAACACAATAACAAACTTGTCCAGGTATGGCTTAAATACATCGTTCATTAACGCCATAAATCTTACAGGGGTATTCGTCAAACCGAATGACATAACCAAAAATGAATAGTGGCCATAATGGGTACAAAATGCCGTCTTGGGTACATCTCCACTCCGTATCCTCAACTGATGGTGCCTTGACCCCAGATCTATCTTTGAAGAGACTTGGGCTCCTCGGAGTTGATCCAACAGATCATCAATACATGGAAGGGGATACTTGTTCTTAATGGTAACCTTATTCAACAACCGGTAATCTATACACAGTCGAAGGCTTCCATCTTTCTTCTTCATAAACAAAACCAGAGCTCCCAGGGTGAGAGGCTTAGTCTAATAAACCCCTTATCTAACAACTCCTGCAACTAGTTCTTCAGCTCTTCCAACTCAATCGAGGCCATCCTATATGGTGGTCGAGATATTGGTTCTGTACAAGGTACCAACTCTATACAAAATCCCATTTCATGATTCAGTGGTAGTCCTAGTAGATCATTTGGAAAGACATCAAAATCATTCATATTCAATAGAATAAGGTCGATTGTCATCTCTTTCCCCCTATCTTCAGCCTACAATCCCTATACACATACTCAGTTAACTAACTGTGATTCATGGGCGTAGAGATCAATAACATTTTATCCAATGATATAGGCTTAACATATTTTAACAATTTACATGTGAATGAAGGCGATATGAAAGAATGCATGGTACTAGTGTCAAATAACACAAATGCTTCTAAGTCAAATATTAGAATATTACCTTTAATCACATCTACTAATGCATCTGCTGTGTCCTGATCTAGTGCATGCACTCGCCCTGTACCGACAACCTACTTCCCCTTCTCTGCGGTTGTGGTTTTTCTCTTCAAAATTGAAACCTCGGCAGGAGCTCTCTCTGACTCTTTGCTCTTCTATGGGGCAGTCTCCATCATCTCGAGCCAATCATGTATAAAAAGTCTTGGCTTCTCACAATGATAGTATACTACCGAAGATATCGGACAAGGCTTGTTACCATGATATCTGCCGCATCTCCTACACTACTCAGTAGTCCCCCCAATGACTACCCCTCTCGGTGATGGTGCTAAGGCTGGATATACTTCAGGCTTCACCGTCTTCCACTATACCTCCTCAATCTGAGGTCTCTTTTCAGCTAGTCTCTGACCTCCTCTCCTAATTAGCCTATTAGTTTTGGATCTCTTCTGGTCTCTGTCTCTACCTCAACTGATCTTCCAAAACTCAAAGGCATTACACTCGATGTCTTACTCACATAATTGCGCCCTGTGTACAGCCTCCTCATATGTTGGGATATCAAATGGGTTCAATCTAGATTTGATGACTGGCCTCAACCCATCAATGAACTTCCTGACCTTCTTTGTCTCACTACTCATCATATCTGGGTCATACCTCATATTATACTCATCTATAGATATGTTCCCTTGAGTTAACCTGATAAACTCCATCTATAACTTCTTCTAAGCAGTGTTCGAAATATATTACCTTCGGAAGGCCTCCAAAAATACATCCAATATGATCTCGATGTGTCGGGCACTCAAAATCGACTTAGTGGACTTCCACCAATACTCTGCCGCTCCTTTCAACATGAATGTGGCGAAGGCGACAATCTCTATTGTCGTGCACTCAAAGAACCCATATAACTTCTCAATCTCGCTCACCCAATCCTCAGCGACCACTGGGTCCTTCACCCTACTAAATGATAGCGGTCTAAATTTTTAAAATTTCTGTAATCTCTCCAAATCACAACCATAACTCAACACTCTGCTACTCTGCTATGGAGCAATAGGTGATACTGTATCTTGAACTGGTGGGGGTGTATCTGCCTCTTGTGGTATATGCACTGGTTGGGTAGGCATATCAGTAGCAACAGCTAGTCCTGCATCAGTAGCTTGGGTAGCTGGGTCCTGTCTCTCCCTAACTCCCTGTATAGTCTGAGCGACTAACTCCATGATAGTCTCCAAACTCCGCTCCAACCTAGTGAAACGTGCCTCAATATCCCTTGGCCTCTCAGTAAGCTCCTGCGAAATCTGCTCAGTCTGCGGTTCTGCATGGTTTTCAAGCCTCCCTTTACGGCCCCTAGCACGTACCCTCGTCCCTTTACCACTGCGTGTGACAGGCATGTGGTTTGCCCTAAATGTATTGTCTGCAAGTGCACGAGTCGTACAAGTAATAATGGGATTTGAGTCCCGGGTTATCGTCCCACAGAGAAGTTGATCAGCCTAATTAACTACCGGTTAATCTTACCCTAAGTATAACCTAGCAAGTTATGAAGTTCTGATGGGTGGTCTACATGGCTAAAATTAAAGTAATGAAAATAATAACAACTATAAAATAAAGAAAATTAAACAGAGCTAAAATTACTTACAAAGCTCCAAGCAATAAAAAGTAAGAACCTACAAAAGAAAATTAAAACAGTTAAAATACATTAACTCAACTAAAATAAAATACAAATATGAAAATGAAGAAATAAAATTAAACTAAAATTTAAACAAACTTAAAATAAAAATTGCAAATTAAACTAACCTAAAATCTAATAAAAATGAAGACTAAATTAAAAATGCATGAAGCACATTAAATCTAAATTGATTCTAAATGCAACTAATAAAATACTAAACAAAAATAAAGTCCTAAAACATATAATAAAACAATTAACTACTACTAAAAATTAACACTACAAATTAAATTAACATGCAAAGTTATTAAAACTAACCTACCAATTAATAAAAACTAACAACCAATTAAGGATTGAAACAACTAAAAGAATGAAATAACAAATTAATTGGCCAAAGAAGGCCTTAAACTACTTTGTAACAATGTGGTCCCGAGCATGTCACTGTGCATTGTTCATTATCCTTCCAAGTTCATTCTCATTTCTAGGTGTGTTCTCGGTTCTAGGCCTGCTGTCTTCATCAGCTGCTGTCCAAGTGAGGTTTGCTTCTGCTGTTGCTGCTCGTCCTGCAAGTGATGCACTGCCCTCTGCTGCAGGTGCTGCTCGGTTCAGTACTGTTCGTCCTTTGTCTACTGCTCTAGCCTGCTGCTGCATCAAGTTCTGCTCTTGACACCAGCCTTGCATGCACATTTCTTGGTCTGCTGCTGTCTCCTGCTTTAACTGTTGTCGGTTATGTCCAGCTGCTGCATCAACATTCATCCGTGGCTTCTGCTAAACCGTATATTGTCCTTCATCACTTGCTGCTCTACGTTGAATTTCACAGCTTTCGGCTTGGACACAATATGCTTCATGCATCATATCATGCTTGGAACAATCAGCAGCTATCCATGCAGTCCATAATCTGTAACAGTACAAAGCAGCAAACACCCAAACTCTCGGCAACAGCAGACAGAACAAGAAGATAGGGGCTAGACCCGATCCTGGTTGCTCACTCTCTGCACCCTTCAACTTCACCTATTAACATCTACTTCAGCAGCATTAGTGATGGTGAAGGACTATAACACAGCAATGGGATCTTGAAAAGGAAACTAATACCAGCTTGATATTGAATAACAGAAAAATAACAACAATGAACAGTGGAAATAACGTGAAACAGAGCTAAACAGAGGACAATTATGTAGCCATGTAAATTGTATTAGTTCACTCATTGTATGCTATGTTCCACACGACAGCAATCTTACTTCTCATTAATACCAACAAGTAAAAGAAAAGAAGAAAACAAACATGTAAAGATAAGCAAATAAAAAAAAACAAAACCGAGAAGGGAGAATGTAGTAGAAAGAAACGGTAGCTAGGATTAATATGCAGTAAATAATAGCTTTTGTGTATTGCAAACAAAGTCAAATGAAACAAGGAAAATCAAATAACAATGCATTACTAGATAAAATTTTTAAAACTAAAAGAACTAAGTGAAGATTAACAATTGAAAAATTAACCAAAACTAACAATACCCGAATACACATGAACAGGGAATCCATCATCCTCGGTTTGCTTCATTTTCTTTTCCAATATGATTCCACATTGCTCTTGATGTGGAACAATGCTCAACATCAATCCACATCAAGGCAGCAGAACCGAAATGGAGAAGAATGAATGAAAAAATGCTTGTCACCCGAATACACAAGAAGAAACTAAACCAAGAACTAGGAAAATGAAGCTTGCTTTAACAACAATAATCATAGTTAAGGAAAATCGAGAATGAGAAAAAGAGAGGCAAACACTTTCCATTAACTTTTATTGAATCAAATACAAAGGAAATAACTTTGATAATATGAACTACAAGTAACCGAGCAAAGAAAATGAAAAACTTCATAAAAACATTAAGAAAGTGCCATGAACAGTAAAATTGATTATTGAAAAAAAGCTATTCGAAAATTTAAAGAAAGCTTTAAAATTAACCTAAAAGCTACTCTACCCTAAATTACATCTACTCCTACTCCTAAATTACTTCTATTCTAACCTAGGCTACCTTCCATTTTCAATTGCCATCTTTTTCTATTTATATACACACTTAGGGGTACAATGGTAGTTTTTCCATCCTAGATGAGTTGGCATTGTTTGGCCACTTGTCTTCATTTGATTTGGTGCAGAGTAGATATTTCCACGTTATCAATCTTTTTGTCCAATTGGATGTGCGATGTGGCCCGACGTGTGTCTTCCAGAAGGTTCGCACGGTGTCCATCGATCTTATCGTTTCGGAGCAAATAAAAATCAGACACCTGGTATCATGCGTGTCCAGACTATTGGTGACTCGGTTTGTAAATTGGAAGTGGTCTAGTCTTCTTTAACCCGTTTTCAACCCAATTTTGACTGAAACGACTGAGTTTCATCCAGATTTATTTTATCTGCATATTAAAGAATTTTAATTGAATAAGGGGATAATTAATAAAATAAATTGGGGATTTAAATAAATAATTAGGAAATTAAGCACAAATAATTCTATTAAAAATAGAATTATCAACATGATGCCTAAATTCCTACATCCATAGTTATTTATTAGTCTAACCCATCAGATATACACATTTATATCTAAACCAAATACAACACTATGGGGATGCAAATTCTCTTATTACTAACTCTGACTCGTATCAGATCAACTCTGCTCTGATACCAATCTCTGTCGCAACCTTCTTTATCCATACATCACTAAATTTTTTTTGCATTTATTCATTAACGTACCCTATCGTGAACAATTTTTCTACACCAAACAGTTGAGCTACGATTCGAAGCTAGTTACTCTTACCATACGCAATATCACTTAACATTTATATACCATAATTGTAAACAATTAAATTGCTTATAACAAGAAGATCATCAACGTTTTTGTGTGATTGCTTATAACAAGAAGATCATCATCTTTGAGAGAAAACTTATGAGACAAAGAGATTGAAAGTTTTTGTGTGATTTCTTATAACAAAAAGATCATCAACGTAGACTAGAAAGTAGATGATGACGATTCATTGGAGTAAATGAACAAAAAAAATCAGATATAGAATTTGTGAACCCAAACTCAACCAAATCAAACTTGTTTAGTTCTTTGTACTAGGCTCTTGGCTCCTATTTAAGGCCATAAATAGCTTTGTCTAGTTTACAAATAAGAGTTGGAGTGTCTTTCTTGACAAAACCAGTCGACGAAGCCATATAAACCTCATCAAGTAGGGGACTTTGTAGAAAGACATTATTGACATGTAGTTGCCTTAAAATTGATCATTCTTTTTGCAGGCTCAAGAGTAACCTTCTTTTTTTGCAAGTTCAAGGATAATCTTTATAATGTCTTCCTTTTTGCAAGCATAATGAGAAAGCATAACCCCTTCCTTTTTTTAGGCTTGAGGAAGAAACCTTTAACAAAGTCTCCTTTTTATAGCTTAAGGAAAAAACTTTAGCACTACCCAATCCTCCCTTATAATTTAGCACATTAAGGTTTATTCCTTTTTGTAATATATGGATTGAGGTATACGAATGGTGTAATCAATAATACCTCTACAAAGGTTGGGTGAATACTAATTTAGCTCTTAAGAAATAAAGGATTACACAATGAAATATGTCTCAAAGACAAAGAAGACTTGATATCAATATAATAGATGATGTTGAATTGTTGCTCTCTAGTCTTTATCACTTAAAAACTCCCCTTTGTATGTGAAATGGTGTTTGCAATCGTTGTAGAAGTTGGAGATAAGAAAGAGCAGTTGCAAGACATAAAGAAATGGTCGTTGGAGCTATTCAACCTTAGGGAGATCGATCCCTACTTAAAAGGGGGATCAATGCATTCTTCTTTCCTTCACAGATTTTGTTTAGAAAAGCAATGGGGATCGATGCCTTTACCCATGGTATTGATCCATATAGCATAAGAACATGGGAAAAGGCTTTTGCTCGACAAGAACGAGACAGTATCCACACTTTAAACCTTAAATACGCCTCTTTTTGATAGTAAAAGTACAATATCGATACTTAAACCTTTTTATCAAGAAATTTGTTAATTAAACATATAAATTCACAACCAAGGCAAGGATTAATCTCTCACAACAAATTGTAAATATATTAAAGAACCAAATATATGAAGTCCAAGTAAAAATCAATTTCATACTTAAGCTAATTTGGACTTATATGTAAGACCCATATTTTTATATGTAATCCTTACGATTCTCTAAGTGTACACTTAATTATGTAATATGAATCATAAGTGATGTAAGGTCCATAGATTTGATGTACACCCTTATTATGTGAATTCATGATGTACACGTAAGTTTCATTAAGTATGGATTATAAGAAATAGACATTTTTTAGTGATAAATGTGGATTGAATGCAAAATGAGTAGTGAGGTAAATTGATATCAAGTTAGCTATGAGAATTTGGGATGAAATTCGGCTAAGTATGCTGCAGAGCAAGGGGAGATCAAACTCTCCTTCAAGCCAGATCGATCTCGGTAAGCTTCTGCAAAGCAAGGATTGATCTCATCCTCAAGCAGACCAATCTCCTTATGCCTCAGCCAGAAGTAGATCGATCTCATCCCTCTAGCAAATTGATCTTTTAAGCTCTCTGCCTGGCTAAGATCGATCCCATGCTCTTCGACAGATTGATCTCTCATGCTTGAAAACTGAATGTTGAGAGGCTAAAAGGAGAAGAAGATCGATCCCTCACTTATGGAGATCGATCTCATCAAGCAATTTTTATAAAAACTAGGCAGTTGATCTGCATTTCACGAAAAAAGCATCAAACCTTCCATTTTGAAACCAAGTGACCTAGTTTTCCCTCTCTAAAATAACAACACCTTCCATTAAGATTGGAGAAAAGTTTATTTCATCAAAGTTGTTCATAGAGTGGAGAAGAACAACATAGTTGGAAACGAGAGGTAGAATTTGTTGAATTGAAAGAGAAAATGAGTTTTTCCTCAAAGTTGTGAAAAATGAGAAAAGCTGAGATTGGTAAGATTTCAATGCATCAATCTCATATATGTTGATCTATACACTAGTACGAGTTTATTGGTATATAGATTTATGGTTGAAAAATCCTAGTTCATGCCTAATCTTCCAAGACCTATAAATGGTTTAAAGTGTCAAAATGAGAGAAGGATTAGTAGGCAAGGATTAAATGATGAATTAAGTATGCATTGATGTTATTGAGCATGTGTATATGCTTGTATAATAGTTTGGTGAAATCGATGTGATAAAAACAATGATGGTTGAAAGTAAGTATATGTGGTATTCGATGAAATGCCAAAATGAAATGAAATAATGAACTTGAGGTATTGTAAGCTTAATACTGGTTTAATACAAATCAATAGACTCGAAGAGTCTGAGAGATTCTCGAAAATGAGTTATATACTTGAAATGGACTTATGAAAGAGTAAAGTCCAATAATGATGTAACGAGGCTAAATGAGATATAAATGGCCCAATGCATTGATTTGAATATCATGCAAGTGAAATAAAGTGTATTGATGTGTGTAGTACACAATTTCAGCTCCAGAAGGTATAATTGGAGTCGATAAAATGGAATCACGAGAAGTGGAAATCGAAGGGAAGTGATTCGAGCGTGATTCAAGGTAAGGGACTTATGCGAGCTATTAGAGATAGCTATATGTATGTTTTCCTACCTGCTGTGTGCGAATGTATGCGATAAGTATATAGATATTGATATATCTAGGTGAAAATTACGTATGAGAATAAGCCTATAAGTATGAGTTACATGACTTCTATCGTGAGAACTGTAAATTTTATGAGATTTGCTAAGTGAGAATTGTAATTTGGTGAATGTAATTATGATATGTTGATGTACACGCAAGTTTTAAATTTAATAAAGTATAAGGAGATGAAGTTTTTAAGTCTTAAATGTGTATGGATTGAAATATGGCCTATGAAGTAGATTATGGTGAGTTTTACATTGAGTTTCCTACAATTGATGCAGCAGTAGTAGAATCTGTGAAGGCCAGATCGATCTCTAAGGATGAGAGATCGATCCCATAGCTCCAGAAATGCAAAAACTGTACAAAAGCAGACAGGCATATTGATCACATAAGGAAGAAGATCGATCTCCTAATGCCTTTACCTAGCAAGGATCGATCTTGTCACAAGGGCAGATCGATCTCCTTAACTCTCAACCTAGAAGAGATCAATCTCTATCCTCTAGCAGATCGATCTCCACTTAGTCTTTTTATGAAAAGTATACCCATCTCCACCCTCGGCTAGATCGATCTTGTAGTTGTTAAGGGAACAGTTGAATCGAGCATAGATCGATCTCCTTCAAATACTAGATCGATCTCATAGCCTCTGTCTATATAAGGACCATAGGACTTTTGCTTGAAATCGAGCCCTTCTCTCTCTGAAACCTAAACCTTCACCATTTTCACTCAAACCAAGCTTTCTCTCTCTAAGATTCACCCTATTCTAGATAAAATTAGACAAAGGGGAAAGAAACAAAATTATTCCTCTTGGCAAGGAGAAGAACATACTCGAAAATCAAAGGTTAGCTTGAATAAAGGGAAGAGACAAGCATTCTACAAGCATGGTCAAGAGAGGACAAGCTCGGTAAGCTCACAAGACCCTTGTTCTTGAGCATTATCATTTTATATATGGGTGGATAAACATATATGTTTATATATTTGGTTAGGAATGTTTAAGGCATGATGGAACCAACAAACGAGTTTGGCTAGGAGATTCAATATGGTTGTCTTGTGATGGTTATGAGTTAACTAAAGTGTTGATAAAGACGTAGAAAGAGTTTTAAGATAATGTTGAGTTAGAATGATGTATATTAATTGGGTTAATGATGTGTGTGGATAGCTCAAGAATTTGACACGAGAAACGAGACTAGTCCGAGAACCAGAGAATATTATACCACTCAAGGTGCAAGAGGTGAGGGAAATAACCATTTGTGCTTGTGAGTTTTCGAATGAATGAAAACCTTTTAATAACATGAAAAAGGTTTAATGAAATGAGCATGTTTATGAGAAATGAGATGATTTGATGTGTAAATGAATGTGTGAGTGTTTTACCGATTTTGATCTCGATTTATTATATGATTTGTGTAATTGTGAACACATATGGTTTATAACCGAAATGAGTTTTGTGATAACCACTATGAGCACTACGTGAAGGCAAAATGATTTTTATACAATAATGGGAATGTGTGAGTGTTTTGCTGGTTTGAGCTCAATTTTGATGAGTGTTGTAAAAATGTGAATACAATGTGTTATAACCGAAATGGGTTTTGTGATAACCACTAAGAGCTCTACGTGAAGGTAAGACAATTTTTACTAGACTATGGCTTGTCATCAGATGCATATCGATCTTTGCTTTGGTAACATGTAAGGTCGGGTCGTGCTCTAGTAGAATATAAGATCGACGCCTCCGTTCTGGTAACGTGAGATGACCCCGCTCCGGTAGCAATGGGTGGCCTTTCTTTGATAGCATGTAAGATAGGGCTGTGCTTTGATAACATGTAAGACTGATGGTTGTACGACTCTGATCCAGTCTACAGCGAATCATGGCCATGTGTATTATTGCCGATGAAATTCCTCGATTGGGGATGTCCACCTAGGGGACGAATTCAATTGATGTGATATGCCTATGACATTGATTTCATATGAGTTTTTATAAATGCCTAGTCTCGATTTCTTTGATGATGATGTGATTTTATAACTATGATTTATATCACGCATTAAGATTTGATCTAGTACGATTTGTGATTTTTATTGCGTGATTTATGCTGATGCCATTGTTTATAGAGTTATTTCTATAACGATTTGCATGATCAATATTTCCATCATATTGTGTTTGTGATGATGATTTTTTTTTAAACTTCCCTTATCCTCCTTACTGAGCATTTTGAGAGCTCACCCTTTTTCCTCCCCCTTCCAGATTACTTGAAGTAACCGAGATAGAGCCTTCATTGTACGTGTAATAGGCAGGTAGACAAGATCTCCCTAGGCTATCGCTTGTACACACGGAAGGTATAATTCAGTTCATTTTGTCTTCAGACAATGATGTAATACAGACATTTGTGATAAGTATTTTGGGATGTAATTAGGTTGATATGAAAAAAATGAGTTGAGACTTATGGATTGATTCTTTTTAGGATATTATGTATTTGATTTCATTAAGTACAAGTTGTATGATCTTGGGGATAATGTTGGTTTATAAATGATAGTGATTTAAAGATACTACACAAGAATACACCCAGAGTTGGTAGTTTTGTCTTAAGAAATGTTTTAAATTTGCCCTATTTTCCACGCTTTCGGGCTGTTACATCTATGATTGTTGTGAAAATAGGTTTTACAAATGATTTAAGAATGAATAATAATAGACGAGCTCCCAGATTAACTATTGCATGAAATAATTCTAATGGGTGATTAAAGGGAGATTTGCCCTCACTCATGACTATACATGGAGCCTCTTCTATTTCTTTTCTGTGTTAAATTGTGCTAGAGCCTAAGGGGCAACAATAGATTGACCAACCCTACTCGCACGTTATTTTAAAAAGGGATTTTGAGAATAAAAGCCAAAGAGTGCTCGATGCCTCGGGTGATGCTGTGTGTTCCTGTCACAACCCAAATTACCAAAAAATTAGAGTAAATGTTTCGCTTTTTCATTTCCTTACCTGTCGTGAACAGTTACACTACTAAACAGTTGGGCTATGATTCAGTGTTAGTCACCTCTCACCTATTTACCATTCCATTTTCATATTTCATTTACATATCAATTTATTTTAAATAAATAAATCCCTAATATTACATCCATGTACAGTACTGTGCCTCTATATGTTCAGATACAAAAATTATACAAATGTGTATACCTGGTCTTGATAAGAAGCAGCGGATATGACTACTGTCGTTCTCTTCTACTGAATGTACCCTGTGGCGTGGAAAATGAAAGGGTGAGCATAAACAGCTTAGTAAGGCAATAATGTAAGCAGGTAGATAACTATACTATCTACGTGATGATAATGTCATGATATAAAATCATTTACATTTGGAGCATGAGGTATGACTAAAATGATGCCACATGTATGTATATATCATATAAGAGAAATCATGAGATCCATATATAAAACAAACATGGAAAACTCCTCATGTATGACATCTCATGCTCGTCACATTAAAACTTATTTTGTTTTATCATAAACTCATCACTTTAAAACTTATTTGTTTAATCATAAACTCATCACGTTAAAACTCATTTGTTTCATCATAAAACAGCTTCATCAAGGTCAAACCCATCTCTCGGGAATACCTTAATTCATTAAATCACATCTCTTTTAAAAACATAAATCGGGACATTACCCCTCCCTCGGGTTCGTCTTGGTCTATTCAGACTGTATGATATCATGTGAGGCATGTAGGTTACTGTATGAAAATCGAGGACTATGGCCATACTTTGTCCCTATGATCCCAAGCTACACGGATCCCGGTGTGCGGGGTATCACAACTGCAACGAGAGGTGGGGTCAATTCCTACCCGCCAGAATATTAAGTAACATCATAGAGTTATCTTGCACGGTACAGCGTACTCCTTGTGACATACACGGTACATCGTACTCCGTGGACCCATATCATAGTTTGGGGGTGCCTGCCGTAGGTCTTATCCACCCCAATACTATGTCGATAACCAACCCATGTCTCAAAGTATATGTGCGAGCATCTCAACTCTCTGTGACACACAGTCTACAGGAGGCTTCCGCACGACTATATGCATGTCAACTCACGTCTAGTGCGAGCGAAGCTCTAGCACGGTTTTGTGCACACACAAATTTCTCGTACGAGTAATGCTCCAGTACGGCTTTTCATGAATAATAAATCAGTAAACTTGAGTACGAGAAGGACTCTAGCACTCTTTTTATTCATGTAAATACGATAGGTGACTCAATCTTGATAAAACATCTTTTAAAATAGTTACCGGTACAAACCAGTACCCTTTTGTATAATTCACGAAATCAATAGCCAACCTATGTGCATATTTGCTTAAATCAAAGCAATACATTCATATAAAACATTAAAAACATGAAATCATGCAATTTATCTGCCTTACTACCCTTTTTGTAAATTTTACTACCAGGGGAAATATCGTCTTTTTCTTTATTTATCTAAGCCCCAGTTTTCGTAAAAATTATTATTTCGTTTTTAGATACTTTAAGGAATTCTAAACCCTGTAAATCCCCTCAATAAATACGTATAGAAATCTCTACACACCTACAAAATTCTTTTACCTCGATTTACGTGCAAACTTATCTCGTCTCGATAATATCCGATCTCTCAGTCCAACTGCGCGTCAATCAAGTCTACAAAACTGCATATAACCATATAACTGGGGTCAATTCAGTTATCTTTATCAGTATATCACCTTTACTGATCAAATCTAACGTACTGGGCCCGTTTTACTTTATTGGGCCCAATTGTACCTTAATGGGCCTCGACCCATTTTCAGCCCGTTTATACTTATTAAATCCCTTCTTCGGGTTTACTGGGATCATTTAGCTTACCAATAATCATCGAGCTTCATTCCAAACTTATTGGATAGCTCGTATACTATTTACGATAATTACTGTAAAATTCCAAATAATATTCCTTTTTATACAGAATTAATCCATAAATTCTGTAAAATAATCGAAACTCTGTATTAAAGGACTTATATTATCGTAATTAAAATATACTTACCCAATATGATGCGGGGTACGAAAATTGGAGCTCAATCGGCTCTCGCTCGGGTTCTGTCGTAAAACTGCATAATTATATATTTAATCTCGGGTTACTTTTCGATTAAATATAATTTAAATAAATTTCTTGGAATTCAAATCGGTCACTTTTGACCTCTTACCGACTTACCCGAAGTTTGGTGTATCACCAAAAATTCCTCCCCTTTTTCCTTTTTCTCTTTTTCTCTTTTTTTCCTTTCTTTCTTGGCTGAACCGGTTCAGTCCGGTTCAACCCGGTTCAGATTGATCCGGTTCACTCCGGTTCGACCGGTTCAGGGCCTCGCTGGTCGGTTCTTCGCCAGCTTCCACCGCCAGCAGCTCCGCGAGGTCGTTCGATTCTCGAATCTGGCCTCGGTTTCGTCCAAGGCCGCCAGAAAGTGGCCAGTCCGGCTGTTCTCCCTCGGCATCGGTGGTTCTCCCTCTTTCCGTCGATTTCGGCCCCGTCCGTCGGTTTCGCCAGCCGTGGCCACCACTGATCGCATCGCCTGGGCCTGGGGAAGCCTCGGCTGGGGTCGGTTGGGGCTAGATCAGCGCTGATTGCCGCCGATCTCCTTTTCTCCCTCGGGTTCTCTCTCCTTCAATTTCACCTGATTTCGACGTCGTTGGAGGTGGTTCCATCGCCTGGAGGGTCGTCGGTGGTTCGTTTGCTTCTCTCATCTGGCGTCTGGGTCACCGGAGGCCGTCGGTGGTGGAGACCGATTGCCTCGGTCGTGTCTGTTCTTCGCTTCTCAGTTTACAAAATCGCATTTCGCGATTCTGTTTCAATTTTTTTTTAGTTTAATTTTTTTATTAATTAATTTATTATTAATTTATTATTATTATATTCAATTAAATATTATTATTTGGCAAAAATATCTAAGAAAATTATTATTTAATTCTAATTAATTTATTTAATTAATTTAATCTATTTTTTCACTTTTTCGATATATTTTCTTCGTCTTTTAGGGATATTGTCCCGAGCGAAAATTTTGATTAATTCCAATAATTTCATATCTTGATCAATTTAACCCGAAATTTAATTATTTCTTCGTTATTGATCAAGATTCTCAAATCCATCATTTTTAATTAAATTTTCTTATCGAATTTATTTCGGCTTTCGATCTTTTGACCGTTTTGCCCTTGCATGTGTTCGGGATTAATTTAACCCGACTTTCCTTCGCGAATACTCATTTCGTGTTTTTAACTAAAATTGGGACTTACATAATCTCCCCCACTTAAGAAATTTGGTCCTCCAAATTAGAACCAAGTTAATTGGATCCATAAACAACTCCGGGTATGCCTATCGTATCATACTTTTTAATTCCCTTGTGACTTTTCCGGAGTGTAATACTACCAACATACTTTAATTTGGGAGATCATCTTAAATCTCAACACTTTCTCCTTCCTGTTTTAATACCCGAATCAAGTTCTCAATCATACATTACACTTTCATTAAGCTAAACTGTTAAAGCTCATATTTGATCACATACGCTGGGTTCGGATAGTATTTTCAAAGCATCGTAAGATAGGACACATTGTGGATGCCTGTTTATTTAGTTAGTAACGCCAACCTACAGGTCTTATCTCCCACATTGTCCAATCTCTCAAAGGATTCAATATAACAAAATTCAATTTGCTTTCTTTTCGAAACTCGTTATGTCCTTAGGACAAATAACTTCCTACAATAGTAATTCACCCTCGGTGAATTCCAATGGTTTCTGTCTCTTGTCAGCATCGCTTTTCTGTCTGCTCTGAGGTGTTCTTAATCCTTCACAATTAACTGAACATCCTCAGAGGTTTGTCTTACCAATTCAGGAATAATTTTCTATCTGTCACCCACTTCTTCTTATCCAAATCTGGAAAACAACCCTTACGGCTATACTATACCTCATCTGAAGTTATCCCGATACTCAAGTGACAACTGTTTTTATTGGCGAATTCGATTAGTAACAACTGATCATCCCAGGAGCTTATCATATCAAGCACACACTCTCATCATATCCTCCAGAACCTGTACAGTCCTCTCTAACTGACCATCTGTCTGAGGATAGAAAGCTGTGCTAACACTCAGTTAGGTTCCCATAGCTTCCAAAAAAAAAAAGTTCCCAGAAGTGAGAAGTGAAGCGGGAATCCCTATATGATACCATGCTCCTTGGAAAAATACTTGGTATTCCACAATCTTATACATAAATCCGCCTACACACTTAGAGTATCTGGGGATTTCCTAACCAGAAGGTGGGTAGACTTAGTCAATCTATCGACTATCACCCAGATAGCCTTATGATTTATCCGGGTCCTCTGTAACCTATCACGAAATTCGTGGTAACTTGTTCCCATTTCCGTGCCGTGTCGATATAGGTAGAGGCTGCTATAACTCTGTAGACTTTTAATACTCTACCTTATTCTGCTGACATACTAGGCACTTTTCCACAATCTCTACCATATCTCTTTTCACATCTGACCACCAATACCCTTTTCAAAGATTTCATACATATATTCATTACTTTCCGTATGCACTGTATATCCCGAAGAGTAAGCTTCTGACAATATTACTATCTCATCAACTGTGGTCCTGGGGAGCACTTATACTATCTCTGAACCTCAGTAAGCCATCATCTCTCTTTGTGAACTCTGTCACTATACCCATCTGAATCTGACTCACACAATCGACACCATGTCGATCATCACGCTAAGCCTGTCAAATTTGGGCACTCTGATCCGGTTCTAATCTCAGGCTAGCTGTCACACAATCACTGTCATCATCAGAGGAAATCACATCACTACTGAGGCTTACAACTGCTCTAGCAGCTCACGCTCCCTGACCATTATATATAATACCATCCCAAGGCTCTTTCTGCTCAAGGCATTAGCCATTACTCAATACAACCACTATCGCTGTCAATTTTAAATCATGGGCCGGATAGTCCTTTCATGATCCTTGAGTTGTCTGGATTTCATAATTGACTAGCTTCCCCTTTTTGCATCAATACACAGCCCATTCATTATTTTGAGGTATCCATAGACTCATGAGAAACCTCTTAATCTATTGGATATGGTGAGAATAAATGCGGTGGTCAGTTTATTACTTCAATACACTGAAATTCATGTCACATCTATCATCTCACTTATCATCTCATTCAAATACCACGTTTACATAGTTAAACGTGCCAACAAAGTATACCCTTTTTAGAACTCACAACAACTATCTGTAAAAGCAATTTTCCAATTGTTGCTTATAATTTGCCCTCGACTTTAACTACACCCAACATATCATCAATAAGGATGATGATAAATCAGTCCAGGTAAAGTTTAAATACTTCATCGTAGTTGATTTCCACTGAATATTTCAATTATCCATATCCTTGACTTAGGTGCGCATAACGTTTAATGTCCTTTCAAAATCGCTTCCATTGAAGCTACTAACCCGCGTCATTTCTTTTTCTTATATTAACGGCTTTTATAAAATTTTAATTAATTTTTAAACTTTCTTGATTAATCGAATTCTATATTTCTTATTGTACCAGTAAAGGTACCCTAATTTTTAAATGTATATATTACGACTGTCGATTTCAATTTATAGGTTGTGTATACTTTTAGACGCTGTCAAGTCTTCAGGCGGGGAGGTATTTTGAAATACCTTTATTAACCCTCAGACTTGACCACAATTACTTTCCATATCAGGCTATGTGGTCACAATTCATATTCGCTACTAATTGCTTTAATCCTAATTACTTCACGTATCACAGATATTCTTACCTTACATACACCTCTTATTCCAGTCTATCTCTTTTCGTATATCACTTATAACAAAACTCTGTTATTACTCATTCCGTGAGTACAATCATTTGCTCCTTTAATTTCAATCGTTGCACCCTTTTTTTTTTTAGTTGTCAAAACTTACAGTATACTTTTTAGGGGTAAAATAGAACTGTCTTAGAATAGAACTCTAAACATCATATTTTGCAGCCGACCAATTTTATTCTCAATTATTACTTCAAATTATTCATATTCCATTGAATAAAATCGGTTGACTTATACTTCTTCCCCCGTTTTCAACTTATAATCTCTTCGTAATTATTTCGTTAGTTAACCCTCCTTCACTGGGGTACTAACTATCAGCATTGTGCCTATAGGTGTAGGCATTCACGTCTTTTACTAACTTATAAGCAATTGAAGGCGGTATGACTTAATACGTGGCACCAGGATTAATTAAAATAATTATTTCTTTATTCATAACAAGTGTGGTATCTTTCACGACATCCAGTGAAACATCAGTAGTGTCCTGGTCCAAGATATACACTCCCCTCCGTCCAATAGCCTACTTTCCTTTTCTCTTCGGTTGTGGCCTCCCTTTTCGATGTAGGGATATCAATAGGGTTTTCTCTGTCTCTTTGCTCTTCTGTGGGGTAGTCTCACCCAACTCTGAGCAATCATTAATTAAGTGGTCCATCTTACCACACTTAACTTCTATTTTAGTTAATAAGGTGTAGGTGTAGGCCTTTACTTCCGTGGTATCTACCACACATCCTACACTGCTTCGTAGTAGGTCGGGGTCCTGTAATCAAAATATCCCTCATAAGTGTTGAATTGGATATACTGGGGCCTTACCAATCATCTTACCCCGTGACTCATCAGCTCTAATGTCTTACCAACTGGTCTCTTTCCCGCTCTGACATCTCTGTCATTCTCTATTTTCTTCTGTCTCTATTTTAGCCATTACTACCTTTTCTAATCTCAAAGGCGTGCAACACATGATTATTTGGTAAGGGGCCTAAGATTGAGAAGATACGAGAGAGGCCTGCGAAGCCTCCAGTTCATGTAGCTTCATCTCCACCTTTGAGGGGTATAGTTATTGGCGGACCTCGACCTAAGACAGAGCAGTGCAGGTTATGTGGTAGATATCATGGGGGTAGACTATGCCCATTATCAGTGAGATCATGTTATAAGTGTGGTAAACCAGGGCACGCAGCTCGTGAACACCCAGAGTTGATTGATACAACCCCAAAGAAGGGGAAAGAGCCAGAGAAGGCTATGGTTGAGAAACTTACACCTAAGAGGAAGGCCATAGCTGAAGAGAAAGGAAAGCAAGCTGTTGGTTAAGGGTGAGTGTTTGTATTGGACCAGGCATCTGCAGAAGCTTCCTCGGATGTGAATAAAGGTACCGTCCTTGTCTTTGATTTGAAAGCATTAGCATTGATTGATCCTGGTGCCACACATTCATTCATATTACCTTCATTATTATGTAAACTGTGTGAACATGTGAAACCTATACCCTTAGGTAGAGTTTTACTTATAAGCACCCCAGTGAGAGACAATGTAATGACGAAATGTGTATGTAAGAGTTGTAAGTTAAAAGTAGGTGAAAAGGACATGTCGGTCGATCTCATCCTATTAGCTATGAAGGATTTCGATGTAATACTAGGAATGGATTGGTTGGCTGCAAACTATGTTGTTTTAGATTGTTATGCTAAGATAGTAATGTTTTCTATCCCTGAAAAGTATGTAGTAAGATTTGAAAAGTAATGAAAGAAGTAGTAAATTAATTTCCAAGGATGGATGATTTTGCTAACGAATGTAATAATAATGTGTTGAAAGCTTTATGGCCTATATGGTTGACGTCGATAAGGTGTACCCAGATATAGCTGACATCCTAGTGGTTAGAGAATTTTTTGATGTCTTTCGGGAAAAATTACCAGGGTTGCCACCAGACAAAGAAATGAAGTTCTGTATTGATTTGGTGTCTGGAATTGAACCGATATCTAAGCTACCGTATCGAATGGCTCCAATTAAATTGAATGAGCTAAAGAAGCAATTGCAAGAGTTATTGACAAAGGGGTTCATCAAACCGAGTGTATCACCTTAGGGAGCACCAGTTCTGTTTGTGAAGAAGAAAGATGGGAGTCTTCGACTTTGTATAGACTATCGGTTGTTGAACGAGGCTACCATCAAGAATAAATATCCCCTTCCACGGATTAATGATCTATTGGATTAGTTGCAGGGAGCATAGGTCTTTTTGAAAATTGATTTGAGGTCTGGGTATCATCAATTGAGGATTCGGAGTGGAGATGTACCCAAGACAACGTTTTGGACCCGTTATGGCCATTTTGAGTTTTTGGTTATGCCATTTGGATTGACGAATGCTCCTGCAGCATTTATGACTGTAATGAATTATGTGTTTAAGCCATACCTGGATAGATTTGTGATTGTGTTTATAGATGACATAATGGTGTCCTCGAAGTCTAGGGAAGAACATGAGCGGCACTTGAGAACAGTATTACAGACCCTCGGAGATCAGGAGTTGTATGCTAAACTCAACTAGTGTGATTTTTGGCTGAGTGAGATATCGTTTCTAGGTCATGTAATCTCGAGAGACCATGTATCAGTGAATCCGACCAAGATAGAGGATGTGATACAATGGGAAAGACCCAAGACAGTTACAGAGATCCACAGTTTTTTGGGTTTAGCAGGTTATTACTGACGATTTATCGAGGGATTCTCTAAGCTGCCTGCTTTATGGACACGTCTCACTCGAAAGAATGTGACATTCGAGTGGGATGATAAATGTGAAAGAAGTTTCTGCAAATTAGAGCACAGACTGACCACCGCACCTATTCTCACCATGCCCACCAGCTCAGGAGGTTACTTAGTGTATACAGATGCCTCGAGACAGGGACTAGGTTGTGTGTTGATGCAGGACGAGAAGGTAGTAGCCTACGGTTGTAGATAACTTAAGGACCATGAGATGAACTACCCGACCCATGATTTAGATTTGGCAGCCTTAGTATTTGCATTGAAAATATGACGCCACTACTTATACAGTGAGAAATTTCAGATTTATACAGATCATAAGAGCCTCAGATATCTGTTTTCACATAAAGAAATAAATATGAGGCAGAGACGATGGATAGAACTTCTAAAGGATTATGAGTGCGAGATACTATACCATCAAGGAAAGGCTAATGTTGTGGCTGATGCCCTGATTAGAAATAGCCTTGTAATGGTGTCGTACATGATGGTCAAGGAATATGAGCTGCTCGACCAGTTTGCTCACCTCAGGTTGGATATAGACCCTCTTGATGTTGACAGAGACTGTGTAATAGCTATCCTGCTAGTGGAACCAGATTTTATTGACCGGATATGCTAGGCTCAACATGCCAATCTACCGCATGAGGATCATGCGAGTCAGATTCAGGGGGGTGATGTGGTCAATTTCTTTGTGAGTGATGATGGCCTACTGAGGTTTAGAGGCAGGATTTGCATTCCCAATGAACCAGAATTAAAGAGATTGATTTTGACAGAAGCTCATTCATCGAGATATACATTGCATCCGGGGAGTAATAAGATGTATCAGAATCTTAGGAAAGTGTATTGGTGGTCACAGATGAAAATAGATATCACAGAATTTGTGGCAAGATGTCTAATATGTCAGCAAGTGAAGGTAGAGCATCAGAAGCCTGCAGGGTTATTGCAGCCTCTACCAGTACCGACTTGGAAATAGGAGCATGTCACCATGGATTTCATCATGGGATTGCCGAGGACTAAGATGAACCATGATACTATCTGGGTAGTGGTTGATAGACTGATGAAATTCATCGACTTTTTAGCTATGAAATCTACAGATACATTGAGTAGTGGATTAGAAACACAACGAAACCAAAATCATTAAGATTATGCAACATAATTACTTTTGGGATAGAATTTTACCTTTTTCGGTGTTACTCATGTAAGGAGGTTTAACTTTAAAATTTGGTAACCCACGAACAGCCCTTGGTTTATTGTTAACTCAAGATTTCTAGTTGAGAGAAGCCCTCTAACAGCAGCTAAACGAGTAGGATGCAAAACGAGATCTTTGCCTGAATCCTAAATTATGATAACACTGAGATTCCTAGTCTTATAATGATTCTCACGAAGAGTTCTAATCTCATTAGTACTATTCATATGTCCTAATTAAATTAAGACTTATACTCGAAATTATTAATTATAGCAAAAATAATACTGACACTTAGAGTTTTACTCATAAATTGTAATTGGAATACGATTCTTCTGTCATTAGGAATCGTACTTGTACTAAGATTCATCACATGAGTCCAACTTAACTTGCCTTGTTTTAGTCATACTCTTATTTTATGTGACCTTTTAGGGTTCCATTAGATTAGCAGTAATTTAGAATCTTATTTATAAATCTCAAGCCAAGATTGGCATCAAGCAATGCCTTATGTCTACCTAAGTAATGATAAATGTTATGTGACGCCCCAGAAACGTGGAAATTTAGGCAAATTTTAAATTAATCTCTTATTTAAGTTGTATTCCTGTTCAGTACCGATTACTTAACCTTTCAATTTAACAAAAATCTGCTGGGATAACGGTTTATTCATGAACTTACCTCCCTTTAATATTTAAGATACATTTTATAATCCCACAACAGTTGCTTTTAA
Source organism: Firmiana major (assembly GCA_033439115.1). Lineage (NCBI taxonomy): Eukaryota > Viridiplantae > Streptophyta > Magnoliopsida > Malvales > Malvaceae > Firmiana > Firmiana major. The sequence goes on along the minus strand of CM065896.1, from coordinate 30,835,752 downwards.
TCACTTTTCATAATCAATAGTGATTTTCGTAACATTAAATTTCATTTCATCCCCTTAATACCTCAGAAAGACATTTTATTATGTAAATTTAAGTTAACAACATTACATACACACAGATCTAGATTACATCCCAAAATATCTTTTACATAAAAGTGTCTATGCTATACAGAATGTCTAGTAGTAGTATCATGAGTATACCTTAACGTGTTCCGAAGGTAGCCTGATGAGAGTGTCGTATCCACCAGCCTACGTCAATTACACAACAGACGTAGAAAGATCACTGCAAATAATCTGTAAGAATAGAGAAGGGGGTGAGCTTTTGAAAAGCCCAGTAAGAAATGCGTTTAAAACGGTCTTCGTATTAAAACATACGAAAAATGTGATGCGTTTAAAATGCATTTCATACTTTAAATCTCTTTCGGATACTTTTTTACAAAGTTTCGACAGAACAAACATATATCGAAACATGCTTAGTTTCAGAAAATAAAATCAAACACATTCGGATAACGTATATCATGCATAACTTATCATATTACTTTCGAAATTCATACAAAATATCATGGAGACTAGGTAAAATCCATATAGCTAGCATAAGTCATGATCATACGAACTCAACCTCTAAAGAGGGAAGCAGACGAACAAACAGAGTACCGATGGCCATGGTAAGGGGACAGTAGACTGGATCAGGGTCGTACAGCACCCTGCCCCAATAGATCAGGATCAAAACGAACAATGCACAAAGTGGAAATCAGGCACCGAGTGGGCATAATATGCATGACGCGGTTAAACATGTGCCACAAAGGACCAGACATGCACGATGTGGTGTAAGGCATGCACCACAAAATACCAACCTCCACACGGGCCATGCATGACAAATATCATAGACTGCTGGATGCCTTTTGTCTCAAATCGAAGCTTACAAATTCTTTTTTGGCTTATTAACCCACATACTAATGAAATCGAGATTATGTCAAATTTCCATATTTTTGAAGCATATTCATAAAAAAATTTTCACATCCAAACTTACTTTCCCAAAACATTTTACGGATGCAAGGAAAATACACACGAAGGTTTTCGTAACATTGGTTTTTCTCTGGGTTTCGTTTTATACGTAAATAGTATTTTTCGGAGATTGAACACTTTTCATAATCTCAATAATACTTCAAGCATTTTTATATTTTTAAAAGCAAGGTAATGAGATACCATTACGTTTTTAAATTACATCTCTTACCTATTGAATCTTAGGACAACACAGAATCGTCGGGTATCGGGCTTGCCTCAATTTGTGTATCAGCACCTCGCGCTACCCAAGATAATTTTAAAAGCATCAAAAAAATGTTTAAATTCATCTTAGTATACTTAAACATACACCAACTTACATAAACTTCATTAAACTTAGCCATTTTTGCCAACTTTGTTATTTACTCAATTTTATCGATAAACGTGCTAGTTTAAGCTATTTCTAAAATTTCTTTTCTTTTAACTTCAAACTTATTAACTTAATGGCTTAAACACTTATTTAAGTCTCTGGTCAACACATTACAACTTATCAATTTATCAATTTCCACACTTTTATAGTTTTCCACTAAATTGAGCTATAAACTGAACTTTTCGGTATTAAACTAACATTGCACAACACATAACATAATCAAATTTCATCTTCTCCATAACAACCATGGGCTGGCTGAATTCGAAACATATCTTAGAAATTATTTCTTCAATTTCTACTTTCGTAAAAGTCTTCTAAAACTATGAAACAACAACATATATCTCATTCATCATCTTCCATAAACTTTCTCTCCTTGTTGACCAACTTTGACCACTCTTTCTTTCTCTATTCCTCAGCTATAGATACACATGTATACAACTTAAAATCATCTTAAACAAGGTTAAAAACCAGCCAGGAAATGAAAAACTTAAGGTTTCTCTTACCATTGAAACAGGGCAGATTCTGCCCCTATTCTTCTCTCTATCTTTTCACCTACCAAACTACTTTATTTGTGGCTGAATTTTTTATATGTGTTAGAAGACTTAAGAAGGAAATTTTGTTCTTCTTGGCCAACTTCTAAAAATGGCTGGAAGGTGGCTGGAAAATATCCACAAGTAGAGTCTATGAAGGATGTTTAGGATAAGAAAAGAAAGAGAGAACTTTCTGGTTTTAAGTCGATTCTGGATGGTTTTTTGGTTTTTGAAAAGGGCTTTAAATGCAATTTAAAATGGAAAAAAATAGGCTCAAAATCCTTCTGGAACCACTTCGAATTAGGCTTTCTTATTGGGCCTGCAGTGTGCTGGGCCTAGGCTGACGTAGCTCTGTTTTCATAAAATCTCTAAAAATTATTAATAGCAAGTTCTTCTAAATTTCCAATTCTCATATGTTATACTAGGTCCCTAGTATGTTCCATAAAAATTTTGGATCCACTTGTTTAAGAAATATTTCCCGTTTGGGCCCGTTTTACCCAATTTAGTCATTACCAATAAAAATTCTGAAAGTTTTCGGTTTACTTTAAAAATTAAGTTAACCACCGAAACCTCAATATTTCCACTCAATTCTAATTCTCCAAGTCAAATATATCTTATATTAATTTCCTATGGCTTCAGAATAATTTGTTATGAATTTATGGAATTTATTCCATATTTATTTCAATTACTAGGCCTATTTTTTTGGTATAGTGCTAATTCGAGTTTTTACTAGCTTTTTCACTTCCGATGCTTTAGTTTTACCTACTAATCACCAAAGCATACTTATAGATTAATCTCTTGAGAAAGACTTTAGTTTAAAATCTTACCTCAAGTTTCGTGCCACTAATCTGGGTACTTCGATTATTTCGAGCCCAACATAATATTATTTCGAGTCTCATAATTACTTTCTAGTTTCCAAATAACCAATAAAACAAAATTTTTGAGTTTCACATGTTATCTCTATTAAAGTTCAACTACGTTGTTTCTTAATTTCAATATGAATGACTTAATCAAATGAATTCAAGATCTCATCTTTAATATCATTGTATTGTGGCCATAGATTTATATCATTTATATTTTTGCAAAGGCCTTGAGATGTAGACTCTTGTTACTAAGAGGAAAGAATCCTATCTTGATCACTCACAACCCTCATATGATTCTTGGTGCACCCAATTACTGTCTTATTTGTAACTTGCATTGAGCTATGTTACCAGCATTAAAGTACACCAATCCACATATAGGATACCATGGTGGTCTCAAGTTTAAGGATAATGTAGACCACTGCCATTTGAGAACATCTAATGACACTCAATGTGACTGTCCGCATAGAGTTCTCAAGATGGGTCAGTCTGGTGTATTTATTCACATAACTCAGGTGTTGATCTGGATATCACAATATCCATGACCTATGAGAACAGTTTCCCAAATGAATCTAGCATATGTTAGTCTTACTGTATCACTGATGTCCTTTCTCAATGATACTACGACTATGGATATTTGAGAATAGTATTCTTTGTACCATAGAGATCTCATCATCAAAGTCACTACTTTGATTACTTTGATACAAATTCGTTATTATGGGGACTTTATCATCTAATTATGACTTGAGCAAACTAAATATAATTAGCAATGATAAAAAATGACATAATATTAAAAAAAAACAATCATAATGTCTTAAGTGTAATACAAGTCTAAATCTGATTGGCTCGTAGGGCATAAACAAACAATCTCCCACTTACACTATACCCAATCGGTCAAGTATCTAATACCAAATGATGTAACATGCACATCATGCTTCTACTGTGATAGTGCCTTCGTATGCGGGTCAACAATTTTATCACCAAAGTGAACTCTGAATCTCTTCACTTCACCTCTATAAATGATCTTTTTGATCAGATAGATATGCCTGAGTATATGGTAAGTGTCAAGTCACCAAAAAATATTTCATTGTAAACACTAACTAACAAGAAGATAGGGAAATAGAGATTTTACCCACATAGATTGTAGTAATTGAATCAAGCAAACTTAAGTTCAAGACACATGATACAACACAATAAGGGGTTTATATTATTATTAACTAAAGTGATTAATATAAAAAAGGCTAAAAATGTAAGCCAAGTATGAATTTAAACTATTACTATGACAAAGACTTTGGGTGGTATGTTTCTTGATTTTCTTGATTTAAAGATGTGATCATTGAAATTCAAAAGATAGTTATCAATTTGAGTATCGTAGTGCAAACTCTCTCGATAAAATTCATAGCAACATTATAATATGAGGAAGATATGAGTTAAATTAAGCAACAAACACACAAGCTCGGTTCATTTAGCCTAAATAAGATTTCCTTCTAGCTCTAGGTGATTTCAAATAAAAGTGATTACGAACTGAAATGTTTAATTAAGCAGTAGATTATTAATCCTAAATAGATAGTAGGCCTTTTCTATCAAATCAAATTAAGAATCTTATAAAGATGCTACAGAAAATCCTTATACTTAATCAATCATATATCAATAAGTTCATACTTGTTAAAACATCAATTAAGTAAAGGAGGAAACAGGGAAGACGCGTACCACAGAAAGGTTGGGGTGGTGTGTCTCAAGCTTAAGTTGGTTCTGAATGGTTTTTCTTATTCCAGAAAGCTCATTAAGTCTAGTTTTATTCTGGAAAATTTGGCGGACAAAAGGTTTCCAGAAGGTCTTTAAATTTATCAATTTCTACTGGTTGGCCAGAATCCTGAAGCAAGGTAATTTCGGGTTCTGTTTTAGAAAATTCCTGAAAATTATTTCTAGTCCAATTTCTTCCTAATTTTCACTTCTCAAGTGTTATACTAGGTCTCTAATATGTCTCATAAAAATTTGGGGGTCACTTGTTTAAGAAACGTTCCCCGATTGAGCTCATTTTGCGCGATTTGATCATTACCGAGCAAAATAGCTTAAGGTTTTCAGTTTACTTTAAAAATTAATTCGATCCCCAAAACCTCCATATTTTCACTTGATTTTTATTCTTCTAGTCAATTTCACCTTATACTAATTTCTTATGGTCTCATAATAATTTTCGTGAATTTTTATAATTTATTCCTCTTACTAGGCCCAATTTCTCGGTTTAGTGTAAACTCGAGTTTTTACTAACTTTTTCCCTTCCAACACCTTAGTTTTCAGTTCTAAACATCAAAACATACTATACATGCAATTCTTCAGAAATGCTTGGGCTTAAAACCTTACCTCGAGTTTCATGCCCGCGGGCCCCATGCCACTAACCCGAGTGCTCCAATTGTTTCAGGCTTGCATAACATTATTCTGAGTGCCTTAATGTCACAACCCTCTTCTCGTGACCTAACTTACTATTTCCAGTTGGGCTGTGAGTCAACATTCATATCCACATCTCATCCATTCATAATTTAAAATTTATTTAATGAAATAGAAACTGTTCTTTTATAAATATGAGGAAGCGTTTACATCAGTTTCTATTATATACATCCCCATCGTACAAAAGATCACTAGACTGTGCATGAAATTATAGGATACAAAATTTTTCTGTCATAAATGTATATTGACACGCCCTAAGGGCATTACCGTAAGTGCACAGGTCGTACAAGTAATAATGGGATTTTGAGTCCCGAGTTATCGTCCCTCAGAGAAGTTGGTTAGCCTAATTAACTACCGGTTAATCTTACCCTAAGTATATCCTAGCAAATTATGAAATTTTGATGGGTGATCTACTAAGTCTAAAATTAAAATTACTGGAAAGCAATAAAATAATAAAAACTAAATAAAACCGAGTAAAATTACTTACAGTGCTCCACATAATAAAAATAAAAAACCTACAAAAGAAATTAAAACAGTTAAAACTAATAAACGCAAATAAAATGTAAATATGAAAATAACAAAGCAAGATTAATTAAACTACAATTAAACTAACCTAAAATGCAATTAAACTATTTAATTAAAATGCAATTTAAACTAAACTAAAACTTAGTGAAAATAAAGACTAAATTAAAATTAAAAAATGCATGAAACACATTTAATCTAGATTAAATCTAAAGGTAACTTGTAAAATGCAAAACTAAAATTAAATCCTAAAACATAAAATATAAAATTAACTATTAACTAAAAATTAAGACTAAAAATTAAATTAAAAAATTAAAACACTAGAACTAATCTAAATTGACAACTAACAACTATCCTAAACTAACAACTAATTAAACTATACTAAAAAAGCAAGAAAAATGGATTAATGCAAGAGTTGAATGCCAAACAAAGCCTTAGATTTAAATCAACCAATAAATCCCTCTAAACACTGTTCATGCTTCATTTCATTTTCTGGTTTCCAGTTGTGGTATCGGTTTATCCTCTGGTCCAGGCTGTTGTCTTCTGTTCCAGATACTGCTGTCAGTTCCTCCAGGTATTCACGGTTTGCTTGTGTCTTGCTGTCTGCTGCTCCAAACGACAACCAGCTAGCATTCTCGGCTCTATCCTACTGTTTCATGCTGCAATTTCTGACCTCGCAGCTACCAGCCCAGATCTACTCTACACATCCGCAGCGTCTGCAAGTGATGTCTGTTGTAGGTGTTGCTGTCCTAGTGATTGAAGAAAAATGGTATGCAGCAGCTGGAGCTAAATCACCCAGCACAGTACCATCTAATCGTATACCAAATATCCCGGTGTCAGTTCCTGCTACCAGCTTCTACGTTGTTCTTCTACAATAGCTTCGATTCACAACCAGCTTGTAGGATCTGTCTACCTTGCAACATAATGGGATGCACACAGTACAGAGTAAATATCATCATTGACACCGTTACAAGAGAAACATCATCATGAACAGTAATGGGACCATATAACAGGGGGAAACAGAGGGAAGCTCTCGGTTTGCAGGATACTTCCTGCTGCACCATGGACACCGTTTTATGCCAACAATGTGAGTAAAGAGTTTAGAGAGATCAAAGATAAATTGCTGATATGAAAAGTAGTGATTAAAGAGGGAGTACAGCAGCATAAGGAAATACAATAAAACAAATGGAAGCTAATACTCTAGAGTCATCCGTAAGCTTCAGCATCTTGAATAAACATCATTATCGGGTTACTCTCATTGCAACTCCTACTGCCATTGTTTCACATTGCCATTGATGAGGAGTAATGCCCATCATCAGCCCACATCAAAGCATCAAAACCAATAGGCAGATATGGAGAAGGTAGCTTATCACCCGAATGCACAAAGAGAGCAAAACCGATGGCTTCAAAACATAAGAACACATAAGCATTTCATAGTAAAACCAAGCATGAATAAACTGAAAATGAATCTTCACGAAACCGAGCATAAGAAACTTTTCATAACATAAAACAAAAGAAAATTGACATGACAAATAGTTATGGAGAAAAATAAAATGATGAAACAAAAACAAAAGCTAATCGGGAAAGCTTGGAAGACAATCTCAATAAAAGCAAAAAATAAAACTTAACTAAGAAAACTAAAATAAAACTATTCTAAAAGAAACTAGCATAAAATTACTCTACTTTAGACTACTTCTAACTTACATTACATTACACTACTCCAACTCCTAAAATTACATAACATTTTCAGTTGCCATCCTTTCTTATTTATACACACACTTAGGGGTAAAATTGTAATTTTTCCATCCTAGATGAGTTGGCATTGTTTGGCCACTTGTCTTCACACCATTGACTCTTTGAAAATTAATATTTCCATGTCATCTGTCTTTTTGTCCAATTGGATGTGCTTGGCTCGTGTTGTCCACGTGGTCCAATCTCATTTTTAGCCAAATTTCGATCCATTTTCTACCGAAATATTCAAAATTCATCTGGATTTAATTTATCTTCAAACATGAGAATTTTGATTAAATAAAGGGGATAATTAACAAAATAAATTGGCGATTTCAATAATTAATTAGGAAATTAAGCACAAATAATTCTAAAAATATAGAATTATCACATCCCCAAACTTGAGCTTTTGCTTGTCCTCAAGCAAAACAAAATGATTGTAGGAATGACAAGTACAAAACACAATAATTTCCCCAATATCATCCTCAAAGAAAAAGTACAGACTATGAAATCAAAGACTCACAATTACAAGTCCAGCACTTAGAATTATTCAATCATAAGTCCTAACCCAAATTGGAATCCTCGTGAGTGTGTGAAAAATGTTAAAGTCACTTCTCAGTACATTATCTGGATCAAATTATGCAAACACAGTGAATGCAAAGTCAATGACATGTGATCATTCTCATAAGTTTGCTTTTCACTTCTCTCTCCACTAATGTAGTCACACTTAACTAAAGATCAATAGGACTTCATTAAGCTTGTAATGTAAGGTTGGGGCTAAGGTATGATAAAGTCGATTTAGGTTTAATTACCCCTTAACATGCATTACTTCTAGGATCTTTAATGTAAGAGCTCAAATCATTTCCCCTAAACTTTTTTATTTTGCTAAACATTTTATTCTATTTTTGTATTTTTCATCTTTCTTCTTTTTTTTTTCTTTTTTTTTCTTTTATCACATTGCATTTTTTTTCTCCATTTTTTTTTCAAATTTTCACTATCACCAGATACCCATTTGTATAAAGCTCACAATATATCCCAATGACTTTCATGCTTTTTGGGTAAGGGATAGGAAAAGAGTATTTAAGCTAAGGAAAATTTATGCAGGTGTATTTACAGAGAAAAGCTTATTTGGCCCAGATGGGTGACTGGGGATAAAATATGTAAAGGGATGGATAGAAAGGCTCAAACGATCCAAAGATGGCCTAAATCATCTCCCTAATTAAGTGTGATCTAATATTTCACCTCGAGATTAGATCAAACAAATTCTAGAATATGATGCACAAAATCAACTGAACAAATGCAATCCTACGTCCACATAAGCTTTGTCTAAATAAATATATAGATTCATGACATGACATGTGCATAGGATGAGGAAATCACAATCAGAATCAATACAAATTCAAGAATTCAACTTCATGCTTTTCCTATAATCATGCTTCTCAGTTAATCAAAATCAGACTTAATCATGGGGTCATATCATCGGAATATGTGAAAACTACATGCTAAGTACTAAATCATCCCGAAATCAAACAATTTAAGATCAAATTTTCGAAAAATTTTGAAATTTTTTTTCAATTTTGCCCAAATTTTTGAAAAGTGCTCAAGTGATATTCCCTCCCCCAAACTTAAAGTTCATAGTGTCCTCAGTGTGTAGATAATATAAGAATTGAAGTTCAGGAACAAAGTACTCCCCTTTCTGATGATGATGAACAATTGAAGCTTGATTGAAAGTGTAAAACTAAAAAATAAGCCTGCAAAATAAACAAAGAAAGAAACAATAGACAAGAAAAAGAAAAGCGAACTATATACAAAGTACAAAGAAAAATACAGCCACTTCAAATGTAACTGAAGAAAACAACACTCAGCAGCAGGGCGAAGAGTAGGAGGGTCATCCAGAGTGGTGACAGAATGTTGATAATTAAATCCTCCTGAGCCCTATCTACTTCCCTCATTCTTTCAGATTTTATATGGTCAAGCCTTATGTCCTCCTCAATCTCCATCTTAAAACACTCTTGAGAGTCATCAGGGAGCTTCAAAGGTTTGAAAACATTAAACTTTACTTCCTGACCTTGGACTCTCATCATTAACTCTCCCTTTTGCACATCAATTATCGTCATACTAGTAGCTAGGAAAGGCCTGCCTAAAATAATGGAGACTTCCCTGTCTTCCTCCATTTCTAGTAGAATAAAATCTGCAGGGAAAATAAACTTGTCCACTTTTACTAAGACATCCTCAATGACCCCCTTTGGATATTTAATGGATCGATCCGCTAGCTGAAGGGTCACTGTGGTGGGCTTGGCATCCCCTATTCCTAACTTATGATAGATAGACAATGGCATTAAATTTATACTAGCTCCTAAATCACACAGGGCTCTACCAAAGAATAAATTTCCAATAGTGCAGGGTATGGTAAAACTCCCAGGATCTTTGAGCTTGGGGGGTAATCTCCTCTGGATAATGGCACTACATTCCTCAATTAAGGCCACCATCTCATAATCTTCCAGTCTTCTCTTCCTTGAGAGGATATCCTTTAGAAACTTCACATAAATTGGAATTTGCTCTAAAGCATCTGCGAAAGGAATGTTAATGTGGAGTTTCTTAAAAACCAAAGAAATTTAGCTAATTGTTGATCCGATTTTTTATTTTGGAACCTCTGAGGAAAAGGTACTGGTGGTCTAACCGAAAAGGATGTAGTGGAAACATGTAGAGCATCAGAGGGTGAGGAAGGCTATGAAATAGAAGAAGGTAAAGATGAAGAAGTGCTTAGCTTGGATTCTTTTGCAGCTTGATCCTGATGTTCCTGCTCTTTCTGAGCTGTTTCGTTAGAACTTAAGGATTCTTCAACTATGTGGTGTTCAGGTTGACACTTAACTTGCGGTTCATCATCTAGCTCTCTACCGCTCCTAAGGGTGATAGATTTCACATGTTCTTTACCCTCCCTTTGCCTAACAGGACTAACTTCAGTATTACTAGGGAGGGTCCCTTGTGGACGCTGGTTAAGAGCACTAGCTATTTGTCTAACCTGAACTTCTAAGTTCTTAATTGAGGCAGCTTGATTTTGCAGGATAGTCGTGAACATCTCCTCTAATGTAGGCTTCTTCTCAGCTGCTAGTGTGTGGTAATGTTGGGGCTGCATAGGTTGTGGTGGTGCTGGTGGTGGTGGTGATGGATGATATTGAAATTGAGGTGGGGATGGATAATATGGTGGATGGTATGGAAATTGCAGCTCTGGTGGTACCTGAACCGGTGGAGCTTGAAAACCCGGTAGTCCTACAGGTCAAGAGCTAGAATTTTGCCCTTGGTTTTGGCTCTAGGAGAAGTTAGGATGGTTCCTCCACCCTGGATTATAGGTATTTGAAAAAGGGTTGTTCTGTTGCGTTTGAGAAGGGTCAATATACTGAACCGATTCTAAGTTGAGCGGACACCTATCTACAGACTGGGTACCACTACACAGCTCGCAGGAAAGAAAAGGACTTTGGACAGAATACACAGGGTTAGGACTAGTGGGAGGATTATGTTGGGTACTGAGCAACTCTACCTTCTTCGTAAGGTTAGCGATTTGAGAGGTCAAGGTAGACAGTGTGTCGAGCTCATAAATACTCGTCGACTTCTTTGGTTATTGCCTCTTCGAGGACCATAGATAGTTGCTAGCCGCCATTTTTTCTAACAACTTGTAAGCTTCCTCCACTGTTTTACACATTAGCGCTCCACCCGCCGCAGCGTCAACAATGGTCCTATTTGGGCTTGTAAGTCCGTTGTAGAAGGTCTGGACTTGCAACCACAGAGGTAGGCCATGGTGAGGGCACTTCCTAAGAAGCTCCTTATATCATTCCCATGCTTCGTAAAGAGTTTCAGAGTCGTACTGAGCAAAGGAAGATATGTCACTACGGAGTCTGGCCATTTTATAGGGAGGGAACTTAGCTAGAAATTGATGGGCTAACTCGTCCCATGTCGAAATGGATCCTGAAGGCAAAGAGGTTAACCAGTGTCGCGCCCTATCCCTAAGCGAGAAGGGGAATAATCTAAGCCTAAGCACATCATCAGATAACCCATTGTGTTTGAACGTGTTGCACAAGTCCAGGAATTGCCCAAGGTGAGCATGTGGGTCATCGTGTAGAAGCCCACTGAACTGTAAAGAGGTCTAGATCATCTGGAGGATGGAAGGCTTTATTTCAAAGTTATTAGCAGGGATAGCTGGTGGCCTAATGCCAGTATAATATCCTCCAATTGTCGGCATTGCATAATCTCCAACGGTTCTAATTTCCCTATTTTCTGTCATGATGAATTGCAGGGGAGCCATTAATTTCCTAGAATCCTTTCAAATTTTTCTAAGTGTTCGTTCAATTTCAGGATCTAAAGGAAAGCAATCATAACTTTTGGCTCTACGCATGCAATCATCAAAAAGTCCTTAGAAATTTTTTTAAAAATTTTTCAATTTTTTTTAATTAGATAGAGAAAATTTAACTAAACTAAACTAAGGCTCTAAATATTTACAACCTAAATATTTACAAGCTAGAATTACACCTAAGCATAATTTCACCGATATTAATTAACGGCTAATTAAGACTTCCCCGGCAACGGCGCCAAAAACATGACACGCCCTAAGGGTATTACCGCAAGTGCACGGGTCGTACAAGTAATAATGGGATTTTGAGTCCCGAGTTATCGTCCCTCAGAGAAGTTGGTTAGCCTAATTAACTACCGGTTAATCTTACCCTAAGTATATCCTAGCAAATTATGAAATTTTGATGGGTGATCTACTAAGTCTAAAATTAAATTTACTGGAAAGCAATAAAATAATAAAAACTAAATAAAACCGAGTAAAATTACTTACAGTGCTCCACGCAATTAAAATAAAAAACCTACAAAAGAAATTAAAACAGTTAAAACTAATTAACGGAAATAAAATGCAAATATGAAAATAACAAAGCAAGATTAATTAAACAACAATTAAACTAACATAAAATGCAATTAAACTACTTAATTAAAATGCAATTTAAACTAAACTAAAACTTAATGAAAATAAAGACTAAATTAAAATTAAAAATGCATGAAACACATTTAATCTAGATTAAATCTAAAGGAAACTTGTAAAATGCTAAACTAAAATTAAATCCTAAAACATAAAATATAAAATTAACTATTAACTAAAAATTAAGACTAAAAATTAAATTAACAAATTAAAACACTAGAACTAATATAAATTGACAACTAACAACTATCCTAAACTAATAACTAATTAAACTATACTAAAAATGCAAGAAAATTGGATTAATGCAAGAGTTGAATGCCAAACAAAGCCTTAGATTTAAATCAACCAATATATCCCTCCAAACACTGTTCATGCTTCATTTCATTTTCTAGTTTCCCAGTGTGGTCTCGGTTTATCCTCTGGTCCAGGCTGTTGTCTTCTATTCCAAATACTGATATCGGTTCCTCCAGGTATTCACGGTTTTCTTGTGTCTTGCTGTTTGCTGCTCCATACGACAACCAGCTAGCATTCTCGGCTCTGTCCTACTGTTTCATTCTGCAATTTCTGACCTCGTCGCTGCCTGCCCAGATCTACTCTACACATCCTCGGCTTCTACAAGTGATGTCTGCTGTAGGTGTTGCTGTCCTGGTGATTGAAGAAAAGCGGGATGCAGCAGCTGGAGCTAAATCACCCAGCACGGTACCATCTAATCGTGTACCAAATATCTCGGTGTCAGTTCCTGCTACCAGCTTCTGCGTTGTTCTTCTACAATGGCTTCGATTCACAACCAGCTTGTAGGATCTGTCTACCTTGCAACAGAACGTGATGCACACAGTACAGAGGAAATATCATCATGAACACCGTTACAAGAGAAACATCATCATGAACAGTAATGGGACCATATAACAGGGGAAAACAGAGGGAAGCTCTCGGTTTGCAAGATACTTCCTACTGCACCATGGACACCGTTTTATGCCAACAATGTGAGTAAAGAGTTTAGAGAGATCAAAGATAAATTACTGATATGAAAAGTAGTGATTAAAGAGGGAGTACAGCAGCATAAGGAAATGCAATAAAACAAATGGAAGCTAATACTCTAGAGTCATCCGTAAGCTTCATCATCTTTAATAAACATCATCATCAGGTTACTCTCATTGCAACTCCTACTGCCATTGTTTCACATTGCCATTGATGAGGAGTAATGCCCAGCATCAGCCCACATCAAAGCATCAAAATCGATAGGCAGATATGGAAAAGGTAGCTTATCACCCGAATGTACAATGAGAGCAAAACCGATGGCTTCAAAACATAAGAACACTTAAGCATTTCATAGTAAAACCAAGCATGAATAAACTGAAAATGAATCTTCACGAAACCGAGCATAAGAAACTTTTCATAACATAAAACAGAAGAAAATTGGCATGACAAATAGTTGTGGAGAAAAATTAAATGATGAAACAAAAACAAAAGCTAATCGGGAAAGCTTGGAAGACAATCTCAACAAAAGAAAAAAAATAAAACTTAACTAAGAAAACTAAAATAAAACTATTCTAAAAGAAACTAGCATAAAATTACTCTACTTTAGACTACTTCTAACTTACATTACATTACACTACTCCTACTCCTAAAATTACATAACATTTTCAATTGCCATCCTTTCCTATTTATACACACACTTAGGGGTAAAATTGTAATTTTTCCATCCTAGATGAGTTGGCATTGTTTGGCCACTTGTCTTCACACCATTGGCTCTTTGAAAAATAATATTTCCATGTTATCTGTCTTTTTGTCCAATTGGATGTGCTAGGCTCGTGTTGTCCGCGTGGTCCAATCTTGATTTTAGCCAAATTTCGGTCTACTTTCTACCGAAATATTCAAAATTCATCTGGATTTAATTTATCTGCAAACATGAGAATTTTGATTAAATAAAGGGGATAATTAACAAAATAAATTGGGGATTTCAATAATTAATTAGGAAATTAAGCACAAATAATTCTAAAAATATAGAATTATCATATACCTCTATACGGCTGGAGAACTGGAGCACACCATAGCAGGGACAACTGCAGTAACTCATTACTACGTAGTATCTGTGGAGGAGGAAATAAAGGGGTTAAGCTAACATGCTTAGTAAGGAAAATATGAAAGCAGATAGATAACTACACTATCTACATGCTTAAAGTATAAACATTTATTTCCCTTATAAAACATATGCATTTCTTTGAAAATAACTTCCATCGATGCGAAACCATTAATTCGATGGATGGGTATGTTCATATACATCATCAATTCGCACAAGATCACACAATTCAATCTTTAAAACCACACAACTACATTTATCAGTTCACACAGAACACACATACAAATCTCTTTGTAAATCAATTTAATATGAGACATATAATGGGATTTTATATCACCCTATATCACACAGAAGGGGGGACATTTGTCACCTCACACAGTAGCAACACAATGTAGTATCACACAGATAAAAGAAGACTTATTGCCATAGTCCGAATTCCAGGCAACACTGATCAGGTGTGCGGGAACCCTATGCTTGGGTAGGCGGATCAACCATCCCTTCAGCCCACATAGAATCACTAAGATATCATGGCACTTCGTACTCCATGACTAACGTTTATGGTACATTGTGCTCTCGTGGATCCTTATCACCCATTTCCATTGTCTCAAAAATCACATGCGAGCAGGTCTATGCAAGATCACTAAGCAATACACGACGGCTCCAGCATGATTTTACTCATCACACAACAAGCTCATAAACTCTCATGCGAGCAACTCGACGTAAGATCACACGGTAATACCCCAAGCATCGAGCACGATTTTTCTTACCACACGGTAAAGCTCAAGAGACCACATGCTAGCAACTCAGTGTAAGAACACATAGCATACCTAAGGCATCGAGAACGGTTTTATCCCATCACCTTAAATCGAGGGGGTCACATACGAGCATAATCAGAGCAAGATCACTAAGCAGTATTCTTTGGCTCCAGCATGTAAATACCTAAAATTTTCAATGTACTCGGTGCTGTCAATAAATAATAAATTAGGAGATTGAGATTAAATATATGATGATGGACGAATTAATTTGAGAATAAATATTAAACTAACCCTATTTTTTCGCTACATGGAGAATTAAATCAAATATGTAGCCATACATGTAATTGTGTATATATGTATGCAACATTTCAATTATTTCTCAAAATTAATATATAGAGAAATATATGTGTGCAAGGGAATCCAAATGTCCACGGATAAAATATACAAATATAAAAATAAATGCATCCATATAAATAAGTACAAATATGTGCAATATATGTATATACATGGATCAAGGGTTTTATATTAAAGTATATATATATACGTCTACATACATACATAACTGATGGAGATGGCAGTGCAACCAAGCATTCTAAAAGGAATATAAATATAATATGTATGTATGAATATATGTATATATAAGTTGATTAAAAAGAGTAATGGAAACAAGAAAGGAAAATTTAAAACAAGGAAAACCATGGATTGGCTTCTAAAATGAAGCCAATCCCGAGCTCCCAAAATTGCTGCCAGTGGCAGCAGCATTAGGAAAGCAATATGACCGAAAGAAATGAAAGGAAATTGGAGTTGGTGAAAAACTCGACTTCAGCAACAGGAAAAAAAATAAAATCAAATCAGAGAAATAATAGCCTATAAGTATAGGGTGTACTAGCAAAAGATGGATGACAGTCGACTATTACCTACTAAAGCAATAGTCGCAGTGGAAAAATGCAGTAAAGAAACTGAAAAGAAAAAAAAATTAAGCTGCAGGCACATAGGAAGCCAATTCTCGCATTTTGGTTTTCAAAGGCAGATTTCTCTGCTGTAGCGGGAAACAACAAAAGGAAAAAAATAGAAGAAATGGAGAAGAGAAAGGTATGTGGACTGAGGCTGATCGGGATGGAAAAGGGAGAAGGAAGGAAGAGATAGCAATAAGGAAGCTGAAGCCAAAGTGAGGAACCGAGAGCATTAATGTCTGAAAAGTGAGGTTTCTTCATTGGCTCCAACTCCTTCAGGCTGTTAAAAAAAAGGACAGACATGATGAAGAAACGTGGAGGGCAGTAAACGAAAGGCTGGTACAGTGTGCGACTAAAGAAGGAGAGGGTCTGGTTCGGGTCTGGGAATAGGAGCTGGAAACAGAGTGCTCAGCCCTTAAAATCCTTGCAACCCGAGAGGAAGAGGAGAGCAGAGAGAGGCGTGCACAAGAGGGGAGGATTGAAGGAGAAATAAGAAACAGATTGGGGTTGGTTTCGGGGCAATACAAATACTATGTAAAAATAGTCTTTGAAACAGAGCAGAAATGGGAGCCTATAACAAGGTCTCTCGGATTCAGTAGCAGGGCTTGAAACTGTTGAAAAACAGAGGAGAACAAACAGGTGATGATAATGATGCTGGTGGCCGGAACAGAATGCTGGTAATGAGGATGGAGTTACCGAGGAGGTAATGTCACGACCCAATTCCATTCTCTTTAACCGAAAATCACTAAAAAATTTTTGCGTTTTACTGTTACCTTACCCGGTCGTGAACTAACTCACCACACAGTGTTGGGCTGTGAGTCAATAATAAACTCCACATCTCATTCATTCTCAGTGAAATAAAACGATGTCATACATTTGCATTTAAATCCTGTACTTATACAAAAGCATGTTTTACTGACATCTACATCCCCCATAATTACAACTCAAAGAATACTGTGCTTTTACATTGTTTAGATACAAAAAGAATCACTGTGTATATACCTCTAAGCGATGGAGATGCAGCGGAGTCCAAAATACCACACCTCAGTCCTCACTGGGCTACTATGCACGCTCTGTAGGGGGGAAAATAGAGAGGGATGAGCAACCACACGCTCAGTAAGGCAATAATGCAAGCATGGTAGATAACTACTCTATCTACATGCTGATAGTGTTATGCATAAATCATTTATGGTAGGAGCATGAGGAATAAAACTATGCCATATGAGTATACATATATATCATGTATTAAAATCATGTACATTGGCATATAAAACATGGTAAACACATCATGTATAAATCATCTCATGCTCAATCTCATTTAAATTTATAAAAAGGGCAATTCATTAAGAAACCTCCTTTTTAAACCAACATCGTAAACCTCTTTCTCAACACATAAATACCACCAAATCAAATCACAATCACAGCCACATTTTCATTTCACAATTCACGCATGTATATAAAAACTAGGTCACTATATCAAAAGTTCCTATGTGGACCACTATATCATAAATCATCCCAGACCACACGCATCCAGGTGTGCGGGGTATCATGCTGGCACGAAGATGGATTATCCCTCGCCAGACTTTCTCATCACATAACCATCATGCGGTACATTGTACTCCATGTGATATACACGGTACATCGTACTTCGCAGACTCATATCGTGATTGGGGTGCCATTCCTAGGTCTTACCTACCCCATACCAAGAGTTTTCCATATCCGTGAAGGAGAGCCTCCCTGCCGAACAGAGCCTCCCCGCCTAACAGAGCCTCCCTGCCTCCTCGGGCTTAAGGATGTTAGCTTAAGGATGTAGGGCTTAAGGATCCTTCCATAAGAAAGCCTCCCCACCGAACAGAGCCTCCCCGCCTAACAGAGCCTCCCTGCCTCCTCGGGCTTAAGGATGTTGGCTTAAGAATGTAGGGCTTAAGGATCTTACCGTACCCATGTAGGAGAGCCTCCCTGCCTAACAGAGCCTCCCCGCCCCTCCAGGGCTTAAGGATGTTGGCTTAAGGATCCCACCGTAAGAGAGTCTCCCCACCGAATAGAGCCTCCCCGCCTAACAGAGCCTCCCCACCTCTTTGGGCTTAAGGGTGTTGGCTTAAGGATGTAGGGCTTAAGGATCTTACCAACTTTCACAACCTTATACGTATCACAATGTGTAAACTTGTGCGAGCAAAGCTCTAGCACGACTCATGCATCCTATCATAAAGAGACGCGTACGAGCATAGCTCTAGTATGGTTATACTCATAAGACAAACCACTCAAAAGCCACGTACGAGCAGAAGCTCCAGTACGGTTTATAAACATCATCATAGTTTCCAAATCAAGGTGCGAGCTAAGCTCCAGCACGTTTCATACAAATGAAAACATCAATACCCGGTGTGAGCTAGGCTCTAGCACGATTTAATTCACATAAACATGATAGGCGGCTCATAAGCTTTTAAAGCTATCTCAAAACATATTTGGCACTTCACATGTGCTATCACAAACATCAAACCACAATAGCCATCCTATCTATCAATTCGTTTAAAACCAAACACATGTTTTGTGAAAGCATTCAAAACACTTGATTTATGCAATTATTAGCCTTACTATCCCTTTTTATACATCCATGTAAACCAAATCATCCAATATTCACAACTATTTTCGCATACCAAACAACCAATTTCTCAAACGTTCATGCATTTCATAAACACCCTATAATCCCACAAATTACGAGCAGTTACCTCTATATACTTACAGAATTCCCTTACCTGGAATCGCGATGCGTGATTCCACTTCCTTAAAGCTGCTACTCGTACCACTCGATTCGTTTCCAACGAACTCTTTGGGACTGCACAAAATCGTATCCCGCATTATACTCGATCCATATAATATGATATCGTGAATTCACTATAGTCAATTCGACCTATAGTTTTCTATTAACGCTTGTGAGGCCTCGTTTCATTACTTTATCCAAAACTCGAATCTATGGATTCTTTTAGGCCTATTAACTCATTCCAAATCGATATTAAATCGACATTAAGCTCATAGTGTTCATATTTCATGAATTCCCTCACTATGGCATTTTATCAAGCATATACATACTCATTTTCACAATTCCTCCAAACTCACAATGAAATTTCATTTAACCATCTAAAATCATAAACATTACCTCAATAACAACTTTAGCATGCCCATAAATCATAAACTCATTCAACCCATATATTCTCACATTATACCCATTCTAGGTTTTCTAGGTTACACCAATTCCACCACATCCCTAGATAATTTATCCATCAATACTCATGCCAAACAACTCCAAAATCAATTAAATAGACAATGTATTTGGATTGGAGTGTTAGAATCTTACCAAATATGATTTTTCTTCTTGCTCCAAATGTCAATGCCCTTATCTCCTTCAATACCCACAATGAGATTTTGGGTTCCAACTATGTTGTTCTCTTCCTCAAGATGAACAACTTAATGTCTAATGGTCTCCCCTCAATTCTTGCTGAAAATGGTTGATTTTAGAGAGGGAAAGTTAGGTTTTTGGGTTAGAAATGGAAGATTGGTGTTTTTCTTGAAATTTTTAGATTTTCAGCCCTCCTTATATAGAAATAGCTTGAGGAGATCGATCTGGTCCAAGAGGAGATCGATCTGGTCCCCTTAAATCTCTCATTTTCACGAAATTTTTAAGCATGAGATCGATCTGTCGAAGCATGAGATCGATCTGTTGATGCATGAGATCGATCTGTCGAAGCATGAGATCAATCTGGTCCCAAACAGAGAGCTAAGGAGATCGATCTGGGTGCTTGAGGATCGATCTTTTCATCACAGAATGCTTAGGAGATCGATCTGGCCCCATTGGAGATCGATCTGCTCTATTCCATTGCCCAAATAAGAGCATTCTGGCTCTTCCAGATCGATCTCTCATCCTATGAGATCGATCTGGCCTTCATGTTTTCCAGGTTTCTTACAGTTTCCTTGTTGCAACTCATACCAACACATCCTTAATCTGTTGCCATGGCCATTTTCTCATCCATCCACCTTTATAACTTGAAAATGGCATCCATTCATACCTTATGCACATTGAAACTTGCGTGCATTCATTGTATGTCCAAAGGTATGCTATATAAGACCAAATGGAAGCATAACTTCATTCCATTTTACCACACTACCCATTTTGAGTTTCAATCACATCCATCACTTATAAGAACTCATTTCTTCATATTCATACTCAATGGAACTTGTATGTACGTTACAAATCATATTACACATACGTACATTGAATCCATGGACTTACATCAATCATACTTTACATTACAAGTCCATTCATATTTATTACACATTAGAACTTTACATATACGGGGTCTCACATTCTCCCCTCCTTCAAGGAATTTGGTCCTCCAAATTAGAACCAAGTCACTCTACAAAAAGTTGGGGGTACTTCTCCCGTATTAAGTTCTCCAATTCCCATGTGGCCTCTTTCGCCGTGTGATGTTGCCAAAGAACTTTCACCAAGGGAATTGTCTTATTCCGCAACACTTTCTCTCTTCTGTCCAATATCCGAACCGACTTCTCAACATACGCCATACTCTCCTGGAGCTCCAACGGCTCATATCTTATCACGTGTGCCGGGTCCGGGTGATACTTCCGAAGCATCGAGACGTGGAAGACATTGTGGACATTTGCCAAGTCCAGTGGCAATGCCAACCTATACGCCTTATCTCCCACTCTCTCCAAAATTTCAAAGGGTCCGATATATCTAGGGCTCAGGTTGCCCTTCTTACCGAATCTCATAATACCCTTCCATGGTGATACCCTCAGAAACACCGACTCACCCTCATCAAACTCTAGTGGTCTTCGTCTCTTGTCAGCATAACTCTTTTGTCGGCTCTGAGCTGTCCGTAATCTCTCACATATCAACTAGACGTCCTCAGATGCCTCTGCACTAAGTCTGGAGCAAAAATCTGTCTGTCACCAACCTCTTCCCATCCTATAGGGGAACGACATCTACGCCCGTATAATGCCTCATAGGGTGCCATCCCGATATTAGCATGATAGCTATTATTAGAAGTGAACTCGGCTAACTGCAGGTGGTCATCCCAGGAGCCTCTAAAATCTAGCACACACGCTCTCAACATATCCTCGAGGGTCTGTATAGTCCTCTCTGACTGCCCATCTGTCTAAGGATGAAAAGCGGTGCTAAAACTCAGTCGGGTCCCCAGCGCTTCCTGAAAATGTTCCCAGAAATGGGAAGTGAAGCGGGCATCCCTATCAGAAACAACGCTCACTGGTACACCATGTAGCCGTACTATCTCTCGAATATACAAGTTCGCCAACTGACTCAATGTATCGGTAGCTCTCATAGCCAAGAAATAGGCGGACTTAGTCAATCGGTCCACAATAACCCATATGGCATCATGACCTCTACGGGTCCTCGGTAACCCCATCACAAAATCCATGGTGACATGCTCCAACTTCCATGTCGGTATCGGTAGAGGCTGCAATAATCCTGCAAGCTTCTGATGCTCTACCTTCACTTGCTGACAAACGAGACACTTAGCGACATATTCAGCAATGTCTCTCTTCATTCCAGACCACCAATAAACCTTCCGAAGGTTTTGATACATCTTGGTACTCCCTGGATGTATCGTATACTTCGATGAGTGAGCCTCTGATAAAATCATTCTCCTGATCTCAGGATCCCTGGGAACGCATACTCTGCCTCTGAACCTCAATAAGCCATCAGCACTCTGCTCAAAATCAATACCCACACTTGTCTGTATCTGCCTCAGCCAATCGATGCACCGTCGATCGCTCTGTTGGGCTCACCGAATACGGCCAACCAACTCTGGCTCTAGTCTCAAACTAGCCATGATCTCAAGTCTCTCAGATCCTGGTGGGGTTACATGTAAACTGAGGTTCGCAAAGTGTTCTAACAATTCATGTTCCCGTACCATCATATATGACACCAACCCAAGGTTCTTTCTACTCAAAGCATCGGCAACTACATTTGCCTTACCAGGGTGGTACATGATTTCACAATCATAGTCCTTCAGGAGTTTGAGCCATCTCCTCTGTCTCATATTCAGCTCTTTCTGCGAGAACAAGTACTTAAGGCTCTTATGATCTGTGAACACCTGAAATTTCTCACCATAGAGATAGTGGCGCCATATTTTCAGAGCAAATACTACAGCTGCCAACTCCAAATCATGTGTCGGGTAGTTCCTCTCATGATCTTTCAACTGTCTCGATCCATAAGCAACTACCTTCCCATCCTGCATAAGCATACAGCCCAGTCCCTGGTGTGATGCATCTGTATACACCGAGAATCCTCCTGAGCTAGTAAGAATGGTGAGAACTGGAGCAGTCGTCAATCGACGCTTAAGCCCCTTAAAACTCCTCTCACATGCATCATCCCACACAAACTTAACATCTTTTCGCGTGAGGCGTGTCAATGGAGCAGCTAGTCTGGAGAAACCCTCTACAAATCTCTGATAATATCCTGCCAATCCCAAAAAACTCCTGATCTCAGTTACTGTCTTGGGCTGTTCCCACTGTACAACTGCCTCTATCTTGGATGGATCCACCGATACCCCATCCTTTGACACAACATGCCCCAGAAATGAGATCTGTTCCAACCAAAAGTTACACTTACTGAGTTTGGCATACAATTCTCTCTCTCGGAGGGTCTGCAGAACTATCCTCAAGTGCTCCTCATGATCTTCCCTGGACTTGGAATACACCAAAATGTCATCTATGAACACTATTACAAACTTGTCCAGGTATGGCTTGAATATATCATTCATCAATGCCATAAATGCTGCGGGAGCATTCGTCAATCCGAATGGCATTACCAAAAACTCGTAGTGGCCGTAACGGGTACGAAATGCTGTCTTGGGTACATCTCCACTCCTGATCCTCAACTGATGATACCCTGACCGCAGATCTATCTTAGAAAATACTTCGGCTCCCTGGAGCTGATCCAACAAATCATCGATTCTTGGAAGGGGGTACTTGTTCTTAATGGTGGCCTTATTCAACAACCGGTAATCTATACACAGTCGGAGGCTTCCATCTTTCTTCCTTACAAATAGAACCGGTGCTCCCCAAGGTGAGACACTCGGTCTAATAAACCCCTTCTCCAACAACTCTTGCAGCTATTTCTTCAGCTCTTCCAATTCTATCGGAGCCATTCTATAGGGTGGTTTCGATATCGGCTCTGTACCAGGCACTAGCTCAATGCAAAATTCCATTTCCCTTTTAGGTGGTAGTCCTGGTAATTCATCCGGAAAGACATTAGGGTAATCTGTAATTACGACTATATCCCTCAATTCCGGGTGTGCCTCATCTATATCAACCACGTATGCAATGAACCCTTCACATTATCCTCTCCATCGTTAGTAACATAACCATCACTCCACATTCAACATTTATCATAAACAATAAATTTATCTCTCAAGCATTATGCATTTAAAAATCATACTCCTTTATTTACAATAACCATGCTATTTTCATATCATTTCTTTTCATCAAAATTTACAATAAGATTGTCTAATCCTGAAAACATCAATGTTTTGGCATGACAATCCATCACAACATGATTGGTAGCCAGCCAATCCATTCCCAAAATTATATCAAAATCATTCATATTCAATAAAATCAGATTGGCTATCATTTCCTTCCCCTCTATCTTTAACTTACAATCTCTACATACATGCTCAGTCAATTGACTATCATTCATGGGTGTGGAAATCATTAACATCTTATCTAACAATGTTGGTTTCACATGCTTCAATAATTTATGTGCGAAGGAAGGTGATATGAAAGAATGCGTGGCACCAGGATCAAATAATACCAATGCTTCTAAATCAAAAATTCGGATAGTACCTTTAATCACATCTGTCGATGCGTCTACAGTGTCCTGGTCCAGCGCGTGCACCCTTCCTCCTCTCACACCCACAGCATGTTTCCCTTTTTCCTCAGCTGTAGCCCTCCTCCTCGGGGCTGCTGTCACAACTGGAGCTCCCTCAGGCTCCTTGCCCTTCTGTGGGGCAATCTCCATCTTCTCGGGACAATGCTTAGCCATATGTCCTGGTCTCTCGCATCTAAAACACACCATAGGGGTCATCAGACAGGGCCTATTCCCATGGAATCTCCCACATCTCCTACACTGGTCAGTAGTAGGCCGTGGTCCTCCAATAGTCATACCCCTCGGCGCAGTCAAGGCTGGGTATATGAGAGGTCTAGCAGCTCTCTCCTGCACCTCCTCAATCTTAGGCCTCTTCTCAAAAAATCTTTGGCCACCTCTCTTGGACACTATTCCAAACCCGGATCTCTTCCGATCTCTATCCTTTCTAACACTGACTCTACCAAGCTCGGAGGCATTTCGCTCAAAGTCTTGCTCACATAACTGAGCCTTATGTACAGCCTCCTCATAGGTCAAGATGTGAAAGGGAGCTAGCTTAGTCCGGATGGCCAATCTCAATCCATCCATGAACTTCTGAATCTTTCGAGTCTCACTACCCATCGTGTCCGGGTCATATCTCCCCAAGGACATAAACTTGGACTCATACTCGTCCACAGTTCGGTTACCTTGAACCAAATTCATAAATTCCATCTGCAATTTCCTCTGTGCGGTGGCTGGGATATATTGTCTCCTGAAGGCCTCTAGAAATATCTCCCACGAGATCTCAGAGTGTCTAGCCCTCAAAATAACCTCGGTGGACCTCCACTAATGCTCGGCCTCGCCTTTCAACATAAACACGGCAAAGGCTACCTTTTCAGCTGAAGTGCATCGGAAAAACCTATATAGTTTCTCCATCTCATACACCCAATCCTCCGTAACCACTGGGTCTTTCACCCCTCTAAACACTGGGGGTTTCAGCGCTTGAAACTCTCGCAACCTACTCAAGTCGCAGTCATAACCCAAATCACTACCGCTCTGCTGTGGAGCGATAGGAGAATCTGTATCCTGGGCTGGAGGTGGTGTAACTGTAGCTGTCTCAGCAGCATGAGGTCTCTCCACCTCTGCAGCTGCCTGTTCAGTAGTAGGCTGTGCTGCGGGACCTCGTCTATCACCGGCACCCAAGGCCTGCATGACTATCTGCACCAAATTCTCAATACTCCGCTCTAACCTAGCGAAGCGAGCCTCAGTATCCTCTGCTCTCTCAGCAGGGTTCTGTGGAGCCTGCTCAGTCTGTGGCTCCGCACGGCTCTCAGGCCTACCTCTATGGCCTCTAGCACGTGCTCTCGCCCCTCTACCTTTGCGTGTAACTGGCATAGTACTTGACTTCCTGTATTATAATAATTCATTAAGCTCAATCCATCACGGTATACACAGTTATATCTAAACAATAGCACAGTACTATAGGGATGTACTTTCCTACGTTTTATTAATGACTCACATCAGGCCAACACAGCTCTGATACCAATCTCTGTCACGACCCAATTCCATTCTCTTTAACCGAAAATCACTAAAAAATTTTTATGTTTTACTGTTACCTTACCGGGTCGTGAACTAACTCACCACACACTGTTAGGCTGTGAGTCAATAATAAACTCCACATCTCATTCATTCTCAGTGAAATAAAACGATGTCATACATTTGCATTTAAATCCTGTACTTATACAAAAGCATGTTTTACTGACATCTACATCCCCCATAATTACAACTTAAAGAATACTGTGCTTTTACATTGTTTAGATACAAAAAGAATCACTGTGTATATACCTCTAAGCGATGGAGATGCAGCGGAGTCCAAAATACCACGCCTCAGTCCTCACTGGGCTACTATGCACTCTCTGTAGGGGGAAATAGAGAGGGATGAGCAACCACACGCTCAGTAAGGCAATAATTCAAGCATGGTAGATAACTACTCTATCTACATGCTGATAGTGTTATGCATAAATCATTTATGGTAGGAGCATGAGGAATAAAACTATGCCATATGAGTATACATATATATCATGTATTAAAATCATGTACATTGGCATATAAAACATGGTAAACACATCATGTATAAATCATCTCATGCTCAATCTCATTTAAATTTATAAAAAGGGCAATTCATTAAGAAACCTCTTTTTTAAACCAACATCATAAACCTCTTTCTCAACACATAAATACCACCAAATCAAATCACAATCACAGCCACATTTTCATTTCACAATTCACGCATGTGTATAAAAAAATAGGTCACTATATCAAAAGTGCCTATGTGGACCACTACATCATAAATCATCCCAGACCACACGCATCCAGGTGTGCGGGGTATCATGCTGGCACGAAGATGGATTATCCCTCGCCAAACTTTCTCATCACATAACCATCATGTGGTACATCGTACTCCATGTGATATACATGGTACAGCGTACTCTGCAGACTCATATCGTGATTGGGGGTGCCGTTCCTAGGTCTTACCTACCCCATACGAAGAGTTTTTCATATCCGTGAAGGAGAGCCTCCCTGCCAAACAGAGCCTCCCCGCCTAACAGAGCCTCCCTGCCTCCTCGGGCTTAAGGATGTTAGCTTAAGGATGTAGGGCTTAAGGATCCTTCCATAAGAGAGCCTCCCCACCGAACAGAGCCTCCCTGCCTCCTCGGGCTTAAGGATGTTGGCTTAAGGATGTAGGGCTTAAGGATCTTACCGTACCCATGTAGGAGAGCCTCCCTGCCTAACAGAGCCTCCTCGCCCCTCCAGGGCTTAAGGATGTTGGCTTAAGGATCCCACCGTAAGAGAGCCTCCCCACCGAACAGAGCCTCCCTGCCTAACAGAGCCTACCCGCCTCTTTGAGCTTAAGGATGTTGGCTTAAGGATGTAGGGCTTAAGGATCTTACCAACTTTCACAACCGTATACGTATCACAATGTGTAAACTTGTGCGAGCAAAGCTCTAGCACGACTCATGCATCCTATCATAAAGAGACGCGTACGAGCATAGCTCTAGTACGGTTATACTCATAAGACAAACCACTCAAAAGCCACGTACGAGCAGAAGCTCCAGTACGGTTTATAAACATCATCATAGTTTCCAAATCAAGGTGCGAGCTAAGCTCCAGCACGTTTCATACAAATGAAAACATCAATACCCGGTGCGAGCTAGGCTCTAGCACGGTTTAATTCACATAAACATGATAGACGGCTCATAAGCTTTTAAAGCTATCTCAATACATATTTGGCACTTCACATGTGCTATCACAAACATCAAACCACAATAGCCATCCTATCTATCAATTCGTTTAAAACCAAACACATGTTTTGTGAAAGCATTCAAAACACTTGATTTATGTAATTATTAGCCTTACTATCCCTTTTTATACATCCATGTAAACCAAATCATCCAATATTCACAACTATTTTTGCATACCAAACAACCAATTTCTCAAACGTTCATGCATTTCATAAACACCCTATAATCCCACAAATTACGAGCAGCTACCTCTATATACTTACAGAATTCCCTTACCTGGAATCGCGATGCGTGATTCCACTTCCTTAAAGCTGCTACTCGTACCACTCGATTCATTTCCAACGAACTCTTCGGGACTGCACAAAATCGTATCCCGCATTATACTCGATCCATATAATATGATATCGTGCATTCACTATAGTCAATTTGACCTATAGTTTTCTATGAACGCTTGTGAGGCCTCGTTTCATTACTTTATCCAAAACTCGAATCTATGGATTCTTTTAGGCCTATTAACTCATTCCAAATCGATATTAAATCCACATTAAGCTCATAGTTTTCATATTTTATGAATTCCCTCACTATGGCATTTTATCAAGCATATACATACTCATTTTCACAATTCCACCAAACTCACAATGAAATTTCATTTAACCATCTAAAATCATAAACATTACCTTAATAACAACTTTAGCATGCCCATAAATCATAAACTCATTCAACCCATATAATCTCACATTATACCCATTCTAGGTTTTCTAGGTTACACCAATTCCATAACATCCCTAGATAATTTATCCATCAATACTCATGCCAAACAACTCCAAAATCAATTAAATAGACAATGTATTTGGATTGGAGTGTTAGAATCTTACCAAATATGATTTTTCTTCTTGCTCCAAATGTCAATGCCCTTATCTCCTTCAATACCCACAATGAGATTTTGGGTTCCAACTATGTTGTTCTCTTCCTCAAGATGAACAACTTAATGTCTAATGGTCTCCCCTCAATTCTTGCTGAAAATGGCTGATTTTAGAGAGGGAAAGTTAGGTTTTTGGGTTAGAAATGGAAGATTGGTGTGTTTCCCGAAATTTTTAGATTTTTAGCCCTCCTTATATAGAAATAGCTTGAGGAGATCAATCTGGTCCAAGAGGAGATCGATCTAGTCCCCTTAAATCTCTCATTTTCACGAAATTTTTAAGCATGAGATCGATCTGTCGAAGCATGAGATCGATCTGTTGATGCATGAGATCGATCTGTCGAAGCATGACATAGATCTGGTCCCAAACAGAGAGCTAAGGAGATCGATCTGGGTGCTTGAGGATCGATCTTTTCATCACAGAATGCTTAGGAGATCGATCTGGCCCCATTGAAGATCGATCTGCTCTATTCCAT
Organism: Firmiana major; assembly: GCA_033439115.1. Classification (NCBI taxonomy): domain Eukaryota; kingdom Viridiplantae; phylum Streptophyta; class Magnoliopsida; order Malvales; family Malvaceae; genus Firmiana; species Firmiana major. The sequence continues at coordinate 30,806,908 of CM065896.1, read as the reverse complement.
TGCCCAAATAAGAGCATTCTGGCTCTTCCAGATCGATCTCTCATCCTCTGAGATCGATCTGGCCTTCATGTTTTCCAGATTTCTTACAGTTTCCTTGTTGCAACTCATATCAACACATCCTTAATCTGTTGCCATGGCCATTTTCTCATCCATCCACCTTTATAACTTGAAAATGGCATCCATTCATACCTTATGCACATTGAAACTTGCGTGCATTCATTGTATGTCCAAAGGTATGCTATATAAAACCAAATGGAAGCATAACTTCATTCCATTTTACCACACTACCCATTTTGAGTTTCAATCACATCCATCACTTATAAGAACTCATTTCTTCATATTCATACTCAATGGAACTTGTATGTACGTTACAAATCATATTACACATACGTACATTGAATCCATGAACTTACATCAATCATACTTTACATTACAAGTTCACTCATATTTATTACACATTACAACTTTACATATACGGGGTCTCACAGGTAAGGTGATCAAAGCTTTAAAGAAGAAGGGAAACCGAGGAGTACACAGGATACTAGAGGAATAGAACTGGAAATGGAAACTCGACTGCAACCGAGAAGAGGAAAAAGACCGAGAGGTATTGTGGAGTAGAGGAGGCTCCTTCTCAGGTAGCGAAGTGTCGCGGTAGAGGGCTGAACCGGTGAATGTGCCGAGAAACACCAGCGCCAGGCAGAGACCTTGGGAGGATCAAGAGAGGAAATGGCAACCACGGGATCGGTGAAGATGATGATCGAAATAGAAAACGTGAAGGAAGAAGAAAGTATGGAAGAGGAGAAGAAAATAAATGGCAGGAAAGGAAATAAATTAAAAAAAAGAAAAAAAAAGAAAAAGAAAATAAAATAAAAGAATACATATATATAATAATAATAAAGGGAAGGAAGCAGGAGATTTATTTATATTATATATATATTTGGAATAGAGAAAGAGACACAAATAATTTGGGAAATCTCGGGAAAGTGTTTCAAAAAATTAACCGAGTGGATCGGGCTCGCCGACTCGCTAAGTCGAAGCAATCAAGGATTACGGATAGACACCGAGGTAAGAAATTTATGCAAGTTTTGGAGATAATGGTACATATTTTATGATTTCAGGTGAATGTTCAAGTGAATTTTACGATTTCGTCGCATCGTAGGTAATTCGAATAAATAGGATACTAAGAATACAAATTTCGATGTAGGAGAATCGTAGAAGGATTTAAGGGAGATACTAGGAGGCGTCACCACTTGAATTCGAGATTTTCGTTAAATCGAGGTAAGAGGTATTATTTAACTTAGTTCTGATAATGCATTTTTGTTTCACCGATAAATAATTTTATGAAAGAGCATGTGATTTGAAATGATTTATCAATGCTTTCATACTTGTGAAACTATTTACGATGCATGTTTTAAATTCATCGAAATATTCCCTGAGTACTTTCCATGTTGTGAAATGAATTTCCTAAGGTATGAAGCGTATGGATGTTTTACATTTATTTATGTTTTTATATCCATATCGTTAAAGAAACATTTGACAATTTCAAAAGTAAGTAAGAAAAGAAATTTGTTTTCGAAAGAGGATTGTGGGGGCCACCTCTTGAGTCCTACGGGAACAAAGTACCACACAGTCTTGCGATTTTATGAAAGAATTTTCAGATTATAAGGAATTCGATTTTATTACTCGATATGAGTTTATGAGTTATAAAACCCAAGGAAGATTTTGGAAACTCTGTTTTGAGACTATAGGCTTCATGCATGGTTACTTCTTGTGGTGTTCCGGCTACACCACTTAGGGTGCCAGTACGTTGGCCCCTTTAGCACTTGACTCAACCTTTGTGGAAGATGTCGTGCTACTGGTGGTTTACGATGATGTTTTGGTAGTATCTCGTGCTCGCGCATCACGGATGAATGTTCCTCGTACGGTGAGTGCCACAGGTGCCCGTGCCCTAGCTATGTGCTAGTATATGATAAGAAATAAGAAGATACTACCCATGTTTATAATTATTATTGCTGTACGAACCTGATCCATTCTACAGCCCCCCTTACCATGGCCATAGGTATGATGACTCTCCACGGAGAATGACACATATCGCATGACTTAGTTATATCCTAGTCTCCTCGATTTGATTATGAAAAAAATCGACTATGATGAATGAATATGTGTTTTCATGATTACGAAATATTCATGAAATGCTTACGAAATGACTATGAATTATTCATGAAAAGTTTACGAAATGATTATGAAATATTCATGAAATGTTTACGAAATGATTATGAATTATTCATGAAAAGTTATGAAATGATTACGAAATATTCATGAAATGTTTACGAAATGATTATGAAATATGCATGAAATGTTTACGAAATGATTTATGAAATGTTCATGAAAGGTTTATGAAAAGTAGTAAAATGGTTAAGCATGTGATTTGTTTTAAAGACACGTATGCTTTATGACGATTATGCATGAAATGACAATTTATGTATTGCATTAAGTTTCGTTCTATGAATAACTCAAATGTTTTTATATATCAGAACTGCTTTAAGAGTATTACCTTACTGGGCTTTAGCCCAAAAGCTCACCCCTCTACCTCTCAGATTTTTATAGTGAATTATAGCTAATAAATGCTGCGTAGACGACGTAGGCTGGCGAATATGAGCTTCCCCAGGCTACCTTTTGTATATGCGTGAGGTATACATTCTTATCACTTTACCAGACTATTTGTATGCACAGACATCTATTGAAAATAATGTGTTGGGATGAAATCTGTATAAGGATAAATTAAATGAAATATTTTTAAGGATTGACACTGAACAGGAATACAGCCTAAGTAAATAAAGGATTAAGTTGTAAGCCGAAGTTTCAAAAAAAAATTCCTCTAATTTTCAAGGGTCAAGGGTCGTTACAGTTTAAGTGGTATCAGAGCAAAGGCTATCTAGTACTGTCAGTGTCAATAATAAGGGTAAGATTACATCCCAAATGTCTGTGCTTGTCTAGTTATAGAGTAAGTAAACCTAATTAAGTTAAAACTTAAAGTTGGGTTTACGTGATGAATTAGATCACGAGCTAGAGGCCGCAGAGATAGGCCTGAGAATCAGGCAGAGTCATCATATGAGACTCATAAATGATACCGAGATTGAAACTGATGTTGAGCGTGCTCCATCAGGTCCTGTGGAAAGGACAGAGGGTATTGAGACACACTTTGCTAAGATTAAGTGAAGTATTGAACATATTATGGGAAATTAAGACACAGGCTATGTTAGGTGGTGGGGTAGATGGAGGAATAGACAGACAAATTACTCCTGGTGCGTCGACACAGCCTGTAGAGATGTTTCTGAACTATAAATATGCATGTTCTTGTAGCCCCACAGTAGAATGATGATGACTTGAGTAGGAGTTGGAGCTATACTAGATGAGATAGTTTAAGAACTGCAGACCACCATTGTCAAATGGGATAAAAGACCTGGTAGTTATAGAAAATTGAATGAATGAGATTAAGGAAACTACAAATGGAATTTAGGGGTCTAGCATATGGAAATCGATCTGTCAATGAGTATGAATTATGATTTATATCCCTGGGAAGGTGTGACCCAATGTTGAGAGCAGTGAAGTTAAGAAGTGTCTATAAGTTCACTAACGGATGGAGACCGAGTTGACTTCAGAGGATAGTATGGTATTACATACTGGAGTCAAGAATCCAATTGTAATCAAAAATTGGAAAACTTGTATGGATTCTTAGAGTATGACAGTGAGCTTAATAGATTGGGAGCAGTTTCAAGAGTTTAAGCCTCCGTTTTTCAACAAAGTTAAGAATTTAGTGATTCAGAGCGTTGGATGGATGAGGTACAAAAACTTGATGATTTTAGAAGTAACTCTATCGAGAAAGTTGCACTTGTAACTTTTGTGTTAAGGAATCGGAGAAGCTATACGGATTCTCAGAATGTGCTACTATAAAGAAAGTAGCTCTTGTAGCATCAATATCAAGATGAAAAGTCAAACTCGGAGGGAAGTTCCTCGATTTAATTCGAGAACCGACATCAAAAAATTACATGGGATATATTCCGAAGGCCCTTAGGTGGCAGCACATTCCGAACGAAATAAATTGGCAATTTATAGATGAAATGATTGAAATCAGACATAAGAAAGTAAGTTTGATAATGAATAGAAAATTAAATAGATTTGGAATGGGTATAATCCGGATAAGTAGAGATGTGAAACGGAGGAAGTCCAGGAAACTCGTAGGAGGTACTAAAAATCCTCAATCGAGCTAAATTAGCCCCATTGGATGTTATTCTGAGGAAGCGGTGCGCATGGTGCAAATGTGATGATATGAAATGTATATTTTGAGGTTACTATGAAAATGAAAAGGTAATGAGAGTGACAGGAAAAGTGATGTACTAAGGAAGCAGTGAGAGTGATAGAGTAAAGTCATTGTAACCAAAAAGATGAACCACATAACTGAAAGTATAAGTGAAGGTCACACTAGTTACATGATTGATAGAGTTAGGGCGTGTTCGGATTTAAAAAAAACACCCCAATAGACAGAGAATTTTTCGACACATATTCGGATGATCTATCAGAATTACCACTAAATTGGAAGATGAAGTTTGAAATTAATTTAGCAGTGGTATCGAATTAAATTATTTAGTCCACTGTACTGAATAGCTCTAATTAAATTAGAAATGCTGAAAAAGAAATTACAAGGACTATATGAAAAGGAGATTATCGGACCAGGTGATTCACTTTAATGTGTACTAGCATTAATTGTTAAGGAGACCCGGAGTCGTTTTGGTCATGATATGTTAAGAACGGGTGTTAATTGGATTCCCAAGACAAGGATTATAAATCAGTGGGGAAAGACCCAAAACTCTTAAAGATGATTTAGAGTTTGAGATATATGGAGACTTTGGACTATGAATTACGTATCGAGAATAAAGATTGTGAATTGCTCGTGCTTATGTTTCGAATGTGACACTTAATTGGAATAAGGAAAGAGTTCTAATATAATTGATGTACGAAATGAAGCAAGTCTGAAATGTGATAGATTTTGAAAATATGTGAGACTATGAACAAGAGATGTATATGATGTATGAATATTTCTAGTAAATTAAATTATTCGGATTAAGTGATATGAACTAAAAATGAATTGCGACCAAAGATTAAATGTTAAATTACCCAAAGATCGTCTGATACAAAAAAATGATGAATGACTCGAGTTAGTGCTTTTAGCAGAAGTGATTACGGGATGACGTTATGTATATTAGTCAGGGATATGAGTTGTGGAAATATTTAGTGAACCCCAACTAGATGTGGTTCCTTTCTGATACTGACACTTATGTCAGAGTAGCAAGTCGGAGAGTTGAAAACTGGGCTTGATTTATCGAATCGAGCAAGCTCAGCGTATTGATAAATACCGTATTGATATAGCTAATCAGACCCAGATGGGTGCTGCAACTAGCTTGAGTATTGGTATTAATAATTTGTTGAGATTTGAAAATAGAATTGTATATCAAATGATCTGTAGTTAAAGAAATTGATGTCGTCAGAGGCTTATTCATAGAGATATACTTCGCATCCTGAGAATAGTAAAATTTATCAAAATCTCTTGAAGGTATAATGGTGATCAGATACGATAAGAGAAATAATTGAATTTGTGACTAAATGTCTCTTATATCAGCAGGTTAAGGTAGAGTACAGGGAACCTATGAGATTATCACAATCTTTACCCATGCCAATATGGAATTGAGAGTATGTGCCCAGGATTTTAAAGGCTTCAGAAGGATTGCTTGTCATTAGCAGAATTCGTATATAATATCGGTTACCACACAAGTGTCATCCGAATCCGACATATGTGATTAAGTGTGAACCACTGAAATTGAAAAAAAAAAAGAATGATTTGACATATGTGGAGAAACCGATACAGATCTTAGACAGGAAGGAAAAAGACATTGCGGTCTAAGACGATTCCTTTGGTAAAAGTTCTGTGGCAGTACCATGCTTTGAAAGAGATTACATAGGAATTAGAAAATTCAATGCGAGAGAAATATCCGTAGTTCTTAAGGACCAATGTACTATTAAATTTGGGGACCAAATTTCCCAAGGTGGGGAGAATGTAAATACCTAAAATTTTCAATGTACTCGGTGTTGTCAATAAATAATAAATTAGGAGATTGAGATTAAATATATGATGATGGATGAATTAATTTGAGAATAAATATTAGACTAACCCTATTTTTTTACGCTACATGGAGAATTAAATCAAATATGTAGCCATACATGTAATTGCGTATATATGTATTCAACATTTCAATTATTTCTCAAAATTAATATATAGAGAAATATATTTGTGTAAGGGAATCCAAATGTCCACAGATAAAATGTGAGATCTAAGAATTTCGGACATATTTTAAATATGTGATAAGAATTTGAAGTGTAATTTATTGAGCTAAGTGAATTGGGGAATGATAATTGGAGATTTATATGTTAAGTGTTTAAAATAAGTGTGAAGTTATGAGTACAGATCGATCTGGGAGAAGGAGAGATCGATCTGGTGAGTTAAAAATGACAAGGAATGAGGAATTTGAGGAGCAGATCGATCTCCAATGGAAGAGGATCGATCCCCTTATGATTCTGTTTGAGAGAAGATCGATCTCATGAGGAAGAGGTCGATCTCCAAATGATTCTGTTTGGGAGAAGATCGATCTCCTCAAGGAGTAGATCGATCTCATAAAGCCATAAAGAGATCGATCTCACCCGTCGACAATCGATCTCCTAGGCATAAATTGCCCCAAATCGTTCCCAAAATTCAATTGCAGATCGATCTCATCAAGAGCCAGATCGATCTCCAACCCTCAGCCTATATAAGGAACTCCTATTTTTCTTCTGCAATCTCACTTTCTCTCTCTTCCAACCCCCATTTTCACCGAAACCTAGCTTTCTCACTCATCCAAAGCACCCATTTCCGTCCAAATCAGAAGTTGTGGCAAGAAGGAAAGTTGTTCCTCATCAAAGGGAGAACAACATACTTGGAAATCGAAAGACGGATCGAATCGAGGCAAGAGATAAGCTCTCCACAAGTTTTGGGGTAATTTCTAAACCTCGATCTAGATATATGAGATGATTTTGATGATAATGGTTGTTGTCATTGTGCTGAAATAGCTGGAAAATGATTAGGGATTGATGAAATTACAATGTGGTTGGAGTGATAATGATATTTAGCAATTTTGGGAATTTGAGCTATAAATAGAAATTTAGACAATGTGGTGAATTAGCATAGATAATTGGCATGAGAAATGTAGAACGTTGAGATGTTGTGAATGAGAGTGTAGTTTGGGGTAGAGCTACAAGAATCAAGAGATTTGAGGTGTTATGAGCAATTATGCTCGATTTTTTAGAATTGAGGTTACTGTGATGATGAATATTGATGTTTTAACATCGTTTGGATAGCTCGAGAGTTCCAGAGTGGAATGCGAGACTAGTCTATACGAGGTGCAAAGAGGTAAGGGAAACTAAACCATTTATGTATGTGATTTGCGAACTATTATAGCATGAAATGTGATTTATAAAACAAGCATGTTGAGTGTTGTGTTGTGATACAATTGCATACGATTTTTATAGCCGGTTGGAGCCCAATGTTTTTATGAGTTTATAATTGGGCTCTACGTTAAGGCAATATCGAGATTTGAGAAATGTGTGCGTGCTTTACCGGCTGGAACTCGGTTTTATTTATGTTTTGTGTTGAGTACAAAACGGTTTTCAAATGAGTTTTATGAGAGAAAAACCACTATGAGTTCTATGTGAAGGCAAACCAGTTTTATGTGATAAGACTTAGGTGTGTAATTTTGACTACACACCGGGCATTGCTCTGGTAGCATGTAAGCCCGATTCTTCTCCGTTCTGGTAACGTGAGAATAACCCATTCTGTGGCTATGCCACGTATACTTGGTGGCCGTTGCCACGTGAGAAACCCTATTTGGTGGCCGTTGCCACGTGAGAAACCCTATTTGGTGGCCGTTGCCAAGTGAGAAACCCCATTTGGTGGCCGTTGCCATGTGAGAAACCCCATTTAGTGGCCGTTGCCACGTGAGAAACCCCATTTGGTGGCCGTTGCCACGTGAGAAACCCTATTTGGTGGCCGTTGCCACGTGAGAACCCTATTTGGTGGCCGTTGCCAAGTGAGAAACCCTAATTGGTGGCTGTTGCCACGTGAACCCTATCCTGTGGCTGTGCCACGTGTAAATTTAACTTAGTGGCTATGCCACGTGTGCTTAGTGGCTGTGCCACTTGTGAATTTAAATCAGTGGCTATGCCACGTGTGTTTAGTGCCTGTGCCATGTGCATTATTATTACAGTGATTTTATCACATTAATTGAGAAAGCGTTTATCGCATTATTTTCACATGCTTTGTTATTGCTCTAGACTGAGCCTTTTTACTTCATGTTTTCACATGATTTGAGACATGAGAATGTCGTTTTGAGTACTTTCATGCTATGGTTTTCAAATGAGATTAATGAGTTTCACATACAAATAAATATTTTGTGATGTGCATTTTGGTTTATGAAATGAGTCCCTTACCCCCTTTACTGAGCGATTTAGAAGCTCACCCTGTTTTCTTTCCCCCCGATCTCTTCAAGTGAAAAAGGTTTTCCTGCGACGTACGGAGTAGTGGCTAGTGGAGGACTTGAGCTCCAGGCCATATATTGTATTTTGAGGTATCTTTTATTTTTTTTCATGTACCCAGATAATTATCATAATTGCAAACACTTGATGTATAACATTGTATGGGATGTATTAGGATTAATTAACTTGAGATCAAGTAATGTATATGATATAATATATACTATTCAATGACGAGATCCTGAGGTATAATATAGGTGATGATGTATGACACTGCACATGAATGCACTCTTAATTGTGAATTAATGAATAAAAAGTTTTAAATTAGCCCTATTTTTCACGCTTCCGGGGAGTGACAGAGTTTTCTTGGTATCAGAGCTTAGGGTGTCTAGTACTGTCAGTGTCGGTTAAGTGAAATAGAATACATCCCAAGTGTCTGTAATAGTCTGGTCATTAACAGAAATTGAGGATTGAGATTTCAATCGATTCTGATATGTACGCGCAGGAGACGAGTTAAGATAGAGAATGAGTGGACGACGAGGTCGTTCGAGGAGGCAGGCAGAGTCCCCTCCGCCACTTGTCCCATAACCAGAGAGTCCTAACTCTCGATTTAATCGGATTGAGACCGATGTAAGGCAAGGTTTTGAGCAGATGGCAGCGTTATTCGCGCAACACTTTGGAGTTAATGCCTCGGGTACTACTCCTACACCACCACAAGGACCTCCCATACCCCCAGTACAGATGGACCCAGCGCCTCCCGTCACTCAGCCTGATGATAGAAGTATGGTCCGACTGAAGGATTTTCTGAAGATGAATCCACCCGCGTTTAGGGGAAAGAAGGATCCTACAGAGGCTGAGGAGTGGTTAACGGAGTTGAGAATTATATATGATTATCTGGGGTACACCGATGCTGAGAGGGTCAGTATGAGTATCTATATGTTGAAGGGGAGAGCTCGAGATTGGTGGGGTACTACCCAGGGTATTCTGATGTCCCGCCAAGATGTAATTGGTTGGGAAGAGTTTCAGACAGCCTTTAGGACCCAATATGTACCACAAGCCACCCAGAGAAAGAAACAGGCCGAGTTTTTTAAGTTTGGTACAAGGTGACATGTCTGTGGATGACTATGAGAGCCAATTCACAGCGCTATTGAGATATGACCCAAAGACCTTTAAGAATGAAGAGCTCCGTATTTGTGTATGGATTGAAGCCCATCATCAGAGATAGATTGATAGGGCTATGTATTACTGAGTTTGGAGATGCTCTGAGACGAGCACAAGAGATTGAAAGAGGAATTGAAATGGTACAATCCCAGAATGAGCTCAGACCGGTGAATAGAGATAAGGGCAAGAGGTCAGCGATTTTCCAAACAGAGGCTCGGAGAGATTCCTTTAGAAGAGGAAGGATTGAGGTACAAAAGGGCAGATTAGAGAGACCCAGAGGGTACCCTAACATTAGAGAGACCCCTCGAGATGTCAGGCCAGAGATAAAGTTTTGCAGAAATTGTGGCCGAATGCATGAGGGAAGTTGTACTGGGTCAATCCATGGATGTTTTAGATGTGGAGACATGGGTCACATGGTGAAGGATTGCCCTCAACCTCAGAAACCACATGTATTGGAGCCCACTAGACAACAGCCTCAGAGAGTGAATCCCCTGAGACGGGCCACTGCTGCAGAGAAAGGAAAGAGACCTGTTACACAGGGACGTGTGTTTGCCCTAGATAAGGAGACCGCTGACACTTCTGCAGAAACTATAAGAGGTACACTCTCTGTCTGTAATCATAAGGCTCATGTGTTGATTGATTCAGGATCCACGCATTCGTTTATTTCTGAGCATTTTGCATGTAGATTAAACTTGAAGTTTGAACCTCTAGAATATATACTACATGTAAATACCCCTATGCGTGAATCCCAGAGAACTGAGTTAATCTGTAGGGGATGTGAGATAAAGGTGGGAGATAGAGGGATGTTAGCAGATCTAATCATGTTGAATATACATGGATTTGATGTAATTTTGGAAATGGATTGGTTGGCAGCCAATCGAGTGAGCTTAGATTGCTACACTAAGTTATAACTTTCTCCCTACCAGAACCTTACAGTGTACGATTGAGATATTGAGGAAATGAATATGTGGAATTCTAGTAAGTAATTTGAGAATTTTGATATTATTTTGGAGAATATTAAATATGATTGTTCATGTGAAGGTTATGAGACACTCATCTCAGACGATGAGCGGGAACATCCGAGGATTGAGGATATACCTATGGTTTGCAAATTTCTGGATGTTTTCCCAGATGAATTGCCAGGTTTACCACCAGAGAGAGAGCTAGAGTTTACTATTGATTTGGTACCAGATACTCAGCCGATCTCTAAACCTCCCTACAGGATGGCATTAGTGGAACTTGAGGAATTGAAGAAACAACTACAGGAGTTATTGGATCAAGGGTTCATTAGGCCCAGTGTTTCACCGTGGGGAGCACCGATTTTATTTGTCAAGAAGAAGGATGGTAGTCTCAGATTATGCGTAGACTACCGGTTGTTGAATAAAGCCACGGTGAAGAATAAATACCCATTGCCCAGGATTGATGATCTACTCGATCAACTAAGAGGGGCCTCAGTCTTTTCTAAGATTGATTTGAGATCGGGCTATCACCAATTGAGGATCAAGGAAGAAGATATTCCGAAGACAGCCTTCAGGACGAGGTATGGCCATTATGAATTTCTGGTGATGTCCTTTGGATTGAAGAACGCCCCTGCAGCATTTATGAGATTGATGAACGAGGTGTTCAGAGACTATCTGGATAAATTTGTGATAGTCTTTATTGATGATATCCTGGTATACTCTCAGTCGTATGAGGAGCATGCACAGCATTTGTGGTTAGTACTACAGATACTCCGAGATAAGCAATTATATGGAAAGCTTAGTAAGTGTGAGTTTTGGCTGGATCGGATAGCTTTCCTTGGTCATACAGTCTAAGAGGAAGGAATATCAGTGGACCCAAGCAAGGTGGAGGCTGTGCTTAATTGGGAGAGACAGAGGACAGTTACTAAGGTACGAAGCTTCCTTGGTTTGGCAGGGTATTACAGAAGATTTGTGGAAGGATTTTCCCGGATTGCCGGCCCTTTGACTAAGCTCACGCGCAAAGAGACTCCATTTATATGGACTGATCAATGTGAGCTCAGTTTTCAGGAATTAAAGAGGAGGTTGACAGCGGTACCTATGTTAACTATTCCTGAGGGATCAGGAGGATTTTCGGTGTATAGTGATGCATCTCATCAAGGATTGGGGTGTGTGCTTATGCAGCACGGAAGAGTGGTGGCATATGGTTCGCGACAGCTGAAAGACCATGAGCGGAATTATCCCACGCATGATTTGGAGTTAGCCGCTATGGTATTTGCTTTGAAGATCTGGTGACACTACTTATCTGGGGAAAGATTCCAGATCTTCACTGATCACAAGAGTTTGAGATATCTCTTTGATCAGAAAGAGTTAAACATGAGACAAAGGAGATGGATGGAACTCCTTAAGGATTATGACTGCGAGATTCTATATCATCTGGGCAAGGCGAATGTGGTTGCTGATGCCCTGAGCAGGAAGAGTATGATATCTACTATGATGATCAGGGAATGGGATTTACTGGAGCAGTTTGCCAAACTTCGGATCAGAGTTAAAGAGATAGAGACTGGATTTATGGCTAGCTTACGAATAGAGCCCAGGATCATGGATCAGATTAGAACTGGGCAGCGCAGTGATCAAAGATTGATAGATATGATTAGCCAAGCTGAACAGAGTTCGCAGTCGGATCTCACAGTCAGTGAGGATGGATTGTTGAGATTCAGAGGATGAATTTGTGTACCGGACGATGGTACCCTGAAGAGACAGATACTGAGAGAATCTCACTGCTCGCGATACACCATGCACCCAGGGAGTACTAGGATGTACCGAGACTTGAGAAAGGTGTATTGGTGGAGTGGTATGAAGCGAGATGTGGCAGAGTATGTTGCCAGGTGTTTAGTATGCCAGTAAGTGAAAGCTGAGCATCAGAAACCCGGAGGACTACTACAGCCCTTACCTGTACCTACGTGGAAATGGGAGCATGTCACTATGGACTTTATTATGGGTTTACCAAGGACCCAAAAAGGTCGTGACGCTATATGGGTTATAGTGGATAGACTGACCAAGAGTGCCCAGTTCCTTGCCATCAAGAGCACAGATACTGTAGATGCCTTAGCTGAGCTGTATGTCAGCGAGATAGCTAGATTACATGGGGCTCCAGTGAGTATTACTTCTGATAGAGATTCCCGGTTTACTTCCAGATTTTGGACTCAGTTTCAGGAGTCCATGGGATCTCGATTGAGTTTCAGTACCGCCTATCATCCTCAGACAGATGGTCAGTCAGAGAGGACTATTTAGACCCTAGAGGATATGTTGAGGGCATGTACGATGGATTTTAAGGGATCATGGGATGATCACCTGCCCCTAGCAGAGTTTACATACAATAACAGCTATCATGCGAGTATTGGAATGGCACCTTTTGAGGCACTATATGGTAAGAGGTGTAGATCCCCTGTAGCTTGGGAAGAAGTCGGTGAAAGAAAGATAAATGCTCCCGAGCTTGTTAAGCAAGCCGTACAGAGTGTGAAACTCATATGTGAGAGGTTACGGGCTGCACAAAGTAGACAGAAAAGCTACGCGGATGTGCGTAGACGACCACTCGAGTTTGAGGTTGGTGATGCAGTATTTTTGAAAATATCACCGAGTAAGGGTATCATGCGATTTGGGAAGAAAGGGAAATTGAGTTCTCGATACGTAGGACCATTCGAGATTCTCGAGAGAGTGGGAGAGGTAGCTTACAGATTAGCATTACCCCCACAGATGTCCGGAATACACAATGTTTTTCATGTGTCTATGTTGAGAAAGTACCACCCGGACCCTTCTCATGTCATAGAGTATGACGAGATGGACATTCAAGAGGATATGAGCTACACTGAGGAACCCGTCCAGATTCTCGATAGAAGAGAGAAAGTACTGAGAACTAAGAGCATCCCATTAGTGAAAGTTTTGTGGAAACATCACTCAATGGAAGAGGCAACGTGGGAACTAGAGAATCTCATGAAGGAGAAATACCCCCATCTATTTGACTAGTTGAGTTGAATTTGGAGGACCAAATTCTTTTTAAGGTGGGGAGGATGTGAGATCTAAGAATTTCGGACATATTTTAAATATGTAATAAGAATTTGAAGTGTAATTTATTGAGCTAAGTGAATTGGGGAATGATAATTGGAGATTTATATGTTAAGTGTTTAAAATAAGTGTGAAGTTATGAGGACAGATCGATCTGGGAGAAGGAGAGATCGATCTGGTGAGTTAAAAATGACAAGGAAAGAGGAATTTGAGGAGCAGATCGATCTCCAATGGAAGAGGATCGATCTCCTTATGATTCTGTTTGAGAGAAGATCGATCTCATAAGGAAGAGATCGATCTCCAAATGATTCTGTTTGGGAGAAGATCGATCTCCTCAAGGAGTAGATCGATCTCATAAAGCCATAAAGAGATCGATCTCACCCCTCGACAGATCGATCTCCTAGGCATAAATTGCCCCAAATCGTCCCCAAAATTCAAATGCAGATCGATCTCATCAAGAGCCAGATTGATCTCCTACCCTCAGCCTATATAAGAAACTCCTGTTTTTCTCCTGCAATCTCACTTTCTCTCTCTTCCAACCCCCATTTTCACCGAAACCGAGCTTTCTCACTCATCCAAAGCACCCATTTTCGTCTAAATCAGAAGTTGTGGCAAGAAGGAAAGTTATTCCTCATCAAAGGGAGAATAACATACTTGGAAATCGAAAGGCGGATCGAATCGAGGCAAGAGATAAGCTCTCCACAAGTGTTGGGGTAATTTCTAAACCTCGATCTAGATATCTGAGATGATTTTGATGATAATGGTTGTTGTCATTGTGCTAAATAGCTGAAAAATAATTAGGGATTGATGAAATTACAATGTGGTTGGAGTGATAATGATATTTAGCAATTTTGGGAATTTGAGCTATAAATAGAAATTTAGACAATGTGGTGAATTAGCAGAGATAATTGGCATGAGAAATGTAGAACGTTGAGATGTTGTGAATGAGAGTGTAGTTTGGGGTAGATCTACGAGAATCAAGAGATTTGAGGTGTTATGAGCAATTATGCCCGATTTTTGAGAATTGAGGTTACTGTGATGATGAATATTGATGTTTTAACATCGTTTAGACAGCTCGGGAGTTCCACAGTGGAATGCGAGACTAGTCCGTGTCAAGGGGGAAACGATTGCACTATACGAGGTGCAAAGAGGTAAGGGAAACTAAACCATTTGTGTATGTGATTTGCGAACTATTATAGCATGAAATGTCATTTATAAAACAAGCATGTTGAGTGTTGTGTTGTGATACAATTGCATACGATTTTTATAGCTGGTTGGAGCCCAATGTTTTTATGAGTTTATAACTGGGCTCTACGTTAAGGCAATATCAAGATTTGAGAAATGTGTGCGTGCTTTGCCGGTTGGAACTCGGTTTTATTTATGTTTTGTGTTGAGTACAAAACAGTTTTCAAATGAGTTTTATGAGAGAAAAACCACTATGAGTTCTACGTGAAGGCAAACCAGTTTTATGTGATAAGACTTAGGTGTGTAATTTTGAGTACACACCGGGCATTGCTTTGGACAGCTCAGGAGTTCCAGAGTGGAATGCGAGGCTAGTCCGTGATACGGGGGAAACGATTGCACTATACGAGGTGCAAAGAGGTAAGGGAAAACTAAACCACTTGTGTATGTGTTTTGATGAACTGTTTGTAGCATGAACCACGATTTGAGATACAAGCATGTTTGGTGTTGTGTTGTGATATAATTGCACACGATTTTTATAGCCGGTTGGAGCCCATTATTTTATGAGTTTATAAGCTGAGTGTGAAATTGCTTTATAAACCTTTGAGTTTGCGTGAAAAGTAAATTGGGTTCTACGTTAAGGCGATATTGAGATTTGAGAAAATGTGTGCATGTTTTGCCGGTCAAAACTCGATTTTAATATGTTTTGTGTTGAGTACACAAATGTTTTAAATGAGTTTTTTGAGGGAAAACCATTATGAGTTCTACGTGAAGGCATAACTTTTTATAAGATAATGGCTAATGATTGAGACTTAGGCGTGTCATGTTGAATACACATCGGGCCTTGCTCTGGTAGCATGTAAGACCGATATAGTGGGATGCCTGGGAACCGACCCAGGGACCACAGGCCTTGTTCTGGTAACATGTAAGTCCGATTATTCCTCCGCTTTGGTAGCGCTGAGAGGCCTTGCTCTGGTAGCATGTAAGTCCGATATTCCTCCATTTTGGTAACGAGTGATGCCTCCATTTTGGTAACGTGAGATGACCCCCGTTCTGGTAACGCTGGGCGGCCTTTCTTTGGTAGCATGTAAGACCGAGAGAGTGAGCCGCCTGGGAATCGACCCAGGGACCACGTGATAGTGTGCATGAGGCGAGGCATTGCTCTGGTAGCATGTAAGGCCGGGCCTTGTTCTGGTAACATATAAGTCCAATATACCATGCATACGACCATATTGTCGACGTTCCCTCTATACGAGGATGCCAGGGATGCACACCCAGAGGAGATTACATATTTGATGTGCCATGACGAGTTTTAATTGAGTTTTATTGCCTAGTCTCGTTTTACACATGAGCTGTGTTTTGTGACCTTGTCACGTGCTATTTACTTAGGTGATTTTTATCACGTATTTTGAGAATAGCCATTATCGCATATATTTACACATGCTTGTGAGTGCTCAATATTGAACCTTTTTACCTTCATGTTTTCACACGATTTATGAGTTATGAGATGATGATGTTTTGAGAACTTTCATGCTACGATTTCAAATGAGCTTCATAAACAAATACCTATTTGTGATGTGTGATATGGTTTATATAACTGAGTTCCCTTACCCCCCTTACTGAGCAATTTGGAAGCTCACCATGTTTTCTCTTCCCCCCAGATCGCTTCCAGTGAAGTGAGTTACCTGCGACGTACGGGTTAGAGGCTAGTGGAGGACTTGAGCTCCAGGCCGTATTTTGTGTATTGAGGTAGATATTTAATATTCATGTACCCAGACTAGAGTTATATTTATTGACATTCATTGTATAATGATGTACGGGATGTATTAGGATTAATTAACTTGGAATTGAGTAATGAATATGATACAATATATACTATATTATGATGAGATCCTGAGGCATGATAATTATGATGATGTATGAGACTGCACTGGAATGCACCCTTAATTGTGAATTGATGAGTAAAAAGTTTTAAATTAGCCCCATTTTCCACGCTTCTGGGGCGTCACATATACAATATCAGTGTATACATACATATTCAGTGTACAGAAAAGCTATTAAAATACGCGTAGCTACCTCTAGCTACTCACATAATTCCCTTACCTCATTTTCTGTACAGTCTGACCTTTCCATTGATCTCTCGTCACACAGTCCGATTTGCTCTGAATCCAATCTCTGGAACTGCAGATACACATTCATCAGGTCAAATACAATACAATTTATTATTTTTCATATTTTCTGGGCTTAATTTAAATCATTGGGCCCGTTTACCCATATTGGGCCCGATGGCACCATAATGGGCCTTAATTAGCCTTAAGCCCGTTTACCACACTTTATCGAGTCCTATTGGGCTCATTAGGCCCAGCAGTATTTATTTAGCCTCGTTCTAAACTATCAGATAGCTTAGGAATTATTTACGACAATTTATCCCAATTTCCAAAATTTAATTCATTTAATACGGAAATTAAATTCGTAATTTATCTAACACACATAACGATGTAAATTGTCGTAAATAAGGGTTACCTACCCGAGATTCCTTGATCGTACACAAATCGAGGCTATCTCGAGCTCTCGGTGGATGCCAATTGTCGAGCTACACATTTAAATAATTTTCTGGGTAAATTTCCAGTCGGATAATTAATCAAATTAAATATTCCAAAATTTATATCGATCAATTCGATCGCTTACAGACATACCCGAAGCTCGATTGCATCATTGGAATTTTTCCCAATTTTTTCTCTTTTTCTTTTTCCCTTTTTCTTCCTTTTTTCCTTCTCTTTTTGGTTGAACCGGTTCGGTCCGGTTCAACCCGGTTCAGTGGCTTGCCAGCCGGTTCTCCACTGGTTTTCGCCACCAGTGACTCCGCTGGGTCGTCCGCACCTCGGATTTTCCCTCGATTTTACCCAATGTCGTCGAAAAGTGGCCGGACCGGCCTCCTCTCCCTTCGTCGTCGGTGACTTCCTCTTTCCTCTCTGTTTCCGGTACTAGCCGCCATTTTACCGACCAAGGCTGCCACCAATTGAACCGTTGACACTTGGGGAACGCTCTGCTAGTGGTGGCCGGCCTCGAATTGGCGCCGGTCATCGGGAAATGGCTTTCTCCCTCTCGATTCTCTTATCCTCTCTCTTTCTCTCGTCGATCCTCTCTCTTCACAGTCGATAATCGCCTGGGTCGACGCCGACTGTCTTCGCCTGGTGGGTGCACCGTTGCCGATCGCCGGTGTCAGACCCAGATTTTTTGTACCTTATTCCTTGTGATTCCTATATGTATGAACACTATGTAATTATAGTTTAATCATAAGAAGAATATTTACTAGACATAAAGTGTTAGTGAAATGATTTAACACGCAAAGCTACATAAAAAGCCTAATGTGAACTATAAGTGTCACAAGCTAAACCGAGTAAATCTAAATCATTCTGACTGAAAATAAGAACTTAAAATGAGAAAGTATATAGAGCTCATGAAGGAAAGTCAGCTTGATTTAGTCCTGAACATAGAAAAGAGAGTAAAAGCTAAAAAGGGTAAAATGGACCTTTTTGGCGAGATAAGGTGTTTCGGGTATAATTATCCACCGAAAATGGTTGAAACATAAAGACGAGAGTGTAAGACATAAGATATGACACTTTCAAAATTTGAAGAAAAAGTCAACTTAGTCAATGGTTAAGGAAAAAGTCAACTATAGTTAAGAAAGTGGACTTTTACCATAGTTGACTAATCATGGTTAAAAATTAACCTAAGTGTGGAGAAAAAATTGGGGAAAATATTCTTGGCCAGAATACAAGATAATCATCCCCGAAAGTAAGGAAAATTTATTCGGAAGGATTCCGGAATAAATTTAATGGTTAAAAACGTAATGGGCCTAAAGTGAAAATTTTAAAGCCCATTAAGGTATACTAAACGTATATCGAAATTCTTAGGTCCTTTAGACCAAATTGTTGGACCAATTGATTGGCCAAATTTTGAGACAACTAAAGGCCCGAGGTATAGTAAAAATTTCAGCCCGAAAGCCCATTAAGAAAGCCCAAACCGAGAAGCCCAAATGGAAAAGCCCATGAGATAAATATCTAACCATAGTTAAAGTTAACTATGACTCATAAGGTGACTCATGGCTAGGGTTTGGAAAGTCAAGTATAATGGCTGAAAATTAAGGCTTAATGGCTAAGTAACTGGCTTATAAAATCAGCCACACCATTGTCATCTTCATCACACCAAATTCGGCTAGAAGAAGAAACCATTGAAACATATTATCCAAGCTTTCTCTCACTAGAAATCACTAGGAATTAGGCATATTTGGAACTTGCATTCTTCATGGAAGTTGTTCCAAATTAAAAGGAGAGTGACATATGTTGGAATTGGCTATCAAGGAGCCATAGAGTGCAAACCGTGAGCCTTCAAAGATTCGGCCAAAGGGTGAACACAACAATTGGTATATTTTCTAATTTCCAATTTCATATATGTTAATGTATGAATGATTTTAAGTATGTTGTTATATGTTTTAAGCATTGAAACATATTAAATCACCATGAAGTTGGTTAGGCCGAGAGTGAGTAATGGAATATTGATTTATGTCAATATGATTTTAAGGCATAAATGGATTAATGTACATGTGTTAATGATTATGGTGTAATTAGAATTAATCAAATTGATAAATTAATACATGTAATTAGTTGGCAATCAAGGTGTTTGATAAAATGCCTAAATGAACTATGTGAGGTTTAGGAATGTTGCCAACCAAGTGTTTGATAAAATGCCTAAGTGAATTGGCTAGACAAATAGGCATGGATGGCATAACATGGTGAAACCGAGGCATGGATAGCTCTCAGCCATGCCATGTGGCCGAGAGGCCCAATGGGCCAAGCCCAAATATTTTAGGCCCAATATGGTGTAATGGGCCTAGGACAAGCCCAATAAGAGTTGGTGGGCCCCACAAGCCTAATAGGCCCAACAAAAATGAATAGTAAAGTAAAAATGGGCTTAAGGTATAGTTAGGTCCATTAAGGATTTTTAAAGCCCATTAAGGGAAAATAGACTGTATTAATGTGTAATACAGTAGGAAAATTATAATTAACCTGAGGAATGGTTATTTACAGCTCCGGAGTTTACATTGAGAGCTGATCGGAGTGCGAGGGTTAGCAGCACCGAGGAAGTAAGGTCACTTGACGTGATCCGAGGTAAGGGACTTTTGCGAGTAGTTAGAGATACCTGCATGTAGTTTCGTCTGCTTTTACATTCACTTAAAAACTCTGAGGGTCAGAGAAAGTGAATAATAATTATTGCGACCCGATAGTGGCAAATTATGATTTTGCCCCTAGTTAGTCATGCGAAAAATAGGGCAAATTTAAAACTTTTTACTCATTAATTCACAATTAAGGGTGCATTCCTGTACAGTGTCATACATCATCATAATTATCATGCCTCAAGATCTCATCATAATATAGTGTATATTGTACCGTATACAAATACTCAATTCCAAGTTAATTAATCCTAATACATCCCATATAATGTTATACATCAAGTATCTGCAATTACAATAATAGTCTGGGTACGTGAAAAGATAAAATATACCTCAAGATACAATATATATGGCCTGGAGCTCGAATCCTCCACTAGCCACTACTCCGTACGTCGCAGGGAGATCCTTTTTCACTTGAAGAACTCTGGGGGAAAAGAAAACAGGGTGAGCTTCTAAATAGCTCAGTAAGGGGGGGGGGGGGTAAGGAACTCATTTCATAAACCAAAATGCACATCACAAAATGTTTATTTGTATGTGAAACTCATTTGAAAACCATAGCATGAAAGTACTCAAAACGATATTCTCATATCTCAAATCATGTAAAAACATGAAGTAAAAAGGCTCAGTCTAGAGCATTAACAAAGCATGTGAAAATAACGCGTTAAACGCTTTCTCAAATAATGTGATAAAATCACAGTAATAATAATGCACGTGGCACAGCCACTAAACACACGTGGCACAGCCACTGATTTAAATTCACACGTGGCACAGCCACAAAACACACATGGCAAAGCCACTGGTTTAATTTCACATGTGGCACAGCCACAAAACACACATGGCAAAGCCACTGATTTGATTTCACACGTGGCACAGCCACAAAACACACATGGCAAAGCCACTGATTT
The DNA here is from genome assembly GCA_033439115.1 of Firmiana major. NCBI lineage: Eukaryota > Viridiplantae > Streptophyta > Magnoliopsida > Malvales > Malvaceae > Firmiana > Firmiana major. Next base: position 30,785,789 of record CM065896.1, on the reverse strand, counting down.
GATTTCACACGTGGCACAGCCACAAAACACACATGGCAAAGCCACTTATTTGATTTCACACGTGGCAACGGCCACCAATGGGGTTTCTCACGTGGCAACGGCCATCGATGGGGTATAACGTGGCAACTGCCACCGACGGGGTATAACGTGGCAACGGCCACCGATGGGGTATAACGTGGCAACGGCCACCGATGGGGTATAACGTGGCAACGGCCACCGATGGGGTATAACGTGGCAACGGCCACCGATAGGGTATAATGTGGCAATGGCCACCGATGGGGTATAACGTGGCAACGGCCACCGATGGGGTATAACGTGGCAACGGCCACCGATGGGGTATAACGTGGCAACAGCCACCTATGGGGTATAACGTGGCAACGGCCACCGATGGGGTATAACGTGGCAACGGCCACCGATGGGGTATAACGTGGCAACGGCCACCGATGGGGTATAAAATGGCAACGACCACCAATGGGGTATAACGTGGCATAGCCACAGAATGGGTTATTCTCACGTTACCAGAACAGAGAAGAAATCTTGCTTACATGCTACCAGAGCAACGCCCGGTGTGTACACAAAATTACACACCTAAGTCTTAACACACAAGACTGGCTTGCCTTCACGTAGAACTCATGATGGTTTTTCTCTCATAAAACTCATTTGAAATCGTTTTGTACTCAGCACAAAACATAATAAACATCGAGTCCCAACCGGCAAAGCACACGCACACATTTCTTAAATCTCGATATTGCCTTAACGTAGAGCCCAGTTATAAACTCATAAAAACATTGGGCTCCAACTGGCTATAAAAACCGTGTGCAATTAAATCTCAACACAACACTCAACATGCTTGTTTTATAAACCACAAATCATGCTATAAATAGTTTACAAATCACATACACAAATGGTTTAGATTTCCCTTACCTCTTTGCACCTCGTATAGTGCAATCGTTTCCCCCGTATCACGGACTAGTCTCGCATTCCACTCTGGAACTCCCGAGCTGTCCAAACGATGTTAAAACATCAATACTCAATTATCTCATAAACCTCAATTCTCAAAATCGAGCATAATTGCTCATAACTCCTCAAATCTCTTGATTCTCGTACCTCAACCCTAAACTACAACCTCATTCACAATATCTCAACGTCCTACATTTCTCATGCCAATTATCTATGCTAATTCACCACATTGTCTAAATTTCCATTTATAGCACAAATTCTCAAAATTGCCAAAATTTCCAAATATCAACATTACTCCAACTACATTGCAATTTCATCAATCCCTAATCCTTTCTCAACTATTTCAATGCAATGACAACCACCAATATCATCAAAATCATCTCAAATATCAAGATCGAGGTTTAGAAATTACCCAAAGCTTGTGAGATGCACAACCCACGCCTCGATCCGATTCGTCCTTCGATTTCCAAGTATGTTGTTCTCCCTTTGATGAGGAACAACTTTCTTTCTTGCCACAACCTCTGATTCGACCGGAAATGGGTGATTTGGATGAGTGAGAAAGTTAGGTTTTCGATGGAAATGGGGTTGGAAGAGAGAGAAAGTGAGTTTGCAGGAGAAAAATAGGGGTTCCTTATATAGGCTGAGGGTAGGAGATCGATCTGTCGAGGGGTGAGATCGATCTGCGTTTGAATTTTGGGGACGTTCTGGGCAATTTTATGCCTAGGAGATCGATCTGTCGAGGGGTGAGATCGATCTCTTTATGGCTTTATGAGATCGATCTGCTCCTAATGAGATCGATCTTCTCCCAAACATAATCATTTGGAGATCGATCTCTTCCTCATGAGATCGATCTTCTCTCAAACAGAATCATAAGGAGATCGATCCTCTTCCATTAGAGATCGATCTGCTCCTCAAATTCCTCCTTCCTCGTCATTTTTAACTCACCAGATCGATCTCTCCTTCTCCCAGATCGATCTGCTCCTCATTGTTTCACATTTATTTTAACACTTAACATATAAATCTCCAATTATCATTCCCCAATTCACTTAGCTCAATAAATTACACTTTAAATTATTATTACATCAATAAAATATGTCTGAAATTCTCAGATCTCACATCCTCCCCACCTTAAATAGAATTTGGTCCTCCAAATTCAACTCAACTAGTTAAAGAGACGGGGGTATTTCTCCTTATGAGACTCTCCAGTTCCCACGTTGCCTCTTCCCTTGAGTGATGTTTCCACAAAACTTTCACTAATGGGATGCTCTTGGTCCTCAGTACCTTCTCCTTTCTATCGAGAATCCGGACGGGTTCCTCAGTATATCTCATGTCCTCCTGTATGTCCATCTCATCATACTCTATAACATGAGAAGGGTCCGGGTGGTACTTCCTCAACATAGACACATGAAAAACGTTGTGTATTCCAGACATCTGTGGGGGTAATGCTAATCTGTAAGCTACCTCTCCCACTCTCTCAAGAATCTCGAATGGTCCTATGTATCGAGGACTCAATTTTCCTTTCTTCCCAAATCGCACGATACCCTTGCTCGGTGATACTCTCAGAAATACTGCATCACCAACATCAAACTCGAGTGGCCGTCTACGCACATCCGCGTAGCTTTTCTGTCTACTTTGTGCAGCCCGTAACCTCTCACATATGAGTTTCACACTCTATACAGCTTGCTCAACAAGCTCGGGGGCATTTATCTTTCTGTCACCGACTTCTTCCCAAGCTACAGGGGATCTACACCTCCTAATATATAGAGCCTCAAAAGATGCCATTCCAATACTCGCATGATAGCTGTTATTGTATACAAACTCTGCTAGGGGCAGGTGATTATCCCATGATCCCTTAAAATCCATCGTACACGCCCTCAACATATCCTCCAGGGTCTGAATAGTCCTCTCTGACTGACCATCTGTCTGAGGATGATAGGCGGTACTAAAACTCAATCGAGATCCCATAGACTCCTGAAACTGGGTCCAAAACCTGGAAGTAAACTGGGAATCTCTATCAGAAGTAATACTCACTGGAGCCCCATGTAATCTAGCTATCTCGCTGACATATAGCTCAGCTAAGGCATCCACCGTATCTGTGCTCTTGATGGCAAGGAAGTGGGCACTCTTGGTCAATCTATCCACTATAACCCATATAGCGTCATGACCTCTTCGGGTCCTCGGTAAACCCATAATAAAGTCCATAGTGACATGCTCCCATTTCCATGATCATCAGAGCAGATATCATACTCTTCCTGCTCAGGGCATCAGCAACCACATTCGCCTTACCCGGATGATATAGAATCTCGCAGTCATAATCCTTAAGGAGTTCCATCCATCTCCTTTGTCTCATGTTTAACTCTTTCTGATCAAAGAGATATCTCAAACTCTTGTGATCAGTGAAGATCTGGAATCTTTCCCCATATAAGTAGTGTCGCCAGATCTTCAAAGCAAATACCACAGCGGCTAACTCCAAATCATGCGTGGGGTAATTCTGCTCATGGTCCTTCAGCTGTCGTGATCCATAAGCGACCACTCTTCCCTGCTGCATAAGCACACACCCCAATCCTTGGTGAGATGTATCGTTATACACCGAAAATCCTCCTGATCCCTCAGGAATGGTTAACACAGGTGCCGCTGTCGATCTCCTTTTTAATTCCTGAAAACTGAGCTCACATTGATCAGTCCATATAAATGGAGTCTCTTTGCGCGTGAGTTTAGTCAAAGGAGCGGCAATCCTTGAAAATCCTTCCACAAATCTTCTGTAATACCCTGCCAAACCAAGGAAGCTTCGTACCTCAGTAACTGTCCTCGATCTCTCCCAATTAAGCACAGCCTCCACCTTGCTTGGGTCCACTGATACTCCTTCCTCTGAGACTATATGACCAAGGAAAGCTATCCGGTTCAGCCAAAACTCACACTTACTAAGCTTTCCGTATAATTGCTTATCTCGGAGTATCTGAAGTACTAACCACAAATGCTGTGCATGCTCCTCATACGACCGAGAGTATACTAGAATATCATCAATAAAGACTATCACAAATTTATCTAGATAGTCTCTGAACACCTCGTTCATCAATCTCATAAATGCTGCAGGGGCGTTCGTCAATCCAAAGGACATCACCAGAAATTTGTAATGGCCATACCTTGTCCTGAAAGCCGTCTTTGGAATATCTTCTTCCTTGATCCTCAATTGGTGATAGCCCGATCTCAAATCAATCTTAGAAAAGACTGAGGCCCCTCTTAGCTGATCGAGTAGATCATCAATCCTGGGCAGTGGGTATTTATTCTTCACCGTGGCTTTATTCAACAGCCGGTAGTCTATGCATAATCTGAGACTACCATCCTTCTTTTTAACAAATAGCACTGGCGCTCCCCACGGTGAAACACTGGGCCTAATGAACCCTTGATCCAATAACTCCTGTAGTTATCTCTTCAATTCCTCAAGTTCCACTAATGCCATCCTGTAAGGAGGTTTAGAGATCGGCTGAGTATCTGGTACCAAATCAATGGTAAACTCTAGCTCTCTCTCTGGTGGTAAACCTGGCAATTCATCTGGGAAAACATCCAGAAATTCGTAAACCACAGGTATATCCTCAATCCTCGGATGTTCCCGCTCATCGTCTGAGATGAGTGTCTCATAACCTTCACATGAATAATCATATTTAATATTCTCCAAAATAATATTAAAATTCTCAAATTACTTACTAGAATTTCACATATTCATTTCCTCAATATCTCAATCGTACACTGTAAGGTTCAGGTAGGGAGAAAGTTACAATCTTAGTGTAGCAGTCTAAACTCACTCGATTGGTTGCCAACCAATCCATCCCCAAAATTACATCAAACCCATGTATATTCAACATGATTAGATCTGCTAACATCTCTCTATCTCCCACCTTTATTTCACATCCTCTACAGATTAACTTAGTTCTCTGAGATTCACGCATTGGGGTATTTACATGTAGTATATATTCTAGAGGTTCAAACTTCAAGTTTAATCTACATGCAAAATGCTCAGAAATAAACGAATGCGTGGATCCTGAATCAATCAACACATGAGCCTCATAATTACAGACAGAGAGCGTACCTCTTATAGTTTCTGCCGAAGTGTCTGCGGTCTCCTTATCCAGGGCAAACACACGTCCCTGTGCCACAGGTTTCTTCCCTTTCTCTGCCGCAGTGGCCCATCTCCGGGGATCCACTCTCTGAGGCTGTTGTCTAGTGGGCTCCGGAGCATGTGGTATCTGAGGTTGGGGACAGTCCTTCACTCTGTGACCCATGTCACCACATTTAAAACATCCATGGATCGACCCAGTACAACTTCCCTCATGCGATCGGCCACAGTCTCTACAAACCCTTATCTCCGGCCTGACATATCGAGGGGTCTCCTTGATAATAGGATAGGCTCTGGGCCTCTCCAATCTGTCCTTCTGTACCTCAATCCTTCCTCTTCTGAAGGAACCTCTCCGAGCCTCTGTTTGGAAAAGTGCTGGCCTCTTGCCCTTATCCCTATTCACCGCTCTGAGCTCATTCTGGGATTGTACCATCTCAATTCCTCTTTCAATTTCTTGTACTCGTCTCCGAGCATCTCCAAACTCCGTAATACATAGCCCTATCAATCTATCTCTGATGACAGGCTTCAACCCATACACAAACTTCTCTGTGTGGAGCTCTTCACTCTTGAAGGTCTCTGGGTCATATCTCAATAGCGCTGTGAATTGGCTCTCATAGTCATCCACAGACATGTCACCCTGTACCAAACTCAAAAACTCAGTCTGTTTCTTTCTCTGGGCGGCTCGTGGTACATATTGGATCCTAAAGGCTGTCTGGAACTCTTCCCAACCAATCACATCATGGTGGGACATCAGAATACCCTGGGTAGTACCCCACCAATCTCGAGCTCTCCCCTTCAGCATATAGGCACTCATACTGACCCTCTCAGCATCGGTGCACCCTAGAAAATCAAATATAATTCTCAATTCCGTCAACCACTCCTCAGCCTCTGTAGGATCCTTCTTTCCCCTAAATACGGGTGGATTCATCTTCAGAAAATCCCTTAGTTGGAACATACTTCTATCCTCAGGCTGGGTGACGGGAGGCACTCGGGGTATGGGAGGTCCTTGTGGTGGTGTAGGGGTAGCATCCGAGGCATTAACTCCAAAGTGTTGAGCGAATAACGCTGCCATCTGCTCAAAACCTTGCCTCACATCGGTTTCAATCCGATTAAATCGAGAGTTAGGACTCTCTGGTTGTGGGACAGGTGGCGGAGGGGACTCTGCCTGCCTCCTCGAACGACCTCGTCGTTTACTCATTCTCTATCTCAACTCGTCTCCTGCGCGTACATATCAAAATTGATTGAACTCTCAATCCTCAATTTCAGTTCATGACCAGACTATTATAGACACTTGGGATGTATTCTATTTCACTTAATCGACACTGACAGTACTAGACAACCTAAGCTCTGATACCAAGAAAACTCTGTCACGCCCCAAAAATGCGGAAAATATGGCAAATTTAAAACTTTTTACTCATTAATTCACAATTAAGGGTGCATTCCTGTGCAGTGTCATACATCATCATAATTATCATGCCTCAGGATCTCATCATAATATAGCGTATATTGTACCGTATACAAATACTCAATTCCAAGTTAATTAATCCTAATACATCCCATATAATGTTATACATCAAGTGTCTGCAATTACAATAATAGTCTGGGTACATGAAAAGATAAAATATACCTCAAGATACAATATATATGGCCTGGAGCTCGAATCCTCCAATAGCAACTACTCCGTACGTCGCAGGGAGATCCTTTTTCACTTGAAGAACTCTGGGGGGAAAGAAAATAGGGTGAGCTTCTAAATCGCTCAGTAAGGGGGGGTAAGGAACTCATTTCATAAACCAAAATGCACATCACAAAATGTATATTTGTATGTGAAACTCATTTGAAAACCATAGCATGAAAGTACTCAAAACGATATTCTCATATCTCAAATCATGTAAAAACATGAAGTAAAAAGGCTCAGTCTAGAGCATTAACAAAGCATGTGAAAATAACGCGTTAAACGCTTTCTCAAATAATGTGATAAAATCCCAGTAATAATAATGCACGTGGCACAGCCACTAAACACACGTGGCACAGCCACTGATTTAAATTCACACGTGGCACAGCCACAAAACTCACATGGCAAAGCCACTGGTTTAATTTCACACGTGGCACAGCCACAAAACACACATGGCACTGATTTGATTTCACACGTGGCACAGCCACAAAACACACATGGCAAAGCCACTGATTTGATTTCACACGTGGCACAGCCACAAAACACACATGGCAAAGCCACTGATTTGATTTCACACGTGGCAACGGCCACCAATGGGGTTTCTCACGTGGCAACGGCCACCGATGGGGTATAACGTGGCAACGGCCACCAATGGGGTATAACGTGGCAACGGCCACCGATGGGGTATAACATGGCAACGGCCACCGATGGGGTATAACGTGGCAACGGCCACCGATGGGGTATAACGTGGCAACTGCCACCGATGGGGTATAACGTGGCAACGGCCACCAATGGGGTATAACGTGGCAACGGCCACCCATGGGGTATAACGTGGCAACGGCCACCGATGGGGTATAACGTGGCAACGGCCACCGATGGGGTATAACGTGGCAACGGCCACCGATGGGGTATAACGTGGCAATGGCCAACGGTGGAGTATAACGTGGCAACGGCCACCGATGGGGTATAACGTGGCAACGGCCACCGATGGGGTATAACGTGGCAACGGCCACCGATGGGGTATAACGTGGCAATGGCCACCAATGGGCCACCAATGGGGTATAACGTGGCAACGGCCACCAATGGGGTATAACGTGGCATAGCCACAGAATGGGTTATTCTCACGTTACCAAAACGGAGAAGAAATCGGGCTTAGATGCTACCAGAGCAACGCCCGGTGTGTACTCAAAATTACACACCTAAGTCTTAACACACAAGACTGGCTTGCCTTCACGTAGAACTCATGATGGTTTTTCTCTCATAAAACTCATTTGAAATCGTTTTGTACTCAACACAAAACATAATAAACATCGAGTCCCAACCGGCAAAGCACACGTACACATTTCTCAAATCTCGATATTGCCTTAACGTAGAGCCCAGTTATAAACTCATAAAAACATTGGGCTCCAACCGGCTATAAAAACCCTGTGCAATTAAATCTCAACACAACACTCAACATGCTTGTTTTATAAACCAAAAATCATGCTATAAATAGTTTACAAATCACATACACAAATGGTTTAGATTTCCCTTACCTCTTTGCACCTCGTATAGTGCAATCGTTTCCCCCGTATCACGGACTAGTCTCGTATTCCACTCTGGAACTCCTGAGCTGTCCAAACGATGTTAAAACATCAATACTCAATTATCTCATAAACCTCAATTCTCAAAATCGAGCATAATTGCTCATAACTCCTCAAATCTCTTGATTCTCGTAACTCAACCCTAAACTACAACCTCATTCACAATATCTCAACGTCCTACATTTCTCATGCCAATTATCTATGCTAATTCACCACATTGTCTAAATTTCCATTTATAGCACAAATTCTCAAAATTGCCAAAATTTCCAAATATCAACATTACTCCAACTACATTGCAATTTCATCAATCCCTAATCCTTTCTCAACTATTTCAACGCAATGACAACCACCAATATCATCAAAATCATCTCAAATATCAAGATCGAGGTTTATAAATTACCCAAAGCTTGTGAGATGCACAACCCACGCCTCGATCCGATTCGTTCTTCGATTTCCAAGTATGTTGTTCTCCCTTTGATGAGGAACAACTTTCCTTCTTGCCACAACCTCTGATTCGGCCGGAAATGGGTGATTTGGATGAGTGAGAAAGTTAGGTTTTCGATGGAAATGGGGTTGGAAGAGAGAGAAAGTGAGTTTGCAGGAGAAAAACAGGGGTTCCTTATATAGGCTGAGGGTAGGAGATCGATCTGTCGAGGGGTGAGATCGATCTGCGTTTGATTTTTGGGGACGATCTGGGCAATTTTATGCCTAAGAGATCGATCTGTCGAGGGGTGAGATCGATCTCTTTATGGCTTTATGAGATCGATCTGCTCCTAAGGAGATCGATCTTCTCCCAAACAGAATCATTTGGAGATCGATCTCTTCCTCATGAGATCGATCTTCTCTCAAATAGAATCATAAGGAGATCGATCCTCTTCCATTGGAGATCAATCTGCTCCTCAAATTCCTCCTTCCTCGTCATTTTTAACTCACCAGATCGATCTCTCCTTCTCCCAGATCGATCTGCTCCTCATTGTTTCACATTTATTTTAACACTTTACATATAAATCTCCAATTATCATTCCCCAATTCACTTAGCTCAATAAATTACACTTTAAATTATTATTACATCAATAAAATATGTCTGAAATTCTCAGATCTCACAGTAGATATCTACTTGCTTGCCTGATTTCCTTACTGAGCGCGTTGTATGCTCACCCCCTTTCTTTATATCTCCCCATAGAGCGTCGTAGAGCGAGAGCTATCGAGGGATAGTATTCCTGAGTCCACTGCTAGTTCCTATCGATCGCTAGGTATACAGACTTTGTACGGTTATATATATCTAAACATAGAAACAGCACAGTGATGTATACGATATATATATGGGGAATGTATTTGTATTAGATTTTATATAATCTTACATGTATGATAAAAGCAGTTACAGTCAGTAATAGTATATTGACTTGTATGTATGATAATGGATGATGTGGTAAGCGAGGACTCTGACATCGAATCACAGCCCAACCATTGATGAGAGGAAAGGTAAGTTAAAATGCGAAATTTTGTAGTAATTTTAGTTAAAGTCATGGATTGAAAATGGGGTCCTGACAGCTGATGATGGTGAGGCACCTTCGGTTGCCTCGGTTTTTCTGCAGAAATCGCGTTTCGCTATTTTCTGCCTCTTTTTTTCTTTCAGATTTCAATTATTTTATTTTTTATAATATTATTTTATTTTTAATAATATTTTAATCAATTAAAATATTATTAAAGTCCAAAATATCTAAAAAATACTATTTTATTCATTTAATCCATAAATGAATTTCTCAGTCCAGTTTTGCCTTTTCGGTATATTTTTCGATTATTTTCAGGATTATTTTTCGATACGAAAATTTCGGCTTATTCCAATAAATTCATATCTTAATCAATTTAACCCAAAATTTAATTATTTCTTTGTCATTGATAAAGATTTCTCATTCTCATATTTTTAATTAAATTTTCTTGTCCCGATTAATACTGAATTTTGGTCTTTTGACCATTTTACCCTTGCACGTGTTCGGGAATACCATTTAAGTCCTTTTGCATTTTTAAATGCACTCAAAAATTTCTATTTATTCCCTTTTGCTTTTACGTTAAAAATATCGGGTCTTACAATCTCCCCCACTTAAGAAATTTGGTCCTCCAAATTAGAACCAAGTCATATGAACCCATAAATAACTCCGGGTATGACTATCGTATCATATACTGTCATCCTCAAGTGACTTTCTCCGGAGTGTAATACTACCATCATACTTAACTAGGGAGATCATCTTAAACCTCAACACTTTCTCTTTCCGTCTAATACCCGAATTGATTTCATACGTTATACTTTCAGTGATCTAAGCCGTTGAAGCTCATATCTGAACACATATATCGGGTTCGGATAATATTTTCGAAACATCATAAGATAAGACACATAGTAGATGTCTGTTAATTCAAATGGTAATGTCAGCCTGCAAGCCTTACCTTCCACTTTGTCCAATATCTTTCCGAATCTCGTTATGTTCTTAGGACATGTAACTGCCACAATACTGATTCACCCTTGGTGAATTCCAATGGTTTCTATCTCTAGTCAGCATAGTCTTTTCTGTATGCTCTGAGGTGTTCTTAATCTTTCATAAATCAACTGAACATCCTCAGAGATTTGTCTTTCCAATTCGGGAACAATTCTCTATCTGTCACCCACTTCTTCTTATCCAAATCGGGGAACAACTCCCTACGGCCATACAACACCACATATAAAGTCATCCCAATACTCAAGTGACAACTATCATTATTGGCGAATTTGATTGGTCACAACTGATCATCCTAGGAGCTCATAAAATCAATGGCACATGCTCTCATAACATCCTCTAGAACCTGTACAGTCTTCTCTGACTGACCATCTGTCTGAGGACGGAAGCTGTGCTAACACACAATCGGGTTCCCATAGCTTCCTGAAAACGTTCCCAAAAGTGGGAAGTGAAGCGGGAATCCCTATCTGATACCTTGCTCACTGGAACGCTACATAATATTTCACAATCTTCCATACACATGAATCCGCCTACACACTCAGAGTATCTGGGAATTTCCTTAGCCAGAAGGTGGGTAGACTTAATTAATCTATCGACTATCACCCAGATAGCCTCGTGATTCATCCAGGTCCTCTGTAACCCATCATAAAATTCATGGTAACTTGTTCCCATTTTCGTGTCAATTTAGGTAGAAGCTGCAATAACCATGCAACTTCTTTTGCTCTACCTTAATCTGCTGACATACGAGACACTTTGTCCACAATCTCTACAATCTCTTTTCAAACCTGACCACCAATACCATTTTCAGAGATTTCGATATATTTATTACTTCTCAGATGCACTGTATATCCCGAAGAGTGAGCTTCTGACAATATCACTATCTCAGCAACTATGGTCCTGGGGAGCACTTATACTATCTCTGAACCTCTATAAGTCATCATCACTCTCTGTGAACTCTATCACTATACCCTTCTGAATCTGACCTACACTATCGACACCATGCCGATCATCACACCAAGCCTGTCAAATCCGGTCACTTAAATCCGATTCTAACCTCAGGCTAGTAGTCACAAAATCATCGTCATCATTAGAAGGGATCACATCACTACTGAGGTTTACAACTGCTCTAGCAGTTCTCGCTCCCTGACCATCATATGTGATACCATCCCGAGGCTCTTTCTGCTCAAGGCATCAGCCATTACACTAGCCTTTCTTGGGTGGTAACAATGTTCACAATCATAATCCTTAGAAGATCTAACCCTCATGGTTACCTCATATTCTACTCTTTCTGTAAAAACAGATACTCGGGGCTTTTACGATCAGTGCATACCCAAAATGTCTCACCGTATAAGTGGTGGCGCCATACTTTCAGTATAAATGCTACGACTGCCAACTCTAAATCATAGGGCGAATAGTTTCTCTTATGATCCTTGAACTAACTAGATCCATAAACGACTATCTCCCCATTTTACATCAACACACACCCAATCCTTATTTGGAGGTATCCATACACACTGAAACCTCTTGAGCTGTTGGTTATGGTGAGAATACTTATGGTGGTCAGTTCATTACTTCAATATACCAAAATTCACCGAAGCTACTTTCATACTTATCATCCCACTCGTATGCAATCTCTTTCCAAACGAGACGTGTCAACTAAGCAGCCCATTTCAAGAAACTCATAACACCTTGTCTGTAAGACAGTTTCCTATTGATACTCATACTCTTCCCTGGACTTCGAATACATCAAATTATCATCGCTAAAGATGACAACCAATCGGTCCAGGTAAGGTTTAAATACCTCATCGTAGTTGAGTTCCACTAAATATTTCAATCACTCATATCCTTAACCTTTGTACGCATAAACATATAATGTCATTTTGAAATCACTTCCGTTCAGGATACTAACTCACATCATTTCCTTTTTCTTATATTAACGGCTTTTCTAAAATTTAAATTTTTAAACCTTCAAGATTAATCGAATTCTATATTTCTTTATCATACCAGTAAAGGTACCCAAATTTTAAATGTATATATAGCGACTGTTGATTTCAGTTTATAGGTGAGGTGTGCGCTTCTAGACGCTGTCAAGTCTTTAGGCAGTGAAGTCTTTTGAAATACCTTTATTAACCCTCAGACTTGACCACCTTTACTTTACATATGAAAGATATTCTCACCTTGCATACGCCTCTTATTCCAATATATTTCGTATTTAACATCTATCACATCTCAAAGTTCATCTCCTTTCATATATCACTTATAACAAACTCTTTCATTATTTGTCAAACTTACAATACACTTTTCAGGGATGTTTTCACCCCTATTTTCAACTTACAATCTCTATACCCATATTCAGTTAGTGAAAATCAGCTAACCATCATCCTCATGCTTAAAGGTACAGGCTTCACATTTTTCACTAACTTATAAGCAACTGAAGGCGGTATGAATAAATGCGTGGCACCAGGATCAATTTAAAATAATTATTTCATTATTCACAACTAGTTTGGTATCTTCCACCACATCCGATGAAACATCAATGATGTCCTGGTCCAAGGCAACACTCACCCTCGTCCAAGATCTTATTTTCGTGGTATCTACCACACATCCTACACTGTTTACACTTTTACACTGCTTCGTAGTAGGTCGGGGTCCTCAAATCACAATACCCCTCAAAAGTATTGAAATTGAATACACTGGGGCCTTACCAATCATCTTACCCCGTGATTTATCAACTCAAATCTTTTACCAAATTATCTTTTTCATGTTCTGACATCTCTGTCATTCTCTATTCTCTTTCTGTCTCTATTTCGACCCTTACTACCTTTCTCAATCTCAGAGGCGTGCAACTCATAATCTTATTCACACAACAGTAGTCTGCGCATTTCCTCGGCATAGGTAGTGATATCTAATGGGCTAATCGGACTCTAATTGATAATCTGAGCCCTTCCATGAACTTTCAAACATCTCAACTCTCACTGTTCATCGTGTCCGAGTCATATCTGCCCAGGAATATAACTGAGTTTCATATTCGTAAATCAACATATTCCTCTAGGTCAGAGTAAAGAATTTTATCTGTCATTTCTTTTAACAATGTCCAGGATATTCTGTCACTGGAATACATCTAGGATTATTTTCTCAAGTCCAATCTGGATGTCTAACTCTTAAGATGGGTCGAGCGGACTTCCACCAATGTTCCAACTCACACTCAAATACCATGCATACTCTGAGCAATTAGCTCGTAAAATATTCTCCACACTCCGCACCAACCTTGCGAAGAGTGTCTCTATACTGTCTGATCTATCTGTTAGACTCTGTCCGATCTCTTTGTCGGACTCTGTCCGATCTCTCTGTCGGACTCTGTAGGGCATGCTCAATACCAGCCTCCACGTCAATCTCATCTCGAGTCTCATGTGGCGACTCAGTACGACTCTCGGGCCTACCTCTCGGCCTCAAGCTCGTGTACTCACATTTCAACCATAGCGGCTATCATTTAATGAGTCTATTCTTACATTTAAAAACCAAATTCTTAGTTGCACTTCCATCTCGATATACACAATTGTATCTAAACAATGCATAGTACATGGGGATGTAAACTTCCTTAACCACTAACACCGACTCATATCAGGCCAACTCAAGCCCTGATACCATTAAATTGTCACGACCCGAATTACCTAAAAATCAGAGTAAATTTTTCGCTTCTTCATTTATTATTTAATTCTTACCTTTCTCTCGTCATGACCATCCTACAAACAGTTGGGCTATGATTCGATGTTAGTAACCTCTCACTATTACCAATTCCATTGCCATAATCACTTTTATATATCAGAGTTTACTATCCTTTGACTTTAATTAAATACATATACAATGGTATTTATAACACTTCATCCCCGACATCATATCCATTTACAGTACTGTGCATTACTTATTTAGATACAAAACCATACAAATGTGTATACCTGTCTCTTGATGAGAAGCAGCGGATACCAAGCATGCAAGTCCTCAGTCGCTTAATAACTATTGCAAGTGCTCTGAAAAGATGGGAAAATAAGGGGGTGAGCAAACCACACGCTCAGTAAAGCAATTATGCAAGTAAGTAGATAGCTCCACTATCTACATGCTCATAATGCCATGCTATTAAATCCATTTCTTTTCATTAAAATCATCAAGCACAAAGTCATGCAAACGTCAATGACTTAGTTTATAAAACTATTTGTGCATATATAAATCATACTACTTATGCATCAAAGCATTTTATGTGACATCATTAAATCATAATAAGCATGAATTTAATCAAGATCATGCAGTCTTTCATGTCATGTAAGACAAATCATGGATCTCAAATGAAAGCATGGAAAACATCATCATGCTACTGCATTTAAATCAATTCATTAAAACTGCAGTAAAACTAACCCTTCCGGGTCAATCATCTCATAAAACAATTCATTTAAAATTCATTATAAAACTTCGATTATAAAACCACCCTTCATTCAGGGTCACAAATCATAAAATCATGAAATCATAAAATCGTCAAATCGGGGGCCTGACCCCTCCTTCGGGTCTACCCCGGTCTAACAGACCACAAGTTATATCATGTGAGACAAACAGCTGATTATATCAGTAACATCGAGGACTATGGCCATATCCTAGTGATCCCTGGCAACACGGTACCTAGTGTGTGGGGTATCACACCTGAAACGGGAGGTGGGTCGTCCTACCCGCCAGAACAGCATAATACCAGGATTGCGAGAGCAAGGCTTGCTGCCTCATGGCTAATGCCACCCACTCCAACAATCCCCACGGTACAGCGTACTCCACGTGACATACATGGTACAACGTACTCCGTGAACCCAAGCTTAATCAGGGGTGCCTGTAATAGGTCTTATCCACCCATATCATCTCTGTCTCAGTATGCACGTGTGAGCATATCATCTCACTGTGACACAGTCTACAGGAGGCTCCAACACGGCTATATGCACGTAATATAAATCCCTGTGCGAGTGAAGCTCTAGCACGGGTCCATACATATTCATGATATCAGAAAACCTCGTGCGAGCAAAGCTCTAGCACGGTTTCATAGAAATCAATGAAATTTGCGTACGAGCAGTGCTCCAGTACGACTTAAACTGATTATAAATTCAAACAAAATCCACATACGAGCAATGCTCTAGTACGGATATGCATAAAAACTCAATGAAAACCTCGTACGAGAAAAACTCCAGTACGACAGTCAAATGAATTATAAAAACCATATAAAACTTTGTACGAGCAAGCTCCAGCACAAATGAATGCTCAAGTAAATCAAATCTCGTGCGAGTTACACTCCAGCACGGCTTTATGCATAATTAAATCAAATCTCGTGCGAGTTACACTCAAGCACGGCTTTATGCTATTATCAAATCAAAACAGGATGCGAGCTAAGCTCCAGCATCTCTCATGCATGTCAAATCATTAAAACTAGTGCGAGCAATCGCTCCAGCACCATTTTATGCATACCACCTCAAAACAAATCAAAACATGTTAAAACATGTCAAAACAGAGTGCGAGCTAGGCTCCAGTAGCTCTCATTTCACAATAATAAAAATCAGTGCGAGCACCATGCTCTAGCACATATCATGCATATGATGTCACACAAGTCGGTCCGAGCAACCGCTCCAGCACATTTATGCACATTCACAAATGCAGATATAGTGCAAACTATGTGTCGGCACTATCTGTTTCCATATAAACTTGATAGTTGGCCTGTTTTCCAAAAAAATTCCATTTAAATGTAAATAACACTTACGTAGTGTTATCATGTGAAATTCATGCAATTACTGGCCAATCTATCGATTTGCTTTGATTAAAACCAATAAAATCCTTAAACCATAAATTTCCTTAAATCATGCGCTTCATGCATGTCATGCTTTCACCCTCCTTAGGTGAACTTCCCTCAATAGGGGTAAATTAGTTTTTTCACCTATTTCGATCATTAAAATCATTTAAACCACTTTTAGGACCTTTATACAATATCAGTGTATACATACATATTCGGTGTACAGAAAAGCTATTAAAATACGCGTAGCTACCTCTAGCTACTCACATAATTCTCTTACCTTATTTTCTGTACAGTCTGACCTTTCCGTTGATGTCTCGTCATGCAGTCTGATTTGCTCCGAATCCAATCTTCGAAACTGCGGATACACATTCATCAGGTCAAATACAATACAATTTAATGTATTTCATATTTTCTGGGCTTAATTTAAATTATTAGGCTCGTTTACCCATATTGGGCCCGATGGCACCATAATGGGCCTTAATCAGCCTTAAGCCCGTTTACCACACTTTATCGAGGCCCATTAGGCTCATTGGGCCCAGCAGTATTTATTTAGCCTCGTTCTAAACTCTCAGATAGCTTAGGAATTATTTACGACAATTTATCCCAATTTCCAAAATTTAATTCATTTAATATGGAAATTAAATCCGTAATTTATCTAACACGCATAACAATGTAAATTGCTGTAAATAAGGGTTACTTACCCGAGATTCCATGATCGTACTCAAATCGTGGTTGTCTCGAGCTCTCAGTGGATGCCAATTGTCGAGCTACACGTTTAAATAATTTTTCGGGTAAATTTCCAGTCGGATAATTAATCAAATTAAATATTCCAAAATTTAAATCGGTCAATTCAACCGCTTACTGACTTACCCGAAGCTCGATTGCATCATTGGAATTTTTTCCAATTTTTCCTCCTTTTCTTTTTCCCTTTTTCTTCCTTCTTTCCTTCTCTTTTTGGCTGAACCGATTCGGTCCGGTTCAACCTAGTTCAGACCGTCGGTTCACTCCGGTTCGGCCGATTCAGTGGCTTGCCGACTGGTTCTCCATTGGTTTTCACCGCCAGTGACTCTGCAGGGTCGTTCGCACCTCGGATCTGCCCTTGGTTTTGCCTGATGTCATCGAAAAGTGGTCGGTCCGGCCTCCTCTCCTTTCGCCATCGGTGACTTCCTCTTTCGTCGCTGTTTTCGGCACTGGCCGCCGTTTTACCGGCCAAGGCTGCCACCAATCGAACCGCCGGCACTTGGGGAACGCTCGGCTGGTGGTGGCCGGCCTCAAATCGGTGTCGGTCGTCGGGAAATGGCTTTCTCCCTCTCGGTTCTCTTTTCCTCTCTCTTTCTCTCATCGATCCTCTCTCTTCACCGTCGATAATCGCCTGGGTCGGCGTCGGCTGTCTTCGCCTGGTGGGTGCGCCGTTGCTGATCGCCGGTGATGGTGAGGCACCTTCGGTTGCCTCGGTTTTTCTACAGAAATCGTGTTTCGCGATTTTCTGCCTCTTTTTTTTTCAGATTTCAATTATTTTATTTTTTTATAATATTATGTTATTTTTAATAATATTTTAATCAATTAAAATATTATTAAAGTCCAAAATATCTAAAAAATACTATTTTATTCATTTAATCCGTAAATGAATTTCTCAGTCAGGTTTTGCCTTTTCGGTATATTTTTCGATTATTTTCGGGATTATTTTTCGATACGAAAATTTTGGATTATTCCAATAAATTCATATCTTGATCAATTTAATCCGAAATTTAATTATTTCTTCGTCATTGATAAAGATTTCTCATTCTCTTATTTTTAATTAAATTTTCTTGTCCTGATTAATACCGAATTTTGGTCTTTTGACCGTTTTACCCTTGCACGTGTTCGGAATACCATTTAAGTTCTTTTGCCTTTTTAAATGCACTCAAAAATTTCTATTTATTCCCTTTTGCTCTTACATTAAAAATATCGGGTCTTACAGGATCCATAAGCTACTACCTTCCTATCCTGCATCAACAAACAGCCCAGTCCCTGTCCTGAGGCATCCGTATAGACTAAGTAACCTCCTAAGCTGATGGGTTTGGTGAGAATAGGCGCGGTGGTCAGTCTGTACTTTAACTCACATAAACTTCTTTCACATTTATCATCCCACTCGAATGCCACATTCTTTCAAGTGAGTCATGTCAACGGAACAGCTAGCTTAGAGAATCCCTCGACAAATCGTTGGTAATAACATGTTAAACCCAAGAAACTACAAATCTATATAACCGTCTTGGGTCTTCCCCACTGTATCACAGCCTCTATCTTGGACGGATCCACTGATACCCCATCTCTTGAGACTACATGACCCAGAAACGATATCTCACTTAGCCAAAAATCACACTTGTTGAGTTTAGCATACAACTCCTAATCTCGAAGGGTCTGTAACCCTGTTCTCAAATGCTATTCATGCTCTTCCCTGGACTTCGAGTACACCAATATGTCATCTATAAACACAATCACGAAGCTATCCAGGTATGGCTTAAACACATCATTCATTAATGCCATAAACGCTACAAGAGTATTCATCAACCCAAATGGCATAACCAAAAAACTCATAATTGCCATCACGGGTCCGAAATGCTATCTTGGACACATCTCCACTCTGAATCCTCAACTGATGATGTCCAGATTTCAGATCAATCTTTGAAAAGATCTGTGCTCCCTGCAACTGATCCAATAGATCATCAATTTGTGGAAGGGGATATTTGTTCTTGATGGTAGCCTTGTTCAACAACCGATAATCTACATAGTCGGAGACTCCTATCTTTCTTCTTTACAAATAGAATCGGTGCACCCCAAGGTGATACACTCGGTTTAGTAAACCTCTTGTCCAATAACTCTTGCAATTGTTTCTTTAGTTCTTCCAATTCCACTGGAGCCATTCAATGCGGTGGCTTAGATATCGGTCCAGTTCCAGGCACCAAATCAATACAAAACTCCATCTCTTTATTTGGTGGTAATCCTGGTAATTCTTTCTGAAAGACATTGGTGAATTCTCTAACCATTGGGATGTCAACAAATTTCGGGTGTGCCTTATCCAATTCAACCACATATGCTATGAAACCTTCAACATATTATAACCACATTTGTTAGTAAAATCATCCATCTTTGTAAA
This sequence comes from Firmiana major, assembly GCA_033439115.1. NCBI lineage: Eukaryota > Viridiplantae > Streptophyta > Magnoliopsida > Malvales > Malvaceae > Firmiana > Firmiana major. The sequence goes on along the minus strand of CM065896.1, from coordinate 30,766,020 downwards.
TAATTTACTACTTCTTTCATTACTCTTTAAGTTTTACAATATACTTTTTAGGGGCGAAAAACATTACTATCTTAGCATAACAGTCTAATACAGTATGGTTTGCAGCTAACCAATCCATTCCTAATATTACATCAAAATCCCTCATGTTTAATAGAATGAGGTTAGCCAACATATCCTTTTCCCCTACTTTCAACTTACAACCCTTACATACATATTCAATTACTACGTTATGTCTCACTAGAGTGCTTATAAGAAAAATCCTACCTAGAGGTATAAGTTTTACATGTTCAAACAATTTACATGCAAATGTAGACGATATGAATGAATGCGTGGCACCGGGATCAATTAATGCTAATGCTTTAAAATAAAAGACTAGAATGGTACCTTTAATCACATCCGTAGAAGCTTCTGCGGATGCCTGGTCCATAGCAACACTCGCCCTCGACCAACAACTTGTTTCCCTTTCTCTTCAGCTGTGGCCTTCCTCCTAGGAGCAGGTGTCTCAACTGTAGCCTTCTCTGGCTCTTTGCCTTTCTATGGGGCTGTATCGACCAACTCTGGGCATTCACGAGCTATGTGCCCTAGTTTACCACATCTATAACATCATCTCATCATAGAGCATGGCCTACTCACATGATATCTATCACACACCTTGCACTGCTCGGTGGTAGGTCGGGGTTCGCCAATACTATGCCCCTCAACTCTAGAGGTAAAGTTGGGTAAGCTGAATAGGCTGGAGGCTTCGCAGGCTTCTTTCGTACCTCCTCAATCTTTAGCCCTTTAACAAATAATCTTTGGCCCTTTCTGATCCCTCTATCATCCACTGACCTCTTCTGATCTCTATCTCTGCCCTTACCACTCTTGATTAACTTCGAGGCATGCAATTCATTGTCCTGCTTTGTCATGACCCTCCATGACTTAACCAAACCACTAAATTTTTTTCACATTTTAACTTACCTTTCTCCTTATCAACGGTTGGGCTGTGATTCGATGTCAGCATCCTCGCTTACCAGATCATCCATTATCATACATACATGTCAATGTACTATCATTGACTGTAACTTCTTTTATAATACATGTGAGCTCATATAAAATCTAATACAAATACATTCCCCATAATATATATCGTATACATCACTGTGCTGCTTATATGTTTAGATACGGAATCGTACAAAATATGTATACCTGTCGATCGATAGGAAAAGGCAGCGAACTGGTACGATCTAAACGTATTACCGTAAGTGCACGGGTTGTACAAGTAATAATGGGATTTGAGTCCCGAGTTATCGTCCCATAGAGAAGTTGACTAGCCTAATTAACTACCAGTTAATCTTACCCTAAGTATATCCTAGCAAATTATGAAATTTAAATTGGTGATCTACTAAGGCTAATTAAAAGTACTGAAAATAATAAAACTATAAAATAAAGAAAATTAAACAGAGCTAAAATTACTTACAAATCTCCTAGCAATTAAAAGCAAATAAACTACAAAAGAAAATTAAAACAGTTAAAATTAATTAACGCAATTAAAAATGCAAATATGAAAATAAAGAAACAAAAATTAATTAAACTAAAATTAAACTATCCTAGAATAAAATATGCATGCAATTAAACTAATGAAAATTGCAAATTAAACTAACCTAAAATCTAAATAAAAATGAAGACTAAATTAAAAATGCATGAAACACATTTAATCTAAATTAATTCTAAATGCAACTCTTAAAATACTAAACTAAAATTAAGTCCTAAAACATATAACATAAAATTAACTATTGACAAAAATTAAAACTGAAAATTAAATTAACATGAAAAAAATATTAAAACTAACCTACCATTCTAATTGATTGAATTAACTAACTAACAACTAACAAATGCATGAAAATACTAAAAATGCATTAAACTATAACAAAATGATTAAAATGATATAGCCAAACATGGCCTTAAGCTACTTTGCCAGGAGAGTGGTCCCGATACTGCACTGTTCCCATTTCTTCTTGGTTTGTCAAGGCATGTAAACTGCTGTTGTACTGGCTCTCGGTTCAGACCAAGTACTGCTCCAGGCGAGGTTTGCTTCTACAGTTGCTCCTCATCCTTGCTCTGCCCAACGCCTGCTCTCGGTTCATGCTCTTGTCGAAATTGTTCAGCAATACATCACTTGCTGCAAGCCTCCAGTGCGCCTATACTGCTACTGTCAATCTTGTAATTATCTGGCCTACTCGTGCACATCAGCAGGACACTCAGGGACTGCTACAATAGCAGCAACTGCCTCCAGTAATCCAGTAACCTATGCCCGAGCAAAGTTTTCCTCAAAGTTTGCAGCTGCTAAGATTAATCCAGCTACTCCTCTTGCACCTACCTTGCTCCTCTCATAATCCCACAAGCACTGCAGAAGCTAAGCATTAAATACAAGCTAAGATAATTATTCACAAGTATCAACACTCACATGTATCATAGTTAAGAAACTAAAATGAAGAAAACTGCAGCAAAAAATGATGAGGAACATACAAGGTTCCTGCTGCTAATACTATCTCACCATTCCAACAAAATAACCAACTAAACAGTACACTACTAACATAAACTGAGTCGAACAGAGCAACACCAAAAATGCCTCTCAATGCACCTATTAAAATCAACTTTTATCAAACATAAATTAGCTGACAAATCTAGTGGGATTAATGAAAACTTTCTAAAATTAAATGCAGCAATTGCTTTCAACAATAAAACTCAACAACATGCAGTAAAAACAATGTAAGTTAAAGTGAAATGCAATAAACAAAACAACCCGATTCAGGAAAGGTAAACCAATAAAACTAGGTAGACCAATAAAACTGAAATAAGGAAAGGAAAGAACAATAAAGCATAACAAAATATGAACTTAAAACCGATAGAAAAAAATGTGAAAACCACAACTGAAATCATCACCCGTGAGCTTCTTCAATCATGAACAGGGAACTCAATATCCTCGGGTAGCTTCATTTTCTTCTCCAACCATGATTCCACATTGTTCTCGATGTGGAATAATGCTCAGCATCAACCCACATCAAGACAACAGAATCAAAAGGCAGAAGAATGAATGAAAAATGCTTGTCACCCGAATGCGCAGGAGGAAACCAAAGCGAAAGCTAGGAAAAATGGGAAAAAAAATGATTTTCATGGTGACCCAAAAATAAAGAGTTGGGAATTTAACAAAACCAAACAGAAGAGAAGATAGAAAAAATAACTATTCATTAATGTAAAAATAACTAAGAATAAGAATTAACAAAAGCGTTTCATGAAAAATAAGGAAATTGCTATGAATAGTAACTTGAAATGGTGGCTAACGGAAATTGCAAAGTAGTCAAACGGGAAAGTAAAAAAAAAAAAAGAAATACTAGAAAGGGAATAACTCTAAAAACTACCCTAGCTACACTACTCCTATTCTACCCTACTTACCCTACTCCTACTTTCTACCCTACTTACCCTAAACTACCTCTACTTACCCTACCCCTACTTTACTTTTCAATTGCCATCATGTTCTATTTATACACACACTTAGGGGTACAATGGTAATTTTTCCATCCTAGATGAGTTGGCATTGTTTGGCCACTTGTCTTCTGTTGATTTGCCGCAAAGTAGATATTTCCACGTCATCAGTCTTTTTGTCCAATTGGTTGTGCGATGTGACCCGACGTGTGTCTTCTAGAGGGTTAGCACGGTGTCCTTCGATCTTATCGTTTCAAAGCAAATAAAATACGGACACCTGGCATCACACCTGTCCAACCGACTTGATGACTCAGTCTGCAAATTGGAAGTGGTCCAGTCTCCTTTAGTCCGTTTTCAGCCCAATTTAGACTGAAACGATTGAGTTTCATTCGGATTTAATTTATCTATACATTAAAGAATTTTAATTAAATAAAGGGGATAATTAATAAAATAATATGGGGATTAAATAAAAAAATTAGGAAATTAAGCACAAATAATTCTATTAAAAATAGAATTATCACACCCCCAAACCTGAGCTTTTGCTTGTCCTCAACCAAAACAAAACACATGTAGGAATGACAAGTACTAAATAGAATAATTTCCCTAATATCATCCTCAAAGATAAAGTACAAACTATGAAATCAAAGAATCACAATTTCAAGTCCAACACTCAGAATCATTCCATCATAAGTCTTAACCCAAATTAGACTCCTCGTGTGTGTGTGAAAATGTTAAAGCCACTTCACAGTTCATTATCCGGATCAGATTATGCAAACACAGTGAATGCAAAGTCAATGACATGTGATCGTTCCCATAAGTTTGCTTTTCACTTCTCTCTCCACTAATGTAGTCACACTTAACTAAAGATCAATAGGACTTCATTAAGCTTGTAATGTAAGGTTGGGTTTAAGGTATGATAAAGTCGATTTAGGTTTAATTACCCTTTAACATGCATTACTTTCTAGGATCTTAATGTAAGAGCTCAAATTATTTCCCCTAAACTTATTTCTTCTGCTAAACATTTTATTCTATTTTTTTTATTTTTCTTCTTTCATCTTTTATTTTTCTTTTTCTTTTGCAAATTTTTTTTCGAACTTTCACTATCACCAAATACCCATATGTACAAAGCTCACAATATACCCAATGACTTTTCATGCTTTCGAGGTAAGGGATAGGAACAAAGTATTTAAGCTAAGGAAAATTATGCAGGAGTATTTACAGAGAAAAGCTTATTTGGCCCAGATGGTTGACTAGGGTAAAATATGTACATGGGTGGCTAGAAAGGCTCAAACGATCTAAAGATGAGCTAAATCATCTCCCTAATTAAGTGTGATATAATATTTCGCCTCGAGACAAGATAAAACAAATTCTAGAATATGATGCACAAAATCTATTGAACAAATGCAATCCTATGTCCACCTAAGCTTTCTCTAAATAAATATACAGATTCATGAGATGACATGTGCATAAAATGAGGAAATCACAATCAGAATCAAAATAAATTCAAGAACTCAACTTCATGCTTTTCCTATAATCATGCTTCTCAATCAATCAAAATCAGACTTAATCATGGGGTCATATCATCGGAATATGGGAAAACTACATGCTAAGCACTAAATCATCCCAAAATCAAACAATTTAAGCTCATATTTTCGAAAAAATTTTGAAATTTTTTAAATTTTGCCCAAATTTTTAGAAAATGCTCAGGCGATAGCCCTCCCCCAGACGTAAAGTGCACAGTGTCCTCAGTGTACAGATAATATAAACATTTAAGATCAGAATAGAGTACTCCCCTTTCTGATGATGACGACGACAACTGAAGCTTGATTGAAAGCATAATACTGTAAAGGAAATCTGTAAAATAAACAAAGAAAGAAACAACGGAAAAGAAAAAAGAAAAAAAAAGCTATATACAAAGTGGAAAGAAAAATTAAGCCACTTCAAATGCAGCTAAAGAACACACCACTCAGCAACAGGGCGAAGAGTAGGACGATCAGCCAGAGTGGTGACAAAATGTTAACAGTTAAATCCTCCTGAGCTCTATCTACTTCCCTCCTTCTTTCATATTTCTTATGCTTAAGCCTTATATCCTCCTCAACATCCAACTTAAAACACTATTGAGAGTCATCAAGGAGCAACAAAGGTTTGAAAACATTAAACTTCACTTCCTGATCCTGAACTCTCATTCTTAACTCCCCTTTTTGTACATCAACTAAAGTTCTACCCGTCGCTAGGAAAGGTCTGCCTAGTATAATGGGGACCTCCCTGTCTTCCTCAATGTATAAAAAAATAAAATCCACAGGGAAAATAAATTTGTCCACCTTTACCAACACATCCTCAAAGACCCCCTTCGGATATTTAATGGATCGATCAGCTAGCTGAAGGGTTACTGTGGTAGGCTTGACATCCCCTATTCCTAACTTTTGGTAGAAAGACAGAGGCGTCAGATTGATACTGGCTCCTAAATCACACAGGGCCTTACCAAAGAAAAGATTTCCAATAGTGCAGGGTATGGTAAATTTTCTCTAGATAATTGCACTACATTCCCAGTTAAAGCCATTGTCTCATATTCTTCCAGTATTCTCTTCCTCGAGAGGATATCCTTTAAAAACTTCACATAACTTGGCATTTGTTTTAAAGCATCTACAGAAGGAATGTTGATGTGAAGTTTCTTAAAAACCTCAAGAAATTTGGTAAATTATTGATCGAGATTTTGATCTTGGAACCTCTGAGGAAAAGGTACTGGTGGTCTAACTAGAAGGGATGTAGTGGTAACAGGTGTAGCATCAGAGTACGAGTAAGGCTGTGAATTAGAAGAAGGTATAGATGAAGAAGCACTTAACTTGGATTCCTTTGCAGTCTGATCTTTAAGTTCCTGCTCTTTCTGAACTACTTCTTTAGAACTTAAGGATTCTTCAACTATGTGTTGTTTAGGTCCAGACTTAACTTGTGGCTCATCTAGCTCTCTACCGCTCCTAAGGTTGATGAATTTCACATGTTCTTTACCCTCCCTTTGCCTAACAGGATTAGCTTCAGTGTTACTAGGAAGGGTCCCTTGAGGACGTTGGCTAAGAGCATTTGCTATTTGTCCCACCTGAACTTCTAAGTTCTTAATTGAAGCAGCTTGATTTTGCAGGATCGTTAAGAACATCTCCTCTAATGTAGGCTTCTTCTCAGCTGCTGGTGCATGGTAGAGTTGGGGTTGCATAAGCGATGGTGGTGCTGGAGATGGATGGTGTAAGTGAGGTGGATGATGTTGAAATTGAGGTGGATGGGGATAATTAGGTGGATGGTATGGAAATAGCGACTGTGGTGGTACATGAATCGGTGGAGCTTGAAACTAGGGGGTCCTACAGGTCTAGAGCTAGAAGTTTTCCCTTGGTTTTAGCTCCAAGAGAAGTTAGGATTGTTCCTCCACCTTGGATTATAGGTGTTTGAAAAAGGGTTGTTCTGTTGCTTTGGGGGGGAAACATACTGAACCGATTCTAGGTTACGCGGACACCTATCCACAGAGTGTGTACCACTACACAAATCACATGAAAGGAAAGGACTCTAGACAGAATAAATCAGATTAAGACTGGTAGAAGGATTATGCTGGGTACTGAGCGACTCTACCTTCTTTGTAAGATTAGCGATTTGAGAGGTCAAGGTAGACAGCGTGTCGAGCTCATAAATACCCGCTAACTTCTTTGGCCATTGCCTCTCCGAGGACCAAAAATAGTTGTTAGCAGCCATCTTGTCTAAGAGCTCGTAAGCTTCCTCCTCTGTTTTACACATTAGCGCTCCACCCGCGACAGCGTCAAAAATGGTCATATTTTGGCTTGTAAGTCCATTGTAGAAGGTCTGGACTTACAGCCACAAAGGTAGGCCAAGGTGAGGGTACTTCATAAGAAGCTCCTTATATCGTTCCCATGCTTCATAAAGAGATTCAAAGTCGAACTGGGCAAAGGAAGATATATCACTACGAAGTTTGGCCATTTTAGAGGGAGGGAAAAACTTAACTAGAAATTGATGGGCTAACTCGTCCCATGTAAAAATGGATCCTAGAGGCAAGGAGGTTAACCAGTGTAGCGCCCTATCCCTAAACGAGAAGGGGAATAATCTAAGCCTAAGCGCATCATCAGATAATCTATTGTGCTTAAAGGTGTTGTATAGGTCCAAGAATTGCCCGAGATGAGCATGTGGGTCATCATGTGGAAGCACACTGAACTGCAATGAAGTTTGGATCATCTGGAGGATTGAGGGCTTAATTCTGAAATTGTTAGCAGGGACAGCTGGTGGCCTAATGTCGATATAATATCCTTCAATAATCGGCATTGCATAATCTCCAACGGTCCTAATTTCTCTATGTTCTGCCATGGTGTTTTGCAGCGGAGCTATAAATTTCATAGAATTCTTTCGAATTTTTCTAAGTGTTAATTCAATTTCAGGATCTAGAGGAAAGCAATCAAAACTTCTGGCTTTACGCATGCAAACATCACAAAGTCCTTAGAATTGTTTTTTAAAATTTTTAATTTTTTTAATTAATGATGAGAAAATTTAACTATCCTAAGTAAGGCTCTAAATATTTACAACCTAAATATTTATAAGCTAGAATTACAATTAAGCATAATTTCACCGATATTAATTAACGACTAATTAAAACTTCCCCAACAACGACGCTAAAAACTTGGTACGATCTAAACGTATTACCGCAAGTGCACGGGTCGTACAAGTAATAATGGGATTTGAGTCCCGAGTTATCGTCCCACAGAGAAGTTGACTAGCCTAATTAACTACCGGTTAATCTTACCCTAAGTATATCCTAGCAAATTATGAAATTTAAATTGGTGATTTACTAAGGTTAATTAAAAGTACTGAAAATAATAAAACTATAAAATAAAGAAAATTAAACAGAGCTAAAATTACTTACAAAACTCCAAGCAATTAAAAGCAAATAACCTACAAAAGAAAATTAAAACAGTTAAAATTAATTAACGCAATTAAAAATGTAAATATGAAAATAAAGAAACAAAAATTAATTAAACTAAAATTAAACTATCCTAGAATAAAATATGCATGTAATTAAACTAATGAAAATTGCAAATTAAACTAATAGAAAATCTAAATAAAAATGAAGACTAAATTAAAAATTTATGAAACACATTTAATCTAAATTAATTCTAAATGCAACTCTTAAAATACTAAACTAAAATTAAGTCTTAAAACATATATCATAAAATTAACTATTAACTAAAAATTATAACTTAAAATTAAATTAACATGAAAAAATTATTAAAACTAACCTACCATTCTAATTGATTGAATTAACTAACTAACAACTAACAAATGCATGAAAATACTAAAAATGCATTAAACTATAACAAAATGATTAAAATGACATGGCCAAACAGGGCCTTAAGCTACTCTGCCAAGAGAGTGGTCTCGATACTGCACTGTTCCCATTTCTTCTTGGTTTGTCCAAGCATGTAAACTGCTGCTCTACTGGCTCTCGGTTCAGACCAGGTACTGCCTTAGGCAAGGTTTGCTTCTGTCGATGCTGCTCGTCCTTGCTCTGCCTAGCGCCTGTTCTCGATTCATGCTCTTGTCAGAATTGTTCAGCAATACATCACTTGCTGCAAGCCTCCAGTACGACTATACTGCTACTGTCAATCTTGTAATTATCTGGCCTACTAGTGCACAATAGCAGGACACTCGACGACTGCTACAATAGCAGCAACTGCCTCTAGTAATCCAGCAACCTATGCCCGAGCGGAGTATTCCTCAAGGTTTGTAGCTGCTAAGATTAATCCAGCTACTCCTCTTGCACCCGCCTTGCTCATCTCAGAATCCCACAAGCACTGCAAAAGCTAATCATCAAATACAAGCTAAGATAATTATTCACAAGTATCATCATCCACTTATATCACAGTTAAGGTAGTAAAATGAAGAAAACTGCAGCAGAAAATGATGAGGAACATTCAAGGTTGTTGCTGCTAATACTATCTCACCATTCCAGTAAAATAACCAACTAAACAATACCCTACTAACATAAACAGAGTCGAACAGAGCAACACCAAAAATGCATCTCAATGCACCGATTAAAATCAACTTTTATCAAACATAAATTAGCTGACAAACCTAGTGGGATTAATGAAAACTTTCTAAAATTAAATGCTGCAATTGCTTTCAACAACAGAACTCAACAACACGCAGTAAAAACAATGCAAGCTAAAGTGAAATGCAATAAACAAAACAACCCGATTTAGGAAAGGTAGACTAATAAAACTGAAATAAGGAAAGGAGAGAACAATAAAGCATAGCAAAATATGAACTTAAAATTGACAGGAAAAAATGTGAAAACCACAACTGAAATCATCACCTGTGAGCTTCTTCAATCATGAACAGGGAACTAAAAATCCTCGGGTAGCTTCATTTTCTTCTCCAACCATGATTCCACATAGTTCTCGATATGGAATAATGCTCAGCATCAACCCACATCAAGACAACAGAATCAAAAGGCAGAAGAATGAATGAAAAATGCTTGTTACCCAATTGCACAAGAGGAAACCAAACCAATAGCTAGGAAAAATGAAAAAAAATGATTTTCATGGTGACCCAAAAATAAAGAGCTGGGAATTTAACAAAACCAAACAGAAGAGAAGAGAAAAAAAACTATTCATTAATGTAAAAATAACTAAGAACAAGAATTAACAAAAGCTTTTCATGAAAAATAAGGAAATTGTTATGAATAGTAACTTGAAATGGTGGCTAACGGAAATTGCAAAGTAGAACAAACGGGAAAGTAAAAAAAAAATACAAGAAAGGGAATAACTCTAAAAACTACTCTACCTACACTACTCCTATTCTACCCTACTTACCCTACTCCTACTTTACTTTTCAATTGCCATCATGTTCTATTTATACACACACTTAGTGGTACAATGATATTTTTTCCATCTTAGATGAGTTGGCATTATTTGGCCACTTGTCTTCCTTTGATTTGCCACAGAATAGATATTTCCACGTCATCAGTCTTTTTGTCCAATTGGTTGTACGATGTGGCCCGGTGTTTGTCTTCCAGAGGGTTGGCATGGTGTCCTTCGATCTTATCGTTCCGGAGTAAATAAAATACGGACACCTGGCATCACATGTCTCTAGACGACTTGATGACTTGGTCTATAAATTGGAAGTGGTCCAGTCTCCTTTAGCCTGTGTTCAACCCAATTTTGATTGAAACGATTGAGTTTCATCCGGATTTAATTTATCTGTACATTAAATAATTTTAATTAAATAAAGGGGATAATTAATAAAATAATATGGGGATTAAATAAATAATTAGGAAATTAAGCACAAATAATTCTATTAAAAATAGAATTATCACACCCCCAAACTTGAGCTTTTACTTGTCCTCAACCAAAACAAAACACATGTAGGAATGACAAGTACTAAACAGAATAATTTCCCCAGTATCATCCTCAAAGATAAAGTACAAACTATGAAATCAAAGAATCACAATTACAAGTCCAACACTCAGAATCATTCCATCATAAGTCTTAACCTAAATTGGACTCCTCGTGTGTGTGTGAAAATGTCAAAGCCACTTCATAGTTCATTATCCGGATCAGATTATGCAAACACAGTGAATGCAAAGACAATGACATGTGATCGTTCCCATAAGTTTGCTTTTCACTTCTCTCTCCACTAATGTAGTCACACTTAACTAAAGATCAATAGGACTTCATTAGGCTTGTAATGTAAGGCTGGGGTTAAGGTATGATAAAGTCGATTTAGGTTTAATTACCCCTTAACATGCATTACTTTCTAGGATCTTAATGTAAGAGCTCAAATTATTTTCTCCAAACTTATTTCTTTTGCTTAACATTTTATTCCATTTTTGTATTTTTCTTCTTTAATCTTTTTTTTTCTTTTTATTTTACAAATATTTTTCGAACTTTCACTATCACCAGATACCCATATGTACAAAGCTCACAATATATCCAATCACATTTCATGCTTTCGGGGTAAGGGATAGGAACAAAGTATTTAAGCTAAGGAAAATTATGCAGGTGTATTTACAGAGAAAAGCTTATTTGGCCCAGATGGTTTACTAGGGGTAAAATATGTACATGGATGGGTAGAAAGGCTCAAACGATCCAAAGATGGCCTAAATCATCTCCCTAATTAAGTGTGATATAATATTTCACCTCGAGACAAGATCAAACAAATTCTAGAATATGATGCACAAAATCAATTGAAAAAATGCAATCCTATGTCCACCTAAGCTTTCTCTAAATACATATATAGATTCATGACATGACATGTGCATAAAATGAGGAAATGACAATCAAAATGAAGACAAATTTAAGAACTCAACTTCATGCTTTTCCTATAATCATGCTTCTCAGTCACTCAAAATCAAACTTAATCATGGGGTCATATCATCGAAATATGGGAAAACTACATGCTAAGCACTAAATCATCCCAAAATCAAACAATTTAAGCTCATATTTTTGAAAACATTTTAAAATGTTTTTCAATTTTGCCCAAATTTTTGAAAAATGCTTATGCGATATCCCCTCCCCCAGACTTAAAGTGCACAGTGTCCTCAGTGTACTGATAATATAAACATTTAAGCTCAAGAACATAGTACTCCCCTTTTTATGATGATGACGACAACCGAAGCTTGATTGAAAGCATAATACTATAAAGGAAATCTATAAAATAAACAAAGAAAGAAACAACAGAAAAGAAAAAAGAAAAAAAAAACTATATACAGAGTGGAAAGAAAAATTAAGCCACTTCAAATGCAGCTAAAGAACACAACACTCAATAGCAGGGCGAAGAGTAGGAGGATCAGCTAGAGTGGTGACAAAATGTTAACAGTTAAATCCTCTTGAGCTCTATCTACTTCCCTCCTTCTTTCATATTTCTTATGCTCTAGCCTTATATCCTCCTCAACATCCAACTTAAAACACTCTTGAGAGTCATCAGGGAGCTTTAAAGGTTTGAAAACATTAAGCTTCACTTCCTGATCCTAAACTCTCATTGTTAACTCCCCCTTTTGTACATCAATTAAAGTTCTACCAGTCGCTAGGAAAGGTTTGCCTAGTATAATGGGGACCTCCCTGTCTTCCTCCATGTCTAAAACAATAAAATCCACAGGGAAAATAAATTTGTCTACCTTTACTAACACATCCTCAATGACCCCCTTCAGATATTTAATGGATCGATCAGCTAGCTGAAGGGTCACTGTGGTAGGCTTGACATCCGCTATTCCTAACTTTTGGTAGAAAGACAGAGGCATCAGATTGATTCTGGTTCTTAAATCACACACGGCTCTACCAAAGAAAAGATTTTTAATAGTGCAGGGTATGGTAAAACTTCCGGGATCCTTGAGCTTGGGGGTAATTTCCTCTGGATAATTGCACTACAATCCCCAGTTAAAGCCACCGTCTCATATTCTTCCAGTCTTCTCTTCCTCAAGAGGATATCCTTTAAAAACTTCACATAACTTGGCATTTGCTCTAAGGCATCTGCGAAAGGAATGTTAATGTGAAGTTTCTTAAAAACCTCAAGAAATTTGGTAAATTGTTGATCAAGCTTTTGTGTAAAACTCGATTTTATTTAAAGAACGAAATGAGAAAAGATCAAATGAAGGATTGAAATGGTAGTCCCGAACATGTGCAAGGATAAAACGGTCAAAAGATAGAAATTCGGTATTAATCGTGATAAGAAAATTTAATTAAAAATATGGGATTGAGAAATCTTGATCAATAACAAAGAAATAATTAAATTTTGGGGTAAATTGATCAAGATATGAATTTATTGGAATAAACCAAAATTTTTAACTCGAGAAATTATCCCAAAAATAATCAAAACATATACCGAAAAGGCAAAATCGAACTGATAAATTCATTTACGGATTAAATGAATTTAATATGAAATTTTGGGATATTTTTAGGATTTTTATTATTATTTTAATGAATAAAATAATACTAAAATATATTATAAATTAAAAAATTAGAAAATCTGAACTTGGGAATCAAGGAGAGAGAATACGCAAGGAGAGAACCCAAACAGACAAAGTCGAACCCGAGGGATTCACCACCGGACGACCACCACCGACGACCCCACGGCTAGGCACGTGATCGAAAAAGGAAGCCCAGTACCGTGCGATCCTTCTACCACCGGCAACACACTCCACCGACGTCGAAATTCGATGGATCGAAGGGAGGAAGCCGCGGAGGAAAAGAGAGCATTCGACGGCCACCGACGGGAATTGACTCCGATTGAGGCCAATCGAGAGGTCCCTTGGCCGAGACACGTCGAACGGCTACAGTAGCACGCCGGGAACCGACCGGACGACACTGGCACAACAAAAAAAAGTTGAACCGATCGGCTGTTCAGTAAGGAAGCTTCTGTGCTGAACCGGACCGGACCAGTTCATCAAAAAGAAAAGGAAAAGAAGAAAAAAAGGAAAAAGGAAAAAGAGGAAAAATTGGGAAAAATTCCAGTGATGTAATCGAGCTACGGGTAAGTCGGTAAGTGGTTGAAATTGATCGATTTAAATTTCAAAATATTTAATTTGATTAATATCCGCCTAAAAATTTACCCAAAAAAATATTAAATTGTGTAGCTCGACGATTGACGTCAACCGAGAGCTCGAGACAGCCTCAATTTGCATACTATCAAGGAATCTCGAGTAAGTAACCCTTATTTATGACAATATTGCATCGTTATACATGTTAAAAATTTATCGCATAAATTACGGATTTAATTTTCGCATAAAATAAATTATATTTTGGAAATTGAGATAAATTGTCGTAAATAATTAAATAAGCTATTCGAGAGTTTAGAATGAGGCTCAATAAATACTGATGGGCCTAGTAAGCCCAATAGGGCTCGATAATGTGAATAGTAAGTGAAAAATGGGCTTAAGGCCGATTAAGGCCCATTATAGTGCAATCGGGCCCAATATGGGTAAACGGGCCCAATGTTTTAAATTAAGCCTAAAAAATATGAAATACAATTAATTGTATTGAATTTGACCTGATGAATATTTATCTGTAATTTTAGAGATTAGATTCGGAGCAAATCGGACTGTGTGACGAGTCATCAGTGAAAAAGTTCAGACTGTACAAAAAAATGAGGTAAGGGAATTGTGTGAGTAGCTAGAGGTAGCTACGCGTATTTAATAGTTTTTTTATACACTGAATATGTATAAAGGTCCTAGAAATAAATTTAAAGATTTTAAGGACTCGATATAGGTAAAGACTATTTTACCCCTATTGAGGGAAGTTCACCTAAGGATGGTGAAAGCATGACATGCATGAAATGCATGATTTAAGGAATTTTCTTATTTAAGGAATTTTCATGATTTTTAAACAAAGTAAATCAATACATTGGCCAATAATTGCATAAATTTCACAAGATAACATTACGTAAGTGTTATTTATATTTAAATGAAATTTCTTGGAAAAATGGGCCAACTATCAAGTTTAAATGGAAACAGATAGTGCTGACACATAGCTTGCACTATATCTGCATTAATGAATGTGCATAAAATGTGCTTAAGCGGTTGCTCGCACTGACTTGTGTGACATCATATGCATGAAATGTGCTAGAGCGGTTGCTCGCACGGATTTTTACTATTGTGAAATGCATGAGAGGTGCTAGAGCCTAGTTCGCACCCTGTTTTGATTGTTTTGACTGTTTTGACATGATATACATAAAATGGTGCTGGAGCGATTACTCGAACTAGTTTTAATGATTTGACATGCATGAGAGGTGCTGGAGCTTAGCTCGCATCCTGTTTTGATATGATACTTCATAAAAGTCATGCTGAAGTGTAACTCGCACGAGATTTGATGTATTTATGCATATAGTCGTACTGGAGTGTTGGTCGTACGAAGTTTAGATTTACTTGAGCATTCATCCGTGCTGGAGCATTGCTCGCACATGATTTTATATGTATTTATAACTCATTTTAAAGTCATAATGGAGTGATACTCGTACGCAGATTTTACTGATTTTTATGAAACCGTGCTAGAGCTTCTCTCGTACGAGATTTTTAGATATCATGAATATGCATGGAGCCGTGCTGGAGCTTCGCTCGTACGGGGATTTATATGACATGCATATTGCCATGTTGGAGCCTCCTATAGACTGTGTGTCACAATGAGATGATATGCTCACACGTGTATACTGAGACAAAGATGGTATGGGTGGATAAGACCTATTGCAGGCACCCTTGACTGAGCTTGGGTTCACGGAGTACGTTGTACCGTGTATGTCACACGGAGTACGCTGTACCGTGGGGATTGTTGGAGTGGAGTGGCATTAGCCACGAGGCAGGAAGCCTTGCCCTCGTAATCCTGATGTTATGCTGTTCTGGCGGGTAGCACCGACCCACATCCCGTTTCAGGTGTGATACCCAGCACACTAGGTACCGTGTTGCCAGGGATCACTAGGTTATGGCCATAGTCCTCGATGTTACTGATATAATCATCTACTTGTCTCACATGATATAACTTGTGGCCTCGATAGACCAGGGTAGACTCGAGGGAGGGGTCAGGCCCCGATTTTATGATTTTTTTTAATATGCTAATATATGTTTTAGAGGATTTTGTGATATGTGACCCTGAAAGAAGGGTGGTTTTATAACTGAAGTTTTATAATGAATTTTAATAAATTATTTTATGAGATGATTGACCCAGAAGGGTTAGTTTATACTGCAGTTTTAATGAAATGATTTAAATGCAGTAGCATGATGATGTTTTCAATGCTTTCATTTCAAATTCATGATTTGTCTTACATGACAGGAAAGAATGTAAGATCTTGATTTACTTCATGCTAATTATGATTTAAGCATGTCACATAAAATGCCTTTGATGCATGAATTACATGATTTCTATATGCACAAATAGTTTTGATAAACTAAGTCATTGATGAAATACATGATTTTGTGCTTGAGATTTTAATGAAAAGAAATGGATTTTAAGGGGCTGGCATTATGAGCATGTAGATAGTGGAGCTATCTACATACTTGCATAATTGCCTTATTGAGCGTGTGGTTTGCTCACCCCCTTACTTTCCCATCTTTTCAGAGCACTCGTAATAGTTAGTGAGCGGCTGAGGACTTGCAAGTTTGGTATCCGCTGCTTCCCATCGAGAGACAGGTATACACATTTGTATAGTTTTGTATCTAAATATGTAATGCACAGTACTGTAAACGTATATGATGTCGGGGATGTAAGGTGATGTAATACCATTGTGTATGTATTTAGTTAAAGTCAAAAGATAGTAAACTCTGATATGTGAATGTGATTATGAAAATGGAATGGTAAATAGGTAAGAGGTGACTAACACCGAATCATTGCCCAACTGTTTGTAGGATGGTCATGATGAGAGAAAGGTAAGAATTAAATAATAAATGATAAGGTGAAAAAATTTACTCTAATTTTTAGGTAATTTGGGTCCTGACAGTTTTTTGTATCAGAGCTTAAGTTGACCTGATATGAGTCAGTGTTAGCAAATAAGGAAGTTTATATCCCCATGTACTGTGCATTGTTTAGATACAATTGTGTATATCGAGATGGAATTGCAGCTAAGAAATTGGTTTTGAATGCAAGAATAGACTCATCAACTGATAGCCGCTATGGTAGAAAGGCAAGTACACGAGCTCGAGGCCGTAGAGGTAGGCCTGAGAGTCGTACTGAGTCACCACCTGAGATTCAAGATGAGATTGATGTGGAGGCTGGTATTGAGTATGCCCCACAGAGTCCGATAGAGAGATCGGATAGTATTGAGACACGTTTCGCAAGGTTAGAGCAGAGTGTGGAGAATATTTTACGAGCTAATTGCTCAGAGTATGCATGAGATATCAGGGCGAGTTGGAGCATTGATGGAAGTCTGCTCGACCTAGCTTAAGAGTTAGACATCCAGAATAGACATGAGAACATAATTCCAGATGTATTCCGGTGACAGAATATCCCGGACACTGCTTAAAGGAAATTACAGATCAAATTCTTTACTCTGACCTAGAGGAACTGGTTGATTAACTAGTATGAAACTCAATTTATTCTTGGGCAGATATGACTCCGACACTATGAACAGTGAGTGTCAAAATATCTGAAAGTTCATGGAAGGGCTCAAATTGTCAATTAGAGTCTGATTAGCCCTGTTAGATATCACTACCTATACCGAGGCAGTGCGCAGACTATAGTCGTGTGAATAAGATCATTAGTTGCACACCTCTGTGATTGGAAAAAGTAGTAAGGGCCGAAATAGAGACAAAAGAGAATAGAGAATGATAAAGATGTCAGAATGGGAAAAGGTAGTTGGTAAGAAATTAGAGACGATGAGTCATAGGGTATGATAATTGGTAAAGCCCTAATGTATCCAATTTTAACACTTATGAGGGGTATTGTGATTGGAGGACCTCAACCTGCTTCGTAGTAGTGTAAACAGTGTAGAATATGTGGTATTTACAGTGGAAATAAGATGTTGGATGAGGGAGAGTCTATGCCTTGGACCAGGATACTATTAATGTTTCATATGATGTGGTGGAAGATACCACACTGGTAGTGAATAATGAAGTAATTATTTTAATTGATCCTGGTGCCATGCATTTATTCATACCGCCTTCAATTGCTTATAAGCTAGTGAAAGATGTGAAACCTGTACCCTTAGGCAAGATGATGATAGTTAGCTGATTATCACTAACTGAATATAGGTATAGGGATTGTAAATTGAAAATGGGGGAAAAAGGATATGTCAGTCGATTTTATTCAATGGAATATGAATAATTTGAAAGTAATATTTGAGAATAGATTGATTCAGCTGTAAAACTATGATGTTTAGATTGCTATCCTAAGATAGTGATGTTTTCACCGCGAAAAAGTATACTGTAAGTTTTAAATAGTAATGAAAGAGTTTGTTATAAGTGATTGATCCTGAATACGAGATATATTGGAATAAGATGCGTATTCAAGGTAAGGATATCATTGATATGTAAAGTAATTTGGATTAAGCGATATGTAGTGAAAATGAATTGCGGCCAAGGATAAGAGGAGGATATATCCACACCCAGTCCATGTGGTCAAGTCTAAGGGTTAATAAAGGTAATTCAAAATAGCTCCTCACCTGAAGACTTGACAGCGTCTAGAAGCGCACACATAACCTATAAATTGAAATCGACAGTTGTATATATACATTTAAAATTTGGGTACCTTTGCTAGTACGATAAAGAAATATAGAATTTGATTAATCATGAAGGTTTAAAAAAATTAAAATTTTATAAAAGCCGTTAATATAAGAAAAAGGAAATGACGTGGGTTAGTATCTTGAACGGAAGCGATTTTGAAATGACATTATACGTTTATACGTACATAGGTCAAGGATATGGGTGATTGAAATATTGAGTGGAACTCAACTACGATGAGGTATTTAAAGCTTACCTAGACCGATTGGTTGTCATCTTTAGTGATGATATTTTGATGTATTCGAAGTCCAGGGAAGAGCATGAGCAATAACTGAAAACTGTTTTACAGACGAGGTGTTGAGAGTTTCTCAAAATGGGCTGCTCAGTTGATACGTCTCATTTGGAAAAAAAGATTGCATATGAGTGGGATAATAAGTATGAAAGTAGCTTCGGTGAGTTTTGGTATATTGAAGTAATAAACTGACCACCGTAATTATTCTCACAATTACCAACAGCTCAAGAGGTTCTCAGTGTGTATGGATACCTCAAAATAAAGATTGAGCTGTGTATTGATGTAAAATGAGAAGATAGTCGTTTATGGATCTAGATAGTTCAAGGATCATCAGAGAAACTATCCGACCCATGATTTAGAGTTGGCAGTCGTAGCGTTTACACTGAAGGTATGGCGCTACCACTTATACAGTGAGAAATTTTGGGTTTGCACTGATCGTAAAAGCCCCGAGTATCTGTTTTCACAGAAAGAGTAGAATATGAGATAACCAAGAGGGTTAGAGCTTCTAAGGATTATGATTGTGAACATTGTACCACCGAGGAAAGGCTAATGTAATGACTGATGCCTTGAACAGAAAGAGCCTCGGGATGGTATCACATATGATGGTCAGGGAGGGTGAGCTGCTAGAGCAGTTGTGAGCCTCAGTAGTGATGTGATCCCTTCTAATGATGATCGTGATTGTGTGACAGCTAGCCTGAGGTTAGAATCGGATTTGAGTGACCGGATTTGCCATGCTTAGCGTGATGATCGGCATGGTGTCGATAGTGTGGGTCAGATTCAGAAAGGTATAGTGATAGAGTTCACAGAGAGTGATGATGACTTACAAAGGTTTAGAGACAGTATAAGTGCTCGCTAAGACCATAGCTACTGAGATAGTGTTATTGTCAGAAGCTCACTCTTCGGGATATACAGTGCATCCAAGAAGTAATAAATATATCAGAATCTTTAAAATGGGTATTGGTGGTTAGATATGAAAAGAGATATTGTAGAGATTGTGGAAAAGTGTCTCGTATGTCAGCAGATTAAGGTAAAGCAAAAGAAGTTGCAGGGTTATTGCAACCTCTACCTATATTGACACGGAAATGGGAACAAGTTACCATGAATTTCGTGATGGGTTACAGAGGACCCGGAAGAATCACAAGATTATTTGAGTGATAGTTGATAGACTGACTAAGTCTACTAACCTTCTGGCTATGGAAATCGCCAGATACTCTGAGTGTGTAAGCGGATATATATGTACAAAAAATAGTGAAACATTATGTAGCATTCCAGTGAGCATGATATCAGATAGGGATTCTCGCTTCACTTCCCACTTCTAGGAATATTGTTGGAAGCTATGGGAACCCGATTGAGTGTTAGCATAGCTTTTCATCCTCAGACAGATGGTTAGTCAGAGAGGACTGTACAGGTTCTGGAGGATATGATGAGAGCAAGTGCCATTGATTTTATAAGCTCCTGGGATGATCAGTTGTTACTAATCGAATTCGCCAATAATGACAGTTGTCACTTGAGTATCGGGATAACATTTTATATGAGGCATTGTATGGCCGTAAGGAGTTATTCCCCGACTTAGATAAGAAAAATTGGGTGACAGATAGAGAATTGTTCCTGAATTGGGAAGACAAACCTCTGAGAATGTTCAGTTGATTTGTGAGAAATTAAGAACATCTAAGAGCAGACGAAAAAGCTATGCTGAGAAGAGACAGAAAACCATTGGAATTCACCGAGGCTGAATCAGTATTGTCGAAAGTTATTTGTCCTAAGAGCATAGCGAGATTCAAAAAGAAGGCAAATCGAGTTTCGTTAGATTGAATTCCTTGAGAGATTGGACAAAGTGGGAGATAAGGCCTGTAGGTTGGCGTTACCACTTGAATAAGCAGGCATCCACAATGTGTCCCATCTTTTGACGCTTCAAAAATATTATCCGGACCCAGCATACATGATCGGATATGAGCTCCAACAGTTTAGCTCAATGACAGTATAACGTATGTTGGAAAAAATCGATTCGGGTATTAGACTGAAGGAGAAAGTAACTTTAGGGGATGTATAAATAATGTAAACAATTATAAATGACTGGAGAATAAATAAGAAAATGGTAATCGAATGGTAGGATGGCATTGACGCATAGCCCAATTTGTTAGTAGAGTGTGGTCACGATCAGAAGACAGATAAGAATTTAATAAAGAAAATAACAAAATGCGAAAAATTAACTCAGATTTTTGGGTAGTTTGGGTCGTGACATATAAAGGTGGTATCAGAGCGCAATTGGTCTGATGTGTGTCAGTGTCATTAATTAGAAAATTACATCCCCGTGTTACTATGCTTAGTTAGATACAATAGTGTATATCGAGATGGGTTTTGACTAAGAAATGGTTGAGAATGCAGGAATGCCTAATATGAGTCGCGTTAGATGAGATAGTGCACGAGGCAGAGGTCTTAGAGGTAGACCTGAGTCTGCTAAGTCGTGCTGAGTTGACCTGTGAGAACCAGGATGAAATTGAAATGGAGGCTAATGTTAAGCATGCCCTACTGAGTCCGACAGAGAGATCGGACAGTATTGAGACACGCTTCGCGAGGTTGGAGCGGAGCGTGGAGATTATTTTGAGGAACTAATTGCTCAGAATATGAATGAGATCAGAGGGCGCAGCGAAACATTGGTGGAAACCCGCTCGACCCATCTTAAGTGTTAAACATCCAGAGCTAAGATGAGAAATGTTTATGGATGTATTTCGGTGACAGAATATCCCGGACACTATTTAAAAAGGAATTGATTTATTGATGAGTATGATTTATGAGTATGGAGACTCAGTTATATTCTTGGACAGATATTACCTCGACACTATAAACAGTGATAGTCGAGATGTCTAAAAGTCCACGAAATGGCTCGACTTTTCAGTTAGAGTCTGATTGGCCCATGAGATATTACCTATACCGAGGCAATGCGCAGATTTACAGTTGGATAAATAAGAACATGAATTGCATGCCTCTGAGATTGGGAAAGGTAGTGAGGGCCGAAATAGAGACAGAAAAGGAGAATCGAGAAATGACAGAGATGTTAAAATGAGAAAAAGGTAATTGGTAAAAGATTAGATTTGATGAGTAATGGACTAAGATAATTGGTAAGGCCTCAGTGTATCCAATTTTGGCACTCTTGAGGGACATCGTGATTTGGAGGACCCTAACCTGCTACGAAACAGTGTAGCAGTGTAAGCAGTGTAGTATGTGTGGTAGATACCACGGAAGGAGGGCCTATACCTACACTGTATTGATGAAAATGGCCGTTAAGTGTGGTAAGACGGACCATTGATTTTGATTACACAGAGTTGGGCGAGATCGCCCCACAGAAAAGTAAAGAGACAGAGAAAAACTTCATTGGTATAGCTGTAACAAGAAGGGAGGCAACAGCCGAAAAGAAAAAGGAAAGTAAGTTGTTGGATGAAGGCGAGAGGATGTCTTGGACCAGGACACTATTGATGTTTCATGGATGTGGTGTAAGATACCACACTTGTTATGAATAATGAAGTACATATGTTCATTGATCCTGGTGCCACACATTTATTCATACCGCCTTCATTCGCATATAAGTGAGAAAAAGGCATGAATGCCTACATCATTGAGCAAAATACTGATAAATGAATACCCCAATAGAGGAGGATTAAGTAACGGAATATGGATATAGAGGTTTTAAGTTGAAAACAGGGGTGAAAACATCCCTGAAAAGTATACTGTAAGTGTTGACAGGTGATAAAAAGGGATGCAACAGTTGAAATTAAAGGAGTAAAGGATTGTACTCACGAAATGAATAATGACAAGAGTTTCGTTATAATTGACATACGAAGGAGATAATCTTTAAGATAAGATAGATTCTGAATACAAGATGTATGGGAGTGAGAGATATATGCTAGGTAAGGAATACCCTAATATATGAAGTCATTAGGATTAGAGCAATTAGTAATGAATATAAATTGTGACCACAGAGACTGAGATATAACGTAGTTGTGGTTAAGTCTAAAGGTTAATAAAGGTATTTCAAAATACCTCCCCGCCTGAAGACTTGACAGCGTCTAAAAGTATATATATATATATATATATATATATATAACCTATAACGTGAAATCGATCGTTGTAATAAATACCTTTAGCATTAGGATACCTTTACTAAGACAATAAGAATATTAAAATTTGACGAATCATAAAGGTTATCATAGTAAAAATTTAATAAGAGCTGTTAAGATAAGAAAAGGAAATGACGCAGGTTAGTATCTAAAAACGTAAGCGATTTTGAAGGATCTTATACGCTTATGTGTAAATAAGTCAAGGATATAGGCAATTGAATTATGCAGTGGAGCTCAATTATGATGAGTTATTTAAACTTTACCTGGACCGACTTGTAATCATCATTATTGATGATATATTGGGTTTAGTTTAAGTCCAGGGCAAATTATAAGCAATAATTGAAGATGGCTTTTACAGATGGATTTTTGTGAGTTCTAAAAGGATATACCTTGATGACACGTTTAACTAAGAAAACGTGGTCTTTGAATAAGACGATAAATAAGATGAAGGATATGATATAAATTTCGATGTAGTAAAGTATGAACTGACCACCGTGAATAATTTCACCATACCCAACAGCTCAAGAGGTTTTCAGTGAGTATGGATACCTCAAAATTATGAAGGAGCTGTGTATTGATGTATAATGGGAAGATACCCATGATTTAAAATTGACAGCAGTAGTACTTATACCGAGGATATGGTACTATTATGTACATGGTGAGAAATTGTGGATATGCACTGATCATAAAGCTCGAGTATCTGTTTTCACAGAAAGAGGCAAATATGAGATTACATAGTGGGCTAAAGCTTCTGAGAAATTTTGATTGTGAAAATTGTACCACCCAGGAAAGGCTAATGTGATGGCGGATGCCTCAAGCAGAAAGAGCTTCGGGATGGTACCGCATATGATGGTCAGGGAGCGTGAGCTGCTAGAGCAGTTATGAGCCTCAATATTGATGTGATCCCTTCTGATGATGACAGTGATTGTGTGACAGCTAGCCTGAGACTAGAACCGGATGAGAGTGCACGGATTTGACAGGCTTAGCGTGATGATCGGCATGATGTCGATGGTTTGGGTCAGATTCAGAAGGGTACAGTGACAGAGTTCACAGAGTATGATAATGATTTACAAAGAGGTTCAGAGACAGTATAAGTGCACCCCAGGACCACAGTTGATGGGACAGTGATATTGTCAGAAGCTCACTCTTCGGGATATACAGTGCATACGGAAGGTGATAAAAATATATTGGAATCTCTGAAAAGGGGTATTGGTGGTCAGATATGAAAGGAGACATGGTAGAGATTGTAGAAAAGTGCCTAGTATGTCAACAGAATAAGGTAGAGTATTAAAAGTCTGCAGAGTTATTGCAGCACCTACCTATATCGACACGACACGAAAAATGAGAGCAAGTCTCCATGAATGTCGTGATGGGTTACAGAGGACCCAGGTGAATTACGAGGCCATTCGGATGATAGTCGATAGAGTGACTAAGTCTACCCACATTTTGGTTATGAAATCCCCAAATACTCAGAGTATATATGAGGATTTATGTGTAAGGAAGATTGTGGAACACTAAGTAACGTTCCAGTGAGCATGGTATCATATAGGGATTCCCACTTCACTTCTTACTTAAGGGAATATTTTTTAGGAAGCTATGGGAACCCGACTGAGTATTAGCACAGCTTTTCATCCTCAGACAGATGGTCAGTCAGAAAGGACTGTACAGGTTCTGGAGGATCCGATGAAAGCGTGTGCCCTTGATTTATAAGCTCCTGGAATGATCGGTTGATTTCTAATCGAATTAGCCAATAGTGACAGTTGTCACTTGAGTATCGGGATAACAAGATATGAGGCAGTGTATGGCTGTAGGGGTTGTTTTCCCGAATTGGATAAGAAAAAGTGGGTGACAGATAGAATTATTTTTCGACCTTGGATAATAAGTCTCTGAGGATGTTTAGTTAAGGATGAGAGATTAAGAACACCTCAGAGCAGATAGACAAGTATTGGAATTCACCTTTGGTGAATTAGTATGGTTGAAAGTTACTTGTCCTAAGGGAATAAGGACATAGCGAACTTTTGGAAGAAAGTAAATTGAGTTTCGCTGGATTGAATCTTTTGAAAGGTTGGACAAGTGGAAGATAAGACCTGTAGGTTGGCGTTATGACTTGAATAAGCAGGCACCCACAATGTGTCCCATCTTTTGATACTTCGAAAATATTATCCAGATCCAGCATAGGTGATAGGATATGAGATCCAAAAGTTCAGTTTAATGAAAATATAAGTATATTGATAAGTTGATTCGGGCATTAAACAGGAAAGAGAAAATATTGAGGTTTAAGACGATCTCCCTAATTAAAGTTCTTTGCTAGCAATACACTCCGGAAAAAGGTCACATGAGAATTAAAGAAGTATGATACGATTGATGTACCCGGAGTAGTCTATAGACTCATATGAATTGGTTCTAATTTGGAGGACCAAATTCCTTAAGTGGGGGAGAGTTGTAAGACCCGAATTTAATTAAAATACAAAAATTAAATAAGAAAAGATGGGGGATGTATGAAGGAAGGCCAAGTTAGATTGATTTTCGAAACAAGAGCAGGGGTAAAATGGTAAAAAATACCAAAACCCGATATTAGCGCAATAAAGAAATTTTAATTAAAAATAAGAATGTAAGATATCTTGATCGATAATGAGGAAATTATACAATTTTGGGTCAATTGATCAAGATTCAGAAATTTTAAAAATATCGAAAAATTATCGAAACGATATCTCGAAAAGCGCGAAGGAATAATATCAAAAATTTGGAGAAAAATATATTTAATAAATTAAATTTAAATTAAATAAATTAAATTAAAATAAAAATAATATAAGTGTAGATATTTTAGATTTTTGGAGTATTTTAATGAATAGTAAAATAATTAAAATAAATAATAATAATAATAAAAATAATAAAACAAAAAAAAGAAAAAAGAAAAGAAGAATCTGAAAAAAAAAAAGAGAAACGCGAAAAGCGAAAGAAAACCGAAACGAAAAACGGAGTCAGGCCGAGCCCCTGCCGGCGATCGGTGGAGACCAGGCGAGGCCGAGGAGGGAGCCTGATGAGCGCCTGACCACCACCGGCCTAACAGAGGCACGAACGGCGGCAAAACGGAGACGAAACCGAGGAAATCGAAAACCGAGAGGAGAGAAGCCGATCCCTACGGTCGGCGACGATTCAGGCCCGATCGACCCCAGCCGAAGCTTCCCCATGCACCGGTGAGCCGATTGGTGGCAGCCCCGACCTGCGAAACTGTCGGCAAACGCCGAAAACGGCGGAGGAAAGAAAATGGGTCCGACGGCCGAGGGAGAAGAGCCGGACCGGCGGCGTTCCGACGAGCTTGACCCAAACCGAGGGCAGATTCGAGATGCGGACGACCTTGAGGAGCTGCTGGCGGTGGAAGCCGGCAGAGAACCGGCTGGCAAGGCAGTGAACCGTCGGTGAACCGGCCGAACCGGAGAGAACCGGCGGTCTGAACCGGTTCGAACCGGACTGAACCGGTTCAGCCAAAAAGAGAGGAAAAAAGGAGAAAAAAGGAAAAAGAAAAAGAGGAAAAAATTGGGAAAAATTCCTGTGGTGCAATCGAGCTTCGGGTAAGTCAGTGAGCGGTCGAATTGACCCGATTTAAATTTTGGAGTATTTAATTTATTTAATTTTGGGCTGAAAACTTACCCAAAAAATTGTGAAATTATGTAGCTAGACGATTGGCATCCACCGAGAGCTCGAGATAGCCTCAAATTTCGTACTAGCATGGAATCTCGGGTAAGTAACCCTTATTTACGACAATTACCTCGTTATGCGTGATATTGATTTAATTTCCGCATAAATTGAATTAAATTATGGAAATTTAGATAAATTGTCGTAAATAATCGATTTAGCTATTCGAGAATTAGAACGAGGCCCAATAAATTATTGGTGGGCCCAATGAGCCCAATAGGCCTCGATAAAGTGAAAATTAAGTGGGAAAAGGGTTTAAGGCCGATTAAGGCCCATTAAGGTGCAATCGGGCCCAATAGGGGTAAATGGGCCAAATGATTTAAATTAAGCCCAGAAAAGATTAAATACAATTAAATTGTATAATATCTGACCTGAGGAATATTGATACGCAGTTCCGGGCATTTGATTGGGAGCATATCGGACTGCGCGACGTGACATCAATGGAAAAGGTCAGACTCGACAGGAAAATATGGTAAGGGAATTCTACAGACTGCTAGAGGTAATTTTATGAAATTTCAAGTCATATGCAGTCTTTTAAAATTTATCTGAAGGGTCTAGAGGTCGAATAATAATTTTAGTGCCCCGAATGGGCAAATTACTAAAATACCCTTGTTAAGGGTAAAATCTATAAATTTAGGAAAAATTGGGAGGAGCAAGAACAAAAGGTTCCTGCTCATTCTGGAGGTATTTTAACACATGCATGAGTAGGCTGGCTCACTTTTAAAGAAAAATGCATAGCATTGCATACCTTTAACGATGTAATTTCTGTGAAAACTATTTGGAGATAACCGAGCCGCCTACGTGTTTTTATTTACATGTCACGTGCTAGAGCTCAGCTCGCACGATGTTTGATTTGTGTGATGCATGCATTAGTGCTGGAGCGAGAGCTCGCACTAGAGTTTTACATGCATAGGTGCTAGAGTATAACTCGCACCAGATTTCACATGCTTTTTCGTGACACGGTGCTAGAGTCTAACTCGCACCATATTTTTACATGATTTTCAAGATAGGGTTCTGGAGTTTAACTCGCACCAGATTTTATAAGATTTTCATATGATTTATATACAGAGTGTTGAGCCTAACTCGCACTAGTTTTACTGGATTTGTGGAGTAGCGCTGTCTGCCCTTGGAGTCAGCCAAAAGGCCCAACAGGCTCAAAAGACCTCTTAAGTAGGGTGAGAGTGAGGGATGAGGTTAGCGGCCCTGTGGAGATGTAAAGCGGGCTCTGCCAATTTTACTTGATTTGATGAAAGTGCTGAGCATCGCTCGCACTGATTTTTATGAGAACATACGATGAGCCGTGCTTGGAGCATCGGGTAGACTGTGTGTCACCGATTTAATAGGCTCGCACGTGTGTTTTGGGACATGGCAATGAGTATTGAGAAACAAAACCTCTCTGTGGGAAGCAGGCCATTTGGGCTGGAGTACCTAGAGTGATATGGGTCCATGGAGTACGATGTACTGTGCAAGTAGCATGGAGTACGATGTACCGTGGGGTATCTTCGGATACGGTATCTTTGTGATACGGGGTATCTTTGTGATACGGTATCTTTGTGATACAGGGTATCTTCGGATACGGCATCTTCGGATGCGTGAGATCGGATAAGACTGACGGGTTGGATTGACCCACCTCCCGGGCGGTTCCCGATCAGGGTGAGACCTCGCACACTGGGATCCGTGAAGCTAGAGGGACTCACGAGGACACATATTGGCCAGTCCTGGTTATTACCGATATACAGTTATTGCCTAGTCTCGTATCTTGTATATATATATACATATGTTTTCGGATATCGATGCTTTCGAGAAACTCAATTTTCATGATTTTGTGTGAGTCAGGATCACCCGAAGGAGGGGTCGAGTCCTGACTTTATTGTGAAATTTTTAAAGAGAAAGAAATGTTTTAAAATAATTGCATGTTGAATTTTCCGTGCAAACTCGATTTACATAACATCATAAGCTCATGTCATTTGTTTTAAAATGTGTGGAGAAAGGGTGGTTTATGCATGGCACCACGTTCATGTAGGTAGTATGGTTACCTACTTGTTCGTAGGATTGCCTTACTGAGCTTGATGTGCTCACCCCTTTCATTTTCTTCCACAGATAATCTCCAGTTGAAGTTGAGGCGACTCAGTACTGCATTCTGGATATCCGCTGCTGCCCATCAACATAAGGTATATACACTTGTACATATTGTATCTACATAAGCATAGCACAGTAACATGTTTGTAAGTAACTTTAGGGGATGTATAAATAATGTAAACAATTATAAATGACTGGAGAATAAATAAGAAAATGGTAATCGAATGGTAGGATGGCATTGACGCACAGCCCAATTTGTTAGTAGAGTGTGGTCACGATCAGAAGACAGATAAGAATTTAATAAAGAAAATAACAAAATGCGAAAAATTAACTCAGATTTTTGGGTAGTTTGGGTCGTGACACAGCTAGTGGCCTAATGCAGGTATAATATCCCCCAATAATCGGCATTGCATAATCTCCAATGGTCCTAATTTCTCTATGTTCTGCCATGGTGTTTTGCAACGGAGCTATAAATTTCCTAGAATCCTTTCGATTTTTTCTAAGTGTTCGTTCAATTTTAGGATCTAGAGGGAAGCAATCAAAACTTCTGGCTCTACGCATGCAAATATCACAAAGTCCTTAGAATTTTTTTTTAATTTTTAATTTTTTTTAATTAATGATGAGAAAATTTAACTATCCTAGGTAAGGCTCTAAATATTTACAACCTAAATATTTTCAAGCTAGAATTACACCTAAGCATAATTTCACCGATATTAATTAATGACTAATTAAAACTTCCCCGACAACGACGCCAAAAACTTGGTACGATGTATACGTATTACCGCAAGTGCACAGGTTGTACAAGTAATAATGAGATTTGAGTCTCGAGTTATCGTCCTACAGAGAAGTTGACTAGCTAATTAACTACCGGTTAATCTTACCCTAAGTATATCCTAGCAAATCATGAAATTTAAATTGGTGATCTACTAAGGCTAATTAAAAGTACTGAAAATAATAAAACTATAAAATAAAGAAAATTAAATAGAACTAAAATTACTTACAAAACTCCAAGCAATTAAAAGCAAATAACCTACAAAAGAAAATTAAAACAGTTAAAATTAATTAGCGCAATTAAAAATGCAAATATGAAAATAAAGAAACAAAAATTAATTAAACTATCCTAGAATAAATATGCATGTAATTAAACTAATGATAATTGTAAATTAAACTAACCTAAAATCTAAATAAAAATGAAGACTAAATTAAAAATGCATAAAACACATTTAATCTAAATTAATTCTAAATGCAACTCTTAAAATACTAAACTAAAATTAAGTCCTAAAACATATAACATAAAATTAACTATTATCTAAAAATTAAATTAACAAGAAAAAAATATTAAAACTAACCTACCATTCTAATTGATTGAATTAACTAACTAACAACTAACAAATGCATGAAAATACTAAAAATGCATTAAACTATAACAAAATGATTAAAATGACATGGTTAAACATGGCCTTAATCTACTTTGCAAGGAGAGTGGTCCCGATACTGCACTATTCCCATTTCTTCTTGGTTTGTCCAGACATGTAAACTGCTGCTGTACTGGCTCTCGGTTCAGACTAGGTACTGCTCCAGGCGAGGTTTGCTTCTGTCGTTGCTGCTTGTCCTTGCTCTGCCCAGCGCCTGCTCTCGATTCATGCTCTTGTCGAAATTGTTCAGCAATACATCACTTGCTGTAAGCCTCCAGTACGCCTATACTGCTACTGTCAATCTTGTAATTATCTGGCCTACTCATGCACAATAGCGGGACACTCGGGGATTGCTACAACAGCCGCAACTGCCTCCAGTAATCCAGTAACCTATGCCTAAGCAGAGTATTCCTCAAAGTTTGCAGCTGCTAAGATTAATCCAGCTACTCGTCTTGCACCTGTCTTGCTCATCTCAGAATCCTATAAGCACTGCAGAAGCTAAGCATTAAATACAAGCTAAGATAATTATTCACAAGTATCAGCATCCACTTGTATCACAGTTAAGGAAGTAAAATAAAGAAAACTACAGCAGAAAACGATGAGGAACATACAAGGTTGTTGCTGCTAATACTATCTCACCATTCTAGTAAAATAACCAACAAAACAATACACTACTAATATAAACAGAGTCGAACAGAGCAACACCAAAAATGCCTCTCAATGTACCTATTAAAATAAACTTTTATCAAACATAAATTAGCTGACAAATCTAGTGGGATTAATGAAAACTTTCTAAAATTAAATGCAGCAATTGCTTTCAACAACAGAACTCAACAACATGCAGTAAAAACAATGCAAGCTAAAGTGAAATGCAATAAACAAAACAACCCGATTCAGAAAAGGTAGACCAATAAAACTGAAATAAGGAAAGGAAAGAACAATAAAGCATAGCAAAATATGAACTTAAAACCGACAGAAAAAAAAATGTGGAAACCATAACTGAAATCATCACCCGTGAGCTTCTTCAATCATGTATAGGGAACTCAACATCCTCGGGTAGCTTCATTTTCTTCTACAACCATGATTCCACATTGTTCTCGATGTGGAATAATGCTCAGCATCAACCCACATCAGGACAACAGAATCAAAAGGCAGAAGAATGAATGAAAAATGCTTGTCACCCGAATATGCAAGAGGAAACCCAACCGAGAGCTAGGAAAAATAGGAAAAATATGATTTTCATGGTGACCCGAAAATAAAGAGTTGGGAATTTAACAAAACCAAATAGAAGAGAAGATAGAAAAAATAACTATTCATTAATGTAAATATAACTAAGAACAAGAATTAACAAAAGCTTTTTCATGAAAAATAAGGAAATTGCTATGAATAGTAACTTGAAATGGTGGCTAACGGAAATTGCAAAGTAGAATAAAAGGGAAAGTAAAAAAAAAAATCCTAGAAAGGAGACAACTCTAAAAACTACTCTACCTACACTACTCCTATTCTACCCTACTTACCCTAAACTACCTCTACTTACCCTACTCCTACTTTACTTTTCAATTGCCATCATGTTCTATTTATACACACACTTAGGGGTACAATGGTAATTTTTCAATCCTAGATGAGTTGGCATTGTTTGGCCACTTGTCTTCCTTTGATTTGCAGCAGTGTAGATATTTTCACGTCATCAGTCTTTTTGTCCAATTGGTTGTGAGATGTGGCCCAGCATGTGTCTTCCAGAGGGTTGGCACGGTCTCCTTTGATCTTATCGTTTCGGAGCAAATAAAATACGAACACATGGCATCATGCGTGTCCAGACGACTTGATGACTCAATATGCAAATTGGAAGTGGTCCAGTCTCCTTTAGCTCATTTTCAGCCCAATTTTGACTGAAACGACTAAGTTTCATCTGGATCTAATTTATCTGCACATTAAAGAATTTTATTTAAATAAACGGGATAATTAATAAAATAATATGGGCATTAAATAAATAAGTAGGAATTGAAGCACAAATAATTCTATTAAAAATAGAATTATCACGAACAACAGGAAACACTATCCTTCTCTCGTAATCGCTCTACTGTAGATGCTTTGTAGAGACGTTTTAAAAAAAGGGGTGAGCTCACAGCTCAGTAAGGTAATCGGGCAAGCAAGTAGACATCTACACTATCTACTCAAAATAATGTTATGCCTCGAAAATATCATTCCTTAACTCACTTTAAAAGCATGTCTTTAAAATATATATATATATATATATACTTGTACAGATTAAATCCCATGCACAAAAATCATGCTTTTGTTCTTAAATGTAGGCATGTAGTGCAAAATAATGCATCTTTATAATATCACAATGCCTTTAGATAAATCATGCCATTTATTTTTAAATCACATTAAATATGGCATTTAATCATTCACAACACAACAATCGGATTTCGACCCATCCCTCAGGTCTATCCGTATAAAATCAATCAATCAAGTGCTATATCATGTGAGACTCTATGGTGAAATGCAATAATATCTTGGACTATGGTCATATCCTATAATGGTGATCCCAGGCTAAACAGTACTCGGTGTACAGGGTAATCACTGCTGCAACAGAAGGTGGGTCAGTCCATCACAACCGCCAGCTATAACCTCCTCAACTCCACAATACCACAAGGTACAGTGTACTCCATGCCACTCGCACGGTACAACGTACTCCATTGACCCTACATCACAGTCAGGGTGCCTGCCATAGGTCTTAGCCCTCATACCATGGAAATATAAATACCACGTCTCTAAATCCACATGCGAACATCTCTACATTGTGACACTCAGTCTACATGAGGAAATCAGTATGGTTTTTCAACATGTCTTATATATCACATAAAATACAGTACGTGCCTTTGAGCACGACTCACAGTCGACACTTTGCTCAAACTCTGTTTCACATCACAAACTTAAACTCTAGTGCGAGTAAACCTCCAGCAACTAGGTCATGCATAGTTCATGTTTCAAATCAAGTACGAGCAATAGCTCCAGTACCATGCTATGCATAAAACTCATCAAATCAAGTAAGAGCAATAACTCCAGTACTATGTCATGTATAAATCATGAAGAATTGAGTATGAGCAACGCTCTAGCATTTTGTCATACATCTCATGTAAAATTCGAGTACGAGCTAATTGCTCTAGCACTCTCTCATGCATAAATCATATAAAACTGAGTACGAGTAATAACTCCAGCACTCTATCATACATGTCATGGAAATCTAGTGCGAATCTTACATCACCACTAATATATGTGGAAAATCTATGCAATCAAGTGCGAGCTGTGCTCTAGCACCATTTATTCTCACATAATACGATAGATGGCTCTTTAAAGAGGGATCATTTCAAAAATATCAAAATCAACATTATAATTTGTGCTATTTCTCATCAACCATGAAAACATTGGCCCATCTACCTACTCTGCAGCTAAACAACAGTAAAAACACTCACAATGGTGGTTCCCATGCTTTTTACAACTTTTCCCAAAAGTTGACTTTTTTTCTAACTAAGGGTAAAATCGTAATTTGCCACTATCGAGTCACTATAATTATTATTCACTTTCTCTGACCCTCAGAGTTTTTAAGTGAATATAAAAGCAGACGAAAATACGTGCAGGTATCTCTAACTACTCACAAAAGTCCCTTACCTACAATCACTCGAGAAATTTTACTTTCTCAACGCTACTCAATCCAGCAGTCCGATTCGCTCCTCCAATAACCTCTGAAGCTACATATAACCATTTATCAAGTTAATTATACGTTTCCTACTATATTTCACATTAAATACAGTCTATTTCACTTAATGGGCTTTAATAAACCTTAATGGGCCTAACTATGCCTTAAGCTTATTTTCTATTTTACTATTCATTTTCGTTCCGCTTATTGGACTTGTGGGGCCCACCAACTCTTATTGGGCTTATCTGAGACCCATTACATTACATTGGGTCAAAACCAATTGGGCTTGGCCCATTGGACCTCTCGACCACATGCCATGGCCGAGAGCATCCCATGTCGTCGATCACACCATGGCATGCGGTCCATGTTCATTTGTTTAGCCAATTCACTCAGGCATTTTCACAAACACTTGGTTAGCAATGTTCTTAAGCTTCACTTAGTTCATTTAGGCATTTTATCAAACACCTTATTGCTAACTAAATTCATGTATCAATTAATCAAATTGGTTAATTCTAACTATACCATAATCATGAGCACATGTATATCAAATCATTTATGCCTTAAAATCATATGGGCATTCATCAATTTATCACTACTCACTCTCGGTCAAACCATGTTCATAGTGATTTCATATGTTTCAATGCTTAAAACATATACCAATATACTCAAAATCATTCATACATTAACATATATGAATTTTGAAGCTTGAAATTATACCTAGTATTTGTGTTCACACTTGGTCGAAACTTTGAAGCCTTATGGTTTGTATAGTATGGCTCCTTGATAGCCAATTCCA
This sequence comes from Firmiana major, assembly GCA_033439115.1. Taxonomy (NCBI): domain Eukaryota; kingdom Viridiplantae; phylum Streptophyta; class Magnoliopsida; order Malvales; family Malvaceae; genus Firmiana; species Firmiana major. Next base: position 30,731,278 of record CM065896.1, on the reverse strand, counting down.
ACATATCTCACTCTCCTCTCAATTTGGAACAACTTTCATGAAGATTGCAAGTTTCAAATATGCTTAAATCCTAGTGATTTCTAGTGAGAGAAAGCTTGGATAAATGTGTTTTAATGGTTTCTTCTTCTAGCCGAGAACAATATGTTGAAGAAGACAATGTGGTGGCTGATTTTATAAGCCACTTAGCCATTAAGCCTTACTTTATAGCCATCAAAATTGACTTTCAAAAAGTTTAGGTAATGGTTATCATTTTGGACTTTGTTACCTTTCATTAATGGCTTTTAACTTATACTAATGCGCTTTTTAATTGGGCTTCTTGGTTTGGGCTTTCTTAATGGGATTTCGGGCTGAAATGTTTACTATACCTCGGGCCTTTAATTGTCTAAATATTTGGCCTATCAATCGGTCCAGCAATTCGGTCTAAGGGACCTAAGAAATTCGATCTACACTTAGTATACCTTAATGGGCTTCATAATCTTCATTTTGGCCCATTACGTTTTTAACCATTAAATTTAATCCGGAATCCATCCGAATAAATTTTCCTTACTTTTGGGGATGATTATCTTGTATTTTGACCAAAAATAATTTTCTCCAAATTTTTCTCCATACTTAGGTTAATTTTTAACCATGGTTAGTCAACTATGGTAAAAGTCCACTTTTCTTAACTATAGTTGACTTTTTCCTTAATCATTGACCAAGTTGACTTTTTCTCAAAATTTCGAAAGTGTCATATCTTATGTTTTACACTCTCGTCTTTACATTTTGGCCGTTTTCGGTATGTGAATACACCCGAAATACCTTAAATACGTTAACTTGCTAAAAAGGTCTATTTTACCCTTTTTAGCTTTTACTCTTGTTCTCTGTGTTCGGGCCTAAATCAAACTGACTTTCCTTCATGAGCTCTCTATATCTTCATTTTATAAGTTCTCATCTTCAGTAAGAATGATTCAAATCCACTCGGTTTAACCTGTGGCTCTTATAGCTCACATTAGGCTTTTATGTAGCTTATAAGTGTTAAATCATTTCACATACACTGTAAATCTAGTAAATACTCTTCTTATGATTCAACTATAATAATAGAGTGTTCATACACCTAGGAATCATAAGGAACAAGCTACATAAAATACGGGTTTGACAATCCTCCCCAACTAAGAAAATTTGGTCTTCCAAATTAGAACTAAGTCAGTCATCAAATAGATGGGGGTGTTTCTCTCGCATCAAACTCTCTAACTCCTAAGTAGCATACTCGGAAGTATGATGTTGTGAAAGAACCTTCAATAATTCGATAGTCTTTGATCTCAAGACCTTCTCCTTCCTATCTAGTATCCGAATCTGTCTCTCAATATATGACATGTCCTCTCTGAGCTTTAATGTCTCATAACTAATCACATGTGCCCCTCTGCATCTGACCACTCACATCAATACAAAACGGATCAGTCTACTGAGCCACTCTGATCCTATCCATCAGATCCGACTCCAAGCATAGACTGGCAATCACATAGTCTGTATCCATGTCAGAAGGCATAACTCCCAAACTGAGGTTGGCAAACTGTTCTAGCAACTCATGTTACCTAACCATCAGGTACGATACCATCCCTAGGCTCTTCCTACACAAAGCATCAGCTACAACGTTAGTCTTACCCGGATGATAAAGTATCTCACAATTGTAGTCCTTCAGAAGCTCTATCTATCTTCTTTGTCTCATGTTCAGCTGTTTCTGCTAGAACAGATACTTGAGGGTCTTGTGGTCGGTCAATATCTGGAACTTCTCACCATACAAGTAGTGGCGCCATACCTTTAACAGAAACACTACTGCTGCTAATTCCAAATCATGGGTCGGATAGTTCTTCTCATGATCCTTCAGCTGTCTGGATCCATAAGAAACTACCCTCCTATCCTACATAAATACACAACCCAGTCTTTAATGCAAAGCATTGGTATACACTACAAATCATCCTAACCTGGTAGGGATAGTGAGAATCAGAGCGGTGGACAATCGATGCTTCAGCTCTTGAAAACTCTTCTCACAATCCTCATTCCATACGAATGGTACACTCTTCCGAGTGAGACGAGTCAACGGAGTAGCCAACTTCGAAAATCCCTCAATGAATCTCGGATAATATCCAGCTAAACCCAGGAAACTCCTGATCTCGGAGACTGTCCTTGGCTGTTCCCATTGAACTACAGCCTCTACCTTGGATCGGTCTACTGATACACCATCCTTCGATACAACATGTCCCAGAAACAAGATCTGTGACAACCAAAAGTTACACTTATTGAGCTTAGCATATAACTTATGCTCTCACAGAGTCTGCAATACGATCCTCAGGTGCTCCTCATGCTCCTCCTTGGATCTCAAGTACACCAATATGTCATTAATGAAAACGATAACAAACTGATCCAAAAATGGCTTTAACACATCATTCATCAAAGCCATGAAAGCCGTAGGAGCATTCGTCAATCTGAATGGCATAACCAAGAACTCATAATGGCCATATCGGGTACGAAACGCTGTCTTCGATATATCTTTACTCCGAACTCTCAGCTGATGATACCCAGTCCTCAGATCAATCTTGGAAAAGACCTGAGTTCCCCGAAGCTGATCCAAGAAGTCGTCAATGCGTGGAAGGGGATACCTATTCTTGATGGTGGCCTTATTCAACAATCGGTAATCTATACATAATCGGAGGCTCCCATCCTTCTTCCTTACGAATAAAACTGGTACTCTCCAAGGTGAAACACTATGTCTAATGAAACCCCTATCCAACAACTCCTGCAACTGTCTCTTGAGCTCTTCCAGCTCAACTAAGGCCATGCGATAAGGTGGTCTCGAAATAGGCTCCATACCAGGCACTAAATCTATACAGAACTCCATCTCTCTGTCTGGTGGCAGCCCTAGCAGTTCATCTAGAAAGACATCTGGGTACTCACTAACCATAGGAATATATGTCAACTTCGGATGCGCCTTATCCATATCTACCACGTACGCAATGAAACCTCGTATCTCTAGCTGGCCTCTTCCTCTCTCAATCACGGCTCCGACTAAACTTTTCGAACTCGAAAGCATTCATCTCATAATCCTGCTCGCACAATTATGCCTTATGCACTGCTTCCACATATGTGGCTATATCAAATGGGACCAATCTGGACCGTAGAACTAGTCTTAGTCCATCAATGAACATGTGGACCTTCCTGGTCTCACTATACATGGTGTTTGAGTCATATCTTCCTAGGGATAAGAATCTAGTCTCATACTTGTCCACGGATAAACGCCCCTAGTTCAGTCTCAAAAACCCAGCTTATAGTTTCCGTTGTGCGATATCTGGAACAAGCTGCCTCCTAAAGGCATCCCAAAATATCCCTCAACTAATATCTATATATCGGGCTCTCAATATGGGTCTGGTGGAGTTCCACCAATACTCTGCAGATCCCTTCAGTAGGAACGCAACAAATGTGACCATCTCTGATGTCGTACACTCGAAGAATCCATAGAGTTTCTCCATCTCTCCAACCTACTCCTCAATAGGAATAGGGTCCTTGACCCCACTAAAAGATGGAGGTCTAAACTTCTGGAACTGTCGCAATCGATCTAAATCACATCCATACCCTAATCCACTACTACCCGAAACTGGTGGGGGTGTAGGAATATCTGTAGTCCTCGGTGCATAAGCTGTCTGTGTAGGCGTATCAAGGGCAACTGCCTCTCTTGTCGCAGTTCCTGCCTCCTGTCCCTACCTACCTGGCATCGTCTGTGTCAATATCTCCATTATCATCTCTAGGTTATGCTCTAATCTCGTGAAATGTACTTCTGCACTCTCTGGTACCACACTAGTACCTGGAGTCTCATAGGTAGGCAATGACTCAATGGTATCTCGGCTCTCAAGCCCACCTCTACGGCCTCGAGCCCAACCTCTAGTCCCTCTACCACTACGAGTATTTGCCATATAGGCTAAGTTCCTATATTCACAATCATGAATTAGTCTGTTTCCTATCTTGTATACACAGTTGTATCTAAGCACAACACAGTACTATGGGGATGTACACTTTCCTATTTTTTAACACTGATTCATATCAGACCAACCTGGCTCTAATACCATTCTGTCATGACCCTCCATGACTTAACCAAACCATGACATTTTTTGCATTTTAACTTACCTTTCTCCTTATCAACAGTTGGGCTGTGATTCGATGTTAGCATCCTCGCTTACCAGATCATCCATTATCATACATACATGTCAATGTACTATTACTGACTGTAACTTCTTTTATAATAGATGTGAGCTCAAATAAAATCTAATACAAATACATTCTCCATAATATATATCGTATACATCATTGTGCTGATTATATGCTTAGATACAGAGCCGTATAAAATATGTATACCTGTCGATCGATAGGAACAGGCAACGAACAACAAGAAACACTATCCCTCTCTCGTAATCACTCTACTACGGATTCTCTGTAGAGAGGTTTACAAAAAGGGGTGAGCTAAAAGCTCAGTAAGGAAATCAGGCAAGCAAGTAGACATCTACACTATCTACTCAAAATAATGCTATGCCTCGAATATATCATTCCTTAACTCACTTTAAAAGCATGTCTTTAAAATAAATATATATACTTGTACAGATTAAGTCCCATGTATATAAATCATGCTTTCGTTCTCAAATGTAGACATGTAGTGTAAAATAATGTATCTTTATAATATCACAATACCTTTAGATAAATCATGCCATTTAATTTTAAATCATAGTAAATATGGCATTTAATCATTCACAACAAATAATCGAATTTCGACCCATCGCTCAGGTCTATCTGTATAAAATCAATCAATCAAGTGATATATTATGTGAGACTCTGGGGTGAAATGCAATAATATCCTTGACTATGGTCATATCCTATAATGGTGATCCCAGGCTACACAGTACTCAGTGTGCGGGGCAATCACTCCTCCAACAAGAGGGGGTCAGTCCATCACAACCGGCAGCTGTAACCTCCACAACTCCACAACATCACATGGTACAGTGTACTCCATGCCACTCGCACGGTATAACATACTCTATGGATCTTACATCACAGTCGGGGCGCCTGTCATATGTCTTAGCCCTCATACCATGGAAATATAAATACCATGTCTCTAAATCCACATGCGAACATCTCTACAGTGTGACACTCAGTCTACACGAGGAAATTAGCATGGTTTTTCAACATGTCTTATATATCACATAAAATACAGTGCGTGCCTTTTAGCGGGACTCACAGTCGACACTCTGCTCAAACACTATTTCACATTACAAACTCAAACTCTATGGCGAGTAAACCTCCAGCAACTAGGTCATGCATAGTTCATGTTTCAAATCAAGTACGAGCAATAGCTCCAGTACCATGCTATGCACAAAACTCATCAAATCAAGTACGAGCAATAGCTCCAGTACTATGTCATGTATAAATCATGAAGAATTGAGTACAAGCAACGCTCTAGCACTTTGTCATGCATCTCATGTAAAATTTGAGTACGAGCTAATTGCTCCAGCACTCTCTCATGCATAAATCATATAAAACTAAGTACGAGTAATAACTCTAGCACTCTATCATGCATGTCATGGAAATCTAGTGTGAATCATACATCAGCACTAATATATGTGGAAAATATATGAAATCAAGTGCGAGCTGTGCTCTAGCACCATTTATTCTCACATAATTCGATAAATGGCTCTTTAAAAATGATGATTTTCAAAATATCAAAATCAACACTATAATTTGTGCTATTTCTCATCAACCATGAAAACATTGGCCCATCTACCTACCCTGTCACTAAACAACAGTAAAAACACTCACAATGGTGGTTTCCATGCTTTTTACAACTTTTCCCAAAAGTTGACTTTTTTCCTAATTAAGGGCAAAATCATAATTTGCCACTATCGGGTCACTATAATTATTATTCACTTGCTCTGACCTCAGAGTTTTTAACTGAATGTAAAAGCAGACGAAAATATGTGTAGGTATCTCTAACTACTCACAAAAGTCCCTTACCTGCAATCACTCGAGAAATTTTACTTTCTCAACGCTGCTCAATCTAGCTGTCCGATTCGCTCCTCCAATAACCTTTGGAGCTGTATATATCCATTTATCAAGTTAATTATACTTTTCCTACTGTATTTCACATTAAATACAGTCTATTTCACTTAATGGGCTTTAATAAACCTTAATCGACCTAACTATGCCTTAAGCTCATTTTCTATTTTACTATTCATTTTCGTTCACCTTATTGGGCTTATGGGGCCCACCAACTCTTATTGGGCTTATCCGAGACCCATTACATCATATTGGGTCGAAACCAATTGGGCTTGGCCCATTAGACCTCTCGGCCACATGCCATGGCCGAAAGCATCCCATGCCGTCGGTCACACCATGGCATGAGGTCCATGTTCATTTGTTTAGCCAATTCACTGAGGCATTTTCACAAAGACTTGGTTGGAAATGTTCTTAAGCTTCACTTAGTTCATTTAGGCATTTTATCAAACACCTTGATTGCTAACTAAATTCATGTATTAATTAATCAAATTGATTAATTCTAACTATACCATAATCATGATCACATGTATATCAACTCATTTATGCCTTAAAATCATATGGGCATTCATCAATTTATCACTACTCACTCTCGGTCAAACCATGTTCATAGTGATTTCATATGTTTCAATGCTTAAAACATATACCAATATACTCAAAATCATTCATACAATAACATATATGAATTTGAAAGCTTGAAATTATACCTAGTATTTGTGTTCACACTTGGCCAAAACTTTGAAGCCTCACAGTTTGCACACTATGGCTCCTTGATAGCCAATTCCAACATATGTCACTCTCCTCTCAATTTGGAACAACTTTCATGAAGATTGCTAATTCCAAATATGCTTAAATCCTAGTGATTTCTAGTGAGAGAAAGCTTGGATAAATGTGTTTTAATGGTTTCTTCTTCTAGCCGAGAATGATATATTGAAGAAGACAATGTGGTGGCTGATTTTATGAGCCACTTATGTAGCCATTAAGCCTTACTTTCCAGCTATCAAAATTGACTTTCAAAAAGTTTAGGTAATGGATATCATTTTGGACTTTGATACCTTTCATTAATGGCTTTTAACTTATACTAATTGGCTTTTTAATTGAGCTTCTCGGTTTTGGCTTTCTTAATGTGATTTCAGGCTGAAATGTTTACTATACCTCGGGCCTTTAATTGTCTAAATATTTGGCCTATCAATCGGTCCAACAATTCGGTCTAAGGGACCTAAGAAATTCGATCTACACTTAGTATACCTTAATGGGCTTTAAAATCTTCATTTTGGCCCATTACGTTTTTAACCATTAAATTTAATCTGGAATCCATCCGAATAAATTTTCCTTACTTTCGAGGATGATTATCTTGTATTGTGATCAAAAATATTTTTCTCCAAATTTTTCTCCATACTTAGGTTAATTTTTAACCATCGTTAGTCAACTATGATAAAAGTCCACTTTTCTTAACTATAATTCACTTTTTCCTTAATCATTGACCAAGTTGACTTTTTCTCAAAATTTTGAAAATGTCATATCTTATGTTTTACACTCTTGTCTTTATGTTTTGGCTGTTTTCGGTAGGTGGATACACCCGAAATACCTTAAATACCTTAACTCGCTAAAAAGGTTTGTTTTACCCTTTTTAGCTTTTACTCTTGTTTTCTGTGTTCGGGCCTAAATCAAACTGACTTTCCTTCATGAGCTCTCTATATCTTCATTTTATAAGTTCTCATCTTCAGCAAGAATGATTTAAATCCACTCGGTTTAATCGGTGGCTCTTATAGCTCACATTAGGCTTTTATGTAGCTTATAAGTGTTAAATCATTTCACATACACTTTAAATCTAGTAAATACTCTTCTTATGATTCAACTATAATAATAAAGTGTTAATACACCTAGGAATCATAAGGAACAAGCTACAAAAAATACGGGTCTGACATGCTCACATAACTGAGCTCTACGTACCACCTCATCATAGGTGGTAATGTCAAATGGGGCCAATTAATCTCTGATTATTGGTCTCAACCCCTCAAGGAATTTTTGAACCTTTCGATCCTGACAGCCCATGGTCACTGTGTCATATCTGCCTAGGGATGTGAATCTCAACTCATACTCATCCACTGTACGGTTCCCTTGAGTTAAGGTCAAGAATTCCATCTGTATCTTTCTTTGAGCAGTGGCTGGAATGTACTGCCTCTTAAAGGCATCTAGAAATATATCCCAAGTCACCACTGGGTGATGTGCACTCAAAATCGGCCGGGTGGCCATCCACCAATGCTCGGCCTCACCTACTAGTAAAAATGCAGCAAAAGTGACCTCTCTGGCAGAGCAATGGAAAAATCTATAGAGCTTCTCCATAATACAAATCCAATGCTCAGCTAACACTCGGTCTTTCACTCCACTGAACAAACGTGGTCCAAACTTCTTGAACTGTCTTAGCCTGCCCAGGTCACAATCATAAACTCCCTCTCCACCAACCTGTTGTGGAGCTACAGGATCCTGAACTGGTGGGGGAATGTCCTGAACTAGATGGGGTGCAGGAATTTTTGCCTCTGTAGCCCGAGGTCCTGGTGCAGTTTGTTTTGGCTCTTGTCTCTCTGGTGCAGCAGTCTGACCAGCAGGGTTCTCTTGTCTACCCTTAAATCTTACCATCGCGTGTGTAAACATCTCCATAACTGTGTCTACACTACGCTGTAACTGCTTGATACATACCTCAACACCCTCATTAAGATCAGGTGGATCTCTAATAGAACTAGACCTACTGCGCCTCTCAGGCTCATCTCTAAGCCCTTGAGTGCGCGAACTCTCTCCTCGACGAGTACGTCGTCTATCAGACATCCTGCATACTCAATAACAAGTGTCTTAGTTACATTTCCAACTCCATATACACAGTTGTATCCAAATAATGCACAGTACTTTAGGGATGTACAATTTCCTTGCTACGGATACTAACTCACATCGGTCCAACTCAGGCTTTGATACCAATCTATGTCACGACCCTCTTCCCGTGACTTAACTTACTATTTTCAGTTGGGCTGTGAGTCAACATCCTTATCCATATCTCATGCATTCATAATTTAAAATTTATTTATTGAAATAGAAACTGTTCTTTTATAAATATGCGGAAGCGTTTACATCAGTTTCTATTATATACATCCCCATCGTACAAAAGATCACTAGACTGTGCATTAAATTATAGGATACAAAATTTTTCTCTCATAAATGTATACCTCTATACTGCTGGAGAACTGAAGCACACCTTAGAAGGGACAACTGCAGTAACTCACTACTGCGTAGTATCTATGGAGGAGGAAATAAGGGGGTGACCTGACATGCTCAGTAAGGAAAATATGAAAGCAAATAGATAACTACACTATCTACATGTTTAAAGTATAAACATTTATTTCCCTTTACAAAACATATGCATTTCTTTGAAAATAACTTCCATCGATGTGAAACCATTAATTCACTAGATGGGTATGTGCATATACATCATCAATTTGCACAGGATCACACAGTTCAATCTTTAAAACCACACTGCTATATTTATCAGTTCACACAGAACACACTTACAAATCTCTTTGTAAATCATTTTAATATAAGACCTATAATGGGATCTTATATCACCCTATATCACAAAACAAGGGGGAAATTTATCACCTCACATAGTAGCAACACAATGTCATATCACACAGATAAATGAAGACTTATGGCTATAGTCCGGATTCCAGGCAACACTGATTAGGTGTGTGGGAACCCTATGCTTGGGGAGGTGGATCAACCATCCCTTCAGCCTACCCAAAATCGCTAAGATATCACGACACATCGTACTCCATGGCTAATGCTCACGGTACATCGTGCTCCCGTGGATCCTTATCACTCATTTCCATTGTCTTACAATCAAGTACGAGCAGGTCTGTGCAAGACCACTAAGCAATACACAACGGCGCCAACACAATTTTACTCATCACACAGCAAGCTCCTAAACTCTCGTGCAAGCAACTCGGCGTAAGATCACACAGCAATACCTGAGGCATCGAGCACAGTTTTGCTTATCACATAGTAAAGCTCAAGAGACCACGTGCGAGCAACTCAGTGTAAGAACACACAGCATACCTGAGGCATCGAGAACGATTATGTCCCATCACTTTAAATCGAGGGGGTCACATGCGAGCATAATCAGAGCAAGATCACTAAGCAGTACTCTTTGGCTCCAGCTTGATTCCCAAATCTAGTACGAGCTCTCGAGTGGAAGAAACAACATCACCCGAGGCATCGAGCACCCCTTTTTGTTGCTTTTCTCAAAATCCCTTTTTAAAAATGATGTGTGAGCATGGCTGGTAAGTCTACCATTGCCACTTAGGCTCTATCACAAATTTCATACAGAAAAGAAATAGAAGGCTTCATTCACTGAGTATGAGTGACAGGGCAAATCTCCTTTCAATCACTCGTTAAAAGCTTTTCATGTAAATTACTAAACCGAGAGTCTGTCTATTATTACTTTTTCTTAAAACACTTGTAAAAACATCTTTTCACAACAAGGCCTAAAAGTCATGCAATTCATGCACAAAATCTTCTTCGCATACGTAGTTTTCACCTAGATATAGTAATATCTTTATACTTTATCGTATTCATTCGCATACAACAGGTAAGAAAACATACGTATAGCTATCTCTAATAGCTTGCATAAATCCCTTACCTTGAATCACACTTGAATCATTTCCTTGATTCTAACGCTCGTGATTCGGTCTTATCCGCTTCAATTATGTCTCTAGGAGTTGCAAGCATTTACTACTCGCATCAGTATTATTTCATTATACTCGATTCTCATTTACATGGCTTTCAAATCGATGCATTGACCTGTTACATTAATATGGCCTCATTACAGCTAATGGGGCTCTAATCCTTCTTAAACCCCTTTCAATCGTTCTATTCATTTTCTCGAGAATCCATTAGACTCCTCGAGTCTATTGATTCATATTAAACCAGCATTAAGCTTATAATGCCTTAAGTTCATCATTTTTTATTCTCTATGGCATTTCATCAAATACTTATTACACCCATTATTAATCCTCATCTAATCCAACTTATGGATTTCACAATGTCATCTTAGCATCATCTATACATGTTCATTAACATCTCTACATGCTTAAATCATCATTAGCTCTATGACATTTCAATTTTCTCTCATTAGATCCATTCTAGGTCATAGTTGTTTAAGTATGTATATGAACATTTCAGCCAACATTATATACACCAAATCACTCATCATAATGTCTAGATTAACATACTAAAATGGTGTATAGAAATCTTACCTAGCTTGACATTTTTCCTCTTTTTGTCAATTTGGGAGAAATCCTCTTTTCTCATTCAATCTAAGGTTTGAGCTTCCAATCTTTGACTATGTTGGTCTCTCCCTCACTAGGAACAACTTTGCTCAGTGGAACTTCTCTCAAAATTGATTGGAATGTGGTGATTTTAGATTGAGAAAGCTAGGTCACTTGTTAAAAATGGAGGAAATGAATTTGTTCATGTGAAATGCAGATCCAACTGCCCAATTTTTAAAGGAAATACCTTTGGAGATCGATCTCCATAGGGGGAGATCGATTTGCCCTTTCTTGAATCCGTCAAAATTTTAACAATTTGCAGGCAGTGGATGTGAGACTTGAGAATTCTATGTACTTTAGCTATGACGTTACAATGTGAGATTCATAATTTGGTAAATGTATTTATGATATTTCAATGTACACGCAAGTTTTAAATTTAATAAAGTATAAAAAGATAAAGTTTTTAAGTCTTATATGTGTATTGATTGAAATATGGTCTATGCAGTAGATTGTGGTAAGTTTTGTCTTGAGTTTCTTGTAAATTTATGCAGGAGCAGTGAAATGTATGAAGGCTAGATCGATTTCATGGGGAAGGAAGATCGATCCCACGACTCCAGAATGCAATGAGTATACAATAGCAGACAGGCAGATCGATCTCATAAGGGAGCAGATCGATCTCATACTATTTCTGCCTAGCAAGAATCGAGCCTGTCACAAGGGCAGATCGATCTCCATTGTCTCAGCTTGAAAGAATCGATCCCTCCATAGAAAACAGATCGATCCGTACCCTCTACTAGATCGATCTTGTAGTTGGTAATTGAGTAGTTAGAGTAGTTGAAAACAAGCAGAGATCGATCTCCAACTAGTGCCAAATTGATCTCACACATTCTGTCTATATAAGGATCACCTGATTTTTGCTTGAAATCGAGTCTGTTTTACATGCAAACACTAACACTCACCATTTTTACCCAAACAAAGCTTTCTCTCTCTAAGATTCACCACGTTCTGGACAGAGTTAGAAAAAGAGGTAAGAGGCAAAGTTGTTCCTCTTGGTAAAGAGAACAACATACAGAAAATCAAGGGTTGGTTTGAACAAAGGGAAGAGCCAAGCATTCTACAAGTTTGGTCAAGAGAGGACAAGCTAGGTAAGCTCACAAGACCCTTGTTTCTAAGTATTATCATTTTATATATATTAGTGAATAAATATATATATTTAGTTGGAAATGTGTAAGTCAAGAAGGGATCATGAGCTAGCTAAGGTGTTGATAGAGATGTAAGAAGAGTTTTGAGACAATGTATGTATGTAAGATTTTGTAGCTTGGATGTAGTTAGGGTGTATAGGTGTAAATAGGATTAAAAGGGAAATGTTGAGTTAGAATGAGTAAGAGAAAGAAATCAACAATGAGAATGATGTATATTGACGATTTGATGATGTTTGGATAGCTCAAGAATTCAGCATGGGTAACGAGGCTGATCCGAGACCCGGGGGACATTGCACCACTCAGGGTGCAAGAGGTAAAGGAAATAAATGTTTGTGCATGTGAATTTCTAAATGATGAAAATACCTTGATAGCATGAAAAAGGTTTGATGAAAGAGCATATTTATGAGAAATGAGTTGATTTGATGCTTTGATGAATGTGTGAGTATTTTACCGGTTTGAGCTCGATTTTGATAAATTTGTGTAATTGTGAACACAATGTTTTATAACACAATTGAGTTTTTGAGATAACCACTATGAGCTCTACGTGAAGTCAAAACGATTTTAATACAATAATGGTATATTTTACTGAGACTATGGCCTGTCATGAGATGCATATCGATACTTCGGTTGATAGCGTTAAGTGGCCTTCCTCTAGTAGTATGTAAGATCGGGCCTTTCTCTAGTAGCATGTAAGACCGAAGCCTTCATTATGGTAACGAGAGATGATCCCGCTCTGGTAGCAATGGGTGGCCTTGCTTTGATAGCATGTAAGACCGAGGCTGTACGACTCTGATCAAGTCTACAACGATATCATGGCCATGGATAGATGTTGACATTTTCCCTTTTCTGAGGATGCCCTCCTTGAGGATGATTTGATGTGACGTGATGTGCTTATGATGTTTTTTATCTGAGTTTTATTAAATGCCTAGTCTCGACTATTTTGATGAATGACGTGTTTTGATGACTTGATTTCTATCGCGTATTGAGATTTGATGTTATGACGATTTGTGATTTTATCACGTAAGTTATGCTGATGCAAACTGATACCTTTATTATTATCATTATTTCCATAAATGTTTTACATGCTTGAATGCTTCTATCATGTTTTTACATGCCCAAATGATGAGTTGTGATGTGATGATGATTTTATAAAATCTCCCTTATCCTCCTTACTAAGCGTTTCGAGAGCTCACCCTTTTTCCTTCCCCCTTCCAGATTACTTGCAGTGAGTGAGATAGTGCCTGCTGCATACGTGATATAGGCTGGTGGATAAGATCTCCCCAGGCTATCGCTTGTACACGCACAAGATATAAATTCAGTTCATTTTGCATCCAGACAATGATGTAATACATACATTTGTGTTAAGTATTATTAGGATGGAATTAGGATAATATGAAGAAAATGAATTAAGTTTTATGGGCTGACCCTTTTTGGATATTATGTATTTGATTTTATGAAATAGAAATTATGTGATCTTAGGGATAATGATTTATTACAAACACAAGTGATTAAATGACACTGTACAGGAATGCAACCCCAGTAAGAGGTTTTTAATTTAAGAAAATTTTAAATTAGCCATATTTTTTACGCTTTCGAGCTGTCACAAATTTGTTTAGTATCAGAGCAAAGGTTGCCTAGTACTGTCAGTGTCGAGTGATTGGAAATAGATTACATCCCAATAGTCTGTATTGTCTAGTAATGAATTGAATTTAGTGGGTAAAATTATGATCGATGCTTAATGCATACGTAAAGATACGTAAGAGATAAGAGATAGACGGGATACAAGGACGTCATGGGAGGCAGGCATAACCACCTTCACCACCTGAACCACAGTCGAAGAGTCATAACTCTCAAATTAATCAACTGGAACAAGATGTACGACAGGGGTTTGAGCAGATGGCTACACTATTTGCGCAACATTTCGAGGCTAATGCCCCGGGTACCACACCTACCCCAACTCCTACACCACCACAGGATCCTCCCCCACCTCCTAAACAGACTGACCCAGTACCACCTGTCGCGCAACCTCTAACACAAACCAGGCCCGATGATGGAGGTAAGGGTCGACCGAAGGACTTTCTTACGATGAATCCGTGGGCATTTAAAGGGGTGAAGGGTCCAGCACAGACGAAGGAGTGATTAACCAAGATGAGGGTCATTTTTTACTTTTTAGGATGCGCTGATGCGAAGAGGGTTAATATAGGTACCTACATGCTTAAGGAACAAGCCCGATGTTGATGGAATACAACTCAGAGTATATTGGCTGCCATTCATCCAATGATAAGCTGGGAGACTTTTCAGTCAGCTTTTAGGACTCAGTATATCCCTCGCGCTGCCCAGAGAAAGGTGCAAGCAGAATTTTTGAATCTAGTACAAGGTAGCATGACAGTCGATGAGTATGAGTATGAGAACCGGTTCACTACTTTGTTAAGATATGATCCAAAGATTGTCAAAGATGAGGAATGCCAAACAGAACGATTTGTTTATTGGCTGAGACCAGCCATTCGAGACAGACTGCTGGGGCTCTGTATTACTAAGTTTAATGATGCTCGGAGATGGACACAGGAGGTTGAGAGGGGACTAGAGTTGATATAGTCCCACTCTGAGTCCCGAGTGATAACTAGGGACAAGGGTAGGAGACTTGTAGCTTCCTACACCGACTTCAAAAGGGGTTCTTTTGAGAGAAATATGGTCGAGGGACCTAAATGGAGAGTTAATAGACCCAGAGTTCCTTCCAACGCTATGGAAACCCCTCGAGGTGCCAGGCCAGAGGTTAAATTTGTAGAGATTGTGGCCGACCACATGAGGGAAGTTGTTCCCGAACCATACAAAGATGTTTTAGATGCGGGGACATGGGTCATAGAGTGAAAAATTACCCACAGCCACAGAGGCCATATTCTTAAGAGCCTTCTAGACAGCAACCTCAGAGGGTAATTCCCGATAGATAGGCTATGACTGCTGATAAGAGTAAGAAATCGATCAGAGAAAGATGTGTGTTTACCTTGGATAAGGAGACCATGGATACTTCGTCCGAGACCATACGAGGTATACTTTTTGTCTGTAATCGTGAGGCTCATGTGTTGTTTAATTCGGGATCCACGCATTCTTTTATTAATGTACATTTTGCATGTAAACTGAATTTAAAGCATGAACCCCTAGATTTTATTTTACATGTAAATACCCCTATGCATGAGCCCTAGAGGATTGATATGGTATGTAGAAGGTGTGAGATCAAGGTGAGAGATAGGGTAATATTAGCAGATCTAGTTTTGTTAAGCATGCGTGATTTTGATGTGATTCTAGGGATGGATTGGTTAGCGCCAATCGTGTGAGTATAGACTGCTATACTAAGACTGTAACCTTCTCCGTACCTGAAAAATTTAGTGTATGTTTGAATGTTAAGGAATGAAAATGTTTGGAGTCTATTGTGAGAAGATTTTAGAATATAATGATGTTACCTTGAAAACACTAATTAAATTATTGATGTGAAGTTTACATCGCAGTCATCTCTGACATGAGTCAGGAACATCTAAGGATAGAGGACATACCGATAGTATGTGAGTTTTTGGATGTATTCCCAGATGAATTACCTGGCTTACCATCGGAAAGAGAGTTGGAATTCACTATCGATTTAGCGCCAGATACCCAGCCAATCTCTAAACCTCACTATAGGATGGCATTGGTTGAATTGGAAGAGTTAAAGAAACAGTTGTAAGAACAGCTCGATCATGGTTTTATTAGACCTAATGTGTTACCATGGGGAGCTCCAGTTTTATTTGTAAAGAAAAAGGATGATAGCCTCAGATTGTGCATAGATTACATATTGCTGAACAAGGCTACGGTGAGGAATAAATACCCCTTACCAAGAATAGACGATTTGTTTTATCAGCTGAGAGGGGCTTCTGTCTTTTCCAAGATTGACTTGAGACCGGGCTATCACCAGTTAAGAATCAAGAAAGAGGATATTTCGAAGACGGCCTTCAGAACTAGATATAGCCACTATGCATTTTTGGTGATACCCTTTGGTTTGACGAATGCCCCTGCTGCTTTCATAAGTCCAATGAATGAGGTATTTCGAGACCATCTAGATCAGTTTGTGATAGTCTTCATTGATGATATCTTTGTGTATTCTTGATCTCATGAAGAACATGCATGATATTTGAGGATTGTACTGCATATACTCAGAGATAGGCAACTTTATGGAAAGATCAGTAAGAGTGAGTTTTGGCAAGATCAAATAGCTTTCCTTGGTCATATTGTATCTAAGGACAGGGTATCGGTTGATCCGTCTAAGATAGAGGCTGTACTTAATTGGGAGAGATTGAGGACAATTACAGAGATTCGAAGTTTTCTGGGGCTTGCAAGGTATTATAGAAGGTTTGTTGAAGGATTTTCCAGGATTGCCGCTCATTTGACCATGCCCACACGTAAGGAGATTTCTTTTTTATGGTTTGAGTAGTGTGAGCAAAGTTTCCAAGAATTAAAGAGGAAATTAACGATGACACTTGTGTTGACTATTTCAAAAGGACTTGGAGGCTTCGCATTGTATAGTGATGCCTCTCAACAAGGATTGGGGTGTGTGCTCATGCAGCATGGGAGAGTAGTTACTTATGGTTCGTGGCAGTTGAAAGATCATGAGCGAAACTACCCTACACATGATTTGGAGTTAGTTGTTGTGGTGTTTGCATTAAAGATTTAGCGGTATTACTTATATGGGGAAAGGTTCCAGATATTTACTGACCACAAGAGCCTAAGGTATACATTCGACCAAAAGGAGTTCAAAAGGAGTTTAACATGAGACAAAGGAGAAGGATGGAACTCCTTAAAGACTATCATTGCGAGATAATTCATCATCCGGGGAAGGCGAATGTAGTTGCTGATGCCCTAAGTAGAAAGAGTATGGTATCTGCTATGATGATCAGGGAATGAGACTTATTAGAACAGTTCAACAAACTCAGGATCAGAGTTGAGGAAGCAGAGGTCGGGTTTATGGCTAGCCTACGTATAGAGCCCAGTATTATGGATCAAATTAGAACCAAGCAGCGAAATGATCAGAGGCTATTGGTTATGGTTAGCCAAGCTGAATAGACCTCGCAGTTAGATTTCATAGTCAGTGACGATGGGTTATTAAGGTTTAAAAGTCAAATTTGTGTTCCAAATGATAATACCCTGAAGCAACAAATACTGAGAGAGTCACACTACTCGCGATACACGATGCACCTGAGAAGTACAAAGATGTACTAGAATTTGAGAAGGGTATATTGGCGAAGTGGTATGGAGAGAGATGTGGCAGAATATGTGGCTACATGTTTGGTGTGCCAACAAGTGAAAGCTGAGCACCATAAGCCCAGAGGATTGCTTAAACCTTTGCCTATGCCTACATTGAAATGAGAGCATATCACCATGGACTTTATCATGGGATTATCGAGAACCCGAAGAGGTCATAATGTAATATGGGTGATATTAGATAGATTAACGAAGAGTACCCACTTCCTTGCCATCAAGAGCATGGATACATTACGTACCATAGCCGAGTTATATGTTAGAGAGATAGCTAGACTGCATGGGGCTCCAGTGAGTATTACATTTGATAAAGATTCTCATTTTACCTCCAAGTTTGGACTCATTTTTAGGAGGCCATGGGATCTCGGTTGAGCTTCAGTACCACCTATGATCCTCAGACTGATAGTCAGTCCTAGTAGACAATACAGACCTTGGAGGATTTGTTGAGGGCGTGTACAATGGATTTTAAGGGATCATGGAATGATCACTTGCCCTTTGCTGAGTTTACGTACAACAATAGCTATCATGCGAGTATTGGTATGGCACCGTATGAGGCTCTATATTGTCGGAGGTGAGGATCCCCTATAGCTTGGGAATAAGTGGGCGACAGGAAAGTAACTGCTCCCGAACTTGTTGAATAGGTGGTTTAGAATGTGAAGATCATTTGTGAAAGATTATAGGCTGCTTAGAGTAGACAGAAAAGTTACGTAGATGTGCGTAGACGACCACTCGAGTTTTGAGTTAGAGACTATGTATTCCTAAAGATATCTCCAAGTAAGGGTATCATGCGTTTCAAGAAGAAAGGGAAATTGAGTCTCGATATATAAGACCGTTTAAGATTTTGGAGAAAGTGAGAGACATCGCTTACCGATTGGCTTTACCTCTATAATTTTTTGGGATACACAATGTCTTTCACGTATCCATGTTGAGGAAATATAATCCGGATTCCTTCCATGTCTTCGAGTATGAAACACCGGATATTCAGGGAGATATGAGTTATGTGGAAGAACCTATCCGGATACTCGACAGGAAGGGAAAGGTACTTCAGACAAAAAGGATTCCATTGGTTAAAGTCCTCTGGAAGCACCACTCAATAGAGGAAGAAACTTGGGAACTAGAGAGTCTTATGAAGGAGAAGTACTCTCAACTATTTAATAGATCAAGTTAAATTTGGAGGACCAAATTCTCCAAAGGTGGGGAAGATGTGAGACTTGAGAATTCTATGTACTTTAGCTATGAGGTTACAATGTGAGATTCATAATTTGGTGAATGTAGTTATGATATTTCGATGTACACATAAGTTTTAAATCTAATGAAGTATAAGAAGATAAAGTTTTTAAGTCTTATATGTGTATGGATTGAAATATGGTCTATGAAGTAGACTGTGGTAAGTTTTACCTTGAGTTTCTTGCAAATTTATGCAGCAGCAGTGAAATTATTAAAGCCAAATCGATCTCATGGGGAAGGAAGATCAATCCCATGACTCCAGAATGCAATGAGTATACAATAGCAGACAGGTAGATCGATCTTATAAAAGAGCAGATCGATCTCATACTACCTCTGCCTAGCAAGAATCGATTCTGTCACAAGGGCAGATCGATCTCCATTTGTCTCGGCCTAGAAGAGATCGATCCCTCTTTAGAAAATAGATCGATCTGCATTTGGTTCTATAAAGAACATATCGATCCCTACCCTCTACTAGATCGATCTTGTAATTGGTAATTGAGTAGTCAGAGTAGTTGAAAACAAGCAGAGATCGATCTCAAACACTCTGTCTATATAACGATCACGAGAGTTTTGCCTGAAACCGAGTCTCTCTTACCTACAAACACCAACACCCACCATTTTCACCCAAACCAAGCTTTCTCTGTCTAATATTCACCACGTTCTAGATAGAGTTAGAAAAAGAGGTAATAGGCAAAGTTGTTCTTCTTGGTAAAGAGAATAACATACTAGAAAATCAAGGGTTGGTTTGAACAAAAGGAAGAGCCAAGCATTCTACAAGTTTGGTCAAGAGAGGACAAGCTAGGTGAGCTCACAAGACCCTCATTTTTAAGTATTATCATTTTATATATATTGGTGAATATATATAGATATATATATATATATATTTAGTTAGAAATGTGTAAGTCAATAAGGGATCATGAGCTAGCTAAGGTGTTGATAAAGATATAGGAAGAGTTTTGAGACAATATATGTATGTAAGGTTTTGTAGCTTAGATGTTGTTAGGTTGTATTGGTGTAAATAGGATTAAAAGGGAAATGTTGAGTTAGAATGAGTACGAGAAAGAAATCGACAATGAGAATGATGTATATTGACGATTTGATGATGTTTAGACAGCTCGAGAATCTGACATGGGAAACGAGGCTGATCCGAGACACGGGGGACATTGCACCACTCAGGGTGCAAGAGGTAAGGGAAATAAAATGTTTGTGCATGTGAATTTCTAAATGATGAAAATACCTTGATAGCATGAAAAAGGTTTGATGAAAGAGCATGTTTATGAGAAATGATTTGATTTGATGCTTTGATGAATGTGTGAGTATTTTACCGATTTGAGCTCGGTTTTGATAAATTTTGTGTAATTGTGAACACAATGTTTTATAACACAATTGAGTTTTTGAGATAACCACTATGAGCTCTACGTGAAGGCCAAACGATTTTAATACAAGAATGGTATATTTTACTGAGACTATGGCTTGTCATGAGATGCACATCGATACTCCGCTTGATAGCGTTTAGTGGCCTTGCTCTGGTAGCATGTAAGATCGGGCCTTGCTCTAGTAGCATGTAAGACAGATGCCTCCGTTCTGGTAACAATAGATGACCCCACTCTGGTAGCGATGGGTGGCCTTGCTTTGATAGCATGTAAGATCGAGGTTGTATGACTCTCATCAAGTCTATAATGATATCATTGCCATGGAAAGATGTCGACGTTTTCCCTCTTCTAAGGATTCCCTCCTTAAGGATGATTTGATGTGACGTGATGTGCTTATGACGTTTTTTTTATTTGAGTTTTATTAAATGCCTAGTCTCGACTATTTTGATGAATGACGTGTTTTGATGACTGTGATTTCTAACACATATTGAGATTTGATGTTATGACGATTTGTGGTTTATCAAGTAAATTATGCTGATGCAAACTGATGCCATTATTATTATCATTATTTCCATAAATGTTTTACATGCTCGAATGCTTCTATCATGTTTTTACATGCCCAAATGATGAGTTGTGATGTGATGATGATTTTATAAAATCTCCCTTATCCTACTTACTGAGCGTTTCGAGATCTCACCCTTTTTCCTTCCCCCTTTCAGATTACTTGCAGTGAGCGAGATAGTGCCTGTTGCGTATGTGATATAGGCTGGTGGATAAGATCTCCCCAGGTTATCGTTTGTACACGCACAATGTATAAATTTAGTTCATTTTGTATCCAGACAATGATGTAACATAGACATTTGTGCTAAGTATTATTGGGATGAAATTAGGATAATATGAAGAAAATGAATTAAGTTTTGTGGGCTGACCCTTTTTTGATATTATGTATTTGATTTTATGAAATAGAAATTGTGTGATCTTAGAGATAATGATTTATGACAAACACAAATGATTAAATGATACTGTACAGGAACGCAACCCGAGTAAGATGTTTTAAATGTAAGAAAATTTTAAATTATCCCTATTTTTGGTGCTTCCGAGCTATCACAGGGGATCGATCTGTTGAAATGCATGAGATCGAACTGCTTAAGGTAATGAGATCGATCTGTTTTAGGCAGAAGGCTTTGGAGATTGATCTGGCCTTAAGAGGAGATCGATCTTCCCTATCCAGAGGCTAATGGAGATCGATCTACCTATGGGAGGAGATCGATCTGGTCCAACCCGAGACAACATGAGATAAATCTACTTGAGTGAGGGATCGATCTCTCTCTTGCAGAATGCTTGGCATTATGTTTTCCAGGCCATAAGATCAATCTCTCCTCGCATGAGATCGATCTGCCCTACTTCCTGCAGCATTCTAGCTGCAAGTTTCCCAGATTTTCTAAGTTAAACTTTCATCCAATTTATTATATACTCATTTTGCGATTCGTTCACACTTAGACTTACAAACATCTATTTCTTGTAATTCATATGTAATGTAACTTGTCTGTACATTCAATAATCATAAACATTAGATAGAAATTTATAGGTCTTACACTTAATTACTTCTTAGTGTCCAAATAAGAAATAAAATGAAAAATTTTGGGTTTCACAATAAGAATCAACTAAAATGAACTAAAAAATGTAAAACAATTAATCTAGATGCAAAATCATAACAAAAAAAGCAAGTTAATAAGTAAAGAAACAATCTAGCTTGCAATGTATAAGAAATCACAACTTTAGAAAATAAAATAAAAGAAATCGGCACCTTATGTGAGACCCCGTATATGTATAATGGTATATATGTACATAGAAATGTAAATAGAGTTGTACTATGAATTCATAAGTGAAGTATATGTGATGTAAGTCCATAAGTTAATGTACACACTTGTAATGAGAGTTGTGATTGTACATACAAGTTACATTATGTATGAATGTAAAGAAATGGACTTAAACATGTGGAGAATGTGAGTAGAATGGATTATGAGTAGTGTGGTAAAATGGAAGTAGAATTGCAGAAGTTGTGCACTTCCATTTGGTTAATATCATGTAATTTTGGATATACAAAGATTCTACACAAGTTTTAATAGGTATGAAGTATTATGGGATATCATATCCAAGTCTCTAAGATGAGTGGGTGAGAAAATGATCATGGCAACAAAATGTATGAAGTTTGGTAAGTGTTATTGCAGAAGAACTGCAGAAAATCTGGAAATTGTGAAGGGCAAATCGATCTCATAGGATGAGAGATCGATCTGGAAGAGCCAGAATGATCTTATTTGGGTAATGGAATATAGCAGATCGATCTCTAATGGAGCCAGATCGATCTCCTTAGCTCTCTGTTTGGGAGCAGATCGATCTCATGCTTCGACAGATCGATCTCATGCTTAAAATGCTGTGAAAAATAGGGATTTAAGGGGACCAGATCGATCTCCTCTTGGACTAGATCGATCTCCTCAAGCTATTTCTATAAAAGGAGTGCTGAAAATCAAAAAATTTCGGGAAAAACACTAACCTTCCACTTTCAACCCAAAAACCTAACTTTCTCTCTCTAAAATTAACCATTTTCAGTAAGATTTGAAGAGAGACCATTAGAGGCAGAGTTGTTCCTATCAAAGAGAAGAACAACATAGTTGGAAGACATTTTTCCATTGTTGGTATTGAAGGAGTTAAGGGCATTGTCATTTGGAGCAAGAAGAGAAATCAAATTGGGTAAGATTCTAACACTCCAACTATGGTACATTGTTTATATAATTGATTTTGGAGTTGTTTAGCATGAGTATGGATGGTTAGAAACTATCTAAAATGCATTGGAATGATTATGACCTAGAAATGGTCTAGAGTGAGAAAGTGGAATGTATGGAGATTAATGATGAATGAGATATGTAGAAGTTATTAATAGTGTTGTGGCATGATTTTAAGATGTGGTTAGTGGATAAATTGTGAGATTTACCTAAAAGAGGTAAAATGTGGATTAAGGCATTTGTAAAATGCATAAGTGAATAATATTGACTAGTGAGGTCAATTATGGGTTAAAAACATTAACTCAATTGATTGAATGAATGAATCGCAGCTTCCGAGGATACGCCGAGACGAGTTGAGCCAAGAGCGTGAGAAGCTAAAAAGAAAGGATCACACCAAGTAAATCGAGGTAAGGGAATTGTGTGAACTCTTAGAGATATCTGTGCGCAACTTGGGCACATTAATGCTTTGCTAGAATGCATGAGACATTAGGAAATGATGTTGGGTGATTGAAGGGAAAAAGTTGGGTGTTTGATAAAATGTGCATGAAAACAAAAGCATATTGCTTTGAAAATCGTGTTTTATTGCTTTTTAGCAAATGATTGGTAGGTTAGCTGACATTGAAATGATTTGCAAAAGAAATGAGTGTGTTTTGGTTTTGTTAACCATACTTTGCAAAGTTTTGAGCCACCTACATGATTTCGTGAGTATGAAAGCGTGCTAAAGTATGACTCGCACGAGATTTGACGTGTTTTACACACATGAGTGCTAGAGGCACTAGTTTTCACATGGATTTCATATTTGTTTTGGCATTGTGCATGGAGTTTTTCTCGCACAAGATGCCCACCTTGCATGTTGCCGTGTTAGGAGCTTCGAGTAGACTGGGTGTCACATCGATTAAATAGGCTCACACGTGCATTGTTGTGACATGATTAATTAGCTGTGTTAGGAGCTTCGGGTAGACAAGAGGTCGTACCGATTAAATAGGCTCACACGTGCGTTTGAGATGTGGCGTGATATGATGTGTTGATTGGGTCCACGGAGTATGTTGTATCGTACATGTAGCATGGGGTACGTTGTACCGTGTTGAGTTGTGATGTGCCGTCTTCGGACGAGATCTGCTATGGACCGACGGGTAGGATTTGACCCACCTCCCGTGTGGAAGCAAATAGTGGTGATATCCCGCACACCTGATCCGTGTAGCCGGTATCACAGGTTATGTACATAGGCCTTGAGGTTATTACCTGTTGTTGAACTGCCTATCTCACATGTCTATTGCTTGAGAATAAATCCATGTTTGAAATGATTTGTGGGTCAGGAAAGTTCGAGGGTGGGCTGAGACCTGACCAGTGTTGGATTGATTTGTTAATGGTTTTTAAACTGCACTGATGCATGATGTTTAGTGCCATGCTTTATTGTGAAAATGCATGATGGTTAATGCCATGCTATTTGAGAAAAATGCATGATGGGTAATGCCATGCTTTTATTGTGAATTATGCATGATGATTTATACCATGCTTTGAGTTGAAATGTGCACTGGATTTTAATAGCATGAATGCTTTACATACCATTAACACAATCATACACTCATGTTTTGAGATAAATGATGAATTAAATGCTTTTGAGCATGGCATCACGATCACGTAGATAGTGAAGTATCTACCTGTTCGCACGATTGCCTTATTGAGCGTGTGGTTGCTCACCCCCTTATTTTTCTCCTCTCTATAGAGATTTGAGTATAGAGTGAGCATGACTGGAGGCGTGTCAGACCCAGATTTTTGTAGCTTGTACCTTATGATTCCTATGTGTATGAACACTTTATTACATAGTTGAATCATAAGAAGAGTATTTACTAACATGCAATCAACAATTTAAGAAATTTAAAAATGCATGTAAGCTACATAACAATGAGATAAGGGTTAAGTTAATTCCCAAACGAGTGCAGGGGTAAAATGGTCAAATGACTGAAATTCGGTATAATTTCGATAAGACAATTTCATTACAAATATGAAATTGAGGAATCTTGATCAAAATCGAGGAAAATATTTAATTTTGAGCCCAATTGATCAAGATATAAATTTATTAGAATTTATTGAAATTTTTACCTCGAAAAATAAGCCCAAAAATAGTGGAAAAATATACCGAAAAGGTAAAATCGGACTGATAAATTCATTTATCAATTAAATGAATTTAATATGATTTTTTGAGATATTTTTTAGATATTTATGGGATATTTATTATTATTTTATAATAAAATAATAATAAAAATATATTATAAAAAAAAAGGAAATCTGAAAGTTTGAATCGGGGAGAGAGAACAGAGGAAACAGAAGCAAGCCGACCCGAGGAACAAGACCACCGGACGGCCACCACCGGCAACCCCACGGCTAGGACAGAGGTCGAAAAAGGAAGAGGAGGACCGTGCGCACCCATCAGCACCGATCACTCCATCCACCGACGCGCGCCGGCGAATCGAAGAGGTGAAGCCGCGGAGGAAAAGAAGGAATCTGACGGCCATCGGCGATGCTTGGTCCCGATCGAGCCCAGCCGAGTGTTGCCCAGGCTGAGGCGCGCCGAACGGCGGTGGTGATGCGTCGGGAACCGGTCGGAATAAGCCGGCACGACTAAAGGATGCTTGAACCGGTCGGCGGTTCAGGGGAGAAGGTTCTGCGCTGAACCGGATCGGACCGGTTAAGCCAAGGAGAAAAAGGGAAAAAAGAGGAAAAAGAAAGAAAAAGGAAAAAGAAAATTTTCGGGATTTCACCGGACTTCGGGTAAGTCGATACGAGGTCAAAAGTGACTGATTTGATTTTCGATGAATTTATTTAAATTATATTTAATCGAAAATTGACCCGAAGTTAAATATAATAAATTGTGCAGTTCGACGATAAATTCCAAACGGAAGGCCGATCGAACTTCGATTTACGTACCATCGCATATTCTCGGGCAAGTAAAGTTCATTTACGACAATTTATGTCATTATTGCGTATTTAAGATTTATTTTACGCATTTTGGATTAAATTCCGTATTTACTAAATTATATTCGAAATTTTGAATTAAATGTCGTAAATGATATACGGGCTATCCAAAGAGCTTGGAATAAAGCCCAATAGGCCCAACAAAAGTGAATAGTAAAATGAAAATAGGCTTAAGGTATAGTTAGGCCCATTAAGGATTTTTAAGGCCCATTAAGGGAAAATAGACTGTATTAATGTATAATACAGTAGGAAAAGTATAATTAACCTGAGGATGGTTATTTACAGCTTCGGAGTTTACATTGAGAGCTGATCGGACTGCGGGATTTAGCAACACCGAGGAAGTGAGGTCACGTGACGTGATCCGAGGTAAGGGACTTTTGCGAGTAGTTAGAGATACTTGCACGTATTTTCATCTGCTTTTACATTCACTTAAAAACTCTGAGGGTCAGAAAAAGTGAATAATAATTATTGCGACCCGATAGTGGCAATTTACGATTTTGCCCCTAGTTAGTCAAAAAGTCAACTTTTGTGAAAAGTTGCAAAAAATATGGAAACAATTATTGTGAGTGTTTAATTGCTGTTTAGCATGAAAATAAATAGATGGGCTAATGATTTTAAGGTTGATGTGACTTAAGCACACTTTATAGTGCTGATTTTGATGTTTTATAAACAATCCCTTTTAAAGAGCCATCTATCATATTATGTGAGAATGAATCGTGCTAGAGCATAGCTCGCACTGGATTTTATATGTTTTCCACATACAGTAGTGCTGGATTTTTATACGCACTAGATTTCTATGACATGCATGATAGAATATTGGAGTTTTACTCGTACTCAGCTTTTAATGATATATGCATGACACAGAGTGATGGAGCGATTAGCTCGTACTCGAGTTTTACATGAGATACATGACAGAGTACTGGAGCGTTGCTCGTACTCGATTCTTCATGGTTTACACATGACATTGTACTGGAGCTATGGCTCGTACTTGATTTGATGATATTGTGCATAGCATGGTACTGGAGCTATTGCTCGTACTTGATTTAATACATGAACTATGCATTGACCTAGTTGCTGGAGATTGCTTGCACTAGAGTTGAGTTTGTGATGTGAAACAGTGTTCGAGCGTAGTGTCGACTGTGTGTCGCACTCGAGGGCGCACACTGTATGTGATATTATATACATGGTACCTATTCATGTCGCATTCTTGTGTGACTGAGTGTCACATTTTGAGAGGATGGCCTGCATGAGGGTATTTGAGATGTGGTATGATATTTCCACAGGCGCGAGGGCTAAGGCCTATAGTAGGCACCCTGACTGTGATGTTGATATTCCACGGGTGCGAGAGCTAAGACCTATGGTAGGCACTCTGGCCGTGAGGACGGGTCCACGGGTGTACCTTGTACCGTGCCTGAGTGGCGCGAGGTGTACGCTGTACCGTGTGTTGTTGTGGAGTTGAGGAGGATATAGCTGACGGTTGTGATGGACTGACCCCCCTCCCGTTGCAGCAGTGATACCCAACACACCGAGATCTGTGTGGCTTGGGATCACATGTCGGATATGATCATAGTCCAGGATACTATTTGCACTTAACCACAGAGTCTTACATGATATATCACATTGATTGAATGATTTAAACTGCGGACAGACCTGAGGGATGGGTCGGACTCCGATTTTGTGTTGTGAATCATTTGATGCCATATTTATTGTGATTTAAATATACAAGGCATGATTTATATACGATGCATTGTTTTGCACTACATGCCTACATTTCAGAAAGAAAGCATGATTTTCTGTACATGGGATTTATTCTGTACAAGTATATATATTATATTTCAAGACATGCTTTTAAAGCGAGTAAAGGAAATAATGTTTTCAAGGCATAAAATTATTTTAAGTAGATAGTGTTGATATCTACTTGCTTGCCTGATTTCCTTACTGAGCGCGTTGTATGCTCACCCCCTTTCTTTACATCTCTCTACAGAGCGTCAGTAGAGCGAGAGCTATCGAGGGATAGTGTCCTAGAGTCCACTGCTAGTTCCTATCGATCGCCAGGTATACCTTTATGTACAGTTGTGTATCTAAACATAGAAACAACACAGTGATGTATACGATATATATTATGGGGAATGTATTTGTATTAGATTTTATATAATCTTACATGTATAATAAAAGCAGTTACAGTCAGTAATAATATATTGACATGTATGTATGAAATGGATGATGTGGTAAGTGAGGACTCTGACATCGAATCACTGCCCAACCATTGAAGAGCGAAAAGGTAAGTTAAGAATGCGAAAAATTTATAGTGATTTTTGGATAAAGTCATGGATTGAGAACGGGTCCTGACAGAATGGTATCAGAGCAGAGGTTGGTCTGATGTGAGTCGATGTTAGAAAATAGGAAAGTGTACATCCCCATAGTACTGTGCTGTGTTTAGATATAACTGTGTATACCAGATAGGAAATGGACTAATTCATTATTATGAATGCAGGAACTTTGCCTAAATGGTAAATACGCGCAGTGGTAGAGTTACGAGAGGTAGGGCTCGAGGCCGGGGAGATAGACCCGAGGGACGAGCTGCTGTCAGACCATTACCTACGCATGAGACTCCAGGTGCTACTGAGGCACCCAATTGTGCAGAGACGCGCTTCACGAGATTAGAGCGTGGTCTCGAGACTATTATCGAGATACTGGCACAGACGATGCCAGGTAGGCAGGGACAGGAGGCAGGAGCTGCTACAGGAGAGGCAGTTGCCCCTGATACACCTACGCAGACAGCTGATGCACAGAGGACTATAGATACTCCTACACCCCCACCGATTTCGGGTGGTAGTGGATTAGGGTATGGATGTAATTTGCATCGGTTGTGAGAATTCCAGAAGTTTAGACCTCTATCATTTAGCGGGGTCGAGGACCCAGTGGCTGCTGAGGAGTGGTTAGCAGAGCTGGAGAAGCTTTATGGATTCTTCGAGTGTACAACCTCGGAGATGGCGTTTGTTGCGTTCCTACTGAAGGGAGTTGCAGAGCATTGGTGGAAGTCCACCCGACCTATATTGAGATCCCGACAAACAGATATCAGTTGGGATATATTTCGAGAGGCCTTTAGGAGGTAGTTTGTTCCCGACACCACACAGCGGAAACTACAGGCAGAGTTTTTGGGACTACACCAGGGGAGTTTATCTGTGGATGAGTATGAGACTCGATTCCTATCCCTAGGAAGATATGACTCGGATACCATGTATAGTGAGACCAGAAAGGTCCACAGGTTTATCGACGGGTTGAGACCGGTTTTACGATCCAAGTTGGTCCCATTAGACATAGTGACCTATGAGGAAGCAGTGTGCAGGGCGCAATTATGTGAGCAGGATTACGAGAGAAATGCTTTCGAGTTCGGAAAGTTTAGCCGTAGCCGAGATATACAGAAGAAGAGGCTGGTTAGAGATTTCAGTTATCGAGGAGGGAGGAGACTCTTCGGTAAGAGATCACGGGTAGAGGAGGCACGAGAAAGATATGCTAGACCTCCTGCTTATCCGACTGTAGCCCTAGTAAAGGGCATTGTCATAGGAGGACAGAGACCTGCTGTTGATCAGTGTAGAAGATGCGGTAGATCACATGGAGATAGACCGTGTTCACAGGGTGCTATGGTATGTTTCCGATGTGGGAAACAGGGGTACATGGCTAGAGAGTTCCCAGTGACATTTGTGACTGCACCACAGAGGGGCAGGGAGTTTGATAGAACCCCAGCTGGTACGTCTGCTCAGAGAGGTAGAGCGATGGCAGAGGAGAAGGGGAAACAAGTGATGGGTCAAGGGCGAGTACATGCTTTGGACCAGGGAACAGCTGATGCTTCAGATGTGATTCGAGGTAACATCCTGATTTATGATATTGAAGCATATGTTTTAATTGATCCTGGTGCCACGCATTCTTTTGTATCGCCTTTATTTGCATGTAAATTAGCAAGACATGTAAAGCGTACACATTTATGTATGATGATGTTGATTAGTACGCCTATGAATAGTAGTCAAGTGGTAGAATATGTATTTAATGACTGCAAGTTGAGAGTAGGGGATAAGGAGATGACAGCCAATCTAATATTACTAAGTATGAGTGACTTTGATATAATATTAGGAATGGATTGGCTATCTGCAAACCATACTGTTTTAGATTGTTATGCTAAGACAGTTATGTTTCCTAACCCTACTAGATATGTTGTAAAGTTTAATAAGAATAAATGAAAGGAGTAGTTATGATTATTACATGATTACTGATTTAGAAAACCTTCAACATATCAAGGTTTCATTGCGTACGTGGTAGATATGGATAAGGCACATCCGGAGTTGTCAGATATTACTGTGGTCAGTGAGTACCCAGATGTTTTCCCGGATGAATTGCCAGGGTTACCACCAGACAGAGAGATGGAGTTCTGCATAGATCTGGTACCTGGTACGGAGCCTATTTCGAGACCACCATATCGCATGGCCTTAGTTGAGCTGGAGGAGCTCAAGAGACAGTTACAGGAACTGTTGGATAGGGGTTTTGTTCAACCGAGTGTTTCACCTTGGGGAACACTGATTCTGTTTGTGAGGAAGAAGGATGGGAGCCTCCGATTGTGTATAGACTACCGATTGTTAAATAAGGCCACCATCAAGAATAGATACCCCCTTCCACGCATTGACGACTTGTTAGATCAGCTACAGGGAGCACAGGTCTTTTCCAAGATTGACCTGAGGTCTGGGTACCATCAGCTGAAGGTTCGGGGTGGAGATGTACCCAAGACAGCATTTCGTAGTCGATATGGCCATTATGAGTTCTTGGTCATGCCATTCGGATTGACGAATGCTCCAGCTGCTTTCATGGCTTTGATGAACGATGTGTTCAAGCCATATTTGGACCAGTTTGTTATCGTCTTTATCGATGACATATTGGTGTATTCGAGATCCGAGGAGGAACATGAGGAGCACCTCAGGATCATGTTGCAAATGCTACGGGAGCATGAGTTATATGCTAAGCTTAGTAAGTGTGACTTTTGGTTGTCACAGATCTCGTTTTTGGGACATGTTGTATCGAGAGATGGTGTATCAGTTGATCCATCTAAGATAGAGGCTGTAGTTCAGTGGGAACAGCCAAGGACAGTTACCGAGATCAGGAGTTTTCTGGGTTTAGCTGGATACTATTGGAGATTCATTGAGGGATTTTCGAAGTTGGCTGCTCCGTTGACATGTCTTACTCGAAAGAGTGCACCGTTCATATGGAACGAGGATTGTGAGAAGAGTTTTGAGGAGTTGAAGCATCGATTGACCACCGCTCCGATTCTCATTATCCCTACCAGCTCAGGAGGATTTGCAGTGTATACCGATGCTTCGCATCAGGGACTGGGCTGCGTATTGATGCAGGATGGGAAGGTAGTTGCTTATGGATCCAGACAGCTGAAGGATCATGAGAAGAACTATACGACCTATGATTTGGAGCTACCTGCAGTAGTGTTTGCGTTGAAGGTATGGCGCCACTACTTATACGGCGAGAAGTTCCAGATATTTACCGACCACAAGAGCCTCAAGTATATGTTCTCACAGAAAGAGCTGAACATGAGACAGAGAAGATGGCTAGAGCTTCTGAAGGACTACGATTACGAGATACTTTATCATCCGGGTAAGGCTAACGTTGTAGCCGATGCCTTGAGCAGGAAGAGCCTGGGGATGGTATCGTATATGATGGTTAGGGAACATGATTTGCTAGAGCAGTTTGCTAGCCTCAGTTTGGGAGTCGTGCCTTCTGACATGGATACAGGCTATGTGATAGCTAGTCTACGCTTGGAGCCGGATCTGTTGGACAGGATCAGGGTGGCTCAGCAGACTGATCCATTTTGTATGGATGTTGGTAGTCAGATGTAGAAGGGCACCGTAACTAACTTTGAGTTGAGTTCTGATGGACTACTGAGGTTCAGAGGTAGATTATGTGTTCCCGAGGATCCAGGACTCAGGAGATTGATATTGGCGAAAGCTCATTCGTCGAAGTATACATTACATCCAGGGAGTAATAAAATGTATCAGAACATCCGGAAGGTATACTGGTGGTCGGGTATGAAGAGAGGTGTAGCAGACTTCGTGGCAAAGTGTCTCATATGTCAGCAGGTGAAGGTAGAACATCAGAAACCTGCAGGATTGTTGCAGCCTTTACCTATACCGACATGGAAATGGGAGCATATCACCATGGATTTCGTGATGGGTTTAGCGAGAACCCGCAGGAATCACGATGCTATATGGGTGATCGTTGATAGACTGACGAAGTCAGCCCACTTCCTAGCTATGAGAGCGACCGATACTCTGAGTTCATTAGCGGAACTGTATGTACATGAGGTAGTGAGGTTACACGGTGTACCAGTGAGCATAGTCTCTGATAGGGATTCCCGCTTCACATCCCACTTTTGGGGACATTTTCAGGAAGCTATGGGAACCCAGTTGAGTTTGAGCACCGCTTTCCATCCTCAGACAGATGGTCAGTCAGAGAGGACTATACAGACTCTGGAGGACATGTTGAGAGCATGTGTGCTAGATTATCGAGGCTCCTGGGATGACCACCTGCCACTAGCCGAGTTCGCCTACAACAATAGTTATCATTCGAGTATCGGGATGGCACCGTATGAGGCTTTGTAGGGCCGTAGATGTCGTTCCCCTATTGGATGGGAAGAAGTGGGTGACCGTAAGATTTTTGCTCCTGACATGGTTACGCAAGCATCTGAGGACGTCCGCTTGATTGTAGAGAGACTGAGGACAGCTCCGAGTAGACAGAAGAGTTACACTGACAGGAGACGTAGGCCACTAGAGTTTGCAGTTGGTGAATTCGTGTTTTTGTGAGTTTCTCCTTCCAAGGGCATAGCGAGATTTGGGAAGAGAGGGAAACTAAATCCTCGCTATATTGGACCCTTTGAGATACTTGATCCAGTGGGAGATAAGGCGTATAGGTTGGCATTGCCACCGGACTTATCAGGTGTCCACAACGTCTTCCACATATTGATGCTTCGGAAGTATCACCCGGATCTGACACATGTGATTAGTTACGAGCCTTTGGAGCTCCGAGAGGACATGTCATATGTTGAGAGACCGATTCGGATATTGGATCGGAAGGATGAGGTATTGAGATCGAAGACCATCGGATTAGTGAAGATTCTCTGGCAGCATCATACTTCAGAGGAAGCTACTTGGGAGCTAGAGAGTCTGATGCGAGAGAAGTACCCTCACCTATTTGATGACTGACTTGGTTCTAATTTGGAGGACCAAATTTTCTAAGTGGGGGAGGATTGTCAGACCCAGATTTTTGTAGCTTGTACCTTATGATTCCTATGTGTATGAACACTTTATTACATAGTTGAATCATAAGAAGAGTATTTACTAACATGCAATCAACAATTTAAGAAATTTAAAAATGCATGTAAGCTACATAACAACGAGATAAGGGTTAAGTTAATTCTCGAACGAGTGCAGGGGTAAAACAGTCAAATGATTGAAATTCGGTATAATTTCGATAAGACAATTTCATTAAAAATATGAAATTGAGGAATCTTGATCAAAATCGACGAAAATATTTAATTTTGAGCCCAATTGATCAAGATATAAATTTATTAGAATTTATCGAAATTTTTACCTCGAAAAATGAGCCCAAAAATAGTGGAAAAATATACCGAAAAGGTAAAATCGAACTGATAAATTCATTTACGGATTAAATGAATTTAATATGATTTTTTGATATATTTTTAGATATTTATGGGATTTTTATTATTATTTTATAATAAAATAATAATAAAAATATATTATAAAAAAAAAGGGAAATATGAAAGTTTGAATCGGGGAGAGAGAACAGAGGAAACGAAAGCAAGTTGACCCGAGGAAGAAGACCACCGGACGGCCACCACCGGCGACCCCACGGCCAGGACAGAGGTCGAAAAACGAAGAGAAGGACCGTGCGCACCCATCGGCACCGGTCACTCCATCCACCGACGCCGGACGCCGGCGAATCGAAGAGGTGAAGCCGCGGAGGAAAAGAAGGAATCCGGCAGCCATCGACGGTGCTTGGTCCCGATCGAGCCCAGCCGAGTGTTACCCAGGCTGAGGCGCGTCGAACGGCGGTGGTGATGCGTCGGGAACCTGCCGGAATAAGCCGGCACAACTAAAGGATGCCTGAACCGATCAGCGGTTCAGGGGAGAAGGTTCGGCGCTGAACCGGACCAGACCGGTTAAGCCAAGGAGAAAAAGGGAAAAAAGAGGAAAAAGAAAGAAAAAGGAAAAGGAAAATTTTTGGGATTTCACCGGACTTCGGGTAAGTCGATACGAGGTTAAAAGTGAACGATTTGATTTTCGATGAATTTATTTAAATTATATTTAATCGGAAATTGACCCGGAGTTAAATATAATAAATTATGCAGTTCGACGATAAATTCCAAACGGAAGCCCGATCGAACTTCGATTTACGTACCATCGCATATTCTCGGGTAAGTAAAGTTCATTTACGGCAATTTATGTCATTATTGCGTATTTAAGATTTATTTTATGCATTTCGGATTAAATTTCGTATTTAGTGAATTTTATTCAAAATTTTGAATCAAATGTCGTAAATGATATACGGGCTATCCAAAGAGCTTGGAATAAAGCCCAATAGGCCCAACAAAAGTGAATAGTAAAATGAAAATGGGCTTAAGGTATATTTAGGCCCATTAAGGATTTTTAAGGCCCATTAAGGGAAAATATACTGTATTAATGTATAATACAGTAGGAAAAGTATAATTAACCTGAGGAATGGTTATTTACAGCTCCGGAGTTTACATTGAGAGCTGATCGGACTGCGGGATTTAGCAGCACCGAGGAAATGAGGTCACGTGACGTGATCCGAGGTAAGGGACTTTTGCGAGTAGTTAGAGATACCTGCACATATTTTCGTCTGCTTTTACATTCACTTAAAAACTCTGAGGGTCAGAAAAAGTGAATAATAATTATTGCGACCCGATAGTGGCAATTTACGATTTTACCCCTAGTTAGTCAAAAAGTCAACTTTTGTGAAAAGTTGTAAAAAGCATGGAAACAATTATTGTGAGTGTTTAATTGCTGTTTAGCATGAAAATAAATAGATGGGCTAATGATTTTAAGCTTGATGTGACTTAAGCACACTTTATAGTGCTGATTTTGATGTTTTATAAACAATCCCTTTTAAAGAGCCATCTATCATATTATATGAGAATGAATCGTGCTAGAGCATAGCTCGCACTGGATTTCATATGTTTTTCGCATACAGTAGTGCTGAATTTTTATACGCACTAGATTTCCATGACATGCATGATAGAGTACTGGAGTTTTACTCGTACTCAGCTTTTAATGATATATGCATGACACAGAGTGCTGGAGCGATTAGCTCGTACTCGAGTTTTACATGAGATACATGACAGAGTACTGGAGCGTTACTCGTACTCGATTCTCATGGTTTATATATGACATAGTACTGGAGTTATGGCTCGTACTTGATTTGATGATATTGTGCATAGCATGGTACTGCAGCTATTGCTTGTACTTGATTTAATACATGAACTATGCATTGACCTAGTTGCTGGAGATTGCTCGCACTAGAGTTGAGTTTGTGATGTGAAAAGTGTTCGAGCGTAGTGTCAACTGTGTGTCGCACTCGAGGGCGCACACTGTATGTGATATTATATACATGGTACCTATTCATGCCGTATTCTTGTGTGACTGAGTGTCACATTTTGAGAGGATGGCCAGCATGAGGGTATTTGAGATGTGGTATGATATTTCCACAGGCGCAAGGGCTAAGATCTATAGTAGGCACCCTGACTGTGATGTTGATATTCCATGGGTGCGAGAGCTAAGACCTATGGTAGGCACTCTGGCCGTGAGGACGGGTCCACGGGTGTACCTTGTACCGTGCCTGAGTGGCACGAGGTGTACGCTGTACCGCGTGTTGTTGTGGAGTTGAGGAGGATATAGCTGACAGTTGTGATGGACTGACCCCCCTCCCGTTGTAGCAGTGATGTCTCGCACACCGAGATCTGTGTAGCTTGGGATCACATGTCGGATGTGATCATAGTCCAGGATACTATTTGCACTTAACCACAGAGTCTTACATGATATATCACATTGATTGAATGATTTAAACTGCGGACAAACCTGAGGGATGGGTCGGACTCCGATTTTGTGTTGTGAATCATTTGATGCCATATTTATTGTGATTTAAATATACAAGGCATGATTTATATACGATGCATTGTTTTGCACTACATGCCTACATTTGAGAATGAAAGCATGATTTTCTGTACATGGGATTTATTCTGCACAAGTATATATATTATATTTCAAGACATGCTTTTAAAGCGAGTAAAGGAAATAATGTTTTCAAGGCATAGCATTATTTTGGGTAGATAGTGTTGATATCTACTTGCTTGCCTGATTTCCTTACTGAGCGCGTTGTATGCTCACCCCCCTTTCTTTACATCTCTCTACAGAACGTTAGTAGAGTGAGAGCTATCGAGGGATAGTGTCCCAGAGTCCACTGCTAGTTCCTATCGATCGCCAGGTATACCTTTATGTACAGTTGTGTATCTAAACATAGAAACAGCACAGTGATGTATACGATATATATTATGGGGAATGTATTTGTATTAGATTTTATATAATCTTACATGTATAATAAAAGCAGTTACAGTCAGTAATAATATATTGACATGTATGTATGAAATGGATGATGTGGTAAGTGAGGACTCTGACATCGAATCACAGCCCAACCATTGAAGAGCGGAAAGGTAAGTTAAGAATGCGAAAAATTTATAGTGATTTTTGGATAAAGTCATGGATTGAGAACAGGTCCTGACAAGGCGTTCCCTTTTGGTAATCCGCTGCATCCCATCGCTAAAGGTATACACACTTGGATTATTTTGTATCTAAACTTACGATAGCACAGTGGCATTTTGTATGTAACTATTGGGGATGTAAAACAATGTAAACACATGTAACAACTCTGATATATATACATTTATACAAGTGTTTACTTTTGAATAATATGCAAATTGAATTGGTATGGTGGAGTAAGTTAGATGTCGACACACAGCCCAACTATTGAGGAGAGTTGTTGTTCACGATTGAGGTAAGGACGAATGATAAATTATGCATTAAAATGCAAAAAATTTGTACGTATTTTAGTAAGTTGAGGAGCGTGACACCTTACGTTTAAAGACTATGGTAATAAGCTAATCATTCAAACTAAGAAGAAAATATCATGCAAATGTGTAATATAAATTAAGTTAGAGCAAATGGATGTTAGGAGAATAAAGAAGAAATCGATTTAAACAATTATTAAAGAAAATAAAGGAATTGGCCACAATAAGAGTTATTTAAAAGAAAAGCTTTTTTTTTTAAATATAAAACAAAAGTTGAATAAATTTATAAAACTTAAACAAGGCTAATTAATGAGGTTAGTGGCCGGCCTTTGGTCCCTTTATATAGTGAGGAACAATCTTAATCCTATTTGGAATAAAAGATCTAATTACAATCTGATTAAGATTCTAATTATTAATATTAATCTAATAATAACTCTTCAATTGTAGACTTGGTTTCTAATTCTTCTTTACCAAGTTATTAGGATAGCTCATCAAAGTCTTCTTTTCCAGCAATATCTTCCAAAAAGGATATAATTAATTTCTTCAATTATCTGTGTACCAATCCCACTTTGACTATGTAAATACCCCAAATTTTCATATATTGGCTTTTATCAATGGGTAACTATTGAGCCATTGGGATTGAAAACACGTTCCTGGTATACGATTGAATTGAGCTATATTTGGGATATAAGGTTATGAGAGAATGGTTAATTCGATTTGTATTTTTGACATAAGAACTTAATGAATCAATTTAAGTGCAAATCTCATATTTTTTCCTTACACTACATGGAAAATTTAACCAAGTACTCAGACATGCTTGTTTATATCAAGGTAAGTGATATTTTATTTATTCCCCAAGTAAAATGTGAAGATTATATATATATACATGTACAGATCTATATACTTATATAAATATACATATGTTGTATATATATATGGCACACACGAGCTCTTGGATTGGCTTCCAAAAAATTAAGCCAATCTTGAGAAGACCCTTTAGTGGCATAAGTATATGTACGAGAATGAAAATGGGATGATGATGCTCAGTTGTGAAAGGAAATAAGAGAAAGAAAACGTAGAAAGGGCAGTCAAACTGAAGGACTGGAGTCTGAAAAATGGCAGGTGGTGTGGTGAGAAAAAGAGGATGAAATGAGATGGCATAAGTCAGAGTAGGGAGGCTGGTAAGGGAAAACAGAGTACCACCTAACCAATTTCCCATATCTGCTCCGCCTTTGGTAGAAAACTTTCCCATCCTTCTTTATCATGCCAGACTGTCCCTCCCTACCCATTGGCACCAAAAACTTGTAGTGAAAAGAATGAAACATATAGGAAGATGCGTGAGGAAACCGACTCAAGTGTAACACTGTGCCCCTCTGCACACCGACTCTCCTGCCACACCATACCCTCCCTAAATTAACTCCCATCACACCCAACCCCATCATTCATCTTCCATGCTCTTGGCACCAAAAACTGATATAGAAGGGAAAACCAAAACTGAAATAGTAGTAGGCGAGATGAAGAGAAACAACAAAGATAAAAAAAGGGATAGATGGAAACCAAGGGTAAGGAAGCTGAAACATGATTGAGAGAGAGAGAGTGAGTGAGAGTGAAATTGAAAGGGGACTGAATTGGGGAGCAGGAGGAGCAGGGTGAGTGGTCGACTGCAACACAGGTTGGAGTAAATAAAAATATATATACACACAGGTAGATATAATGCTGAAGGAGAGGTAAAGAAATCGGATAGGAGATGGACAATGCAATAACTGTTTTCATGTTCTGTTGCAAGGTAGAAAAGAGGGAAGCATGGGGATTTATTGGATGGTTTTCTGTGCTGGAAATAAGGAGCAAAACCATAGGACAAGTAAGGACGTGGACCTCGGTAGGAGCAGTAGCAAACAAAGGTGATTGGGAGGAAGATGATGCGGATGGTGGCAGCAGCAGGACATTGGGGGCCGACAAGAACATGAAGGGTAGTGAAACCGTGGACAATGAAGGAGGATGACCAATGCCAGAAAGGAAACCCGAGAACAAAGGAAACAAATGTGAACATGGGAGGTTGGTGGAGACTTGTGCATGGAGGCTGGGAACAGTGGAGGCGCTGGTAGACGATGACGGTAGGAGAGCAGCATCGACTGCAGGAGAGGAAGATGGTAGAGACGATGATGATGATAAACAATGGTCGGTGGAGAGAAAGAAAGAAGAAGAACTAAAAGAAAGAAAGAAAGAAAAGAAGTTTTGCTGGGAAAAGGAAAAATAATTTGAAAAAAAAGAAGGGAGTAAAATATATATATATATATATGAGAAGAGAATAAATATTTAAGAGAAAAGAAAGTGCACTGAGAATATAGGAAAAACCCGGGAAAAAGATAGTCGAAAATATCGGTTCAAAATTTCAAAAATACCGGTATAAACTTTCGAGGAAATAAATCGAGTGGATCGGATCCACCGACTCACAACGTTGAGGCATTGAGGACTACAGACAAACACCAAGGTAAGGAAAATTCTCGCTACTTCTAGAGTTAAATATATGTAATTTCTATACGTTTGTAGTTATAAAATTGTTAGGCTAAATTTCCTAGTTACCAGAAT
This sequence comes from Firmiana major, assembly GCA_033439115.1. Lineage (NCBI taxonomy): Eukaryota > Viridiplantae > Streptophyta > Magnoliopsida > Malvales > Malvaceae > Firmiana > Firmiana major. The sequence continues at coordinate 30,691,306 of CM065896.1, read as the reverse complement.
ATAGAGAACCCGAGGTCGAATTTACATTTTGGAATTTAAGGGAATTTTAAACTCCGTAGATCGGCCCAACTACCGAGATAGATTTACTTGGTTTATTTAGACAAAAATCCTGGTAATTATAATTATTGATTTTAAATCGAAATTTCCTGATTGTACTCATCATAGCCTATTTATTTGCATTTTCAACCGAGAGAAAAAGGCTAGTTAACCTCTTCTAAATTGTTTTATAAAATGAACTGAATTTATAAACAATTTCAAGGAAATGATTTGCTTATAAAGTTATTCTGATGATATGTGCTTGACCGCATACTAACTGTGTGTCGTGCAGTCTGTCTCGTACTGATTTTGAGACAAAGGCGTTGGTGAGATCATACTGCATTTATGTCTGTTGTGTATCTGTTTCTGTGGTCCACAAGTACGATGTACCGTGTTTCTGATTCTATTTCTGGTCTTCGAACATTTTGATCTATGAGCCGTTTGGGTAGCTCACCACTTCCACGATGATTGACATCCTGACACACCAGGCCCGTGATTATCCAGAGTCACCGACATTGGCCAATTGTCATTTTCGAATTGACTGTGTGATTTTATTTCATATTGAACTAAATATGTTAATGCATAAAAGATTATGGGGGCCACCTCTTGAATCTTGCAGGACTAAAGTGCCACATCGTAGTCGCTTTCAAAAGCTGTTTAGAGTTCTAGAAACGATATTAATTTCAGTTCCATTTTCATACTGAATTTACAATGGACTTTTCGACTTTGATTTTTCGAAACTAGCAGTGCCTCTATGTTAATTTGAAATATATTATGAATTATCTACATGGATTGAGATATTTTGGAAATCTATTTATCGTGCTACTGGAATGTAAGACCCGAATTTATTTAAAAGCACGAAATGAATGAGTATTCGTGAAAGGAAGTCGGGTTAAATTAATCCCGAACACCTTGAAGGGCAAAATGGTCAAAAGATCGAATGTCAGTATAAATTCGATAAGAAAATTTAATTAAAAAAATGGATTTGAGAATCTTGATCAATAACGAAGAAATAATTAAATTTCGAGTCCAATTCATCAAGATCCAGAATTTTTAGAAATACCGAAAAGTCACTCGGGACAATATCCCAAAAATACGAAGAAATTATACCCGAAAAATGGTTAAAATATAAAAAAAAATTAAATAAAATTATTTGGAATAAAAAATTGATTTTTTAGATATTTTTGAATATTTTTGACTATTTTAATGAATAAAATAATAATAAACTAATTTATATATAACAATAAATTAAATAATAAAATAAATTAATTCAAAAAAAAGGAGAGAAATCGAAAATTCGGGGAGAGAGAAAGATGATAGAAAACGAAAAACAAAATCCAGGAAGGCCCAAACCACCGTTGACCGTCTGGCGACCAATTGGCCAAGTGAGGGTCGAAAAAGGAAGAGGAGAGGCCGGCGACCTCCCTGGTACCGGCGGTGCAGCCTACCGACGCCGGAATCTGACGGATCGAGGGAGAGAAGCCGCGAAGAGGATAAACCAAATAGGCGGCCACCGGCGTCGATTTGACTCCGACCACTGGCCACCGAAGGAACCCCACGTGACGCCGAGCCAATGGGGGCAAAAAAAGCCGGGGAAACGGCGGCCAGTGCCAGCAACGGCGAAAAACGAGGAGGCCACTGCCGCCGTAAAGGAGAAGAGGTCGGACCGACCACATCCCGGTCACCTCGTGCGAAACCGAGTCCAGATCTGAGCTGCGGACGACCTCGCGGAGCTACTGGTGGCGGAAGCCAGCGGAGAACCGAACGGCAAGGCGATGAATCGGTCGAACCAAAGTGAACCGGACTGAACCGAATCGGTTTGAACCGGGTTGAACTGGACTGAACCGGTTCAGCCAAGAAAGAAGGGAAAAAAGGAGAAAAAGAGAAAAAGGAAAAGAGGGGAAGAATTTTTTGGGATACACCGGACTTCGATTTTATGACAAAACCCGAACGAGAGCCGATTGAGATCCAATTTTTGTACCCCGCATCATATTAGTTCCGTAGACTTCGTTGACACGCAGTTGGATTGAGAGATCGGATATTATCGAGACGAGATAAGTTTACGCGTGAATCGAGGTAAGGGAATTTTATAGGTGTATAGAGATTTCTATACGTATTTATTGAGGGGATTTACAAGGTTTAGAATTCCTTAAAGTATCTTGAAACGAAATAATAATTTTTGCGAAAATTGGGGCTTAGATAAATAAAGAAAAAGATGATTTTGCCCCTGAGAGTAAAATTTACAAAAAGGGTAGTAAGGCAGATAAATTGCATGATTTTCATGTTTTAATGTTTTATATGAATGTATTACTTTGGTTTAAGCAAATTTACACATAGGTTGGCTGTTGACTTTATGAATTATACGAAAGGGTACCGGTTACTATTTTAAAAAAGATGTTTTATCAAGATTGAGCCACCTATCATATTTATTCGAGTAAAAAGAGTGCTAGAGTCTTACTCGCACTAAATTTTACTGATTTATTACTCATGAAAAGTCGTACCGGAGCATTGCTCGTACGAGAAATTTGTGTGTGCACAAAATCGTGCTGGAGCTTCGCTCGCACGAAATTTTAGATATCATGATATGCATAGCGTGGTGCTGGATTTGCGCTCGCACTAGACATGATTTGACATGCATATAGTCGTGCGGAAGCCTCCTGTAGACTGTGTCACAAAGAGTTGAGATGCTCGCACGTATACTTTGAGACATGGGTTGGTTATCGACATAGTATTGGGGTGGATAAGACCTACAACAGGCACCCCCAAACTATGATATGGGTCCACAGAGTACGATGTACCATGTATGTCACACGGAGTACGATGTATCGTGCAGTCATGATGACTCGATGATGTTACTTGATATTCTGGCGGGTAGGATTTGACCCCACCTCCCGTTGCAATTGTGATACCCCGGACACTGGGATCCGTGTAGCCTAGGATCACAGAGAAAAAGTATAGCCATAGTCCTCGATTTTCATATAGTAACCTACATGCCTCACATGATATCATACGATCTGAATAGACCAGGATAAACCCGAAGGAGGGCTAATGTCCCGATTTATGCTTTTAAATGAGATGTGATTTAATGAATCAAGGTATTCCCGAGAGATGGGTTTGACCTTGATGAGGTTCTTTTATGATACAATAAATAAGTTTTAATGTAATGAGTTTATGATTAAACAAATGAGATTTAAAGTGATGAGTTTATGAAGAAACTAATAAGTTTTAATGTGACGAGCATGAGATGTCATACATGACGATTTTTCCATGTTTGATTTATATGTCAATTTCATGATTTCTATTATATGATATACACATACATGTGGCATCGTTTTAGTCTTACCTCATGCTCCAAATATAAATGATTTTATATCATGACATTATCAGCACGTAGATAGTATAGTTATCTACCTGCTTACATTATTGCCTTACTGAGCTGTTTATGCTCACCCTTTCATTTTCCACCCCACAGAGTATATTCAGTAGAAGAGAACGACAGTAGTCTTGCATTTCGATTATCCGCTGCTTCTTATCAAGAACAGGTATACACATTTGTATAATTTTTGTATCTGAACATATAGAGGCATAATACTGTACATGGATGTAATATTGGGGATGTATTTATTTAAAATAAATTGATATGTAAATGAAATATGGAAATGGAATGGTAAATAGGTGAGAGGTGACTAACATCGAATCATAGCCCAACTATTTAGTAGTGTAACTGTTCACGACGGGTAAGGAAATGAAAAAGCAAAAAATTTACTCTGATTTTTAGGTTATTTGGGTCGTGACAGAAAAGGTGTTATCAGAGCAGAGTTAGCCTGATATGAGTCGGTGTTAGTGGTTAAGTAAATTTACATCCCCATGTACTGTGCATTGTTTAGATACAATTGTGTATATCAAGGTGGAAGTACAGCTAAGAATTTAGTTTCGAATGCAAGAATATAGTGTTTATAACTGATAGCCGCTATGGTAGAGGGGCGAGTACACATGCTCGAGGTCGTAGAGATCGGCCTGAGAGTCGAATGAGTCATCAGATGAGACTCAAGATGAGAGTGAGATGGAGGCTGATGTTGAGCATACTCCACAGGGTCCTATAAAGAGACCAAACAGTATTGAGACACGCTCCGAGAGGATGGAGTAGAGTGTAGAAAATATTTCGAAGTTGTTTACTCAGTCTATGCAGGTAGTTGAGGATAGACAGGGTAAAGCCTAAACTAATGCCTCATACTATAGAGATTTTCACACCTCTCCGGTATATAGCTGTGAGATCTGAGAATTTTAGATATATTTGAATGATGTAATATGAACTTGAAGTGTAATTTATTGAGCTAAGTGAATTGGGGAATGATAATTGGAGATTTATATGTTAAGTGTTTAAAATAAGTGTGAAGTTATGAGGACAGATCAATCTGGGAGAAGGAGAGATCGATCTGGTGAGTTAAAAATGACAAGGAAGGAGGAATTTGAGGAGCAAATCGATCTCTAATGGAAGAGGATCGATATCCTTATGATTCTGTTTGAGAGAAGATCGATCTCATGAGGAAGAGATCGATCTCCAAGTGATTCTGTTTAGGAGAAGATCGATCTCCTCAAGGAGCAGATCGATCTCCTTAAGGAGCAGATCGATCTCATAAAACCATAAAGAGATCGATCTCACCCCTCGACAGATCGATCTCCTAGGCATAAAATTGCCCAAATCGTCCCCAAAATTCAAATACAGATCGATCTCATCAAGAGCCAGATCGATCTCCTACCCTCAGCCTATATAAGGAACACCTATTTTTCTCCTGCAATCTCACTTTCTCTCTCTTCCAACCCCCATTTTCACCGAAACCTAGCTTTCTCACTCATCCAAAGCACCCATTTCTGGCCAAATCAGAAGTTGTGGCAAGAAGGAAAGTTGTTCCTCATCAAAGGGAGAACAACATACTTGGAAATCGAAGGACGAATCAAATCGAGGCGTGGGTTGTGCGTCTCACAAGCTTTGGGTAATTTCTAAACCTCGATCTTGATATTTGAGATGATTTTGATGATAATGGTGGTTGTCATTGTGTTGAAATATCTGAGAAATGATTAGGGATTGATGAAATTGCAATGTGGTTGGAGTGATAATGATATTTAGCAATTTTGGGAATTTGTGCTATAAATAGAAATTTAGACAATGTGGTGAATTAGCATAGATAATTGGCATGAGAAATGTAGAACGTTGAGATGTTATGAATGAGAGTGTAGTTTGGGGTAGAGTTACGAGAATCAAGAGATTTGAGGTGTTATGAGCAATTATGCTCGATTTTGAGAATTGAGGTTGATGAGATAATCGAGTATTGATGTTTTAACATCGTTTGGACAGCTCGGGAGTTCCAGAGTGGAATGCGAGGCTAGTCCGTGATACGGGGGAAACGATTGCACTATACGAGGTGCAAAGAGGTAAGGGAAACTAAACCATTTGTGTATGTGATTTGCGAACTATTATAGCATGAATTGTGATTTATAAAATAAGCATGTTGAGTGTTGTGTTGTGATACAATTGCACACGATTTTTATAGCCGGTTGAAGCCCAATGTTTTTATGAGTTTATAACTGGGCTCTACGTTAAGGCAATATTGAGATTTGAGAAATGTGTGCGTGTTTTGCCGGTTGGGACTCGGTTTCAATATGTTTTGTGTTGAGTATAAAACGGTTTTCAAATGAGTTTTATGAAAGAAAAATCGCTATGAGTTCTACGTGAAGGCAAACTAGTCTTATGTGATTAAGACTTAGGTGTGTAGTTTTGAGTACACACCGGGCATTGCTTTGGTAGCATGTAAGCCCGATTCTTCTCCGTTCTGGTAACGTGAGAATAACCCATTCTGTGGCTATGCTACGTATACTTGGTGGCCGTTGCCACGTGAGAACCCCATTTGGTGGCCGTTGCCACGTGAGAAAACCTACTTGGTGGCCGTTGCCACGTGAGAACCCCATTTGGTGGCCGTTGCCACGTGAGAAATCCTACTTGGTGGCCGTTGCCACGTGAGAACCCCATTTGGTGGCCGTTGCCACATGAGAAACCCTACTTGGTGGCCGTTGCCACGTGAGAAACCCTATTTGGTGGTCGTTGCCACGTGAGAAACCCTATTTGGTGGCCGTTGCCATGTGAGAATCCTAATTGGTGGCCGTTGCCACGTGAAACCCTATCCTGTGGCTGTGCCACGTGTGAATTTAAATCAGTGGCTATGCCACGTGTGTCTAGTGGCTGTGCCACGTGCATTAGTATTACAGTGATTTTATCACGTTAATTGAGAAAGTGTTTATCGCATTATTTTCACATGCTTTGTTATTGCTCTAGACTGAGCCTTTTTACTTCATGTTTTCACATGATTTGGGACATGAGAATGTCGTTTTGAGTACTTTCATGCTATGGTTTTCAAATGAGATTAATGAGTTTCACATACAAATAAATATTTTGTGATGTGCATTTTGGTTTATGAAATGAGTCCCTTACCCCCTTTACTGAGCGATTTAGAAGCTCACCCTGTTTTCTTTCCCCCTAGATTTCTTCAACTGAAAAGGGTTTTCCTGCGATGTACGGAGTAGTGGCTAGTGGAGGACTTGAGCTCCAGGCCATATATTGTATTTTGAGGTATCTTTTATCTTTTCATGTACCCAGACAATTACTGTAATTGCAGACACTTGATGTATAACATTGTATGGGATGTATTAGGATTAATTAACTTGAGATCAAGTAATGTATATGATATAATATATATTATTCAATGACGAGATCCTGAGGTATAATATAGGTGATGATGTATGACACTGCACAGGAATGCACTCTTAACTGTGAATTAATGAATAAAAAGTTTTAAATTAGCCCCATTTTCCGCGTTTTTGGGGCGTGACAGAGTTTTGTTGGTATCAGAGCTTAGGGTGTCTAGTACTATCAGTGTCGGTTAAGTGAAATAGAATACATCCCAAGTGTCTGTAATAGTCTGGTCATGAACTGAAATTGAGGATTGAGATTTCAATCGATTTTGATATGTACGCGCAGGAGACGAGTTAAGATAGAGAATGAGTGGACGACGAGGTCGTTCGAGGAGGCAGGCAGAGTCCCCTCCGCCACCTGTCCCACAACCAGAGAGTCCTAACTCTCGATTTAATCGGATTGATACCGATGTGAGGCAAGGTTTTGAGCAGATGGCAGCGTTATTCGCGCAACACTTTAGAGTTAATGCCTCGGGTACTACTCCTACACCACCACAAGGACCTCCCATACCCCCAATACCTCCCGTCACTCAGCCTGATGATAGAAGTATGGTCCGACTGAAGGATTTTTTGAAGATGAATCCACCCGTGTTTAGGGGAAAGAAGGATCCTACAGAGGCTAAGGAATGGCTGACGGAGTTGAGAATTATATTTGATTATCTGGGGTGCATCGATGCTGAGAGGGTCAGTATGAGTATCTATATGTTGAATGGGAGAGCTCAAGATTGGTGGGGTACTACCCAGGGTATTCTGATGTCCCGCCAGGATGTGATTGGTTGGAAAGAGTTCCAGACAGCCTTTAGGACCCAATATGTACCACGAGCCGCTCAGAGAAAGAAACAGGCCGAGTTTTTGAGTTTGGTACAGGGTGACATGTCTGTGGATGACTATGAGAGCCAATTCACCGCGCTATTGAGATATGACCTAGAGACCTTTAAGAATGAAGAGCTCCGCATAGAGAAATTTATGTATGGATTGAAGCCCATCATCAGAGATAGATTGATAGGGCTATGTATTACTGAGTTTGGAGATGCTCTGAGACGAGCACAAGAGATTGAAAGAGGAATTGAAATGGTACAATCCCAGAATGAGCTCAGAGTGGTGAATAGAGATAAGGGCAAGAGGCCAGCGATTTTCCAAACAGAGGCTCGGAGAGGTTCCTTCAGAAGAGGAAGGATTGAGGTACAGAAGGGCAGATTAGAGAGACCCAGAGGTTACCCTAACATTAGAGAGACCCCTCGAGATGTCAGGCCTGAGACAAGGTTTTGCAGAAATTGTGGCCGAATGCATGAGGGAAGTTGTACTGGGTCGATCCATGGATGTTTTAGATGTGGAGACATGGGTCACATGGTGAAGGATTGCCCTCAACCTTAGAAACCACATGTCTTGGAGCCCACTAGACAACAGCCTCAGAGAGTGAATCCCCCGAGACGGGCCACTGCTGCAGAGAAAGGAAAGAGACCTGTTACCCAGGGACGTGTGTTTGCCCTAGATAAGGAGACTCCTGACACTTCTGCAGAAACTATAAGAGGTACACTCTCTGTCTGTAATCATAAGGCTCATGTGTTGATTGATTCAGGATCCACGCATTCATTTATTTTTGAGCATTTTGCATGTAGATTAAACTTGAAGTTTGAACCTCTACAATATATACTACATGTAAATACCCCTATGCGTGAATCCCAGAGAACTGAGTTAATCTGTAGAGGATGTGAGATAAAGGTGGGAGATAGAGGGATGTTAGCAGATCTAATCATGTTGAATATACATGGATTTGATGTAATTTTGGGAATGGATTGGTTGGCAGCCAATCGAGTGAGCTTAGATTGCTACACTAAGATTGTAACTTTCTCCCTACCTGAACCTTACAGTGTACGATTGAGATATGGAGGAAATGAATATGTGGAATTCTAGTAAGTAATTTACGAATTTTAATATTATTTTGGAGAATATTAAATATGATTGTTCATGTGAAGGTTATGAGACACTCATCTCAGATGATGAGCGGGAACATCCGAGGGTTGAGGATATACCTGTGGTTTGCGAATTTTTAGATGTTTTCCCAGATGAATTGCCAGGTTTACCACCAGAGAGAGAGCTGGAGTTTACCATTGATTTGGTACCAGATACTCAGCCGATCTCTAAACCTCCCTACAGGATGGCATTAGTGGAACTTGAGGAATTGAAGAAACAACTACAGGAGTTATTGGATCAAGGGTTCATTAGGCCCAGTGTTTCACCGTGGGGAGCACCGATTTTATTTGTCAAGAAGAAGGATGGTAGTCTCAGATTATGCGTAGACTATCGGTTGTTGAATAAAGCCACGGTGAAGAATAAATACCCATTGCCCAGGATTGATGATCTACTTGATCAACTAAGTGGGGCATCAGTCTTTTCTAAGATTGATTTGAGATCGGGCTATCACCAATTGAGGATCAAGGAAGAAGATATTCCAAAGACGGCCTTCAGGACAAGGTATGGCCATTACGAATTTCTAGTGATGTCCTTTGGATTGACGAACGCCCCTGCAGCATTTATGAGATTGATGAACGAGGTGTTCAGAGACTTTCTGGATAAATTTGTGATAGTCTTTATTGATGATATCCTGGTATACTCTCAGTCGTATGAGGAGCATGCACAGCATTTGTGGTTAGTACTACAAATACTCCGAGATAAGCAATTATATGGAAAGCTTAGTAAGTGTGAGTTTTGGCTGGATCGGATAGCTTTCCTTGGTCATATAGTCTCAGAGGAAGGAGTATCAGTGGATCCAAGTAAAGTAGCAGCTGTGCTTAATTGGGAGAGACCGAGGACAGTTACTGAGGAACGAAGCTACCTTGGTTTGGCAGGGTATTACAGAAGATTTGTGGAAGGATTTTCCCAGATTGCCGCCCCTTTGACTAAGCTCACGCGCAAAGAGACTTCATTTATATGGACTGATCAATCAGTTTTCAGGAATTAAAGAGGAGGTTGACAGCGGCACCTGTGTTAACTATTCTTGAGGGATCAGGAGGATTCTCGGTGTATAGTGATGCATCTCATCAAGGATTGGGGTGTGTACTTATGCAGCACGGAAGAGTGGTCGCATATGGATCGCGACAGCTGAAAGACCATGAGCGGAATTACCCCACGCATGATTTGGAGTTAGCCGCTGTGGTATTTTCTTTGAAGATCTGGCGACACTACTTATATGGGGAAAGATTCCAGATCTTCATTGATCACAAGAGTTTGAGATATCTCTTTGATCAGAAAGAGTTAAACATGAGACAGAGGAGATGGATGGAACTCCTTAAGGATTATGACTGTGAGATTCTATATCATCCGGGCAAGGCAAATGTGGTTGTTGATGCCCTGAGCAGGAAGAGTATGATATCTGCTATGATGATCAGGGAATGGGATTTACTGGAGCAGTTTGCCGAACTTCGGATCAGAGTTAAAGAGATAGAGGCTGGATTTGTGGCTAGCTTGCGAATAGAGCCTAGGATCATGGATCGGATTAGAACTGGGCAGCGCAGTGATCAGAGATTGATAGATATGGTTAGCCAATCTAAACAGAGTTCGTAGTCGGATCTCACAGTCAGTGAGGATGGATTGTTGAGATTCAGAGGACGGATTTGTGTACTGAACGATGATACCCTGAAGAGACAGATACTGAGAGAATCCCACTGCTCGCGATACACCATGCACCCAGGGAGTACTAAGATGTACCGAGACTTGAGAAAGGTGTATTGGTGGAGTGGTATGAAACGAGATATGGCAGAGTATGTGGCCAGGTGTTTAGTATGCCAACAAGTGAAAGCTGAACATCGAAAGCCCGGAAGACTACTACAGCCCTTACCTGTACCTACATGGAAATGGGAGCATGTCACTATGGACTTTATTATGGGTTTACCGAGGACCCAAAGAGGTCATGACGCTATATGGGTTATAGTGGATAGATTGACCAAGAGTGCCCACTTCCTTGCCATCAAGAGCACAGATACTGTGGATGCCTTAGCTGAGCTGTATGTCGGCGAGATAGCTAGATTACATGGGGCTCCAGTGAGTATTACTTCTGATAGAGATTCTCGGTTTACTTCCAGATTTTGGACCCAGTTTCAGGAGTCCATGGGATCTCGATTGAGTTTCAGTACCGCCTATCATCCTCAGACAGATGGTCAGTCAGAGAGGACTATTCAGACCCTTGAGGATATGTTGAGGGCGTGTACGATGGATTTTAAGGGATCATGGGATGATCACCTGCCCCTAGCAGATTTTGCAAACAATAACAGCTATCATGCGAGTATTGGAATGGCACTATATGGTAGGAGGTGTAGATCCCCTGTAGCTTGGGAAGAAGTCGGTGACAGAAAGATAAATGCTCTCGAGCTTGTTGAGCAAGCCGTACAGAGTGTGAAACTCATATGTGAGAGGTTACGGGCTGCACAAAGTAGACAGAAAAGCTAAGCGGATGTGCGTAGACAGTCACTCGAGTTTGAGGTTGGTGATGCAGTATTTCTGAAAATATCACCGAGTAAGGGTATCATGCGATTTGGGAAGAAAGGGAAATTGAGTCCTCGATACATAGGACCATTCGAGATTCTTGAGAGAGTGGGAGAGGTAGCTTACAGATTAGCATTACGCCCACAGATGTCCGGAATACATAATATTTTTCATGTGTCTATGTTGAGGAAGTACCACCCGGACCCTTCTCATGTCATAGAGTATGATGAGATGGATATTCAAGAGGATATGAGCTACACTGAGGAACCCGTCCAGATTCTCGATAGAAGAGAGACGGTACTGAGAACTAAGAGCATCCCATTAGTGAAAGTTTTGTGGAAACATCACTCAATGGAAGAGACAACGTGGGAACTAGAGAGTCTCATGAAGCCGAAATACCCCCATCTATTTGACTAGTTGAGTTGAATTTGGAGGACCAAATTCTATTTAAGGTGGGGAGGATGTGAGATCTGAGAATTTTAGATATATTTGAATGATGTAATATGAACTTGAAGTGTAATTTATTGAGCTAAGTGAATTGGGGAATGATAATTGGAGATTTATATGTTAAGTGTTTAAAATAAGTGTGAAGTTATGAGGACAAATCGATCTGGGAGAAGGAGAGATCGATCTGGTGAGTTAAAAATGACAAGGAAGGAGGAATTTAAGGAGCAGATCAATCTCCAATGGAAGAGGATCGATCTCCTTATGATTCTGTTTGAGAGAAGATCGATCTCATGAGGAAGAGATCGATCTCCAAATGATTCTGTTTGGGAGAAGATCGATCTCCTCACGGAGCAGATCGATCTCATAAAGCCATAAAGAGATCGATCTCACCCCTCGACAGATCGATCTCCTAGGCATAAAATTGCCCAACTCGTCCCCAAAATTCAAATGCAGATCGATCTCATCAAGAGCCAGATCGATCTCTTACCCTCAGCCTATATAAGGAACCCCTGTTTTTCTCCTGCAATCTCACTTTCTCTCTCTTCCAACCCCCATTTTCACCGAAACCTAGCTTTCTCACTCATCCAAAGCACCCATTTCTGGCCAAATCAGAAGTTGTGGCAAGAAGGAAAGTTATTCCTCATCAAAGGGAGAACAACATACTTGGAAATCGAAGGACGAATCGAATCGAGGCGTGGGTTATGCATCTCACAAGCTTTGGGTAATTTCTAAACCTCGATCTTGATATTTGAGATGATTTTGATGATAATGGTGGTTGTCATTGTGTTGAAATAGCTGAGAAACGATTATGGATTGATGAAATTGCAATGTGGTTGGAGTGATAATGATATTTAGCAATTTTGGGAATTTGTGCTATAAATAGAAATTTAGACAATGTGGTGAATTAGCATAAATAATTGGCATGAGAAATGTAGAACGTTGAGATGTTGTGAATGAGAGTGTAGTTTGGGGGAGAGTTACGAGAATCAAGAGATTTGAGGTGCTATGAGCAATTATGCTCGATTTTGAGAATTAAGGTTGATGAGATAATCGAGTATTGATGTTTTAACATCGTTTGGACAGCTCAGGAGTTCCAGAGTGGAATGCGAGGCTAGTCCGTGATACGGGAGAAATGATTGCACTATACGAGGTGCAAAGAGGTAAGGGAAACTAAACCATTTGTGTATGTGATTTGCGAACTATTATATCATGAATTGTGATTTATAAAACAAGCATGTTGAGTGTTGTGTTGTGATACAATTGCACACGATTTTTATAGCCGGTTGGAGCCCAATGTTTTTATGAGTTTATAACTGGGCTCTACGTTAAGGCAATATTGAGATTTGATAAATGTGTGCGTGTTTTGCCGGTTGGGACTCGGTTTCAATATGTTTTGTGTTGAGTACAAAACGGTTTTCAAATGAGTTTTATGAAAGAAAAACCGCTATGAGTTCTACGTGAAGGCAAACTAGTCTTATGTGATTAAGACTTAGGTGTGTAGTTTTGAGTACACACCGGGCATTGCTCTGGTAGCATGTAAGCCCGATTCTTCTTCGTTCTGGTAACGTGAGAATAACCCATTCAGTGGCTATGCCAGTATACTTGGTGGCCATTACCACGTGAGAACCCCATTTGGTGGCCGTTGCCACGTGAGAAACCCTACTTGGTGGCCGTTGCCATGTGAGAACCCCATTTGGTGGCTGTTGCCAAGTGAGAAACCCTACTTGGTGGCCGTTGCAACGTGAGAAACCCTATTTGGTGGCCGTTGCCACGTGAGAAACCCTATTTGGTGGCCGTTGCCACGTGAGAATCCTAATTGGTGGCCGTTGCCACGTGAAACCCTATCCTGTGGCTGTGCCACGTGTGAATTTAAATCAGTGGCTATGTCACGTGTGTCTAGTGGCTGTGCCACGTGCATTAGTATTGCAGTGATTTTATCACGTTAATTGAGAAAACGTTTATCGCATTATTTTCACATGCTTTGTTATTGCTCTAGACTGAGCCTTTTTACTTCATGTTTTCACATGATTTGAGACATGAGAATGTCGTTTTGAGTACTTTCATGCTATGGTTTTCAAATGAGATTAATGAGTTTCACATACAAATAAATATTTTGTGATGTGCATTTTGGTTTATGAAATGAGTCCCTTACCCCTTTTACTGAGCGATTTAGAAGCTCACCCTGTTTTCGTTCCCCCCAGATTTCTTCAAGTGAAAAGGTTTTTCCTGCGACGTACGGAGTAGTGGCAAGTGGAGGACTTGAGCTCCAGGCTATATATTGTATTTTGAGGTATCTTTTATCTTTTCATGTACCCAGACAATTACTGTAATTGCAGACACTTGATGTATAACATTGTATGGGATGTATTAGGATTAATTAACTTGAGATCAAGTAATGTATATGATATAATATATACTATTCAATGACGAGATCCTGAGGTATAATATAGGTGATGATGTATGACACTGCACAGGAATGCACTCTTAATTGTGAATTAATGAATAAAAAGTTTTAAATTAGCCCCATTTTTTGCGTTTCCGGGGCGTGACAATAGCGAAGTAAAGAAACCAATACTTGTTGAGGACTGGGTGAATGTGATAGCGAAGTTGTATGGATTCTTTTTGTGTATGTCGATTGAGAAAGTGACTTTTAAATATGTTTATGTTGGAGGGTGAGGCGGAGCATTGGTGGAAGTCCGCTCGAATCATCTGAAGAGTTAGACTTCCAGAGCCGACATGAGAAATATTTCTGGATGTATTCCGGTGATAGAATATTTCGGACACTACTTAAGGGAAATTACAGGTAAAATTTCTTACACTGACCTAGAGACACTGGTTGATTGATGAGTATGAAACTCAATTTATATCTCTGGGCAAGTGTGAACCCGACACTATAGGCAGTGAGAGTCGAAAAGCCCAAAAGTTTATGGAAGGGCTCAAATTGTCGATTAGAGTCTGATTGGCTCACTATTTATGATGAGGCAGTGCGTAGATTATAGTTGCGTGAATAAGATCATGTTTGCACGCCTCTGGGATTGGGAAAGGTAGTAAGGGTCGAAATAGAGACAGAAGAGAATAGAGAATGACAGAGATATCAGAGCGAGAAAGAGACCAATTGGTAAGAGATTAGAGTTGATGAGTCACAGGGTAAGATGATTGGTAAGGCCCCAGTGTATCCAATTTCAGCACTTTTGAGGGGTATTGTGATTTGAGGACCCCGACTTGCTACAAAGTAGTGTAAGCAGTGTAGCAGTGTAACAATGTAAGCAGTGTAGCAGTGTAAGCAGTGTAGGATGTGTAGTAGATACCACGGAAGTCAAGCCTACACCTACACTTTATTGACTAAAATAGGCGTTAAGTGTGGTAAGACGGGCTAATTATTTAATGATTGCTCAGAGTTGGGTGAAACTGCCCTACAGAAGGGTAAAGAGATACAGAAAACTCTGTTGATATCTCTGCACCAAAAAGGGAGGCCACAGCCGAAGAGAAAGGGAAAGTAGGCTGTTGGATGAGGGCGAGTGTATGGCTTGGACCATGACACTACTGATGTTTCATATGATGTGGTGAAAGATACCACACTGGTTATGAATAGTGAAGTAATTATTTTAATTGATCCTGTTGCCACGTATTTATACATACCGCCTTCATTTGTATATAAGTTATTAAAAGACATGAATGCCTACACCTTTGGGCACAATGCCGATAGTTAGTACCCCAAGGAAGGAGGGTTAATTGACGGAATAATTATGAAGAAATTATAAGTTGAAAACGGGGGAAGAAGTATAAGTCAGCCGATTTTATTCAATAGACTATGAATAATTTAAAGTAATATTGAGAATAAATCTCAACTGGTCGGCTGCAATTTATGATGTTCATAGTTCTATTCTAAGATAGTGATAAAGTTACACCTGAAAAGTATATTGTAAGTTTTGACAAGTAATAAAAGGGGTGTAGCGATTGAAATTAAAGGAGTAAATGATTGTACTCACGAAATGAGCAATGACAGAGTTTTGTAATAAGTGATATACGAAAGGAGATAAGCTTTGAGATATGATAAATCCTGAATACGAGATAGACTGGAATAAGAGGCGTATGCAAGGTAAGAATATATATGATACGTGAAGTAATTTGGATTAAAGCAATTAGCAGCAAATATGAATTGTGACCACATGGACTGATATGTAAAGTAATTGTGGTCAAGTCTGAGGGTTAATAAAGGTATTTCAAAATACCTCCTCGCCTGAAGACTTGACAGCGTCATAAAGTATACACAACCTATAAATTGAAATCAACAGTCGTAATATATACATTAAAAATTAGGGTACCTTTACTTGTACGATAAAGAAATATAGAATTTGATTAATCGTGAAGGTTTAAAAATTAATTAAAATATTTATAAAAGCCGTAATATTAAAAAAAAAAGAAAATGACGCGGATTAGTATCTTGAACGGAAGCGATTTCGATACGTTTATGCGCATATAAGTCAAGGATATGAGGATTGAAATATTTAGTGGAACACAACTACAATGAGGTATTTAAACTTTACTTGGACCGATTTGTTATCATCCTTATTGATGATATTTTGGGTGTAATTACAGTCTAGGGAAATCATAAGCAACAATTGGAGATTGTTTGTACGAATGGTTTGTTGAGAATTTTTGAAATGGACTACTTTATTGACACGTTTAACTTAGGAAAAGTTGTATTTG
The DNA here is from genome assembly GCA_033439115.1 of Firmiana major. Lineage (NCBI taxonomy): Eukaryota > Viridiplantae > Streptophyta > Magnoliopsida > Malvales > Malvaceae > Firmiana > Firmiana major. Next base: position 30,674,884 of record CM065896.1, on the reverse strand, counting down.
AATTTGATGATAGACGTGATAGGAGTTTTTGTATATTGAAGTATAAAATGACCACCGCATTTATTCTCACCATACCCCACAAATTAAGAGGTTTCTCATGAGTTTATGGATACCTCAAAATAGTGAATGGACTATGTATTGATTCAAAAAGGGGAAGATAGTCGATTATGAATCCAGATAACTCAAGGATCATAAAAGGACTATCCGGTCCATGATTTAATGTTGACAGCGATAGTGGTTGTATTGAGTATATGACACTACTATGTATACGGTGAGAAATTTCAAGTATGCACTAATCATAAAAACCCCGAGTATCTGTTTTCACAGAAAGAGTCAGATATGAGAATAAAGAGGATTAGAGCTTCTGAGGGATTATGATTGTGGAAATTGTACCACCCAGGAAAGGCTAATGTAATGGCTAATGCCTTGAGTAGAAAGAGCCTCGGGATGGTATTACATATGATGGTCAGGGAGCGTGAGCTGCTAGAGCAGTTGTAAGCCTCAGTAGTGATGTGATTCCCTCTGATGATGACAGTGATTGTGTGACAGTTAGCCTGAGATTAGAACGGGATTTGAGTGACCGGATTTGATAGGCTTAGCGTGATGATCGGCAAGGTGTCGATAGTGTGGGTCAGATTCAGATGGGTACAGTGACAGAGTTCACAGAGAGTGATGATGGCTTACTGAGGTTCAGAGACAGTATAAGTGCTCCCCAGGACCACGTTGATGAGATAAAGTTATTGTTAGAAGCTCACTCTTTGGGATATACAGTGCATCCAAGAAGTAATAAATATATCGTAATCTTAGAAAAGGGTATTGGTGGTCCGATATGAAAAGAGATATGGTAGAGATTGTGGAAAAGTGTCTCGTATCTCAGCAGAGTAAGGTAGAGCAAAAGAAGTTACAGGGTTATTGCAGTTTCTACCTATATTGACACGAAAATGGAAACAAGTTACCATGAATTTCGTGATGGGTTACAGAGCACCCGGATGAATCATAAGGCTATCTGGGTGATAGTCGATAGATTGACTAAGTCTACCCACCTTCTGGTTAGGAAATCCCCAGATACTCTGAGTGTGTAGGCGGATTTATGTATATGAAAAATTGTGGAACACCAAGTATTTTTCCAGTGAGCATTGTATCATATAGGAATTCTCGCTTCACTTCCCACTCTTGGGAATGTTTTTCAGGAAGCTATGGGAAATCGACTGAGTGTTAGCATAGCTTTCTATCCTCAGACAGATGGTCAGTCAGAGAGGACTGTACAGGTTCTGGAGGATATGATGAGAGCGTGTGCCATTGATTTGATAAGCTCCTGGGATGATCAGTTGTTACTAATCGAATTCGTCAATAATGACAGTTGTCACTTGAGTATCTGGATGACTTCAGATGAGGCATTTAATGGCCGTAAGGGTTGTTTCCCTACTTAGATAAGAAGAAGTGGGTGACAGAGAGAAATTTTTTTCCGTATTAGTAAGACAATCCTCTGAGGATCTTCAGTTAATTGTGAAGGATTAAGAACACCTCAGAGCAGATAGAAAAGCTATGCTGACAAGAGACAGAAACCATTGAAATTCACCGAGGGTGAATTAGTATTGTTGAAAGTTACATGCTCTTAGGACATAACATAAGGACGTAACGAGATTCAGAAAGAAAGCAAATTGAGTTTCATTAGATTGAATCTTTTGAGTGATGGACAAAGTGGGAGATAAGACCTATAGGTTGGCGTTACTACCTAAATAAATAGGCATCAACAATGTACCCTATCTTATGATGCTTCGAAAATACTATCCAGACCCAGCGTATGTGATCAGATATGAACATCAACAGTTTAGCTCAATGAAAGTATAACGTATGATTGAAAAATCGATTTGAGTATTAGACGAAAGGAGAAAGTATTGAGGTTTAAGATGATCTCCCTAATTAAAGTATGTTGGTAGTCTTATACTCCAGAAAAAGTCACTTGAGAATGACAGTATATGATACAATAGACGTACCCGGAGTTGTTTATGGATCCATTTAACTTGGTTCTAATTTGGAGGACCAAATTTCTTAAGTGGGGGAGATTTTGTAAGACCCGAATTTATTTAAAAACATGAAATGAATGAGTATTCGTGAAAGGAAGTCGGGTTAAATTAATCCCGAACACTTTGAGGGGTAAAACGGTCAAAAGATCGAATGTCGGTATAAATTCGATAAGAAAATTTAATTAAAAATAATGGATTTGAGAATCTTGATCAATAACGAAGAAATAATTAAATTTCAAGTCCAATTGATCAAGATCTGAAATTTTTAGAAATACCGAAAAGTCACTCGGGACAATATCCCGAAAATACGAAGAAATTATACCCGAAAAAGGGTTAAAATATAATAAAAAAATTAAATAAAATATTTGGAATAAAAAATTGATTTTTTTAGATATTTTTGAACTATTTTAATCAATAAAATAATAATAAACTAATTTATATATAACAATAAATAAAATAATAAAATAAATTAATTCCAAAAAAAAGAGAGAAATCAAAAATTCGGGGAGAGAGAAAGAGGATAGAAAACAAAAAATGAAACCGAGGAAGACCCTAACCACCGTCGACCGTCCGGCGACCAATCGGCCAAGTGAGGGTCGGAAAAGGAAGAGGAGAGGCCGGCGACCTCCCTGGTACCGACGGTGCAGCCAACCGACGTCGAAATCCGACGGATCGAGGGAGAGAAGCCGCGGAGAGGAGAAGCCAAATCGGCTGCCACCGACGTCGATTTGACTCCGACCATCGGCCACCGAAGGAACCCCACGTGATGCCGAGCCGAATGGGGTTGAAAAAAGCCGGGGAAACGGTGGCCAGCGCCAACAACGGCGAAAAACGAGGAGGCCACTGACGCCGAAAAGGAGAAGAGGTCGGATCGGCTACTTCCCGGCCACCTCGTGCGAAATCGAGACCAGATTCGAGCTACGGACGACCTCGCGTAGTTACTGGCGGTGGAAACCGACGGAGAACCAGCCGGCAAGGTGATGAACCGATCGAACCGGAGTGAACCAGACCGATTTGAATCGGGTTGAACCGGACTAAACTGGTTCAGCCAAGAAAGAAGGGAAAAAAGGAGAAAAAGAGAAAAAGGAAAAAGGGGAAGAATTTTCAGGGATACACCGGACTTCAGTTTTACGACAAAACCCGAACGAGGGCCAATTGAGCTCCGATTTTCATACCCCGTATCATATTGGTTCCGTAGACTTGGTTGACACGCAGTTGGATTGAGAGATCGAATATTATCGAGACGAGATAAGTTTACGCGTGAATCAAGGTAAGGGAATTTTATAGGTGTATAGATATTTCTATACGTATTTATTGAGGGGATTTACAGGGTTTAGAATTCCTTAAAGTATCTAGAAACAAAATAATAATTTTTACAAAAATCGGGGCTTAGATAAATAAAGAAAAAGATGATTTTGCCCCTGAGAGTAAAATTTACGAAAAGGGTAGTAAGGCAGATAAATGGCATGATTTTCATGTTTTGATGTTTTATATGAATGTATTGCTTTGGTTTAAGCAAATTTACACATAGGTTGGCTATTGACTTTATGAATTATACGAAAGGGTACCGGTTACTATTTTAAAAAAGATGTTTTATCAAGATTGAGCCACCTATCATATTTATTCGAGTAAAAAGAGTGCTAGAGTCTTACTCGTACTAAATTTTACTGATTTATTACTCATGAAAAGCCGTACTGGAGCATTGCTCGTACGAGAAATTTGTGTGTGCACAAAACCGTGCTAGAGCTTCGCTCGCACGAGATTTTAGATATCATGATATGCATAGCGTGGTGCTGGAGCTTCGCTCGCACTAGATGTGAGTTGACATGCATATAGTCGTGCGTAAGCCTCCTGTAGACTGTGTGTCACAAAGAGTTGAGATGCTCGCACGTTTACTTTGAGACATGGGTTGGTTATCGACATAGTATTGGGGTGGATAAGACCTACGGTAGGCACTCCCAGACTATGATATGGGTCCACAGAGTACGATGTACTGTGTATGTCACACGGAGTACGATGTACCGTGCAGTCATGATGACTCGATGATGTTACTTGATATTCTGGAGGGTAGGATTTGACCCCACCTTTCGTTGCAGTTGTGATACCCCGCACACCGGGATCCGTGTAGCCTGGGATCACAGGGACAAAGTATGGCCATAGTCCTCGATTTTCATACAGTAACCTACATGCCTCACATGATATCATACGGTCTGAATAGACCAGGACAAACCTGAAGGAGGGGTAATGTGCCGATTTATGTTTTTAAATGAGATGTGATTTAATGAATCAAGGTATTCCCGAGAGATGGGTTTGACCTTGATGAGGTTGTTTTATGATACAACAAATAAGTTTTAACGTGATGAGTTTATGATTAAACAAATAAGTTTTAAAGTGATGAGTTTATGATGAAACTAATAAGTTTTAATGTGACGAGCATGAGATGTCATACATGACGATTTTTTCATGTTTGATTTATATGTCAATTTCATGATTTCTCTTATATGATATATACATACATGTGGCATCGTTTTAGTCTTACCTTATGCTCCAAATATAAATGATTTTATATCATGACATTATCAGCACGTAGATAGTATAGTTATCTACATGCTTACATTGTTGCCTTACTGAGCTGTTTATGCTCACCCTTTCATTTTCCACCCCACAGGGTATATTCAGTAGAAGAGAACGACAGTAGTCTTGCATTTCGGTTATCCACTCCTTCTTATCAAGACCAGGTATACACATTTGTATAATTTTTGTATCTGAACATATAGAGGCATAGTACTGTACATGGATGTAATATTGGGGATGTATTTATTTAAAATAAATTGATATGTAAATGAAATATGAAAATGGAATGGTAAATAGGTGAGAGGTGACTAACACCGAATCATAGCCCAACTGTTTAGTAGTGTAACTGTTCACGACGGGTAAGGAAATGAAAAAGCGAAAAATTTACTCTGATTTTTAGGTAATTTGGGTTGTGACATGGAAGCTCTAAAATTTTTTGTATTTGCCACAGTAGCTAATTTTACTACTGATATATGTTATGGTTTCTGGAATCTGTTTTTGGTATCTGTGAATTTGTCAAACTACTTGTACACTTTGTGAAAATATTTCGAATTTTGGTAAGTACATATATATATATATATCTTAGGTAATATATTTATCTACCTCCTAAAGGGTTTTTCTTACTGAGCATGTTAAGCTCACCCCTTACTTTCCTCCATAGAGCCCATCAGTAGCCTGGTTCGCTTCCATTAGTAAGGCATTCTGCACAGTTATGATTTCGCGGAGCATATTTATGCATGGAAGGTATACCGAGGTTTAAACAATTCTTTTGTATCTAAAAATTGTGTAAGTACAATAATGCCTACAAGATGTATCTGGGGAATGTGGATATATTTCGTTTAAAATTTGTTACTAGGAAAGAAAATTAATCAAACTAAGTTATTGTTCTAACCTAATATCGACTTATAGCCCAACCAAATTGTATGTAATTTCAGGTCATTATAGAAGTGGTATCAGAGTAAGGTTGGCATGATACGAGTCAATATTAAAAGTAAAAAAGACTTAGAAAGTTCACATCCACAACATTACTGTACATTATTTAGATACCAACGGGTATACCTAGCTATATTTTACTGAGAAATTATGTCATTGAATGACAGCAAAATTAATAGATAATGCTGGTAGGTATTACTGCCATACTAATAGACGAAAAATAATTATTTCTCGAGGCCATAGAGATAGGCCCTAGAGGTTTAGAGAACCCTCGTCTGAATGTATACCTCATAGCTTAACTTGAAATTTTGGAGTCCGCTTCGTAAGATTTGAGTGGGACATGGAAACAATGATGGTATTGTTTGGTCAAGTGGTAGCAGTACATTAATAATGATGGTGATTAAATTATGGCTGTAACTCAGAGAAAGACTGAGACAATTTTGAAAAATAGTACATTATTATATACTGAAGTCAAGAATCCAATTGTAATGGAAAGCTGGAAAATTAAATTGGAAAACTTACACGGATTCTTAGAGTATGACTGTGAACTTAATAGACTGGGGGTAGTTTCAAGAGTTTAAGCTTCCATTTTTTTCGATGAGGTTAAGAATTCAGTGATTCGGAGGGTTGGATGAATGAGATAGAAAAACTTGATGATTTTAGAAGTAACTCTACCGAGAAAGTTGCTTTTGCAACTTTTGTGTTAAAGAATTGGAGAAGCTACACAAATTTTTAGAGTGTGCTACTATAAAGAAAGTAGCTTTTATAGGATCAGTATCAAAATGGAAAGTCGAACTCGAACGAAAGTTCCCTGATTTAATCCGAGAGACGACATCAAAAAATTACATGGGATATGTTTCTGACGGCCCTTAGACGGCAACACGTTCTGAATGAAATAAAGTGGCAATTATGGATGAAATGATTGCAATCGGACATAAAGTAACAAGTCTATGGATGATTATGAAATTAAATATATAGCTTTGGAAGGAGTATAATCCGGATAAGTAGAGATGTGAAACGGAGGAAGTCCAAGAAACTCGTAGGAAGTACTAAGATCCTCAATCAAGCTAAATTAGTTTCACTGGATGTTATTTTGAGGAAACAGCGCACAAGGTGCAATTGTGATGATATGAAATGTGTATTTCAAGGTTACTAAGAAAATGGAAGGACAAAGAGGGTGACAGAAGAGAGATCTACTAAAAAGTAGAGTCTTTGTAACTAGAAGAAAGAACTACGGAATGAATTGTATAAATTGAACTTAAAGGTCACATTGCTTAAATGATTAATAAAGATAGGGTGTGTTCGGAGTAAAAGACACCCTTGTAGACATAGAATTTTTGGACACATATTTAGATGATCTGTCAAAGTTACCACTAGACCGAAGAACGAAGTTTGAGGTGATCTAGTCCTTGATATCGAAATTATTATTCAAACCACTGTATTGAATAGTTTCGATTGAATTTGAACTGCTAAAAAAAGTAATTACAGGAATTATATGATGAGGGGATTATCAGACCGAATGATCCACTTTGAGGTGTATTGGCATTAATTGTTAAGGAGTTCCGGAGTCTTCTGGGCCGCTTTGTATCAAAAATAGGAGTCAATTGGATCCTCCAAAAATAGTGATTATAGATCAGAGAGAAAGACCCAAAATGGTTAAGATGATTCAGAGTTTAAGGTATAAGGAGACTTTGGAATATGAATTACATATCGAATTTGAGGATTGTAAATTGCTTATGCGTATGTTTTGGATGCAAGACTTAATTCGAATAAGGAAAGAGTTTTGTTATAATTAATAAATGAAATGAGAGAAGCATTGAAGTGTAATAAATTCTGAATGCAAGTTTTATTTGAATAAAAGGTGTATACAAGGTAAGAATATCTCTAGTATGTGAAGTGATTCAGATTAAGTGGTATGAATTGAGAATAAGTTCTGACTAAAGGATAAACGTAAAATTACGATAAGTTTTTGTATCCTACTTCTTATTGAGACTGAACCTTGAACCCTTATATCCATAACCAGTCATGTGATCAGGTTTGATGGCTAATAAAGGTATTTTAAAATACCTCCCCGCTTGAGAGACTTGACAACATCGAGAAGTACCCATAACCCATAAATTGAAATTGACAGTCGTAATATTCGAGTTGAAGTTAGGATACCATTACTTGTCCGGTGAAGAATTATAAAATCCTAATGATCAAGAAGGTTTAAATATTAAATTTCACAAAGGCCATCTAATACGAGAAAAAAAGGGAATACTAGGGTTAGTGCTTTAAGCAAAAGTGATTTCGGGATGGCGTTATGTATATTGGTTAGGGACATGATTTATTAAATTATTGGTGGACCTCGACTTGAATCTGGTATATCCATAACACTGACATTCGTTACATGGTGGCTGGCCTAAGATGTCATGACCCAAATTACCTAAAAATCAAAGTAAATTGTTTGCTTTTTCATTTATTATTTAATTCTTACCTTTCTCTCATCGTGACCATCCTACAACACAGTTGGGCTATGATTCGGTGTTAGTTACCTCTCACCTATTTACCATTTCATTTTCATAATCACATTCACATATCAAAGTTTACTATTCTTTGACTTTAAATAAATACATACTCATTGGTATTCATAACTCTACATCCCCGACATCATATTCATTTACAGTACTGTGCCTTACATATTTAGATACAAAACCTTACAAATGTGTATACCTATCTCTCGATGGGAAGCAGCAATTACCCAGAATGCAAGTCCTCAGCCGCTCAATAACTTTTACAAGTGCTCTGAAAAGATGGGAAAATAAGGGGGTGAGCAAACCACAAGCTCAATAAGACAATTATGCAAGTAAGTAGATAGCTTCACTATCCACTTGCTCATAATGCCATGCCCTTAAATCCATTTCTTTTAATTTAAAATTTCACGCACAAAGTCATGTAAACATCAATGACTTAGTTTATAAAACTATTCGTGCATATATAAATCATGTAATTCATGCATCAAAGACAATTCATGTGACATCATTAAATCATAATGAGCATGAAGTAAATCCAGATCATGCATTCTTTCATGTCATGTAAGACAAATCATGAATTTATATAAAAGCATGGAAAACACCATCATGCTACTGCATTCAAATCATTTCATTAAAACTGCAGTAAAACTAACCCTTCCGGGTCAATCATCTCATAAAACAATTCATTTAAAATTCATTATAAAACTTCGGTTATAAAACCACCCTTCTTTCAGGGTCACAAATCATAAAATCATAAAATCATGAAATCATAAAATCATCAAATTGGGGGCCTAACCCCTCCTTCGGGTCTACCCTGGTCTATCATACCACAAGTTATATCATGTGAGACAATCAGGTAATTATCAGTAACATCGAGGACTATGGCCATATCCTAGTGATCCCTGGCAACATGGTACCTAGTGTTCAGGGTATCACACCTGAAATGGGAGGTGGGTCGTCCTACCCGCCAGAACAGCATAACACCAGGATTGTGAAGGCAAGGCTTGCTGCCTCGTGGCTAATGCAACTCCACTCCAACAATCCCCACGGTACAGCGTACTCCGCGTGATATACATGGTACAACGTACTCCATAAACCCAAGCTCAATCAGGGGTGCCTGTGATAGGTCTTATCCCCCCAAATCATCTCTGTCTCAGAATGCACATGTGAGCATATCATCTCACTGTGACGCGCAGTCTACAGGAGGCTCCAACACGGCTATATGCATGTAATATAAATTCCTGTGCGAGCGAAGCTCAAGCACGGCTCCATGCATATTCATGATATCAGAAAACCTCGTGTGAGCGAAGCTCTAGCACAGTTTCATAAAAATCAGTAAAATCTGCATACGAGCAGTGCTCCAGAACGACTTAAACTGATTATAAATTCAAGTAAAATCCACGTACGAGCAATGCTCTAGTACGGATATGTATAACAACTCAGTGAAAACCTCGTACAAGAAAAACTCCAGTACGACTTTAAAATGAGTTATAAAACCATTTAAAACTTTGTGCGAGCAACACTCCAGCACAAATGAATGCTCAAGTAAATCAAATCTCGTGCAAGTTACACTCCAGCACGGCTTTTATGCAATATCAAATCAAAATAGGATGCGAGCTAAGCTCCAGCATCTCTCATGCATGTCAAATCATTAAAACTAGTGCGAGCAATCGCTCCAGCACCATTTTATGCATACCACGTCAAAAAAAATCAAAACATGTCAAAACAGAGTGCGAGGTAGGCTCCAACACTTCTCATGCATTGCACAATAATAAAAATCAGTGCGAGCAACTGCTCTAGCATATTTCATGCATATGATGTCACACAAGTCAGTGCGAGCAATCGCTCCAGCACATTTACGCACATTCACAAACGCAGATATAGTGCGAACTATGTGTCGGCACTATCTGTTTCCATATAAACTTGATAGTTGGCCCGTTTTCCAAATAATTTCATTTAAATAATAATAACACCTGCGTAGTGTTATTTTTGGAAACTTATGCAATTATTGGCCAAATCTATTGATTTACTTGATTAAAACCAAGAAAATTCCTTAATCATAAAAATCCTTAAATCATGCATTTCATCCATGTCATGCTTTCACCATCCTTAAGTGAACTTCCCTCAATAAGGGTAAAATAGTCTTTTCACCTATTTCGATCCTTAAAATCATTTAAACCACTTTTAGGATCATTATACATAATTAGAGTATACATACATATTCAGTGTACAGAAAAACTATTTAAAATACGCGTAGCTACCTTTAGCTACTCACACAATTCCCTTACCTCATTTTTCTGTACAGTCTGACCTTTCTACTGATGACTCGTCACGCAGTCCGATTTGCTCCCAATCAAATCTCCGAAACTGCAGATACACATTCATCAGGTTAATTACAATACAATTAAATTGTATTTCATATTTTCTGGGCTTAATTTAAATCATTGGGCCCGTTTACCCATATTGGGCCCGATTGTACTATAATGGGCCTTAATCGGCCTTAAGCCCGTTTTCCCACTTACTATTCACATTATCGAGGCCTATTGGGCTCATTGGGCCCAGCAGTATTTATTTAGCCTCGTTCTAAACTCTCAGATATCTCAATTTAGTATTTACGACAATTTATCCAATTTGCCAGAATTTAATTCATTTATGCGGAAATTAAATCCGTAATTTATGCGTTAAATATCAATCACGCATAACGATGCAAAATTGTTGTAAATAAGGGTTACTTACCCGTTATTCCATGATCGTACATAAATCGAGACTATCTCGAGCTCTCGGTTGATGCCAATTGTCGAGCTACACAATTAAATATATTTTTTGGGTAAACTTTCAGTCGATTATTTATCCAATTAAATATTTCAAAAATTAAATCGGTCAATTCGACCGCTTACTGACTTACCCAAAACTCGATTGCATCACTGAAATTTTTCCCAATTTTCCTCTTTTTCTTTTTCCCTTTTCCTTCTCTTTTTGGCTGAACCGGTCCGGTCCGGTTCAACCCGGTTCAGACCGTCGGTTCAGCTCAGTCCGGTTCGGTCGGTTCAGTCATCCTCTGGTCGTTTCAGCACCGTCCGACCGGTTCCCGACGTGATTCCACAGGCCATTCGGCTCGGCTGCACCTGGGTTTCCTAAATCGAGCCTCGGCTTGGACCAAATCGACGCCATCGCCGGCGAATCGAGGTTTCTTCCCCCGCGGCTTCTCTTCCGTTTTTGCTGTTTTTCGGTGACTCCACGGCGCGTCACGGCCGCTGGTGGCTCGCCTGAGGTCGAGCTATCTTCGCCGACCCTCGTCGGCCCCTCTGCCTCGCCGGTGGTGGCTCGTCCGGTGATTCCTCCTCAGTCGGCCTTTGCATCTCTGTTTCGTTTTCCACTCTGTTTTAGACTTCGTTTCTTTTTTTTTTTTACTTATTTTTTTATTTATAATTTTATTTTTAATATTATTTTATTCATTAAAATAATATTAAAATTCACAAATATCTTAAAAAAATTATATTTTATTCATTTAATCTATAAATAAATTTCTCAGTCCGATTTTACCTTTTCGGTATATTTTTCGATTATTTTCGAGATTATTTTTCGATATGAAAATTTTGATTTATTCCAATAAATTCATATCTTGATCAATTTAACCCGAAATTTAATTATTTCCTCGTTATTGATCAAGATTTCTCAATCCCATATTTTTAATTAAATTTTCTTGTCCCGATTAATATCGAATTTCGATCTTTTGACCGTTTTGCCCTTGCATGTTTTCGAGAATACCATTTAAGTCCTTTTGCATTTTTTAAATGCACTAAAAAATATCAGGTCTTACAATCTCCCCCACTTAAGAAATTTGGTCCTCAAAATTAGAACCAAGTAATATGAGTCCATAAATAACTCCGGTTACATCTATTGTATCATATACTGTCATCCTCAAGTGACTTTCTCCGGAGTGTAATACTACCATCATACTTAACTAGGGAGATCATTTCAAACCTCAACACTTTCTCTTTCCGTCTAATGCCCGAATCGATTTCTCCAATCATACGTTATACTTTCATTGAGCTAAATTGTTGGAGCTCATATCCAATTACATATATCGGGTTCAGATAATATTTTCGAAGCATCAAAATATAGGACACATTGTGGATGCCTGCTAATTCAAGTGGTAACGTCAACCTACAGGCCTTATCTCCCACTTTGTCCAATATGTCCTTTTGAATCTCGTTACATCCTTCAGACAAGTAACTGCCAACGATACTAATTCACCCTCGGTAAATTCCAATGATTTCTTGTCTCTTGTCAGCATAGCTTTTCTATCTACTCTGAGGTGTTCTTAATCTCTCATAAATCAACTGAACATCATCAGAGGTTTATCTTACCAATTCGGGAACAATTTCTATCTGTCACCCACTTCTTCTTATCTAAATCGAGGAAACAACTCCCTACGGCCATACAATGCCTCATATAATCTCATCCCGATACTCGAGTGACAACTGTCATCGTTGACGAATTTGATTAGTAGCAACTGATCATCCCAAGAGCTCATAAAATCAATGGCCACGCTCTCATCACATCTTCCAGAACCTGTACAGTCCTTTCTGACTGACTATTTGTCTGAGGGTGGAAGCTGTGCTAACACTCAATCGGGTTCCCATAGCTTTCAAAAACAATATTCCCAGAAGTGGGAAGTGAAGCGGGAATCCCTATCTGGTATCATGCTCCCTGGAATGCTACATACAATTTCACAATCTTCTATACACATAAATCCGCCTACACACTTAGAGTATCTGGGGATTTTCATAGCCAGAAGGTGGGTAAACTTAATCAATCCATCGACTATCACCAGATAGCCTCGTGATTCATTCGGGTCCTCTGTAACCCATCACGAAATTCATGGTAACTTGTTCCCATTTCCGTGTCACTATAGGTAGAGGCTGCAATGACTCTGCAGACTCCTCGTACTCTACCTTACTCTGCTGACATACGAGACACTTATCCACAATCTCTACAATATTTCTTTTCATATCTGACCACCAATACCTTTTTCAGAGATTCAAATATATTTATACTTCTAGGATGCACTGTATATCCCGAAGAGTAAGCTTCTGTCAATAACATTATCTCATCAACTGTGGTCCTGGGTAGCACTTATACTATCTCTGAACCTCTGTAAGTCATCATCACTCACTGTGAACTCTGTCACTATACCCTTCTGAATCTGACCCACACTATCGACACGATGCCAATCATCACGCTAAGCCTGGCAAATCTGATCACTCAAATCTGGTTCTAACCTTAGGCTAGCTGTCATAAAATCACCGTCATCATCAAAAGGGATCACATCACTACTGAGGCTCACAACTGCTCTAGCAGCTCACGCTCATTGACCATCATATGTGATACCATCTCGAGGCTCTTTCTGCTCAAGGCATCAGCCATTACATTAGCCTTTCCCGAGTGGTATATTATTCACAATCATAATCCTTAGAAACTCTAACCCTCTTGGTTACCTCATATTCTACTCTTTCTGTAAAAACAGATACTCGGGGCTTTTATGATCAGTGCATATTCGAAATTTCTTACCATTTAAGTGGTGGTACCATACTTTCAGTGTAAACACTACGGATGCCCTCTAAATCGTGGTTCAGATAGTTTCTCTCATGGTCCTTGAACTAACTGGATCCATAAACGACTATCTTCCCATTTTACATCAATACACAGCCCAATCCTTATTTAGGTATCCATACACACACTGAAACCTCTTGAGCTGTTAGTCATGGTGAGAATACTTATGGTGGTCAGTTTATTACTTTATATACCAAAACTCACTGAAGCCATTTTCATATTTATCATACCACTCGTATTAAATCTTTTCCCAATTGAGATATGTCAATTGAGCAACCAATTTTGAGAAACTCTCAACAACCCGTCCGTAAGACAGTTTCCTGTTGCTACTCACGCTCTTTCCTGGACTTCGAATACATTAAAATATCATCGCTCAAGATGACAACCACTCGATCCAGGTAAGGTTTAAATACCTTTTCGTAGTTGGGTTCCACTAAATATTTCATTTACTCATATCCTTGACCTTTATACGCATAAACGTATAATATCATTTCAAAATTGCTTTCGTTTAAGATACTAACTCACGTCATTTCCTTTTTCTTATATTAACGACTTTTATAAAATTTTAATTTTTTAAACCTTCTTGATTAGTCAAATTCTATATTTCTTTATCGTACCAGTAAAGGTACCCAAATTTTAAATGTATATATATTACGACTATCGATTTCAATTTATAGGTGATGTGTGCGCTTCTAGACGCTGTCAAATCTTCAGGTAGGGAAGTATTTTGAAATACCTTTATTAACCCTCAGACTTGACCACATATACTAGGTGTAAATATATATACACCCCTTATCCTTGGTCGCAATTCATATTGACTACTTATCGCTTAATCCAATTTACTTTGCATATCAAGGATATCCTTACATTGCTACGTCTTATTCCAATATATCTCGTATGCAGGATCTATCACATCTCCAAGCTTATCTCATTTCATATATCACTTATGACAAACTCTTTCCTTACTTGTCAAAATTTACAATATGCTTTTCAGTGATGTTTTCAACTTACAATCTCTATACCCATATTCAGTTAGCGAAAATCAGCTAACTATCATCATCTTGCCTAAGGGTACAGGCTTCACATCTTTCACTAACTTATAAGAAACTGAAGGCGGTATGAATAAATGCGTGGCACCAGGATTAATTAAAATAATTATTTCATTATTTACAACTAGTGTGGTATCTTCCACCACATCCTATGAAACATCATTAGTATCCTGGTCCAAGGCATATACTCACCCTCGTCCAACATCTTATTTTCGTGGTAACTACCACACATCTTACACTGTTCACACTGCTACTTTGTTATACTGTTACGTAACAGGTCGGGGTCCTCAAATCACAGTACCCCTCAAAAGTATTGAAATTAGATACACTGGGGCTTATCAATCAACTTACCCCGTGACTCATCAGCTCTAAGCTTTTTACCAAACTACCTTTTCCCATTCTGACATCTCTTTGTCATTCTTTATTCTCTTTTTATCTCAATTTTGGCCCTCACTACCTTTCCAATCTCAGAGGCATGCAACTCATAATCTTATTCACATAACTGTAGTCTACGCACTGCCTTGGCATAGGTAGTGATATCTAACGGGCTAATCGGACTCTAATTAACAATCTGAGCCCTTTCATGAACTTTCAGACATCTCGACTCTCACTGTTCATCGTGTCCGAGTCACATCTACCCAAGAATATAAACTGAGCTTCATACTCCCAATAAACATGTTTCTCTGGGTCAGAGTAAAGAATTTCATCTTTAGTTTTCTTAAAACAATATCCGAGATATTCTGTCACCGGAATACATCTAGAATAACTTTTCATGTCCATTCTGGATGTCTAATTCTTGAGATGGGTCGAGCGGACTTCCACCAATGCTCCTACACACCCTTAAATCACATACATACTATGAGCAATTAGATCTCAATATATTCTCCACACTCCGCTCCAACCTGGCGAAGCATGTCTCAATACCGTTCGATCTCTCTGTCGAACTTTGTCTGATCTCTCTGTCGAACTCTGTGGGGCATGCTCAAAACCAGCCTCCACTTCAATCTCATCTTGAGTCTCATGTGGCGACTCAATACAGCTCTCAGGTCTACCTCTACGACCTCAAGCTCGTGTACTCGCCTCTTCTACCATAGCGGCTATCAGTTAATGAGTCTATTCTTGCATTTAAAACCAAATTCTTAGCTGCACTTCCATCTCGATATACACAATTGTAACTAAACAATGCACAGTACATGGGGATGTAATTTCTTAACCACTAACACCGACTCATATCAGGCCAACTTAAGCTCAGATACCATTAACCTTGTCACGACCCAAATTACCTAAAAATCAGAGTAAATTTTTTGGTTTTTCATTTATTATTTAATTCTTACCTTTCTCTCATCGTGACCATCCTACAACACAGTTGGGCTATGATTCGGTGTTAGTCACCTCTCACCTATTTACCATTTCATTTTCATAATCACATTCACATATCAGAGTTTACTATTCTTTGACTTTAAATAAATACATACTCATTGGTATTCATAACTCTACATCCCCGACATCATATCCATTTACAGTACTGTGCCTTACATATTTAGATACAAAACCTTACAAATGTGTATACCTATCTCTCGATGGGAAGCAGTAATTACCCAGAATGCAAGTCCTCAGCCGCTCAATAACTTTTACAAGTGCTTTGAAAAGATGGGAAAATAAGGGGGGTGAGCAAACCACAAGCTCAGTAAGACAATTATGCAAGTAAGTAGATAGCTCCACTATCTACATGCTCATAATGCCATGCCCTTAAATCCATTTCTTTTCATTTAAAATTTCACGCACAAAGTCCTGCAAACATCAATGACTTAGTTTATAAAACTGTTCATGCATATATAAATCATGTAATTCATGCATCAAAGGCATTTCATTTGACATCATTAAATCATAATGAGCATGAAGCAAATCCAGATCATGCATTCTTTCATGTCATGTAAGACAAATCATGAATTTATATAAAAGCATGAAAAACACCATCATGCTACTGCATTCAAATCATTTCATTAAAACTGCAGTAAAACTAACCCTTCCGGGTCAATCATCTCATAAAACAATTCATCTAAAATTCATTATAAAACTTCGGTTATAAAACCACCCTTCTTTTAGGGTCACAAATAATAAAATCATAAAATCATGAACTCATAAAATCGTCAAATCGGGGGCCTGACCCCTCATTCGGGTCTACCCTGGTCTATCAGACCACAAGTTATATCATGTGAGACAATCAGGTAATTATCAGTAACATCGAGGACTATGGCCATATCCTAGTGATCCCTGGCAACACGGTACCTAGTGTTCGGGGTATCACACCTGAAACGGGAGGTGGGTCGTCCTACCCGCCAGAATAGCATAACACTAGGATTGTGAGGGCAAGGCTTGCTGCCTCGCGGCTAATGCCACTCCACTCCAACAATCCCCACGGTACAGCGTACTCGGCGTGATATATACGGTACAACGTACTTCGTGAACCCAAGCTCAATCAGGGGTGCTTGTGATAGGTCTTATCCACCCAAATCATCTCTGTCTCAGAATGCACGTGTGAACATATCATCTAACTGTGACACACAGTCTACAGGAGGCTCCAACACGGCTATATGCATGTAATATAAATTCCTGTGCGACCGAAGCTCAAGCACGACTCCATGCATATTCATGATATCAGAAAACCTCATGCGAGCGAAGCTCTAGCACGGTTTCATAAAAATCAGTAAAATCTGCGTACGAGCAGTGCTCCAGTAAGACTTAAACTGATTATAAATTCAAGTAAAATCCACGTACGAGCAATGCTCTAGTACGGATATGTATAACAACTCAGTGAAAACCTCGTACGAGAAAAACTTCAGTACGGCTTTAAAATGAGTTATAAAACCATTTAAAAATTTGTGCGAGCAACGCTCCAGCACAAATGAATGCTCAAGTAAATCAAATCTCGTGCGAGTTACACTCCAGCATGGCTTTATGCATAATTAAATTAAATCTCGTGCGAGTTACACTCCAGCACGGCTTTTATGCAATATCAAATCAAAATAGGATGCGAGCTAAGCTCCAACATCTCTCATGCATGTCAAATTATTAAAACTAGTGCGAGCAATTGCTCCAACACCATTTTCTGCATACCACGTCAAAACAAATCAAAACATGTCAAAACAGAGTGCGAGGTAGGCTCCAACACTTCTCATGCATTGCACAATAATAAAAATCAGTGGGAGCAACCGCTCTAGCATATTTCATGCATATGATGTCACACAAGTCAGTGCGAGCAACCGCTCTAGCACATTTATGCACATTCACAAACGTAGATAGTAGATATAGTGCGAACTACGTGTCGGCACTATCTGTTTCCATATAAACTTGATAGTTGGCCCGTTTTCCAAATAATTTCATTTAAATAATAATAACACCTACGTAGTGTTATTTTGGGAAATTTATGCAATTATTGGCCAAATCTATCGATTTACTTGATTAAAACCAAGAAAATTCCTTAATCATAAAAATCCTTAAATCATGCATTTCATCCATGTCATGCTTTCACCATCCTTAGGTGAACTTCCCTCAATAGGGGTAAAATAGTCTTTTCACCTATTTCGATCCTTAAAATCATTTAAACCACTTTTAGGATCATTATACATAATTAGAGTATACATACATATTCAGTGTACAGAAAAACCATTTAAAATACGCATAGCTACCTCTAGCTACTCACACAATTCCCTTACCTCATTTTTCTGTACAGTCTGACCTTTCCACTGATGACTCGTCACGCAGTCTGATTTGCTCCCAATCAAATCTCCGGAACTGCAGATACACATTCATCAGGTCAATTACAATACAATTAAATTGTATTTCATATTTTCTGGGCTTAATTTAAATCATTGGGCCCGTTTACCCATATTGGGCCCGATTGTACTATAATGGGCCTTAATCGGCCTTAAGCCCGTTTTTCCACTTACTATTCACATTATCGAGGCCTATTGGGCTCATTGGGCCCAGTAGTATTTATTTAGCCTCGTTCAAAACTCTCATATATCTCAATTTAGTATTTACGACAATTTATCCAATTTGCCAGAATTTAATTCATTTATGCAAAAATTAAATCCGTAATTTATGTGTTAAATATCAATCACGCATAACGATGTAAAATTGTCGTAAATAAGGGTTACTTACCTGTTATTCCATGATCGTACATAAATCGAGGCTGTCTCGAACTCTCGGTTGATGCCAATTGTCGAGCTACACAATTAAATATATTTTTTGGGTAAACTTTCAGTCGATTATTTATCAAATTAAATATTTCAAAAATTAAATCGGTCAATTCGACTGCTTACCTACTTACCCGAAGCTCGATTGCATCACTGGAATTTTTCCCAATTTTTCCTCTTTTTCTTTTTCCCTTTTCTTCCTTTTTTTCCTTCTCTTTTTGGCTGAACCGGTTCGGTCCGGTTCAACCCGGTTCAGATCATCGGTTCAGCTCGGTTCGGTTTGGTCAGTTCAGTCATCCTCTGGTCGTTCCGGCGCCGTCCGGCCAGTTCCCGACGTGATTCCACCGTTGTTCGGCTCGGCTGCACCTGGGCTTCCTAAATCGGGCCTCGGCTTGGACCAAATCGACGCCATTACCGGCGAATCGAGGTTTCTTCCCCCGCGACTTCTCTTCCGTTTTCGCTGTTTTTCGACGACTCCACGGCACGTCACGGCCGCTGGTGGCTCACCTGAGGTCGAGCTATCTTCGTCGACCCTCGTCGGTCCCTCTTCCTCGCCGGTGGTGGCTCGTCCGGTGATTCCTTCTCAGTCGGCCTTCGCATCTCTGTTTCATTTTCCTCTCTGTTTCAGACTTGGTTTATTTTTATTTTTTACTTATTTTTTTATTTATAATTTATTTTTTATATTATTTTATTCATTAAAATAATATTAAAATTCACAAATATCTTAAAAAAATTATATTTTATTCATTTAATCTATAAATAAATTTCTCAGTCCGATTTTACCTTTTCGGTATATTTTTCGATTATTTTCGGGATTATTTTTCAATACGAAAATTTTGATTTATTCCAATAAATTCATATCTTGATCAGTTTAACCCGAAATTTAATTATTTTCTCGTTATTGATCAATATTTCTCAATCCCATATTTTAATTAAATTTTCTTGTCTTGATTAATACTGAATTTTGATCTTTTGACCGTTTTGCCCTTGCATATTTTCGAGAATACCATTTAAGTCCTTTTGCATTTTTTAAATGCACTAAAAAATATCAGGTCTTACATAAGAGTTAAAACTGGACATGATTGATCGAATCGAACAGATACAGCGAAATGATGAGTGCTGTATCGATGTAGGTAATTAGATCCATATGGGTACTACCATAGATGTTGGTATTGATACTGATAGTTTAATGTGGTTTGGGAAGAAAGGAAAACTAGGTCCTCGTTATACTGGAACTTTGGAAATCTCAAACCGAGTGGGAATAAAAGCATATAGATTGGCGTTACCGCCTGATTTATCGAGTATTCATAATGTCTCCCATGTCTCGATGCTTCAAAAATATCATCCGAATCTAATCCCTATGACTAGGTATGAACCACTGGAATTGAAAGAGGATACAATGTATGAAGAGAAGTCAATTTGGATACCAGACAGGAAAGAGGAAGTATTGCAATCTAAAATGGTCCCTTTGGTCAAAGTCTTGTGGCAATATCATACTTTGAAAGAGGCCACGTAAGAATTGAAAGTTTAATACGAGAGAAATAACCACACTTGTTTGGGAACTGATGTAAAATTTAAGTTTGGGGACCAAATTTCCTAAGGTGGGGAGAATGTAAATACCCTAAAATTTTCATATATTGGATTTTATCAATGAGTAACGATTGAGCCATTGGGATTTAAAACACGTTCCTGGTATACGATTTAACTAAGCTATATTTGGGATATAAGATTACAGAGAATAGTTAATTCGATTTGCATTTTTTGACATACGAACTTGGGTGAATCAATTTAAGTGTAAATCTAAGATTTTTTCCTTACACTGCATGGAAAATTTAAACAAGTACTCAGACATGCATATTTATATCAAGGTAAGTGATATTTTATTTATTCCCCAAGTAAAATGTGAAGATTATATATATATACATGTACAAATGTATATACTTATATAAATATACATATGTTGTATATATATATATATATGGCACACATGAACTCTTGGATTGGCTTCCAAAAACTGAAGCCAATCCCGAGAAGACCCCTTAGTGGCATTAGTATATGTACGGGAATGAAAGTAGGATGGTGATGCTCGGTTGTGGAAGGAAATAAGAGAAAGAAAACGTGGAAAGGGCAGTGACACTGAGGGCTTGGAGTCTGAAAAATGGCAGCTGGTGTGGTGAGAAAAAGAGGATGAAATGAGATGATATAAGTCGGAGTTGGGAGGCTAGTATGGGAAAAATAAGTATCACCTAACTAATTTCCCATACCTGTTCTGCCTTTGGCAGAAAACTTTCCCATCATTCCTTATCATGCCAGATCGTCTCTCCCTACCCATTGCCACCGAAAACCTACAGTGAAAAGAATGAAACATATAGGAAGATGCGTGAGGCACACAAGAGAAAGGAAAAAAAAAGAAATGGAGAGGGTGGCTACCAGGAGAAAATGAAGTAAAGAAACGTGAAGGAACTGACTCCATTGCAGCACCACGCCCCTCTCCACACCAACTCTCCTGCCACACCATACCCTCCCTCCATTAACTCCCATCACACCCAACCCCATCATTCATTTTCCATGCTCCTGGCACCGAAAACTGATATAGAGGGGATAACTAAAACTGAAACAGTAGTAGGTGAGATGAAGAGAAACAATAGAGATAAAAAAAGGGAAAACTAGAAATCGATGGTAAAGAAGCTGAAAACGTGACCAAGAGAGAGAGATGAACGAGTGAGAGTGAAATTGGGAGGGGACTATGTCACGACCCTTTTTCATTCCCTTTAACCAAAAATCTCAATAATTTTTTCGCATTTATTCCTTGCCCTACTCGGTCGTGAACAAACTTACCACTACACTGTTGGGCTATGAGTCAATAATAATCCACTCGCAATATCCATTCTCAGTTAATAAAAGTAATGTCATACATTTGAATCGTTAATCATTCATTTATACAAAAAATGATTTCTGACATCTACATCCCCCATAATTACATTTCAGTTGGCTACTGTGCTTTTACATTGTTTAGATACAAAAAGGAATCATTGTGTATATACCTTTGAGTGATGGAGATGCAGCGGATGTCTTAACCAAAATGTCTCAGTCCTCACTGGGCCACTATGTACGCTCTGTAGAGGGGGAAAATAGAGAGGGATGAGCAAACCACACGCTCAGTAAGGTAATAATGCAAGCATGATAGATAACTACTCTATCTACATGTTGATAGTGTAGGCATAAATCATTTATAGTTCGGAGCATGAGGAAAACAAAACTATGCAATATGCATATACATATATCATGTATTTAAATCATGTAAATTGACATAATAAAACATGGTAAATCATCATGTACAAGCTATCACATGCCCAATTGTCAAATCACATAATAAAAAAGGAAATTCACTTGAAACATCCTTTTTAAATCACATCATAAAGCTCTTTCTCAAACAAACCAAAATCCCATAAAATGGTTTCTCAATCACAAACATCATTATCCCTTCACAAATCAAGTCCACAAGGCTCGACCCCTCCCTCGGGTCTACCCTGGCCAGTCACAATCACACTTACAGATTAAAATCATGTGGTAGTAAGTAAATCAAGTAAGGGAGACAGGTCACTATATGCTCATAGACTATGTTGGCCAACTAACTCACATATCATCCCAGACCACACGGATCCCGGTATGCGGGGTATCATGTAAAACCCGATTTTATTCAAAACAGGAAATGAAAAATGCAAAAGGATTGAAATGGTATTCTCGAACACGTTGAAGGGTAAAACGATCAAAAGACCAAAAGTCAGTATTAATCGTGACAAGAAAATTTAATTAAAAATATGAGATTGAGAAATCTTGATCAATAACGAAGAAATAATTAAATTTCGGGTTAAATTGATCAAGATATGAATTTATTGGAATTAATCAAAAATTTTACATCGGGAAATTATCCCGAAAATAATCGAAAAATATACCGAAAAGATGAAATAATATCGAGAAATTCATTTATTGATTAAATGAATTAAATATAATTCTTTTAGATATTTTGGCAAAAATAATAATATTTAATTGATTAAAATAATAATAAAAATAAATAATAAATAAAAATAATAATTAAAAAAAAAGAATCGCAGGATCGCGATTCTGAAAGGAAAAGAAACAGAAAACGAAGCCGAATCGAGGGAGCCCTTTCCCTCACCGGTGATCAGCGGTGACCCCAAGCGAGGGCTGGCAAAGGAAGCTGACCCCGTGAGGACCACCAGCCATCGGAACACACACCCCCAGTCACCAAAAATTGCATCAACGACGAAGGGAGAGAGAACCGAGAAAAGAAAGGGAGAAATCCAACGATCGGGGTTGATTCAGCCATGGCCATCACCAGCTGAGCGTTCCTCAGGCGGAGAACGACCGATCGGTGGCAGCATCGGCCAGGGAGACGACGGCTAACGCCGGCAACGACAAGAAAGAGAACCAACACCGACGACGAAAAGGAGAAGAGCTGGACCGACCATTTTTCAACTACCTCGGACGAAACCAACCCCAGATCCGAGCTTCGGATGATCCCGCAGAGCTGTTGGTGACAGAAGCCGATAGAGAACCGACCGGTGAAGCCCTGAATCGATTGAACTGGACTGAATCGGTTGAACCAACCGGTCTGAACCGAGTTGAATTGGACCGAACCATTTCAACCAAGAAAGAGAGGAAAAAGGGAGAAAAAGGTAAAAAAAGAGAAAAAAGAAAAAGGGGAAGAATTTTTTTGGGATACACCAGACTTCGGTTCGACGATAAATTCTGAACGTTAGCAAATCGAACTCCGATTTGCACACCATCACATAATTTCGGATAAGTAAAGCTCATTTATGACAACAATATGATTATTTCGCAATTGAAATTTATTTTACAGATTTTGGATTAATTTCTGCATAAAAAAATTATATTGTATTTTTGAATTAATTGTTGTAAATGATATACGGGCTATCCAAAGAATTTGGAATGAACTCCAATGGGTATTGAGAGCTTAATAGACCCGAAGAAAGGATTTAATAAGTGGAAACGAGCTGGAAATGGGTCGAGGCCCATTAAGATGAAATTGGGCCCAATAAAGTAAAACGAGCCCAATGATTTAAATTAAGCCCAGTAAAAATGAAATATGAATAATTATGCTTGGATTTAACCCGATAAATGATTACCTGTAACTCCAGAGTACATATGGGGAGCTAAACGGATCGGGTGATCGGTAGAGTTGGAAAAGTCAAACCGTACAGAAAAATGAGGTAAGGAAATTTTACGGACTGCTAGAGGTAACTTTACACAATTTCAACTTCATTTGCAGTCTCTTAAATTGCCTGAAGGGTCTAGATTTAAGATAAAAATTTTAGTGCCCTAGATGGGTAAATTACCAAAATACCCTTATGAAGGGTAAAATTTTGAAGTTTAAGAAAAATTGAGAGGAGCAAGAACAAGAGGTCCTTGCTTGTTCTTGAGGTTTTTGACACATGCATGGGTAGGCTGGCTAACTTTTAAATAAAATGCACAGCTTTGCATAACTTTAATAAATGTTTATTTTCTCTAAAATTGATTTGAGAAATGTAACCGCCTACGTGATTTTATGAAAGTGTGACGTGCTAGAGCTCAGCTCGCACGAATTGTGATTTGTGTGATGCATGCATTAGTACTGGAGCAAGAGCTTGCACTAGAGTTTTACATGCATTGGTGTTGGAGTCTAACTCGCACCTGATTTTCATATGATTTTCTTGACAAGATGCTAGAGTCT
This sequence comes from Firmiana major, assembly GCA_033439115.1. Lineage (NCBI taxonomy): Eukaryota > Viridiplantae > Streptophyta > Magnoliopsida > Malvales > Malvaceae > Firmiana > Firmiana major. The sequence continues at coordinate 30,650,218 of CM065896.1, read as the reverse complement.
AACTCACACCAAATTTTCACTTGATTGTTATGACAGAGTGCTGGAGCCTACCTCACACTAGTTTTATATGATTTTGATAGAGTGTTGGAGCTCAGCTCGTACTAATCTTATGAGATTTTATGAAACGCATGCTGGAGCTTGGCTCGCATGAGATTTTCCTTGATTTTATGAAAGTGTTGGAGCATCGCTCTTACTGGTTTTATGAGAACATGCGATGAGCCATGCTTGGAGCGTCAGGTAGACTGTGTGTCACACCGATTAAATAGGCTCACACATACGTTTTGAGGCAGGGCATGAGTATGGATATGAGATATGGGTCCACGGAGTACATTGTACCGTGCAAGTAGCATGAAGTACGCTGTACCGTGCTGGGATTGATTATGTGGCATCTTCGGATGTGTGGCAACTTCGGATGCGAGTGGCATCTTCGGATGCGAGTGATCGGACAGGGCCGACGGGATGAACTGACCCACCTCCTAGGATGGTCCCCGATCGTGGTGAGACCCCACACACTAGGATTCGTGTAGCAGTGGGATCATAATGACATATGGCCATCGTCCTAGTTATTGGCCTGAGATATACACATACTGCCTAGTCTCACATGTTGATGTTTTGAGAAACTCATTTTGTGAATTTTTTGAGTCTAGATCACCCGAGGGAGGGTTAGATCTTGACTGAGATAAGATTTTGATGAGAACGAAACTGGGTTTTAAACTGAATTTGCATGATGTTATTTCCATGCTATTTAAACCTATGAATGATGTAAACTGGTTTTACATGATATTCCTTTTATCGCATGGTACTATTGCTTTGAAAAGCATTTGATTTCATGGTGTTGTGTGAGTCAGGAACACCCGAGGGATAGGCTAAGTCCTAGCTTTGTTGTGAAATTTTAATGAGAATGAAATGATTTAAAAGAGTTGCATGTTGAATTTTTCATGCTCTGTGAAATCCACATGCGAACTTGTTTTACATGACATCATGAATTATAGCATCTATTTTGAAATGTGTGGAGAAAGGGTGGTTTATGCATGGCACCACGTTCATGTAGGTAGTATGGTTACCTACTTGTTCGTAGGATTGCCTTAATGAGCTTGATGTGCTCACCCCTTTCATTTTCCTACACAGATTTCCTCCAGTAGACTTTGAGGCGACTGAGTATTGCATTCCTAATATCCGCTGCTGCCCATCATTTCGAGGTATATACACTTGTACGTATTGTATCTAAATAAGAATAGCACAATAACATGTTTGTAAGAAACTGTCGAGGATGTATAGATAATGTAAACACTTGTAAATGAATGAAAAAGAATAAATGAAAAACGCATGTATTTACCTTTTTATGTAATAAGGAATTAAGTTATATGGTGATTGGATGGTGGGACTAGCATTGACACATAACCCAATTGTTAGTGGAGTGTGGTCACGATCAGAGGACAGGTAAGTATGAAAGAAAAAATGAAAAATTTACTTTGATTTTTGGGTCATGACAAACGGTGGTATCAGAGTAAAATTGGTCTGATGTGTGTCAGTGTCAGTAATTAGGAAATTACATCCTCGTGTTACTGTGCTTGGTTGGATACAATAGTGTATATCGAGATGGGTTTTAACTAAGAAATGGTTGAGAATGCAGGAATATAGGCATTATACCTAATATTAGTCACGGTAGAGGAGGTAGAGCATGAGGCAGAGGTCGTAGAGGTAGGCCTAAGCCTGCTAGTCGTACTGAGTCGACCTATGAGAACCAGGATGAGATTGAATTGAAGGCTAATGTTGAGCATGCCTCACAGAGTCCGACAAAGAGATCGAACAGTATTGAGACACGCTTCACCAGGTTGGAGTGGAGTGTGGAGAATATTTTGGGAGCTAATTGCTCAGAGTATGTATGAGATTTGAGGGTGAGTCGGAGCATTGGTAGAAATCCGCTCGACCCATCTTAAGAGTTAGACATCCAGAGATGACATGAGAAATATTTTTGGATGTATTCCGATGACAGAATATCCCAGACACTACTTAAAGAAAATTACAGATAAAATTTCTTACTCTGACCCAGAGGAACTGGTTGATTGACGAGTATGAAACTCAATTTAAATCCCTAGACAGCTATTACCCCGACATTCTGGGCAGTGAGAGTCGAAAAGCCCAAAAGTTCATGGAAGGGTTCAGATTGTCAATTTGAGTTCGATTGGCCCTGTTGGATATCACTACCTATGCCAAGGCAGTGTGCAGACTACAGTTGTGTGAATAAGATCATGTGTTGCACGCCTCTGAGATTGGGAAAGGTAGTAAGGGTCGAAATAGAGACAAAAGAGAATAGAGAATGATAGAAATGTCAGAACGAAAAAAAGGTAGTTTGGTAAAAGATTAGAGTTGATGAGTCACGGGGTAAGATGATTAGTAAGGCCCCAGTGTATCTAATTTCAGCACTTTTGAGGGGTATTGTGATTGGAGGACCCCGACCTACTACGGATCATTATAGGATGTGTGGTAGATACCACGGAAGTAAGGCCTACACATACACTTTATTGACTAAAATAGGCGTTAAGTGTGGTAAGACGGGCAATTTATTTAATGATTGCTCAGAGTTGGATGAGACTGCCCCACAAAAGGGCAAAGGGACAAAGAAAACCCTGATGATATCTCTGCACCAAAAAGGGAGGCCATAGCCGAAGAGAAAGGGAAAGTAGGCTGTTGGACGAGGGCGAGGGTATACCTTGGACCAGGACACTACGAATGTTTCATCTGATGTGGTGGAAGATGCCACACTAGTTATGAATAAAGAAGTAATTATGTTAATTAATCCTGGTGATACGCATTTATTCATACCGCCTTCATTTGTATATAAGTTAGTAAAAGACATGAATGCCTACACCCTTGGGCACAATGCTGATAGTTAGTACCCCAATGAAGGAGGGTTAACTAACGAAATAATTATGAAGAGATTATAAGTTGAAAACGGGGGAAGAAGTATAAGTCAGCCGATTTTATTCAAATGAATATGAATAATTTGAAGTAATATTTGAGAATAAATTGGTCGGTTGCAAACTATGCTATTCAGATTTCTATCCTAAGATAGTGATATGGCTACCCCTGAAAAGTATACTGTAAGTTTTGACAAGTAATAAAAGGGGTGTAGCGATTGAAATTAAAGAGTAAATGATTGTACTCACGGAATGAGTAATGACAGAGTTTGTTATAAGTGATATACGAAAGGAGATAAGTTTTGAGATGTGATAGATCCTGAATACAAGATATATTGGAATAAGAGGCATATGCAAGGTAAGTAATTTGGATTAAGCTATATGTAGTGAATATGAATTGCGACCAAGGATAAGGGGTGGATATATCTATAACCAGTCCATGTGGTCAAGTCTGAGGATTAATAAAAGTATTTCAAAATACCTCCTCGCCTGAAGACTTGACAGCGTCTAGAAGTACACATAACCTATAAATTGAAATCGACAGTCGTAATATATATTTAAAATTAGGGTACCTTTACTGGTACGATAAAGAAGTATAGAATTCGATTAATCAGGAATGTTTAAAAATTAAAATTTTATAAGAGCCGTTACTATAAGGAAAAGGAAATGACACGGGTTAGTATCGTAAACGGAAGCGATTTCGAAATGACATTATACGTTTTTGCATACATAGGTCAAGGATATGGGTGATTGAAATATTTAGTGGAACTTAACTACGTTGAGGTATTTAAACTTTACCTGGACCGATTTGTTATCATCCTTAGCGATGATATTTTGACGTATTTGAAGTCCAGGGAAGAGCATGAGTAGCAATAGGAAACTGTCTTACAAACGAGTTATTGAGAGTTTCTCAAAATAGGCTGCTCAGTTTATACATCTTGTTCGAAAAAGATTGTATGTCAATAGGATGATAAGTATGAAAGTAGCTTCGGTGAGTTTTGGTATATTGAAGTAATAAACTGACTACCGTAATTATTTTCACCATACCCAACAGCTCAAGAGGTTTCTCAGTGTATATGGATACCTCAAAATAATGAGTGGGCTGTGTATTGATGCAAAGTGGGAAGATAGTCGATTATGGATCCAGATAACTTAAGGATCATGAAAGAAACTATGAAAGAAACTATCTGACCCATGATTTAAAAGTTGGCAGTGATAGTGTTTGTACTGAGTATGTGTTACTACTATGTACACGGAGAGAAATTTTGGGTATGCACTGATCATAAAAAGCCCCGAGTATCTGTTTTCACAGAAAGAGTCGGATACGAGATAACATAGTGGGTTAGAGCTTCTAAGGGATTATGATTGTGGAAATTGTACCACCCAGGAAAGGCTAATGTAATGGCTGATGCCTTGAGCAGAAAGAGCCTCATGATGGTATCACACATGATGGTCAGGGAGCGTGAGCTGCTAGAGTAGTTGTGAGCCTCAGTAGTGATATGATCCCTTCTGATGATGACAGTGATTGTGTGACAGATAGCTTGAGATTAGAACCGGATTTGAGTGACCGGATTTGATAGGCTTAACGTGATGATCGGCATGGTGTCGATAGTGTGGGTCAGATTCAGAGGGGTACAATGATAGAGTTCACAGAGTTTGATGATGGCTTACTGAGGTTCAGAGATAGTATAAGTGCTCCCCAAGACCATAATTGATGAGATAGTGATATTGTCAGAAGCTCGCTCTTCGGGATATACAGTGCATTTGAGAAGTAATAAATATATCGAAATCTTAAAAAACGGTATTGGTGGTCAGATATGAAAAGAGACATTGTAGATATTGTGGAAAAGTGTCTCGTATGTCAGCAGAGTAAGGTAGAGTACTAGAAGTCTGCGGGGTTATTGCAACCTCTACATATATCGACACGAAAATGAAAACAAATTACCATGAATTTTGTGATAGGTTACAGAGGACCCGGATGAATCACGAGGCTATCTAGGTGATAGTCGATAGATTAACTAAGTCTACCCACCTTCTGGTTATGAAATCCCCAGATACTCTGAGTGTGTAGGTGGATATATGTGTAAGGAAGATTGTGGAACACCATGTTTTTTCCAGTGAGCATTATATCATATAGGGATTCCCGCTTCACTTCCAACTTCGGGAAATATTTTTCAGGAAGCTATCAGAACCTGACTGAGTGTTATCACAGCTTTCTGTCCTCAGATAGATGGTCAGTCAAAGGGGACTATACAGGTTCTGGAGGATATGATGAGAGTGTGTGCCATTGATTTTATAAGCTCCTGGGATGATTAGTTGTTACTAATCGAATTCGTCAATAATAACAGTTGTCACTTGAGTATCGGGATAACATTATGTGGAGCCTTGTATGGTCGTAAGAGTTATTCCTCGACTTGGATAAAAAGAAGTCGGTGACAGATAGAGAATTATTCTCGAATTGGTAAGATAAACCTCTGAAGATGTTCAGTTGATTTGTGAGAGATTAAGAACACCTCAGATAAGACAGAAAGGCTATGCTGACAAGAGACAGAAAACCTTTGGAATTCACCGAGGGTGAATTAGTATTGTTGGAAATTACTTGTCCTAAGGGTATAAGGACATAACGAGATTCGAAAAGAAGGCAAATTGAAATTCGTTAGATTGAATCCTTTGAGAGATTAGACAAAGTGGGAGATAAGGCCTGTAGGTTGGCGTTAATACCTGAATTAGCAGGCATCCACAATGTGTCCCATCTATTGATACTTCAAAAATACTATTCGGACCCAACATATGTGATCGGATACGAGCTCCAACAGCTTAGCTCAATGAAAGTATAAAGTATGTTGAAAAATTAATTCAAGTATTAGACGGAAGTAGAAAGTGTTGAGGTTTCAGATGATCTCCCTAGTCAAAGTCCTTTGTTAGTATTACACTTCGGAAAAAGTCACATGAGAATTAAAGAGTATGATACGATAGAGGTACCCGAAGTTATTTATGGACCCATTTGACTTGGTTCTAATTTGGAGGACCAAATTTCTTAAATGGGGGAGATTGTAAGACCCGATTTTATTCAAAACACGAAACGAAAAATGCAAAAGGATTGAAATAGTATTCCCGAACACGTTGAAGGGTAAAACAGTCAAAAGACCGAAATTCAATATTAATCGTGACAAGAAAATTTAATTAAAAATATGGGATTGAGAAATCTTGATCAATAACGAAGAAATAATTAAATTTCGGGCTAAATTGATCAAGATATGAATTTATTGGAATTAATCAAAAATTTTACATCGGGAAATTATCCCAAAAATAATCGAAAAATATACCGAAAAGATGACATAATATCAAGAAATTTATTTATTGATTAAATAAATTAAATATAAAATTTTTTAGATATTTTGGCAAAAATAATAATATTTAATTGATTAAAATAATAATAAAAATAATTAAAAAATAATAATTAATAATTAAAAAAAAAGAATCACAAGATCTCGATTCTGAAAGGAAAAGAAACAGAAAACGAAGTCGAACCGAGGGAGCCCTTTCCCTCACCAACGATCGACGGTGACCCTAGGCGAGGGCCGGCGAAGGAAGCCAACCCCGTGACGACCACCAGCCACCGAAACACGCGCCCCCAGCCACCAAAAATCGCATCAACTGTGAAGGGAGAGAGAACCGAGAAGAGAAAGGGAGAAATCCGACTACCGGCGTCGATTCGGCCATGGCCACCACCAGCAGAGCATTCCTCAGGCCGAGAGCGACCGATCGGTGGCAGCATCGGCTAGGGAGATGGCGGCTAGCGCCGACAACAGCAAGAAAGAGAACCAACACCAACGGCGAAAAGGAGAAGAGCCGGATCAACCACTTTCTGACCACCTCGGACGAAACCAACCCCAGATCCGAGCTTCGGACGATCCTGCGGAGCTGCTGGCGATGGAAGCCGGCGGAGAACCGACCGATGAAGCCCTGAACCAGCCGAACCAGATTGAATCGACTGAATTGACCGGTCTGAATTGGGTTGAACCGGACCAAACCGGTTCAACCAAGAAAGAGAGGAAAAAGGGAGAAAAAGGAAGAAAAAGAGAAAAAGGGAAAAGGGGAAGAATTTTTGGGGATACACTGGACTTCGGTTCGACGATAAATTCCGAACGTGAGCCGATCGAACTCCGATTTGCACACCATCACATAATTTCATGTAAGTAAAGCTCATTTACGATAACAATATGATTATTTCGCAATTGGAATTTATTTTGTAGATATCAGATTCATTTCTGCATAAAAATAAATTATATTCGTATTTTTGAATTAATTGTCGTAAATGATATACGGGCTATCCAAAGAGTTTGGAACGAAGCCCAATGGGTATTGAGAACCCAATAGACCCGAAGAAAGGATTTAATAAGTGGAAACAGGCTGGAAATGGGTGGAAGCCCATTAAGATGAAATCGGGCCCAATAAAGTACAATGGGCCCAATGATTTAAATTAAGCCCAGTAAAAGTGAAATATGAATAATTATGCTTGGATTTAAACCGATAAATGATTATTTACAGCTCCGGAGTACATATGCAGAGCTAAATGGATCGGGTGATCGGTAGAGTTGAAAAAGTCAGACCGTACAAAAAAATGAGGTAAGGGAATTTTATGAACTGCTAGAGGTAACTTTACGCAATTTCAACTTCATTTGCAATCTCTTAAATTGCCTGAAGGGTTTAGATTTAAGATAAAAAATTTAGTGCCCTAGATGGGCAAATTACCAAAATACCCTTGTGAAGGGTAAAATTTCTAAATTTAGGAAAAATTGAGAGGAGCAAGAACAAGAGGTCCTTGCTTGTTCTTGAGGTGTTTGACACATGCATGGGTAGGCTGGCTAACTTTTAAATAAAATGCACAACATTGCATAACTTTAATAAATGTTGATTTTCTCTAAAATTGATTTGGGAAATGTAGATGCCTACATGATTTTATGAAAGTGTGACGTGCTAGAGCTCAGCTCGCACGAGTTGTGATTTGTGTGATGCATGCATTAGTGCTGGAGTCTAACTCGCACAAGATTTTCATATGATTTTCATGAAAAGGTGCTAGAGTCTAACTCGTACCAGATTTTCACTTGATTGTTATGACAGAGTGTTGGAGCCTAGCTCGCACTAGTTTTATATGATTTTGATAAAGTACTGGAGCTCAGCTCGCACTAATCTTATGAGATTTTATGAAACACGTGCTGGAGCTTAGCTCGCACGAGATTTTCCTTGATTTTATGAGAGTGCTAGATCATCGCTTGCACTGGTTTTATGAGAACATGTGATGAACCGTGCTTGGAGCGTCGGGTAGACTTTGTGTCACACCGATTAAATAGGCTAGCACATGCATTTTGAGATAGGGCATGAGTATGGATATGAGATATGGGTCCATGTAGTACGTTGTACCGTGCAAGTAGCATGGAGTACGCTGTACCGTGCTGGGATTGATTATGTGGCATCTTCGGATGTGTTGCATCTTTGGATCACAAGGACATATGGCCATCGTCCTAGTTATTTGCCTGAGATATACACATACTGCCTAGTCTCACATGTTGATGTTTTGAGAAACTCGTTTTGTGGATTTTTGTGTGAGTCTGGATCACCTGAGGGAAGGGTTAGATCCTGACTGAGATAAGATTTTAATGAGAATGAAACTGGGTTTTAAACTGAATTTGCATGATGTTATTTCGATGCTATTTAAACCCATGAATGATGTAAACTGGTTTTACATGATATTCCTTTTATTACATGGTACTATTGCGTTGAAAAGCATTTGATTTCATGGTGTTGTGTGAGTCAGGAACACCTGAGGGATGGGCTGAGTCCTGGCTTTGTTGTGAAATTTTAATGAGAATGAAACGATTTAAAAGAGTTGCATGTTGAATTTTCCATGCTCTTTGAAATCCACATGCGAACTTGTTTTGCATGACATCGTGAATTATAGCATCTGTTTGAAATGTGTGGAGAAAAGGTGGTTTATGCATGGCACCATGTTCATGTAAGTAGTATGGTTACCTACTTGTTCGTAGGATTGCCTTACTGAGCTTGATGTGCTCACCCCTTTCATTTTCCTACACAGATTTCCTCTAGTAGACTTTGAGGTGACTGAGTACTGCATTCCTGATATCCGCTGCTGCCCATCATTTCGAGGTATATACACTTGTACGTATTTTATCTAAATAAGAATAGCACAGTAACATGTTTGTAAGTAACTGTCGGGGATGTATATATAATGTAAACACTTGTAAATGAATGGAAAAGAATAAATGAAAAACGCATGTGTTTACCTTTTTCTGTGATAAGGAATTAGGTTATATGGTGATTGAATGGTGGGACTGGCATTGACGCACAACCCAATTGTTAGTGGAGTGTGGTCACGATCAGAGGACAGGTAAGTATGAAAGAAAAAAATGAAAACTTTACTCTGATTTTTGGGTCGTGACATATGATGCTGGAACGAAGGTGGGTTAGTTCTCTGCTAGACTTTCTCAAATCAAGTAACCTCCACGTGGTACATCGTACTCTGCGAACCCATATCATGGTTGGAAGTGCCTGCAGTAGGTCTTATCTACCCCATACCGAGTGAAATGTCTAGTCTCGAGTGCATGTGGGAGTACTCTTATTACCAGGTCCTAGCCCCTCATGGCTTTGGTCGCCTCTATTGGGTTCCCTGATTCAGGTCCTAGCCCCTCACCCCACTCAAGAGGTCTGTTAGGCCTATTGGGTTCCCTGAATGGATTAGTGTCAGGTCCTAACCTTTCACCCTCACCCCACTCAAGAGATCTGTTAGGCTTGTTGGGTTCCCTGAACACCAATCCATATCACTCTCACCACGATCTCATACATACCACAGTGTGAAAACCAACGTGAGCTACGCTCTAGCGTGAATTCATGCATCATAATAAATCACTTCGTATGAGCAACGCTCTAGTACGTCATTTATGCATAGAAATATGAAGAAACCACGTACGAGCATCGCTCCAGTACGGTTATACGCATAAGAAATCCTTTTGAAAACCACGTACAAGCAAAAGCTCCAGTACAGTTTATAAAACATCGTCATAATTTCAAAATAAAGTGCGAGCTAAGCTCCAGCACGTCCAAACATATGAAAGTATAAATATCCAGTGCGAGTTAGGCTCCAGCATGCTTTAAACATGTGAAAATATAAATATCCAGTGCGAGCTATGCTCTAGCACGATTTAATTCACATAGACATGATAGGCTACTCTTAAGTATTTAAAAACCAAATCTCAAGCACATTTAGCACCTCATATGTGCTATTACATAACATCATTCAAACACTAGCCAGCCTATCTACCAATTTGCTTAAAACAAAGCAATATGTTTGGTGAAAACATTCAAAACATTGAATTTATGCAATTATTAGCCTTACTATCGCATTTCTTTATAATACCACTTCAACAACCAAATCTTACTCAATTACTCGTAATAATTCCATACATTGTCAACCACATTTTCACAAACTCATCCACATTTCCAAAGCCATATATACCCACGAGTTCAAAATACGAGCAGCTACCTCTATATACTTACAAAATTCCTTTACCTGGAATCATGACGCGTGATTCCGTTTCCTTAGCGCTGCTCACTCGTGCGGTCCAATTCATCTTCAATAAACTCTTCGGGACTACGCACAATCATATTTCACATTATATTCGATCCATATAATAGGACATCGTGCATTCACTATAGTCGATTCGACCTATAGTTTCTATTAACGCTCATAAGGCGTCGTTTCATTTCTCGAGTCTATGGATTCCTTTAGGGCCTATTAACTCATTCCAAATCGATATTAAATCGATATTAAGCTCATAGTGTTCATATTTCATTGATTTCCTTACTATGACATTTTATCAAACATCTCATATACTGTGAGATCTGAGAATTTCAGACATATTTAATGATGTAATAATAATTTGAAGTGTAATTTATTGAGCCAAGTGAATTGTGGGAATTATAATTGGAGATTTATATGTTAAGTGTGTAAAATGAGCATGAAGCATGAGGACAGATCGATCTGGGAGAAGGAGAGATCGATCTGGTGAGTTAAAAATGACGAGGGAAGGGAAATTTGAGGAGCAGATCGATCTCCAATGGAAGAGATCGATCTCCTTATGAATCTGTTTGAGAAGGGATCGATCTCATGAGGAAGAGATCGATCTCCAAATGAATCTGTTTGAGAGAAGATCGATCTCATGAGGAGGAGATCGATCTCCAAATGCTTCTGTTTGGGGAGAAGATCGATCTCCTTAGGAGCAGATCGATCTCATAAAGCCATAAAGAGATCGATCTCACCCCTCGACAGATCGATCTCCTACGCATAAAATTGCCCAGATCGTCCCCAAATTTCAAACACAGATCGATCTCATCAAGAGGCAGATCGATCTCCCACCTCCAGTCTATATAAGGAACCCGTGTTTTCTCCTGAAATCTCACTTTCTCTCTCTTCCAAACCTCCATTTTTTCGAAAACCTAGTTTCTCACTCCTCCAAATCCCCCATTTCCGGCCGAATCAGCTATTGTGGTAAGAAGGAAAGTTGTTCCTCGTCAAAGGGAGAACAACATACTTGGAAATCGAAGGACGAATCGGATCGAGGCGTGAGTTGTGCGTCTCACAAGCCTTGGGTAATTTCTAAACCTCGATCTTGATATTTGAGCTGATTTTGATGTTATTGGTGGTTGTAATTGTGTTGAAATAGTTGAGAAATGATTAGGGATTGATGAATTTCAATGTGGATAGAGTGATAATGATATTTGGTGATTTTAGTGATTTTGAGAAATTGTGCTATAAATGGAAATATAGACAATGTGGTGAATTAGCATAGATAATTGGTATTAGAGATGTAGAACTTCGAGATATTGGGAATGAGGTTGTAGTTTAGGGTTGAGTTACGAGAAATCAAGAGATTTGAGGTGTTATGAGCAATTATGCTCGATTTTGAGAATTGAGGGTTATGTGATATAGAGTATTGATGTTTTAACATCGTTTGGACAGCTCGGGAGTTCCAGAGTGGAATGCGAGGCTAGTCCGTGATACGGGGGAAACGATTGCACTATACGAGGTGCAAAGAGGTAAGGGAAAACTAAACCATTTTGTGTATGTATTTTGATGAATTGTTAGCATGAACCATGATTTGAGAATACAAGCATGTTTTGTGTTGTGATGTAATTGCACACGGTTTTTATAGCCGGTTGGAGCCCATTATTTTATGAGTTTATAAGCTGAGTGTGAAATTGCTTTATAAACCTTTGAGTTGCGTGAAAAGTAAATTGGGCTCTACGTTAAGGCGATATTGAGATTTGAGAAAATGTGTGCGTGTTTTGCCGGTTGGAACTCGGTTTTAATATGTTTTGTGTTGAGCACACAAATGTTTTAAATGAGTTTTTAAGAGAAAACCATTATGAGTTCTACGTGAAGGCATAACGTTTTATAAGATAATGGCTAATGATTGAGACTTAGGCGTGTCATGTTGAATACACATCGGGCATTGCTCTGGTAGCATATAAGACCGATATAGTGGGACGCCTGGGAACCGACCCAGGGACCACGGGCCTTGCTCTGGTAGCATATAAGACTGATATAGTGGGACGCCTGGGAACCGACCCAGGGACCACAGGCATTGTTCTGGTAACATATAAGTCCGATTATTCCTCCGCTCTGGTAGCGTTGGGAGGCATTACTCTGGTAGCATGTAAGACCGAGAGAGTGGGCCGTCTGGGAACCGACCCAGGGACCACGTGTCAGTGTGCATTAGGCGAGGCATTGCTCTGGTAGCAAGTAAGGTCGGGCCTTGTTCTGGTAACATATAAGTCCAATATACTTTGCACACGACCATATTGTCGACGTTCCCTCTATACGAGGATGCCTGGGATGCGCACCCAGAGGAGCTTATATATATTTGATGTGCCATGACGAATTTTAATTGAGTTTTATTGCCTAGTCTCGTTTTACACATGAGTTGTGTTTTGTGACCTTGTCACGTGTGATTTACTGAGGTGATTTTTATCACGTATTTGAGAACAGCCATTATTGCATATATTTACACATGCTTGTGAGTGCTCGGTGTTGAGCCTTTTATCTTCATGTTTTCACATGATTTAACGAGTTATGAGATGATGTTTTGAGAACTTTCATGCTACGATTTCAAATGAGCTTTATAAACAAATACGTATTTGTGATGTGTGAAATGGTTTATATAACTGAGTTCCTTTACCCCCCTTACTGAGCGATTTAGAAGCTCACACTGTTTTTCTTTCCCCCCAGAGTTCTTCAAGTGAAAAAGGTTCTCCCTGCGGCGTACGGAGTAGTGGCTAATGGAGGACTTGAGCTCCAGGCCCTATCTATTGTATTTGAGGTATCTTTTATCTTTTCATGTACCCAGACTATTAATGTGATTACAGACACTTAATGTATATCATTATATGGGATGTATTAGGATTAATTAACTTGGAATTGAGTAATGTATATGATTCAATATACACTATGTTGTGATGAGATCCTGAGGCATGATAATTATGATGATGTATGACACTGCACAGGAATGCACCTTTAATTGTGAATTAATGAGTAAAAAGTTTTAAATTGGCCCTATTTTTCGTAAATTTTTGGGGCGTGACAGAGTTTTCTTGGTATCAGAGCTTAGGGTGTCTAGTACTATCAGTGTCGGTTAAGTGAAACAGAATACATCCCAAGTGTCTGTAATAGTCTGGTCATGAACTGAAATTGAGGATTGAGATTTCAATCGATTGTGATATGTACGCGCAGGAGACGAGTTGAGATTGAGAATGAGTAAACGACGAGGTCGTTCGAGGAGGCAGGCAGAGTCCCCTCCACCACCTGTCCCACAACCAGAGAGTCCTAACTCTCGATTTAATCAGATTGAGACCGATGTGAGGCAAGGTTTTGAGCAGATGGCGACGCTATTCGCGCAACACTTTGGAGTTAATGCCTCGGATACTACCCCTACACCACCACCAGGACCTCCCATACCCCCAGTGCCTCCCGTCACTCAGCTTGAGGACAGAAGTAAGGTCCGACTAAAGGAATTTTTGAAGATGAATCCACCCGCATTTAGGGGAAAGAAGGACCCTACAGAGGCTGAGGAGTAGTTGACGGAGTTGAGAGTTATATTTGATTTACTGAGGTGCACCGATGCTGAGAGAGTCAGTATGAGTGCCTATATGCTGAAGGGGAGAGCTCGAGATTGGTGGAGTACTACCCAGAGTATCTTGATGTCCCGCCAGGATGTGATTGGTTGGGAAGAGTTCCAGACAGCTTTTAGAACCCAATATGTACCACGAGCCGCCCAGAGAAGGAAACAGGCCGAGTTTTTGAGTTTGGTACAGGGTGACATGTCGGTGGATGACTATGAGAGCCAGTTCACCGCACTATTGAGATATGACCCAGAGACCTTCAAGAGTGAAGAGCTCCGCACAGAGAAGTTTGTGTATGGGTTGAAGCCCGTCATTAGAGATAGACTGATGGGGCTATGTATTACTGAGTTTGGAGATGCTCTGAGACGAGCACAAGAGATTGAAAGAGGGATTGAGATGGTACAATCCCAGAATGAGCTCAGAGCGGTGAATAGAGATAAGGGCAAGAGGCCAGCACTTTTTCAGTCAGAGGCTCGAAGAGGTTCCTTCAGGAGAGGGAGGATTGAGGTACAGAAGGACAGATTGGAGAGACCCAGAGCCTATCCTATTATCAAGGAGACCCCTCGATATGTCAGGCCTGAGATAAGATTTTGTAGAAACTGTGGCCGATCGCATGAGGGAAGTTGTACTGGGTCGATCCATGGATGTTTCAGATGTGGTGACATGGGTCACAGAGTGAAGGACTGTCCCCAACCTCAGATACCACATGCTCCGGAGCCCACTAGACAACAACCTCAGAGAGTGGTTCCCCGGAGATGGGCCACCGCGGCAGAGAAAGGGAAGAAACCTGTGGCACAGGGACGAGTGTTTGCCCTAGATAAGGAGACCGCAGACACTTCGGCAGAAACCATAAGAGGTACACTCTCTGTCTGTAATTATGAGGCTCATGTGTTGATTGATTCAGGATCCACGCATTCGTTTATTTCTGAGCATTTTGCATGTAGACTAAACTTGAAATTTGAACCTCTAGAATATATACTACATGTAAATACCCCTATGCGTGAATCCCAGAGAACTGAGTTAATCTGTAGAGGATGTGAAATAAAGGTGGGAGATAGAGTAATGTTAGCAGATCTAATCATGTTGAATATACATGGGTTTGATGTAATTCTGGGAATGGATTGGTTGGCGACCAATCGAGTGAGTTTAGACTGCTACACTAAGATTGTAACTTTCTCCCTACCTGAACCTTCCAGTGTACGGTTGAGATATTGAGGAAATGATTATGTGGAATTCTAGTAAGTCATTTGAGAATTTTAACATTATTTTGGAGAATATTAAATATGATTATTTATGTGAAGGTTATGAGACACTCATCTCAGACGATGAGCGGGAACATCCGAGGATTGAGGATATACCTGTGGTTTGTGAATTTTTGGATGTTTTCCCAGATGAATTGCCAGGTTTACCACCAGAGAGAGAGCTGGAGTTTACCATTGATTTGGTATCGGATACTCAGCCGATCTCTAAACCTCCCTACAGGATGGCATTAGTGGAACTTGAGGAATTGAAGAAACAACTACAGGAGTTATTGGATCAAGGGTTTATTAGACCCAGTGTTTCGCCGTGGGGAGCGCCAGTACTGTTTGTTAAGAAGAAGGATGGTAGTCTCAGATTATGTGTGGACTACCGGCTATTGAATAAAGCCACAGTGAAGAATAAATACCCATTGCCCAGGATAGATGATCTACTTGATCAGCTGAGGGGGCATCAGTCTTTTCTAAGATTGATTTGAGATCGGGCTATCACCAATTGAGGATCAAGGAAGAAGATATTCCAAAGACGGCCTTCAGGACAAGGTATGGCCATTACGAATTTCTGGTGATGTCCTTTGGATTGACGAACGCCCCTGCAGCATTTATGAGATTGATGAACGAGGTGTTCAGAGACTATCTGGATAAGTTTGTGATAGTCTTTATCGATGATATCCTGGTGTACTCTCGATCGTATAAGGAGCATGCACAGCATTTGTGGTTAGTACTTTAGATACTCCGAGATAAGCAATTATACGGAAAGCTTAGTAAGTGTGAGTTTTGGCTGAACCGGATAGCTTTCCTTGGGCATGTAGTCTCAGAGGAAGGAGTATCAGTGGATCCGAGTAAAATAGCAGCTGTGCTTAATTGGGAAAGACCGAGGACAGTGACTGAGATACGAAGCTTCCTTGGTTTGGCAGGGTATTACAGGAGATTTGTGGAAGGATTCTCGAGGATTGCCGCTCCTTTGACTAAGCTCACGCGTAAGGAGACTCCTTTCATATGGACTGATCAATGTGAGCTCAGTTTTCAAGAGTTAAAGAGGAGATTGACGGCGGCACCTGTGTTAACTATCCCTGAGGGATCAGGAGGATTCTCGGTGTATAGTGATGCATCTCATCAAGGATTGGGGTGTGTGCTTATGCAGCACGGGAGAGTGGTCGCATATGGATCGCGTCAGCTGAAAGACCATGAGCGAAATTACCCCACACATGATTTGGAGTTAGCCGCTGTGGTATTTGCTTTGAAGATCTGGCGACATTACTTATATGGGGAAAGATTCCAGATCTTCACTGATCACAAGAGTTTGAGATATCTCTTTGATCAGAAAGAGTTAAACATGAGACAAAGGAGATGGATGGAACTCCTTAAGGATTATGACTGCGAGATTCTATATCATCCGGGTAAGGCAAATGTAGTTGCTGATGCCCTGAGCAGGAAGAGTATGATATCTGCTATGATGATCAGGGAATGGGATTTGTTAGAGCAGTTCGTCGAACTTCGGATCAAAGTTAAAGAGGTAGAGACTGGATTTTTGGCTAGCCTGCGGATAGAGCCCAGGATCATGGATCAGATTAGAACTGGGCAGCGCAGTGATCAGAGATTGATAGATATGGTTAGCCAAGCTGAGCAGAGTTCGCAGTCGGATCTCACCATCAGTGAGGATGGATTGTTGAGATTCAGAGGACGGATTTGTGTACCGGACGATGATACCCTAAAGAGACAGATACTGAGAGAATCCCACTGCTCGCGATACACCATGCACCCAGGGAGTACTAAGATGTACCGAGACTTGAGAAAGGTGTATTGGTGGAGTGGTATGAAGCGAGACGTGGCAGAGTATGTGGCCAGGTGTTTAGTATGCCAGCAAGTGAAAGCTGAGCATCGGAAGCCCGGAGGACTACTACAGCCCTTACCTGTACCTACATGGAAATGGGAGCATGTCACCATGGACTTTGTTATGGGTTTACCGAGGACCCGAAGAGGTCGTGACGTGATATGGGTCATTGTGGATAGATTGACCAAGAGTGCCCACTTCCTTGCCATCAAGAGCACAGATACTGTGGATGCCTTAGCTGAGCTATATGTCAGCGAGATAGCTAGATTACATGGGGCTCCAGTGAGTATTACTTCTGATAGAGATTCCCGATTTACTTCCAGATTCTGGACCCAGTTTCAGGAGTCCATGGGATGTCGATTGAGTTTTAGTACCGCCTATCATCCTCAGACAGATGGTCAGTCAGAGAGGACTATTCAGACCCTGGAGGATATGTTGAGGGCGTGTACGATAGATTTTAAGGGATCATGGGATGATCACCTGCCCCTAGCAGAGTTTGCGTACAATAACAGCTATCATGCGAGTATTGGAATGGCACCTTTTGAGGCTCTATATGGTAGGAGGTGTAGATCCCCTGTAGCTTGGGAAGAAGTCGGTGACAAAAAGATAAATGCTCCCGAGCTTGTTGAGCAAGCCGTACAGAGTGTGAAACTCATATGTGAGAGGTTACGGGCTGCACAGAGTAGACAGAAAAGCTACGCGGATGCGCGTAGACGGCCACTTGAATTTGATGTTGGTGATGCAGTATTTCTGAGAGTATCACCGAGCAAGGGTATCATGCGATTTGGGAAGAAAGGAAAATTGAGTCCTCGATACATAGGACCATTCGAGATTCTTGAGAGAGTGGGAGAGGTAGCTTACAGATTGGCATTACCCCCACAGATGTCCGAAATACACAATGTTTTTCATGTATCTATGTTGAGGAAGTACCACCCGGACCCTTCTCATGTTATAGAGTATGATGAGATGGACATACAGGAGGACATGAGCTACATTGAGGAACCCGTCCGGATTCTCGATAGAAAAGAGAAGGTACTGAGAGCCAAGAGCATCCCATTAGTGAAAGTCTTGTGGAAGCATCACTCAAGGGAAGAGGCGACGTGGGAACTAGAGAGTCTCATGAAGGAGAAATACCCCCATCTATTTTGACTAGTTGAGTTGAATTTGGAGGACCAAATTCTTTTTAAGGTGGGGAGGATGTGAGATCTGAGAATTTTAGACATATTTAATGATGTAATAATAAATTAAAGTGTAATTTATTGAGCTAAGTGAATTGTGGGAATTATAATTGGAGATTTATATGTTAAGTGTGTAAAATGAGCATGAAGCATGAGGACAGATCGATCTGGGAGAAGGAGAGATCGATCTGGTGAGTTAAAAATGACGAGGGAAGGGAAATTTGAGGAGCAGATCGATCTCCAATGGAAGAGATCGATCTCCTTATGAATCTGTTTGAGAAGGGATCGATCTCATGAGGAAGAGATCGATCTCCAAATGAATCTGTTTGAGAGAAGATCGATCTCATGAGGAGGAGATCGATCTCCAAATGCTTCTGTTTGGGGAGAAGATCGATCTCCTTAGGAGCAGATCGATCTCATAAAGCCATAAAGAGATCGATCTCACCCCTCGACAGATCGATCTCCTAGGCATAAAATTGCCCAGATCGTCCCCAAATTTCAAACACAGATCGATCTCATCAAGAGGCAGATCGATCTCCTACCTCCAGTCTATATAAGGAACCCGTGTTTTCTCCTGAAATCTCACTTTCTCTCTCTTCCAAACCTCCATTTTTTTGAAAACCTAGTTTCTCACTCCTCCAAATCCCCCATTTCCGGTCGAATCAGCTATTGTGGTAAGAAGGAAAGTTGTTCCTCGTCAAAGGGAGAACAACATACTTGGAAATCGAAGGACGAATCGGATCGAGGCGTGAGTTGTGCGTCTCACAAGCCTTGGGTAATTTCTAAACCTCGATCTTGATATTTGAGCTGATTTTGATGTTATTGGTGGTTGTAATTGTGTTGAAATAGTTGAGAAATGATTAGGGATTGATGAATTTCAATGTGGATAGAGTGATAATGATATTTGGTGATTTTGGTGATTTTGAGAAATTGTGCTATAAATGGAAATATAGACAATGTGGTGAATTAGCATAGATAATTGGTATTAGAGATGTAGAACTTCGAGATATTGGGAATGAGGTTGTAGTTTAGGGTTGAGTTACGAGAAATCAAGAGATTTGAGGTGTTATGAGCAATTATGCTCGATTTTGAGAATTGAGGGTTATGTGATATAGAGTATTGATGTTTTAACATCGTTTGGACAGCTCGGGAGTTCCAGAGTGGAATGCGAGGCTAGTCCGTGATACGGGGGAAACGATTGCACTATACGAGGTGCAAAGAGGTAAGGGAAAACTAAACCATTTTGTGTATGTATTTTGATGAATTGTTAGCATGAACCATGATTTGAGAATACAAGCATGTTTTGTGTTGTGATGTAATTGCACACGGTTTTTATAGCCGGTTGGAGCCCATTATTTTATGAGTTTATAAGCTGAGTGTGAAATTGCTTTATAAGCCTTTGAGTTGCGTGAAAAGTAAATTAGGCTCTACGTTAAGGCGATATTGAGATTTGAGAAAATGTGTGCGTGTTTTGCCGGTTGGAACTCGGTTTTAATATGTTTTGTGTTGAGCACACAAATGTTTTAAATGAGTTTTTAAGAGAAAACCATTATGAGTTCTACGTGAAGGCATAACGTTTTATAAGATAATGGCTAATGATTGAGACTTAGGCGTGTCATGTTGAATACACATCGGGCATTGCTCTGGTAGCATATAAGACCGATATAGTGGGACGCCTGGGAACCGACCCAGGGACCACGGGCCTTGCTCTGGTAGCATATAAGACCGATATAGTGGGACGCCTAGGAACCGACCCAGGGACCACAGGCATTGTTCTGGTAACATATAAGTCCGATTATTCCTCCGCTCTGGTAGCGTTGGGAGGCATTGCTCTGGTAGCATGTAAGACCGAGAGAGTGGGCCGCCTGGGAACCGACCCAGGGACCACGTGTCAGTGTGCATTAGGCGAGGCATTGCTCTGGTAGCAAGTAAGGCCGGGCCTTGTTCTGGTAACATATAAGTCCAATATACTTTGCACACGACCATATTGTCGACGTTCCCTCTATACGAGGATGCCTGGGATGCGCACCCAGAGGAGCTTATATATATTTGATGTGCCATGACGAATTTTAATTGAGTTTTATTGCCTAGTCTCGTTTTACACATGAGTTGTGTTTTGTGACCTTGTCACGTGTGATTTACTGAGGTGATTTTTATCACGTATTTGAGAACAGCCATTATTGCATATATTTACACATGCTTGTGAGTGCTCGGTGTTGAGCCTTTTATCTTCATGTTTTCACATGATTTAACGAGTTATGAGATGATGTTTTGAGAACTTTCATGCTACGATTTCAAATGAGCTTTATAAACAAATACGTATTTGTGATGTGTGAAATGGTTTATATAACTGAGTTCCTTTACCCCCCTTACTGAGCGATTTAGAAGCTCACCCTGTTTTCCTTTCCCCCCAGAGTTCTTCAAGTGAAAAAGGATCTCCCTGCGGCGTACGGAGTAGTGGCTAGTGGAGGACTTGAGCTCCAGGCCCTATCTATTGTATTTGAGGTATCTTTTATCTTTTCATGTACCCAGACTATTAATGTGATTACAGACACTTGATGTATATCATTATATGGGATGTATTAGGATTAATTAACTTGGAATTGAGTAATGTATATGATTCAATATACACTATGTTGTGATGAGATCCTGAGGCATGATAATTATGATGATGTATGACACTGCACAGGAATGCACCTTTAATTGTGAATTAATGAGTAAAAAGTTTTAAATTGACCCTATTTTCCGCAAATTTTCGGGGCGTGACATATACCCATCTTCATAACTTCTCTAAACGCACAATATAACTCCACATAACCATTTCAAATCACCCGCATTACTCAAATAACAACTCAACAAATCCCATAAATCATCAAGATACTCAATTTACACTTTCTCACTCTAGACTATATTCATTTTCTAGGTTATATGTGTTCCATTTCTTTCTAGATGATTTCTATCATCCATATACATGTCAATCAACTCCAAAATCAATAGAATAGACAATGTACTTGGATTGGAGTCTTAGAAGCTTACCAAATCTGGTTTCTCTTCTTGCTCCAAATGGAAAATGCTCCTTGCTCCTTCAATACCAACAATGAGGTTTTGGGTTTCAACTATGTTGTTCTCTTCCTCAAGATGAACAACTTGGTATCTAATAGCCTCTCCTCAATTCTTACTGGAAATGACTCATTTTAGAGAGATAAACTTAGGTTTGGGGTGAAAAATGGAAGGGTGATATTGTTTTCCCGAAATTTTCAAATTTTAGGGCTCCTTTTATAGAAATAGCATGAGGAGATCGATCTACACTAGGAGGAGATCGATCTGGTCCCCTTAAATCCCTCTTTTTCTCGACATTTTAACCATGAGATCGATTTGTCGAAGCTTGAGATCGATCTACTCCCAAACAGAGAGCTAAGGAGATCGATCTGTATGCTTGAGGATCAAGCTTTTCATTACAGAATGTTTAGGAGATCGATCTAGCCCCATTGGAGATCGATCTGCTCTATTCCATTGCCTAAATAAGAGTATTCTGGCTCTTCCAGATTGATCTCTCATCCTATGAGATCGATCTGGCCTTAATATTTTCCAGATTTTCCTACAATTTTTTGTAGTAACTTACACCAAAACATCCTTAATCTGCTGCCATAGCCATTTTCTCATCCATCCACCTTTATGACTTGAAAATGGCATCCATTCATACCTTATTCACATTGAAACTTGTGTGCATTACTTGTATATCCAAAGGTATACTATATAAAACCAAATGGAAGCATTTATATTAATGCAATTTCCTTCCATTTAACACGCTACTCATTTTGAGTTCCAATCTCATTTATCACTTATAAGAACTCATTCTTTCATATTTATACATAATGAAACTTGTATGTACATTACAAATCATATTACACATATGTACATTGAATCCATGGACTTACATCAATTATACTTTACATTACAAGTCCATTAGCATTTATTGATCCAATTACACACGTTACAACCATACATATACGGGGTCTCAGAAACTGAATCGAGAAGCAAGAGGAGCAGGGTGAGTAGCCGACTGCAACATAGGCTTGAGTAAATAAAAACATATATACACACACATAGACATAATGCTGAAGGAGAGGCAAAGAAATCAGACAGGAGACGGATAGTGCAGTAGCTATTTTTGTGTTCTATTGTAAGGTAGAAAAGAGGGAAGCATGAGGCTTTATTGGATTCTTTTCTATGCTGGAAATAAGAAGCAGAACCATAGGACAAGTAGAGACGTGGACCTCGGCAGGAGTAGTAGCACACGGAGGTGACTGGGAGGAAAATGACACCAGTAGGAGGACGTCGGGGGCCGGCAGGAATGTGAAGGGTGGTGAAATTATGGACGATGAAGGAGGATGAATGACGCCAGGAAGGAAACCCGAGAACGAAGGAAACAAAGGTGAACAAGGGAGGTTGGCAGAGGCTTGTGTGTAGAGGCTGGGAATGGTGGAGGCGTTGGTAGACAGTGACGGTATGAGAGCAGCACCAGAGATAATATAGGAAGATGGTAGCGACAAGGAAGAGACGGTGATGATGATGAACAGTGGTCGGTGAAGAGAAAGAAAGAAGTAGAAGGAAACGAAAGAAAGAATGAAAGAAAGAAAGAAATAAAATTTTGGTAGGAAAAGGAAAAATAATTTGAAAAAAAAAGAGTAAAATATATGTATATTTTAATATATATATATATATATATATTTGAGAAGAGAATAAATATTTAAGAGAAAGGAAAGTGCATCGAGAATTTGGGGAAAACCCTGGGAAAAGACAGTCGAAAATATCGGTTCAAAATTTCAAAAATACTGGTACAACATTTCGGGGAAATAAATCGAGTGGACCAAACCTGCCGAGTCACAACGTTGAGGCATTGGGGACTACGAATAGACATTGAGGTAAGGAAAATTCTCGTTATTGTTAGAGTTAGATATACGCAATTTCTATGCGTTTGTAGTTATAAAATTGTTAGGCTAAATTTTCTAGTTACCGGAATATAGAGAACCCGAGGTCGAATTTATGTTTTGGAATTTAAGGGAATTTTAAACTCTATAGATCGGCCAAACTACCGATATAGATTTACTTGGTAAATTTCCTAACTTAATGCTGATTTTGCAAGGACTTTTGACGAATCACACGTACTTTGATTTGGATGATCTTGGACATCTTGGAATGCTTGAGAAGTCCACTACAACTTTGAAGTAGGTCACTTTTTCCAAAAAAAAAAAACAAGCATAGGAGAAATTATCAAAATATCCTTGCTAGTATGAAAATACAAAAAGTGCAAAAAGTATCTTTTTAGCTCAATTTTCTTCCGTAAGCCTATTTTGAATGCCTATAACATCAAAAGAACATTACATAACACTTTTAAACGCAATATAAAGCTGATAGAATATTATTAGATAATATTAATATATTAAATTAAGTACCTATCATATTACCCCGCACTTAAGCTTTGCTAGTCCTAAATTCAATTCCTAAGTATCAATTCTTAACACGTACTCGTAGTAGTCACAATTGCATTTAGCATATGCAATAAGTCTTTCAACCCTAGGTCACCCTTGGAGGATGAGTTGGGTTTCGTGAGGGCTTTTAGGTGATATATCCACAAAATCTTAGACTCAATCCTACAAGTTAGTAATATTTGTTTGACAAAGATCATGAACAATTATTTCAATGTCTTAACTTTCAATTCATAACTCAACAAAATTAAATAATCAAGTCAATCATATCTTAACTATTATTCTCATTTTTATGCATACTTTTAAATAAACCAATGTAAAATACACAACATATATTGAAATATGTAACATAAGCATGCAACTTACCCATCTCCATTAATACAAGCATCAGTAATAAATCAAGAATTCTTTATATTTTATTCTTCTTTTACTTTTATTTTTGGGATTATTCTTGGTTTCTCTAACTACTCACTTGGAAAAAAAAAGTCAATTTTCGGATTGAGAGTGCTTTGGATACTCAGATCTTAAGTTACTTTGATTTCTAAGTAACATAAAACGTTGGAGTAAAACATATAACTTTAACTTTTTTTCTCTTTTTACATCACTTTTTTTTTTCAATTTTTACTTTGTTTTTCTTTTTTTTTTCTTAAAGACATCCTTGTTTACTTGAACCTAGTATAGGACAAATGTCAAAGGCTAAAATCACAATATAAACATCACATGCTCAATCATATTAAATCATGCATTCATATAAAACTCTTTAGAAAGTACTCACTTCAACAATTATAACAATCAAAATACTTTCAACTCTTTTACAAAACCTTGTTTACGTTATAATTAATCATTAAAAGAGAAAAGAATCACGAACTTTTTGACTCAACTTTAACAAATTTCTAATCTAAACACCCAAAATCGACTATTAACTAGATTTTATTATTAGAAATCGGCATATATATAGCTTTAGCAGAATTTAAAAATTAAAGCTAAAACCAAAACAAATTATAAACTCCAAAAATCGACAAATATAAAACAACATATAAAAATCAGCATCTTCTAAAAAAACTGAACCTAAAACTAAAACTAAAACAAACATGCCGACATCTTTTTAAATTAAACTTAAAAAGTTAACATTATAAACTCCTAAGAAAACCGAGAGCTTATTTGACTAAAACATAAAAATTTTGAAAAATTTGACTCAAATTTTTCTAAGACACACTAAGCCCTTAGTAACGTGACCAGAGCAGGAATTGAATTGTAAACTACTACAGAAAAATCAAAGAACATGAATCCAAGCTTCTGATGTTTGTTAAAGCAGAATGGTTTACTATTGAATCTGAAAACAAAAAGTGAAACATTTGAAATAGCGATAACTAAGAGCTATAGAAGGGAGTTGTTACTGGTAGAGTTGAAAGTTGAAGCTGGGAGCAGAACCCATTCTGAAACAGAATAGTAGCTATAAAAAGAGAACTTGAAGTACAAAACTACAAGTTGTTGAAACTTGTAGTTGGAAGCAAGTCGAGAATAGGAGCTATAGACTATGTAAGGTTAAGTTGTATTGGTTTATCATGTCACATACGAAGGGAAGTAGTGAATTAGAAACACAACGAAACCAAAATCATTAAGATTATGCAACAAAATTACTTTTGGCATAGAATTTTACCATTTTCGGTGTTACTCATGTAGGAGGTTTAACTTTAAAATTTTGTAGCCCACGAATAGCCTATGGTTTATTGTTAACTCAAGATTTCTAGCTGAAAGAAGCCCTCCAATAATACCCAAACAAGTAGGATGCAAGTCGAGACCTTTACCTTAATCCTGAATTCTGATAACACTGAGATTTTTAGTCTAACAATGATTCTCACCAAGAGTTCTAATCTCATTAGTACTCTTTATATGTCCTAATTAAATGAAGACTTATACTCAAAATTATTAATTATAGTAAAAATACTAGTCACACTTACAGTTTTACTCATAAATTCTAGTTGGAATATGATTCTTGTCTCATTAGGAATTGTACTCATACTGGGATTCATCACATGAATCCAACTGTAATTGCCTTGTTTTAGTCACACTCTTATTTTACACGACCTTTTAGGTTTCTATTAGATTAGTAGTAATTTTGAATCATATTTATGAACCTCAAGGAAAGATTGGCATCTAGCAATGCCTTATGGCTACTTAAGTAATCATAAAGGTTATCTCTATTAAAGTTCAACTACATTGTTTCTCAAGTTCAATATGAATGACTCAATTAAATGAATTCAGGGTCTCATCTTGAATCTCATTTGTATTATCTCCATAGATTTCTAATCATTCATAATTTTTGGAGGCCTTGAGACGTAGACTCTTGTTACTAAGAGGAAAAAATCATATCTTGATCACTCACAACCCTCATGTGATTCATAGTTTACCTAATTACTGTCTTACTTGTAACCTATGTTTACTAGCATTAAAGTACCCCAATCTATATTTAAGATACCATGGTGGTCTCAAGTTTAAGGATAACATATACTGCTACCATTTGAGAACATCTAATGACACTCAATGTAACTATCCGCATAGAGTTCTCATGGTGTTGTATTCATTCGCAATGATAATCCATGTGTTGATATAGATATCACTATATCCATGAGCTATGAGAATAGTCTCCCAAAAGAATCTAACACATGTTAGGCTTACTATATCACCAATGTCCTTTCTTAGAGATACTATGATTATGGATATTTGAGAATAGCATTCTTTGTACTATAGAGATCTCATCATAAAAGTCACTACTTGGATTCTGCTGATACGAATCCATTATTCTAAGGACTTTGCCATCTAATTTTGACTTGATCGAACTAAATATAGTTAAAAATGATTAAAAAAAAGCCATGTATTATTAAATGACATAAATAATCATAATGTCTCAAGTGTAATACAAGCCTAAATTCAATTGGCTCATAGGGCTTACATTAACAATCTCCCACTTACACTACACTCAATTAGTCATATATCTAATACCAAATGATCTAACATGTGCATCATGCTTCTATTGTGATAGTGCATTCGTATGCATGTCAACAATATTATCATCAGTGTGAACTCTGAATCTTTTCAGTTCACTTCTCTAAATGATCTTTCTGATCAGATAGATACGCCTGAGTATATGGTAAATGTCAAGTCACTAAAAATAATTTAACTCTAAACACTAACTAGCAAGTAGATGAGGAAGTAGAGATCTTAGCCAAACAGATTACAGTAAATGAATCAAACTAACTTAAGTTCAAGACACATGACAGAACACAGTTGGGGAGGGGGGTTTATGTTATTATAACTAAAGTAATTAATATAAAAAAAAAAAAGCTAAGAAAGCAAAAGAATGTAAGACAAGTATGAATTTCAACTATTACTATAAAAAAGATTTTAGGTGGCATGTTTCTTGCTTTTCTTAATTTAAAGATGTGATCATTCAAATCCAAAAGATAGTAATCGATTTGATTATTCAACCGTAGTGCAATAACAAGCTCTATTACACTATATTCCGTTATTTCTTAGTTAGTCACAACAAGCTCTACAACTAATCCTTGACTAATTCAATTGCCTAGAATAAGCTCTTTAGATAAAATTCATAGTAGCATTATGATCTAGGGAAGATATGAGTTGAATTAAGCAAGAAACACAGAAGCTCGGTTCATTTAACCTAAACAAGATTTCTCTCTAGCTTTAGGTGATTTTAAACAGAAGTAATTACAAACTTAAGTTTTTGATTAAGCAATAGATTTAATCTTAATTATATAGCGGGCCTTTTCTATCAAATCAAATTAACCATCATATAAAGATGCTACAGAAAATCTTAATACTTAATCATTAATATATCAATAAGTTCATGCTTCTTAAAAATAATAATTCAGTTAAGATTCAATCAATAAAACATACAAACCAAATTGGGACACTACAACTAGATATCATTCTTAAAACACACATAAAGATTAGGAAAAGAATGATAGAACTGAGAAAGAACACCTTTCAAAATAAAACCATGACCTATGTGAACATGCAAAGTCGACACCATTTTTATATTATGCTTACCTTATGCGATAAAAACAAAAAATGATAGATTAATGATGCAAATGTAATATGCTACTAGCCTATGCAATTATTTTAATGTATATCTAAGAAAATCAAAATATCAAGAAAGCATGCAAGAATTACAGTTTATGTATGAACTATGTTAAAGAATGATTTAGCATGCAAGAAAATAAATCTAGATGCTAAAGATCATAAATATCATGCAAGAAAGTAATTTAAGAAAGCAAAGTATGCAAGAATCAACTAAAAACTACTTTATGAAGCTAAAACAGGAAACACAATTAATTTAGATACGAAATCCTATCAAAGAAAGTAAGTTAATAAGTAAAGAAACATTCTAGCAGGCATTATAAAAGAAATCGCAACATCAAGAAATAAATAAAAGAAATCAGCACCTTACTTTTAAAGACTATGGTAATTAGCTAATCATGAAAACTAAGAAGAAAATATCATGCAAATGTGTAATATAAATTAAACTAGAGCAAACAGCTCTTAAGAGAATAAAGAAGAAATCGATTTGAATAATTATAAAAGAAAATAAAGCAATCGGCCACAATAAGAATTATTTAAAAGAAAAGCTTCTTTTAAGATAAAACAAGATTTGAATAAGTTTATAAAACTAAAACAAGCCTAATTAGTTGTAAGACCCGTATTTCATGTGTAACTTCATGGATTCATAAGTAGGGTGATGTATTTGCAATGTAAAGCATAAGTGGTGTAAGTCCATAGATTCAACATACATACTTGTAATATGAGTTTGTAATGTACATATAAGTTTCACTTTATATGAATATGAAGAAATGAGCTTTTATAAGTGATGAATGTGATGTGAGCTCAAAATGACTATGCCAGCAAATGTATGAAGTTGGGTATGAGTTGCTATAGAAAACTACAGAAAATTTAGAAAATATGAAGGCCAAATCGATCTCATAGGAGGAGAGATCGATTTGGAAGAGCAAAAAATGCTCTTATTTTAGCAAAGGAACAAGGCAGATCGATCTCCAATAGAGCAAGATCGATCTGCTAAACATTCTATAAATGAGGATCGATTCTTAAGGCAAATAGATCGATTTCCTTAGCTCTCGGGTTAGAGCAGATCGATCTCCCCTGGAAGCATATCGATCTCCTTAAGCTACTGCCTGAGACGGATCGATCTCAAGCTTTCGACAGATCGATCTCATGCATTTAAATATGCGTGAAAATGACGGATTTAAGAGGACCAAATCGATCTCATGCCTTGACAGATCGATCTCATCAAGCAATTTATATAAATAGGAGCAGTGAAATCTTAAAATTGTTCCCAAAAGTGAGAAGTGAAGCAGGAATCCCTATCATACACAATGCTCACAGGAACACCATGTAGCCTCATTACCTCTCGTACATACAACTCTACCAAACTACTCAAAGTATCTGTAGATTTCATAGCTAGGAAGTGGGCGGATTTCATCAATCTGTCAACCACTACCCAGATAGCATCATGATTCCTTTTAGTCTTCGGCAATCCCATGATGAAATCCATGGTGACAAGCTCCCATTTGCAAGTTGGTACTGGTAGAGGCTACAATAACCCTATAGGCTTCTGATGCTCTACCTTTACTTGCTGACATATCAGACATCTTGCCATGAATTCTGGGATATCTCTTTTCATCCCTGACCACCAATACACTCTCCGGAGATTCTGATACATTTTCTTACTCCCCGGATGCAATGTATATCTCGATGAATGAGCTTCTGTCAAAATCAATCTCCTTCTTTCTGGGTCATCGGGAATGCAAATCCTACCTCTAAACCTCAGTAGGCCATCATCACTCATTAAGAAATTAACCACATCACCCCTCTAAATCTGACTTCCACGATCTCACATAGTAGATCGACATGTTGAGCCTGGAGAATCCAGTCAATCAAATCTGGTTCCACTCGCAGGCTAGCTATCACACAGTCTCTGTCAACATCAAGGGGGTCTATATCGAACCTGAGGTGTGCAAACTGCTCGAGTAGCTTATATTCCCTAACCATCAGGTGCGATACCATTTTGAGGCTTTTTCTACTTAGGGCATCAACCACAACATTAGCCTTTCCTGGATGGTACAAAATCTCGCACTCATAATCCTTTAGAAGCTCTATCCATCATCTCTGCCTCATATTCAACTTTTTCTATGAAAACAGATATCTGAGGCTCTTATGATTTGTATACACCTAAAATTTCTCACCGTACAAGTAGTGGCGCCATGTTTTCAATACAAATACCATGACTTCCAACTCTAAATCATGGGTCAGGTAGTTCCTCTCATGGTCCTTAACCTGTTTGGATCCATAGGCTACTACATTCTCGTCCTGCATCAACACACAGCCTAGTCCTTGTCCCGAGTCATCTGTACACACTGTATAACCTCCTGAGCTGGTGGGTATGGTGAGAATAGGTGCGGTGCTCAATTTGTGCTTCAGTTCATAGAAACCACTCTCACATTTATCATCCCACTCAAATTCCATATTCTTTCAAGTGAGACGTGTCAACGGAGCAACCAACTTAGAGAATCCCTCGATAAATCTTCAGTAATACCCTGCTAAACATAAGAAACTACGGATCTCTATAACCATCTTGGGTCTTTCCCATTGTATCACAGCCTCTATCTTGGACAGATCAACTGATACACTGTCTCTAGAGACTACGTGACCCAGAAATGATATCTCACTCGGCCAAAAATCACACTTGTTGAGTTTAGCATACAACTTCGGATCTCTGAGGGTCTATAACACTGTTCTCAAATGCTGCTCATGCTTTTCCCTAGACTTTGAGTACACCAATATGTCATCTATAATGACAATCACGAAGCTGTCCAGGTATGGCTTAAACATATCATTCATTACATCCATAAACGCTGCAGGAGCATTCGCCAACCCAAATGGCATAACCAAAAACTCATAATGGCCATAACGGGTCTAAAACGCTATCTTGGGTACATCTCCACTCCGAATCCTTAACTGATGATACCCAGACCTCAGATCAATCTTTGAAAACATCTGTGCTGTAAGACCCAAAATTAAATCGTAAATTTTATGAGGTAGAAAAATGTTCACAAATTTAAAGGAATGGGATTCGGACTGAAAATAAGGATTCAAATCATAAAATGAATGAGTGTTCGTGAAGGAAAGTTTGACTGAATTAATCCCGAACAAGTACAAGGGTAAAATGGTCAAATAATCGAAAGCCGGAATAAATTCGATAAGAAAATTTAATTAAAAATAATGGATTTGAGAATCTTGATCAATATCGAAGAAATAATTAAATTTCGGGTTAAATTGATCAAGATATGAAATTATTGGAACTAATCGAAATTTTGCTCGGGACAATATCCCGAAAATACGAAGAAATTATACCCGAAAAAGGGTTAAAAATATAATAAATAAATTAAATAAAATTAAATAAATCTATTTGGAATAAAAAAATTAATTTTTGTAGATATTTTGAATATTTTGACTAAAATATTAATAAAATATTAATAAAATTAAATAATAAATAAAATTAAAATAATTGTAAAAAAAAAAGAAATCAGATTGGAAATCGGGGAGTGAGAAACACAAAGCAGAGACGAAAAACGAAGCAAAACGAGGATCACCGACGAGCCACCACCGGCGCCGGATGAGAGTCACGACCACCGAAAAAGGGAGAGGAGAGGCCGGCGAGCAAGACAGCACCGGCGACGCGCCGTGAAACTCGCCGGAGAAAGAGTTCCGATCGGCGGCAAACGGGGTCGATCTGGCCGACCCCACCCCCAGCCAAGGACTCCCCAGGCCCAGACGATGCGATCGGTGGTGGCCACGGCTGGCGAAACCGACGGACGGCGCCGAAATCGAAGGAAAAAGGAAACGGTACCGACGGCCGAGAGAGAATAGGCCGGACCGGCGACCTTTCGGCGGCCTTGGACGAAGTCGAGGTCGGATTCGAGCTGCGGACGACCCAACGGAGCTGCTGGCGGTGGAAGACGGCGGAGAACCGGCCGGCAAGGCGGTGAACCAGCCGAACCGGAGAGAACCGGAGTGAACCGGTGGTCTGAACCGGTCCGAATCGGACTGAACCGGTTCAGCCAAAAAGAGAGGAAAAAAGGGAGAAAAAGGGAAAAAGAAAAAGAGAAAAAAATTGGGGAAAATTCCAGTGATGCAATCGAGCTTCGGGTAAGTCGATAAGCGGTCAAAATTGACCGATTTGAATTTTTGAATATTTTATTTAATTATTATTCGACTGAAAATTTACCCAAAAATTATGAAATTGTGTAGCTTGACAATTGGCATCCAACGAGAGCTCGAGACAGCCTCGATTTGCGGACTAGCATGGAATCTCGGGTAAGTGACCCTTATTTACGATAATTTACATCGTTATGTGTGCTTCGGATTTAATTATCGCATAAAATTAAATTAAATTTTGGAAAGTCGAATAAATTGTCGTAAATAATAAATTGAGCTAATTGAGAGTTAGAACGAGGCCCAATAAATTGTTGGTGGGCTCAATGAGCCCAATAGGCCTCGATAATGTGAAAATTAAGTGGAAAACGGGCTTAAGGCCGATTAAGGCCCATTAAGGTGTAATCGGGCCCAATAGGGGTAAATGGGCCCAATGATTTAAATTAAGCCCAGAAAGTATTAAATACAATTAAGTTGTATAATATCTGACCTGAGGAATATTTATACGCAGTTTCGGACATTGGATTGAGAGCAGATCGGACTGCGCGTCGTGACATCAGAAGAAAGGTCAGATTCGATAGGAAAATCGAGGTA